>BSBM01000560.1:9825833-11182500 GCA_027924585.1 Larix kaempferi
CCCCCGGAATCAGGACACGTAGGACACGTTTTATATACATATACATATATTTTTAAAATATATTAAAATTTAAAAATATAGACATATAGATCCAATAAAATTTAGAAACTATAACATTTACAATTACAAATATTCAATAGAAATTACATTTACAATTACAAATATTCAATAGAAATTAGATCATTCACAAATCACAACACATTTGTCATTCACAATCACAAATCACAAATCACAAATCACAATGAGACACATAAATGCATGTCGGAGACTCGGAACCATATTTCTCATTAAGTCATCAAAATCAAAATGTATTACATAGATGTCGGAATGCCACTGGGCACTGACAAATGCCAAATAGACTAATAGTCTAATAGTAAATACAAAAAAGGGGTGGATCAAGATGGAAGAATCCCATTTGTCAATGACTCAATAGTCCTCCTCCATCCCGAATAAAAAAACTCATCACTGCCCTGATCCTCCTCCTCCTCTTTGCCAATCTGACTAACTCCATCTGCTGGTGTGGAAGATGACCCCTCCATACGATCACCCTCATCAAAAGTGGCTAGCTCTAGCACTGGATCATTAAGATCCATGTTGGCTAATGCCAACTCAGTACTGCTGTCCAAACCCATCTCATCAGGAAAGACATCCCACATCTTTGTCTTTCCCTTCGCCCACTCCTCCCTCTTCCTGTAAATAAGACGAAGGTTGGAGTGCACATACACCATCGTCTCTGCCCTGGACTGCTCAAGCCTGCTCTTCTTCACATTGTACAAGTTCCCATATGTGCTCCAATTCCTCTCACAACAAGAGGATGAAGTAACTTGAGAGATGACCCTCAAGGCTATCTTCTGTAGAAGAGGGCATGTTGCCCCATGAGTTGTCCACCAAACAAGGGGTTTCTTAACCCCCATGTGTCTAACCACCTCATATCCTCCAAATCTCCCAGTGCCACTGGAAAACTCATAAAATCCCTCCTCCACCGCCTCAAGGTGGTCTCTATCCTGAAGTAGCCGTCTAAATGCTGTCTTCCTCCCATCTGAGATCTCTCCATCCATGTGAGGAGGGACTCTGGATGAGGGCCCCGACCCACCACTGAGCCAATCCTGAGCGTAGAACCTGGGGTTCAATGAGTGGGCCAAGCAATGCAAAGGTGTGCAATTCTTATCCCACCTGGAGATAAGAATGCCCTGTATGATGGACCATAAGTTCTCTGCCGATGTCTCATACTCAGCACACTCATTCTCCATAACAATGGTCCTCATGGACTCAATCATGGTATCCCACCCCTCATAAACATCTGCTAGGATGGGCTGGTCCGTGTCTGCAAACCGCAACAAAGAAATGATTGGCTCCATGATCTTGATGCTAAGGACTACCCTATCCCACCAACCATCATCTAACACCGTGTCCTTCACCTTTTGTGAATCAATCTGATCCGACTTTCTCCAAAAAGCCCAAAACTTTGAAATCACCATGGATCCAAGAGTGGTTTTGACCTCTTTCAACCTCTTGAGCATGATGAATGAGGAAGCAAACCGAGTATCTGGAACCTTCAACAATGAAAGATGTGTGTACTCTTTGTAGATTGTGAGGGCATTGGTGTGGTTTTGTACAAAGTTACGGATATGGCGTGCATCCTAAATAAGTTTGCCAATCCATGGCACATCTGAAGCAATAGATTTCAGTGCTAAATTCAAAGAATGGACAATGCAAGGTGTCCAAAATACCTGTAAGATCAATAAAAGAAAGTATAAATGAGTCATTGAGTCTAGACTCCTAGACTCTACAAGACTACAACTAAGTTACTAACAACTCAAAATTTCAAATAAATGAGTAAATTAACAATCACATACCTGTGGATATTTAGCTTCCACAATCATGCCAGCAGCTTTGCAAATAGGTGCATTGTCCGTGATGATTTGTACATAACCTGTGGATATTTAGCTTCCACAATCATGCCAGCAGCTTTGCAAACAGGTGCATTGTTCGTGATGATTTGTACATAAGAATCAACATCTACTTCTTTAATGGTTTTGATGAACAAATCACCTATATATTGTGCATCCTTGTATTTCCCAAGAGCATCCACCGCTTTCAAGAACACCGGTACATTTGTGGAAGACACCATGAAATTGATGAGTGGATGGCGTGCTGGATCCGTCCATCCATCCGAAACAATACCAACACCACATGTGGACCATTTTGATCTAATTGGATCAATAATTTTATCCACCTCCTTCCTTGCCTTAACCAACAATGTGGTTCTAAGCTTCTCTGAACCAGGAGGCACATAACCAGTTGGAGCTCGTTCCATTATAGATCGACACATCTCAAAGTACAATGGTGACCGTGCAACATTGAATGAGATGAAGTTGAGGTAGAAGAAAAATGCAATGGAGAGCTCCACCTCTTCTAATGCCTCTTGTTGGAAAATCCTATCCATTGGACCTCTTGAAGTTGGCCTCTTTCTTGTTGGATAAGCAATAGCATCAACCCCACTCCTAGTACTAGAGGGTTTCCTCAAGAATGGAAGAGGATCCTCACGATGTTGTGTCTTGCTTACAGCAACCACCTTCCCTACCCCAACATGGTCCTCTCTTTCCATCTCCCTCCTTTGGTTAACACTCATTGCTTTGCATGAAGAAATCCCACAAGGGAGGGCCAACAAATGGCCCTTAACCCGGTAATATGTGCTCTTGAAATCATGCTTGCAGAAATTGCGAGTCCAACACACATTGCCTCCCCCACCAAGCTTTGCTCCAACACCTTCTTTCCTTGTCACATACTTCGACAAAGGGTATTTACTCTCTTGTGCTTGTTGTCTTGCCAAAGCATGGCTATAATGAGCATGAGCTTCACTAGAAGCAGTTGGAGCACTACTAGGAGTAGAAGGGGTTGTGCTTGGAGGAGGAATAGGACGAGAGGGAATAGATGGGGCATTCTTCCCTTTCCTTTGCCCTCTACCTGCTGCCCTAGCTAGTTGAGACATTTTCCTTCAACCTTGATGGTGAAATCACACTTGAATCTCCTTCACCTGCAAGAAAACACACTTGAATCTCCTTCACTTGCAAAAAAACGACTATGGGCTCTCTCTAGCTCTCCCTCACTCTCCCTTCAGTTAGCAAATGACAAAAAAAAAACAAAAAAAGGACATGGTGTGCAGAATTCCCCCACGCGTGTCCCAAAATTGGGACACGACTTTTAATGTGTCCCCCATGTGGGGCTATCGTGTCCATGCCCAAACGTCGCCCACGCGACACGAGGGCCTAGGAGGACGTGTCCGGTTTCTTAGCTTATTTGGTAGTTGACGTCTTCTACATAGAAGCATGTTGAGGAGCAAGGGTGGTTGGCATAGAAGGTTGAGTTATCTTGTGGAGGAGTGCTAAGCATGAGGAGGAAGGGTGCTTGGCCCTAAGGGCATTGGACCATGTGGCACGTAGGTGGATGTAGAGCGCTTGGATTGAGGGATTCTTTCTTGGAGGGTGCTCAACTAGAGGTTGCTTGTGGAACCAATCACACATGTGGAGGAGGAGCATTGAGCTTGTGAGTCCATCTTGAGAGCGTCCAACCTTGTGATGAGAGGAGTGCTTGACATGTAGAGGCTTAGCTTGGAGAGTGATCCACTTGGGAGGTGGTGCCCAACCACCTAGTGATATATGTATGCTGTATATGGCTCTTGGTAGAGGAGTGCTCCACTTATGGACCTAGTCTAGTGATTTAGAGTAGGTTGTTGTGGACCTAGTCCATTTTTGTATTGTTGGCCTTCCTCATCTATCTTATATAAAGGGAGGAGAAAACCTTTGTCATAATGAACTATTCATGTATGTACTTGTAATTTTGATGACTTGTCTTGGAATCTTTTGTGATAGAGTTGGAAGACATAGGTTTCATGTGAAATAAAGCTAAGGATGACTTGGGCTCTAGGGTTTGTCTTGAAGTCTTGGTGTGAGCTAGACCTAGGTTTGTATGTTGAAAAAACCCTATAACAAGTTCTGTAGCTGTTGGGTGCAAGTGCAGTTTGTGAGATTCATACTTGTGAATCTCCTTGACAACTTGTTGTTGTACTTGTGATGCCAGCTTGGTATGGAGCCTTTGGTGTGATTAAGAGAGTTTGGTGAGATGCCTTGCTAAGCTGTGGTATTGCTGGTTAGGGCTTGTTGTAGATGGTGGATGCCCTAGCTAGGGTTTGGGAAGCAATTGGTGAGTCCTTGATTGGGATGATTTGGAGGGACTTGTTGTATCATCTTGGGATGACCTGAGGTATTGTACTTTATCTTCATTTCTCTAATATATGAAGTGTACTTTTGCTGTCCTAAATTTATGTGTTGTAGATTTGAGAATCTAATTGTTATGAGTAGTTTCACGACTGTTTTAATCAGCGTTATAATGTTATTAGAATTGGACTAGAACCGGTTGAGCTGCTGGCTAGTTGGACTGATTCTGGGGGGTTTTCAGGTGAAATAGGCCCATCAAACTGGAAATGAAGGAACCAGTCTTTCTAGTTTGAACTGGTTGGTTTTGTACAGTTCCATATGAGTGCTCGTGTTGCTACCAGATTCACTTAAAAATGAAAAAAAGAACTAAACCCTAAAATCTAATTCTAAAGCTTACTATATACATGGAAAAACTTTGCATATTTGTGTCTAATGGTTTGGATTCTCATGGATGTACATGAATATATTTTTTAATCAAAATTTGAATATTCTATGTATTTTTTGTTCGATTGGTTTTTGGGGTCAACCGGTTTGGTAACCGCTCTGGTCATGATAACATTGGTTTTATGAGCTGATTTGTTGGGACAGCCGGACTGAAATATTATGTGTTTTAGCATGCCTAAATGAAATCAGAAATGAGATTTAGTGCTGTTACAAATTTTGTGTTATACAATTAATTTTCAGATCTATGTGTTGGTTGAGATTGTGCCCCAAGGGCTCTGATATTCATCTCTCCTTGAGCATATCTTTGATGACTATCTTCTTGAGCTTGCCTAGAGGAAAGGTTGGACAAAGTTGAAGTATTTGCTGCTGTAACAATATT
Source organism: Larix kaempferi (assembly GCA_027924585.1). NCBI lineage: Eukaryota > Viridiplantae > Streptophyta > Pinopsida > Pinales > Pinaceae > Larix > Larix kaempferi. Next base: position 9,830,874 of record BSBM01000560.1, read on the forward strand.
TCAGATTCAACCCAAAGGCTGAAAGTTCTATGAACTAGATCTAGCAAATTGTAAGTAAATAAGGTGCAAACAAATAAGCAAAAAGTAAATGAGGTGCAATTTCAGGAGTGTTTTCAAGTGCAGATTTTTGAAATTTTGACATTGTATCAGAGCTGGTTTTACTGAAATTGTTTCCTTGATATTTCAGGGAGTTGGATGTTATAGTTGTTCCATGCCTGGGAGAGGCTTTTGACCTATGATAGTTTGTTGGGTGTGAAACCGTAGTATGCCTGAACCCTAGAAGGTTGATCTACATGGATTTTTGCTGATTTTCCTTTGAGGTGTGCTTCAGATTTTCAAGGCTAAGTACTATCGTTCTTAGAGAGTGGAATGTGCTTCCAAGTTTACACCTTGGAAGTATAGTTTGCAAATGCTATTGGAGCAGGTTGAACTTTGGGCTTTTGTTGAGACAAGATTATTTTTGTACCGATCTTGCTCAATTAGCCGATTACAAGAAGGGGGCCTAGGTAAAGCAAATCGTTCTTGATTAGGTGAAGGATTATTTGATCCCTCACATTGTAGATAAGATAAGATAACTTGATTAATATCCAACAAATGATCAAAAGTAGGTCAACAAGATTGCTTCGTACATAATTGGTAATACAAAGTGGGATTGGGAAGGTCGATCCTATAAAAGCAAGAAACAAAACCGATCTCTAAGATCTAGGTGCAACTATCATAATGCCAAAGGGAAATGCAATGCTTTAGAGCCAAGTGCAGGGTAAGCCTTAGTGCTCTAAGTGCCTGCTGTCAAACGAAGGAGAGAGGGGGTCCGCTTTTGAAGTCAATTGTGAAGCTCTTCTACCATTTGAAGCTGAAGGGAACAATCTCCACATAGAAATCTAGTTGGAGGAGTTATATTTAGCTTGGGGGATATCTCTCTATCTAGAAGAGGTGACCACCAATTGTCGAGATCTGGTTGGGGGGGTGGGGGGGTTGCTTGCTAGTCAAGCATAAGTTGTTCTGAAGCCTCATACGACAACGCTGCATGGGCTTCATTGTTGGGGGTTGGGCTTAAGGAGATGTATGATGCTTTGATAGCTTTGTACTAGAGTGTGAACATTTCTCGCAAGATGTAGATGAGAAATAAGCTCCTCGCCATCAATGACAGACCCAATCTTGAGGTCATCAATGATAGTATCTACTTCTAGAGTCAAAAGTTAAACTGAAAACTAACAATGGACAATGATCACTGAAAATAAAATTAGCGAAAAGAAAGTTGAAAGCATCAAAGGAGCATCAAGGAGATAGTTCCATGGACCGTCAATGGGAGTGTCACTATCTGAGTCAGATTTGCTCTGATGAGTGACCAATGGCACACTAACCAAACCATGCTCCAGCCTTTAAAGATCAAACCCCTTGCTCCATCCTTCAAACACCCCGCTCCAGCCTTCATACAATGAAATCGCTCTTACCTTGGCAAATCACTCCTTCCCTTTGGCAAATCACTCGTTCCCTTTGGCAAATCGGTCCTCTTTTCTTCATTGCTGTCCGCTTCTCTCCAAGGAAATCTCTTTGCATAAGATAAATGTTTAAAATGTGAGAATAAGGGATCGGTTGGGCTTTTAAGAGAGGGGTTGGGTGGGGTAGATTTTAGGTTTATTAGTTTAATGATTTTTTTGGTTTTTTTAAGTTATGAATTTTTTTTTGAAAATCGCATGTGGGCATCTAGGTGTCCCCCTTTTCATGAGGGGGCACCCAGACGCCCCCACCTCTCTGGGACCTTCCTTGTGCGTTTCCTTGAGTTTTAAGGAAAAGGGGACGTGGGGAAACATTTCCCAAGGAGTCCCCAAGCCCTCGGGGCATGGGAAACAAGGGGATGCATCCTCGTGGAACACTGTAAAAATGTACCTCTCATTCAAGCAAAATCACTTATTAAGCATGGAAAGCTTTTTCTACCTTATTAAAGTTTGGATTAGAAAGTTTCATTAAAATTGTAGGGTGTTGACTAATGTCCTTGGAGAATCAAATTCGAGATTCGAGGTAGAGGCAAGGGTTAGAGTCTAGAGGACGGGGGCACACGGTGCTATTGATGAATAGGATCCCAATATCGGCAATGATTTTGATGATTTTGTTGTAGCATGAATTTTTTTGGACTCTAGAAGCCATTTAGAGCCTCTTTGTTTATGTATTTTGGGTTAGATATGGATTGTACTTGATGTTATTTTAGTCAGTGTTATTAGAACCGGACTGGAACCGGCAAAACCAATCAGTTCGATCGGTTTGGGGGCTATTCCGGTCTAGTTTGAGGTTCCAATTCGGTAGAGGACGGTTCCGTACGAAACTTGCCTTAAATGCCTGAACCGACCTGTTCTGTACGAAACTGACCAGTTTTGTACAAGTGAGTACGGCATTGATTTGAACATGCAATTTTTGAGGATAAATGAAGGTAAACCATAGCAATCATTAGTGACATTAAATGGTAATATTAAATTATTAAAGTAACTTTTACTTAAGTTTTTAACATTACGATTAATTGTTTCAGGATGTTTGAGAGTGGTTCCAACCCCATCGGACTTCATATGCAAAAAGTAGAATTTTAGATCCCATTTAGAATTCAACAGACTTAACAATGTTCAGGGTTTTGGAATTGCAATGTTTCCACTGGATTCTATCATGTATGAGGGTATGGAAGTGGCATTTAATCAAGCGTGTCAACCCCTCTATGTACCTCGATGTTGGTGGTGCTGATTGTTTAACTCCTTTGTCACGGCCTTAGTAAAAATGTACCCATCACTCAAGCAAAATTACTTATTAGGCATGGGAAGTTTTTTCTACCTTTTTTTAATGCTTGGATTATGAGGTTTTATCAAAATTGTTGGGTGTCGAGTCTGCCGACTAATGTCCTTGGAGGATCAACTTTGAGATTCAAGATAGAGTCAAGGGCTAGAGCCTAGAGGTGGGGGGCACAGGGCGCTATTGACAAATAGGATCCCAATATAGGCAATGATTTTGATGATATGCAGTTATTTGTTGTAGCATGAAGTTTTTTGGACTCTAGAGGCCATTTAGAGTCTCTTTGTTTATGTATTTTGGGTCAGATATGGATTGCGCTTGATGCGATTTTAGTTATATGCACTCTTACTTTATATATGCATGAAAAAGTTTGCATATTTGTGTATAATGGTTTGGATTCTTATGGGATGTACATGAATATATATGTTTTTTTTCAAAATTTGAATATTTTATGTCTGGTTGACCAGTTTTTTGGTCCAGTTTTTTCGGGTTCCGGTCTGGTTAAGGTTTTGGGCTTGACCGGTCCGGTTTCGATAACATTGATTTTAGTTATATGCACCCTTACTTGATATATACATGGGAAACTTTGCATATTTGTGTATAATGGTTTGGATTTATATGGATGCACATGAATATATATGGTTTTTTCAAAATTTGAGTATTTTATGCTTTTTTAGGTGAACTGGTTTTTTTCTGGTTCCAGTCTGGTTCAGACTTTTGGGCTTCCCAAATGAACCTTTTCTCTTCAAGGTTTTGATGTTTTTTTTTTCATACAGTTATTTTATTGAGAGAGAAACTGACCTCATTTAATACACAGGTAACTCTAAAGTTATTTATATGGAGGCTGTGCCTGGAAATGCTTTTTAAACCTTCCCTTGGTCTTCTCCATTTTATTTTCATCCTCTTGTTTGAACACCATGGTAAACCAATTCTATAAAAGCTCTCTTGTAGACACTGGACAGTGGTTTCCAAAAATCCCGTAATTCCAAAATCCCATAAAAAGGTCAGAGACAGTAGCAGATACATATTTTTTCGTCGTTGGAAAAAGATGTTTCTATATCAGATGAAAACTGTATGTTGATTGTCTTCCTAAATTTTGAAGGTCAATTTTCTTTTTCTGGTTCTGCAGGTTGGATGGTGGGCCGGTTTGGCAGAAGGTGCAAATGATCCATATGGTAGAATCATCCATATTGGTTCTCAACATGGGAGATTTGTTGCCAAGAGTTATAATGCAAGGTAGTTCTTGCATGGGTGATCACTTGTACATGTGATAGATTAATTAATGGAAGTTGGAGTCATTGAACTTTTTGTTACTATGAACCAGGCAGCTGGCTGCAGGAGCACCAGGCATTCCTTTGTTTGAAATCTTTGTAAAGAAAGACAGTGATCAGAAATACAAGGAGCAGGTAACTCTAGGCACAAAGTGGTTCCAAATCAGTGAGCTGTTGTGTCCAGTCATCCAGTGTACTTATGGAACATATGCAGTCTTTTATGCCCCTCTGAAAGATGTAAGTTGTGATATGTTTGCAGGTAGTCTACTTGCAGCGGAACGGACAATCTGCAGATGCTTCCTTTTCAGTATCACCTAAAGCTACTGAAGAATCAGAAACTGACTCAGAGAAAAATGATGATGCAGATGTGGGAGATGAGGGATTGAGGCGAGTTCTTAAATTTCTTAAAGCTGGGATGCCAGGCCTAAAATTCAAGGTCTTGAAAGTTGTGACTCCAGAGCGGGCAAACACAGACATAATCTCAGGGGTTTTTGAGCAGTTAATCCAGGATGTCAATAAAGAGAAGGATGAGGAAACTACTAGTGAAGGATCTACCAGCGAAGATAAAACTGGAGGTGATCTACACAATGATAGAGTAACTGTTGGAGGCAATAGCGACTTTATGCAGCTTATTGAAATTGCTGCTGCAAAAGTTGCCATTGGCACTCTTTTACAGAGTATTGCAGAAGATGCACCTCCGAGCCTTCCTGTACGTGTGCCAGCCAAAATAGAGAAAAGAGGTCGTGATTCCTTTTGTTTTCACATTAAGGATGATGGCTCTCGAAAATCAGTGAGAGGAAAGCAAATGACACCTGCCTGGAAAGTTGCAACAATTGCAAAACAGACATTAACCGATCCCATGTCTCCTGATGTTCCAAAGGCCCCATGGTTCATGAAAAGGGTTTCTGTAAAGGTGAGACTTCAAATTTTAATCTTTCATTCAATGTAACTGGACATAGTAACATACATCCCAGTTATTTGTATAATCTGTTTTTTCAGCATTTTACCGAACAGTGGTGCAAGGTTCTGTTAGTTTCAAAAGAAAACATGCTGTCAAGGGAGATTTATATAGTCTTCAAAGTTCAGAATTTCTGTGCTGTGGTTTAATACACCAATGAAAAGGATGTATATTTCGTTTAAGTTCTTCACAACTAATTCTAGTTGAGTGTACTGTGTATGAGGACAGTGTCAGACCACAGTGACTTAATAGTTAAGTATACTGTGACTTTATGGAAGACAATTACTCTTTTACCTACAGCTACTTTTCAATGAAATAATCATATTTTTAATATTCACATGGTAATGTACTATAACATTCTGCCATCAAAATGTTTAAAGATTGTAAGTTCAGATTTTGTACTATGGTGCATTAACATAGCTTTGAGAGAAACTGAACTGATTATTAAGGGCTATCTTAGGGAGGTTAATGTAAAGAAATTAGGTTAGGCTATCAAATGAATGAAAGGATGAATAAATAAGCTTTGCATTCCCTTGGACCAATCCCTATTGAACTTTTAAATATTATTTAATTTTGTTTTTTAACCCCAGAAAAACCTTGTGGAGAAACCCAAGGGATGCTTTCCCACATTCATGGATGGCACCCTTTGTATAACAGTTGGTGTCGACTAATGTGCCTAAACTAGGGGGATTCAAACTGGGCAGCTGCTGCCACAGAACTAGCCAAATGCCTAGCAATATTGGTAACCGCTAGTTGAGGTAACCCCTTGCAATTTAAATATAGTTAATATGTAGTACGTTATTTTCATCGTCACATTGCAGTAAATAAGAGAACGATACAACAAACCATAATCAGAAAAAACATTATGCTAGTTGTTGTTCAATCACTTCTTTTAATTGCATTTGAAGCTGATTGCTTGAGAGGATGCTAGGTATTCACTTGACACTTGACTCTCTTATATTTTTCATGCATGGGAAACCCCCAGAGACTGCACTGCCATGAACGGGTGGTAACGAGGGTAAGCCATTGTTGCCTAAGTTCCAACCAACTAAAGTCAAGGGGATCAAGAGAGTTGAATCTGCGACCCTCCCAACTTGGGAGAGAGATCTCACATCCAACTCATGACTGCTTGATCCTTTGGGCTTTTCTATCATTCAGCATACTTTTGTACATTCAACATTAAATTAGCTATCATTCAATTACCAAGCATCACTTGACTGAGCTAGGGTTGGCTCTATTTTGTCTTTACATGTAAGTAAAATACTTCATTGTATCTTCCATTAATATTTACCATAAATTGCCAATGGGAGTTGTGGTTCATCAAAGTCTCTTCAATGGAGTCACACCTAGTGGGCTCACATTGGTGGAGTCATAGCTGGATGGGCTCATTGTGCCAATATCTCCATTGAACTTAACTGTCAAGCATCCTTTCTTGAAAACAAAACCACAAAATTTCATTTTGTCTTAACAGTTGACCCCCTCTAGAAATTTAGATTTTAGCACAAATTTTACAGGTACGCTTCAAATCCTTTGCATATAATTTTTGTGAGAATCTTAAGATAATAAGATAAAGGTAAATTTTATGCTTTTCTTGTCTATGCAAGAGTGTTGAATGATGGCTACAATATTGTATAGATTACTAATAGGTGGATGGGGAGAGATGGGGTGATTTGAAGAGGTAGAGGCGGAAGGGTTGCAGCATAGTGGAGGAGATGAACACCCAGTGGACTATTTGGTGGATCCATTCGAAGGCTTGAAGCCAAACTACGTTTTTCCAATATATGGTGCTTCCTCCTCAAGAAATCACTCTAGTATGTCTTTTTCTTTGACATTGAGGTTTTCTTTAGAAATAAACTTTGGCATAGGGTTTGATGGAAACCCTAACTTCATACCTTGATTCATTAGACTGAGGAGAACCAAATATCCCTCTTTGGTCAAGGGGAAGTGGATTATGCGGTCCTTTTCCACATAATCTTCACTATATCCAAAAGGCCAAAGCGGATGTTCCACATCAAAAACCTAAGACAAAATTGCTTTTTGGTGTTTTGATGGAGACCGTTTGGATGTGATAGGGAACCATCACATTGATTGGAGATCTCCTCTCTCCATGAGTGGAATTATTTCCCAATGTACACTTGTAAGGCAATGTGAAATTATTCACCTTAGCAGACCTCTAGAGCTACCACACCCATAGAGTTTATGACCAATACTAGAAGCCTAGTCATTAAAACTTATGTTCAAGGAGCTTTGTGGTGATCGACTAGTAAAAATATCAATTCCCAAGCTGATTCCCTTTAGTGAAGTGACAAGTATAAAGGGGTTAGAGGAGAACATGCCAACAAAATGAATATCTAAGGTTGTTAAACATAGTGAGGAGAGGTTGAGGATGGTGGTGGGGGAGGGAGTCATGTTGGAGGAGATTATTCATTATCAACAAAGATGTTTTTTTAAGGTTCCTCGAGGCACTGGGTGGAAAGGAATTTGTTAATGGTGGTGTATTATATTCCTTCTTTCCACATTCTTGCCTAAGGATGGCTTAGTTTCGTGTTTTGGTAGGAGAAGAACATGAAAGTCATCAAATTGAGGCATTGGTTCTTGAGCAATAGTCAATGGCATTAAAGAATTAGGAACCTGGTTTTGACCCAATGAAGGAGGTTGTGACTTCACAATCCTTGTGGGTTAAATTTCCAGGACTAACAATTGTATTATGGAGGGAACAAATTTTGGTGGACATCAACAATACTCTGGGTAAGTTCATTTATCTTTGTCCTTATCCTGCACAAATTTAGACATATTAGTGGATAAAATGTCTATTGAAATAGACTTAAGCAAGGCATTACTAGAGTCCATGGAGATTGCATGTGGGACATGGAATGTTATTCCAACTACTGATTACCAAAATGTCCTTTTTTTGTTGTCATTGGTGTTGTCGATACGGGTATATAAAATATGATTACCCTTTGAAGAATAGTAGAAGGGATTTTTGATTTTTCAAAGGGGTGGTTGTTCAGATAGAGCCTCCGAACACCCTCAAACATTGTTGAAAATTAAAACAATAATAATATAAAATAATCAGAATTGTGGGTAATTTATGGTATTTTCCCTAGTCTTTACCCACACATGACTTAAATGGCTAAAAATAAGCATATCAGCCTGTTCTGAAGGCCAAACTGTGGAGGGAGGGGTCGTCATGCCCCATCTAACTCCAACAGTAGGGAAAATCCCTCAACGCCCCCTCTAATTAAGCACTGCAGCCTGGCTTGGAGGATGACGTCATCATCAAGAGGGGCCCAAGGAGAGAGGGCATTGGTGAACTGGAGGACCAGGAGGGTGCAGGAGGTGATCTAGAGGAGAGACATGCCTCAACACTGAAATATCTGTCACTGGAATGAAAAAAACAAGGTTGGGGTCCATGTGACCCAGTGATCCACCCCTGGAAGCCCCGGACACCAACTTTAGGGCTTCAAACCATTTCATAAGGCAGTTAACAATGCCACTAAGCCATAGTACTTTCAAGGGAGAAACCAGAGGGTTTGGGTATAACCCCTACTTAGAAAAAGCTGGCTAAACACCCCTCCTGGTCAGAAAAACGATCCCTTCTCCCTGGGGTACCTCTACAGGTGCGCTGGTACTGGTACCACGTAATAAAGATACTCCCCATAAAGTCAATTTAATGTGCTTTTAATGGCTTTTTTCCTAGAATGTAAATCCTACAAAGGGGTAGATCCATGATCAAGCAACCAAAATGTTAAGTTTAGCATAAAATTCACAACAAGAGCATAATAAGGATCACTGAAAGAAACACAATCACAAGATAGACATAGATTTATCTTGGGAAACCCTCATGGGGTAGAAAACCCAACAAAGCTTTCCTCAATATAGATGAACAACAAATACAAAGATTTAAACCCCAAACAGGTGCTCCTCCTCCTCCTTCGCAGATCTCTCTCTCTCCTATGCGCAATTCACAAGTGAGTGAATGAATGACTGAGTGTGATAAATGAGGATCACACATCCTCTATTTATACTTTACCTCACTTGACTTTTTCCCTAACTAGGCCGACTTCTCCTAGGAGAGTCTAATAACCCCTAAACAATTAACTCAGGGTCGACCCCACTAGGGGAGTCTAATAACCCTAGTTACAACATCTCGACGGAGGAATAAACATCTCCGGATATACGATAAAGTCCAGACGGAGGAATGAAACATCTCCGGATAAAGTACAAATAGAATATTCTTAGAAGTTACAATATTTCAACACTCCCCCTTAACTAGAAGGATATTCTAACAACATCTGCAGGAGCGGAGTCATCAACATCATACATGATACATCTATAAATCATTGGAAGCTTTCTTCAATCATCATCAGTAACTCAACCAGTTACTGGAACATAATCAATACTGGATCATCAACATCGTTGGTACTGAGTCTTCATCTTCTGCAGCATTTGATCAGCTACAACAGCATCATCATCTGGATCTCTCGATCAATAGCCTCATCGTCTGGATCTCCTGATCAACAGCATCATCTGGATCTCTCGATCAATAGCCTCATAGTCTGGATCTCCCGATCAACAGCATCATCTGGATCTCTCGATCAATAGCCTCATCGTCTGGATCTCCTGATCAATAACATCATCTGGATCTCTTGATCAACATCATCATCATCTGCAACACACATGATCCTTCCTTTCGGAATTATGGGATCACTGTCTAGGGATGATCAATCTCCTCACAATCAACATTTAAGACTATCCTTCCTTTCGGAATTACAGGATTTACTGTCTAGGGATGATCAATCCCATCACAATCAACATTTAAGACTATCCTTCCTTTCAGAATTACGGGATTTACAGTCTAGGGATGATCAATCCCATCACAATCAACATTTAAGACTATCCTTCCTTTCGGAATTATGGGATTTACTGTCTAGGGATGATCAATCCCATCACAATCAACATTTAAGACTATCCTTCCTTTCAGAATTATGGGATCTACTGTCTAAGGATGATTAATCCTATCACAATCAACATTTAAGACTATCATTCCTTTCGGAATTACGGGATTTACTGTCTAAGGAGGATTAATCGTCAACCACTTACAAGATGGTTAATCCTGATCTCTTTAGGACATAAAGTCCAGGGATGATACAATCCACTCGTCTACTTAGACAAAGTCTAAGGACCACTTCATCGACCTCATCGTCGAAACAGGTAACCTCATCATCGACCTCATCGTCGAAACATGTATCCTCATCATCGATACAGGTATCCTCATCATCGATACAGGTATCCTCATCATCGACCTTTATGTCGATATAGGCAATCTCATCATCGATACCAGTATCCAAATATCATTATCGACCATATCACTCCCCCTTTCGAGGAGGGTCCTTCTGAACTACACCAAGCTTGTCTCGGAAATACTCAAACTTTACTCGAGACAGAGGTTTGGTCAATACATCAACAATTTGTTCGTTAATGCTCACATACTCGAGCTTTATAGCTCCTTTATGCACCATATCCCGTATATAGAAATATCGGATCTCTATGTGCTTTGACTTATCATGGAACACTGTATTCTCAGTCATCTTGATACAACTCTGGTTGTCACACAAGATCACAGTGGGGTCCATCTCTAAGTCAAATAGTCCTGATAACAACTTCCGAAGCCATATTGCTTCACAACTAGCAGAGCAAGCTGCTATGTATTCCGCTTTAGCTGTGTTGAGAGCCACACTTGACTGCTTCCTGCTAAACCATGAGATCATAACAGGTCCCAGACAATAACATCCACCCGATGTGCTCTTTCTGTCTGAGACACTTCCAGCCCAATCTGCATCTATATATCCATACAATCTGAAATCATTATCTCCAAGATAATATAGACCAAAGTCTTTCGTACCTTTTAGGTACCTCATCACATGCTTTGCAGCTATCAGATGAACACCTCTAGGCTCAACTAGATACTGACTCAAGGTGTTCACAGCAAAGCATATATTTGGCCTAGTATTCGTCAGATACATCAATGACCCAATAATCTGTCTGTACAGAGTCACATCCACTAACTCTGATGAGTCATCAGCTAATAGCTTCAAGTTGGAATCCATGGGAGTGGCCATGGCTTTACATTCCAACATATCAAATCTTTTCAAGATTTCCACAGCATACTTTCCCTGATTGAGAAAGATAACTTCTAGGCCTTGCCATACTTCCAAGCCTACGAAGTAATACATCAATCCGAGATCTTTCATCTCAAATTCTGTAGCCAGCTTCTTCTTGCTTTCCATGATCTGTTTCTCATTTCCTGTCAGAAAGAGATCATCCACATACAACAATAGTATAATAGGTTCGTCATCCATAACCTTAAGGTAAAGGTTAGGATCAGCTTTACTTTTGGTAAAGCCCAAGCTTGTCAAGAAGCTGTCAATTCTTCCATACCAAGCTCTGGGAGCTTGCTTCAACCCATACAAAGCCTTCTTCAATTTGCATACGTGGGTTCTTCTATCTTCAACCTCAAATCCTTGTGGTTGTTCTATGTACACTTCTTCCTCAATCACACCATTCAAGAAGGTTGTCTTCACATCCATCTTGTGTAATCTCCACTTCATCATAGATGCAAGTGCCATGATGGTTCTAATGGAAGTGTACCTTGCAACTGGTGCAAATGTCTCTTCATAGTCAATTCCCTCTTTCTGAGAGAATCCTCTAGCTAGAAACTTAGCCTTATACTTTTCAATGCTACCATCTGCAGCATGCTTTATCTTGTATATCCATTTGGAGGATACCATACTTTTGTTGTTTGGTTTGGGAACTACATCCCAAACATCATTCTTCATTATTGACTGGTATTCCTCAGTCATTGCTTCTACCCATTCTTTCTTATGAACCGCTTCTTCATATACTTCTTCACACTGGCTCTTTCTAGATCTTTTGAGAGCAGCTTTTTCATCAAAAGTTACATCTCTACTTATTTCCATGTGATGGAATCTTGGGATGTATATTCTGAATGCTTTGGATGCTTCACAATACCCAACAAATATTCCCTTCTTTCCGGAAGGGTCCTGCTTAGTTCTCTTATCTTTTGGTATGTGAACATATACAGGGCACCCAAATATCTTGAGATGACTTACCTCAGGTTTCTTCCTTATGAACATTTCCTCCGGAGTCTTGAATCCAAGGGCACTATGAGACAATCTATTTTGGACATAGACTGCGGTTCTTGCTGCTTTAGCCCATAGATGCATAGGAAGATCTTGATCATGTATCATTGTCTTCACTGCTTCCATGATGGTTCTATTCTTTCTTTCCACAACACCATTTTGTTGAGGATTGTAGGGAGTGGTTAGTTCCCTCTTGATTCCAGCTTCTTTACAAAAGACTTCAAAATCCTTTGAAGTATATTCTCCACCATTAACTGTCCTGAGAGTCTTGATTTTCTTTTCTGAGTGATTTTCTATCAAGGCTTTGAATTCCTTGAATTTTCCGAAGACTTCATCTTTTCCTTTCAGGAAATATATCCAAGTCTTTCTTGAATAGTCATCAATAAATGTAAGGTAGTATTCATATCCACTCAAGGATGTGGAGGGCATTGGACCGCATACATCTGAATGAATCAATTCCAAAGTACCCTTAGTCTTTGTTTCACTCTTTGGAAATGGATTCTTGATATTTTTCCCTTTTGCACATCCTTTGCAAGTGCCTTCATGATCAACCTTCAAATCTTGTAATCCTGTTACTACTTTGCTCAGGTAGGGTAATGCTTTGTAGTTGATGTGAGCAAGCCTTCTATGCCAAAGCTCACTTGGGCTAGTGGCTTCATGAACAAGGGCTGCTTCTGGATGTCCCTTGAGTTTATATAGCCCTCCTTCCTCTTCACCAATAACAACTGCATCCTCAATTGATTTTCCTTTGGGCCACATGAGTACTTGTCCATCTATGAATGCAACCCTATAGCCTTTCTTATCTAATGCTGAGATAGAAAGTAGGTTCTTCTTCAAACCTGGTACATATAACAGTTTCTTCAATTTCATGGGGGTTCCAGTATCAAGCTTGTAGCTTGCTTCACCAATTCCTTTGATAGGATATTGATAGTCATCTCCTAATGACACTTTCTGTGGAGAGGTCTTCTCTTCAAGTCTTGAAAGAGTTTTCTTTTGTCCCATCATGTGCTTTGAAGCACCACTATCAATAAGCCATGTGTCTTCTCCAGGTGTTACAGACCCAGAGAGTGCAGAGAATAGAACATACTCTTCTGCATCTTCTTCTTCTTCTACTTTAGCTCTTTTCCTTTGAGGTCTTTCCTCTTCTTCATCTTCACTATCATCTTCTGCTAGATGTGTTTGATGTCTTTTGTGGTGGAAACTCCTTTGCTTCTTTGAAGGACAATCCCTAGCAATGTGTCCTATTTTGTGGCAAATAAAACATTGGAAAGAGGGGTAGTCTCTTCTTGAATGGTTCCCTCTTTCCTTATGGAACTTCTTGGGAGGTTGAGACTCCTTGTAACTTTCCTTCTTGAAGTTGGATTGATTCCTTCTTCTTTTGGTATGGGTGGCTAATGCTTGATTATCTTCTTTGAGTAGGGCCTCCCTATTGGCTACTCTAGCCCAAGGTTTGAAAAATCGAAATTGGACTCGGAATCGATCGAGGGTCAACTCGGAATCGGAATCAGAATCGGTCATAAATCGGTCGAATTGAATTTAATGAATCGGTTTGCTCAAAAGTACATAAAATATTTAATTTAAAAAAAACATTTAAATACATAAATAATTCTAACTATCAATCTATTATATATTAACTTTTAATTAATTTATAATTTAAATATAAATACAAATTCTTTCAATTAAAATTTGAAATAACATAATACTTCTAAATAAATAATTACAAATTTAGAATTTTTATTTGTACCTATTTACTAAACATTATAATATTTTGTATTATTCTAATATTATTATCTACCTATTTACTAAACATTATAATATTTTGTATTATTCTAATATTATTATCAACCTATTTACTAAACATTATAATATTTTGTATTATTTTATTGCATACGATGATTTGTATATATTTAAAAAAATTATAGAAAATGTAGCATTATAGCTTGTAATTATTGTATGATTTTAAGTTACATTATGATGTAAATTTATTTTGTTTTATTTATTTTAATTATATGTAACAAATTTTCAAAATTAACCGTAGCACTCCACTCAGCATTGAGCAGTAGCACTCTCCCGGTCCCCACTCCACTCAGCAGTAGCACTGCTGCACTCTCGCTGTCCACGACTCCAGCCTAGGGCCTAAACCAACTCCACCAACACCCTGCACACTGCCACGAAGCACACCGATTCTCCACTCCAAGTCCACGCAACTCCAACTCTCCCGCAGCTGCTATCATGATCATTCACGGGCAAATGGGGTTGGGTTGGGGGCTTGGGAGGGTAGAATAGGTAAACAATTAAAAAAAAATTAAAAAACCATTTTTTAATGGTCCCGTGGCCCACCTAAAAAAACCGGCCGGTTTAAGTAAAAAATTGGTCTGGCCAGACCGATTTTTTACTTAAACCGGCCGATTTGATGCTCCCGACCGGTTTGAACCGGGCCGACAATAAATCGTCGAATCGACCGATTCTGATTCCGATCGGACCGATTTTTAAAACACAGCTCTAGCCTCTTCTTGAATGCAATCCTCCCATACAATATCAAACTTCATGCTTTCTTTGTGAAAATCCTCACAGCAGATCTAAGAGCTGATGTATACCTCACAAGAAAGATTATGATTAAGCAGGAAGATAGAAGAAGAGTGGTCAATGCAGTGTAAATGAGCAACAAAATAATACAGTAGAACTCGGATAGAAGCAAAATAACTTCACACACACTAATTCATTAATCACAAATGGACAAATAAATAATACAATGCATGAGGATTCGAATGCCAAGGTGGCAATTCGAATTAGCCTTCATGGAGAGATCAAAAGATCACTGGAGTGTCATCAAAGCACAACTAGAAGTCTTCATCATCATCAGTGGAGTCATCAATGCACAAGTAACAGTCAATCATCAGTCAAACTGAGTCTAATTGAGTGTGGTAGGTGTAACTGGCACATGGAGGCACTAACTGAATGAAGGAGGCTCAATGGAGGGCGCATGAGGAGCTAATTGGAGTCAGAATGGGCAGTCTGGTCTCACTGGAGGTCTATCGGAGTGATACAGTCAGTTGAGAGTCAGTTTAGCCTTAAATCAAGGAAAGAGCTGAAGATAACTGAAGTATAGGTGAGAGAGGGCGCATATATAATAATATTATTATATTTTTCCTTCACTACATGAGCAAAATTTCCTCATTATACAAGATCCATAGTGTCATTCAATAAAGAATTGACAATGCTTCTTAAGCAACTCAAGAGGGAGAGAGATGAAATGGTCACTCCAAATCCACCCACACTTGATGACGACGATGAAAGTTATGAGGAGAAGAGATTGAAGGCCATTCTCTCTCGCGATATTAGAATGGGTAGAGATGACCTTCATGAGAGTCAAGCTAGTGTTTATGATAAGTATCCAAAAGATTGGGTCGCTCTTTATGATGACGATGACAGTTTTGAGGTGAAAAGATTTAATATCTATGTCTCCCATGGAATTGGCATAGGAAGAGATGACCTCGATGAGAGTCAAGCTAGTGTTGTTAATACGTATCCAAGAGAAAACATACGCACATAAGATGAGGAAGATAAAATAAAGAAAACCATGATAAAGATTGAAGAAAAAGACGACAACAATAAGGAGCAAGAAAAAACACTTGCACATCATTCCCAATCAGCTTTGTCAAATCAATCTATTGATCTGATTGATGAAGTTGGAAGCCATGGAAGTAGTCAACATCTGCTTAAATAGGTTGGAAGGATTAATGATGGTTCTACAAACACAAGTGTAGATCGTAATGCAGAATTTTTGTCTTTGCCAACTGTTGCTTCCATTTCCAATGATGATGAATATGATAGTGGACCTAATGTTGCTAAACAAAATGACATAGTAGATATTACATCCACATGTCTAGGAAGTCTTATTTATCAAGTCACTACAAATGAACAACATTTATGTTGCTCTCGAATTGAAACTTTGGATGCAGTCATGTGGGAATCAAGAATGAAGGCTCTTAAAATTCATTTCGATGAAGAAACCATGGAAGCTATGATTCAGAGAAAACTAGTACAATACCTAGATATTTTTTGTCAAGTTGATGTCGGTTTAGATGTGCATCATATCTATGAAAATTGCCACACATCCTTGAAATTGTTAGAATTAAAGTGCACAATCACTAAGGCGGTAAGATGGATTAAGACATATACAATAATATGGCTTGATGAAAGTGAGAAGGATCACATTGATGTCTTCAAACTCCAAACACTCAAGAATGACCATCACCTTGAATTCCAAGATCAAAGGGTATCCTTAAAAATGCCTCCATTATTATGACATCCAATGTTGGACTCTCCACCAGTACAAAAGGCGGAAGTAATATAATTGAATTCTCTTTTGGAAAGGAAGAGCATGAACATAGCCCTTTAGCCTTAAAAGCAATTGTCATGAAAGAATTGATACAACACAAATGTGTTGGTAATGAAGATCCACAATTTCTCATAAATGGAATCCAAAAGACGATATGGAAAACAAATAATTACAAGCTGTATTGTTTCAAAAACTCACCACTCAAGCAGAAAGGATTACAACACGAAGGTCCAGGATCGCATCCAGAGAGAGGAAACAATCTAGAATACACATACCAAGTCAGCGCTTCAACTCAAATCCATAATCAAGTCAATATCAATAAAATCAGATTTGAGGACAAAGCTTCCCTTAAAGGGGGTGGAAATGTAACGAATATTAAATAATAAATACACGTAATAATTAATAATAGTTAATAATAGTAAATAGTATTAATGAGAAGTTACGACTCCTCAAGTTAAGCCCAAGCTATATTTAAGCGGGCCAATTCATTGTATATTCATCATCTATCAAATATATTATTCTTTATTTATTAATTATGGAAGCTAGTTTCACTTCCTAACTCTTAACCGGACACAGTTAACTCCGCAACCGGACACGGTTGCTGCATTTTATTGTCAAAGCTATGAATACATGGAGAGTCGAGACATTGGATGCATATCCTTCAAATTCCTCTTATCTAATTTAGAGTGGATTCTTACCAACTTCTAATTGAGATAGATCATAACATCTTGTGATTGAAGAGGATTTGTTTGTTGTGTCACCTGTAAGAGGTTGAGTTGGAGTAGTACCTCATTTTTGGATGTCCCATTTACGATGAGATTAGAGGGTGTTTCCATTGTCTTTATTGATGCTCCAGGGGTTCACTTGCTACCTTCTTCCACTAAATAGAATAGAGATGCCTATCTCTTTTTATGAGGGAGGTGTTATGATGCATGGCCCAACTCATATGGGGACTCCCTTGGACAGGTGGCAACAAGCAACATGGTGAGGCTTAGAATACTTTTGACATTAGATCAATTAGACCACATACCTCATCATGATCTTCATCTTGCAGATCCACCACTTTGAGGTACCTGAGGAGTTCCAGTCCTCGATCTCAACAAAGTTCTCAACATAGACCAATTGATCACCCTCCCCCTTTGGGACACTTGTCTATCATCACTGAGTTTCTTTAACATGGTTTCAAGTGATAAGAGAATTTCAAGAGGCCACACGACTTTTTCACTAGGTTCCATATTGCAAGTTACAACTCTCCGAGACCTGGTCTCTCCTTAAAGGACATCGTTGGATAGTGTACTAGCTCCTTTTCTGTGGTTGATGGTTCAACAAGAATGCTCTCTTGCCTCTCCACCTCTATTTCTAATGTTGATGAAGGGGCTTCCTCCTTGCTCTCCTCTTTTGCTTATATCTCTGACATGGTGTCCTTTGTCATCATGTATCTAGGTTTATGATTTTAGGCACTTTTCTTGTATAGTAGTTTAGCTTACTTCTTTGAAGCTTTACCTTTCTACTTTTAGGAGATGCTTTGACACTCCCTCTATATTTTACTTTTGAGTTCCATTGACCTCTTTTTGGTTATTCTTGCATGTTAATAAAATGATCTTATCTTCTCTAAAAACTTTGTTACTTGTTGTACATCTTCTATCACTATTCATGGATTCTTAAGAGCTAGATTTGTTTTGATGGTTTGCTTCCTCTTGTATTGGAAGTACGACTTGGAAGAGGCATCTTCTTTAGTCCAATTAATTCTTGATATGATCTTCAAACCATAATTGATGCTCAAGCTCTCCCACTCTTTGTTGTTGAGCATGTTCTTTTCTAAATTGTACTGGGGCAAACTGAGTTGTTTTCTAAGTTGATTTCTTTTAGCTCAATGTGATTCGGCCACCATCCCTTCTATAACTAACCTATGGTTTATTTGGATCATTAACATTAATTATGACCCTTTTAAAATTTGCACTCCTGAGTCCTAACAACACTTAAATATTTAACATTAGGACTCTAACATAATGGCCCCTTAAATATTTGGATGGTTTATACTTTAATGACCCCTTAAATATTTGGGTGGTTTATACTTTAACGGCCCCTTCCCCCCAAGGCCCAAACTTCACATACCTTCAACTTGTCATTTTAAAGCTCCCCTTGGTAAAAATCAAAGATCAAAATTTGGTGACAAGATTATTCCAAAAGATGCTTTCAAAAACTTGATAATGATTTTCAAATTTCTGATTGCTAGCTGCTTCTCTCCTCAACAAATTTGGAACCCTTGTAGGTGTTCCATTAGGTTAGTTATCCTCACAAAAGGTAGTATTCCCAAATTCTTGCATTCCTGAATTTCTTTAGACAACCATCCATGTTGAGCAAACCTTTCGCTATTCCCCCAATCTTGATGACCCAACTGCACAACATATGAAATCATCATCATCAATTTGTCACCATCATCTTCAGCCTCCTCATCAATGGTATTTTTTTAAACATAAACGGTTGATATTTGTATTAAGAAAATGCTGCGGCCTCGCTGGTCAGCTTTGTAATACAAAAGTAGAGTCTAAAACTGAAGTTCTTCACAGTACCAGAATAAAAAAATAACAAGACCAGCATACTGGCATTCTCCTTCATAGAGTCCTAAAAACATATTTGATTTATGATACATAAAAAAATAGTTAAATTAAACACAGACATGGAAGCTTAAAAGCTTCCTTTTGGCTAGAATTCATGGGCTGAGAGTCTTTAGGCGCCATATCCTCATCTTGATCATGCTCCTATTCATGCTAAACTGTATCTTCTTCCTTCAGTTTTCCAGTAGAGTTATCATTAGGCATTTTGAGACTTGAGGTTGAGGAAGAGGTCCCTTTGTCCAAATTGAGAAGACGTTTTTGAAAGATAGGCATTCTGCCATTAAGGCCTGAATTTGCTCCTTCTGCTGTAGAATGGTGTTCATCATAATTTCATGTGTCTCTTATTAGCCTTATTGCTTTCATGTACCTTAACATAAACAGACGTAAGAGATGTTCTTGTGCCTTTAATGATGTCCTCATGCCTATGGAGGGCCCTGTGTATTTCTATTTTATCAGAGACAATGCAATTTCACCCACACCCAACACTATCCATCAATTTACAAATTCCAAAATGTAATTGATGACGGATTGAAGTTGACACCAATTCTCCCAATTTTCCTCCCAATTCAAAGCTAGTATGTTCAAGAAATGGAGATACAATTTTACAGAGGAGAACCAACTTGAGACCTGAAATGCCCTGCGTGAGCGAACTCGAATGCTTAGAGCCCTATCCTGTTGATGTCCAGAACCAACAAATTCGTAGTGTCGTCACACCATGGTTTTCCCTGTTGTTTGTCCCGAACCAGTTGAGTTCCAATGCTGTCGCATTCTGAAATTCCTTGCTAGTAAACTTGAACCAACAGATTCATTCCCATGCTCCACACAATTCACAGAATAACAACCTCGAATCATCATTGGATTCACCATGGAGCTCTTCCCTCAGATCTCAGATGTGGGATTGATATGATGGACCTGAGCAGTGGTTGAATGAAGGCACGGGGTGTTGAACCTTCGTTGTTCCTTGGGCTAATATTACCTTGCCTTGCTTTTCTTGACGATACGTGGAGGCAATCCAATTATATGAGAGGGTGATCATTGATAACGGTAATTAATTAGGGAATGGGGGTAGATGATAACCCCCGATTTTTTTTAATAATTCCATAATCAAGGCATGAAGCTAAGTTAGCAAGCTCATCTAACCAACACTGATAATAACCCCCCATTTTTTTTAATTGATAGCTGTCTATTGTTTGTTCTTAGGACATTGATACTAATAAATATTATAATAATCAACATTTTCAAAGTATTCTGCTTTGCTCGTAGCTCCTTCAATAATCCTTGGCAGATTGCTGTCAGAAGGTTTACCTGTGTTTAGCATGAACCTTATGACAATAGAGTCTTTGGTAGCTATAATGTTTTTGATTCTGTTGGTGTCTATAAGTTTGAGTCCTTAATAAAAAACAAGCACTTATGCTTGGTTATTTGAAGCTATTTCTAAGCCCCATTTCGAGATCGTAAATGATTCCCCCTGCACCTGCCACCTCTCTCCTCATCAATAGTATTATCACGAACAAGGTTGCTCCTTTCTCTCACTTTCTTATCTTCATCCTTTCCTTTTAGAACATCAGTAGCTCTGACTTTACAATTCCAGGTTCTGTGGCCCAGTTCATACAGTAATTAATAGCAGGCAGTTTAGTTCTTATTTTGTTGCTGGCCTTGCTTGTCACTGTCCTGTTGTGTGTTTTGTTTTTCCAAGAAAAGATTTTCTTGAGGAATCTCCTCTTCGCTTATTGTTTCTTTCATCCATAAGAGAAGATATGATGTTCTCCAAGTAATTGGAAGGCAATTGACCAAGTCTGAATGGCACATTGCAATGATTTGAAGGCAAGCTATTTATGATTGCAGCATTTGCATTTCTTCTTCAATCTTTACCCCTATTTCTATTAATTATTTTATCAGGGTTCTTAGGTCATTTGCATGACTTGACATAGTTATGCCACAAGCCATTGTGAACCCAAAAACGCTGTTGTTTCAAGGAGAATTTGGCATTCAGTGCCTTTGACCCAAACAGTACATTCAATTCATTCCAAATTTCTTTTGATGATTTTCATAGGTCAAGGTGGTGCACCTCAGAATCAGCTACATCAAGCCTTGTGATTGATTTAGCTTTGTCATCCCCATTTTGCTATTCTCTGATTTTATCTTGCTGTGTGGGTTTGAACTCAGTTCCACTGACTATCCCTCAAAGGTTTTTAGGCATTAAATGTAGTTGGATTTTCAATTCCATGTATGGAAGTTATAACCATTAAATATCTCAACTGGGGCTGCCATTTTAATAACAAGAAAACTTGAATTTATCTTCAAAATCTCTGCAATATCTCTCAAAGAAATAAGCAGTTGAAAGTACATGTCTTTTAGATGTTGATTGTGTTTGAAACATCTTCGTCTCTATAATTCTGTTGCTTGTGTCTGTAATTCTGCCTTCTCACACTGCATGCCTAGGGTACAATTTCTTCTGCCGTTCTAGGCATCTCATGTCTGCACAACGTTGTTTCTCACAGGCGAATTTTTTTCTGTTGCTTATATGGGTTGGGTTCCTTGTGTGTGTCTCTTCTGAGTTATGTTCATCTGTGTCTGCTTGCTGGGGTCTACATGTGTGTTGCATTGCTGGGGTTTCTCTTGAGTGGGTGTTGTTTGTTGGGGTTGGCTTCTCTGTGCATTGCAGTGCTGTGCTTTTTCATTTGTGTGATGGTTGTGTTTGTGACTGTGTATGGCTTCAGGCTTTCTAATCTGTTTTGGGCCTGTATTTTGTATTTTGTTGGGCATCTGCATGTTTCTTCTTTGGGGAGACATTTTTTTTTTCTTTAATGCAGGTCTACTGTGTCTACTGCACTGTGTGTTGACGGTCTAAGTGTTTGCTCTCCCTCACTGTGGCTTGCTGCTGTCTATGCATGTCTTCCTTGTGACATGTTTGCATTCCTTTTCTTCTTTTACTTTCTGTTACTTTGTCAATGTCGCTGTTTGTGTGCTTGTCAGTGGCAGGGTGTGACTGCATTGTTGGGATTCCTTCCCTTGATTTTCTTCACGTTTCAAACATTTTCTCTCTCTTTTTCACTTTATAAATAGAACTAGATCCTTCACTATTGTTTATGCCTTAGGAAGATCTAAAACAATTAACTTGGAATTTTCTTTTTTTCACGAGATATCATCTCTGTTTGATGGATTGACTCATCTGGCTCCAAGATCTTCAAACTTTGAACATAGCTCGAGGTTGGGTATCTTGCAATAATACCACTGTTGGTAATTACTAAGTAGAGATGCACAGCTATGAGAGAGACAGAGATATGGAGGAAGTATTATTTATTAATGAGTCGTCAAATACATCAACATGGCTTTCTTTGACACATCATATAAGAGACATAATTTGTCTGCGTCCACAATTAACCTTTATTCAATGTTTAACATTGATTATGACCCTCTTTAACATTAGAACTCCTAACAACACTTTGTTTAACACTAGGACTCGTATCGACACTATGTTGACTGTTAAAACTTATTACTACAGTTCTCACCACATGATCCAGCATTTGTTTTCATTTTGCTGAGGTACAAGATTCCAAACGCGTTATAGCTGGAATGCAATCCTATGAATCTAGAAGAGAAGCAATAGGCTTATATGTGAGCTTGCTTAAGCAACTTGAATCTGTATGAAGGATCAAGCATGTGCGATGTAGTCATAGGGAGCTCAGTTATTAGTGAGAGTGATTCTTTCCATTTTCACATAGAAAAGGATCATCTTTCTGTAATTAATACATTATACTTTCCATGTCAGTGTAAGCAGTAGGGGGGACTATAGTTATACAGTTAACCAAATCCATAGCATGCATTTCAGATGGTACTTCTGCAAAATTAGATTGCATCTTGTCCTTGTGTTTTGACTACCTATTCATTGTTGAGCACTGCTTTCTTGGATATACTGATGAGCATTGAGCATCCTTCATGAATTTAGTCATTTAGTCATGAAACACCAAACCATGGAATATTTGATATGGATTAGTGGTTTTCCAGTTATTCAAGCAGACTTCAATTTACAATTATTTACTTTCATGTACAAGCTTCATAATCAGCCAAAATAGAGTGCACCAAGCCAATAGATCATAGTAGCTTTTTTTCAAGGAGTGGGGGAAATGTTAAGGATAGAGAATGGTATATTTAAATTAGTTCAGAACCCAGAGACTGTTGAGAATGGCGAGAACTTCATTTTCGGACATGACTAGCATCATATTGTAGTTATTATTGTATGTAATTTTAGGATTGGCTAAGGTCGACCTCGTCCACATTCATTTATTGTATTTCTATGTTTTGTTAACTCTGACATAATGAATGTGGGCCCATAACCTCTCCTAGGGGCATTGCCTTCCTCTTAGTTGTGTATATATACACAACTCTCATTTGTAATTTCACACATCTTGTGATCATTCTATCATTCTTTATAAAAGTGATTCAGCCGATGGGCACCATAATGTGTTGAGCTTTCTTGTGATTAGGTTCTTTCTCTAGCATACTTCTCGTGTATCTTTTTTATCCCTAGGGTTATGCCTCTTTTGGTGCCAAAGTGCTGTTTTTCTTTCTCCTTATTGCAGAATTAGGGTCTTGTGATCATTCTTTCATTCTTTATAAAAGTGATTTAGCCGATGGGCACCATAATGTGTTGAGCTTTCTTGTGATTAGGTTCTTTCTCTAGCGTACTTCTTGTGTATCTTTTTTATCCCTAGGGTTATGCCTCTTTTGGTGCCAAAGTGCTGTTTTCCTTTCTCCTTATTGCAGAATTAGGGGTTGTTGGTTGGTTCCATTCTAAGTCACCTAACACGAGGACATGAGACACGAAGGACACGAAAATATGAGTGTCCAACACTGACACGGTGACCCACGGAATCAAGACGTGAAGGACAAGTTTTATATATATATATATATATATATATTTTAAAAAATATTAAAATTTAAAAATACAGACATATAGATCTAATTTTTTTTAGAAACTAGAACATTTACAAATATTCAATAGAAATTAGAATCAATACGCATTAATGATTACACATTTGTCATTCACAAATCACAATGAGACACATAGATGCATTGAAATTTGATAGGCATTGGGCAATAGCTCAAGATGTCGGAACCATATTTCTTATTAAGTCATCAAAATCAAAATGTATTACATAGATGTCGGAATGCCACTGGGCACTGGCAAACGCCAAATAGACTAATAGTAAATACAAAAGGGGTGGATCAAGATGGAAGAATCTCATCTGTCAATAGTCCTCCTCCATGCTTGAATCAACAAACTCATCACTGTCCTCTTCCACCTCCTCTCCCTCTTCTTTGCCCATCTGAGGATCTGCATCTGTTGGTGTGGAGGATGACCCCTCCAAAGGATCACCATCATCAAAAGTAACCGGCTCTAGCACTCGATCATTAAGATCCATGTTGGCTAATGCCAACTCAATGCTGCTATCCAAACCCATATCATCAGGAAAGACATCCCACATCTTTGTATTTCCCTTCACCCACTCCTCCCTCTTCCTATAAATAAGAGGAAGTTTGGAGTGCACATACACCATCGTCTCTGCCCTTGATTGCTCGAGCCTGCTCTTCTTCAAACTGTACAAGTTCCCATATGTGCTCCAATTCCTCTCACAACAAGAGGATGATGTAACTTGAGAGATGACCCTCAAGGCTAACTTCTCTAGAATAGGGCATGTTGCCCCATGAGTTTCCCACCAAACATAGGGTTTCTTAACCCCCTGTCTCTAAGCACATCATAGCCTCAAATCTCCCAGTGGAAGTGGAAAACTCTACAAAGCCCTCCTCCACCTCATCAAGTAAGTCTCTATCCCGAAATAGCCGTCTAAATGCTATCTTCTTCCCATGTGCAATCTCTCCATCCATGTGAGGAGGGACTCTGTGTGAGGGCCCTGGTCCACCAATGAGCCATTCCTGACTGTAGAACTTAGGGTTCAAGCAGTGGGCCAAGCAATGCAAAGGTGTGCAATTCTTATCCCACTTGGAGATAAGAATATCTTGAATGATGGACCATAAGTTCTCTGTCGATGTCCCATACTCGGGACACTCATTCTCCATGACAATGGACCTCATGGACTCGATCATGGAATCCCTCCCCTCATAAACATATGCTAGGATGGGCTGGTCCATATCTGCAAACCACAACAAAGAAATGACTGGCTTCATGATCTTAATGCTAAGATCTACCCTCTCCCACCAACCATCATCTAACACCGTGTCCTTCACCTTTTTTGAAGCAATCTGATCCGTCTTTCTCCAAAAAGACCTCCCTCAACCTCTTGAGCATGATGAATGAGGAAGCAAACCGAGTATCTGCAATATTCAACAATGAACGCTGTGTGTACTCTTTGTAGATGGTGAGGGAATTTGTGTGGTTTTGTACAAAGTTACAGATATTGCGTGCATCCTCAATAAGGTTTCCAATCCATGTTACATCTGAAGCAATGGATTTCAGTGCTAACTTCAAGGAATGGACAATTCAAGGTGTCCAAAAAACTTGGAAGAGCAATAAAAGCAAGTATAAATGACTCTACAACACTAACAACTCAAATGAGTCAAAGACAGCTAGATGAATCATGAATCTTGTGATAAATTCAAACAATGAGCAAATTAGAAATGAAAGGTGTCCAAAATGAACATACCTATGGATATTTAGCTTCCACAATCATGCCAGCAACCTTGCAAATAGGTGCATTGTCCATGATGATTTGTACACAAGAATCAACACCTACTTCTTCAATGGTTTTGATGAATAACTCACCCATATACTGTGCATCCTTGTATTTCCCAAGAGCATCCACCGCTTTCAAGAACATCGGTCCATTTTGGGAAGATACCATGAAATTGATGAGTGGATGGCGTGCTGGATCTGTCCATCAATCAGACCGGATGAGGGCCATGTTGATCTAATTGGCTCAAGAATTTTATCCACCTCCTTCTTTGCTTTAACTAACAATGTGGTTCTAAGCTTCTCTGAACCAAGAGGCACATAACCGGTTGGAGCTCGTTCAATGAGACTTCGACACATCTCAATAAACAATAGTGACCGTGCAACATTGGATGAGATGAAGTTGAGGTAGAAAAAGAATGCAATGGTAAGGTCCACCTCTTCTCGCGCCTCTTGTTGGAAAATCCTATCCATTGGACCACTTGGAGAGGGCCTCTTTCTTGTTTGATGAGTATCCCCACTCCCATATCTGCTAGGTGGAAATGGAGGCTTGGTGCTAGAGGATTTCCTCAAGAATGGAAGAGGATCCTCATCTTTTTTCTTGCTTGTTGCTGCCACCTTCCCTAAGCCAACATGATCCTCTCTTTCCATATCCCTCATTTAGGTAACACTCACCGCTTTGCATGAAGAAATCCCACCAGAAGGAAGGGCCAACAAATGGCCCTTAACCTGGTAGCCCTTAACCTGGTAATATGTGCTCTTGAACTCATTGTTGTAAAAATTGCAACTCCAAGACACATTGCCTCGCCCACCAAGCTTTGTCCCAGGCCCATCTTTCCTTGTCACATACTTCCACAAAGGGTATTTTTTTTCTTGGGCTTGTTGTCTTGCTAAAACAGGGTTAAATGGAGCATGAGCTCCACTAGCAGCAGATGGAGCACTTGAAGGAGGAGTAGAAGAGCTTGTGCTTGGAGGAATAGGAGGGGAGGCACTAGATGGTGCATTTCTCCTTTTCTTTTCCCCTTTAGCTCTTGCCCTAGCTAATTGAGACATTCTCTTTCTTGTTTGATGGTTAAGCTTGCAATCCTCTCCACAAATCCACCCCCAATGCACTTGGAATCCCTTGGAAAGCCTTCAAATCTTCTTCACCTGCACATAAAACTCACTCTCAAGCTTCTCCACACTTGCAAATGACAAAAAAGAAGTGAAATTTTGTTTTTAAAGTCATCCCGAGTGGCCTTTTCCGCGGATTTTGTGTCATGGAATCGGGACACGAGTTGCACAGCTGGGGACACGATAGGAAATCGTGTCCGACACTACTTTTGATCGTGTCCCGATTTCGGACACGATCAAAAGTCATGTCGGACACAATTTCCCATCGTGTCCGTGTCCGACACAACCCCACGGGACACGAAGGGAAGTTTGGACGTGTCAGGTTTCAGAGGTTCCATTTGATCCTTTCTCTCTCTTATGAGTCTAACAAAGACATCTAAATAATAGGGTATCAAATTAAAATGTTTTAGAAAACTAACATGATCTACCACAATCATACAAATTTTAATTCTGGTATTAAACATTTACCTTTTAAATTTGTTTACATATACAAAGTTTAGATTAAATGCAATCTGGCTTATTTTCTTTCTCTGGATAAAGTTCAGGTTGGTTGGTGAATGGGTTCATTGAGTACATAGCCAAAAAAGAAAAGACTCCATGTTGTCCAATTACATGTGCATAATGTGTGTGTGTTGTCCAATGCCTTGTGACAAGGCACCTTAGATTCCTATCCCCATTCCACCCATCATAGCAAACGTGTTTGCCTCAATGGTACTTGCCTCATGAATTGTTGGTTTGTTCTTACCCATGACCCCTCTTTCTTGTTGAGTGCATAACAAAAAAAGAAAAGAATTTGTGTTGTCCAATGGCATGTGCATAACATGCATCTGTTGTACAATGCCCTGTGGGAAGCCACCATAGACTTCCACCCCCACTTCCACCTATCATAGCAGACCTGTCTGCCCCCATGCTACCTACCTCATGAATAACTGGATTGATGAAGAGTGTGAGACTATGCATACATATTTTTTTTTGGTCCTTACCCACAACCCCTCTGTTCCATCCCGCACGATGGGAATACCATTCTTCTCCAACAAATGAAATGTTGTGATATTCTTGCATCAAAGTGACATGAGCTTCTCACAATCCACCACACTTCTCCCGTAGAATTTTGGCACACCCTCCCTTCTAACATTGAATACCAATCATGGATTTTGCATGCTACACCCCTTTATGACTTTCCAACCGAGAGCCTTGTTGTTTCCCTCCCACCAACCTCGCTATCTTTTCTCCCTAGGGGACATTAGGAGAGCTAGCCAAGCCATTAGTTCAAGCAGGAAAATGGATGAGAAAGGCCTCTAGGGAAAATTTCTCAAGTATGGTATGGACTCTTCTAGTATTTCACATCAATCTATTCAATGAGGTAGTTTGAGGGGTTTCCCCCCTTTATGCCACATCACATCATCCACCCAATTCTCAAATCAAAGAACAAAATGGATCCAAACAATTACTGGATCATCATGACTTTACGTGATGGCTTTGAATTTGGTTTCAGAGCATTTGAGAGGAACAAATTGAAGGCCATAGCGGAAGCAGGTTTTAAGAACAACTACCAAACTGTGGACCACATTTTTTTGCTTTGGGATAATCATTGAGGAAGCTAGATAGCAGTTTTCCAAATTCTTTTGTTGTTTTCTAGACTTTTGGAAGGCCTTAAACTCAATTTCAAGGGCTCACCTTTCCCATAGGTTGCAAGACATTGATGTTTTTGAGTCCCCTCTTTGTGGCTGCCACGAGACTTTGAGTCAATTGTTGGGCACCTTCGTACATAGAAGGGCCTTTCTAACTTGATCAAGAGTACCATTGGTGTCCAACAAGGTTGCCCTCTATCAACTACATTGTTGGGATCTACATTGATGAGTTGTAAAAGTATCTTAAAGATAATACTCATGTTGAGATCCACTGCATCTTACACTAGATCTTGATTGCATTATACTTGTTTGTTGATTACATGGCCCTCGTAGCTTCCTCATCCAAGGACCTTCAAAGGCAATTGGACTTCCTTGTTAGCTTTTGTGATCTTAAGCATTTATTGGTAAACCTAAGGAAGACTAAGGTCACGAGTTTTAATACGTCCAAGAAATCTCTAGAGGACTTTCATTTCATTTTCTGAGGGAGCATGGTTGAGATCACTACTGCTCACACATTTTTGGGGGTTCAATTCTTAGGTCCTAACTTCACTATGATGCATGCTTCCTAGCCTCCACTCAACCAAGGATATACATCCGTCCCTCTTAGAGCACCGATGTTTCTATTTCTATTTTCAGGGCATACTGACGAAGTTGTTCCTCTTTAATACCATCATTAAACCCACGATTCTTTATGTGGCATCAATCTGAGGACCATATTTGACTTCAGTAGATTGGTCTTAGGTTGAGAGAGTTTAGTCTATCATGCTCCAACATATGATCCATTGCAAACAAATGTTTTTGCAAGCGCAAGCACATTGTACATATTGACTTTGGGGGTCATCCTTTTCACTTGGAGTACATTGTTAGACTAGTCTTTTTTCCACATAGGATATATGGCCTGGGGGACTTCGCTTTTGGATGTGACAAATACGCCTATCTCACTCTACTGCATTGACATATTTGTAGAGCATCTACCTCCTTTTAGTTGCTCTTTGGATGCCCCAATCCATCTCCTTCCCATAAAAGGAGAGATCAAGAGGGCATTCAGGGACGACATCTATCGAAGGTACATCCAAAGCACTTGGATCCCTTGTCCCCCTAGGACTCTTGGACCCAATCTGACCTTTTATTGTGATCACTTTGTGCAATTGCAAGATGGTCTCATTGCTTGCTTTACTACATTGGCAACATTTTATTCATGGCCTCAAGATCTTGCTCGACCATATGAGGGTTTCCTCAAATAACTTATAGATCAAGACGGACCACTACATCCCAAGGTCCCATCTGCTAGTGATGCCATGTCCAAGAGTCAGAGATTGAGTTCAAGGGACACTTCGTGTTCAGGTGCCCTAGATACTCTGAGATCTAGGGGAAGTTTCACTACTTGTTTCAGGACTTAAGTGGTTCCTTTGTGACCTTCTTTCGCTAGCCTAATTACGGATGCTGGGCCTTATATGTCTTGGAGGTGGTTATCCACAGACGAGAGACTTTGTAGAGTCTTTCCAGGCTTGGTTCTGTTTAGCTTATTATCTCTTTCTTTTAGCATATCTGTGTCGATGGAGGCTTTAATCACCAAGGTGACTTCCAGATCTGTGAGTTAGAGGGCAGTTAGTTAGCTGCCTTCCTCTTGCATGGCTGGTAGATATGCCACCTCTAAGATATCTCAAAATTGGACCCACCTACTATGGAATCATGGATTATGATCTCCCAAGTAAGAGAGGGCAGTGAGACCTCCATAATGAGGTTTTTCCCCAGTCTCAGATGTTAAGAGAGACAAGTCTTCTCACTCCATAAGTTCATAACTAGTCCAAGGATTGTACAACCAGACCTCCTTAACATTGGGTACTCTCTCGAAAACATCATTAGGGCTTGCATTGGTTTCTTCACAGTGATTTATGGGGATATGAATGTCCTCTCCCTCCTTCAATTTTATTTCGACTTATGATGTTGATGTTGAGCTAGGGCCTTGTGCCTCTCAGTGTTTTCCTAGCTCTTGTTCTTTTCTTTTTTATTTCATTTATAACTCATGTACTTTGATATCAATTTAGCTCTAGGAGTGTTGATTTTCTAGACACACTGTTCAGTGGCCACTGACTGTAATCTTTAGCCCCATTGACCTTACTTAGTCATTTGTGGACATTAATAAAATTATCTTATCTTATTCATTAGGTAAAAGTTAAAAAAAATGAAACTTAGCACTTTTCAAAACTCTAATCATTTTCCTGTAGTACAATATGCTACCATCAACACCCACAGAGAGACAACCATAGGAGAGAATCAGAGATGTCAATGATCAACATGATCTTCTATGAACCTTCTGCAGAGATACTCCAGCATATGAACAAGATGCAACATGCAAGCTTACCGCTCATTCAAGATGGACCTAACCCTAGACCCTTTATTTCAGCAGCTTACATAAGGTGCAACTGAATTGGCATATGTCTACCTGCAATGAATTCATTTCAATTTATCATCCCTAAATGACAGTAGCATTAACTAAAATTTTCAAATGTTATTGATCAAAAGATCGTTGTTAATTTACTCAAATAGCAATTCAGAACTTTCTGGGCTCAGCCAACAAATTCTAAATAGATATTAAATGTTGTAAGAGTGAGTGAGGTTGAGAGATGAAATACTAGGCAAACAGCCTAATATGTCTAGGGCTGGATTTGACATGTTTAGAAAAGAATAAACTATGTGTCTCTTTGGAAATCGCACAGTTGGCATTTCAACAATGTTTTGGAAACGGGGAAATGCAGAACACTCAATTCTTAGCTCAGGGTTCCTGTTTTTGTCAGTCTTGGAACATATTAACTGAATTAATATGTATGTTTCTTTTAATTGAATGATGTAAGAATTTTGAGTATGTCATCAGAGAGTGGTTTCTACCTGAGAAAGGTTTTTATGAAAGCATAGGCTGTGTAGCCAATGTCTTTTATGCACTTAGAAAATGGAAAAAATGTGCTGTACTTATAGACGTTGAGGTTCTTGGCATTATGTGATGATGATTCCTTATCACATCTGTAAGTGGAACTACTATTTGCTGAAACACTCATCGTCTTCTATTACTTGTTGGGTGCCACATTTGAGACAAGGTATTGTAAATAGTGAAATGATCTTTGTAGAATGAGGAAATTGCTTTATGTCTAGATGTTTATATTTACTTCCAAAACTGAAATTAAAAAAAAAAAGCCTTTACATTTGATACTGGTATTAAATAAATTTTACATTAGATACTGGTATTAAATAAATTTTATATTAGATACTGAATTTACAATAGCAAATCTATAAATTTACAAGCTTAAAAGAATTTTCTTGTATAAGATGTAACATCTTTAGCCACTTGCAGTTCAAACAATGCTTTAATGCCTTTAAGTCATCCATGTCCATTGGATGAGCTTAATCAATTTCAATATGTAATAGGGATGCCTAGTATTTTAGTTTCAAAGTGTGAATTATGTGGTTGTATTCCACATTAACTTTAGGCTTTAGCAAGTTCTCTGGGATAGTTATTCTGTATTGTAAATCTCTCTATGTGATGTGTAGCAGAAATTTGCTGAAATTAGAATCTTGCAGGCATTAGATGATTTTGGAGAAATAATTACACTTGCAGTTAGTGAGGCGCAGAAAAGACGTGGCCTAGCTGGGAGCACAGTATTTCATCGCATCAACATAGAAGCAGCAACTTCTGATCCACTGAATGGTATTTTGATTGAGCACTAGGTTAAATTTCATCATATATAGTCCCCATGTAGTGTAGACCATTGGTAACTTGCTTAAGAGAGATTTTTCATGGGGAATATGTAGGATTGTATACTGGTACTTTTGGTCCTTACACTTCAGAAGTAATTCAGCTAAGGCGTAGGTTTGGTCAATGGCATGATGATAATGAAGCAACTCCAAGTAAGGAGTTGAAGCTGGAATTTTTTGAGTATGTGGAAGCTGTGACACTAACTGGTGACCTGATTGTACCTGCAGGGCAGGTGTAGTGCTTTGACCAAATGATGTAGCATGAAAACTGTCTTTCTGTTTTATCATAATTAGTGTTTTGAATTGTAATTTAGTCCTATAACTGACATTCATTACAGTTATCTAATACTCTCAGATGTTTAGCACAGGTTACTTTCCGTGCAAAAATTGGCAAAGAGAACCAGCTGCCTCATCAAGACATCTTTCCAGAGCATCTTGGAGTGGTACTATTTTGAGTCTGAAGATATTTGAGATTTTATTTTTATATCACTTTATAGTTGGCATTTAGTTTGTGGACGTGATTCAGGTTGCATGGTATAGAGGTCAAGAGAGACGGGCACATGCTGGCTTCTGGACTGACGCGGAGCTACTGCTGATCAATAGGAAGGTGAATACATACTGTTGGTCAGACTGCAGATTTTTAGTGCAAGAAAGGATGATTAGATTTGAAGTGGTGAGAATCGAGATTGACTAATGCTTGATGCATTCAGGGTATTGGTGGTCCACATCTTGCGTTTATGTTGTCTGCTCCCGATCGCCCCATTCTTGTATTATTCAATCGATTAAGACTTCCACAATGAGATTGAGAATGTATGTATATGATTCAATCTTTTAAATAAACATTTTTACACAACTCCTTTTTGAACTAATCAGGTCTTTTGCAGACTTTTTCTAGTTTATATTAAATTTAGCTTCTGAATACGTATGTGAATCTCAGTCTTACACTCTTGTCATATGACCAGACAGGAAATCCCATTGAAGACACAAGGAAATGAAAAGCTCATGTATTTCCAAGATACCTGGCCTGCAGATTCTCACATATGCCAAATCCATTTAAAGTTTTGTGGGGAAATTGTAGGCTTCTTGCTTGCAGGCAAGGGAAATCACAAAAAGAAGAAAAAAGGGTTCTTAGGCTGGAAGGTAAATTTTGTAAACTAAATGCACATGGATCAACATGTGCTGTATGTGATATCATGTATTTTTTGGATAGATATAGCCTCTTATATGGGATGATAGCTATTGTTTTGTCATTCCATGCTCTTTATATTTATCAGAGATTGCATGTTCAAAAAAATGCTGTTCTTACTACTGTAATATGACATTGCAATCAAAGGTCAAATGCACGATGTCGGTTTCCCCTTGCATTGCAGAAGATATTTGTAATAACAAGTGATTTGTAAGAATGACCA
Organism: Larix kaempferi; assembly: GCA_027924585.1. Classification (NCBI taxonomy): domain Eukaryota; kingdom Viridiplantae; phylum Streptophyta; class Pinopsida; order Pinales; family Pinaceae; genus Larix; species Larix kaempferi. The sequence goes on from BSBM01000560.1 coordinate 9,864,595, forward strand.
CCAATCAACGAATTTAAGTTTGCAGAAACAGGAATATGGGACCAAGAACAGCCATGGGGGGTTCCAGTGTGGTTTCATTGTCTTGAAATAGATTTTTCATTATGTAAAACAATTACAAACGTATCTAAGGCAATTTTGCATTTCGTGATAGAATATTTGCAAACATATTTTTATAGGTGTCAGCCCCAAGTGTTAGCTCAATTTGTAGATGCTCTTGTGCTAAGTCCACAGAGTCTCAAGGTCAAATCTCATCGGGTCCTTTGGGTCTACGAGCAGCCTATGCAGCTAATGGTCCATCCGCCTTCAATCCAGAAATTTCAGAGAATGGGGAGAGCTCGGCAAAGGCCAACCTGGTACCGGCCTCCCCATTCTTTGCTTAAATGTGTGAAGGTGGGATGAGATTGTTTCTTCGAAAAATACTATTTGTATGAGACAAAACTGATTCAAATGTGTTCTATCAACACCATATGTTGCTCTTGTGCCAAGTCCACAGATATATTTGGATCAAATCTCTTCGGTCCTTTGGGGTTTCCAACAGTGTATGCAACTGGCAGTAAATCCACCCCCCATCTGAAAATTCTGGGGAAGAAAGTGGAGAGCCTTGCATGGGCTGGCGATCCAATTGGAAAGGTTATTCAAGTTAGTATGTGTTAAGCTAATCTTGATTCAGTTATAGAGTAACGGAGATAACCTTGATTTGGTCATTAATGGGTTTATCGTTGGTGGTTTACGTGACTATGGTTTTGGGTAACCCATGGTCCCATGGTATGTGCTCATGGTTTTAGTATATGATGAAGCCTATTTAAAGGTATGGGTAACTCCATTGTAAAATGCCTATTGGATTGGCCATGGCTTGGTAGGATTGACCAAGGGTAATGAAAGATATCTTTTGAAGGTTGTCTTTCCTGAAAAGGGTTTCAAGGGTAAATATTGGCCATTATTATGTGCATGAATATTTTGTTGATTTCTATTACCCCATGAACATGGCAAAAGAAATAATATAAATATGAAGCAAACACACAAGAAGATCAAGATTTTTTTTTTACCGGGGAAAGAGAAATAAAATAAATATCAAGCAAACACACCACAAGATCAAAGAAGATTTTTTAACCTTGGAAACCCTTTTCTCAAAAGATATATTTCATTACCCTTGGTCAATCTGAATGACACTTTAAATAAGTTTCATCACATACTAATACCATGAGAAAATACCATGGGTTACTTAAAACTATGGGGCTATAAACCACCAATAGTAAACCCACTAGTGACTAAATCAAACTTAACCTAAGAGTATGGAGGGCAATTTTTTCATAGATAAACTTTACCTTCCTTTTACATCTATAAATAAAAGTTACACTTCAGGGAAATAGTCTAAATGTGAAAACATGCTAACGTGATTATGCTTATTTTTGTATGAGTGCTTTGAAACCAACCATTGTTCCTAGATTCTCCAACCCCTTTTGATGATTATCAAGAACTTGTAATCAGCTGATAAACTCCAAGGGATCAACCTTGATGCATAAAGAAACAAACTGGATATGTATAACGTATACATCACCTTTTATGTCTTTAATGATAGTGTTTAGTTTGCAAGTGTTGTTTATGAGATTTTGCTATTGGAAGCCATCTTTCTTATTATTGCAGCTCCGTGTTTTATGCTTTTGATATAGAAAATGAAATGAGATTTTGCTTTTGGAAGCTATCTTTCTTATTATTGCAGCTCCGTGTTTTATATTTTTGATATAGAAAATGATACAATATGCTTTTATCTTTTGTTAATGGGATGTTTTTTTCCTATAAATAAAAATGCTTATGCTATGACAAATTCAGAACATTTTTGGACTATTTTAAATGCTTTGACAAGCATCCACATCCACCACCTAAAGTGGTGGGATACCGTTTGCATTGTGAGGGTGTGTGACCATGTAACTTAACTTGTCGATCATGAGTGTGTTATCACTTTTTTGAGGAATTAAACCATGGTGGGGGTTATAACAGTGCTTGACGCTGTCCACATTTTAAATAAAGTACATGAATATGATTGAATTGAATGGTTTAAAAGATTTGAGTTATTGATATTCGATGTAAAAAACATAAGGAATAGTTGAGAAATCTATAAAGGATAAGAATAATGAATGGTGATTAATACAATCATTTGTGATGTTATGAATATTGTTGAATAGTCATGAATGTGAAGAGTCATGATTAATGAACTTTTAAATTGTTGTTGCGTCGAGAGGCACTTTACAGCCCAGTATGATGGAGATCTTGTTAGTTGAGTGTTTGTCGAGTTTGTCGAGTAACCAAATAATACAAAGTAAACAAAAAAGAATAATACAAAGTAAAAAGTAATAAATATTATGTCGGCCATAAACAAAAAAGAATAATACAAAGTAAAAAGTAAATATGAAACTTAAACTAGAGACTTTAGAGTTTAGGATTAGGTGGTAAATATTATGTCGGTCATAAAAAAATAAATAATACAAAGTAAAAAGTAAATATTAGACTTAAACTAGAGAATTTACTTATTAGACTTAAACTATAGACTTTATTTTTTACTTTTAATACAAAATAAAAAGTAAATATGAGACTTTAGAGTGTTTGTGAGTTTGTCGAGTAACAAAATAATACAAAGTAAACAAAAAAGAATAATACAAAGTAAAAAGTAATAAATATAATGTGGGCCATAAACAAAAAAGAATAATACAACGTAAAAAGTAAATATGAAACTTAAACTAGAGACTTTAGAGCTTAGGATTAGGTGACTCAGCTATTGCACTCAAGGAGCTATTCAAGGAGAGATTTGCACCTCCGGAGATTTGATCCCTCTTGAAGCTTGATAGAGCTTAAGATTTGGATCTAGGCTGGTTATTATAATATTTAACTTTTAAATTATTATTATCACAATATAATATATTGTTGTTATGTGATGTAATTTATGTATATTGCATGTACTTTTTTTTATAAAGATGATTTTTCCTCATGGTTAGGAAAAGAGAATGCACTTTTTTATTAAAAAATGATTTGTTCTCAAAGCATGGTTATGGTTACGAGAGGAGAAGGATGGTTAGGAGGAGAGGTTATAACTCCATTCTTACTAGTAATTATTTTTGTAAAATAACTATTCTTGATGTTATCCTAACTTGAGGGAACAAAATGATAAGAACTTCAAATATTTGAAAGTTATTGTTGTGTTTTAAATAATTAGGAGAAGTTACAACTCCATTCCAACTTGTAATTATTTTTGTTAATGAACCATTTTTTTATGTTGTCTTAATTATGGAAACAAGATGATAAGACCTTCAAATATTTGAAAGTTATTATTGCATTTTAAATAATTAGATCCATATTGATTGATTCTGTAGAGAATTGTATGGTAAGCTTTTTTATTAGGATTTTATTCGATTATGATTCTCATTATACTTTGTGAAATAGTTTCAATTGGAATTTTGATATTTAGGAATGTAAACTAGAATGATGTTGCTAAGATTGTTTTCCCACATGATGTTTTTTGTGATTAGGGTGATGATAGGGTTTGATAATTGAACTTCCCTCATATGTACTAGAATTAGAGACTAATGCATGAATGCTAAATGGTGTCTGTAGAATTAGAGACAATTTTGTTATTGGTGACATATTAATATTTTGTTAAGGTGTTTATAGAGGTTACATTGTTGATCAATGATGTATTAACTTTTTGAGATTATGATGTTGCTAAGATTGTTTTCCCACATGATGATTTTTGTGATTAGGGTGATGATAGGGTTTGATAATTGAACTTCCCTCATATGTACTAGAATTAGAGACTAATGCATGAATGCTAAATGGTGTTTGTAGAATTAGAGACAATTTTGTTATTGGTGACATATTGATATTTTGTCAAGGTGTTTATAGATGTTGCATTGTTGATCAATGACGTATTAACTTTTTGAGATAAAGTTCCATCAATGGTGACACAATTTTCAACTTTGATTGATTATGTGAGAATTTCTCTATCCATAGTGTGTACCTTGATTTCCAATGATATTGTGGATTCAACTAGGTCATTTGATGTTTCTTTATGGAAATTGGACTAGATATTTCCTTTCACTTTAGTCTTTTAACTTCATTAATGTTTGGCATTGCTTTCTTAAATGGGCAACTTCCTTTTCCTTGTTTGAAAAACCTTTGTCAACTTTTCTTTGGAAATCTTGTTGCATTTTTAAAGATCCTTAGCCACATTTGAAGGGTTGTGTATCTTAGTTGTTTATTATTATGCAATATATATATGTGTGTGTGTGTGTGTGTGTGTGGTTCACAAACCCCCCAGCGGGGCTGCTACGTCCACGGTAAGAAATCACAGGGGGGCCAGTCAAAGGGGTCGCACCCTGTTCGCTCTGATTACAGAGCTAACCCGATGGGAACACCAAGTGAGACCCTTATATAACGATATATAGCCACCTGGGAATTTGACCCCGAGACCTTAACTTTCAATATTGAAATCTCATACCCATATTGTTGATGTTGTGATTGGATTCATATTTAAGATTTGAACTAATGGTAGTTTTGTTAAGGAAAATGGATATAAGACCAATAGCTTTCTCAACATTCAATTGTCTACAAAACATTTTTACTGAAACCTTAAATAATATGCCTTACATTATTAGTGGAACTTCTCTTATAGATCTCAATGGTAAAGCTAGGTTACAAGAAGGATCAAAGCATAACAAAAAAATAATGATGAATCGATATGGGTGATGTATTATAATTATAGTAAGGAATGGTCAAACCACAACATGTGTGTGTGGATATATAATTTTTGCCCCAAGGTTCAACTCAATTTATGGAATTTCGTGCACTAAATATAGAGCAATCTTGAGATCAAACATCATTGGATGATCCTTAGGGGTTACCAATGACCTATCCACCTAATAGTCGATCTGCATCCAAAAATCCCAAGGAATAAGGGGGGAATCTCCACGAGGATTGGCATGTTACCAAAACCTTCATTATTCACTTACGTGTGTGAGGGTGAGGTGAGATTATTTTCTTGAAAAATAATATGTATATAAATAAATATTAAAATCATAAAAAGAAAAACAAAGAGTTCAATGTACTCCTTTGTGTTTTATTTTCACTTTGCTTCCTTGATTTCTTATTTTTATGCTTTCAAAACTTTGATTTTGTTCTACAAACTTTATTTTATTTTTCCTTTTCGTTCTAACTATTCTCTAATGCTCAATGCATATGTAGAATGTATGTTTTTTCTAACTCGAATTAAATATGCCCTTTTTTCCCAAGGGAAAAAAGTACAAAAGTATGGTTGCATTAGCATAAATAGTGAAATTTAATAATGCGACTCTTAAAGTTCAACATTGTGAAAGCAACGAGTTTGGAGATCTGTACACATGTTTTGACTCATTCAATGATCTACTCAATTGGATTTTAGTAGCAAATACTATAGAAGGAAACAATTGCAAAGAAATGAAAAAGATAGTGGATCCGTATTCCAAATCAAAAGAGGTTTCCATCTAAAGAAATCTCAAAGATTTGTAGAAGTTATTATTATTTCTCGAAGAAATTAGGGAAGGAAAAATATTGGGTCAGTTGTGACTATACTCATGGGATATGGGTCATAGATTATTGACTTATACTACGCAGATAATCCCAAAAATGATATATCATATGTTGGACTGTGAAAACCCCTCGATAATAAAAGAGTAAAGTGAGCTATAAGTGGATAGTTCATAAGGCATAATTCTTGCTAAGGTTTTGCAAATGGGGTAGCAAGCTAAGTGGGCTTGATTATGCGGAAAACTCCACAGTTAACTGCACTTGAGCCAGAGGAGTCTTGGGATGGGTGACCTCCCGGGAAGTCCTGGTTACTGGGTGCAAGCCCTGAAAGTGATGATTGATACTACGTGATTCATTTTGCTAGTCTCAATTCCACTTCTTCACCCATGTGAACATCACCCAATGCAATGAGTGCTAAGTGGACTATTCAAAACCATGGGATATTGGTCATTTGCGACTATACTCATGGGATATGGGTAATAGATTAATGACTTACACTACACCGATAATCCCAAAAATGATATAGCATATATTGGATTGTGAAAACCCATCAATAATCAATTTATTAAACAAATATTTCTAGGTCTAGTAAATAACTAATCATAAATGTACATTCGAGCATAATTTATTTTAATTGTGTCAATCTTAAATTTCTTTTACATTTCAAATAATTAGTATTGGTGTTTTGCTTATTTGTGTCATTTTCAGTTGAGACTCTTATGAGAAACTAGTTCAATGATTGGTTGTTGATAGAATTGCATTAATTGACTAGTTTTGTGAAACTAAAAATAAATTACAAATCACTTACAGGAATCAATACAGGTTGAGCATGCCCCTCAACAGACTGTAAGGAAAAGTATATTTAGTAACAGTTGATCATTTTCATGTTGTCTTGAGTATCTTACCTTTCGCTTTCTTCACCCATTTCATTTATAGAAAATTCAGGGTGGATTCAAGGTTTGGTACTTGATGATCTAGTGCTCAAGTTGGGCCTACAAGGCCTATGGGCCTAGCGGAGGAAATGGAAGCATGACAGGGAAACAACCTTTACCAAGTATAAGCTTTGCTTTGATTACATATGGCTATGCCTAATGCCAATGTTACATGAAGGTCATCTCAACAACCTCTTGTGGGTTAAGTCCCAGAATAAGACCTGGGTTTTCAGGCTAAGAAACCTTTTGAAACCACCCCTACAACCAAAGCAATGATTGATTAGTTTATTGTTAAGGGGTGTGAGGGGTGGTGAGCGGGGGTGGGGGAGTACTAGTTAAGAGGGGGATTTCTTACATAGTAATTTCAAAGCAACGACACCCTCATTGTGAGTGAGCTAAAATCTTGAAGCATCAATTTCAGTTCTATCATTTTACCAAATATACATGGTCATGGGTGAGATATCTTTGCCATTTTGTCATTGCAAATCATAATGTAGTTACAAAAAGAAGAATAAATATCCACTTGCAACAAATTTTGTAGTTATGGAGGGATGCCACATGCATAATAAGTCGAAAGACACCTAGCCTATCTTGGCCCATTTTAGGTTAGTGACAATGGAGCAACCTCCATCAAGCTAGTAGACTAGTTGGATATAGGTGGGAACCAACATGCAACATGCCTCTTATTCCTTCCCCGCATAGAAAATAGTTTCTAATTTTGGCCATATCTATATCGGAGAAACCCAAACCTCTTGAGATTGGAGATGTAAGGGAGATTGGATCAAAGGATTCATTGACAACAACTTAATGGGACTCTACACCATATGGTCGTGATGAACCCATGTTACTACAAGCATTATTGTTTAGTGTTTTATCTATCTACTTGTAGGCTTTTTGACATCTTGGGACTTTGATATTTCTCTCACGCTAATGGGTATTATATGTACAACCTGTGAAAATCCTCACAGCAGATCTAAGAGATGATGTATACCTCACAAGAAAGTAATTGATTAAGCAAGAAAATAGAAGAAGAGTGGTCAATGCAGTATAATGAGCAACAGAACAATAATACAGTAGAACTTGGATAGAAGCAAAAATACTTCACACACACTAATTAATTAATCACAATATGGACAAATAAATAGTACAATGCATGAGGATTCAAATGCCTAAGGTGGCAATTCGAATTAGCCTTCATGGAGTGATCAAAAGATCACTGGAGTGTCATCGGAGCACAACTAGTAGTCTATCTCATCATCAGTGGAGTCATCAATGCTCAAGTAACTGTCAACCATCAGTCAAACAGAGTCTAACTGAGTGTGGTAGGTGTAACTGAGTGTAACTGGAACTAACCGAATGAAGGAGGCTCAGTGGAGGGCGCATGAGGAGCTAATTGAAGTCAGAATGGGCAGTCAAGTCTCACTGGAGGTCCATCGGAGTGATACAATCAGTTGAGAGTCAGTCTAGTCTTAAATCAAGGAAAGAACTGAAGATAACTGAATGGTAGGTAAGGAAGGGCGTCTTTCTCAAGCAGTAGGTGAAAGGAGGGCGCACTAAGCTCCAGGAGGGCTGAAACTGAGTGGAAGGAAGCTTCGGGGGCTAGCTAACTGAGGGCTAGGTGCTGGGACTGATGACTGGAATGCATGCAAACCCTAAATAATGCATGCAAACCCTAAAAGTGCATGCATGACTGAAAATGCAAATAATGAAAATGCTGGTAGGACTAGGATGGAGTATAGGAATATCCTAACACAACCCACCATTTTTATGTTAAAGAGATACTCTAGTGAAAAAAAAACTTGAAAAAATGAAAGTATTTTAGGCATGATAACTCCCAAATACAAATGCAAATTATGCTCTCCATTATTATTTTTGGATAAACTACATAATAAATATTGTGTGTTAGTTGAAGCTCAAATGTTCAAAGTTTTCTACCTCTACATAAGTGTCAACACAAAGATGAGTTCATCAAGATTGATTAATAATATACAAACTTCAATTAACGAAACATATGTCCATTTATGTAGTCATTTAGATCATAACACATGTTTGGAATATTTGGAATGCAACCTATATATATCCATAAAATATCCCTTCAATATGCTTATGATATTTGATTAATGCTATGTTTTGATTATTTTTCAAAAATCTTCTTATAAATATTTTATAAAATTTGATGTTAATTAAATTTAAATCTAATAGTTGAGATAAAACATTATTATCTTTCTTACCATGTTCAATTTCTAGTAAATACTGTGTTGAACTTTATTATAATAATACTAACTACCTTAACCCTATATCCACAAACTTATATTCAATAATAATTAAAATAAATTTTGTTTCGGTTCCATAACATATGTGATAAGGTATAAGTTTAATCATAATCATAAATATATTTTGTTTAAACATAAATATGTTTTGCTTAGGCTCCATAACATATGTGATAAGCTATAAGTTTAATCATTATCAATGTACTATAATAGTGAAAATTTAAACAGTGAAACATTCAATATTAGATGATGTTATATAATATGGTATTTAGTTATGCCTAATATAAAATTCTTTTTAAAATGTCCAAACTAATTAGAAAGACATTTGAACACAAATTTTAACCTACTAATTTTTATAATAAACACACATCTAATCGGGCATTGTGATATGATGGGATACCTTTGCCAAGAGGAGGGGGTGTGAAAGGATATTCTCCCCTTAGTCTTATCACACTTTTATAAACTACTAAGATGTGACTTGTACTTAGATTCAAGATATATGTTTTATTACACAACAAAAAGTCTCATGAAATCCTAGTTATAGATGATTTCCTTATGTTTTTTCAAGTAAACATCATGCTTAGTGTATGTCTCCTTCACAAGTTTATAGATACCTTCCTTTACAAGTAAATATCCTACTTTGTATTCTTCTAATTCACAAGTACAAAAAGTCCTTTAATAAACTTTCAATTTTTATATTTACATATTTTTATTGAGAGAAGTGAGGTATTTTTATATGGTAGGTTGAATAAGATTTTTGTATATTTACGTTGTAAGGTGTTTTCTTTTTCCAAATTGTATCCTTTGATTTTCTTGTTCAAAGATTGTTAGTCCTTTGTTTTTGTTAGACAACCATTCAACCCATTTCCATGATTGATCATAATTGTGGGCGGCAATGGCAAGTAACCTCCTTCAATGCAACTCAACAACTCTTGCCTCGTTGCATTCGATTTTTTGGCAAAATTCAATTGTTTGCAGATATTCACGATGAGCGATGAGGCGGTGCTTTACCTCCTATTTCCAACAAGAGATCAACAAACATTTTCCCACTTCTTTCACTCGCACACTCTACAGACATTACACAATAATTTCAAATGGTGATATCATTGTGTTCATGTATCACATTGACAGCCTACTACACTAGCTTACTAGCATCCTTCAAGTATGTTTTACATCCTTCTTTATTTTTCCTTGCTTCTTTTGCCATTTTTCCATTAGATTTCTAGCTCCAATGTTTGTAGTCTTAGAAATATTAACATGTCTTACACCTTCCTTACCTTCATGAGCTCCCCAAGAGATTACACCTTCCTCGCCTTCATGAGCTCCCCAAGAGATTGTTGTTGATACCTGCGTGGAATGTGTTGATTCTACAATTGTGCTTGTTTTTATTGATTTTGCAACCATGGGTGCCATGGATAAATGCTTTTTTGTAACCCCCCCCCCCCCCTCTCTCGTGGTGTAGGAGACATTCAAACCTCAATAGTTTTATTTGATGCACTACCAATGCATGGAGAATTGCCTTCCAAGAATCCCATTTAGCATAGAAAAGTGGATGTTTGGTAGCATAAGATTGGGTATCCACATGGTTCAAATTGTTTTTAACGTGTTACTCCATTCTTTCAGTTTTTCACTCTAGATAGCTAGATGCACGGGAAGGTTGATATGGTAGAAGCGAAGCCTTCAGTCTCTCCATGCATCGGGAATGGACCATTGTTATTTTTCTCATTGACTATCCCATCCTACCTTTGTAGTTAATATAGTCACATATGTAATTAGATGCTTTGGTTTCGGGTTCCACCTCGGACAATTCCCTTGGTGTTATGTACTGCCGATAAAAACCATCTTTAAAAATCTCATATTAATATTGAGTTATGCAATTTATATTATTATTTTATATATTTTGGAATGCCTTATGTGACAACATGATGCTTCTCACTACCAACTCTCATCTACGTGAGCCATTCAACCACATGGTATTAGATGTTCCTCTCATCCCGGTTAGAAATGGACGTGCGAACATATGATTGATAATGAGCACGCTCTTTAATTTCTTCAACAATGTCTCAATATAATTTTTAATATATCTTTAGAGATCTTCAATAATGCTTCAATATTTTTTTTAATATATATTTTCCTTCTCAAGTAAATAGTGATTGATATACAATTCAATTTAACATTTTCCCTATTAATTCGAGCTAGTGACTATGCTCTCTAGATCAAAAGGCAAAGGCGATCACATGTGGGCTTAGATGCAACACATAACCAATTCACTTCATCCTCTAAATACAATCTACAAATACGAAAATACACATTAAAAAAAATGAAGTGATAACACATAAATTTATATCTAGCAAGAATAATGGCATAATCGATATCCATACATAAATTACTATAATAAAAGCTTCTTAGTCATGTCATGAAAATATAATTGGTCATTATTATCCTATCATTGGCCAAAGACAAAATCACTATATTTTGGAGAATTTAGACTTTATAGTTTGTATAGACATATTTTAACTTAAATTATAAATTTTTCCTCTTACAAGATGAGATTTGCATTTAGTCTTATATAATTAAAAATTAATAGCGTGTCGTCACTTTTTTCTTTCTCAAGGAGATCAATCATGGACTCACTAGCTTTGGTTAAGAAGTCAACCGAAAGATGATAAAGATGATAATACACATACGAGAGGAAAGGGAGTGATGCGACAAGTGGCAACAAAATGGAAACCAGGACTATTGTGATTGTACAAGCTTTCCAATAAAGCAATGTTGAATGACTGCATAGATATTATTATTTTTAAAACTTGAATGGTTACATCTCAATTTACAAGTTATATCTTAATTTTCAATTACAAAGTTTAATAAAGTTATATTTCAATTACAAAGTATATGATATTAAATTGACATCAAACTTGTATGTTTTTTTTTCATAAAAAAAGTGCATATCATTTATATTAAAAATAGTAGGATGAAGATGCAGAGTTCAATACTAAAGAGAATCAAAAGTGCTAGCTAAAAACAAGGATTAGAACCTTCCAACATATGGCCGCAAATAAAAAACAGTTGGCCAAAACGAAGAGCTAATCGAAATATACCGAAAATACAAGTCCATATCCATCGAACCAATCCATACAAAACAGAGAGAATCGGGAGAAAATAAAGCTCCTGGTGGAGCAGCAAAAGAAGGCACCACAACCCAATAAACAAACTGGGCCCAACCATACCGGCAAAATATGGAAACAGGCAAAACGCCAAAAAGTACCACAATCAACAGGAAAAACTAAGAACCTGCAAGTGCATGAGAGTAATCATAGCCAATGTCATGAGAAATAAAAAGGACCACCGCCAATAAGAAAAAAGCCAGAACAGACTGATCTAGTAAATGATTATCACACCAATCCTCCAAAAAAATAGTGCCTTCCAGAGCAGCTAAAGCGTGCTTAGAGAGCATGTCAACCAGAGAATTATGTTCTCTAAACACATGAACAAAGGAGATTTGACCAAAACAGTTTATAAGGCGCCTCGTGTCCCTCAACCAATAATACAACTGAAGGACCTTTAAAGAGCACTCCCGATGAGCCCAATTGATGATCACTTTGGAGTCCCGCCGAACAAGTAGAAGAGGGATATCACGCTTCAAGGAAACATAAAGAAGTAACTAAAGGGAAATGATTTCACTCTTTGTGTTTGTACCCTCACCACCTTTCATCCATATATAGATCTTATGGTTATCCGATAAGTACAAAACAGCCCCAACACCACTACACCGTGAGCCCAATTGAGAGGCCCCATCAAAAGCACCCCAAGGGAAGCTAACATCCAAGCGAGGCATCGGTCGAGGAACACCACAAAGTCGAATACCGCCATGTGGAAGAACCCCCATAGTCTCATGGAAACATGCCACAACATGCCAGCGAATCCAGTAACATAAGGGCGGTTTGTCCTAAAAAATAAGCATGTTTCTTGCTTTCCAAATCTCCCACGCCGTAAAGATAGGCAAGGTTAAAAACTAAGAGTCAACCTTGGACCAATCCCATAGGTTATCCATAAAAGAACCCTAATTCCAGCAAAAGGAGCTCCCAGTTCGTGAACAAACTTCCCACCAAACAACACGCGAAAGTGAGCATGTAAAAAATAAGTAGTTAATAGACTCATCCGCCGAACCACACAAAGCACATCTACTTGGGAAATACAAACTTGTATGGGTTTATAAAAGAAAAATAACAAAACAAGATTAATGGATGATCATCACTATCAAACAGGATTTCCATAGTTGACCAGTAAAGAAAACCCACATTCATAATCAATCAATAAAAATCAAACATAATATTATGATGCTTACAATATCATATTGTTGACAAAGGTTATGAAATTAAAAGCACGAGGAGATGTAACTAATATAATTTGATGAAAATGTAAAAAATAATAATAATTTTATTTGATGAAGGATTAGCAAATAAAAAAGTTTACCATTTACCAAAAAAAAATTAAGATTATATAATTCCAACCATTAATTAAATTTAAAAATAAAATATTTCAATCTTTTCATTTTATAATGACGTACTTTTTGCACTTTTTACTATTATGTTATGTTTTCAATCTTGTTTGTTATGTTTGTTTTTGTTGATAATTGTAGATGAAACGATTATTGAAGAAATTGACAAGGGAAATATGGATATATAATTCCGATAGAATTAATTAGCGTTGTCTCTCTTGCAAACATAATTGTTTATATATCCAATTTCCATAAACATAAGGTTAATTTATACTATCAATTTAGTGAATTCACATTAATTGTATTATAACCATATAAATTGTCACCTACCTAAATTTTGAGGATATTTATTTTATTTTGCAAAATACTTTATGTTAATTTATAATTACAAAGTTTTGTAATTATGACCAAATCTGGTCAAAGATGATTGTAATGACTCATTATTATTATTTAATAAATTAAAATAGGAGACAAACACTCAAGAAAGCTGTTACAAGAGTGTTCACTGACCCACTAGGAGGAATGGAAGCTGGTAGAAGGCATGGGACAAATAGCAGCATTTGTACTCCACCACTAGCTGTTGGTTATGGGCCAACTACCCCTAAAATTATGGAATTATTCCCAGGTGGGGGAGTGAGCAGGCAGCTCATTAATGACCAGATAATCACTAAAAAGGCCTAGGCGGCCTATATGAGGCAATTCGAATTGAGCAGGCAGCTCTTACAATATTTCTGCAGAAATGTTCCTCAGGTGCATCAGGTGATGTCTGAGAGATTCGAATAGGGAGGCTATGTGAGAGTGCAATTGTGAGTTTGCAAATTTATTGAGAAGGAAAACCAAAGGTGCTGGTGCAGGTCCCTTTGACTGCTGAGTCTTTAAGACTAGATAAACTAATTGCTGCTGCAAGTTGAGGACCCAAGTTTATAAAGTTTCTTTCTCCTGGTGGTTCAGTGAACAGGCTCGGGTGTCCTAAGGCAGGCATCTTGGTTGTTCTTAGGAGCAGGTTGGGTGGAACATGCTCCTTGGGTGATTTGTTTCTCTTACAATTATCAGGTTCTACAGTTTCTTTTTTTGTTTGTATTTTTCAAGTATATGAATTTCTGTAGCAACTGGTTTAGAAAATTTACTAATGATCAGTAGAAATAACTATTTTTATTTTCTGATCTAATTTAACTATTTGACTGATAAAATGACTTCTCTGCATTTTTCCCCATGCTTGAGTCTGCATCGTACTCCAATACAGAGAGGTAGCATTAAATCGGCTAATTTAGTAAGCAAAAAGCTAAGAGGATTATTTTAGACTCTTACAGTAATGTTTCTTTAACCCTGCCCATTTCATTCATAAGTACAGACATAAGAAAAGTACAGCATCATACAGACTGAGACATAGCATTTACCTATTTCATATTCAGGGAAGAATACATGTTACTTCTGCACAGATCTATACTTCCCCATTTCGGTTTCGTCCTTTTTTTGTAAAATGCATTTTTTTATTTATCATGAATTTCATATTCCCAAGCATTTCATAATCTAGTTATTTTAACAGCTACAATAACTACTCCCTGTACAAATATTTATAATTGAACGTATATTATTTCTTCACTAACTATCACATTGATTTCAGTTATTAAAATACAATTACGTGTGCAATAGCATCGAAACCCTAAGTTATCCCATGACTATGAATCCAGGTGTGTCTTGGGTTCACAGTTCATATATTTCTTATCAAGCCTTCCATGGCAAAACCTTAGGCATTCACTCTGAGGTTACTTTAGTTATAGATTTATGAACCCTAACTAGCATTTCGAGACTTTTACAGGGCAGTAAACATCATTCAACAGAAAGCACGATTCAGTGTTAATATCGGACGATAGCCCACAACCCTAGCATGAATACATATACAACATCGAAACTATTTAATACACAGTCTAAGTCTCGAAGTATGAAAATACTATTCAAGCCAGAATGCAAACGAAGGCTACAGGTAGGGCCTCAATCGTGAAACCAAATAGAACACCGTGGCGCAACCATTCCAAAATCAACCATCACTATTCGGCATCACATAAACATTTATATAAATATTTTCTTCAAATCATAAATTTTAAAACAAGTCCTTTCATTTTAAGCAAGCCACCGTCTTTCGAAAAGGAGAACCCTCGGCTCTCTTTTCACATTCAAAAGGGTACAACAGAGTTCACTTTACGGGCCTGTTAAGGTTCCCAAACATCACACAGAAGTCTAAACCTCATCAACCAGAACATTTAAACGTGGACAAGATCCACCAACCACACAAGGTTTTACCCTTAACGTTTAGCAGCACAAAAACGAGTGCAAAATCCTTATCAACGACACAACTATGCATCAAATAAACCAAACGGCAACTTAAATAAATGAGGGTTACCCTCTGTACATTATGTAGCAAAATAAGATCTTAAATCTCGACACTCAGCCATCCCCGAAAAACAAGGACGATTAATTCCAACTCTCGGCACATGACAGTCACCATCAAACCATGCAAGGACACCTACGAGGTTTCTAGAACCACCGGAGCTTACCAGGAAACAGTAGCGGTATGTCCACCCTCCAATCTTACTCATAAGAAACCTCCTACAAAGTGGGCACTTGCCAAAAACACAGTTCAAAGGGTTACAAACAAGAAACGTATATTAGCAACAAGTAACACAGTATTAACTCTTTATCGTCAGAACTTACTTGTAGAAACACAACCTTGAACCTTGGTCACACCACACTGTACAAACAACGAAGCCAAATGGCACTTGACCGCAACCATGATGTAAACACATAAAACCTCCTCACAACTCCCTCGCTGTATCGTAATGCCATTGCACAAGTTTTGAGCCTGCAACTACAAGAAAAATACCCCTCACAGGTCCAAGGTTCGAAACCAAGGAAGAAAACCCTCCCCTCAGCATACTCTAAAACCCTACATTGCAGCATCCAGACGACTCTATGACCTTCCACCAGAAACGCAACAATGAATGCCGAAACCCATCTTTCCATTACTTACCAACGCAGGAATAGGGTTTTCCTTCACAGCCCCAGATCTTGCAATGATCAACGGCGTATAGCTGCGAGCTAAGGTACGTTGATGTTTGAACCACGAGTGCAATCAATATTGCATTGATTTCTCCATCTACCAAATCGCCAAGTAAGCAGGTCGAGAGCCAGTGCATGGCATAGCTCAACTTGTGGAGATGCTAATTACATACACAAACCATGCAAAGGTCTTACAACTGGGAACCCACATCACTTAACCGTAGAACGACATCATTGCCAGGTCTGTCAATGCCTTTTTAGAAAGCATGCCGAGTTAGTACCCTGTCAACATCAATTAATTGCTTGGTTAGACCATGGATCGTAGTGCTTATTAGTTCCTATAGTTTATCATGCATTATAACATCTGTATTATATGCCAATGTTGGTGTGATTTCATAATCGCTTTTTAAGGTTAACATGTCATTTATGAGACTTGTATATAGATCTATGGAATCAAACTTAGCCTTATATACATATTAATTCATATTGTTAATCCTTGGGTAATGGAAACTGTAAAAATAGTTGGAATTCTCACTATACAAATGTATTTTTTTTTAGATGCTATGTTCATTATAGATTTCATACAATAGCTATGATTTTCTAATTCATAATTTTGTGAGCCTATTGGTATAGTCGACTAATACACTTTAATATGGTAGCCGTGTATTGCAAAGCCTAATTAATAACTGTAATACCCAAGGTATGATTTAAAAGGTAACATCATGCACTGCAATGCTGAGTTCATAACACCAGCCACTAGACCATTCATATATTAACTTTGTATTGATAATCAATAATGAATTCAAGACTTAGAAGAGTCTAAGCTCCATTGAAACAAGACAGAATGATAGACCCATAGTATAAACACTACTTTCTACTAGCCTTCTAATAGCGTCATCAATAGATATTGGCATCACTGTTTTAATAATAACGACATTAGCCATATGATAATGATTGCAGCATTTGTAACGAATACTTGGATGGCGTGAAATTATAACATGTGAGAATGCTGTGAAATAGTATACAAACTAGATTTGGAACCAAGTATCCATACCTCCTGTAACTTGTTTCGTAAGGAAGTACTTAGCATTCTAATTTTTACTTTGACGATGAATTGAAAGACATATGTACTCCTATCACTTGATGACGTAGAATTTCTTACCTGCGGTCTACACATGGGAACAAGATTCAAAATGCCTTAGCTAAGCGTAGCTAAGTAAGCTCCAGGGTACCCCGTAGGACCACCCTTTCATCATCATCAAAAGCAACTGTCAGAACCTAGTCAATAAAACTCTATCGCAAAATATCAGGAGTTTACAGTTTACACAAATAAAACAATGTCGTCAGCATCTTAACAGAATTATGACGTGTCGCAATCATTAAATTGTCTTTAGTTAAGAGTCTCAATTATTAATTTCTGCATAAATGACTTTGTTAATTAATGCTGTCCTTATAAGCATTTATTATTTCCTCATTTACAATTATTAACATTTAATGCTGATTTTAAAAAAAAAAAAATTATGAAATTATCGAGATGTTACATAAACCATATTAATTATTGAACCAATAGATGTTGTTTCCTGCCAACATACAGAGAAGAAAGGCCTACCATGCACATAAAAAATCAATTTTATCATTAACAAAATCCAATTAAGCACTATACACAAGGGTAAATGTTAGATATCCTTAATGTGAATATATAACAGTGAATATAATGGGATCTTAGTTCATATATTGAACGTTGAATGGGATCTTGGTGCATATACTGGGATATATGTTATATGTTATATGTTATACTATAATGGGATATATGTTATACATTTAATGGGATCTTGGTGCATATACTGAATGTTGAATTTATGTGAAACAATATATACTGAGGACATCGAATAAAAACATCCTCTACATGATGCTTATTTGATACATATCCTTAAGCATATCTTATACATTCTCATTGATGAAATGATCTTCTTAGGCCCTTACTTGGAACAACAACCTCATACCAAGACATTTACATGTACACTAAATTGTGTATACTTTTCATAAACATCTTTCTTGTATAAGTCAAGTTTTATTATGGTTCACGTCTTTATTATTTGCACATGGAGATTTATCTTTAAACACTTCAACTATACTAGCTTACCAATTTTCATTGTGCTTTATATTCACTTCTATTCAATGTCATTATTGTCTCTTCTCCCCCCATTTGTAGAAAACAAATACATATACCAAATATTTCCAATGTCAAATATGAATACATTTGTATCTTCTTGTACATTACTTCCTTCCATACTTGGTCCTTTTCCCACATTTCCCTTTTTTCACTTCCAATAACTTCACATCTTCCACTTCTCAAGTTCTCTGAGAACTACATCACTTCCACCTAGCCCCTTTATTACGACGAACTTTTTGTACTAGGTGCAATTTCTATTTATAATGTATTTACCTACTAATAATAATAAAAAGAGAAAGGGGTGGTAGGTGTGGGGATCATTCATGATCTTGAGGGAATTCAAAGAATTACCTACATTTATTGTTTAGGTGAGATAGCAAGTTATTCAAGTCAAGGTTCTGGCTATTTATCAAGGTCTGATGATTTAAAAAGAGTTGCGGGTCAAACTTAACATAGTCATAGGCGATTCTACAAAAGTAATTCAGCACATGTATCATGAAATAAGTCCAAATGATGCTCTTCTAAATAAACTTGTCCTTAGAACTCAAATTTGTCCCAAAGATTTGATTCCATAGGCCATCACAAGGTGCTTAGAAAGTTTCATGTCTTTGTTGATAATCAAGTTAATGAAGTGACATCATTAAACATTGGTTTATTGAGGAAAACAGAGGGGCATCATAACTATGCCACTTCCCATCAATTAATTTAACCACTTTGAATTAGTTATGAATTTGAGCCTTCAAGACAAGTGGTGGCAACAGATGGCAGTGGTGATGGAAATATTTAACTCCCCCATAGGCCTAGTACTTCCGAGCATCACTTCAACTCAATGCAAAATTATGAGCTTTGCCTCGATGGGACATATGACAATATGTGGGATATATTCACATATCACCAAAATTATGATGTTATGGTCTAAAATGGTATTACTTCTACATTTGAGAGCTATCTTGTTCGCCAAGTGTTGGAAATTCCTAAACGGTTGCTTGTAGGTGTTGGGAGTTAATTGGTGGAATTGGACAAATCCTATGGAAATGGAGTACCCCCATGCTCATTCCAACATATGTACCTACTGTGAAAAGTATATTTGTGAAGAGTAGTTAGGTGTTGTGAGAGGAAACCAAGGGAGGTACAAGATTGTCTCTCCTTATATATGGGAAAATGAGAAGGATGGAGAAGCAACTAGGAAAGAAGGTATGAGATGGAAATGCAAGCTTGTCAAAGGTAGATATCAGGGTTGCACTCTGAAGTGGAATTTTCATGAATAAGAAAATGAAAATGGATATTACTTGAGAAAAAAATTCCCAAAGGAATAGTTGGGGAAGGAATTATTCCAGTGGCACCACCAACATACTCTGTGATATCTTATGGATTGGAGCATAATCCAATAATGGAAGAAGAAACAATGCAACATGAATCATTTCAAGCAAATAATTTCTCAAATGGTGTCCAAGTATTTAAGGTCGGTAGCAAGAAGAAATCCCTTAATGGGCATGTCCCATTTTAATTTGTGCATGTTTTTTTAATATAGGAACAATTTAAGATTGTATTAAACAAATTACAGCCTAGCTAGATAGTGACTTGATACAAAATGTAGAGCACACAAAAAATTAAAAGGTGTTGATTTGATATGATTGCAAAAAGAAACCTATATGCCTTATTGGATTTGCATACTAACACAAGCTTGCTAGTGGAATATAGCATGTAAAAAATCCCCCAACACAAGGTAGCATCTACAAAACATGAGAAATTACAAGAGACTAAGAAAATAAACATTTACCGAGGGTATCATCCTAGGATTGATTGGATAGGAGATCCCTACTTGTCCTCATCCATTTCTTCTACAAGATGGTGGATCATTTCTTCCTCTTTGAAGTTCAGTAGGACGTGGGATCCTACGGAAGCATTCATATTGGATGTTGTAGAGGTTGATCCTTTGCTAAGGGATAAGATTGTGGCTTCCAAAATTTTACATTTTTCCTCTAAGACCTAGATTTGTTGTTTCTAATGAAGCAAAATTTTCATGATTATGGTATTTTATGAAACCTGTTGATGCTCAAGATTAAGCCTTGGTGGAGACTAAAAATATTTAGGTTTATTTCCCATTGATTATATCTTCCTATCTGTGGAGGAATCAATGAATTTCTTGGACATCTCATCGGCACACTAAATGGAATTTGTCCATTTCAATTGACAATAAGGACATAGAAATATTTGCACAGATTCCCCACTCAATATTGAAAGAGAAGGAGGATTTATTCACTAAAAGGATGAGCACAACAAGGTATTTCCTCATAGAATTAAAAATCCAAGCTAAAAAATGCTTTGTAGACCCCTGTCTATGAGAGGCAGTCTTGGAGTCAAAGAGTGCAAGAGAGCACACACAAGATGCAAGAAAAGAGCGATGATTAATCCCCCAAATTATCCCTAGAAATAAGACTAATCAGAGATAAGGGGCGATCAAGTATCCTAGTTCCCAAGACAAACAAACCACAACTTCTAACAACAGTGAAACACCATAAGAAACAAACATGGAGGTTGTGAATTCCATAGAATTGTCTCGAAGTACTATTGTTGATAAAGTCTAACCCAAAAACTTGACAGGAGCTAAAGTCTAGATGTTTCCCATATCCCAAATGCGTCCACAATTGAGAAATCCATGACTTCAATTGAGATTTAATGTCCAATTTGTGGATGTATAGGGACACGACACCTATTAAGGCATCATCCCATCCACCATTAAATGTAGTATATATTGTTTGATGTGGCTTTACCATTGTGATGGATGACATGCAAAGAGACCAAATAAAACTTAGGGGATGGGACATGGAACAATAACCCATGTTTTGCATAATTCCACCTACAACATCCTTGAGGTTTTGTTGGCTATCCCATCTACTAAGTGATTTAGCGAGTGCGGGATGTGGAAGAACTAAATTTCATCGAAGCTTTGGCTTCCTTTTTTATCCCAGTGATAAGTCTAGAAAGAATGATGTCTTTAGGATTGGAATTGTTGTTCATATGTTGGATGATGACATATGAGTCCCCTAAGACCAAAATATTACTGATGCCATTTGATGTTTCCTCCGTGAATCCTTGAAGTACAGTTTAGGATTCTACCTAATTATTCATTGCCATTCCTAAACTTCAAGCAAAGTTGTTTGTTTGATTTCCTCCGGGATCTATGATGTTCCCCCTGACACCTAGCACCCTTGCATTTAATTTTTTGCATGTTATCATGGTCTACGGGTTTATGTTTTGTCTATGATAATTTGTACGAAGATACCTATGTCGAGAGGAAGTAGCAGCCATTTTTTATTTTATTTTGTAAGTAAAACATAATGTTATCATCAAAAGAGAATTACATGGATGTCAGAAGTTCCTGTCGACGATAAAGCAGCTCGTCATGTTGTTATCCCTTCCAAGATCCCCTCTACTGTTCATAACTTACTCTATAACTTCGATTACAAAAAGGTACTTCATTCCAGACTCTTATCAAAACTAAATCTAGACCTCTCATACACCCCCATAAGCGATTACAACGCTTATTGGCCAACTGGATACATAAAAGATAACAAGACAAAAAGGTATAAACTGCGATTTTAAAAAGACAGAGGACATCATAAACCACAGACGCTTAGCTTTACTCCTTTGGATGATCTGTCTGACGACACAGAGAAGTGCACGACTGATGTGCAGCACTGGAGACGTGGGTATCCACATCTTTTCCTGCAGCCCTTTTTCCTCCAACGCTCAGTTACTTCCCATGAATGCTTCCACCAGGGACCGAGGAGCTTGAGCTAGGTGGGGATAAATCAGAATTCCCATTTTCATTGTCATCAAATCAATCTTCTCATGCATTGGCTTGCAGTCACGATGGTGCTCTTTCCATGCTTACACTGGCTCCATCCCACCCGCCGCCTTGCTTTCATGATCCATTAGAACATGCACAAGCATCCCTTTCGTCACCCAATAGGTGGTCAATGTGTGTTCATAGGCTTCCAAGCGGCCCGCATTTGTGTCGGGGTCATGGACCCACTCCTCCACCTTCGTCTTAATTTCTTCCATATTCTACTCATTTACCTGAGCCCAGAGTCTCTTCTCTAGCTGCTCAAATTCCCCCCAAATCATTTGAGGGATTCGTTCAGAGAAGAAACGAGCAGCTTGGGTGGATTTTTTCTGTTTGCGGGTGACTCGCTTTGGATTTACAGACTTCCCTCTTCAGGTTTTCTTCCCCCCATATTTTGATTGGTTTCCCCTTGGAGCCATACTCGATCACCGAAGGGGATGGTGAAGCTCTGAACACACACATAGTCTAGTGAAATATATCAGAAGTACCGCAATGAGCTAAGGTTGGGGGAGTTTCATGCGGGCCTCGACTTGCCCCCCTTCTTTATAGCCTTCAATTCATCTCTTTCCTTAATTACTTCCATCATTTGACACCCCTCCGGATTGATATGTTGTAAAGATTCATCGGGAGTCGCGTCCTCTTGCCTCATTTCTTCGTACGGAGTTCGTTGGTCGAGGATGGTCTGGAACCCTATCCCCATTATTTCCCACTTGGGGATTTAAATGTGTATACCATCGAAGGTATAGCTGATTGGTGTCATCGTCGTCAACAAGTGGGCAATCATCATTTCTCGTGGTGGCATTTAACCCTGCCTCGTGGAGCATTTCCTGAGCCTCGTGCCTAAGATTCGTGTTGTCATCTCTCACACTTGGATGGGGTATGTCCTGACATGCCAGCTAAGAACAATTTGGGACGCATTCTTGAGATCCAAAATTCGACAGTTGGCCTTCTCTGCTTCGGAGTTTGGCGTCTTCTCCAACGTTCGCCAAACAGTCGGCCACTTTGTTGTCGTCCTGCCTCACGTGGACAAAGTTCCATGTGTGGGACTCTCTAAGGAGGGTGCACAAGTATTCCACCCTTTGGGAAAGCCTCCAGTTTTCTGCCACCTTAGAAGCCTTTTTCCCAAGATGGAACTTTTTTTCCATGTGTATGATCAGCTTTGAGTCACCCTCCACAATGAGTGGTTCCCAGTTTTTCCTCTTTTCCAGCTTCAGCCCATAGAGAAAACCTTCGAGCGTTGTAGCATTATTCGTGTCTTGTCCAATGTAGCCATGGTAGATCTTCATGATGTGGCCATCCTTGTTGCGCATCATGCCCTCTAAACTAGTTGAACCTGGATTGCCTTTCGATGCTCCATCGAAATTCAGTTTAAATTAACCATCCGGGGGGGACCATGAATTCGGGATGCTTTGATCGATCTTCTTAACTGTCCTTTTGATCCATCCCTAGTCGTTTTTGTTAAGACCCATAGAATTTATTATTCTCTGCTCCAGATCACCCATTTCCCAATCTTTATCATCCCATGGGGTGATATTTACCGTCTCTTGAATATGAGTCTCGATTTTATTCCAAACTACTTGGGTGGAATAATGGGAGTCATGGAAGATTCTGCGATTACATTCCTTCCATACTTCCCACATCAAGAAACCCGAGAACATGAGCCAGATATACATCACAATAGGATTCTGGAAACCTTTTATGTCCCACTCATGGAGTGTTTGGTCTGGTTGACCATGTTGTCGGTTCGAGCGTCTGAAGATTTCAGCGCCTCTATCCTAAAGGGCGAAGGCATACGGGCATGAGTCCAAAATATGATTCATAGTTTCTTCATCACTGGAACACATGAGGCATTGCAAGGGTCCTATGACACCCCTCTTCTTAAGATTTTCCCCTGTTAGAATCCTCCTGTAGACCACCACCCATACAAAGGTGGCCACTTTTGACCGGGGGTTGGATTTCCGTACCTTTTCCATATTTCCTCTATAGGTCATTCCTCTTGATTTGTCCACAGCTCATAAGCTTCTTTGTTGCTCAAATTACCTTTGGTAGCATATCCCCATCGCAGTTTGTTTGGGCCTCTTTGAATCTTTATGCTTCTCCCTTGGAGGGCCCTCTCAATATGTTTGTAATCCTCATATGGACATCATTGGTGCCACCATTCTGGCTGGTTCCATTCATGATACTCATTTCTGTACAACATCTTCCTCCAAAAGTGACTAACCTTGGACAGTCCAAGCTCCCTGCATCTTTCCTGGCTAGTCTGAAAAAGAGGTTGGGATGATAGTTTAGGCATTTGCTACCAGGAATTCTCCCAGAAGTTCATCGTCCTCCCATACTTGATTTCCCACAAACTGTGGTCCTGTATGATTCTTCTGGTATTGATGGAAATCTTCCATATGTGTGATCCTTGAACCTCCTTGTTGAATCTAATGAGTTCCTACTTTGGTCTACCCTGATCATATTTTACATGCCACAGTTTTTCCCAAGGTTTTAAGTTATGCGTGACCCAGTTCCAACAGATTTTGGTGCCCAGCATCTCACTATTATTTTCTGGGTCTCTGAGGCCCATGCCCCCTTTGGTTTTATGTTGACACAACTTATCCCAACTGACAAGATCCCACTTTGGTTTCTCTGGGCTACCTCCCCACAAGAATTTGCGTTGTAGGCTTCTCATTTCCTTGATGATTGCTTTAGGGGATTCCATGACAAAGAAGAGGTATATGGGAATTTCCTGAAGAACAGATTGAAGGAGGATGAGTCGACTAGCGAGGTTGAGAGGTCGAAATACCCAATTGGTCAACTTTTTACTCATGCAATCCAATAAATCATCCCAAGAAACTCTCTTGATGACTCTTTCAGCCAGTTGGGCTCCAAGGTATTTGGATGCAAGGGAGCTCCTCTGGAATCCAAGATCCGAAGAATGTTCCTTTGAGATACACTAGGGGTATTGAAGAAGAAAACTTGTGATTTTTTTCTGTTTATTTCCCAACACAAGGCCTTCGAAAATGTATTGAGGCATTTATTGAAGGCTCTAGCATCCTGGATGGAGGGATGGCCCATGAGCATTGTATTATCAACAAATTGCTGGTGGGTTTGTTTATCATCTCCTTCGTGGAGATTGAGGCCTCTAATTTATTCGTTTTCAGTCATGGCTTTGATCAATCAGCTAAGACCCTTAGGCATCAAGATGAAAAGGAACGGGGATAGAGGATCCCCTTTCCGAATGCCTCTAGTAGGACATAAATTCTTGGTAGGATATCCATTGAGCAAGATTGAGAAAAAAGTAGACAAGGTCATGCTCATAACCCAGTCGATCTAGTATCGATTAAAACCATATGCTTTGAGCATTTCTCTCATACACTGCGAGCTCAATTTGTCATAGGCTTTTGAAATATCCAATTTGAGGACCATCCCCGACATTTTAGAGACCTTTAGGGAGTGGATGACTTCATGAACCAAAATTACACCATCTAGAATCTGGCGGCCTTCCACAAAGCCAGATTTCTCCGGAGAGATCAATTTGGGGAGAAAGAGATTCAACCTATTTGCCTTGACTTTTGTTATAATTTTGTAGATCACGTTACAAAGAGAAATGGGTCGAAATCTACCTGGTGTATCAGTACCTTCACTCTTTGGAATGAGGGTCAAGAAAGTAGGATTAAAGGCCTGGAGCACCCCTCTATCTTGTCATGCGTCTTCCACAATACGCTATCCCAAAAATGGTGGAAGAAGTTGGTTGTGAAGCCATCCGGACCTGGAAGCTTTCCATCCTCCATCTGTTGGACTGCCTCATCAACTTCATTTAGATCAACCAGTTTATTAAGAAGATCGTTTTGTTCAAAGGACACAAGGGAAGGGATGTGCTGGATGATCTTGGCTATGTGTTACGATCTATTGGACCTGTCCTCCTTCATGATTGTTCCATAGTATTCTGCCAGCTCCTCTTCCATTTATTCCCTGGTTTCCATGTACTGCCCCATCTCCTTTTTTATTATGTTTATTATTGACTTTTGTTTGTTCTGAATCACAGAACGATGAAAGAATTTGGTATTCCGTTCTCCCTCTTGGAGCCATTGGTTCCTCGATTCCTGCTTCCAATATCTCCTCCTATTGTTCGCGGGCGTTGAGCTGCTCTAAAATTAATTGCTCCTATTGTTTCAGTTCCTCACTGAAACCGTTATTCATGCCTTCTCTTTGGATAGCTTCTATCTGCTCGGTCATAAGTTTCTTATCTTGTTAGATGTTTCCAAACTCGTCCCTATTCCACGTGTGTATCCTTACTTTCAGAGCTCTCAACTTTTGCTGAAATTGGTACACTTGTGTCCCTCTTGGATTATCCATATCTTCCCACCATTGATGGACCAATGATTTAAAGTCCTTGTGTTCTATCCAAAACTGCTCAAATTGGAAAGGTTTCCTCTCATTGACGCCTGTCCTATCCCACATGAGGCAGATCATCCAGTGTTCAGAGCCAGTAGAGGGAAGGACAAGAACTGTCAAATCAACTCCCTTATTGACTAGATCCTCGGATCTTAGGAATCTGTCCAATATGGATGCCACGTGGTGCTCTCCCCCACGCTTGTTGTTCCATGTGAACCATCCATTCCCCGTGTCCATATCCACCAGCCTCCTATCCTCTATAAATTCCTTGAAGGCTTCATTGGTTGCTCCTAAGGTCCGCCTTCCACCCTTGTTTTCCTCCAAATATGTGATCATGTTGAAATATCCCCCAATGATCCATTGCTTTTCTCCAATCCATCTTGCAGCCCATGAAAGGGTTTTCAGGAAGGTTTCCTTCTAAGTAATGATACTTGGGCCATAAACATTCGTAAGCATTCCTTTTACCAGTGTATCACGGATTTGGAAGTCAACGGATAAGGAGAATCTCATGGCCCAAAAATTTGTTAAGCACACTTCCTCTAGGCACCACATGATTGCGAGCCCCCCAACACTTCCCTAAGCGTCAATTTCCATTGTCTCACTACCTCTCCAAAATTTATTTCCTATTTCCTTCATAGTCTTTGCTTCACACTTTGTTTCTTGTAAGAAAACTATTACAGGTTTATCCATTCTTTCCTTACTTCGTAGGGTTTTTATTTTGCAAGGGTGATTCACCCAGCGGATGTTCCACGCTATCACGTGGCTATCACCTTCATTGGGTAACCTTACTAAATTCAGAGAAACCGCTTTGATGGTGGGGTACTGACCTGATTCTATCAGTCTGGTTCCTACCTCTATTATTCTCTGTATGTTTGGCTTCCTTCCTCTCTTTTCTCCTTCTTCGGGTTGTTTCCTTTTGCTACCTTTCTGTGGTTCCAAATCTATATCCAACTAAGGGGTAGTGATTGATTTTAAGATTGCTTCTTGCAAGAGTTTGATCTGTCTACGTGAGACATAAACTTGCCCTTTTTTATCACATTCCTTTTCTATTTTATCCATATCTAGCTCTCCTAGATCCATATCCTCTGCTTCTTCTTGTAGGTCGTCTTCCATTACCTCGGGTTGGTCTTCCAATCCTTCTAGGAGGGAATGCGCGGCCTCAGGTGTCCCTTTCGCCAAGTGGGAAGGTTCCTTTTTATCCTACCATCCTAGATCTTCTAGATCTTCTCCAACAATGTTCAGCGTCTCAAATCTATTGATTGTTGTTGTGTTCTTGGTATTGTTCTGTTTGTTTTGCATCTGGTTGTTCGATTTTTTCCCTTGTCATTGCCGATGCACCTGGGTGAAACCCTCATCCGCAACACCTTTTTCCTGGGACAGAGGAAGGCTAACAGGAGCGTGATGGTTATGAGGGAAATCTCGGCTGAGATGGTCGTACTCATGGCACTGTCTACACCAAAAGGGAAGGTGCTCATAATCTAATGGTTGTACCAAATCTTTGTCCTCCCATGTTAGATTAATGGATTCATGTAGCTCGCATGCCAAATCCATGTATACACAGATCTGGGAAAAGGAAGTGTATCTCCGTTGTTTTGTTTGCTTTGACATTTTCACAATTTTTCCCAAGACGTTACTTATGTCCTATAAGATTTCAGGTTCCCAGTACTCGCAACATAAAGAGTATAGTCAGATCCATACTAGGGTGATATTCAGATCCTCTTTATTAGGGTTAAAATGTTCCTTCCAGGGGTGAAGGAATAGCCCAGCTGAGAAGAAGAAGTATGGGCCTCCTTCCAGTATCTGGTCTCTATCCTCCTGGTTGAAGAAAACGATTGTGAAAAAACCTTTGGCCCCCAGATGTAGGTCATAATGGCCTTTAGGGTTCCATGTTGCCTTGATCCATCTAAGGAGATCCTTCTCCTTTGGCCATATCCCGCAATAAGAGCCTTCTCCTTCCATTGTTCCACTCTTTCCCTTAGAATATCCGATCGGATCTGAAGAGAAGGGTTTTCATTGGATTTTGGTAGGAAACCCCCCTGTTTATGCCTCGATCCACTTCTTTCCTGATTTCTCCTTTCTTCCCCCTCAAAACCCCCTAACGTTTCCTCTGATTGGTTCTTTTCCAGATCGGTTGAGGAGCCTACCAGTTGTCGCAAAGAGGAGGGGGATACGCCCCCTCCATGGGTTCCCATTGAAAAAACCCTCATACCCAAACAATAACTCGTGCGTGGCGCTCTGCTGCAGAGCCCTCGTACCATCTCTCAGAAAAAATCATAGAGGAAGTAGCAGCCATAGAACTTTAAACCTAATTCAAATAAATAATAGTATATAAATTTTTTGAACCCTTTTTTATACAAAAATACAAAAATACTATTATTTTTTGTATGGTCGAGTTGGACGGTTCTATCACAACCTATTTTTAATACAAATATAATCATTCTTGTTTAAAAAAAGATATCCTACCTATAATATCTGAAAAGGGAAAAAATAACTTGGATAAACCCCAGGATTTATCAATGGAATGAACCATCGATCCTAATTACAAAGCCTAACACATAAGGTATCAAAAGAATTCAACCCATAACCTCTTCAACTTTGAAAAATTTTAATTATATTTTATTACTTACCCTTTCATACAATCCATAACCTCTTTAACTTTGAAAAGATTTAATTATATTTTATTACTTCCCCTTTCATACAATCTAATAGTAATTTTAAAATAGTTGATTTTACACCATATACAATAAAATTATGTACCAATGTACGAAGTAGTGTTCAAAGTAGAACCATTTATGTTTCTTTAATTATGTTAATGTTGACTTCATGGATGAAGAAATTGTGAGCATGATCATCTTTGAGAACTTTTAAAATGTCAAAAGTCTTTTAAATATTCAAATATTCTTGCCTTATACTTTACCTTGTTGATGTTGCCACGAATCTAATTATTAGAAAAAGGTAGTGGAAGGCATTTTCATATTTCACTACTTTACTTTGTTTCACTTTATCTTCTATGTTTTTTTAAAATATGGCTGAAGTAGAAGAATGAAAGGAAATTATCATAATTCAATTTACAAATAATGGTAGGAAGGTTTTACTTCCAAAGTGAAAGTGAAGTACCTTATAACTTACTTAAATGTTTACATAATCTTTGAATATGTATTGTAAAATTGTGAACTTGACATTTTTATAAAATGTAATATTATAAATATATTTTCAGTAATTATTATTATATAATAAGATGATAATGATTATTACTTAATGAAATTAATTTTATTTATTAAATTTATAAAATTTTAAATTAATTGATTTAGTTTGTTTTTATGATCAAATAACTTTAAAATAAAAATTTTGTGTTTTCTTTAATTTTTAAGAGTTAATCAATTATGGAGTTTATTTCATGATACAAATATTTTGAAAATGAAGTTATATGTTTTTGTAGGTTAAGTATTCCAAAAGAAAGTGTTTTTCATCCTTTCTATTATTTGTTTCATAGATTTTATATTCTTTCATGCCAAAGTTTTTTTTACAACTTGTTCAATTATCTCTCTTAGTATAAAGTTCGTGGAATTTTTTCTTATTTTTATAATATTTATTTTATTTCTTAAAATGGAAAGAATGAAAGAATGGGAAAACAATTTGGATCTTCTAACTTGGGGGTTATAATAATTCATTTTTCTCTTATTCTCATCCTATGTATTGCTCAACATTTTCCTTTTAATGATAGTGCTTTTAAGAGTGTGTATATTGTGTATGATGCCCTCCTTCCCTATCCTTGAATGGTTTAACTAAGAGACTACGTCTCTAGTCCACATTTTTGGGGGCCTTGAGTCAATTTTACAAATATTTGAAGTAGTGATAGGAAACCTATCATTCTTCATGTTTTTTGTTGTTGATGTAAGGTTAGCTACTCATATATTAATAGTTGTACAAAAAGTTACACATGCCTACTAAGGATCTGGTTGATGCCATTGCCCGTGGTAATAATCTAAATTTTCAAAGTTGTATGTGTTGTCCATATGACTATTTGTTCTAGGAGTTATGTAGATTCTTATACAAAAATTACATTTGATGGTTTCGATCCAAAAAATAATAAATCAACATTATATTCCATAGTTTATATCAAAGTAAATATTTATCTGAATGTTTTACATAATAGAAATTCAAAACAAAACTAGGAACATACAGAAAGGCACTTAGTCTTTGGCCTTAGAGGTTGAGTCCACATAGATGAGAGGAGGCTTGGTGTTAGTAGGAGCTTCTATCGTAGCTTTTGTATTTGGAGATTGGGTCACTTGGTTATGAGCTTGGACAACTGCTTCCATATCCCAAAAGAGCTTGAACAAGGCCTCATAGTTCTTGTCCAAGTAGTTTGTTTGTCCATTGAAACTTTGTGTTGCTTGCTCAAAGTATCAAGGATGAGCTTCTACTGAAAGCCCTGCTTTGTTGTGATTTGGGGAATGATTACTTTAGTGTGTTAGTAGATGTCAATTTGGATGAATTATTTGATATCCATGCCGCAAGTAAATCTAGTGTCTAGAATCCAATCCATTAATTCGGCATCAATAGCCTCTGATGAAGTGTTGGCTTATTTCTCCCTATCCCTTTGTTCAGTTATTCCAACCTCAACCTTAATTTATGGAGGGAATTTCAGATGGAATAGAAATGCAACCTATCTGGCTTCCTTCTTGGCCTTGGTTGGTTGCTTGGATGAAGAGTCCTTGCTGAAATTTTTGTAGGATTAAGGTTTTCTTGATCTCCTCATTGCCTTGGATAAATTCTTTAGCTCAAATTCCTTCCTCTCGGTACTAAAATTATGGTTATGCCCCCTCCTTATAGGTAGTGTAGCAAAATGGTGAGGGCCAACATAGTGAATCCCTCAATAATAGTTCCTCGCCTCCAGCCTAGAGGTAAGGGGATTGCCTAGTTTTTCCCCAAATCCACCACGCCTACCCTAACCTCATAAACCTCTAATGTTGGAAAAAATTACCCTCCTTTTCTATATCCCACTTTGAGAAATATATGCCCTAAAGAGAGAATTTTATTGTTCTAGGGATAAATTTAGACAAGCCTGAACCACTAGAGTCATTGTCGCTATTAACAATTTGAAGACACAATAACCACATGCTCTGGAGCTTCAAAGCATCCCTTCCATGCATAGAATTCATCATCTTCAACCACCTTCAACCACGAACACAGTGCCAACATGATAAGGAGAAGGATATTTATTGTGACACTAATCATTAGGTTAGGGGATTGGACTAAGTCCTTCCCCACACTTCCCATGTGCCATCAGCATGCACTATCGCTACCACTTGGGAATTGATGGGACAAGCCCCTTACCTACTTCTTAAATTACCTCCTTGTCACTTTATTCGAGATACTCTCATTCTTCATGGTAATTAGATTGTGTTTATATATTAAATCCTTTATTATATAAAGGGTTTTGATGCACAAAACCCCCCAAAAATAATATTCCATTATTAAAATCTAAAGAATAAAAATCCAAAAAAATAAAAATCCATCTTTAAAAGTTAAAGAATAAAAATCCACAACTACATGCCAATATTGTTACATTTGTTAACATTTAATTAACAAATGGATTAAAATAAAAGAAGGGTGAGTTTTAAGGAAATTGTAATGCCAACTCTAATTTATAAGTTAAAATTAACTAATGTTGGAATTCTTATTTGACATATGACCTTCATGGGATATAATTAAACATTCAATTAATATCAAAACTTCAAAACCTTTTTATTGGATCCTTAAATGTTGTATGCCTTACATTATTATTGGAAATGCTCTTAATTGACTGCGGGTGTTAATTTGGAGAGCATGTCATATATTATTGTTTATTATTATGGTATACGATTTTGTTGTTGAGGCTAAATGGGGAGAGGAATCTCTTAAATTACATGGATTAATATAGATATTTTCATGTGTTTTAATATTTTATAAAGATAATATAATTAATAGTGAAAATCATATATAATTAAATTTTTGTGGGTTAGAGCATATGATGGGTATATGTTAGGTTTTTTTTCAAGTGGAGAAATGTTAATATTTGTTAATTTAGAAAATCAAGGTATGGCCAGAATTACATAGTCAATACATAGGGGCTCAACAAGAGCATCATGTCACTTACCAGAATTGAACTTGGGTAGGGAGGGTAGTAATCACTCCTTCCAAGCACCCAAGCTACATCCAATGGACATATATTAGATTTTACGATAGGATAGGAATATTAAGGAAGTAAGGAATGATTACTTAAATGCTCTTGAAATTTTATCATGTTTGTTAATATGAAAATTTAGAAATGTTTTAGTTATTTTTTACAGAAAACAGGTCATTAGATATTTCTAGCATAAATCCATTTTAAACTTGGATCTCTCAAATATTTAAAGGAATCAAATTTTTTTAAGTGTATTTTTTTTTACATTTCAAGAAATATAATCCCTCTTTATACTTAATATATCCAAATTTAAAATAAATCTATACTAATTTTAATTTTTCAATTTTGTGTAAAACTTAAAATTAAATCGACATATATAATTAAACACTTTATTTTATTTATTAAACTATTTAATAACACATTATTATTAAAAATAAATAAATAACTCCATAAAATATTAAGTCATCATCAATATATTAATGAGAAATTTAAACTTCACAAACTAAATATTAAATGATGCAGAGTACATAGTGATGCCTAACATAAAATCCTTTCTTAGAAAGTTAAAACTAGTTGGTGAGACATTTCAATCCAAATTTCAACATGCACTTTATTTTTATAGTTAAAAAACACATCTACTCGAGCATTGTGTGTCATGTCCCAAATTTGGAATTGGGTCACAATGGCCTAATCACATTAGCCATATTCATTAGAGTTTGCAAAGTTGATGTTAAGGGTCAAATAATTGCCAAGGAGGAAAATTACTAGTTTCCTAGGTTTGGGGTGGAAGCTTTGGGATTTGGAATAATGGGGATAATAAATGATGTTTGAACATTAGAATGGCATAAATATTTAATAAAGGAGCTAAATAAATATATACAAGTGAAAATCAAAGTGGCATTTCATCATGAAGACACATGGAGGAAGTGGGACCCACATATGGCTAGATTTCCCCACTACATTTGGCATCATTCTCTCACCAATTCGAATTCAAGGTGAATGGTAACATACTTGGGGAAGTCCAAAAGGTATTATTCATGGCATAACTCATCCAAGGTCGAAATATAGAGGAAGAGTAACTCCCATGGAAGAGGAAGAGACAATTTGGAGCTAGTGAGACACTTGGGCTAGATTCCCTAGCTCTATGACAACAATGATGAAGATGCTATGACACCTATGACACAAATCAGACCTGAAGGCTGACATATGACATATATGACATGTCAGGGCTAAAAATAGACTCCAAGAGGGCGCTCAAGGGAGTTAGGGCAGCTAAGATGCTTCCACATGTGATTTGGTGGAAGTGGGAGACTAGGAATTGTTGTACAAGTGGCGTTCTTTGGAATCTCTTCCCAACTTGAGTTGGCATGAGTCTCTTGGAAGGAATTCGACCCATGGAGGACATTAGAAGTTTATAAATGTCAATAACAAAGAATGAAACCAGCTTTTGATCATTTGTAGAATTTGTAATTGCATTTGTGAAGAGGGAGAGCTAGTGGATGACTAGTTTCTTGCCTTAGCCAATTTCGAGGGTGAAAGATTCCCATCCAAGTTGGTAATTGGAAAGGCCATTCAGACCTTTCATTTGGAGCTTTAATGGAGTCTTTATTTGCAGGTGTAAGCTACAGGGCAGCTCATGGTTTCTTCTATTGCATCTCACTCCTTCAACCATTTCCGGTTTTGATGGCATATTCTTGATCCTTGAGGGAGGGCGTTTTTGGTGAGCTATTGTACTCTTTGGGGGAGCTTTTAATGCCCCATTTCTTTTTTAATATGAAGTAAATACTCTGTTCTTCATCTCCAAAAAGTTTCAGGTCGAAATTCCAAGTAGAAATGTATAAATCTCATTTTTAATGGAAGAACAATGCCATTTCCCCACTACCTTGTTGTGAGCCAATGTATTGATGATGATTTCGAATGGATGGATGATTCTCTGATATATTTGTGGTCAATATAATTCCATGGATGTCTTCTACAAGTTTCATGTACTGTACTTGAGCATTTGAAGTATTTTTACTTAGTTTAATTGCACTGGGAGAAGAAATAGTGCCATTTCCCCAAGGGTCGAATTGGTGATTTTTGCAGTTGAATGGGAGAGGGTTGGAACAGATATAATAATCAATTAATGGTGCACATGAGACCTTAATAACATCCTTAATACATTACCTACCTCTGTTCAGAAATTTGAGTGGCTTTGGAGGCATTTGGGAAGCCATTTTCAATACTTACCCCAGGGGGATTTGAACCCCAAATTACTAGTAAAATTGCATACTTGGTCCAGAATCTTAAGAGAGTTTGCAGAGGTATTTTGGTGGCCATATATCATCCCTGAACATCATATTCAAGTCTTAATATCATTCATACACCTTCCTTGAAGATTTGAAGGCATTTGGAGTCAATTCGAGACATAGAGACCAATACTAGTCAAAGGCAAATTACTAGTAAAGTTCCCTACATTGGCCAGAATTGAAAGAGTATTTGCAGAAGTATTTTAAAGGTCCAAATGCATCCTTAAAACACATATTTATGTTCTAATCTCATTCATATACCTTCTCAGAAGATTTGGAATCATTTGGGGCAAATTTGGGACCTAGAGATCAAACTAGTCAAAGGTCGAACTAGGGAAAAAAAGTGGAAAATTGCCATTTTAATAAAATTCCTAACAAGGGACATTACAGTGGTATCAGAGCATGATCTTGGCACCTGATGTGGTATAATATTCATGAGGGCAATAATTCAGGTACCACCATTAGATATTGAAACCGAAAGTGCTTTTGTTGAAGAAAAAAAAAGTAGGAGAAGAAGAGCAAATTTTTTGAGGAAACTATGACTAGGGATGAAAAGGGAGCCTCATATGATGGTGAGGAGCATATAAAAATTATGAAAACAATATTTGAAGATATGACCAAGCAACTTAAGGAAGGATTCGAATTGTTTTCTATCGAACTTGTGGAAAAAAATTATTGATTTTAAGGAAACCAAGGGGAAAAATGCATCAGCTTGCTTGAAGGAGCAAAAGGAAGAGACATCACAAGATCATGAAGAAGAGTCTATTGAAAATATGGAAGATCATTTCGAGACACCTTCTAGCTTAGACATGAACCAAAGAGCATCTACTGATGGATGCTTAAACTATGAAGGAGTACCTACTGATGGGTGCTCACACCTCTATGTTGGTGACATAGAGATCACTTTTGAAAGTGTTGCTGCAAGCCCAAGTTCCATTAAGCATGATAATGAAGACCTTGCAGCAGTTGAAGAAGAACCAAGATCAACTTCTCCATCACCACTTGAGCTTCATGAAGTTGGTCCAAGAAAAAATGAAGAAGATGAGGAGGTTCATTTGCAAGAGCCTCATTTTCTTGAAGGGTCCTTAAAGATGAATGAAAAGAAGATCCAAGAGTCCCTCAGCATTCTCCATGACACTCAAGCATTGGTGTCAAATTCTTCTTGGAGAGCTACTTCATTGGAGGAAACATCCTTCCTTGAAGACATGGAGAAGATTCAAAGAGCAATGTGCCACATCAAAGGTAATTTCATGTCTTTGCTTTTTGATAGAAACCATTTGTTTGAGCTTAATGAATTGTTACATGATGCATACTTGAAGAATAATGAGGATATTCATAAGCTCACAATTCAAAATGAGCAACTTCTTGAAAAGTTGCAAGATACTTGTTTTTCCTCCTATGTTTCAGATTGTCAAATGGTAGATTGTTTGGAGGATTCTCATGACATGGTGGATCATGAGAAATGTGAAAACTTGAATGTTCTTGATGTGTTTGAAGATGAACT
This sequence comes from Larix kaempferi, assembly GCA_027924585.1. NCBI lineage: Eukaryota > Viridiplantae > Streptophyta > Pinopsida > Pinales > Pinaceae > Larix > Larix kaempferi. Next base: position 9,901,269 of record BSBM01000560.1, read on the forward strand.
TGAAGAGATCCAAACACTTGATGTGGTGGAAGATGAATTTGAATTGCCTCTTGATGAAGGTTATGCAATTTTTAAAGAAGAGCATGATTCCTCTACATTGGAACCAAACTATGACAAAGAGTTCACACTTTTGAAGGAGCTGCATGATACTACCCACATGGATCCTTCCCATGATAAAACTCCTGAACTTTTTGATCATTTGGGTGAGTTAGTACATTCTCCTACATCCTACAATTCCATGTTTTGCAGTATTAGTCTCAATGAAGTATGGGTGAAAGGGTTCTTTTTGATGGTGCCACATGAGGAGTATGGAACTCCTAGATTTACTTTTTATGATGATATGGTTGGAGCACATTCTTATTCACATTTGCAGAAGCATACTTTGTTACTTTATGACAATGCACATCTACATGGATGCACCTATGATATGCATTTGAGTCACTTGAAGACTCATGGTTTTTCTTGCTCAACACTTGATTCATTTGATGTTGGAGGAACTTCATCCAACACTTGGGTGAATAGATTTATGATTGGAGAACATTTTTGTTGGAATCCACATACTTTGTTATATCTTTATGATGATGACATTCAGGGATGTATGGGTGAGACTTCTTTGAGTCATTTGAAGTCTCCTTGTTTTTTCTGCTCATTATTTGGTTCAGATTTTAATGGAGATTCTTCATTCACTTCTCGGATGAAAGAATACATGGCTGAATATTTTGATGCATATCACATCCTTTTGAAGCAGCTTTATAAGACATGGGATCCTCACCTATGTCATTGGAGCAGATTTGATTGGTCACTTGAAGCTTGTATGCACTTGGAAAACGGTGGTCTACTTGCTTGGAGGTATAAGCACTTTCATGATTCTTTGATGAAGCACCTCCTTGATATTAATTTTCATTATGTAGTTATGTACTTTGATGATATATATTTGGTACTCATGATGTTTGGAAGAATGCATACAAGAAAATGGGATCCAGGAATCCTCTTATCTAATGGTGTAGGTTGGAGAGCACTCTTAATTGTTGGGGTGCAATACAAGCAATGGGACCCTGGAATAATTTTTATCTCATTGGTTTCAAATTTTTTGGGGAAACAAGCAGTATGGGAGATGGATTTCCCCACTTAATAAAGTGATTTTTATCAGAGTAGTGCTGCGGCAAGCATGTTGGTTCCTCTCTAAAATATTCATGGAAACTCAAAGACTCAAGGTTTGGCAATTCAATGGCAACTTCAAAGAATTATACAGAAAGCAGGTTCTTCAACACCCATGTTTGAAATTGCTTGAGGACAAGCAATATTGGGAAGGGAGGATTTGTCATGTCCCAAATTTGGAATTGGGTCACAATGGCCTAATCACATTAGCCATATTCATTAGAGTTTGCAAAGTTGATGTTAAGGGTCAAATAATTGCCAAGGAGGAAAATTACTAGTTTCCTAGGTTTGGGGTGGAAGCTTTGGGATTTGGAATAATGGGGATAATAAATGATGTTTGAACATTAGAATGGCATAAATATTTAATAAAGGAGCTAAATAAATATATACAAGTGAAAATCAAAGTGGCATTTCATCATGAAGACACATGGAGGAAGTGGGACCCACATATGGCTAGATTTCCCCACTACATTTGGCATCATTCTCTCACCAATTCGAATTCAAGGTGAATGGTAACATACTTGGGGAAGTCCAAAAGGTATTATTCATGGCATAACTCATCCAAGGTCGAAATATAGAGGAAGAGTAACTCCCATGGAAGAGGAAGAGACAATTTGGAGCTAGTGAGACACTTGGGCTAGATTCCCTAGCTCTATGACAACAATGATGAAGATGCTATGACACCTATGACACAAATCAGACCTGAAGGCTGACATATGACATATATGACATGTCAGGGCTAAAAATAGACTCCAAGAGGGCGCTCAAGGGTGTTAGGGCAGCTAAGATGCTTCCACATGTGATTTGGTGGAAGTGGGAGACTAGGAATTGTTGTACAAGTGGCGTTCTTTGGAATCTCTTCCCAACTTGAGTTGGCATGAGTCTCTTGGAAGGAATTCGACCCATGGAGGACATTAGAAGTTTATAAATGTCAATAACAAAGAATGAAACCAGCTTTTGATCATTTGTAGAATTTGTAATTGCATTTGTGAAGAGGGAGAGCTAGTGGATGACTAGTTTCTTGCCTTAGCCAATTTCGAGGGTGAAAGATTCCCATCCAAGTTGGTAATTGGAAAGGCCATTCAGACCTTTCATTTGGAGCTTTAATGGAGTCTTTATTTGCAGGTGTAAGCTACAGGGCAGCTCATGGTTTCTTCTATTGCATCTCACTCCTTCAACCATTTCCGGTTTTGATGGCATATTCTTGATCCTTGAGGGAGGGCGTTTTTGGTGAGCTATTGTACTCTTTGGGGGAGCTTTTAATGCCCCATTTCTTTTTTAATATGAAGTAAATACTCTTTTCTTCATCTCCAAAAAGTTTCAGGTCGAAATTCCAAGTAGAAATGTATAAATCTCATTTTTAATGGAAGAACAATGCCATTTCCCCACTACCTTGTTGTGAGCCAATGTATTGATGATGATTTCGAATGGATGGATGATTCTCTGATATATTTGTGGTCAATATAATTCCATGGATGTCTTCTACAAGTTTCATGTACTGTACTTGAGCATTTGAAGTATTTTTACTTAGTTTAATTGCACTGGGAGAAGAAATAGTGCCATTTCCCCAAGGGTCGAATTGGTGATTTTTGCAGTTGAATGGGAGAGGGTTGGAACAGATATAATAATCAATTAATGGTGCACATGAGACCTTAATAACATCCTTAATACATTACCTACCTCTGTTCAGAAATTTGAGTGGCTTTGGAGGCATTTGGGAAGCCATTTTCAATACTTACCCCAGGGGGATTTGAACCCCAAATTACTAGTAAAATTGCATACTTGGTCCAGAATCTTAAGAGAGTTTGCAGAGGTATTTTGGTGGCCATATATCATCCCTGAACATCATATTCAAGTCTTAATATCATTCATACACCTTCCTTGAAGATTTGAAGGCATTTGGAGTCAATTCGAGACATAGAGACCAATACTAGTCAAAGGCAAATTACTAGTAAAGTTCCCTACATTGGCCAGAATTGAAAGAGTATTTGCAGAAGTATTTTAAAGGTCCAAATGCATCCTTAAAACACATATTTATGTTCTAATCTCATTCATATACCTTCTCAGAAGATTTGGAATCATTTGGGGCAAATTTGGGACCTAGAGATCAAACTAGTCAAAGGTCGAACTAGGGAAAAAAAGTGGAAAATTGCCATTTTAATAAAATTCCTAACAAGGGACATTACATTGTGATACTATGGCATACCTCTACCAAGAGGTAAGCATATTTGCTTTATGCTACGTAGCAATCATGCTTTAACGATATATAATATAATAATTATCTAAGAACATAAGGCGTAGCAATCTTGTCATGTTTGACTATAACAATATCACAACAACTTTAAAAAATCAAATTGCATATAATCCAATATATTTTAGTCTTATCACACTTTTTTTAATATAATTATATTCAAGCAACTACCAAGATGTTACCTGTAGTAAGATTCAAGATACATGTTTTAGTACACAACAAAAACACTCATAAAATCTTGGCTATAGATAGTTTCTTTATGTTTGCAAGTAAACATAATGATTAGTGTTTTTCTCATTCACAAGTTTATAGATGCTTTTCCTATGCAAGTAAACAGCATGCTTGGTAATTTTCCCATTCACAAGTTCAAAATATTTTTATAATTTTTATATTAAATAATGTGTATATTGGCATATTTTTATGAAGTGAGGTATTCATATATAGTAGGGTGATTTGTATAAATTTATAATGTATTTATCTATTATTAATAATAATAAAAAGGAAAGGGGTGGTAGGTGCCGGGACCATTCATAACTTTGAGGGAATTTAGAAAATTACATATGCTTAAGGTTAGATTAGACAACCAATAATCAAGTTACGATTATGGCTCTTTATCAAGGTTTGATGATTATGAAAGAGTTGAGGGTCAAAAATATTAATGTCAGGAGGGATTATGCAATAATAATTCAACACATGTATCACAAAACAATTCCAAATGATGATCTTCGAAGCAAACTTGTCCTTTGAACTCAAAGTTCGGTCCAATGCTTTGATTTCATGGGCTAGCACCAAGTCCTTTTCTTAGATGATAATCAAGCTAATTAAGCGATATCTTTAAACATTTGTTTATTGAGGGAAAATGGAGGGGCATCGAAACAATGCCACTCATCAATTAATTTAACCCCTTTGATTAATTATAATATAGAGCCTTCAAGACAAGTGGTGGTTATGGGTGGTAGTGGAGATGGAACTATTTAACTCCCCCATAGGCTTAATACTTCCTAGCATCACTTCAACTCAATGAGTAGTTATGAGGTTTCCCTCGATGGGACAAGTGGCAAGATGTGGGATATATTCACATATCATCAAAATTCAGATGTTATGGTCTAAAATGGTATTGCTTCTACATTTGAGAGCTGTGTTTTTGGCCGAGGGTTGGACATTCCTAAACCAACCTTGTTTTTGGGCATTGGGAGTTTGTTGGTTGAATTGGACAAATCCTATGGAAATGGAGAACACCCATGCTCATTCCAATATATGTGCCCATTGTGAAGAAGTGGATTTACAAAGAGCAGTAAGGTGTTGTGAGAAGAAAATAGGAGAGGTACAAAATTGTCTCTCCTTATATACGAGAAAATGGAAAAGATGGAGAAGGAACTAGTAAAGAAGGCATGAGAATGAAATATAGGCTTCCCAAAAGTATATTTTAGGGTTTCACTCAATAATGGAATATTTTATGAATAAGGAAATGTAAATGGACATTAATAGGGAAACAAAATTCCAAAAGGTTGGAGGAAATGGAAGAAAAGTTAAGACAAATGCAGGAAAAAATAGGTTGGATGGAAAAGGAAAAAACAATTGAGGAAGGAATTAAATCAATGGTATTGCCATCATACTATGTGGGATCTTATGGATTAGAGCATAAGCCAACAAGGGAAGAAGAGATAATGAAGCAAGAGTCATTCGAAGGAAATAATTTTTCAATTGGCATCTAGGCATATAAGTTTAATAGAAATAAGGAAGCCCTCAATGGGCATGTCCCATTTTAATTTATGCATGTTATCATGGTCTATAGGTTATTGTTTTGGTTGGGGTAGTTTGTACGAAAATACCCAGCTGGTTTACTTCAGCCATTACCTATTCCTGAATGGAAATGGGACACTGTAAGCATTGACTTCATTACATGTTTACCCAGAACTAAAAAGCAGCATGATTCTATTATGGTAGTAGTTGATAAGTTGACCAAATCAGCTCATTTCATTCCAGTTCAATCAACTTTCAAGGTAGCTAAAATTGTTGAGGTGTATATGAAGGAGATTGCTAGGTTGCATGGTATTCCAAAATCCATTGTGTCGGATTGTGATCCGAAATTCACCTCTAATTTTTGGAAAGGTTTGTTTAAAGATTTTGGGACTAAGCTTAATTTAAGCACAACTTATCATCCCCAAACTGATTGGCAGACTGAGCGTGTAAATCAATTCATTGAAGACATGCTCAGGATGTATGTCATGGACAAACCAGGCAAATGGGAAGAGTACATGTACTTGGTGGAATTCGCTTATAATAATGATTATCAAGTATCTTTGAATATGAGTCCATTTGAAGCCTTATACGATAGAAAGTGTAATGTTCTAATCAATTGGGATAAACCAGTAGACAAGTTAATCATTGGGCCTGAAATGCTTCAGGATATTGAAAATCAAGTGGTAAAGATAAAACATAATTTGAAGATGGCACAAGATCGTCAAAAGAGCTATGCAGATAGAAGAAGGACACATAGAGAATTCCAGGTTGGGGACATGGTGTTCCTGAAGGTCAGAGGCAAGAAAAATTCCTTACGGTTGGGCAAATGCAAGAAATTGGCCGCTAGATTTTGTGGACCATTTGAAATCTTGAGCAAAGTGGGATCAGTAGCTTACGAGCTAGCACTACCTCCCACTATCGAAATACATAATGTGTTTCAAATTTCATTTATGAAAAGTATGTTAATGATATTAATCATGTGCTTGATTGGTCTGTTCTTCAGGTGGAACCAGAAGGGGAAATGCAGGTTCAACCAATCTGCATATTGGATCGCAGAAGCAGGATACTGAGGAACAAATTCATCGGATAGGTAAAGGTCCAGTGGATCCATTACAGTCCTGAGAAATCTACTTGGGAACTAGAATAAATAATGCGGGAAGAGTATCCGCATTTATTTTGAAAATATGTATATAATAAAACATTACGACATCGAAATTTTGTATATGTTTTGATACAATGTTAATCATCGAGGAAGATGAAGACTCTAAGGGGAGGGGAATTGTAACACCCCCTAGCCCAGGTTAGAGTTGTTATTGTAATTTGAACATTGTGGCTATGAGTAAGTACATAGCATGATAATATTTTAATAAAAACACCAGCTGGCTGCATGAGGAGCAAAATGCTAAAGAGGAGATCCAGATATTAACCAAGGGTTGTGAGGGGGTTAGGTTGGCTTATGTACCTTGTTCCCTAAACCCTTGTTCTATAAACCTTATGATAAACCCAAAACCCATACCCCTAAGCCATATTCTTAGTGGGAGATTGATTATTAATTAATTATTATTAATTTTAATTAATCTGGAGATTTAGTGGCTAATCGTGATTATGGATGGGAGGAATGTGTCCCTTTGGGATATCCACGTGGGATCCCAAAGGAGGACACAGGGTTTCCTCGGTGATCCAGGAGGAAGTGGTGATATTGATGCTTCACACCGCTTGGGTGGGGGGGACGTCAGTCGAGCATTATGCACGTAGAGAACACGGGGGGGGAGTGTCTGCAGAGTGTGAGAAGAAGTGAGAGAATATGAGAGGAATTCAAACAGGGACAGTGAAGAGTTTCACTGTGTGTCTTTGAGTTCTGGAGAGAGTGAAGAAAACTGGGGAAGAATTCCCTGTGATGAACCTGAACCCGAATTGTTGAGTTAAACCGTTTTGGCCATGATTTCCTTGGTTGCATACACCAGTAAATTGGCAATGGAACATGAGATCCAGAGGGAATCCCAACGTTTGCAGTGAAATGTGTCACTATACGTTTTGGGAAGGAACTCAAGTGGGTCAATTGCGGAATTGACAAGGAATTGGTTACCAAACTGTTGTTTGTTGAACCCTGTGTATATTTTTTACCTCTGTTAATTCCACCTTAGACTCTGAGAGTGAGTTGAGGAAAAATTGGTGAGATATCTCTGGTTAATGTCTGGATCTCGGCTCGGGGGGAACTTGGGCGATGAAATAGTACACGTTGGACAAGTTCTAAGTTTGGGTGGAGCGTGGCTCACATGCAGTCAGTCGCCAGTCTCATGTGAATTTCAGATAAGTTTATCTGTGGATGAATTTTATTGTTCATGTGAATTATTATGTTTGTTATGTTCATTTTATTGAATGATGGTTGTAATTAAATGTAAGCCATAATTATGTTATGTTGTAGCCTGTGTAGAAGGTTGTATCCTTGAATGATGTTTCCTTCAATTGCATGAGTTTAGTATCTGCATTTGGAATCTTATTTGTGAAAGATGCATGGCTTATACTTCATTTATGTATCTTATATATGTTGTCATAACCTTATGAGGAATGAATGGTTCATGTAATATTCATAGCATGATAAGCCTAAACCTGTTTATGAGTTTGAATGTCCGATTGGGAGTCTTTTGTATGAATATGGCTAAGATATGTTGTATAAATTTGCAAGCTTTGATGAGTCTTTATAACTCTGTGTCAATCTTATGTTTGCTTATGATTTGGATGGTAGTCTTCACCGAAAATTTAGGAAAAGTTAGAATGGAACCATGATATGTCTAATTTTGAGCACAAATGGTATGCTTCTGGTTGCCGGTGTATTTATTCATGTTTATGGGCCAACTAATGTAGATATGGGACTGTTAATTAGATGCTCCAAGGAAAAATTTTATTTTCATAGTGTTACAGTTTGTAAATTATGTGTATGTCTAACGTGGGTACGTTACAAATTGGTATTTCAACTCCCAAGTTCACCCCCGAGCCGAGATCCAGACATTAACCAGAGATATCTCACCAATTTTTCCTCTACTCACTCTCAAAGTCTAAGGTGGAATTAACAGAGGTAAAAGATATACACAGGGTTCAGCAAACAACAGTTTGGTAACCAATTCCTTGTCAATTCCGCAATTGACCCACCTGAGTTCCTTCCCAAAACGTACAGCGACAAATTTGACCGCAAATGTTGGGATTTCCTCTGGGTCTCATGATTCATTGCCAATTTAATGGTGTATGCAACCAAGGAAATCATGGCCAAAACGGTTTAACTCAACAATTCGGGTTCAAGTTCATCACAGGGAATTCTTCCCCAGTTTTCTTCACTCTCTCCAGAACTCAAAGACAGATGGTGAAACTCTTCATTGTCCCTGTCTGAATTCCTCTCAGATTCTCTCACTTCTTCTCCCCACCCCCCCTGTTCTCTCTGCGTGCATCATGCTCGACTGACGTCCCCCCACCCAGGCCGTGTGAAGCATCAGCATCCCCACTTCCACCTGGATCACCGAGGCAACCCCGTGTCCTCCTTTGGGATCCAACGTGGCTATCCCAAAGGAACACGTTCCTCCCATCCATAATCACGATTAGCCACTAAATCTCCAAATTAATTAAAATTAATAATAATTAATTAATAATCAATCCCCCACTAAGAATATGGCTTAGGAGTATGGTTTTTGGGTTTATCATAAGTTTTATAGAACAAGGGTTTAGGGAACAAGATACATAAGTCAACCTCACCCCCTCACAACCCTTGGTTAATATGTGGATCTCCTCTTTAGCGTTTTGCTCCTCATGCAACCAGCTGGTGTTTTTATTAAAATATTATCATGCTATGTACTTACTCATAGCCACAATGTTCAAATTACAATAACAGCTCTAACCTGGGCCAGGGGGTGTTACAATTCCCCTCCACTTAGAGTCTTCATCGTCCTCGATGATTAACATTGTATCAAAACATATACAAAATTTCATTGTCATAATGTTTTATTATATACATATTTTCAAAATAAATGTGTATACTCTTGCCGCATTATATTTTGCAAGATGCTATTTGTCTGCAAAGAGAGGTAAAAAGCATTCTGGGAACAATCAACAGTGGAAAGCAAAGTGGATCAATGAGGAAGCATTCGTCCAATCATCCCATTAAGAAACGTTCCAGGTGGGAAGACTCAAAGGAAATGGAGCTGGCAAAGGAAAAGCAGCCACAAAAATGTTGGGGATGTGGTGGTGACCATTTCTTAAGCAAATGTCCTGAAAGAAGAAATAAAGGAACTAATGTGTATAATATGCAAGAAGCCTCTACTGTTGGCAATGTTGCTAGAAGTGTTCCTCACATCTATGCAGCATTGGATAATCGCCAAGTTGATCACCAATCTTCTATGATCGAGATTGAAGATGGAACCCGAAAGGGAAATACAGGTTCAACCAATCTGCATATTGGATTGCAGAAGCAAGATACTCGGGAACAGAGTCATCGGATAGGTGAAGGTCCAATGGACCCACTACGATCCTAAGGAATCTACTTGGGAATTGAAAGATAAAATGCGGGAAGAGTATCCGCATTTATTTTGAAAATGTGTATATCTTAAAACATTACTGCAGTTAATTTTTGTATATATTTTGATACAATTTTAATCATCGAGGATGATGAAGACTCTAAGGGGAGGCGAATTGTAACACCCCATGGCACAGGTTAGAGCCGTTATTGTAATTTGAACATTGTGGCTATGAGTATGTACATAGCATGATAATATTTTAATAAAAATACCAGCTAGCTGCATGAGGAGCAACACGCTGAAGAGGAGATCCAGATATTAACCGAGGGTTGTGAGGGGGTAAGGTTGACTTATGTACCTTGTTCCCTAAACCCTTGTTCTTTAAACCTTATGATAAACCCAAAACCCATACTCCTAAGCCATAAAATCTAGTGGGGGATATTTAATAATTAAATATTATTAAATATTTATTAGTGATATGATTAAGTGGTTAATCTTGCTTAAGGATGGGGAGGTAACGTGTGCCTTTGGGATAGCCACGTGGGAACCCAGAGGGGATGCACGGTCGGAGGATTGGTGGCGAGTCTGAGGATGCACGTGGTTACTTCGGGGGAAACAGTGCGGACAGACCCGGGGGGGGTCGTGGTCTGGAGAATGCACGCAGGAGGATGCACGCAGAGCACAGGGAAGATTGTCCGCTGAGTGAGAGAATAGTGTGAAAATCAGTGAAGAGAATTGCAGATACGGGCAGTGAAGAGGGTCACTGTGTTTTTTAAGTTCTCGAAAACTTGAGGAGATTTCTTGTGACGAACCTGAACACGAATTGTAGAGATAACCTAAACATTGTTATGTTGAGATAACCCGAACTGGCCATGAATTCCTTGGTTGAATTAACCAGTTAAGTGGCAATGAAGCATGAGACCCACAAGGAATCCCAATGTTTGTAGTGAAGTATGTCACTGTGCGTTTTGGGAAGGAACTCGGGTGGGTCAATTGCGGAATTGACAAGGAATTGGTTACCAAACTGTTGTTTGTTGAACCCTGTGTATATCTTTTACCTTTGTTAATTCCACCTTAGACTCTGAGAGTGAGTTGGTGGAAAATTGGTGAGATATCTCTTGTTAATGTATGGATCTCAGCTCGGGGGTTAACTTGGGAGCTGAAATAGTACAGGATGGACAAGTTCTAAGGTTGGGTGGAGCGTGGCTCACATGGAGCCAGTTGCCACATTCATGTGAATTTCAGATAAGTATATATGTGTATGAATTATAATGTTCATGTGTTTTATTATGCTTGATATGTTCAGTCTGTGGAATGAATGTGTAAATAAATGTAAGCCATGAATATGCTATGCTTATGCATGTGTAGAAGGTTGTATACTTGTAGGATGTTTCCTTCAATTGCGTGAGTTATCTGCCTGATGAATCTTACTCGTGAAAGATGTAAGGCTAGAATTCATTTATTAAGCTCATGTATGTTTATTATGTCACAACCTTGTTCATGAATGGATGGTTCATTAAATGTTCATAGAATGATAGGCATAAATCTGGTTATGAAGTCTATATGTCTGATTGGGTGTCTTTTCTATGATTAAGGTGGTTTTGTGTAGTTTAACTCTGCATGTTGTGATATGTCTATCTAGCTTAGTGTCATTCTTTATGTTGATTATAATTGGATGTAAGGCCAACATTAGTTTTTTCAACATTCAATTAACTTGCAAAACTTTTTTGGTCAATCCTTAAATGTTGCATGCCTTACATAATTATTGGAACGATTTTCATGAACATATACAACAATGTTGCATGCCTTACATAATTATTGGAACGATTTTCATGGACATATATGTTGTAGTATGGTGTTTTCATGGACATATATGTTGTTGTATGGTGTTTGTTCAGATAGCATGCCATATGTTAATGTTATTGTTATGATGTGGTAAGCTTTTGATGTTGAGGCAAAATGGGGAGAGGAAACCCTTAACCAAATGGATGAATAGGGTAGGAGATGGACATAGGAACATTAGGGATGTAGGGAGAGACTATATGGATAGCCTTCTTTATTCATAGGGAATTGCCACCATGGTTATCAATGGAATAACTTAAAGGTTATCATTGAGAGAAAACATGGCATTGAGGTACTATAAATGTTTCCATTTGTTCGTTGAGTGTTCAATTATGATACATTGTATTTGCATCAATTTGTATTATGTTTGCATCATGATTCTATCATAATTTTGTTATTATTGATTATTTAATTATTTAATTCGTTTTATTAATTTTATTACTATTAAATATTTAATTATTATTAATTATTTATTAAAATTTTGTAATTACTATTTTGATCATATTTAAATATTGATGAGAATGGTTATTGGTAAAAGTCTACTTCACATTACACTAATTATGAGAATAAAAACCATGTATATGTAAACAATATCTCATTAACATTTAGTGAATTTCATAGCATGAGAAAGAAATCATGTGTTCATAATTCCAATTATGAAACTTTATTGCACTAACATTCAATCAATTTCACACCATGAAAGCAAAAAACCATGTATATATAAATATAATAATAAATTTTAAATTAAATTATAAAATAATCATGCAATATTTTCTTCTTGTATACAACATTGCATGAGAAAATATGAGGAAATGAAATAAATTTGACATTAAAAGTTGATTGAATTATTGTCAATTTCCTCTTAATCATCTAAACCCTCATCATCCTTACTCATCTAAACCTTCATCATCCTTATTGTGTAAAAAACACAATAAAAGAAAATAGATTCAATAAAATAAGAAATTGCCAACATTTAAAAATGTCCTAAAAATATATATAGATTAAGCATTTGTCAATATCTCCAAATCAATATATTTAAATCAATGAATGAAGAATTTCATCTAATTATAAGTTAAAAAATAAACACATAATTAACAATTAATTACCATAAATATAATATGTAAATATTCTACCATTTTTCATAACCATTTCTTAAGACATTTTTGAATTCCTTATTAGTGACTCATAATTAGTCATTTAATTTTATGTAACCAGAAGAAACCATATTTAATAATATTAAAAAATCTTTATGCAGTTTTTTTATAACCTTATATTGCATTTTATACATAATTTAAATTAAAAACAACTAACATTAAAACTTAAACTAAAGTTGCAATTCAATATAACATTCATTATTTCATAATTTAAATTAAAAACAACTAACATTAAAACTTAAACTAAAGTAGCAATTCAATATAACATTCATTATTTCATAGACACCTATTCAAAGTGACAACTTCTTAACAAGAAAATTATTTTATAACATTTCGTGTGGTTATGGAAGCATCACATTGCAAATAACAATAATTATGCATAAAATAACTTCTCAAACATGTGTATATGTGAAATGTTTTCTTTATGAAGCATAATGAAAACATGGAAATTAATGTTTGACCTAATCTTATGCACAACAGGTTTGTCATTTCTCAAATAAAGTGGAATCAAGAGCCAGATGTTTTCCTTGATTCCCTACTTATTAGCAAGTTGTCTCCCAATTAAAATGATTCCATAATTTTGAAAAGGATAAATAAATTCCTTGTCCTTTCTTGAACTCGGTGGAATGAAGAAAACTATATTATTCCTTAATTCCCTCACACTAACATGTTGTGTTCCAAGTGAAATGATTCCATATTCTTAAAACAAATAAACAAATCAGCTAAGCAAGTGCAATACATAGCAAATAATACAAACAAATTGGTATTTCTCAAAGTCCAAAAGGAAAAGGAATATATCATAATAGATTCCATATAAATAGCCAACAATGGGTTAAAGGTGTGCATTCCATTATTTTCATATAAGTTGTCATTTGAAATACTTGTTTCTTCCGGTTATACAAGAGATGTGGTGTTTTTTGAATTACAATTTTAATAAATAAACATTTTTAATAAATTTATTTTATCTAGAGATTTATTTAAGCAAGAAACATAGTTCTTTATCTTTTGTGACGTTTTTTTTGCTTGATATTGCCTACAAGGTTTACTTAGTAGCTTATTAGACTCCCATAGGCTATAGTCACCATATCTTAGAATTACCTTGATGCCATTTAACTTGGAGAAGGAGTTTTATGATTGAATGGTATTATATGAGCCATGGTATTGGGCTTAAAAGAAGATTAAAGAGGAGGAATTCATCCATCTTGGGCAGGATTGATTTGGATAATGCTTTCTTGGACCATCTAGAGGGTTTCCAAAGTACTTCGTTGGGGTTTGAAAAAACTCCTCCATCTCTAGATTAGTTTTGGTAGCAAGACATCTACCCTATCTAACACATTCATTGAACTAGTAAGAAGTCAAATTCACATGCTACAGCTATTATCCTTTTGAAGATCGATTTCTCTATATTAAAGACGTCTTCAGTGTGGGGGGTCGAGTTGCTAGTGTTGGGAGTCTTCTTGTTGGAGCCCGAGTTTATCTGCAAAAAGGGGATACTAAGATTGTTGCAATAGAGGCCACATTATCTGTTATAGGGGCCGAGTTACCTGAGAGGGGTCGAATTGTTGAAGACTAGGGCCAAGTCGAGGGATTGGGACCGAGCCCATTCTCCCACAGTTTAATCCCCTCATGAGATTAATTGAAAATTATGGAGGCTAGTTGAATATATGTTGTGGAAGAAGCCTAACCATTGTGTCCAAAGGAGGGGTCGAATTCACCTGAAGAGAGGTCGAATTTCCTTTGAGATCGATTGCATGAGGGGGTGCAAGTTCACTGCCAAAGGAGACATGACTTGGGAAGGGGATTATTGTCGTAACATTGGGCATCATTACTACGTGGAAGCCAATCCAAAACCCTATCCGAGTTTTTTTTGGATGAGGGGGTCGAACTGTCTGTGGAGAGGTCGATTTTGAGGGAAGACAGGCTTCATTTGCAGCAACAACTTTCCACCTTCAGCAACTACAGCTAGACATTGGCATCATCACCATTTCTAGGTTTTTCTTATTTTATTTGGTAGCTACCCTAGCAGCCTTAGTTACTGTTACCATCTATTTCCATAATAAAGCCAATGTTCTCTTCTATCATGGTATGGTTTGCAAAGTGTTTTATTAAATGATGTATGTTGCTTTTGAAAGTTATAAATCAATAGAAAACAAACTATTTGTCTAAACACTTAATCAACATCAAAACCAACAGTAGCAATATATCATAACAATTCTTGTGCAAATACATCATAATGGTATCAGAGCCATGTAGTCTTGTCATCCCGTGAGTGCATAATATATTGATGGTGTGGGGTAAAGGTGGAGTACCCCTCATGAAATAAAATTCATCAGAAGGGGATATGGGTGATGAGCAAGACTCCCCAAAGGAGAGGGTATACTAGAAACTAGATCAAATCATTAAGGGGGCAGGAACATGAAAATCAAAGACAGGAAGAACTGATCAAGGTATTTAAGCAATTACTAGATGTACGAGGAAACCAGTTTGATATAGGACATGTTGGATCTAGCAAATCTTACGAGGGAAACAGAGATCACCTAGAGGGAAGTAATACCCACATTCAAACGCAGAGTGCCCCACAATCAGGAAGCAGGAGGACCACGAGGCCATTATTTCTAAAACTCCTAGAGGAGTAAGCTCAAGGAATACAGGAGCAACTAATTGATGTGGACACATGCCTCAGGGACTATTAGGCACTAGGAACATAAGCTCATGCAATTGCCTCGTTTAACGATTACTACAATACACAAACATGAAACAAATCTAGGAGTGGAACACCTCGGTACCAACATAATTATGATTTGATGTAGAGGGTAGGACGATTGACTATCCCACCTTTTGATGGTTCTACCGGAGCACATCCATAGCTTGGGTAAATAATTTGGACACTTATTTTCAACTTAATCCAATGACGGTGACTAAGGCAATTAAATTTTCCACACTACACTTGGAGGGAGGAACTCATGAGTGGTGGTACCTTGGGCTATTGGCGTTGGGGCATGCTAGTATCACATCTTACTCAAATTTCACCCAAAGGTTGATAGATCGATTTGACAAAAAAGATCTTGAGATCCACTTCAGAGAGTTAGCCTAGTTGACATAGATGGGTACACCTAGAGCCTACATTATGAATTTCTAGAGGATGGTATTTATGGTGACCAATATTTCTAAGTAGAGGCTAGTGATGTTATTTATAGAGGGGTTGACTGAGCCATTCAGGGGTTGGGTGAAGGCCTTTGGGCCTGACACATTACAGGAGTCTATTTTGAATTCCCAAGACATGGAGGGTGTTGTGTCCCAGAAGACCCCAGCTAAATCCTTTATCTCACAAAAGGGCAAGGAGACCAAACCTCCACAGAGGACTTGGACATGGAAAGATAGGATGGATGAGGAGACTCGGAGAAAATTAAGGATGAATAAACTTTGCTACAGTTGCAAAGAACCTTTAGAGTCGGGCCACATGTGCGTGGGAAAGGGAAAGATTCACTATATAGAGGTACTCTCTGATGATGAGGACAGTGGTAAGGATGAGGCACCTAACCTATCAGAGGGTGACCCGAGTAGGGGGGAGCCAACACAACTTGAGCCCACAGAGCTAACACAGTTACAGGATGGTGTCAAGAAGATGACCATCACCACTCTTTCAGGTGTTCCCAGGTACTACACCTTTCGGTTTAGGGGCATCTTGCAGGGACAAATATTTACAACATTGATTGAGGGTGGGGCTACCCACAACTTCATAGATGCAACATTGGTTTCTAGAAGGCACATTCCCATAGAGGATTTTGAGGGGTTCGACGTAGTAGTAGCAGATGGGTACAACATGAATTGTACTTGGAGGATTAGAGGATTGAGTGTGACCATGGGAAACTATACGTTGACCGATAATTTCTATGTAGTTGATATGGTATATACTAACATGATATTAGGATTTTAGTGGTTATACTCACTCAGGGACTTCAAAATGAACTATCGGATTATGAGGATGGAGTTCCTGGAAAATGGGGGTCAGCGGATTGTTTTGAGAGGCATGTCAACAAAATATCCCATGATTGTGTCGAATAGATGCAAGGAGGCTATTTTAAGACATGGTGACATAGCATGGGCTGCAAAGTGTATGATCACCACACATGACCCTTCACAGGGCAGTTGACCATATCATGTGGATATACGAGAGGTGCTTGGGAAGCATGAGAAGGTATTCAGGCCACTACCTACAGGAATACCACCAGACAAAGGATTTGAGCATGTTATTGAGTTAGAGGAAGGGGATAAGACCATGATCACCACTCCCTATAGACATCCAAAGAAGTTCAAGGATGAGATAGAGAAGGCCATACATAATTTATTGGATATGGGATTCATCCAGCCTAACTCTAGTCCTTTTGTTTCTTCTTTGGTGCTGGTGAAAAAGAAGGATGGCACAATGAGGATGTGCATAAAAAAGACACATAAAAAATCGGTACCCAATAACCAATATCGATGAGATGTTAGATGAGCTACATGGGGCAGTATATTTCTTGAATATTGATCTTCGATCTAGATAACATCAGATCTGAGTTAGAGAGGAGGACATCCGCAAGATGACATTTAGATGTAACTATGGGAATTATGAGTTTCTAGTCATACCTTTTGGGTTGACTAATGCACCAACCAGGTTCCAGTCATGTATGAACCATATATTCAACAAACATTTGAGGAATTTCGTATTAGTGTTCATCGATGCTATTTTGATCTATAGTAGGACCTGGGAGAAGCATTTGAGGCGTGTGGAGGAGGTTCTCAATATTATGGAGGCATAGTTTCTATTTTCCAAGGAGGTAAAGTCTGAGTTTAGATTGACAAAGATTCTTTACCTCGGTCATGTGATAAGTGCTCAAGGGGTATAGGTGCACCAGGAGAAGATCCATGGAATAGTAGAATGGCCCACACCAAAATCACTTATAGATATGCGGGGTTTCCTTATATTGTGCAACTATTACAAGCAGTCAGTGAGGGGGTTTTCACATCTCAGTGCACCATTGACAGACCTTATTAGGAGGGGAGATTTCTGATGGACATAGGTTGCACAGAGAGCACCTGAAAGATGAAGGTTGTGATGAGCCACTTTCCTAGTACTAGCATTGTCACATTTCTTCTGTCCATTTGTGTTGGATTGTGATGCTTCCAAAGAGGGAATAAGGGTCATGTTGATGCATGATGGACACCCAATAAATGTCGAGAGCAAGAAGGTGATGGAGTCAAAGAGGATATACCCCATCTATGACAAGGATATGTTGGACATCATGCATGCACTAGCCAAGTTAAGATAGTATTGGGTTGGAGGTCGTTTTGTGGTGAGGACAAACCAAAATAGCTTGAGCTACTTTTTGGAGTAGCGAGATATGAGCCAGAGACAACAGAAGTGGGTTAGCAGGGTGTAGGCATACGATTTTGACATAGAGCATGTCAAGGGTAAGAATATCGTAGTTGTCGATACCCTCTTTAGGAGGCCTGCAACCTTTTCCATGTCAGAGATCTTAGCGGAGTAGAAGTTCATTCTCTTATTGGAATATTCCAAGAAGACTTTCGATTGCGAGCTTATGGTTGGTATCATTCAAGATGATCAATATAGAGTAGTGGATGAAATCATCTAATACAAGGACATGATTTACCTTGTTCTTGAGTCCACACTTAAGGACAATATTTTGAAGGTAATTCATGACGCACCACTAGCAGGGCACCCAGAATATTTGAATACTTACAGGTGTGTGAGAGAGAGATTATATTAGAAGGGTCTCAAGGAATATGTACTTCGGTATGTGAGGGAGTGCATGAATTTTCAGCAGGACAAGTTAGAGGCTACTTGTCCAACGTGATTTCTTTGACCATAACCCATTCTAGAGCATAAATGGGAGAACATCTCCATGGATTTAATTATAGGGTTTCCGAGGGTACAAGACAGAGATTGCATACTTGTGGTGGTCGACAGATTGACCAAGTTTGCACACTTCTTTTACATTGCTACAGATTATAGTGCAACTCAAGTGGCAGATCTATTCGTCAAAGAGGTGTTTAGATGACATGGATTTCCGAGGTACATAGTCAATGATCGGGATAGCAGGTTTCTCAACGCATTTTGGTGGGAGGTGTTCAGATTTCCAGGGACTGAGTTGGCACCTAGTACCAATTATCACCCTCAGGAAGATGAACAAACAAAGATAGTCAACAAGTGGGTTGAGGGATATTTACAGAACTATGTGTAAAGGAAGCAGAGGACTTGGATAAATCGATTGCATTTGAGGGAGCATTGTCACAACACCACTTATCACATGTCCATCAAGATGAGTCCATTCAGGTCCTTGTATGGGTATGACGCTCCATCATTCATGAATTTAGATTTTGGAGAGAGTAGGGCCCCAAAGGCTAAGGAGTGATCGCAGGAGAGTCAGGACATATTGAGAGTCTTGGAGGAGAACTTACAGGTTTCCCATAATCAAAAGAATATTTATGCATACAAGCATAGGATAGAATGCAACTTCGAGGTTGGGGATATGGTTTTCGTAAGATTACAACCATACTTGGACAATCCTCACTTAAGAGGAAGGGTGCAGATTGAAGCCTCGCTTCTATGGACCATATAGGGTGACCAGGAGAGTCGGTGAGGTGGCCTATGAGCTAGATTTTCCTAAGGGTAGTGGAATCCACAACCTCTTCCATGTCTCTTGCCTCAAGAAGGCCTTGGGTCTGCAAGTCACCACTTTAGAAAAAATTCCTCCTTTAGATGAGGAAGGACAGTTAGTTTTGACACCAAAGAGGATTATTGATTTAGGGAGAGGATATTGAGGAACTAAGTGGTTCGGGCATGCCTGGTCAGATGGAGAGACTTTCCCACGGAGGATGCTACATGGGAAGGAGAGCAGATCTCACAGCACGCCACGCTAGAGTTGCTTAAGGACAAGCAATCTCGGAGGGAATTAATGTGATGTCCCCTTTTGCTTGATGTTTCCTAGGAGGTTGACTTAGTAGCCTATTAGACTCTCATGGGATATAGTTACCATATCTAGGAGTTACCTTGATGCCATTTATCCTAGAGGAGTTTTGTGGTTGAATGGTATTAGATGACCCATGGTATTGTCTAGGTATTGGGCTCAAAAGAATATTAAAGAGGAGGAATTCATGCATTTTGGGCATGATTGATTTGGATAATAATTAACAACCCTTACATCACACAAAAAACAATTATAGGCAAACTAACCCACAAAGATATATGAAGTGTATTGGAAAACCAACAATAATCTAAACCATGCATATCTTGTGCACTAGTGAGAAACCATTCCTCATATATGAAGTAGTGTTGCTTGTCCACGTCCAAGTTAATGCCAAGCTACTAACGTAGGGATTTACAAGGATCCATATGGATTAGGCCTCTTCCATTTGGGAGTTTTGGGTTCCCAAAAGATTAAGTAATTGCTTTAGTGTTGATAAATGTTTTATTGCAGGGTATAAGTATTGATATTATATTAGATGTATCTACTATGATAATAGTCATAGCCATGATTAGTTTTCACATTCTACTAAAAAAATCTATGGAGATGCTTTCCCATAAACGATTTGGCTTAGACATAGTTATGTATAGATTCAACTTTTAATTGCCTAATGCATGAAAAATTCTACCACATTTTACTTCCCACATTGAATAAATATTGCTCATTCATATTCAATGAAAGCATTTTGATTAAAAAAAAAAAAAACTACAAATACAAACAATAAGACCCACAAAGAAACGTAAACTATATCAATGATGCCTTTGGAAATCAACACTAATCCACATCTTGCATATGTCGTGTCTTAGTAAGAAACCAATCTTTCTATATAAACTATTATCACAAATCACCTCTACGACAATGCTAGCCACTAAAAACTTGACTTTTATAGATTGTAGCCACAAAAAAAGGTAGGTTAATGGACCAATGTTTTGGACTTTTTAAGTCTAGCAAGTTTATACAATAGTCGAAATTAGAGATTTTACGCATGAATTTGGTAACATTTTTGTATAGAATTGCAAATATTAAATGTTGAGATTTCATAATCTAGGTGTTGTAAATATTTTTGAGGTTGTTGAATAGATCCATGTAATTAGGATTTGTAATTTTAGTTAATTTGAAATTGATTTGCAACAGAAATTGGATCATTGGATTTCAGGCCAAATTGGGAAAGGGCCAAATCATTAACATGCTATCTTATTGCTAAGAAAAACACATATGTAGATAAGATTGCACAAACAAAATTAAAATAATGTCATCTCTTCTTCACTTTTGGATAAATGTACAAGGTTATTTGGGGCATCTCAATGGGATATCCATTTATCTATATTACTTACATGCATATTGGTAATTTTTTCTATTTTGAGTTTCTTTTATTAAATGGGCTTTGCTTCCCACTTGGTTAGACTCGAGTGTTTTGGCATCATTTGAGGGTTGAGATAGATCATCATTTCCAAAGTGGAATAAATCACAAATTTTGTTCACTAGGTAAGCTTAAACCAATGAATGTCTTTGATGAGATATAGAGAGAATGTACATTGTCTCCACAGGGATTTACATTTTAGATTGGTCCTTATCAACAGCTTAAATTGGTATTATGACTAGTAGTACCTTACCTTATATTGATGTGAGCTTATTATCTCAAGTGGCATTTAATTTCCAACTCATTTGCCAAAGCTATGTAGATTCCTTATTTCCTCCTCTAGTCTTGAGCACTTGTGGGATGAATTGTTAAGCTGACACCCAATTTGACATCACTAGGACCATACAACTTTTATCTCTAGCTCACAATGCTTGGGTTCCTTGTGATATAAGGCCAAGGGCTTCTAGGTAGACTATAATGTCCCAAGAGAGTCGTCCATATTCCCAACAACACATTATTAATTTTTTCTCCTATACACCCAGTTCATTTTCCTTGGGTGTTAGGAATGATTCTTCCTCCACCGATGCCATGCAGGGAGTATGTTTATGCTACCATTATCAATCCCTTGGGATTTATCAACATATAACACTTTATTGAATACATTATCCAATGGGTACTTGGTATTGACCTACACATCCTTGATTCAAAGTAAAAGCAAGGCTAGATCCATCCTCCTTTAATGGGAGTTGCATTAATATCATAGTTTATCAAAGAGAGGTGAAAGGAGAGATATATATGATATTATACTTTATCAAAGAGAGTTGAAAGGTTTAAATATCTCTCCCTTATGTTAAAATGACTTTATATCAAGTTAATATGGTGTTGGAGTTTCTATCACCCCGTAGCTTATTCAAAATTGAAAGTTATTGATTAAGAAAAGGAGCTAGGTATATCATTGGTCAAGATACCCTTTGGAATTGAGATTAATCTTGCAAAATTGACTAAACAAAACTCTAAAAGAAGGAGTCACAAATCATTATAGCAATTTGACAACAAGAATTTTAAGACCATGGTGGTTTCTAAAGTATTATCATATTACAAAGTTTTGTCAATATAGAAACTAATTTGGGGTGCAAGTCCCCACAGTAATGTGACAATATATTCTCTCGCTTTATTATTAGTCACTCGCTTAGAGGTATCCATGTGA
This sequence comes from Larix kaempferi, assembly GCA_027924585.1. NCBI lineage: Eukaryota > Viridiplantae > Streptophyta > Pinopsida > Pinales > Pinaceae > Larix > Larix kaempferi. The sequence goes on from BSBM01000560.1 coordinate 9,923,514, forward strand.
TTTGTAGGTCTCCATTGTTATCTTTTTAAAGGATTCTTAAATGCAAGTATACAGAGGGGCTGCAGGGTTTCCCCATGCAGCAGTATTACAGAGGTTGCTCAAAAGCCATAATTCCAGTCTCCTATTTGTTCTATACTTATACTTCTGCCTACCATTAAACATTAAAACTGAAGGTCATGACAAAAACATTTTACTGTATATAATGAAAACCTTCTGGTCCTATCATTCTTTCCTTCGTCGAAAACTCAGAATTGCAACTTATGACAGATATGGTGACAAATACATGTGCCTCGACATCGTCTTTCCTCGTTTCTCGGCATGGCGATAAGCTTCTCTTTTCCTTCCGTCACATTTTGTTCGTAGGCATTCCTGTTATCAACCTTCGGGATGGAAAGGGTATAATTTCAAGGGAGGTTAAGACCTGATTTCGTCCAGGTGCGAAGTGACGCATTGTACCAGCGTGCATGAGAAGGGGGGATTCACGCGTCCCTTCTACTTAATTCCAACCTTATGGGATTGGGTCCCACCTGAGGTCCTCGTTGTTCAACCTCAAATCTTTCTCCTTTAGTCCAACCGCTGAGTTGGCTTCCAAATATGCATCCTCGTTTAGCTCGTAGAGAATGTGCCACCATTGGACACGATCAAAATGTTGAAGCTCAACTTTGTTGATTCGTTCTATTTTCCTTTGTAGGCTCATGTTTTTGGCATGCGATTTAAGAACAAAGTATCTGATTATCAAGGCAGAGTCCCCAAGGATTGTTAAGGAGGAGATACCTGCTTTCTGGGCTTGTTTACATCCTTGAAACAAAGTATAGACTTCGGCTTGGTTGTTTGTCTTTTTGCCTAGGCCCCAGGAAAACCTTAGTACCACTTGTCCCTTGGGCTCATAAATCACCCCTCCTACACCTGCCACCCCTGTATTCCAAACCATAGCTACATATTCTTAAATGAGAATTTTGTTTTGCATTCATATTACAATAATGTCTACAACCACCTAATCACCTTTAATAAATTTACATAGAGATTGATTTCCTCCATCGTAATCATCCATGGTCAGAATAACACATTCAAACACTAATGAACCACAGAAGTTTCTCTTAGGATGTTTTCTATTTATCTTTTAGTGCTACGCAACCAACACCTTGATTGTCAGAAAGCCAAAGAAACTTGGGGGGCTAGGATCTTTGTCCATTACCATGCCTCTTCCATTGGAAATGTTGATGCCCTTAATTAGGGGGATTAACATGTCACTTTACTTGGGGAAATTGAACCTTGGGTGGGGGGATATCACCACCTCTCAATTGACCAACTAGACAAGCCATGGATGATGAACCACACAAGTTGGAAAAAAGGAATACATGTAAGAATCCAGTGGTTTTTGTCCAACCTCCTAATTCATACATGTCACTACTTTAAGTGAACCCCATTTGTTGGTTAGAGGTCATTTGGATTTGTCACTTTGGGGATTTTCAGTTAGTGTTTTTATGACAAGATGTTTCTTATTATCAATGTGTTGCAACCAGCATAGATCCATCTTAAACCCGTATCTATCAAGCACCGAGAGGGATCCAATTTCTTGAGTTGTATTTCTTTTTTTAAATTTAAACTCAAGAAATTTAATCTCTCTTGATTGATAGATCCGGGTTTAAGTTTTAATTTTTTATTTTATAAACGAACATCTATTTTTTAATTACTTTTCATAATATTTTATTTTATGAGCCGACATGGATTTTTTTTAAATACTTTCCATAATTTTAGTTTTTTTTACATTTTAATTAATGGCCGACAATACATTTTACTTTTCATTAAATACTTTCCATTACATTTTACTTTTTTTTCACATTTTAATTAATGGCTGACAATAATAAAGACAAACGTTTATAGCCTAGGATTTAATTCAAACGAAAATACACGTCCATGTATTATATAGCCTAGGATTTAATTCAAATGAAAATACACGTCCTTTTATTTTTTTATTTTTTCTTACGAGAACGGATAAGTTTTTTTTTTTTTAATATAAAGGCAGTGGCAATCCACTGGAGTAGTTACAACCGGTGGATGAAGCAATGTCCAGAGATTGCTTATCATTATTCATCAAGTTTGGCTTACAGAAGACTAAAAGAAGTAAATTTACAGAAAATGAAAGAAACTGAGATACTGACAGAAAGTTAATATTGAGAGTAGTTTCATCAAGGAAATGCTCGTGGTTCCATTTCCTTCATTATCGATTTTCTGCTGAATGGTAGCAATCCAATTCATAGAGAGCTTTTCAACCTGTTGAATTAGCTTGGATACCTTCTGACATGAGTTCTGAGAGATGGTGTGATTGCTGATCTGGAGTTCTGTTGCTTTTGTGAGAATCATTTCCTCCATTCATTGCAGAGGATTTCTTTAAGCGATGGTTCGTATGCAGTGAAGGGGGACCCCAATCGTTGTCCTTTAAACTCCACCAGGCCTGCGAATGTTTATAAATGGTCAATTTCCAAACCCTACAACCCGTGATCTGAAGATTCCACTTATTTTTACAAAGTGTCAGAAAGTAGGGAGCTTTCTCGTGAGATAGAGTGCATGGTTTAGCTCTCTCCCAACGATGATAGAGAATGATCATGTCTAGTATTAATCGCCAACTCCAGGTGATGTAAGGTGATCCCTTCAGTTCGTGACGATCTCCTCCTCTGAGATGGTGGATCCTAGGGAATGAAGACAAGGCTCTCGCTGCCATTAATCAGCAAAATCCCCTTGCTCAAGGGAACCCCTTTATTCGCTTCGACGTCGGCTAGAGAGTTAAGATTTCTTAACAAGTGATAAAATCTGATAGAGCTGAATTTGTTCACCTGGATATTGATTTTCTTAAAAATATGATTTAGCTTGAGATGTTTAGGCGTTTTTTCGGAGATGATAGCCTTTATTACTATCCTTGAATCTCCGAAGACAACTAGATCCTTGATATTCTTGATATTAGCTTGTTGGAGCCCTTGCCAAAGGGCCAATGCTTCTGCAATGTTATTTGATTCAGTTCCTAATCCCCAGGCGAAGGATAAGTCAAGGTGTCCATCAGGGTCCAAAAGGATCCCACCTCCACCTACAGCCCCTGGATTTCCTTTGGCAGTTCCATCGGTGAACAAACAGTGCTTTCTTAGAGAGTTTCTCCATTTCATGAAGGCTTCCTCATCCAAACAAATTTCCCAGCTGGCATAATTTCTGGTGGTGATTACATCATGAATGTGGAGAGAGGGAGCTATATTCTTGATCCATAGAGCCTCTTCCGAATTAAGAGGGATGTTGTTATTACCTTTAGGGGGCGAGGAGAGAGTGTCTTCCAGCAAAGCTCTTGCTTTTACTGCCACCAGAGGGGGAGTGCAACTTTTGTTTTGAAATAGCAGGTTGTTTCTTTCGAGCCAGATTTTCCATAAGACAAATTTAGGGAGAATCATCCAGCAATATTTTTGCTGATCTTTTTGAGCTAGCAGAAAAGGGCAAATGGACTTCCAAGAGTTTAAGAGCTCAGAGATATCCTACGGAAGGCGAACAAGGTTGGATTCAAGTCCTAAAGCTTTCCTCCAAACTTCCTGTGCGTAGGGGCAGAGGAGTAGAAGGTGCCCAGTGGTTTCTTCCATTAGACAGCAAAGGGGGGAACGAGAGGGCCCTTCCCATCCCCTTTTTTTGAGGTTTTCATTCATCAGAATGATATTGTGAGCCAGTTTCCAGATGAACAAGTCAATTTTTGGTAAGGACTTTGCAGACCAGATTGCTTTCCAGATTGTCGGATCCGAAGGGACATGAGGAATTGCAAGGAGAGATTTGTAGCCTGCTGTGGCCGTGTAAATTCCAGAAGTAGATCCCCATCCCCTTTTGTCCTTGGAGCAGGCTGTGATTGGCGACTTCCCTTGAAGGAGGTTGAGCAGGGTCGAGGCTTCTTCATTTAACTCCTTTGGTCTGTTACTTAAATCCCATCCTTTCCAGGATTTCTTGTTGTCAGAGTTCCAGGTTGATATGTCCCAAAGAGTTTTTTTATTGTTGGCCCGAAGCCACACTTTAAGGTTTCCCATGCCTTCCTGAGCGCTTAAAGGGGTTTCTCCCAGAATCAGATCCTCCCAAATAATAATATGCTTACCATTTCCAGGGATCCACGAGAGGTTAGATCTGAAGAATTTAAGGGCTCTTTGATAGAGCGCAAAGGTTGGAGACCCTTTGAGGCTTTTAGGGGGGCGATCCAGGCAACAGAGGCGAGGGCCCTAAAAATATTTTTTCCAGATAACTGATTTGCTCCAAGTTAGTTTGCCTGAAATTAGGTTCCAGAGAATTTTGGCTCCGAGGGGAAGATTATGGATGCTAATCGCTCGAAGCTGGAGGCCTCCTTCCATGAGAGGCTTGATGACTTTCCCCCATCCGACTAGGTGGAGCCTCCTTTCATTGTGGTTTCCTCCTTCCCACAGAAACCATTTTAACATGGCTTCGATCTTAAGGACTATAATTTTCGGGGCAAGCAGCATGGTGCATTGGTAGATGGGGATGCTTGAGAGGACAGATTTGAGAAGAATCACTTTGCCAGCCAAGTTCAGCCACGAAGCCGCCCAGGAGTGAATTTTGATTTTCAGTTTGTCCAACAGGAGAAGCCAGTGATAGGATTTAGGGGAAGCTTTGAAGATAGGTACTCCCAGGTACTTGAAAGAGTCCCAAATTGTGAGGCCATCCATGCCCAAGACTCTAGTAATTTATATCATTTCCCTTGGGTTGCAATTGCACCCGTATACTTTGCTCTTCATGAAGTCGATCTTGCTTCTTGAGACTTCATTGTAGATGTCTAGTTCTCTTTTGAAATGTTGAGCGATGTGGACACTAGCACCTCCCAACAGCAAAGTGTCATCAGCGAACTGGGCATGGTTTAAGTCTTTCACTCTGACCGCCATTCTGAGGCCCGAAAGAGACTGGAGCTGCTGAAAGCTCAGGACAGAGGCTTGGATAGCATAAAGGAGAGGGGACAAAAGGCATCCTTACCTTAAGCCCCAGGAAACTTTGAAGAACCCAGCTGCACGCCCATTGACCAGGGGGGCAATCCAGGGAGAGCCTACACAAGCCTTGACCCAGCTTATAAAACTAGGAGCAATCCGAAATTCTTCATAACTTTAAAGAGAAAATCATGGTTGACTCTGTCAAAGGCATTTGCTAAGTCTAATTTGATGACCATACCTTTTTCTTTTCGCTGGTTACTTGAATGAATTTCCTCCTGCACCAAGATAATGTTGTCCAAGATTTGACGACCTTTGATGAACCCTCCTTGATTTTCAGGAATAATGGTCGGAAGGAATCTTTTGAGTCTGTTCGCTATAACTTTGGTGATTATCTTATAGCAGGTGTTGCAAAGAGATATTGGACGAAACTTGTTGAAGTTGTTTGCTCCTCTTTCTTTGGGGATGAGCGCCAAGAAGGTTGAATTGGTGCTTCCACCTATTTTGTTGGTATGCTGGGATTTCAGGACCATTATAAGCAAGTCTTCTTTGATGGTAGACCAGCAAGCTTGGAAGAAATGGTTGGTGAAGCCATCCGGTCCTGGGGCCTTGTCGGCTTCCATATGGTCCAGTGTTGCCTTAATTTCTTGGAGTTTCATTGGTGCTGTAAGCCACAAATTAGTCTCATCTTGAACTAGGTGAGGAATCAAAGAGATGGAATGGGAGGAGATGTTGATTCGGCTTACTGCAGTTTCAGAATAAAGATCTTTGAAATGACAGTGGGCAGCCTGCTTTATTCCTTCGAAGTCCTGGATGTCTTGATCTTGATGGTGGATTTCTTTGACAGTCTTGTACTGTTTCCTAGCCTCAGCTTGCTTGTGGAAAAACCTAGTGTTTTTGTCTCCTGCTTCCAGCCAAAGACTCCTTGACTTTTGTTTCCAATAGTTTTGTTCCTCTCGACAAGCTTGGTGGAACGATACTTGTAGCTTAGCTTCATGGCTAAGTAGCTCGTTGGTGATTAAACTATCTTCAAGCAGCAATTGATGTTCCTCAAGCAGATTTTGTGCTTCTTTTTTCTCGATGGCAGGAGATTTAAGCGATTTTGCCCACTTTTTTAGGGCACTTTTAAGACGTCTAAGTTTTTCCTCCTAGACGAAGAAGGGGGAGCCTCGGATCGGTTCACTCCAGATATGTGATACAATTTCCTGAAATCCATCCTGGTTGATCCAAGCTGGGCTGAACCTGAAGGGGATGGGGCCCAGGGTTTTTTCTTTGAAGAGTTCCAACAGTATAGGCTTGTGGTATGACACGTTGTGGGGTAGAATTTTAGAAGAGGCAGAGAGTCCATAAAGCAGAAGAGAGTTCTGTACCAAGAACCTGTCAAGTATGGTAGCTATGTGACTAGGTCCCAACCTTTTGTTCGACCATGTAAATTTTCCTTTGGCAGGTTTGATATCCTCCAAGTCCCATTCCGTAATGAGATCCTCCACCCATTCCCTGGTTGGGTCTCTTACCAGGGAGCCGCCTTTCTTCTCTCCTTGAGTAAGGGTGACATTTAGATCTCCAGCCACAATAATATTTTCAAGAGGGATTGAGCTAAGAAAGGCTCTTAGTTGGTCCCAGCAATTTCGTTTCTCCGAGAGTAGGACAGGCACATAGAGGTTGAAAAGATTAATGTGGTGACCCGTGTCTTTGTGAAGGAGATGAGTGAAGATCCAATGAGTGCAACTTTCGTCATGTATCAAATCAAAAACTGAAGTGTCCCAGAAGGTGGTTATGCCACTGGAGGCACCTCGGGCACTAACGGCCCTACCTTGTCCCTTTTTCCAAAAGGAAAGTCTAGCTTTGAGGAGGTCAGCTTCCTCCAGTTTGGTCTCCTGGATTAGTTGAATTTGTGGGTTAGTCATTCTGAGCAGATCTTTCAGTGCTTCTTCCTTTACTTTGGACCCGAACCCCCTACAATTCCAGGAGATGAGATTCATGAGTTACTGTTGTGATTGAGGTGGGCTCCCTTTGGAGCTCGGCCATGTTGTCTTGTGGATCTTGTAGGGTGTAGCATATTCTTAATCGTTTTCTGAGATCCTTGGAGAATATCTAGGTACGTCTCCTTCTCTCTTGTTTCTTTTTTTGACTTTCGTCCACGGGTGGCTTTCCTCGACGTGGCTTGAGAGCTACTAGTATCGACTCCTTCACTTTCTGAGGCAGGGTCTTTTGTGTCAAAGGCTGGATTGGCTTGCGTTTCTGTATTTTCTTTCCTCAACTCAATTTCTTCTATCATAGGTGGGGTGGAGGCCTCCGTTTCAGTACCTTTACTCTTTGGTTCCTCATCATTTTCCCCCAGGGTCGCAAAACTGTTACTGGTGACTATTGGATCTGACTGGGCTACCGTAGCTTTCCCAGGTGGGTTGGGATTTTTCTTTTCTTTCGGCTTGGGATTGGATTTGGTCTTCTTGACAGGCTGCCATCCTTCACTCGATTCCTTTTCTGGTTCTTGGATTTTTGGGAAGTTTCTTTGGAAGTGGCCGTACTCATGGCAGCTCCTGCACTTAAAGGGCAGTTGCTCATAATCCAGTTTTTGATGGTGTTGCCATTCTCCCACCATTAGTTTGACAACTTCTGGTAAACCTACTTCTAGATTGATTTCAACACATATCTAGGCACAAGAGTATTGATCTTTAGTGTCTGCTCTATCGATATACCTTCCAAGACCGTTCCAAATTGTTTGCAGCGAGAGAGTGTTCCAGCGATGGACCGGAAGGTTAGGTAACTTGACCCATACAAGAACTTCTTTGGGTGTAGCAACTCCTGGATCAAAATCTGGTGACCACCTGTTCAGGTACAAACCTTGGGAGCCCATGAAATAAGGGCCACTTCGAAAAATAAGATCTCGATCTTCGTGGGAGATGAACTCGAAAATGAAGAATCCTCTGCCAACTGAGTAGCAGGTAACGCTGTTCTTGATCAAGGGCCTCCAGTTCCTTTGGATCCAATTGTCGGTGGTTCTAGGGGAGGGCCAGAGTCCCATAAACTGACCCACCAAGCCTCTTTCAGCCAATGACAGAGCTATCTTGATCAATTGTTCTAGCGGCAATGCTATTACAGGGATGGAAACTAACTTCTTTATACATTTCGGGATTGACTAGATCATGGGTTTCTTGCCTTGTGCAGAGAACAGTTTTCGAAAAGCTTCCTCGTCAGGCGATGGGGGAGGAGGAGGGGGGGGCTCCTCGCCTCCATTAATGCTCATCGAAGCAACAAGGGGATGAGCCCTAATCTACAGCGCTCTCTCACGCTGAGGCCGCTCCAGAATTCATTGCAATATTAAAATACATGTCCTTTTATTAATCGCCGACATAATATTAATTTTTTTTTTATTATGTTAAAGACAAACTTTATTTATTATGGTCGACTATAAGGACAAACATGGACAAACGTTACAGGATCTCCCCCATGGGATTTTCAGTTAGTGTTTTTATGACAAGATGTTTCTTATTATCAATGTGTTGCAAATATACCCTTCCCTAGTATGAGAATGTTACGGTCCAATGTATGAAATATACAATTTTGGAGGTAGCAAGCCTACGAGGAAATACTACATGGTTGAGTGTGCTAATGACATAGTCATACTAGTATGGGTGATCTTCTAAGAAGACTTGGTTATCTGATACAAGCCCTAAAGATGACAATTGATATTATGTGATTCATTTCTTTAGCTTCAATTTCACCTCTTAACCCCATTGGTTGCTTAAATTGGTCCACACTAGCATACAAGCCCTAATATGCCATGATTTTTATGCCAATGGGGGTGTGCAGAGAGGTAGTGGTCCTCTTACTAACTTAATGGTTGATTGGTTATTGAGCGACTATACTCACGTGTTTGGCCTTTCCCTCTCCCCCTTTATGCAACCAAAAATAAAAATAAAAATCCTTAGCTGGCGGTGTTGAGTGATATAAAAGCCCCATTGTTTCTTAATAAAAAGGAAAGACCTTTTACTTAAGGATGGGCCTTTTTGTACTCAATTGGTGGTTCTCTACAATACTCATTTTCCTTGCTATCCCCATGTGGTTATTAAAGCAAACCATATATGTCAAATATGGCATCTTGGAATTGTTTCTACAAGCACAAAACGTGTCTTATATTTAAAGCTACTTGCTAACCCACATATGTTACGTTGAACAATTTGCGTTAACATATAAGGCCCAATATACCATGCTTCTTATGTCATTAAAGGTGTCCAAAATGGTAGTGGCCTCTTAACAATATAATGGTTGATACATCAAATATATGGTACTTTGGAATTGTTTTTATGACTATAGAAAAAATCTCAATTGAACTATTAAAACTTAGGAAAAACTTTTCATCTATAAACTCATAAAAACATCATAATAAATTTACTTACTTATTAAATTCTCAGAAAAATGAATCCAAAAGAATATTTCATAATATTAACCCACACAAATGCTTACCAATTTACTTAAAACCATCTCACTCACATCTACTAAGCCAATGCCATAAAAAGAAAATTTAAGTGTACACACTCTAAGAAAAAAACCCTCTCCGAAAACCACTTAAATGTTTTTTGTCATCACTCCTCACGTGATACATACTTTAATGTGAAACGTGAAGACAAAATCTACAATAAAAGATAGTTGTGGGATAACTGGCACTCACATCGCTTCGCTTTTCCGGTGTTTTGTTTCCTAGATCTGGTTATAAAAACTGGCGGAATCGTAGTTCCACCCCATTTACTACGGAACTATGCCATGGAACTGTACTCTTAGGGGTTTTGGCCCATTTAAAGACGACCCAGATTGTCGAAATTCCAAAAAAATAACGAGAAGGGGTGGAATTGTGCCTCGCCGGAAAAAAATTCGTCGCCGGCAGGGGGCTATTTGAGTGCCAGTTATCACACGCCTAAAAGATATGCCATTGAGATGTGATAAGCTACCAATTTAAAAAGAATAATACAACATTGACCGATAAACCTGTATATATATATATATATCAACGAAGCCTCTCGAAACCAACACTAACTTAAAACATTCATATCTTTTTTTAAGTGGAACATTTTTTTATGCGGGCCATTAAAACACTTTTAAATTCAGATTTTGCAAAATAGAAAATAATGGATTCCGGTGAAAACCCATTAGATCTTCAAATTTTTAGATAACTCCATTTTTTATGTGCTTATAATTGTCACATAAGTTGTTTAAACAATTGACAATTTTGACGTTTTTGTAATTATTGAAAGATTTCAATTATATATTTTTTTATTAGATTATAATTTTCATTATTCATATTCAATTTTTTATTACATAAATAAATTCAACATCCTCAAATATCAAATATTACAGATTGATCGTACAATCTTAACAATTTATATTTACAATTTCAACGAAATTTAAAGTAAAAATGATGAAAAAAAAACTAAAAAAAAAGCTAAACCTCTATTTTAAAACCAACCACTCAAAATTTAATATTTAAATTATAATTATAAAAATATTAAAAACATAAAAAATTATTAATATATATATTCTACACTTTATTAAAAAAATTATAACATCAATCTCATATCCATAACATTGATATACCTAACCTAATATGTTAGCACAATATTAACATAAACAAAATAATATTAAATTTACAAACCAAATCTTTATATATATATATATATATATATATCATAAAAACACATAATCAGAATTAGAAAAGATATCATTCATTCAAAGAAATTTGCATTATAAATAAAACAAGGAATAAAAAAAAAACGAGGTATCGGGCGATTTTTGAAAATCAACTTCTTTGTATTGATACAGCTTACAATTGTGTTTTGAGTTAATATTTGTATTTAACTTGATAATTGATGATCCTGTTATTTTATTTGATGGTGCAACAATATTTGGATATTGTGCTCTTGGTGGGGTGATTATTTTGAATCAGGAACATTATTATACTTTACGTCTCAAACGTGGCAAAGGTTCTAATATGAAGGCCGAGTTATTGGCATTATGGTTTGTCATTAGAGTGGCAAATATATCTGGGTTGTCCAAGGTTAAAATCTTTGGAGATTCTAGAGTAACTATCAAATGGGCGAAAGGTGAATATAATCTGAATGTGACTTTATTATCACATTGGTGCAACAGGATCAGATTCGAACTTAATCAATTTAGTAGTGTCACTCTGGAACATATATATCGGGAATATAATTCCTTGGCAGATAAGATGTCTAAGATGGCCCTGGAAGGTGAAGATGGCTACCTGATCTGGGAGGAATATTTTGACAACAGGATTCAGGAGTACGGTTCATGTTATTTCCTGGATTAGTTATTTGTTTTACCATTCCCGATTTTGTATGATGTAACTAATTTTGTTTTTATGGTTTTGGAGAAGATTGAGAAGACTATTAGTGTATAGGGCCTAAAATGGTAGAGATTTTGGAACATTGTCAGTTTATGACAGAACTATCATTGTACCGTTTGATTCAAATTTTTGAATATGAATAGTATGTTTTTTTTCACTGAAAAAAAAGGAATAAAATTATGAGAATATAGATTTAAAGATTTTTTAATGTAAAGATTATCCCTCGATAAATCTTCTCTTCCATGAGTCATGTGTCAAATTTAATTGTTTTTTATATTAAATTAAATATTTATATCATTTTCATGAAAATATTAGTTCATAACTTCCTAGAAATCAAATAAAACAATTTACATTAATTTATTTTGATTCAATAATAATAATGAACATTGTTTCTTGAAATATAAATAAAAACATTTTAAAATGAACTTTTTCCCATTTTGTTACTAAAGCATGAGTTTATATTTGCATAATATTATAATATTTAATGTTAAGTAAATCATATCTTGGTGGAGTAGTTTAAGTGGTTAAGTGTTGTGAGTTACAAATATGAGATCATAAGGTAAAGTTCTTGGGTTGGTTATCTATGTGAATGTTGAGATCTTAATTAGATTTCGTAATAGTGTATAATCTAAATATTCTAGGAATCCTCTGACCAAAACTTACCGGAAAGTCTAACTCCTTTCACCACTACCTTTTTCTAAATTTATTATAATAAATAGTAATAATGATTATGAAATAAAGATGTTTTATAAAATATTATTATAATACAAATATAGTTAATTTTGTAAAACAAGTTTTTTAATTGGTATAATAATTTTTTTGGTATTATGAAATAGTCATTTTTACAATTTCAACAAAGATTGTCTCGTTGATTACTATTAATGAAAAACCAAAAAAATATCATATTTGTAAAACGTTTAGCCTTCTTCATAATTTCTTTCACTTTATTATTCTAACATCCCTCAGAGGTATGCATGTGACTTGTATGTCCCTATTGGTAATTGTCTTTATAATGCCTTCTTAATTACACGTTTATTAAACCATAATGCTACACTGTGGTAATTTCGTTTCACATTAATATCATCACAAATACAATTATCATGCAAACACTTTTGATAAAGTTACACATAGATCAATCGGCTTTTATCATTGTCTATGGTAATGTGAAACCAAAGTTATTCATATAATTTAAAGGAATAGTTTATTTATTTTATGTTTTGGTCTTTCCGTTGGGTTTTGGTCGGAATTCGATAATTTTTTTGGTAAAATATAAATTTGGAAGTGTTCAAATTGTGTTTTTGAATCCATAAATAGATTCAACACTCTCAAATACCCCATGGCGCCCAGATGATGTAATTTCCATAGCTAATATATGTGATTCTAAATTATTTTACAGATTTCTAATCGTGCTCCGAACAAAACAAGACGGAAAATATACTTGGAAAATGTTGAAAACGTAGAATTTTTAAACTACACCATAACTTAATAACATCTTTGAATATAAATAAACCACACAAATTTCAATATCTTGAATGACATAAATCCAATAACATCATAGTTTATTATCTCTTTCATTGCTACACCTAACTTGATTGTATTCACAATTACCTTAATGAGGGGGTTAATCATGCCACTTTTTTTATAGGAATTGAACCCTAATAAATGGAGTATCACTAGCCCTACTTAATGAATGAGTGAAGCCCTCAATAACAAATCACAAAATTTTCCCACATGTTAGAAAATTAAAGACATGTAGACATTCAATGGTTTGTTTTATCAGTCCCTTAATTCTTGGTTTGTTTTATCAGTCCCTTAATTCTTACATGTCATTACTTTGCCACTTTGTTGGTAGGAATTGAATCCTCATAAATGGAATATCACTAGCCCTAATTGATGACTGAGTGAAGCCCTCAATAACAAATCACAAAATTTTCCCACATGTTAGAAAATTGAAGACATGTAGGCATTCAATGGTTTTTTATCAGTCTCTTAATTCCTACATGTCACTACTTTGAGTAAACCTTTTTGTTAAGTAGAGAGACTTGTCGAATTCTTGGGATGTGTTCCTTTGAAGATTCTTAATGATAGTTTATTTTTACTATAAGGTTCATATTATAAATGTGCCACAAGCATGCCCTTCCTCATTCTCATTATGGTTGCACTGAGTGAAACGAGGTGCTCTATAGCCCAATATGGGGGAGATGTTGTAATGTGTGTGGATGTAACGTTACACATGAGTATGAGGGATATGTTGTAACGTTACTTATATTATGTCGGCCATTAATAAATTCACGTCGGCTCATAAAATAAAAATTAATGAAAGTATTTAAAAAAATCCACGTTGGTTCACAAAATAAAATATTATGAAAAGTAATCAAAAAATCGATGTTTGTTTATAAAATAAAAACTTAAAACTTAAACCTGGATCTATCAATCAAGAGATATCAAATTTCTTGAGTTTAAATTTAAAAAAAGAAATACACCTCAAGAAATTGGATCCCTCTCGATGCTTGATAGATACGGGTTTAAGATGGATCTATGCTGATGATAATACAATCCAATGTATGTAATGTTATTTTTTTGGAATAGTAATATTATGGGAAAAAATCTATTGTTCAATGTCCTTGACCCATAGTCATAGGACGTGGCCTTGATGAAAGTCTCGGTTACAAAGTGTAAGTCATAAAAGTTACAATTGATTATGTGATTCAATTGCCTCTTAACACTCCATTCATTATAAAGATTGGTACACAATAACATATAAACATATATCACAATCTGATGGAAATGTGTACAGAATGAGTAGACTTCATACAAATATAATGGTTAATTAGTTGCAAGATAAGTATAGCATATTTATTAAGACTTCTCTTTTCCTTGTTTGCATGACCAACAAAAAAAACTTAATTAATAATATTAAGTAAAAAACATTTCCTATAATGACTAAGAAAGTTCCAATGCATTGTTTGTCAACACTTAAGTACATCATGCATGTGCATATGTCATATCTTGGCGAGAAAACTCTAATTTCATGTGTAGATTTCTTTTTTAAATTGGCGGTTCATCATCTTCAAGGGTTACATCTACCGGGAGAAATGTCAACACCTACTATTCTGGAGAATTAAGGTATAGCCAAAATTACATAATACACTCAATCATTACATAGTCAATACATAGGGGCTCAACAAGAGTATCGTGTCACATAGGGGCTCAACAAGAGCATCGTGTCACTTACAATAATTGAACCTGGGTGGGGAGGGTAACAATCATTCCTCCCAACCACCCAAGCTACATCCAATGGAATTTTTGATTGGTGGTTCACCATTGTCAAGGGCTACATCCACCGAGAGAAATGCCAACATATGCTATTCTGAAGAATCAAGGTATGGCCAAAATTACATAATCCACTCAATCATTACATAGTCAATACATAGGGGCTCAACAAGAACATCATGTCACTTACAAGAATTGAACCTAGGTGGGGAGAGTAACAATCATTCCTCCCAACCATCCAAGCTACATCCAATGGATTGTCTCATGTGTATATTATTATCACACGTCCACCTCTACATTAATGCCAACCACTGAAACTTTGACTTCTATAGAATACGCGCACCTAAAAAGCACAAATGTATAGAAGATTTCGCTTAGCCAAGAAAAATAAATACAACTCTTATTTATTTTCTGTGAATGTCAATAGTTATTTGTGAATATATTCATTTTTATTGAAAGAGTCCAGTTGTATGGTGGAAATGGTTCTTGCTTCAAAAATATGAGTGAGATATATATTTTTTAATATTTAAGTGATTGATATTCATTAAAGTGAGGGAGAAATTTTTAATTTTAAAAATGATTTAATTTATCAAAATTTTAATAGGATTGATAATTATATATTAATAATAATTTATTTTTATTTAGCTTCGAGGGTTAATTCAAGTTGTTATGAGCCAGACGTGAGAGCTCTTCCCTCAATATTGGAGAGGTCACGGGTTCAACTATCTTAATCCCCTTGAGTTTAGGTTTCGTAAAAAAACAAATACTCATGATATCATTTCTCTCATTAGTATCATTTATAGATATCCACATGCTTTGTAAGCCCTATTGGTAGTTGTCTTTGTAATACCTTCCAAGATATAAGTTTTCCAAACCACACTAACACGTTCTTAATGAATATTTTTGTTTCACATTATTATCACAAAACCTATTACATCCACCTCATCACCATTGACAAATTACAAGTATCAATTGAGTTTTACCATTGTTTAACCCAAGGTAACATTGTCGTCATCCATGGTCAAAATATTTTGTTTGAATATATATGAACCGCACAAGGTTCTCTTTAAAGCAAGGTGTTTCTCATTTAATTTTTGGTGTTTCCTAATCAATACATTGATTCATAGAAAGGCAATGACATTAGGTGCTAGGTTTTTTCCCCATTACTACCCTTGGCGTACTCGTGTTGATAATGACAACCCCCCTTTAATGGGGGAGCTAAAATGCCATATCACTTTGGGGAATTAAACCTAAACGGGGTGAATATCACCACTCCAACTTGACGAACTAGTTAAGTTCCCTATAGTGAAAAATAGGAGTTTCGCACAAATTAGGAAAAAAGAACATATTGCAATCTAGTGGTTTTTGTCTAATGTCCTAATCCTAGATGTCACTACTTTGATTTAACCCCTTTTGTTGGCGAGAGAAAGTTAAATTCATGAGATGTGTACCTTTTTGGATTCTTAGGGAGAACTTTTTGTTTCTACAAGTTTCTTATTAGCATTGTGCGATGAGTACACACTTCCTTAATATGGAAATATTACCAAGCAATTTATAAAATATTATTTTTTGGGTGTAACAAGACTATGGGGGAAGTAAGGATAGTAAAAGTATGAGGGAAAACTCCATGTTTAATCATGCTTGAGCCATAATCATACTAGGATTGATGACCTTCTAAGGAATCATGGTTACAATAAACAAACCTCAAAGGTGGTAGTGGATGTGGTGTGATTCATTTGTCTAGTTTCTATCCCCACTCTTCACCTCATTGGTTGCGAGTATTGGTCCATAAGAAATTACTACCCCCAATATACTTTGATTCTTAATCCTATGGGGTGTGCAAAATGTTAGTGGTCTCTCTCTCTCTTGACCTTACACTCCCATCCTTTTGTGGAGGAAAACTAAAAAATTCCTTCGTTGGATGTTCTCTATAGTACCCATTTCCATTAGATCCCTGCATGTCGATTAAATTTTTTGGATATGTTAAATAAATGGTCTCTTGGAATAGTTTCTATGACTAAAAAAATCATCCTACACTAAAACCTACGTCCTATCATATATTTGTTGCAAGAATTGGTCAATGATAATATATAAGCCCCAATATACGAGGACCGTTATGCCAATGGGGTTGTCCACAAAAATAGTGGCCTTCCTATTAACAGAGTGGTTGATTGGTTGTGGGGTGAGTATGTTTGCTTGCTTCCTCAATGTTACTATCTTGTTCATTGTGCCGACAAAAAAATACTTAATTTGCAATGCTATGTAGTACCCCTTTCCCATGCTATCCCCACACACTCTTACAAAAATCAAATACACTAGATAAATGGCATCTTGGAATTGTTTCTACTATTATCAAAAACCTCCTTTATGTGAGTGTCGCCCAATGCAATAAATGACAAGTGAATTATTCAAGCTCACATGAAATGTGCCATTAGTGAAAGATGCTCATGGGAGATGGGTCATAGTGAATGGCATAAACATTAACCACTTCACATAGTGAATCCTCCAAAATGTTATTTCATAATGTTACACTGCAAAAGCTCCTCTACATGCTTAATAATCTAGGGATATTATAGTGTAATGTAATAGGGTTACATGCTCTAGAAAAACCCCTTTGTCTAAGAACCACAACTAGGGGTATTTATTTTATTAAAGTTAGCCAAAACTTGTATTTGGACTTACCTAAGACAACACATATGCACAAACAAGACAACCCAACATAGATAAAACATGTCTTGGAGAAGTTTGAACCTTGATGTGAGGTATGAAGCACTCGACTTTAATGTCTAACCAGTTAACGACATGAAGTGAAATCATAATACCATGTGTCAATCTTCACCCATATCTATGAAATTATCCCCTTCCAACATTTTGCTATACAATTTATCATATCCCATCTTACCACTACCCACAACCCAACCGAGAGTTCAAATATTATGGATCTAAACAAAGATGAAGAGAGGGCTAACAATATGTCTGTGTAAATATCATATCTATAGTGTTTCTATTCATGTGATAGCATGTCTCTTTATATATATCAATATTATGTGTACATATCAAATCTATCATGTAAGATATTTTTTATGCAAATACTCCAAACCAAGCTCTAGAATAATAGGCATGAATCATTATAATAGTTATGTAACAACAATGATTTATAAAAATCACGGTATTAATTTTTTTTCTAATTTAGAGATCAAATTTCAAGAGCAAATACCGATGTTAATGTGGTACCATTTTCTCTCACTTTATCATTAGTATCATTGCCAGATATCCACGTGCTTTGTAGGCCCTATTTGTGGTTGTCTTTGTAATACCTTCTTAAATACAATTTTGTCAAACCATAACGACACATTTTTAAATGAAGATTTCCGTTTCACATCACCATCACAACAACTACTACAACCACCTTCTCTCCTTTAATAAAGTACAGATACCAATTGAGCTTTTATCGTCATCTAAAGTGAGGCAACACTACAATGATCCATTTATTAGAATAACACATTCCAATAAAGATGAATCACATAAGTTTCTTTTAAGATATTTCTTATTTAACTTTTAGTGTTCCCATCAATACATTGATTCACATAAAGCCATTGACATCAATTTACATAAAGCGAGTGACATCGAGGGTTATGATTTATGTTTATTACTACCCTTAAATTTTATTTTCCCAGAAGAAAAAAAGTTTCTTGCTATTCATTAGATTGAATCAAAGAAACTACAATTTGTTCTTGTCACACAAACAATGTCACCAGTTTTGTTTTACAGTAGCCATTGTTTGGCCCAAAAAAACAAATTTTGTTTATTGTCTTCAACTTGTGTTATCTAAACACAAAGATCACCAGTTTTTTATCACAACTATTATACAACTTATAGTTGTTATATTTCTATCCTATACTGTAATATATTTTTCCATTCGTTTGTATACAAAAAACAAAAATGACAACCACTTAATAAATGCAAATTATGTTCTCCTCCACTGGAAAGTGGTTGTGATATTGCCGAATAAAAGACCATCCTTCTTCTAATTCCAAACCCTTCTCTAAGAGTTAATTTGCAAATTGATTGTAGATTCTAGAGATATTATGAAACTCAATATCTTCAAATTCTTGCAAAGAGTTATGAACATGTAGTTTCCAAGAAGCCTATAAAGACATCTTAAGATCCCAATATGCACTCAATGATCGCCGATGGATCCCCAAAATATGGATTATGTTAATAGACCAAAGTACTACCAACTGTAAAATTAATTATGCTAACCTCCCCTTAATGGAGGCTAAAATGTCATGTCACTTTGAGGAATTAAACCTTCATGGGTGAATACCACCACTCTAACTTACAAATCAATCAAACCCCAATGACAAATCACATAAATTGGAAAAAAAACACATGTAAGCATCGAATGGATTTTGTCTAATGTCATAATATCACCACTCTGACTTGACGAATCAATCAAACCCCAATGACAAATCATAGAAATTAAGAAAAAAAACACATGTAAGCATTTAATGGATTTTTTCTAGTGTCATAGTCCTACATGTCACCTATTTGAGTTGACAACTTTTGTTGACTAGAGAAAGTCAAATTCCTAAGATGATCTCTTTATGGATTTTATGGAAGAGTTTTTTTGTTTTTACAAGTTTTTTATTAGTTGTTCGTAGTTTTATATTGTTTTGGTTTGTGATTGCAAAGATTAACTTAATATTTATGATGATTCTATGAATAATAAACATATCACATAAATAATTATAATTATAATATTTTTTAATAAAAATAATAATAATAAATAATTTTAATATTTAAATTTGAGAATCTTCATAATAACATGTCTATTGAATAATCTATTCTCAAAATATTAAGACCCAAGACAAATTACACATATGATTAAACAAAGGACAATAAAGACAAGATTTTTTAATGTAATCATTATCTCTTAGTAATCATTCTCTTACATGATACACATGTTAGCTTTAAATATTTTTCCGTATCAAATTAAATATTTATAAAATATTTAATGCAAAGTTTAATTTATAATTTAATGGAAAATTTAGTTTAAAGCTGCATTGTTTATATTAATTTATCTATTAAATAATATGAACACTCTCTTTTAAAAAATAGAAACAAAAAACATGACCATTTTCCACTGTGTTATTAGAACATGAGCTCATTTTCACTCAATATTATAACACCCAACGTCTCTACGAGGTTAAGTTGACCCCATGATTTTAGCTAACCCAATTGTTTTATTATGGTAGGAACCTTTTTTTCAACAGATTATTATGGTAGGACCTTATACTTCACGCTCGATTGCCATTTTATTTTTTAAATACAAAAGGTATATAATACGTACGGTTATTAGTCTACTTTAGATTTACTTTAGATTTAGATTAGATTGATAAATTTTAAAATTTGTTATTATAATATAGTATATATTTATTTTAAATCCTGTTTTATTAATTATTGGGATCTAATTTTTTGAGGTGTAAATATTTTTTATCTTAAATTTTGTATACATTAAGAAAAATTTTACATCTCAAGAAATTGGATTTCTCTCAATACTTAATAGATATGAGTTTAGCTGCTCCTTCGACGCCGTCTTGGAGACCCTTCTCCTCTCCCTTCTCGTCCATTTCTCTTTCCCCCTCGCCTCCAATGGCTTTGGAGGTTGAAAGCCCTCCCCCCAATCTTGCCAACTTCCTGAAGCTTTTAGTTGCACAAGGCAAGAAACCCCTTTCCTCCTCACAACAAAAGTTTGTGAGGAAGCTCAATGAGATCCCTATTGTCGCCTTACCGGTTGACATACCCTGCAAGACAACCCTCAACCTGTCGGAACGAGGTTTGATTGACCAGTTCACAGGCCTCTAGCCCTCCCCAAAATCCACCGAACTTTGGGTGCCGAAAAACTAGAGACCCTTTATTACTGAAGACGTCAAATCCTTTTTTTGGGGAAAAGGCTTCTTTGCCTTCGTTTTCTAATGCAAACAGGATTGCGAACTCATCTTTAGGAACGGACCCTACTTTATGGGCCCTCAAGGACTCTATATGAACAAGTGGACTCCGAGCTTTGATCCAACCCACGACATCCCTTCCGCTGTCCCTGTTTGGGTGAGACTCCCTCACTTACCCCTTCATTGCTGGAATAATGAGTCTTTAGAAGCCATCAGGAACGCATTGGGAAAATACATTGACAAAGCAGACCGAAAAGATCGATACTCTTGCGCGAGAATCTACGTCGAAGTAGATCTGGAACATGGACTCCCGGATGCAATAAATCTAACCGAAGCTGACTGGATACACATACAAGAGCTCGACTATGAACAAATCCCATTCAAATGCAAGTTCTGCCATGAATAAGTCCATTTCACACGATCATGCAAAAAGAAGCCAACGATTCCATAATCGGCCGGACAAAAAAAAAAAAAAAAAAGAGTAATGGATGGCCATTCAAAAAAATGGCAAATCAAGTATGAAACCCCACTCAAAAAACTCAAATAAACATAAAGTTAATCAATAACATCAAGATCTGACGGCCTCGAACAATAAGAATAGATTCAAAGTCCTAGAAACAATCGAAATCCATGAAATCCCTGAGGCCGAAGAAGAAGGAGAACTGCGTTAAGAACAAAATTCTCAAACAACCCCTCTCGCCCATGAAACCCCGAAGATCCCCCTATCTATGAATTCTCCCAGTCCCACCAGATCTATCTTGATCAAAGATGCACCATCCTATGCTGAAGTCAATAAAGCAAGAACTCCCAACTCCCCCTCCTCAGAAGAACCCATTGACAAATCATCCAAAAAACCTGGTCGAAAATCTATCAAAGATTTGAGAGAAGAAGAAGCCGAGCGTGAGAAAATCTAAGGATCCCAAGCCACAATAGACATGGTTTTCAGTCGAAATACCAAGGCCAGAGGTGCAGGAAAGAAATACGGAGATCTAGCAGGAGGAACCCCCTCCTCCATCAATAATTCCAAATGATGAAGCTGGTCTCTTGGAACTGCAGAGGTCTAGGAAATCCCTGCAAAATTGATGCAGTAAAAGACCTCCAAAAGATTGATATGCCTGATCTCCTTTTACTCCAAGAGACCAAAGTCGATGACACTACAGTCTTAGCAATTGGCAATGAAAAATGGAAAAAAAAACACGTGGTACGTAGTCAGTGCTAGAGGAGCCTCTGGAGGACTGGCAACTTTTTGGACAGCCGAAAAATTCCATCTCCACAATTCCTTTGCTACGCAGCATTGGAACTATACTGAACTCACCCACATACAAAGCAACAAGCACATTGCTCTCTTCAACATGTATGTACCCAGCCTCCATTCGGAAAAGAAAGATTGTTGGAATCTATTAGAAGATTTCTTGGAAGTTTACAGCCCCCGGGACATCATTCTAGCTGGCGATATGAACATCACCCTTACCAAAGCAGAGAAAAAAGGTGGCCTCATTGGAAAAGATTTCTTCAAAATCCAGGTCAAAGCTCTCATTCAAGCACTAGATCTCATTGATATCAAGCCAAAAAGAGGGAAATACACTTGGTCGAATAAACGAATTGGCAAGGGAAATATCATGGCCAGACTGGACAGATTTCTAGTCCATAGCAGCCTCATGTCCGATTCCCAAACCATATCCTCCAGCATACTAGCTAACCTCGCCTCTGATCATAAACCTATTCAGCTTCTTTTTCAAGACATTGAAAACCTTGGCCCTATCCCCTTCAGGTTTAGCCCCCAATGGCTTAACCTTTCCAGCTTTTGGAACACTCTTGATAAAGCCTGGAGCATCCCTATCTCCGACTCCCCCTGCTACGTTTGGGAGAAGAAACTCAAAAATACCAAATTTGCACTAAAAAAGTGGGCCAAATCCATTTGCCCTGCACCTGCCATCTCCAGGAATTCCACAGTGAACATACTTGAAGACATCCAATTTGATATGGAGAATCAATTCGTTGAAGCTTCCACACTCCAAGACGAAATCGCATAGCAAACCAAAGTGTATCAAGCCTTCTGAGTTGAAGAGGAGTATTGGTGCTTGAATTCATGCGACAGTTGGCTTAAAAATGGTGATAAGAACACCAGCTATTTTCATAAACAATTTGTGGTTAGACAGTCCATCAACCATATCGCAGAGATCAAAACAGATGACGGAGCGAATGTGACTGGTAACGCGAATATAAAAAATGTTGCATACATGCACTTCTCCAACCTTTACACAGATGATGCTAATGCTGATTGAGACAATGAGGCTGCATTCTTGGGACACATTCCAAAGAGAATCACCCCGAAGGAGAATCTCAACATCCAAAAACCCTTTACAGAGCAGGAAGTTCTCAACGTAAGCAACTCCTTCGATTCTGACAAAGCACCGGGCCCCGACGGATTTTCAATGCATTTCTACAAAGCATGCTGGACATACATTAAAAAAGACTTCATGAGAATGATCAGGAATTTCCACTCAAAGGAAAAAATTGGCGGTTTCACCAACACCACGTTTCTGTCCCTCATCCCAAAAGATACGAACCCCAGCTCCTTCAGCAGATTTAGACCGATTTCACTTTGCAACTCCTCCTACAAAATCAGCTCCAAGATGCTTGTAACTTGATTGAAGCCTTTACTCAACAAAATCATTTATGATAATCAAGGTGGCTTCTTGAAAGGAAGGAAAATACTCAACAACATCATTCTTGTACAAGAAACAATCCATTCCAGCAAATCACGAAAGGAAAAAGGTATGATAATCAAACTCGACATGGCCAATGTATTTGATCGTGTCAAGCACTCCTTCTTATTTAAAATTATGAATTGCTTCGGATTCGATGACACCTTCATCAGTTGGATCTCAGCCTGTATAAGCAAACCCTGGATCGTCCCCTTAATTAATGACCGTCCCACAGACTTCTTTCAAGCATCCCGTGGTATCAGGCAAGGATGTACTCTTTCTTCTTTCCTGTACATTATCATTGCAGACTCACTCAGTTGAAAGCTGAACCATGAATTGATAACTGGTTCCCTACCCTGCCTCCGCCTCACACTTGATTCTCATCCCCTCAATCACACCCTTTTCGCCGATGACTCTCTATTATTGGGTGGAGCCTCCTCCATCTTAGACCGAAAATTCAAACGCAACCTAAATATGTATTGCAATGCTTCAGGTGGAAAAATTAACTTGCACAAAAGTGCTATCTATCGCTGGAATATAAACAACAACGCGGCAGCCAGAATTAGCAGAATTCTCAGCATCAAAGTTTACAATCAATGGGACAATTTTAAATATCTGGGTCTTCCAATCACTTTCGGCAATTCAAAGATTGGAAATTGGGAAGATACAATTAACAAAATAAAAAACAGAATCAGAAGATGGGGAGGACAATGGCTTAGTAAAGCTGGAAAATTAATTATAGTAAACTCCGTACTCTCCGCGCTACCCATCTATCAATCCTCCATTCTACTAGCCCCAAAAGGAGCCTCTAATCAGATAAGCAAGTTGCTAAGAGACTTCCTTTGGTATGGCAGAAAAAACAACGAAAACAAAATCCATCTTGTGAACTGGGAGACCATTAAGAAGCCAAAATCCTCGGGAGGTCTGCAAATTCGAGACCCTCTCCACACTAACTTGGCACTGAGCGGTAAACTTCTCTGGCAAATTCTTCACAACAAACGTCATCTTGTTAGTCAAGTACTCAAGAAAAAATATTTATACGGAACCAATTCAAGATGCCTCGATCAAAAGCCAACCACCAAAGGCTCTAGTATATGGAAACTATGTAAAGCAGCTTGGGAATTTTTTTTAGAAGGTCTCTACTGGGTACCCGGCAATGGCAGGAAAATTGATATGTTTATTGACAAGATCATGGACAACGAAGAACTTCAGAACAATCATGAGTTACATGACATCGCAGCATGGCTCAGGCAACATGGAATCTCCACCCTTAAAGAATTCAGCCCCTGGGATCACTATGGCAATTGGAAAAGTTGGAAAATCACAGATATCCCTCCCCATCTTGAGGCTGCAAAAAAAATTCTCACTGAGAATCTGAAAGGATGTGCTCCCCTTCATCTTATGGCCAAAGACGAGCGAGGATGGGGTCCCACAGGTGCATACACCTCTATTCTTGGTTACAAAGCACTCCAATCCCATGATGATGCAAGAAAAGATGTTTGGAAAATAGCATGGAATCCATTCGGACTTCCCAAAATCAACTTTTTCACGTGGACCTTAATTCACTCCAAAGTTCTCACCGGCGACAATCTCATCAAGAGAGGATTTCATGGACCTTTTGGGTGCCCTCTTTGCCATAGCAATCTCGAAACACTTAACCACCTATTTTTGGAATGTCAATTTACTAAACTTGTTTGGAATTTAATTCTCCTTCACCTCACTACCACTCAACCTTCTTTCTCCTCTGTCACCCAGCTTTTCCAAGATTGGAATTCTTTTTATCCCACTCCCATATCCATTAAGAATCTCTGGCATCAGATGTGGACTTCCATCCCCAAATTTACATGTTGGAAAATCTAGACTACTAGAAACAATGCCATTTTCAACGAAAGGTATTACACTCTCTTGCAAACTGTAGGCCAAGCAAAAAGTTTACTCATCGACTGTTTAAATAACTCCAACCACAAAACTGATGCAAATCTCAGTGTGAAAGAAAGGAATTGGATAGGAGGCAGGCTTCCTAATTCAAGTAAAAATCTTTGCCCTCAACACCAACCAACAGGGTATATCAGACTCACCATTCCTGACTTTCATGAATGGAGAACTAACCAAGCCATAGATAGCTTACATTTTGATGGAGCCTCAAAGAACAACCCTAGCAAAGCTAGCGTAGGAGGAGTTTTGTGGACAAGTGATGGAACAATCAGAGTGAAATACAGTTGGGGCTTGGGCATCTGCTCAAACAATATAGCTGAAGCATTAGCCCTGTTAAAAGGCTGCCAAATCGCTAAAGAACGTATGATCAACAATTTACATGTATTCGACGACTCGTTGCTCATCATCAGAGCCCTAAATGCAAACACAAATCTCAGCAATCTAGGTCTAAATCGAATAATGCAACGCATAAGGAAAATCTCAAGCACATTCACCCAATTTAAGGCATTTCATATTTTAAGGAATTTAAATGAGGAAGCAGACATTGAAGCAAATATTGGAGTCAATCTCAATAGTGGAATTCTGAATATAACCAACAGTGTCAGTGAACTGCATCAAATCCCTTGAACATGGCCTCAGACATCTATCACTCAAGTTTCCCTTATTTTAGAATTTGAATGAAGGTTAAATTTATTTCAGCAACTGATATCTCAGAAGTATTGATTGCAGACAACCATCATCCAGTTCAATGAATAATATTCACCCTGAATTCAATGGTTTATTGATTCCACAAGTCATGAACTCATTGGTTTATAGATTTCACAAGTTATGAACTTGATGATTACTGACATCACAAATCAAGAATCCAGCATCCGCGTGGATATGAATGTTTGAACCTTACACGTCGACTACAGGTTGGAAGATTGAGATACAGAGTGCCAATTACTCATCACAAAAACGCAGAATGAGATCGAGAACGATGTTTACTCTTCACTTGATGCATGTTGACTATTACGTTCAGAACTTTCTGATTCGAATATCCTCATCGAAATTCTACATTTTTTCATTAGCATTTTCCCACTCAGCAGTCTTTTCAAAGCTGATTGAGGGTTTAGAATTAATATTTTTTGTTTTACAACATACAACAGGCTTCTTCACTTCTCGAAGTCATTTGGCCATCATTCTGCAAAAATGCTGATAGTGGAGTTAGCTCAATGTAACCTGTCGATATGCCTGTAGGCTCAATCAAGGGATTCTTCAATCTTCCAGTACAGACAGTGAAATACATTACATTACATGAGAAGGTTTATTCATTTATATATCAAGGCATTCGGTATCGACAACGATCTTCATCATATTCCATGAATATGTTTATCCATTTCTACAACAGGGCAGGCCCTGTCACACATCCAATTGATCATTAGTATTTGAATTCTCCAGGCATCTTCTTTTAACACAACTCAGACTTCTACTGCAGAATACTTCCAGAATTATACTGCGATTTGGTCTCTTATCAATTTTTAGAATGCAGATTGTCTTCATCAAATCCAACAGCGCAGAAGTCTCATTTTTATTAAATGTCTGAAGCAGAACGCTGATCCTTGTGTATTTGAAACTCATTACAATTTCTGACTGTCACATTCATTTTTTCATTGTAAACTCAGTGCATTATTCGTTTTATTTATTTGTATTAAGCTCCTTCAGCATGAGATGTATCTGCTGATGTAAAGCATATTGACATTCAAACACAATCTCATCTAATAATGGTCTTTATATGCTCTCTATTAAGTGTTGCTGAAATTGCTTATAGCCAATTTGGCCATCAATTGTACTCTGCCGATTTGGTTCAAAACCATGGCTTTTTTTTTTATTTCTGTAAAAAAAAAAAAAAATAGATCTGAGTTTAAGATGGATCTATGTTAGTTTATTTTATATTTTATGAGTAGTCATGAATTTTTTTAATTATTTTTATTTTTAATAAGTTATGAGATTTTATTTTTGATAAGTTATGAGTAGACATGAGAACCTTATATTACGTAACATGACAAAAGTGACAACATCTCCCCCATACTGGGTTTTAAGCACCTCGCTACTCTCGGTTCAATAAACAAAATTTGATTACCTTAAATAATTAGGCATATATTCATTTTTGTCAAATTTCTTTGGATCTTAGGTCATTGACTTATTTCTCGAAAATCCTCTAAAATCCTCTAATTACATTTTTTGCAACCTAAAATGATCAAGTGAGGCCCACAATATTCACGGATGTAGCCAGTTTGGAGACTTGGCCTCGTGACCTCCTACTAGCACTAACTCAACCATTCAAATACTCAACCACAAAAACTAATCCACAAAGCTAATTAACCTATTTCCTCATATATATATATATATATATAACTTACTCTCGATGGAAGCCTTGTCCAACATTTAGGTTGGCCCCAACCCATGAGGTTTTCCTTCTAGGTGGTGCAATTAACAAAGCTTGTTGGGTGGTCTTGAAGGGTTCATATTGGTGTGTGTGTGTGTGTGTGTGTTTAATTGAAGAACGTGTACCAATGGTGACCCTAGTTGCCCATAAAAATCGTTGTTTCTTCTTGGAAACTAAAAAGTCTGGTGCACTCCCTAAACTCCAAGTTATTAAACATCTTGTTATTAATAAAGAATTGGAATGGGGACACGTCGATGGAGCGAGTCAAGGAGTACTTGGAAGGTGTGGTTCTAGAGCTATCTTATTTTTGGACTGAAATCACTCTTTTCATCTGAGGTATGGTGTGGGCTTAAGCAACAATAATAGAGCTATCATTTGCACTCAGTGGATTCTCCTTAAATTTACTCTAATAAAAGGTATTTAACATCTTTAGATATTTGGTGATTCCAAACTTATTATCGATTGGTATAATTATCAGAATTGAATCTAAAATCTATTATTAACACCATTTATTTTCAAGGTAAAGGATTTAATAACACATTTAATGTGATTTAGAGAATTCAATCAAAAAGTTGATATGCTTTGAAGAGATGTAATTGGACTAGAAGAGGGTACATTGCTAGTCCAATAACAAGTTGGAAACTCTCTTCTTCCAACAATACCTCACTCGTGGTTATGATTTCATATAGTCTTTTGTACCAGTAATGAGAAGTATAAGATTGATGTTAGATCTGTTTCCTTTGAGTGGTTAGTTTAAAACATGAACATGAGATGGATATCTGTACCTTAAAAGCCACAGTTTAGTAGCAGATCGGTACATGGCTTTGAGGTCCTTAGATATATATTTTAATTTCAATTTTGAAATAACAAGTATAAAGTTTTTTTTATATGGAAATATATAAATGTATTTAAACAATCTTTCCATTATCTTTTTATCATTATTTATTTATATTTTAATAATTTTGAGACATGATATTAAACTCTTATTTCAAAGTTGATTAAGGTTTGTAATTCTTAATCAACACCATTTCATCTCTAATCGTTTCTAAATCTTTATAGATAATAAACAAAGGCATTTCTAGTAATGAAGATAATCTCTTAGAATTCGGATAAATTATGCAACAATCTTAATATAAATTTTAGAAAAGTATGTATTTTTTTATTATAATTACGAGATAAAAATTATTTATAAAATATTATTGTATTAAAAATATTATTAATTTAAAAGTTAATTTTGAGGAGTAAGTTTTGTGTTGATTATGTCATTTTTATATAAATTTAAACATATAATAAAATGACCATTTTTCAAGGTTCAAAATAATGAGAAAGAAATTGTATTTTGATTTAAAATTTAACGTGAATAATTTTAGAGTGATAGAATTGTAAATATTTGATATTTACATTGTATAATCTAGTTGTATTAGGAATATTTGAGGGTACTAAATTCATTTTGATTTAAATTGATGATGACAAATTAAAAAATGTCAATTTCGTAAAACATTTATCCTTTTTCATATGTTCTCTCACTTTATTATTTTACTATCTTTTTTTTGTAAGTTGCATAGAGAATTCATATTAAAGTACAAGAAAAGTTACAGTCACAAGATCATCATGAGGTCTGAGAGCCTTCTCAGGCTTCTCACAAAACCATAAGAACAAACTTAGACCTTGGGAAACCTGCCCATTCATAAGTTGATAGACCTGTCTCACATAAGAGTATTGTTTATCCATGAAAATACATAAAAGACTACTAGAAGACTAAGATGAGATTGTTACAAAAATGCAAGTTGGATTCAGTTCCAAGCTTAATCAACAAACCTACAAACCAAAATAAACCAAAATATGCGACAGACCCTCAAAAAGAGAGTTACATTTGTCATTGTCCATTGAGCCAATAGTGACAAGTGTCAAGAAAGAAAAGACAACATAATTACTTGGAATTGCCTAGGCCGGTGGTGTATGCATCACTTGGTTTCTCCTCAAGGATAGGACAACAATAATCCTTAGAGCTCGAAGAGCTATCGACCTTGGTTTTAACTGGGAACGGCTCAGTTTTCCAGAAAGAGTCTGTGTTCCTAGGACCTGTTCGCTCCACGCATTTCCGCTTGTGCCCGTGGTGGACACAATATTAGTGAAGTCTTATGGTTTCTTTTGTTCTTTGGTTGGATGAGTGTCAACGTGCTCCATGGCTTGGAGACATGGGACGTGGCTGGAGAAGAGGAAGTGTGTCTAGCCAGAGCATGGGGTGGAGAAGGAGGGGGATTGTTCCCCTGAAGAATCTCCCGAGAGTGCAAAAGAAGACGGGCCAACAAATTCTTAACCGTCCAATAATGCCTGCACCTCGCTCGGTTGCTAGTTGACCAACTGCCGAATGAGCAATTCTTCCTCCCAATCTTGTATCATAATCCTCAGGTGCCATGGAATGGAATGGAATTGTTGTGCCCACTTTCACTGACCTTTCCACGACCAAGCCTTCCTTGGTTTCCCCAGCCTCTGCCACTTCGTTGAGGGGTAGCACAGAGTCTTCGAGACATCCTCCCAACTTGTGTGAAAAAACTAGAGTCTTTGTAACTCATAGAAGGATACCCTTGCACAGTAGGGCGCGTCACAGGTGCAAGAAGAGTCAAGAGAGGCGGATTGCTTGAACTAGTGAGCTAGGACCATGCAAATGCCATCCGGCTCTACAAATGCGGACGAAGAAAAAGCTCCACAAGAAGCCTATTGCTTAGCACTCTGCATTTGGAATGTTTCTGGCTTGGAAGCTTTAGCTCGGCTCCAAAGGAGGCCATTAATTCACACAGGGGAGGAATGATGCCTAAGGTACATTAGCCAGCTCGAGCAAGAGCTCGAACGCCCATCAACTTGAATGTTCCCCACATCGAAACCATAGCCGAGTTAATGAGCGGGGCAGGAATGACGAGTGGACTCCACGTGGTGAGAGGTGGAGGCCTCCATGGCTGTCTCCTCTTGCTCCGTCGAGCCAAGCTTTCCACCCGCATCTGGGGACTTTACTATTATTTTAGTATCACTAAGGGATATCCAAGTGATTTGTGCAATTGCCTTTGTAATGCCTTCTTAAATACAAGTTTGTCAAACCACAATGACATACCATGAGGATTTCATTTCACTTTATGTCATCACAATTGTGATAACCACCTTGTCACCTTTGAAAAATATACACAACAATAAATTGATTTGTTTACCATTGTTCATGGGCAAGGTAACACTAATGTCATTTATGGTCATTTAATAACATCTTCAAATATATATGAACCACACGATTTTTTGTAGAGATGTTTTCTAATTCACTTTTATCATCGCCAAATCAATATCCGAAATGGTGAAGTCCAGATACATTGGGGTCTACGATCTCTTCCACTACCACATGTATAGTATGACAACTTCACTTGAACGAGGGTGCTAACCACGCCACTTTGTTTGGGAATTGAACCTTGATAAGTGGAATATCACTAGCCTTGCTTGAGAAATCGATAAAGCCTTCGATGACAAACTACACAAGTTAGAAAAATAAAAACATGTAAGCATCCATTGTCTTTTTTCTAGCTTCCTAATTCATATATGTCACTACTTTGAGTTAACCCTTTTGTTGGGTAGAGAGAGTCGAATCCTTGAAACATGTCGCTTTGAGGATTCTTAGTGATAACTTTTTCTTCCTATAAGGTTTTTATTATCAATGTGCCACAAGCATGCCCTTCCTCATTACAGTAATAATACAATCTAATGTATGAATTTTTTTTTTTTTAAAGTAGCAAAATTATAAGAAAATTCTATTGTTCAATGTGCTTAATCAAAGTTGTATTAAAATGTACGACCTTTTCAAAAGTCTCGATTACTAAGCACAAATCTTAAAAATTACCATTAATGTTATGTGATCCAATTCTCTAGTTTCAAACCTCCTCAACATACCATTCACTACAAAATTAATATGTAAATACATATAAACACAAATATACCATAATTCTTATGACAATAAGAGTGTACACATAATTAGTGAACCTTCTCTCATCATAATGATTAACTATTTGCGAGATGAATATACTTGTTTGCTAAATCTTTTCTTCTTCTCTTTTGTATAATTAAAAAATAAAATTAAAAACCCAAAAACGCATGGTGTGATGACTACGCGAGTGATTAAAAATGAGAAAATATACATGTCGAAGATGGAAAAAATAAAAAATAAAACATCAAACACCAAACACTATCGTGGCGAAAACCTATAAAATCCATAAACATATATAATAATAATATAGTCACGATGTCTCTCGCGGTCGACACTTATCTACAGCATGCACATTTCGTGCTGGGCAGAAATCTCTCTTTTCATGTGTAAAGTATTACACACGTCCACCTCTACATTAATACAACCACTCAAACTTTGACTTTTATAGACTACACGCACCCGAAAAGGAACTCGAGAAAGAAAAATAACTATAACTCTTCTTCATTGGTCAGACATATTCAATTTTATTTGGAGAGTTTGGATATGTTTGTTTTTTCTTTTTCTTCCAAATGGTATAATTTATTAGAAATTTGTGAATTGAATGAAGATGGTCGTTTTTGGCAGTCATTTGTGAATATGGGATGATTTTTTATTTTTATTTTTAGTAAAATTAAGTTAGATGTTTTGGGTTATGGAGGTTTGAGTTCTTAATATTTTAAGAAGATGAGTTCTTAAAGTAGTTTTAGGTTTTATTTTAGGATTAAAAGATAGTGTTAACTTAAATAGTATTTGTAAGAAAGGTAATATTTCTTGTGGTCATTGTCGAGATTACATTAAGTTGGATCATGTGCTTTCTTGTAACATTAAGTCTTAGTCTATACATGATACTACCCCGTTTGCAATAAAGACAATATCCCTCCTTGTCATTGCTGA
Organism: Larix kaempferi; assembly: GCA_027924585.1. NCBI lineage: Eukaryota > Viridiplantae > Streptophyta > Pinopsida > Pinales > Pinaceae > Larix > Larix kaempferi. The sequence goes on from BSBM01000560.1 coordinate 9,956,013, forward strand.
GATTACCTTCAGTTGCATTTTAATATAGGAGGAGATAGTATCATTTATGGATGGGCACATGCTTTGCAGGTCCTATTGATAGTTGTCTTTGTATACCTTCTTAAATACAAGTTTGTCAAACCATAATGACACATTCTTAAATGAATATTTTTGTTTCACATTACCATCACAACAACCAAGTGCTACATCTACCTCACTACCTTTAATAAAGTACACATATCAATTGAGTTTTTATTGTCATTTAAAGTTAGGTAACACTGCAATCATCTACAGTAAAAGAAACATGTTCTAATATATATGAACCACACAAGTTACTCTTTAAAGTAAGATGTTTCTCATTTAACTTTTGGTGTTGTTGAGTCAGTACATTCAATACATTGATTCACATAAATCCAATGACATAAGGGGCTAGGATCTTTGTCCATCCATGACCTACTTCTGCTAAAATGATGACCCCCCCTTAATAAGGGGGCTAAAATGCCATGTCGGCTAAGTGAATTGAACTTGAATGAAGTGAATATCACCACTCTAGCTTGACGAACAGTCAAGTCCCCAATGATGAATCAAGTGAGTTTCACACAAATTAGAAAAAAAGAACATGTAAGTATCCACTGGTTTTTTTTTAGTGTCCTAATTCTACATGTCACTACTTTGAGTTACCCTTTTTGTTGGTTAGAAAGATTAAAATTCCTAAGATGTGTCACTTTGTGGATTCTTAGGGAGAGTTTTTTGTTTCTACAAGTTTCTTATTAACATTGTATGATAGGTATGGCCTTCCTTAATTTGGAAATATCACAATGCAATGTGGGGAATATACTTTTTATGGAGTAACAATATTATGGGGAAAACTCCATGGTTAGTCATGCTTAAGGCGAAGTCGTACTAAGATGTTCAAGGAACCATGGTTCCCCAAGGCAAATCTCGAAAGTGACAATTGTTGTCATGTGATTCATTTCTCTAGTTTAAATCCTCTCTCTTCACCCCATTGGTTGGGAATATATGTCCACATTAAAATAATCTCATCACCCCATTGGTTGAGAGTATATGTCCACATTATAATACAAGCTCCATTATACTTTGATCCCTAAGCCAATGGGGGTGTGCACAAAGTTAGTGGCCTCACTTTCTTGGCCTTACGCTTTCCTCCTTTCTATGGGGATTTTTTTCTTTCTTAACTAGATGTTCTCTATTACTCATTTCCATGTGATCCTTGCATGCCAATTAAAAAAGTTGGATATGCTGAAAAAATGACATCTTAGAATAGTTTCTATGACTATCAAAAATCTCCTATACTAAAACGTACTTGCTATCCTATATTTGTTGCAAGAATTGCTTAATAATAACATACAAATCTCAGTATTTTTGTCGATGAGGTTGCTCACATAGGTAGTGGCCTTCTTTGTTTTTACTACTATAAAAAACCTCCTCTATGTGAGCATCGTCCAATGCATTTTTTTTTCTTTCATTAGGAAAAAATCACATTTTATTTATAATATAAACGAAACACTTTATTCATAGATCCAAGAGCCATTTTGTACAAAAAAAAAATGTCAAAAAGACTTGCCACCAGTTAGAAAGTTTCTTCACAAAAAGATCAACAAAACCAAGTATACAAACTTAGAAATTATCTACTCCCAAAGAAGTATAGGGTGACTCCTTAAGAGATCATTACAAAAAAAAACACTAAAACAAAGTGCTTCTCAAGCAATCACCTCATCAATGATCATTACAACCAAATTTAAATTTCAAAAAGACTATAAGAAAACAAAGGACATGAGATAACAAATATCGTCCAATGCAATAAATGAGAAGTGTATTATTTAAACTCACAAGAATTTAGTTAGTGAATGATGTTTATGGGAAATTGGTTAAATTAACTAACTTTAGCAATAATTACGTAGTAGTCTAAATATTATATGTTTTGGACTTTTTCTAAGTATAATTTGCTTGGTTTGTTTAGTGAATGATGTTTATGAGAAAGACGTTAAATTAACTAACTTTAGTATTAATTACTTAGTAGTCTAAATATTCTATGTTTTAGACTTTTTCTATGTATAATTTTCTTGGTTTGTTTTATTTGGATAGATGAAAATTTTCAAAAAGTCTTGCAATCACATATATTAGTTATAAAAATTGCATAATGTGAGTGCTCTAAATATATTTGAGGATGTTGAATCCATTTATACATTCAAAAACACAATTTAAACACTTTCAAATTTAAATTTTACCAAAAAATAATTACCAAATTTCAACTACAAACCACAAAAAAATCCAAAACACAAAATACATGAATTACCTCCCTATAATAAATTCTACACAATATTATTTCAATATATTGCATTTCAAAAACCCTTCTACATATTTATTTATTTCATTATGTTGCATTGCAAAAGCCCTTCTACATGTTCACCAATATACAGATTTGATAATGTAAAATGTAAAATGAACCCCTTTGTCTAGAAACAACTATTAGAATCATTTATTTTCCCAAAGTTATCCACATTAACAACACTACATGTCAATCTTTACCCATACTCTTGAGATTATCCTTTTCCAACGTTTTGCTTTACACACATTTATCATATCCCATCTAACTACTACCCCACAACCCAACCATGAGAAAAACCATGCCTCAGAACCCAACCATGAGAAAAACCATGAACTTGAAAATGATAGATTGATCAGCGAGGGACCAAAGGTATCTTCTTACGTGGCATCACAAGACAAAATTATACAACATTTCATCCTTTGAGAAAGACGGCTTAGGCTTATTTCAATCGTGATCAAGACGCAAGCGACCGTGCGCCGTCCGATCAGATTCCCCGCGGATGGACACTGTCAAATTTCAGTAATTTTATTTAAGGCAAGTCAAAATCGAATTCCATTTTAATTTTACAGGGACAAAATTTCTGTCAGAAAATGGCGTCTGTGAAGGCCAGTATTTTGCGCACAGGACGAAGCGCAGGGATGCAAAGCTTGACTCTATTTTCAGCTCTGAAGAAAATCTCAGTGAAAGAGCAACCGGTAGGTGCAGAGTTCGAGTCACGACATCCAGAAGCGTGTGTATGTAGTCTTAAGATTCTGTTGTTTTTGTTTGTTTTACCGTCGTTTCTTTTGCGTTTTCATACTTCTTGAAGGCATATTCGGTTAAATTATTGGCGAAGTATTTAATTAATTTTATTATTATTTAATAATTTTGGTCGGCAAAGTAGCTTACCGGACGCACGCTGTATTTTATGCCGAAATACGGTGGCTGATGTGATGAGGAGGACGCGGTGAAAGCCTGGTTCGAATCGAATAAATACGGTTAAAACTTTTGCAGCATTCGTCTAAGCTCGAGGAATTTTCACAAACACTTGCCGATCCGGCCCATAAAAGGGAATTTATTATCAAAGGCAGGGGATTCGATCCCCTGACCTTTCTGTCGTGTCGATTTCTGAACTTTGAACTTCGAAGGCTGGAGGAATTCGCCGTCCGCACTACAGTTTAAGATATCGACTCTTCTCCGCAACAGACTAGACGTGCCTACTGTACGTTTTAATGGTTGAAGTCGAGTTGTTCAAGTCATTCTTTAAAATTTAAGGTCCTTCATGCATTCATGCTTGTCTTTGTTGGAATCCCGTAAAATGAAAAGTGAACTTGCATTAAAGAAACCTTTGGTTGTTTCTTGAATATTTTTAAAAGAAAATCTTTGGTTGTTTCTTGGATATTTAAGATAATCGGTCTTTAAATCTTAATCTGCAAAGCAGATGCATACTAGTCTAGGCTGTCTTCTCTCATTTTCACTTGTCTAGTCTGTCTTCTCTCATTCTTCTCTTCGATTCCGCTCTCACTGTTGAAAGTTGAGCTCGTGAAGCAGCATTTGGACAAATTGCTTAACTTTTAAGCTTCCACAGAAAATACTTTAATTGTTTTTTCGCTGCATGACAGAGCTTATCAGCTTATGTCTTTCTGCAATAGGGATCGAAATAGAGAAAATGTTCGATAGAAAAGTTACAAAACAAAGGGAAGGACTGTTTACTGTAACCTCTTTTTTTTGGTTTTTTAGGAAGCGTTTTGTTTAAGAGAAAGAAGCGTTATAACTGGCGTGAAGAGGTTGGACATTACAACAGGCCTGCAGGACACTGAAACAGACCGCAAGGTGCAAACCACTGAAGTATAAGCACTTTTTTTCGACTAAGCCCCTAATCTCAAGGGGTAAACCACTGAACATAAACACTTTGTTTCTTCGCCAAGCTGCCATGGTACTCTTATGTCAAAATGTCTCAGAACTTACCCTTGTCGCAAAGTTTGGTTAAATTGCGGGGTATTCTTCTGTCGACATAACCCCGGATTTGCACCTAGCCCAAACTTTGACACTGAAAGACCCTTTTGCACCTGGCCCAAAATTTGACACTGAAAGGCCCCCGAAGGCCCAAGGAGGAAACCATTGAGCATAAGCACTTTAATTTGGCTAAGCTGCCGGGTAGTCTTCTATCAATATTTACACTGGCCCGATCGGCCCATCAAACCCTATCGGCTCATTCATGACTTTGGAGAAATTGAACATTTCCGAGTGGCTTGACGTGCGGCCATCTTCACTGCTGATTCACGACACCATCGTCGGTTTACTGTAACTTTACTTTTCCACTTCTATTTTCAATCTTTTTTTTTGTAGGAACAGCTGCATTGTAAGACTCCAACAAGGTTTCCTGATATTTCCGAAAGAGAAAGTTTGCCAGTTTTCCCTTTCATAGAGTCATAAGGGCTATTTACTGAATCAAAATTTCAAATTGCTTCCAGAATATAAATTCCCTCGAGTAAAGAGATATTTGAGTAGGGTGTTCTGCTCGGGTGAATTTCAAACGTCCATTTTCATTCTATGCCTTTCAGAATTGCTTCACAACCAACACTGGGAACAAAAGACTGACAGAAGGTCCTTTAGGCTATCGCCTAGTGATATCTTTGTCTATGCATATACACACGTAGCCTTTTTCACTGTGGGTGGGGCAGGTAATAGTAATGAACTGATGCTGGACTTTCTTCCTTCTCAATTCCTTATTCATTCAGGGTTTTGTTGCATCCCCATTTTCCTGTTCATTTGTTCTTTGCTTCCGTAATTTACCATATGGGGAGGACTAGTCGTTGGTGTATCCCAGCTATATTAGAGAAAGGCAGAGGAAGACATCTGCGTAGACGTAAGAGGTGGTCTTTTCCCCTGGGTCAATCTCCCTTTCCTTCCTGTATTGATTAGGGATCTGTTGAAATTCACATGGCTGTGTTGGCTGCCTATTGTAATGCCTGCAGGAATTATGCTAGTTAGCATGTCACCAGAGATTGCTCATTTGATCCGTTGCTGGTTTGACTTTCCTTATCCTCTTACCCCCTTTGTGAGTTTTGCAATGCCCTTCTGAAGATACTCAAAAATGTGTAATAACACGAAATACAGCAATGCCAATGAACTTCCTTTTCGATCTTCTCCTCGTCAAATTTTGTCATCCTATGCAAACAGGTTCAAACTTAAATTGTACCATAGAATATTGTGAAGCAATTTTGACATTTAATAAGAATAAAATCAAATTTATCCTGATAATAGAATTTACACACACTGAGGTTTTTGCATCCGTCTTTAGTTAATCCAGCCAATCATGGGTACATTTTACTGATACTTTTTGTACATTGTAGTGGTGCAGGTACTTCCTCCGGCATCTTGTTTAGTGAAATTTCAGTGCCTCCTGGTTTTCTAGAATGAACTGTAGTTCTTAGTCCTCCTGAATCCAAAATCAGTGTTATGCAAATCCATATAAGGTTTTATGAGGGCGATTCATCTGGAACAAATCTGGTAATTGCAACTCATTTCCTGGCTTGAACCAATAACACGAGTCATGATGGACAGTGCTGTTAATCATTCACATTCTTGGTGGTGGGATAGCCACGTAAGTCCAAAACACTCCAGATGGCTTAAAGAAAACTTGACAGGTATGAGACATTTGTTGGAAGCTATGCATATTCCGTTTATTTTATATGGATGTTTAAAAAGAACGGAAGTGAAATGTAATTTGTTTGTGTGCTTTAAAAAGTTGATTAACCATAGATGTATTGGCGATCAAAGAGATTTTGCATTGGTGTAATGTCATAAATAGAGCAGACCCCCCTCTTACTCTAGTAGTAGTAGATGGTGGATGCAACTCTATTCTCTGAGAAAATCCACTTCTTTGAAATTTAGGGAAGATGAAGTGTCACTCACATGCTGCTGTATGCCTTTTATAAATGAATGCTCCCTAGTGCATGTTTGAACTTTGTTCCAACATTTAGCTGCTCATATAATAGCTGAATTCTATGCCTACTTATTTTCTGACGTGTTACAGCTCATTCAGAGTCATTGCTGACAAAAAATGTTGTATACTGTACTACATATTTTTCTGATATGAAAATAAATTAAGCACCGTTTCAAGAAATCAGTAGATGCGGAAGGCAGGTTGCATTCTGCCCAAATACAAAGGTTTACATATTAAAGGACACTCACAGATAAACTGTCTCAAAGTATGCACCTATACTACCTTGTGAAAACTTATAGCTTCTACTTTTCACATCATTCCAAAGAAGAGCTGACAAAAAATCCAATTTGATGCTGCATCAAGGTTCCACCTTGGCCAATTTTGTATCTTTATGGCGGGGCAGAATTTTTATGATTCCATGATTGAAGATTCATGTAGTCTGAAGAACTTCCCTTTTATTTCCTTTCTTTTGTTTTCAGAAATCTCAATCCATCCTTGATCTGGGGGTTCTGAACAATGTTACAAAGATGGTCAGCTCTCCATCAGATCTGATAGCCCTTTTCCATTCAACTTGATGGAAGGAGCTGATTTTCCTTTTTCCAGCTGCTCTAGCATCTCCCTCAACTGATCACAAAGTGAGTAGGCCAAGGATGTAAAAGGAGGCTGGATTCTTCCAAACAATATTTGTTTCATTTCCTTCAGTTATGCCTGGAACATCTCCAGTCTCATCAGAACATGGATCTAAAGCCTTAGTTGATTCCAGGGGCTTGGGGTCGGCTTAATTTGACATTGGATACACCTACTGATGATCAATCTTTGAATCAGTCCAACAAGTGGTCTTTCTATTTCTGTGCTTCTTTAGCTGGGTAAACGTTAGCCTCTGGGCAAGAGGCAACCAAATGGCCATGCTCAAAACTAACCTAACAAATGATGTTGAGATTACAAGAGATAGAGAGAATCGAATGGAACCAACACAAATCCAATTCTGCAATAAAGGGAAAATAAACCAGCACTAGGACAGCCCAACTCTTGAAGAAAAATCAGCCAACTCTTGAAGAGAAATCAGCCTGTTGTCCGCCGAGATGCACACCAGCAGCAGAAATCTTTCGAAAGCTGTTCCCTCACTACAAGTGGGGAAGGTGTGGCTTTGGGGGCAAGCAATGAGCCAGGTATTGTCACCCGAATCCCAGCTCTTCCATTTAGGCAAACTCCTAACAAAGCCAAGGGGGGTAGTCCCTACAAAGAGTTGTCTATGGCTCTATGTTTTTTAAACGTTTTTAAGGTTGCGGATGCGGATGGGTGTTGTTTAGGAGTTTTTTAATGAGATCACAAATTTTGAGATAAACACAAGATAAAAAAGCAATCCACGTTGCAGATACAAGATTGTAGATAAACAATATAATGAAAACTTGTCAATGAAAAGGCATCCACAGATAGATAATAACCTAAACAAATTCCCAATGGACAAATGGCCCAGATAAATTAAAATATGAAAGTTCAAAGTGACCATTGCCAAATGGAGTCAAAATGTGTGAAGTGCTGAGGGATGCTGACAATACAAGTCTCAAGATAATGTTTGTTGGATTGTTTTGCAATTGTTCTTGGTTTATTTTAGAAAGTTTTAGTGATCTTGATTATTAGGGTTTAGAAAGCAAGGATGAAGTCCAACCGGAAAAATATACCTTCAGTGGCTCCGTTCGAAGACATGACGGACCTGTTTGGAATCACAAGCTAGGTGTTCAGAAAATTTAACCAGCGAGTGTCCAGATTGGGTAGCCCGACACCCACACTTGGAATTTGCCCACTACTTGAGTATTTATCGAAACAACACCGGTTCTTTGGTTATGGGGGTGAAGATTTTATTATGGTTATCACTTGTAAGATTAACAAATCCAATCACTGTTCTGAGTACGAGTCCAACTTTTTAGGGTCGACAGAGCATAATTGGTGATGGAAAGCAATGAGATAAATTTTAAAGGGGATGTGAGTTTGAAGTGTTTTAATTTAGAGTACACAGTAAAACTCTCCGACATAGAGTGCTCTTGACTTCACCTTATGATAGAAGTTCAAGAGACTTTAACTAATCTATATGCTGAATGCAAGGAAAATGCAGTGCTTATGCTCTCCGATAGAGAGTGCTCTCGACTTGTGTTATGGCAAGTTCAAGAGTCTTTGGTTCTTTTTAAAAGACAAGCAGTTTGTAAGCAAAGAAACCAAATGATAGCTCAATAAATAATGGAAAATGAGATCTAACAAGTTAAGATGCTAAGTAATGAAAATTTGAACTAATCTAGCAATTAGTATTACTTGCAAAAATGAAACTATTCTAAGTACTTGAAGCAAATCTAAGCTAAGAAACAAACCACACTCTTCCCCAAATGGGGAAGAAACACAAAAATGGGAGGCCGTATCCCACTTAGCCTTATTTTATTAATCAATTACAAAGTGAGGGAGTAAAGCCCTTGAAATGAAAAGCAACTAAGAAATGAAACTAAAACCCCTCTTTTGGGTTTGTACAAAGGAGAATGATTATAGTTTTTTCTTCTTGGTTCAAATCTTCTCTTTGGGTTTTGGTTCTCTTGTTTCTTCTCTTCAAGTTTGAAATCTGCTTTGAGTTTGTACTTCTTCACACCTACAACAAAATGCAAGTCACACTACAAGCACCCTTTAGCACTAGAAAAATCAAACCAAAGTAAACTATATGAAACTAAGATCTAAGTACTTAAAATGAAATGCACTTTTACAATGAGATCTAGATGCAACTATTTAAAGCAAACTAGATGCAAATCAACCACTAATCTATATGCTCATTCTTTTTCCAATGCAAGCTTTAACTTTTGAAATGAGATCTAAGAAACTAAATGCAAGTCAACAATAAACTAGATGCAAGATCTAACTATTGAAAATGAGATGCAACTAACAACCTAATATAAACTAGAATGAGATTAGATCTAAGAAATGCAATTTCTTTTTATGGTTTTTATATTATAAGGAGGAAATGGGAAGCCAAAACCAAAAACAAAACAAGGCAAAGGAAGAAGGATAGCAAGGTAAGACGAAAAGGCAAGGAGGAAAGCTTGAAGAAGGGAGATGAGAGCTAGATGAGAAGAGGAGAAAGGAGGGATGAGAGCAAAGGAGGAGGGAAGAAAACGAAGAGGAGAAAGACAAAGGTGAAAACGAAAGGAGGGAATGAAAGCTAGATGAAGGAGATCAAAATGAAAGGGAGAAGGACAAAAGGAGAAAAGGACGAGAAGGGAGAAGGCTAGAGGGATGGTAGGACAAAACTAGGAAGGAAAAGGACAAAGGAACAAGGAGAAGACAAGGCCAAAGCAAGCAAAACCAAGAATCAAACAATGGTAGGATCGAACCTTGGAACAAGGTGACCACTAGAACACTAGTCCCGAAAACCTTCCAGCTAGCTGGATGCACGCAAGGATGCTAGTGGGGAAAGAGAAGTAGCCACAAAATTATGTGGCACTTGGGATCGAATCCCAAGCTACTTTCTCAAGGCAAAACTTACATGTAAGAAGGCAGAGAGGAGTGTGGGAATGATAAACTTGAAGATCCACTACTCAAATAGTAACCAAGTAACCAGAAAGAAAAGTAGAGTTTTTTGTAGTTTGATGGATGAGGCAAACAAGCCCTTCGTTTCTCGATTTCTTAAAGTAAAAGCCTACTTTGGTAGCTTGTGGAATGAATGTGTAAACCGAGCAAGAGCTCTTGCACTTGGGAGAAAACCTGAAAAGCCACACACTTAAGAGAAAAGCAAAGATCAAACAATATTGTGCTAGATTGTTAGCCTTCTAATCACAAGATCATATGCTTAAGAATCAAAAGTAAATAACTAAGAATGGTATCACCTTAAACAAGATGAAGCATGGCACACAAAAAGCTCCCACATGGACCTCCAAAGTCTTCAACTTTATTCAAATTCCAAACAAGAATACAAATTTCTTCAGAGTTTCTATGCACAAATCTCCATGAGAAAAGAGGAGGCAAAGCATTCCTTATATACAAAAACTAGAAGCTACCCTACCCTAATTCGAATTGGCTTTGGAAGGAGCCAATGGCACAAGAGATCAAAGTCAAAATTCCAATCAAATCTAGTCAATTCGTAGCTTGGAGTGCAAACTCCACCAAACAGCTCGAGTTGCAATAAAGGAAATGGGGAGGTGGGGGAGGTGGCCTCCACCTTGGCAAGGTGCCCCCCATCCCATCTTTGGAAGTATCACCAACCATATATCAAATGCCAAGTGTAATACATGATCCCTTGAAGGAGATATACGTGAGCCCTTTATGGATATACGTGTGCCTTTGAAGGAGCAAACTCGAGCATTACACGGTTCGCATGTCACAGCTACATAGCGCAGCAACCAGAGCAGAACTCTTCCTTGCTCAAATGTGATACAATGGCTCGTCAAAAGAGCAAATACTTCAGATAAACAGATACACTCAAACTCCAGAAGGCAAACTGCTTCATATGCACCAAACATTATTCACACTGTTTACAAGTACTAACTGCCCCAAATATTGTTAAATCACACGTTGCTAGCACAATTTGCAGAGAACAAGAATCTGGTAAAGTCATCTAAGTTGGTGTCAAGGTGGTAGGAATGTCTGGAAACACCCACATGATTCTTACCCTACTATCCATCTAAAATAACCCATAGCCGATGTGATCATGTTAATGGGTGCAGTAGACTAAACGGGGAAAGCACTATACGCAATTGTAGGGACTATGTACTGCTGATGTATCAGGGGCTCTATAAAGGTTTAGTGCGTCAATTGGGAAAATATAATTTCATCCAATCTGAATGCATCTATCTGGAAGGTCTAGGAGACTCCTTATAGTCACGCACCCAACTTTCACATGGCATTATATCTATTGGACTGAGAATAGGCTAGTCATCGAATCCATCTCTACCGTATTCATGTTTACTGTCAGAGCTTATGGAAGTACAAATACTCTGCCTATTATGAGCACATATGCAACAATTGCGTGGCTCCTTTGGATGGGATCATATTTCATAAGCCTCATCCAAGTTTCTCAGAAGAAGCACTTAAGTGCTAGAGCACTTGCTACCAGTACATGTTCCTAACAAGCTGGTACTAAGAGAGATAGCTTATCAAACTACAAAGCATGAAGCGAATGTGAAGTTGAAAGAGCATAAAAAGGAGGTCTTGCCAACAAACCCATCACCATCGAGGTTTACAATCTTTTGAATTTGTATTGGTGCAAATGAAAGCGAGAAAAATTGACTTCTACAAGTTACAAACTGCTTCCTTCAAGGTTCATAGCCCTTTGAAGAAGATAGCCGATCATTTCAGGTTACAAGGCCTCACCTGGCCTTACTGCCATCAAGATTTTTCAGGAGAAAAGGTTTATTACGCCGAGAGGCGCTCTACAGCCCAGTATAGGGGAGATCTTGTTAGTCGAGTGTTTGTTGAGTAACAAAATACTACAAAGTAAACAAAAAAAAAAATACAAAGTAAAAAGTAATAAATATTATGTTGGCCATAAACAAAAAAAAAAATACAAAGTAAAAAGTAAATTTATGAGACTTAAAATAGAGACTTTAGAGCTTAGGATTAGGTGGTAAATATTATGCCACAAACAAAAAAGAATAATACAAAGTAAAAAGTAAATATGAGACTTAAACTAGAGACTTTAGAGCTTAGGATTAGGTGGCTCAGGTATTGCACTCAATGAGTTAGTCAAGGAGAGGTTTGCACCTCGGGAGATTTGATCCCTCTCGGCGCTTGATAGAGCCTAGGATTTGGATCTAGGTTGGTTAAAGAGCATTAGACTTTGACAAGACTTGGATCAAAGAGTAAAAGCTAAGGATAAACAACATGCACTCAAAAGTCTACTCTGCTTGATTCCGGAGAACATGGACCCATCGAATAATGGACAATCTTCCACATTGAGGCAAGAAAACACTACTATTATTAATCTGGGCACTAGTATGGACACAGAAAACCTACCAAAGCAACAAGCTATCAATGCAAGAAACACTAGAGATAATAAACAGAACAAGGACAATAGTGAGGCACCAGCAAAACAAAAAGATTCAGGCCCAACCAACAAAACTGCAACTGAGAAGGTTCAGACAGGTACAAACAAGCAGCAACAAAAGACCACCAGTCCAAGCACTAGCAAGGAGCCAAGGAAAGCACCAGTGCAGACATGGGATTGACTGGTGGCGGTGCTAGCAGTTCATGAACACCATCTTGATTTGAGAAACTGTTAAATAATTACCTCCTACTACTAATGAGGACCCTTCTACAATGGTGAAGCCTTTCAGCTTGGACAAGCGAAAGAAAATGCTCAACAAACAAACTCATGAACAAAGGAAGATTAAAGTTGATAAAGTAACAATCAAGACCAGGGAATCAATTATACTTGATGTGCAGAAGATGCCCTTGACAGCAATGGTAACCACTGTAATCACAGTAGCATATAAGCCACTTGGTCCAAAATTTTCCAGATGGTAGATGAGATGAAGCAGAAAGACAAAAAATTGCAAAAATCCAAAATTGGGTTGCTTATTACAGGGCAGCCAAGCATCATCTCCGTGAATTTGATCTATATGCTCACAGGCTCGAGGAAGAGAATGTCCCATTGATTAATTTTATCATCATGTCCACACCGCATGACAATTTGTTGCTAAAGTGGTCATGATCTCGAAAAATATAGAACGACAAATCAATGATATGGCAAAGAAGGTGCAACAACTTGATAGCATAGTTACATAGTTACATGGAAAAACGAGTTCAAGCCTATTCTTATGAATGTGCATTCGTTGTGACCCACTAAGGTCAACCAATTTACTGCCAATATCCTCCAAATCCAAAGCACCCTCAAAGATGCAAATGGGGAGATCCAAAAGATACAATTAGAGATGTTGAAGAAGTTGCGGATCTACACCATATACCATCTTTTTGAAATGGCAACAAGTTCAATCCTATGCCTGAATTCATCAAAATTGTTAAGAAATCACCAGAGGATGACAAGCATAAGCTACAAGGACTATCCAATATTACTAAGTTGTTAGAGAATGCATAGAAGGCCCAATAACCATGTAGGTGTTTTTGATAAATTGATATATAATGCCCATAGGATTGGCCATATTTATGATGATCTTAGGCACAAGTTTGATGTTGTAAAGGCAGCTTATACGAGAATTGAAAAATATGTGAAGAGCCAAAGAGGAAAATGAAAGGTCACTTTTGTAAACTCTCATCTTGTTTTTTGTATAAATGCATGTAATATCACTATGTAAAGGGACTATTTTCAGAAGATAGAACTTGGAAAGGAGATTGGTTACTCTGCATTGTAAGTTCCCAATTTGATGAGCATAATAAATCCTGGCTGACTGTGGTAAATGTATGTGTCTTTGATTTATTGCTATGGTTGAAATTGGGTACCATAAACCATACTCCATAGTACCTTTCAAATATTTGAAAATTCTTTTTACTACTGTTACATGTGTTTCTTTGGGGGCTGATTGGAATCTAGCAACCAATCCTACAGCTTGCATCACATCCGGTCTTGTAGATGTCACATATAGCAGACTACCTATCATAGATCTATACATAGCATGATCCACTTCCAAAGATTCATCATCCTTGCTTAACTTACAGCCAGTGATCATGGGGGTATTAACATGCTTGAAATCTTCCATCTTAAATTTTTTTAGCATCTCTTTAATGTACTTGGTTTGAGAAATGAAAATCCCTTTGTTTGATTGAGTGACTTGTAATCTTAAGAAGAATGTTAGTTATCCCAATAGAGACATTTCAAATTCTTTCTTCATATCTGAAGCAAAGTTTACCCTTAGGACTTGTAGATCACTTCCAAATATGATATCATCTACATAGACAAGAACAATGATCATATTCTCATTTTCAAATTTTATGTAGAGATTACGATCAGTGGCCCCTCTTCTGTATCCTTGTTGTTTCAAGTAGTTGTCAAGTCTTGAAAACCATGCCCTTGGAGCTTGTTTGAGACCATAGAGTGCTCTTTTTAATTTGCAAACATAATCTCTGTTTTCTGATAAGAGAAAACCTTCAGGTTGTTCAATATAGACTTCTTCTTCAAGATTTCCATTTAGAAATGCAGATTTAACATCCATTTGATATACTTGAAATTTTTGTAACATGCAAAATCTAAGAACATCCTAATTGCTTCAAGTCTCGTTACAGGGGCAAATGTTTATTCACAGTCAATACCTTCCACCTGAGCATATCCCTTGCATACTAGCCTGGCCTTGTTTCTTATTACTTTACCATCTTCATTTAACTTGTTCTTGAAAATCCGCTTGGTCCCAATCACATTCTTGTCTTTAGGTCTTGTTACAATTTCCCAGGTTTGGTTTTTCTCTATTTGGTCCAGCTCCTCATTCTTAGCTTTGATCCAATCATCACTTTTGCTAGCTTCTGCAAATGTTTTAGGCTCTACTAGCGAAAGTAGTGCTTGTTCTTGATCATATATTAACCTTCTTCTTGTTTGAACTCTAGTACTTATGTCACCAATAACTTGACTTTCAGGATCTCTTTGAATTCTTCTTGATGGTGCTCTTGTATCAGGTCTTGGAGAATCTTCTTTGTTATTTTCGTGAGATACCTCATCTTCCTTTTCTTCCTGCTCAATTTCTTCTTCATCTTGTGAATCCTCTTTCCTTTGTGAGTCTTCTTCGTCCTTATCATTATTTGTTATCTCATCATCGTGAGTTCTAAATTCTAATACTTCTTGGCTTCATGTCATCTATTCTTACATCTGCACTCTCTATGATCTTGTGTAGTCTTTGATTGTAACATCTATATGCTTTCTTGGTGGATGAATATCCTAGAAATATTCCTTCCTCAGTTCTGGAGTCAAACTTACCAAGATCATCCTCATTCCTCTTTATGTAGCACTTACTACCAAACACTCTGAAATATTTGACAGAGGTAGGTCTTCCATACCATAGCTCATAAGGAGTCTTGTCATGATTTACTCTAAGTTGTCCTCTATTAAGTACGTAGAGAGCTGTATAAACTGCTTCTCTCCAATATGCATTTGAAAGTTTTGCTTCATTAAGCATAGTTCTGGCTGCTTCTTGGACTGTTCAATTTTTTCTTTCCACAACGCCATTTCGTTGAGGCGTCCTGGGAGCTGAAAATTGTCTTTTAATTCCACGGGTTTCACAAAACTCATTGAATTTGTTTGAGGTAAACTCTCCTCCATTATCCGACCTTAAACATTTGATTTTTAGTTTTGTCTCATTCTCAACCATTGCTTTAAAAATTTTGAACTTCTCAAAAGCTTCTGATTTTTCTTTGAGGAATGTCACCCAAGTCATCCTTGTATAATCATCAATGAACAACATGAAATAGGATTCTCCTTGCAAGCTTTTAGTTCTTGTTGGTCCACAAAGATCAGTGCGAACTATTTTCAATGCCTGTGAGGATGTATATTCCTTGATTCTGAAGTTGGCTTTAGTTTGTTTCCCATGTTGACAATGTTTACAAACTGAATTTTGAGGCTTCACAATCTTTGGCAAGCCTCTTACAACTTCTTTCTTACTCACCTTTATAAGATTGTCAAAATTCTAGTGTCCCATCCTTCTATGCCATAGTCAGCTTTCATCAATCAGACTCATGTGGCATTGCTCTTCATTTTCTAGGATGTATACATTACTTGAATTCCTTACAACAGTCCCAATAAGTTTTCTTGAGTTTTTCTTCCTGATTTCATATTTCTCGGAATCAAATATGCAGATGTGGCCTTGATCACATGTTTGACTCACACTGAGAAGATTAGGCTTTAAGTCTTCTACTAGCAACAATTTTCAGCTCTGATTTTATTTTTGATCGCAACTGTACCTTTTCCAATTATCTTAGAGGACATATTGTTTCCAAAAGTAACTTTTCCCTTTTGATCTCTTTTTAGGCTGATGAACTTGTTTGGATCTCCTGTCATGTGTTTTGAACATCCACTATCAACATGCCATATATTTTGCTTTTCTGTTGAACATAGAGCTATCATGGATTCTGTCCTCTCTACTATTTCTTTTTTCTTCCAGACCTTTCTCTGCTCTTTGTCTTGAAACCTGTTTGCAGTATTCCTTTTTGCATGAGTCATTAGTTTGCATTCTCTAGTGATATGTCCATGGTTATTGCATTTGTAACATTCTATATCATAGCTTTGTAGAGGTGCAAAGGAGTTATGGTTTCCTTTTCTTTCTTTTGGATAATTGTTAGATGTATTCTTCTTATGAAAATGAACCATTCCATATGCTTTACAATTCAGGGCTTTATGTCCAAAATTATTACATGAGTAGCAGTGACCCAAAAAGATTTGTTGATACCTGCTTGTCATTGATCTTCTAGGCACCATATTTGTCTCATGTAAGTGAGGATTAGATTTCTGACTATCCCTTGTTTCGGTTGGACTCACAAGTGCAACAACATAACTCTTTTTGTTATATCCTAACCCAGTTTTTTCACTTGATGGTCTTTGGGCACTTAGGATGTCATCTAGAGTCTTCGAGCTCTTCTCAAATTTTGTTTTAATAGATTTCTCATAAAGTTTCTTTTTAAGCTGAATAATTTCTGCTTCAAGTCTTTCAGATTCTTGCATTCTTTCTTTGAACTGCAATTCTAAGTTCTCTTCAATTTTCTTAGCCTCTTGGAGCTGGATCTTCAGATCTACAATGATTTGACTTGACTCCTCATCTCTTGTCTTTTGTTCCTCTTCATGATAAGCTAGTTGTGTTCTTAAACATTTAATCTTCTTTTTACTTTTTCTCAATTATTCAAGAGCACTTATGAGTTCGGCCTTTAGGTCCACCTCTCCTTCGATATCTGATTCATCATCTGGAGCTCGAGTTTATATTCCCATGAATAGAATTTCTGTTTCCTCATCTTCTTCTTCTTCCCATTAAACTTCTTTTTGTTTGCTGCAGTGTTCTTCTTGAATTTCTTAGAGGTTTCTCTATCATCACTATCATCTTGTTTGGGATAGGGACATTTTGATGCAAAATGCCCAATTCTTCCATAGTTAAAGCATTTCAAGGGTAGCTTTCCTTTGTACTTACCAGTACCTTTCTCAAGTTTCCTGATGAAAACTTCATCATCATCTAAGTTCTCTGAGTAGTTTTTGGGTAATGTTTCAGATTTCTTTGACTCTTTCGTGGCTTTGAATGCTACCTCTTTTCTTGATGGTTTATTCTGTTCTGTTCTCATCTCATAGGTAGTGGAGATTCCATGTAAATCATCCACTGTTAGAAAGTCAAGATCATCTCGATCTTCTACAGTAGACACTTTGGAGTCATACCTCATTGATAGTGTTCTTAGTACCTTTTCAACAACTTCTTTCTCCTGTATTTCTCCTCCCAGGCCTCTGATTGCATTGACAATTTCATCTACTCTTAAAAGGTAATTTGCAATGTTTTCCTCTTCTTTCATTTTTAATCTTTCGAATTGTCCTTTGCATGTTTGGAGTTTGGATTTT
This sequence comes from Larix kaempferi, assembly GCA_027924585.1. Lineage (NCBI taxonomy): Eukaryota > Viridiplantae > Streptophyta > Pinopsida > Pinales > Pinaceae > Larix > Larix kaempferi. The sequence goes on from BSBM01000560.1 coordinate 9,973,770, forward strand.
TTGACTTTGGTAGCTCCTTCATACACATTTTTTAATTTGTCCCAAGCATCTTTGGTTGTCTTACATTGCAAGACTTTGACAAACACTGAATTTGACTGTCCATTCAAAATTGCATTCAATGCTTTTGCATTGGCTTCATATTTATCTTGTTCATCTTTATCTGTCGGTGGACTGGCTGGTATTTTATAACCCCTTTCAACAACATTCCAAACTTTGCATCCAATAGACATTAGATGGCATCTCATTCTTACACTCCAGTATGCATAATTTTCTCCTATGAATAATGGAGGTCTGTTAGCAGCTAAACCTTCTTGTTGATCCATAGTGTTTTAATAGGATCTTCCTTCTAGTGATTAAACTGTAGTGAAGGATCCTGCTCTGATACCAATTGTTGGCTTATCTAGCAATATTGAGAGGGGGGGGGGGTGAATCAGTATTGCCTTCTTTTTCCTTTAATTAAAACAATTAGTATTTAAACAATGTATAATATGAATCAAACAAGCAAGGACAAATAATTTTATCGTGGAAACCTGAAAGAGCAGACTACAAAATCAAACTTATTAATAAAATGATTTCTACAAACTTATTTTTCTGCTGCAACAGAAAGGATGCTTCAACATCCCAGTTTTCTATTTGCACCAACAGATAAAGATCCTGCAACAACCTTGTTTTCCAGCTGCTACTGGAAGGAGGCTAGAACCTTCTTGATAGGCTTCGACTTGCCACTAGCACCACCTAACTTCCCTGATATTTATAACTTCTTGATTTTCTACTTGATTCATTAATTCTGGAAATGCTTCATGCTGCTGGTCTCTCCCTTTCTTTATGCTGCTGCGTTATGCATTGTAGATACATATTTCTTCTAATTCGAAACTTCATTTAAATACCTCATTCATCCATAGGAACGCGCCTCTTCAAGCATCATGCCTTTTCAACATTGTATCCTTTCACTAAACAATTACATTTCAGTTTAATAAATAATAGATATTTGTTTGCTTTGATAATTATATTTAATTAATTAATCTCGACATCTCTTCCTCTTCTTGTGCGGGCATGTCTTCCTTCTTGCGGACATCAATGCCAATATTCAACAGCGCCCCCCCAGCCCTCGCTCCCGAAGCTTGCTTCCGAAGGAAGTGTCCAGGAAGCGCTGGGGAAGCTCTCTTCCTAAATGCTCCTGTATGGGAAAGTTTTTAGGAAGCTCACTTCCTTGCCAAAAAAATGGTCCCTCCTTTTTTTTCAATTTTTCTTTAAAAAGTTAAGTGATGGGTGGGGGGGAACAAACCCTAGGCCCATACTAATGCTATATAAAGGAGGGAAAGCCTACTCTTATAACAAAAAACCTAAGCTTAGTGGGAAAGCCTACTCTTATAGCAAAAAACGTAACCTTAGTAATCATTAGTAGCATTAAATGGTCATATTAAATTCTTAAAGTAAAAGTTGACATTCTTCTTATCTTTCATTTTCTATCATTTTTCTTAAATTTTTAACATTACCATTAATTGTTTCAGGATGTTTGAGAGTGGTTCCAACCTCATCGGACTTCAAATGCAAAAAGTAGAATTTTTGATCCCATTCAAAATTCAGCAGGCTTAACAGTTTTTAGGATTTCAGGATTCCAATGTTTCTACTGGATTCTATCATGTATGAGAGCATGGATTGGCATTCAATCAAACACATCAGCCCCTCTATGTACCTTGATGTTGGTGGTGCTGATTGTTTAGATTGATGTTGGTGGCCTCAACACTAGTTTTTGAAGAATCCCTAGTATATAGCCTATTTATTGATGTACTTTGGTCCAGATATGGATTGCACTCGGTGTTATTTTGGTTGTTTGCACTCTTATTTGCTATATACATGAGAAACTTTGCATATTTGTGTATAATGGTTTGAATTTTGATGGATGCACATGTTTTGTTGACATATGCATCAAAATATATAAAATATATATATTATATAAAAAACGCTTCCGAAACGCTTCCAAACCGGAAGCTTTTGAAAATTTCGATTTTTATTCCCGCTCCGGCTCCCAAGTAACCTTGGTATCAGCTACAAATACCACCCCCAAGCTAGGCTATTGGGCCACTAGGGAAAAGGAAACACCTACAGGATTCTCTCTCTTAGCCCACAATCTATTTGCTCTCATGCTTAGTCAAACTGCTCACCACCGAGCAATTACAAGGATCTCACTCAACCATCCCAACGATGGCACTCTCTTCTATTGCACCACACAACACGAGGAAGGCATTTCCCTTCACTACACAATTCCCTTAGGAAATCCATCCCTTACAGTACTTATCATTGTGTGCAAAAAGAGTCCAATCTGCTATATGCTGTTAGAGAACCTCTTGTGACATTAATTTGTGGCTTCTCAAGCATTCAAGAGTAGCAAAACTCAATGGATAAAGGTTCCTATCTTTCCCAACCTTTACGCTCACCTACAACCATTCTCTTCCTTCTAATGTTAGCAATTTCCCTTCACAATTCAAATTTCTGGTTATTTTCATAGTTTGGTATGGTAATGGCAATGGAGAGAACTAGATGAAAAAACTCTACGTAGTGTAAAAATATGCATGAGAATGAGTGGTAGCCCCCAAAGGAGATGAGAGGATGGTGAAAAGACAGTTGACATAACTTCTGATCATAGAAGAAAGGACTCTTACAACTGTCATAGAAGTATATTCATTCCATGCTTCCATAACTACACGAGGAGACTTTTCCCACCAACTTCACACATGCATTCAATGATTGGATTTGATAAGTCAAAAGGGAGTAATTGTCTCATTTAAGGCACATGGTAGCAAATAAATGAGTTCTAAGGTTGACACTTGGCAATAAAGAATTTAATCTACCATATGGACCCCTTTCTTCTTCTCCTCTAGTGGAATCATAGCCCCTCTAGTGCTCTTTACACAACCATCTTTGACCATTTTTTAATATAATATTTACATACCTTTCAAATTAGCATGACAAGCCAACTACATGGTCCATATAGAGATATTTACATTATACATGCCTAGCCATTCACTAGTTGGGCCTTGGCCTCGAGCTCTGCACTTGGCGTTGAGCTCCGCACTAGGAATCCATACTAGCATATTAACATCATTTTCATAATTTGATTTAATCTAAGGGTCAAAATTGGGGGTATTACACAAACATCTATGGTCTGGGAAATAGAAGAACCTGGATAGGGAGTTTCCAGACTCCTTGAAAAGGTGGTAAATTGTCCTATAGTCTTTTAATAGATGGGGTGCTTGAAGATGTAGTGCTCCTTTGTCTTGGTCTCATGAAGATGATAGAGTTGACGGATCCTTTTTCCCTCGGTGATGTGGTGGTCAATTTCAACTTGAATATGATGAGAACCAACCTGAAACTACCTAGGCAGGATCCGAACATCATACATCTAGTGCTTGAATTGTGTATAAGGCCATCTCTCAACTCTAGAAAGTGCTCTGCGTAGAATGCCATCTTGGAGCTTAGCCCACCTATAGGATCAACCAATTTAACTTGATTAAACTATCTAATGATGCCATCCCTGATGATCTTATTCAACTCCTGGTTATTCGATAGGAGTCGGTTAGGGGCATAAAGAAACAATTTGAATTGGGGGAGGTAGTTGATCAAGATAGCAATTGATCGAAGTAGACACGAGGCTTCCACAAACTAGCAACGAGCTCGATCGAAGGTACTAGAAGTGGCTATGGTCTTTGAAGAGCAATAAGCAAGATAAGGGTAGTGATACTTGCTTGCCAAAGACTTTGTGAAGCATCGAACTCGGTGCAAGAGGGAAATTAGTCCAAAGAAGGTTTCAGTCCTGAAGTGAGTGGCCACCAACTTTGCTTGAAGATTGGCTCGGGGAACAGTCCTCTTGCATTCGATGATGCAACAAAGCACGAGAACTTGTGCTCTTTTTGTTACGACCCAATTCGACTCCAAGAAACTAGGTCCCTAGATCTCCAAACCATAAAGAATTATTGGTCTGATGAGGTTTTCCATGAGGTCTGTCTTGGCTTGAATATATTGAAATGGTTATGGAAACACCGACTCTCAAGAAGAGGGAGGGAGCCATAACACTTTTTAGTCTGGGGTTGGGAGGCTTTCCTCAATCTAAATCTAGGCCCTAAAAACTGAACACCAATGTAGTGTATTAAAGTTAGTGCAGTTGCGAGACCCATTCTCAGAAACGACGGTACCCTAGTCAGTTAACCAGGGTTCCTGGTTAAGTTAACCAGGTAGAGTAAAGAGTAAGACCCTAGAAGGTACCCTAGGGCCCCCAACTGTCTCCTGGGGTTCTTGATCGGGGACCAAGCAGGTTGATGCCATGGAAAAGTCCCTAGCATGTGGCTAGGGCCCCTGTTTGTCTCTAGGGTATTTTGGTCTGGGACCAGACAGTTCCTTGATCACGAGGACCAAGCAGGTCCTGCAGGTTGAGACAAAGACCTCCTGGTCTGGGACCAGGCAGATTCTTGGTCACGAGGACATAGTAGTTCTTGCAGCGACATACTTGGTTAGTTAACCATGTGGATCTTGGTTAGTGGACCAAGATGATGATGTGTGACGTCCTTCTCTCCTAGGTCTTCGAGATGGTTGAGCTAGATGATCTTCTCAAGGGACTGGCCACCCCTTGTTGGAATCACTAGAATTTGACCTAAGGAGCAGTCTAGAGGATTACAAGATCACATCATCCAGTGTGGACCTTCCTTATACAGTGATGATGAACTTTTAGGTAGTATATGGAACACTTGTACATTTGAGAGAAAGATGATTGGTTGTACCCCACCCACCTTGGTTGCTCATCCTTGGTCTTTACTCCTTGTTGTGGTACCTTGTCTTGTTCACTAATTTGACTTGTGGTCATCCACCCACCTTGAGTTGTCTTGATTTGTACCACCTTGATGTTTTATGGGTACTAGGGTTGATTGCCCACCTTTGTGGTTCACCCTTTGGTCCTAGGGTTATGGGTCATGTACCCTCACTTGTTTTATGTTGTACCATGTGTTGGTCCTTATTAATTATATGTATGGTGACATAACCTTAGTACCCACCTAAGTTACCCTATTTATATTTTATGTTATTTTTATTTTTGTGACTTAACCCTTATGTGTTGCCACCCACTTAAGACACATTAATTATATTTTATAAGTGCTGTGATGTCTTGACTTATTGGTACCTCCCTCCTAATTTAATGGAACCCTAACTAATTCAAAGAATAAATTAATGACTCTTCTAGAAGTCATTGAAGTCCTATTTATTGGAGCTTATGTTTACTCATTTGATATCATCTCAAGATCTTACGTCTCAGCTCTGATCCCTCTACTTGATGTCAAGGTTTTTACTGCTGTTCATTTTTTGGAGGCTGCCCACCTGTTGAACATTTCAGATTTGATCTGCTTGATTATTGCCAGGGTTCGCTGCTTCTACTCTTGACTGAACTGTGACCTAGTTGAGGTCTATCCAGCCTGCCTGCTATCCGTTTTGCTTCCTGAGACCTAGCTAAACTCAACCATGACTTTGGAGAGGCTCGATCTGCTGTTTTATGGTTTAATTGAGATCTGATCTGCTCCTTGTGGCTAAACTGAGATCTGATCTGCTCCCTGTGGATAAACTGAGACCTGATCTGCTGTTTTAGTTTGTTTGGGATTTGATTTGCTTGTTGAAGTACTGTTGAGGTCCGATCTGCTTTGTGGTTGACTGTTGAAGAAGAATGTGACCCTATCCTAACCTTACAACTCAGGCGTGACTCTTTTTAGATCTCGATCTGTATGCTAAGAGATTATTGGTGGAAGCCGTGAGCTTCTTTAGTCCAGTTTCAGTCTGCTAGGTGCAGATCTGTGGAGGCCGTGAGGCCTGTATAGTTTGATTATCCTACTGAGCATATATGTATGAGGGCTATGAAAACTGGTGGTTAGGTCTTTTGTGTAAAGACCTTATGCAGATCTGATTTATTGAACTCAGACTTTGTTGAGTCTGTTCTATGTGTTCAGATCTTGTTTACTGTACCAAGCCTTGCTTTTGATCAAACCTTTGTGCTGATACTTAGAATCTTATTTGCTGAGATTTAGTTGTGCTTGGATTTATGATGTTGAGACTTATTGACGGCTGATCTTTTGTGTTGAAATTTTTGTTGAGTCCATATCTATTGTGAGCTTGATTGTGCTGAGTCTTTTACTGGTTTTTGACTGTCATTGATCATCCCTGTTGACAGCACTACATCCCTATTATCTCTCTCTCTGGTTTATACTTACCCTCTAGCAGGGTCAGCTGGTTCCTAGTAATTGACTGGCCTCTGAGAGGTACAATCTTTTTTTGAGAGTAATTTCTTCTGAGTATAAAATTGGAAGGATCCCACACTGCAGGTAAGTACCCTAACTTGTTAATTAGACTTGTTATTGTTAGTTAGGTTTAAACTGCTGATTACATGTTACTGAATATTACTTTAACATAAGGACCTCTTGGTAGTGTTAAAGGTAAAAGTGATGAAAATTATGTTTTAAATTATACAGTCGATTACTGTGTATAGCTACTGCTGTACTATTCTTCTTCATTATAAATTTGTTATACTGAATTTTGCATTAAAGTATATAAGTTTTGATTTTTTTCTGCATCAAACCCTAACCCTAAACAAAATTTAACAGTGATGATCTTGATGTCGACACCCTGGAAATACTGCTGATTACATATTACTGAATATTACTTTAACATGAGGACCTCTTGGTAGTGTTAAAGGTAAAAGTGATGAAAATTATGTTTTAAATTATACAGTCGATTACTGTGTATAGCTACTGCTGTACTATTCTTCTTCATTATAAATTTGTTATACTGAATTTTGCATTAAAGTATATAAGTTTTGATTTTTTTCTGCATCAAACCCTAACTCTAACCAAAATTTAACAGTGGTGATCTTGATCTTGACACCCTGGAAATAAAAATGGTACTCTTATAGAACATGTAGAGTCTCGTTGAAGATCATAACTTTGTTTTTTCCCAAGTTGATCATCAACTGATGAAGACCACAAAATCTATTAAAGGCAGCAAGTTGTCTGTGTAATTCCTTTGTGGTGGAAGACAAGAGGATAACGTCATTCTTGAGGATGGAGATCAAAACCCGTAAAAAACGACACTAATCCCTCGGTAATCAAAACAGGTGGCTTCCCAGGCACATCATAGAGGGCAGTTGTATGAATGAACATGGAATGGGGGTCCTGGAGTGGTAGGGGAAAATGGTGCACTAGAAGGTTTTAGGGGAATGGCACAGTGTAGCCTGCATTTTGAAGTTGAAGCCAAGTACTTGCAGCCTTGGAATAAAGGTATCAACTTAATTGGTGGCTAAATCTTAGTTGTTTGATGTGTTTGCTTTCTTGAATTTTCTAAATCATTTGACATTGGGAATTACTCCCACTTAATTGATTTTCTACTCCATCACCCATGGAATTTAAGGCACTGTGGTCACAAACATTATTTTTCAGATTTTAAGCTTGCTGTTTTTTTTTTTTTTTTTTACTGCAGTTCTGCGCTTTAACAACACTGATTTTAGGTGAATCTAAGGCAGATTTGCATGGATTCCAAGGTAGAATTAATTATTTCAGTGTAAATCAGTGTTGCAACTTGCTGTCTGAGGTTTTTTTTTCACATGTGGTTCACAAATCCCCCAACGGGGCTAGTACCTCCACGGTAAGAAATCACAGGGGGCCCACTCGAAGGGGCCGCACCCCGTTCGCTCTGATTACAGAGCTAACCCGATGGGGACATCAAGTGAGGACCTTATATAACAATGTATAGCCACCTAGGGATTTGACCCTGAGACCTTCTGCTCACAACTTACAGCACTCAACCACTTGAGCTAGCCCACCGGGCTTAACTTGTTGTCTGAGGTTATTTTACACAGATTTTAGTTTTTACTTCTAATTTTCACATAACGGCAAGTTATTTTCACAGTTTGAGGATATTTTGTTTCCCAGGTTTATATTGATCTCTAGATTGCATAAGGATTCCCTCTTGAAGCTAGCAAGCACTAGCCTGAAGTGCATAGGGATTGTGTGAGATGATATTGGTACATTCCTAGTTACCATATAATCCGACATTTTTGAGTGCTCAGGGTTTATGATCAAAAGAACAAGGCTAAACCAAGGCAAGCCAAGGCAAGAGACCCTTAGATTATTTTAATTAAATGGTCATAACTTGCAGGTTAAACTAATTAATCAGTGAGAAAACAACAAAAGATTTGGGGCACTTGGTTACCTATGGAGTGGATTGCACTGACAAATCCAAAGGATTAATAAAGGAGCACTTCTCCAAATGATTCAAATTCCCCTTTTGCTTGTGACATTCTGCCTTGTTCTAATACCACTGTTAGAGCACCTCAATTTGTACCTATAATCAACACTCAAGCAACATACTTGCATGTGTATATATATTATAAATTAATATTCATCATTATACTTTTTTTTTTTTTTTTTTTTTTTCCATGTGGTTCACTTTAATCGGCTTAGCCGACCGCTACATCCACGAAATAATTTCCGACGGACCCGCCCCGAAGGGGTTTCCGCCCTACGGCCGCTGCGTGCCTAACCCCAAGAGGGTCTATGAGGATGGATCCCGTGACCTCGCATGCTGGGAGGCCTAACTTCCGAGAACACAACCGATCGAGCTAACTCTTGGGGCTATTCATCATTATACTTGCATATGTATATAAATTAATATTCATCATTCTTGTAAGATACAATTAGGACTATAATAATAAAAATTGGTACATGATATGTGATTACACCCTATTACATGTCCCAGGGAAACCACCCCAAGAGCCTTATTATTATTTTTTCTAACTGAAACGGTTAGAAACTGTGTTAAAAGAAAGTGAGTTAATACAATTCTTTTAGAGAGTCTTATATTGAATATTCAGAATTCCTAAATATTGAATATTCAAAATTCCTAAAATATAATAAGAGCCTGCCTACAAGGCTACAACCTACACTGCTTTTACATTTTTCTTCAAAAGTAATAAATCCTACTCTATGTTGCCTGGAAACGTGGGTACGAGGACGGGTACTGGTACGGGTAAGGGGATGGGGATGCCACTTTTTGAAACATGGTACTTGGGTACGTCTGGGGTGCTATATATAATTATATGTAAATATATTATAAATTTTACGATAAAGAGTAAGAACAAAATATTATAAATTATACTATGAATTATAAATTATACTATGAATTATAAATTATACTATAAATTATATTATTATAAATTACTATAAATTATATTATTATAAATTATAGAGTATATATTATAAATTATACTATAGACGCAAATTGCTTGATGTTTGCCCAGTCCACCTTGGAAACCAGCTTCGATGTTGTCCGCCCCGCTAAAGAATGCAACCGTCTGCCCGATTGGAGTGTCCGTTGTCAAGTGTTAACTGTTTGCCGGTTCTTGTGAGCAATGAAAGTGATGAAACATTAAAAGTGAAACAATGAAATGGTTTGGGAGTAGTGATAAGGATAGACGCATAGTGTTTAGGGTTGTGGCAATTAATTTAACCAAATTGATGACAGATTTTCAAATGGCTGAGCCGGTCGTACCTCTGGTGTACCCAAACATGGGGTACGCCGTACCATTTTGACCACAAGTACCCATTTTTTTTGGTTGGCATCTTTGGTACGGGAAGAATGTACATGGTACGGTAGGGTATGTACCATACCTGTACCCAAATACCCGGTACAGGCATGTGTACCCAACCCATACCCAAGTACCCGGTACGGGCATGTGTACCCTACCCCCCGGTACAGGTACCCTTACGTCACAAATCCTACTACTATAAGTTCTAACAAATTGTCCTAACAATAATATCAATTTACAAAACTTAAAAACCTGGCTATTTAATAGGAACCATACCCGCCATGGGCCTCCTACTTGTCCTCTGCTTCAGGTTCCATGGTTGCTTTTGCGATTTCCATATCTCCTTGAACCTATTGAATTGTATCTTTATCCATGGCCACTTCTTTGGCTGAACCAATTGAATCTCGAGGAGGAGAAATCTTGGGATGAGGGCTGTTGACCAAATATTGAGTTAATTGAGAATCATGTTGTGCTCTGTTGTAAGTTTCTTAATTTGGTTGCCTTCTATTGCCACCCTTGTTGCCAATTCCACATTTTGACCATTTGTTCATCTTATTGGGAGAACACTCCATTGTTAAGATGGTTTACTGCAACTTGGAGGTTCTTTGTTTGATGCACCACCCTCTTTAATATCCCACGAATTTTGGCAATTTCACATGGCCCACAACTCCAAGTGCGATGGTGCCAGTCCATGGTGATAAAGAACAACCTCATTGCAACAGAGTCGAGGGAAGGAATCCTCCTAGAATGCCAAACAGTTCTAGAGTTAACACACCTGAATTCCAAAAGCTCAACAAAATTACCAAATAGAGCAAGTTGAGAAAGGGTCAAGCTACTCAACAAGCACTTGAAATTCCTTAGTTGAACATGGAAAACCACTGAAAGGGATGCTAATTGCCATTTCACAAGCCCGAGCACCAAACTCAACACATTCAAATTGCAATCCTCCAACAAATTGTGAGGGTTTCCATTGCTTGCACTTGACATTGTTCAAGATGAGGCACACAGGTTTAAGCAAATCAATGAAGCAAACCACAATGAGGATGCCTAACAAAAATGGTGGGGTTGTCCATGAACCAACAAACACGCCGAACAAACCAACATTATCCCATCTCTCTTGTGAAGGGCTATTTCATCACCCATATTAAGTTCCCCTGCCTAAGCATGAGAGCATCAATGCGAAGTATGGGTGCAGTGAATTGGGCTTGATTTCATGTGGCATGATTAACCATGCCACTTGTCCATTGATATATAATACAAGCCTTTCTTAATGTTTAACTTGTGAATATTCATGGGAGATAAGCAATGGATGGAACCCTCTACATTTTTGCTCAAGGAACCTTGATTCAATAAGAAAGGGGAACCTCCCACGAATGGCTAGTATTGATCATGCAAGTCTCCACTGCACAATCCTGACCATTCATGCATACATAGGTGATCAAGGTTTAATCCAAGGGCAGATGCCACGAATGGCTGGGATTTAATCGCACATGTTTCATTGTGTGATCTTGACCATTCGCACAAGTAGAGATGTGCCAATCTTTGTACATTCCACAAACTAACATGCCAGCATCTTCACAACTCTTCCAAGGACCACCTTCACCAACTTGTGGAATCATATTGGTGTGAGATATGGGGTTCAGGGGAGATAATATGTAATGTCTTCTTTATGTGGCCCCTATTTAGCATTAAAGGGGGATGTGAATATTGTGATGTAATGCCTTCTCTCTGAGGCCCCCTATTCAGATTAAGGAAGGGGCGTTGAAATTTGGGTTGTAGTCCTCATTTGCATTTGGCCATAGCCAAACTTATATTGAGATGGGTATCTATACACCCACTCTCATTTGTATTTCAATCACGGCCGACATTATTTTGAATTGGCTCTTTATACACCAACACATTTGTATTTTAGCCATGGCTTACCTTATATTGAGTTGGGTATCTAATTATCTATACACTCACTCTTATTTGTATTTTGACGATGGTCGACCTTATATTGAGTTGGGTATCTATACACCCACTCTCATTTGTATTCATCATTTTTCTCCGTAGCTCTGTATTCAACTTAACTTAAAGGGGGATGTTGAAAATGGTGTGAGCTTCACATTTAGCCACATCCAACCTTGTATTGTAATCATAGGTTTGGTTGATGCTAACCTTGTACACATAGGATCATAACCCCTCTTGGGAAAAGCACCCTACCTCTTGAGGTGTGTATATATACCCAACTCTCATTTGTAATTTATCATCAAGTGATTCATAATCATCTTTTATCAAAGTGATTTCCCTAAGGGTACCCTCAAGTGTTTTGCTCTCTTCGTTCATGGGTTTCTTTCACTTTCTAGCATACTTGGGTTATTTATCTCTTTAGGGCTGCACCCCTATTGGTTGTGTTACCAACTTATTTGTACCATAGTTGGATTATCTGAAGAGCCGCCATATGACAAACATGATAAGTGTTTGTGTAATAGTGTATCAGATGATCCATCCTTTATGCCTAGCCAGTTTTGGCTAGTCAATTTGTTGTTTGTCTTGAAATGACCATGCCCCACGGGGTTTTTTGTAATAAAAGTGTGCTAGTAGGGTTTAAGTGACTCGGTCACCCATGACTGCTTTATCAACTAAGGTATTCCAGGGAGTTTTTTTTACCTTGACCAATTATACTTTGCCTTCGGCTGAGATATAATTGACAAGGTTTTCTCCCGCTTCCTCCAAAGTTGGAATGCCCGATTTTGAAATTCTGGCCATGGGGGGTTATTAGAGTCCAACTGATGAATATGAACCTACTAGACACTATGGGTCGAGTCAGTGGTCATTTCCTAGGTCTGTAGTGGTTTTTAAACGTTGTTTGAAAAATTTTTACCGGACGCGTTGGACAGTTAATTATTTGATTTTTTAATAATTAATTTTTCCATAGTTTAAATGGAAAAATTCAAATTGTAATATGTCAGTCGTCCAGGGGTGTTTTTCACTGATTGGAGGCTTAATTCCTAAGCCAAAAATCATACTTAGATCCCAAACACCATTATCCTAAGTTTCGGATCGTCATTTGGCCAATTAATTAATAAATCCTCAAAAATTCAATAAAAGAGGATTATTAATTAATTAAATGAAAAGAGCCTTATTATTGATAAGCTCCTAAACCTTCAAATGTACATGTATCATTGTACGCACTTAGCCTTATTAATTCCTTATTAAATGTTCGTTGTTATCAAACAACAAGAAGTTAGGCTCAATGCCTCCAACTATTATGAGTGCAAGGTAGTTTGTGGATGTGAGGAAATGCCCCTCGTCAACTTTCAAGGAATTTCACCAGGTTGAAACCCCCAAATTAGAGTTCCCATCATTTGATTTGAATGCTCCAGCTCATAGTGTTGGTTACTGGGATATGTAAATGCAAAAAGAGAATTGATACTATATATTTAAAAGAGTGTGAAGCTAAGAGCAACAAAAGTTATGAAGTTCCAAAGAACTGAAATCCATTCTTATCCCTTAATAGATCCGAACTGATGTATTTATGCAAACAAAATATGACTTGAATTTCACATTCACATATTTCATTGCTAATTAAGGTAAACATAATAGGGAACATAAAACAAATGCATCCATTCACAATTCTATATACTCACAGATCAACCATAGCAGTAAATCAAAGACACATACATTTACCACAGTCAGCCAGGATTTATTATGCTCATCAAATTGGGAACTTACAATGCAGAGTAACCAATCTCCTTTCCAAGTTCTATCGTCTGAAAATAGTCCCTTTACATAGTGCTATTACATGCATTTATACAAAAAACAAGATGAGAGTTTACAAAAGTGACCTTTCATTTTCCTCTTTGGCTCTTCACATATTTTTCAATCCTTGTATAAGCTGCCTTTACAACATCAAACTTGTGCCTAAGATCATCATAAATATGGCCAATCCTATGGGCATTATATATCAATTTATCAAAAACACCTACATGGTTATTGGGTCTTCTATGCATTCTCTAACAACTTAGTAATATTGGATGGTCCTGGTAGCTTATGCTTGTCATCCTCTGGTGATTTCTTCACAATTTCGATGAATTCAGGCATAGGATTGAACTTGTTGCCATTTCAAAAAGGTGGTATATGGTGTAGATCCGCAACTTCTTCAACATCTGTAATTGTATCTTTTGGATCTCCCCATTTGCATCTTTGAGGGTGCTTTGGACTTGGAGGATATTGGCAGTAAATTGGTTGACCTTAGTGGGTCACAACGAATGCACATTCATAAGAATAGGCTTGAACTCGTTTTTCCGTGCAACTATGTAACTATGCTATCAAGTTGTTGCACCTTCTTTGCCATATCATTGATTTGCCGTTCTATATTTTTCGAGATCATGACTACTTTAGCAACAAATTGTCGTGCGGTGTGGACATGTTGATAAAATTAATCAATGGGACATTCTCTTCCTTGAGCCTGTGAGCATATAGATCAAATTCACGGAGATGATGCTTGGCTGCCCTGTAATAAGCAATCCAATTTTGGATTTTTGCAATTTTTTGTCTTTCTGCTTCATCTCATCTACCATCTGGAAAATTTTGGACCAAGTGGCTTATATGCTACTGTGATTACAGTGGTTACCATTGCTGTCAAGGGCATCTTCTGCACATCAAGTATAATTGATTCCCTGGTCTTGATTGTTACTTTATCAACTTTAATCTTCCTTTGTTCATGAGTTTGTTTGTTGAGCATTTTCTTTCGCTTGTCCAAGCTGAAAGGCTTCACCATTGTAGAAGGGTCCTCATTAGTAGTAGGAGGTAATTATTCAACAGTTTCTCAAATCAAGATGGTGTTCATGAACTGCTAGCACCACCACCAGTCAATCCCATGTCTGCACTGGTGCTTTCCTTGGCTCCTTGCTAGTGCTTGGACTGGTGGTCTTTTGTTGCTGCTTGTTTGTACCTGTCTGAACCTTCTCAGTTGCAGTTTTGTTGGTTGGGCCTGAATCTTTTTGTTCTGCTGGTGCCTCACTACTGTCCTTGTTCTGTTTATTACCTCTAGTGTTTCTTGCATTGATAGCTTGTTGCTTTGGTGGGTTTCCTGTGTCCATACTAGTGCCCAGATTAATAATAGTAGTGTTTTCTTGCCTCAATGTGGAAGATTGTCCTTTATGCGATGGGTCCATGTTCTCCGGAATCAAGCAGAGTAGACTTTTGAGTGCATGCTGTTTATCCTCAGCTTTTGCTCTTTGATCCAACTCTTGTCAAAGTCTAATGCTCTTTAATAAACCTATTCTCCTGGGAAATCTTGATGGCAGTAAGGCCAGGTGAGGCCTTGTAACCTGAAATGATCGGCTATCTTCTTCAAAGGGCTATGAACCTTGAAGGAAGCAGTTTGTAACTTGTAGAAGTCAATTTTTCTCGCTTTCATTTGCACCAATACAAATTCAAAAGATTGTAAACCTCGATGGTGATGGGTTTGTTGGCAAGACCTCCTTTTTATGCTCTTTCAACTTCACATTCGCTTCATGCTTTGTAGTTTGATAAGCTATCTCTCTTAGTACCAGCTTGTCAGGAACATGTACTGGTAGCAAGTGCTCTAACACTTAAGTGCTTCTTCTGAGAAACTTGGATGAGGCTTATGAAATATGATCTCATCCAAAGGAGCCACGCAATTGTTGCATATGTGCTCATAATAGGCAGAGTATTTGTACTTCCATAAGCTCTGACAGTAAACATGAATACGGTAGAGATGGATTCGATGACTAGCCTATTCTCAGTCCAATAGATATAATGCCATGTGAAAGTTGGGTGCGTAACCATAAGGAGTCTCCTAGACCTTCCAGATAGCTGCATTCAGATTGGATGAAATTATATTTTCCCAATTGAGGCACTGAACCTTTATAGAGCCCCTGATACATCAGCAGTACACAGTCCCTACAATTGCGTATAGTGCTTTCTCCGTTTAGTCTACTGCACCCATTAACATGATCACATCGGCTATGGGTTATTTCAGATGGATAGTAGGGTAAGAATCATGTGGGTGTTTCCAGACATTCCTACCACCTTGACACCAACTTAGATGACTTTACCAGATTCTTGTTCTCTGCAAATTGTGCTAGCAATACGTGATTTAACAATATTTGGGGCAGTTAGTACTTGTGAACAGTGTGAATAATGTTTGGTGCATATGAAGCAGTTTGCCTTCTGGTGTTTGAGTGTATCTGTTTATCTGAAGTATTTGCTCTTTTGACAAGCCATTGTATCACATTTGAGCAAGGAAGAGTTCTGCTCTGGTTGCTGGGCTATGTAGCTGTGACGTGCAAACTGTGTAATTCATTCGAATTTGGTCATATTATGCCTCATTGTGGGCATCATTGGGCAATGCCAGAGGTGGTGGTGCTTGCTGGTACATTCCAAAGAGAGTCTCATAGGTTCTATTGGAGGTTGTCCCAGTATTAGGTGTTGTCTCGTTGAAGCTGATGGCAATTTCAGGGGTTGTTGGAGCTTCGCCCACCTTTTTCGTTCCCTTTTTGCCTTTCTTCAGAGTCGTTGCAATGTATCTATACTCGTATCAAAGTCATTCGAAACACGGGATATCTGGTTAGGGAAATCGCATATTCCTTCAAACATACACATACATTCATTTCCAATTTCAAATTTCGTTATGAGAGTTCAAAAGGCCATTTAACACATTGAGAATCTCTTTGATTTTAAAATGTTAGCAAGCCAATGCCTAATGGGCTGTTGAGGAGCGAACTAGTTTAATGCATAATGAGAACACTTTGAATCCGTACTTGATGTATGTGATTCGAATTGTTCTATGCGAATTCAAATTTATAGACCAATTCATAACAAGCACGAAAAGCTCATACCTATGGCAGGTACTTTGAGCCCCTACTTCTCTCCTTAACACCCTTCAACTTAGTAAATTTGTGACTCTGGGCAAGGATGGAGGAATAACATTTCGAATTTGCGTTTTAATTGTGAGTGGATAAGAAGATTGAACGCGAAAAGGATTTGGTTAAGGGAAGCTAGCCTTACCTGGATTCAATGATGCTTGCCAGAATTTCTATAGCTGTGCCACTTGTCGAGGTTCGACCTTTCTTAACCAAATCGGATTTTCCTTTGAGGTGAAGGGTAACACGAATTCAGGCATTGCAATTTTTTCCCCAGCTTAGCTTAGACTCCCTGGCGAAATGAACAAATAACAACTTCGAACGCTTGGAGTTATTGAAGGAGATCCAATGCAATCTTAAACATGTCACTAGATATATTGTGAGCTCGAGTTTTGTATTCTCGCTAGAAGAAACAATGAGTTGTGTCGTTGGGCTTTTGCTACGTGTAGCCTAAACGTTCGACGATTTCGCCCATCCCCAACAACATTTTCTGGCATGAATTTGGTAAAAAAATTTAAGATTTCGAATAACAGTGTTTAAATTTTCTTAAGTGGGTGTCCCATGGTATTGACATAAAGTGAATGTTATAAAAGAGTCTATGGAGAGTTGCATAGATACAACACAATGACAAGAGTGAGTTATATCTCTTGCATGTTGGACAAGAGTGAGTCTTATCTCTTATGAGTGACAAGAGTGAATTATATCTCTTGTGAGTGACAAGAGTGAGTCATATCTCCTGTTGGGGTTTGTCTTTTCTGCTAAGGGTTTGGGCATAGTGAGAGTCAAGAGTTTGAGATCAGGTGAGTCATATCCGGAAGCATGGTGTTTTATGTGCTGTTTAACAAATCTGCAATAAAAGACAAAACTGTTGGCTGGTTTTCCACATTGGGGTTTCCAGGGTACTTGTGTTTGGTTTTCTCTATAATGGTTTCATATTAGTGTGTTGCCATTTATCTTTTCAGTAATTTAAATTCTGTGGGTTAATTTAATTACTGGCATAAATACAAGATTGAAATTGTAACCGAGAGCTGGTAAGATGAAAATTTCACACTCCATGTTCCTAGGGTTGGATCAAAGCTTCTATCTACCTATTGCATCACACACACCAATAAAAGAAAACAAAAATTTGTTGACTAGATGGATGATCAAGAATATTCGATAGGTTTAAAGTGGTTGCCTCTTGATATTGCAACAAATATGAAGGTATGTACAATACTACAAGTTGGAAAGCGTTTTTCACCTCCAGCTCAAAACATATTCTTTGCAATGGTCCCCAGTGTAGATGATGACAATATGCTATAGCATTATCCTCCGGGTATACCAATTATGGATCTTGGAGACGCATAAGTTGTCTTTGCCTTACTGATGGTCTTCCATAAAACAACCCTCCTAGTGGTGTCTGCAAGGGATGTGTGATGGGAAAAACATCATAGATAGTACATTCTAAAGGACCAATCAGGGTGTTTTTCCAAGCCCCTTGAACTAATTCATAGCGACATTTGTGGCCCCATGGCCACCCCTTCTTTTGGGGGAGCCAAGTACTTCCTCACCTTTATGATGACTATTCTTGGTTTCTCTAGATCTGCACCGTTAAATCCAAGGATGAGGTATTTGCCAAAATTTGAGAATTCAAAACTCTTGCAAAAGCTCAATGCAATCAGAAGATCAAGTGTCTCTGGACTGATGGGGGAGGTGAATACATTGGTAATACTTTTAGGTTGTTTCTTTTTTCATAGGGCATTTTTTGGTAGAAGTTTTTTACCTATGCTCCTCAACATAATAGAGTGGTTGAGCGTAGGAATAGGGTCATCGTGGAAATGGCTTGCTATATGCTTCATTCTCAAAGTATGAAGCTGCCTTTTGGAATAGAGGTCATTGTTTGTGCAACATACGTCATTAATTGCACACTTACTCACGTGGTCATTGGTATGACTCCTTATGAGTGGTTGCATGAGCAGGAGACCTCTATCTCACACTTTCAAATCTTTGGATCGAGTGCATGGGTTGACCCACCTCATCAAAGGAATGATATATCACCTGTTCATTACACTCCTTGCAGGAATCTGGTTGGCTACAATGAGACTTTTCAAGGGTATAATCTTTATAACACCACCTCTCACCAAGTGACCGAACATCGTCTCTTTTATGAACCTCTTTCTCATGGTCTACCGGGATCTCTTCCATAACTTCTTGCCAGTATCCTTGGATCATGCCTCTTCTTCTCTTGTTGGGCCACTTGTTGATGATTCCCAATTAGTTATAGTGGACATTTCTTGTTGGTCCACCCATTTGTGTTAATGTTTATAGCATCATAACCAGGATCACTAAAAGCACGGCAAAGCATAGAAACAAAATGAGTGTGGAGCTCGTCTAACCATGATGATAAGAACAATCATCTCCCAACCATAGACAAAGCTATTTGTCTCTCCCGAGCTCAGACCTTCCAATAGAAAACGATGTACATCCAGATAGTAGTAGCGCAACCCCAAGAAAATAAGAGAGAAACTTCTCCAATAGTGTAGAACCCCAAAAAATCGGTCTCCTAGTTGCAATAACGAACCTCTCTTGGCTAGAGCAAACTTGCTTTAGTGAATGATCAAATGAGAGGTTGAACTCTTTATTTATACACATCAAAAGGTGACTTTTTCCCTTACTGGCCCGACCTAACTTTCCCTAACTGGGCCGACCTGGATGGGGCAGTTTTGCCCATTGTTTGGGGCAAACTGCCCACTGTTTTGGGGCAGTTTACCCACTGGGCCGACTTGTCTTGGGGGAATACAAAAAATTACATTTAATAAATATTTTCTTTGTGATTTCACCGCAAGGTGTACATTGATTCTTTCAAGGGTTTTACATGATCAAATACATTGACATCTTGTCCCGTAGGAGGTACAATAACAAGATGAAATACAATAAGAATAACTTTCGAAGTTGCACTATTTCCAACACTCCCTCTCAACAAGGAAGGTATTCTTCAAACATTGTATTCTAATCTTATTCTTTCGTTGGTCGACCTATGAGGTGATGCCCCACGCAGCTACTACTCCAACACTCCCTCTTAGCCAGGGAGGCATCATCAATATTATCATACTGGAACACATCTGGATATCATCTGTACATCACGATGATCTCTAACCTCTCTATATCATAAGGAAGGTCTTCCGACACAATCTCGGTCCGTTGAGAAGTGTCAACAAATCAATCTTCGTGCATCATCTCAATCCAGTCCATCGGAGAACATGCACTAGCTCCACGACTCTGCCCTATCCATAGGGGAGTCACTCGTGCCCCAACTCAACAACTTTGCACAGTCCATCGGAGAGTCGATCATGCATTAGTACAATGTGCCTCGGCTCAACCCAGTCCATCGGGGGACTACATCATCGACAATCCCTTTTAGCTAGATAGGTATCATCACGTCGGAACACATCCGATCATCTCGTTTGAGCACGTATGATCATCACATTGGAACACATCTGATCATCTCGTCTGAGCAAGTATGATCATCACATCGGAACACATCCGATTATCTCATTTGAGCACGTCTGATCATCACATCGGAACACATTCGATCATCTCATCTGAGCACGTCTGATCATCACATTGGAACACATCCAATCATCATAAGAAGGTCCATTCTCACACAGGGATATACTCCACAAAGGAGTACTCTCCACAAAGGAGAACGTTCCACAAAGGAACCATCCCACAAAGGGACCATATCATCTTTTCAAAGAAGATATCTGATCTACCTGATCAGCTTGGTCATTCTAGACCACAGAGGATTACTTCCTCATGCACTTTATCGATCTCAAATCGAAAGGAGGCTACACTCCCCAGGAAGACACTTCTTCGAAGCACTTTATCGATCTCAAATCGAAAGGAGGCTACACTCCCCAGGAAGACACTTCATCCAATTTACCAGTCGTTACAACTGGAAGGCGGTGATAACTGCAGCTAGTTCACCCCTCTGGGCCCACACTCCACACAGGATAACGTTGCACAAAGGAACCATCCCACAAAAGGACACTCCACAAAGCAGTCCGTTCCACAAAGGAACCATCCCACACAGGGACACACTCCATAAAGGAGTCAGGCATAAGTCTTGGCTTGTGCCTCATCAACAACCACACTGGTCATCAATCTCTCTTCCCGAGGAAGGGAATCTACACCACTCCAAGCCTTCATTCTGGACAAGGGCTTGGTAAGGATATCTACAATCTGCTCATCTGTAAAGATATATTGGAGCTTCACTACTCCCTTCTATCACAAAATATCGCTGTCACATCAAGCTCATGACCATACAAATCTGCAAGCAGCTTCCGAAGCCATATTGCTTCCTTACTAGTTGCATTGGCTGTGATGTACTCTGCCTCGACTATATTGAGTGCCACAAAAGTCCGTTTCTTGTTGATTCAAGAAACCATAGCTGATCTCAAGCTAAAACAACACCCAGAGGTGCTCCTTCTGTCAACTGCACTATTGGCCCATTCTGAATCTGTGAAGCCTACTAGTTTCACTCCATTTTCTGAGGCATATCTCAATCTATAACCAATAGTACCACGAAGATATCTCAGCACATGCATAACTGCTACTCAATGTACTTGTCTTGGCTCGACCATGTGCTGACTCAACATGTTTACGGCATAGCAAATATCTGACTTGGTATTAACCATGTACAACAAGGAGCCAATCAACTGACGGTACATGGTGGGATCTACTAAATTTGAAGATATGGCAAAAGCAAGTAACTTCTTCAGATTTGCTTCCATAGGTGTAGCTATGGACTTACAGTCCATCATACCAAATCTGCGCAATATGTCAATGGTATAATTCCCTTGTCTAAGGAAGATCTCATTAGGTCCTTGCCACACCTCTAAGCCCAAGAAATAATGCATCAACCCCCATGTCTCTCATTTCAAATTCACAGATCATCTCCCTCTTGCACCTGGCAATCATACTCTTGTCCCCTGTAAGAAAGAGATCATCAACACAAAGTACCAAGATCAAGGGACGACCATCATCAACCTTATAATAAAAGTTTTGATCTGCTTCACTCCTTGTGAATCCTAGCTTTGTCAGGTAATTGTTGATCTTGGAGTACCAGGCCTGGGGTGCTTGCTTAAGCCCATAAAGTGATTTCTTCAACCAGATAATAGCATAAAGCTGAAACCTGTTTCAGAAACCCTAGTAGGAGAGGGTAAAAAATGAAGTTTGGAATCTTGCAAAATTGACTCCACAGATAGATGCGCCCTATCAAGGCAAGTTGAGAGAAGGTAGGATCGAGCCAAATCTGTGGACCGAACAACACAAAACTTGAAACCCTAATTTCTGCAGTAACTGCAGCAGCTGCAGAATTAGGTAAAAAATGAAACTTCTTAGAATTGGAATTTTCCTTCACCAAAAGATGTGCCTTCCCTAGGGCGAAATTTCCAATGCACTTTTCAAGCCAAACTGAAAGGGGAAGGCCCTAAAATGTGAAACCCTAGTTTCTTGTCCCCAGCAAAAATTAGGTCAGATTTGAAAGTTCTCTGAATGAAAATCTTCCTCCACAGATAACTGCGCCTTCCTAGGGCGAATTGAGTAGAGGTCTTTCCGGATCAATTCTATGGTTGGAAACCCTAAATTCTGGAAGCCCTAGTTTCTGGCACTTGTCTCTTTCAGCACTGCTCTGATACCATGTTAATGTTTATAGCAGCATAACCAGAATCACTAAAAGAATGGCAAAGCATAGAAACAAAATGAGTGTGGAGCTTGTTTAACCATGATGATAAGAACAATCATCTCCTAACCATAGACAAAGCTATTTGTCTCCCCCGAGCTCAGAACTTCCAATAGAGAACGATGTACATCCAGATAGTAGTAGCGCAAACCCAAGAAAATAAGAGAAACTTCTCCAATAGTGGAGAACCCCAAAAAATCAGTCTCCTAGTTGCAATAGCGAACCTCTCTTGGCTAGATCGAACTTGCTTGAGTGAATGACCAAATGAGAGGTTGGACTCTCTATTTATACACATCAAAAGGTGACTTTTTACCTTACCAGGCCGACCTAACTTTCCCTAATTGGGCCGACTTGACTGGGGTAGTTCTTCCCATTGTTTGGGGCAAAGTGCCCACTGTTTTGGGGTAGTTTACCCACTGGGCCGACTTGTCTCGGGGGAATACAAAAAATTTCATTTAATAAATCTTTTCTTTGTGATTTCACCCCAAGGTTTACATTGATTCTTTCAAGGGTTTTACATGATCAAATACATTGACATCTTGTCCCGTAGGAGGTACAATAACAATATGAAATACAATAAGAATAAATTCCGAAGTTGCACTATTTCCAACAATTTGTACTTTGATTTCTTCATCTATAGTTGTTGGGTAGTCCATTGGCATTGATGGGACTACTTCATCCTTTGGTCCCTCTTCTCCCCAAGATGCTTATTCTAGTCTTCTATCATTATACAAGGTCATTATTGGTGATACTTCTTTACTAGAGGTGCAACATGGTGGTGCTACTTCGCTTGGTGATCTATAGATCAATGATGATAGCTTTCTCGTGGATGCGTAGTTGTGGGATGATGACAATGATGATCCTTCTTCGATATTGTTCCCATCCCTGCCTAAATGGGTTATTTCTAGTCTAATAGATGATGTCGATTTCTTTGCGGGTCCTTTAACACATTGTTCAAAGTCATCTCAATCTTGGGATTTTATTCAAGCAGGTCCTCCTACTTCTTACAAATACTAGTTTACTCTGCCTAAGACTCATTGGAAGTTAATCAATGCTAAAAAAGATCTTGAGGGTTTTCTTCAGGTGTGGTATGGTTATTGATGACCCATAGATCAATGTTATGGGGTGGTATTATGATGAAGAATGGATGCATATTGTGATGGATTTGTGTATGTAATGTATTTTCTGTGGTCCCTTGTTTAGCATAAGGAGGGTTATTGAGATTAGGTGGTTAATCTTCGCTTGAGGCCACATGTTGACCTACTATATTGATTGATTTTAGTAAGCCTACACATGGGTAACTAACCCATTTATTATACTTTAGTTTATTTGCCTATTTTGGTTAGGGCCAACCAAGTCAACCTTTTGGGGTTGGTACCCCAACCCTAAAGGATGTGTATAAATACAACAAATTCATTTGTATCCATCCATTCAAGTTGATTATTGATAAAGGCCCAAGGGCATCTCTTCTATAGCACGCCTTTGTTCAGTACTTGTGTTTGGGGAATGCAACAATCTTTCTTTGTTATGCTTGGTATGGATCCATCTCTCTTATGATCAACATCGAGTGCTGTTATATATTTGCTATGTTTTGCTTGTTTGGATTACGGTTTGTACTTTTTTGAAGTGTTCATTGTAGATATTTTTGCCGAGGTGTCCTGCTTTTTTAGAGGGGGTGCCTAGAAGCCCCCCATTTTGCAAAACTTATCTTGCACATTGGCAAAATGTTTTGTTGTGTGTTTCAGTGAGTTTTGCAAAATGGGGGGCGTGGCGAAATGTTTTGCTAGGTGCCCCCCTTCCTGGGGGTGTGGGAAGGGCAGGGGCCACGCCCCTGACCTTGCAGGATGCATCCCCATGGAACAATGCTTTTTTTTGGTTATTGGTCCTCTAGTGCGTTGGAGTGGTGGGGATTGTTTTGAACAACTCAAACATTAAATTATGTAGTTTCACTCATTTCTTACCTCTTTGCCCAGATTTTGACTATGTTAACTTGTTTTGTGTGCGTTTTAACTTTTAACAAGAGAAGACATCTGTGAAAGTCATTTAGTCATCTGAGTGATGTCATATTTTGTATTCATGGGTAACAGATGTTAAGTTGAATGCATATGTGATTCTGCATCTCCTTGGTTCAGCTCAGACTCGGGAATAACTTGGTTGGAGTCCCTTATCATTGACCGAGGAAAAGCCTGGGCAAACATTGGTGAAAATAAAGGCTGCATAATATTTGATTTTTTTCAACTAAATTGAAATAATCCAAAATGTATATTTGCCATGGATTAAACACCACATTTTCCCTCTACTGTCACATTGTAGCAAAGTTCTCACTCACAAAAACAAAGGATTCAAGCAAAAGTGAACAAAATGACCTCCAAAACTCAATTTATATACATATTTGCATCCCAAAAGACAGTTTTTTTGCAATAAATCGGGCATTACTTGGCCAACTCACAAGTCTTTTCAATAACTTGTGAGTCAGACGAATTTTTCAGAAACTGGTAAGTTTTTTGGTGATTTCTCATTTGGGGTTAATTGTTGGGTCCTGCAACATTGCACCAGTAGCTGATTGGAAGCTGCTTCCTAGAATGTTGGCTCTTGATATGGAAAATAGGTTGTAAGTGCATATTGCAGGCACAGACCAACTGCTGGAAGAAGCATTGCCTGGCTTTAGAAGGGTAAAATTGACATTTTTATAAATCTTAGAGGGCATCAAGCATCCCTCTGAGGCTGTTGGGAGTGTGGACCTGTTCTAGAGCTTTTGGTGCTTCTCATGGATGGTTGAAATAGTTTTATCCATTGGATGGTCAAACTCAGATTGTTACATCTCCATATATAAGTTAGAAATTGAGTGGTTTCAGGAGGACAATGCCAGCAAGTTCTCCTATAGTACAATGTAAATATAACTGATTCCTGTGAGCATTCGATTTTTCCATTTGCAAGATTTGATCCCGGGACCTCTGTGAACGTCCACCTAGAGCATCTACAAATCAAACTAACCCCTGGGGCTATTACAACTGATGGTTATACTTAAACATCGTAATAGGTGATTGTTCATTTCTTCTGATCTATGAGTAATAGGTGGGAGTCTCTTAACTTTATTGCCACACGTCTTAATGGTGCTTATTGATTTTTTGTCATCTGCAAGTCATAGGTTAGACTGATAAAACTGTATGTCTAGACTCCAGACATCCTCATATGTCGCAAGAACTTGTTGACTGCTTCAAGAGGTAAATATGGATTGGTGCATGTTTATTTTATCAGAGCTTCATTGATTCTCTCTTAAATTTCTGAAGCGTTTGCTGCAACTTTAGGTTTCCTTTGTCTTTGAACCATTCTGAATAAACCACCCTGCCTCTATGAATTGGACTTATGGTCAAGGTGGAAGGAAGAGTATTATTATGTTCCTTGCATATGAAACTTCAAACTTCCATCCAAAGGGTGTGTTTTTCTCTTTGAAGTGGCAAGCACCAGTGGTTCTTGCTTCTATATTTCCAGAGTGAATCTAAACTAATATTTTGTGCAATCAACATCACTCTTATAAGCTCTGGAAGTTCATTGCTTTCACTTTCCTTGATTGATTATTGTGTTTAGTGGCAATTTGATATCAGATTGTGGCATGCACAGATTATCTTGCATTCATTGACTTTTTTCTTTTCTTTCCTTGTGTGTAAAGAAGAGCTTTCATTATTTTAGAAAAATTGCAACTATTTTACAACAAGAGTACATTACATCTTAGCACACCCCTTGCCTAGAAAGCTGAGAAACCAGACCAGTAGCACTATGCACAAATGACTACAAAACCACTGCCTAGTGTGTGAGAGGTGTTTCTTGTCATGCTTGCTGCCACAGGAAACTGCTAGGTTACAGTTTTCTTTTATTGGTGGGTTTCATGCACGTCCTTGGACTTCCTGTCCAACATCTATTTGTACCCTTTTTATACCCAGATCTAGATTTTGAACCACTGTTGTACAGTGCCTGCTTGCATAGGGTTGTGCTGACTATGCGGACATTGCTCCAGTGGCTAATGGAAGTTCTGAACGTGCTCCAGCTTATGTAACCTTCATGGCCAGTCTCTGTGTCTTGTAGCACAGTTTAAAACTGTACGTTAAATTTTTTATTTGGTTTGTAATACAGTTACATACAATAGGTTGTTTCTCATTTTGTAATACTAGAGGCACCTTTGGGTTTGTAGATTTTTCATCTACATTTGTAGTTTTGAGATGTCAATTTGTTCCTTTCTAAAATCACAATGTGAACTTCTACATCAGATCCATTTTATGCACTGACTTGCCTCTTATATTAAAAATTAAAATAGAAAGTAGTTTTATGCTAACTTTGATTTTCTGCAGATATGGATCTCAAAGTTAAAGACATGTTGAAACTTATAGAAGAGGACGCAGACTCCTTTGCCAAACGTGCAGAGATGTACTATAAGAAGCGACCAGAACTTATTAGTTTAGTTGAAGAATTTTACAGAGGTTATCGTGCTTTAGCAGAACGATATGATCACATTACTGGGGAACTACATCATGTGCAGTGTAATATGGAAGATGCATTCCCAAACCAAATGCACTATGCAATGGATGATGTTTCTCCTCGAGCTTCACTTATTAATAAACAGAGCCAGGGCCATTTGGGGAAAGAACTCGAGGGTTTTGATTCTTTCTTGACAGAGACAGGTCACAGATTTCTTGACAGTAAGCAAACTGTAGATACTTTGGTTTTCTCAGAAGAAATGGGAATGGAAATTCCAAATCCAAAACTTGTTCCTCGCTTTCCGATGCAGAAAAGGACAGGAACTCCATCTGGGCAAATTGAAGTTCCAAATGAAATAACAAAATTGCAGAAAGAAATTCTAAGTTTGCAACAAGAGAAGGAAATATTGAAAGGAGACTATGAGAGAGGTTCCGAGCAATTCAGGGTTGTTGAGGAACAGTTTTTAAAACTTCAAGAAAAACTGCAACATGTTCAAGAAGAGAACCGCAAGCTCAATGATGATTCATCATCATATGTGGCACGAATCAGTCAACTTGAGGAGCAATTGTGCATGCTGAAGAAGCAGAAAAGTGGACATATTGAGGAAGGAGAGGCTTCCAGTCAAAAGCTACAATCTGAAACTCAGGAGAAGGATAAACTCATCTTAGAAATTCAGAACTTGGAAGCGAAATTGCAATCAGAGAGACAAAACATACAAACAGAGTATGAATGCTCCACTCCCGAACACAGAAATAACGGGAAAACCCTTGCTAATTTACGAGATGAACTTTTCAAGTTTCATCATGAGAATCATAATCTCAGGGTACAGGTTATGACAGGGGTCCAGCAGTTGCAAAAAGCCAATGAAGAAATCCAGAACTTGCACCAGGCTCTTTTAACATCACAAGCAGAAAATGACACCATGGTTTTTCAGTACCAACAAAGTCTGAAGTTGTACGAGGCTGCTGAAAACAGAGCAAAGGACTTGCAGATAAAAATGGCCCATTTAAACGAAGAAAACAAAAGAATCAAAGATGAAATCGCAGGTGGAGTTCTTTGCATGAATAATAAAGAGGAAAGAACACAGAACATGGAGAGAGAGAAAAGTGCTTTTCAACAGGATACTTGGCACAGAATTCAGAGGACAACTTCTTTACAAGATGGACCCATAACAAAATATAATGAGGAACAGAATGTTGGCATTAAACTTCAAGATGAGTCTATGCAAATGTTGAAGTTTGATGCTGTTCTTAAAAACTACCAACAGTCGATGAGTCAATTGCAAGAACACCAAAAAATATTGTCAATTGAACTCCAAGCTAGGAATGAGAGGCTGAAGGATGCTGATAAACGAATAAAGCTTTTAGAGGAAGAGATTAGTCATTTACAAGAAGATAATGGCAATCTTAAGGAGAAATTATCATCCACAGTTGTTTCTATTAAGAATTTAGAAAAGGAAGTCTATACACTGAAAAAAGACAAAAACAGTTTGTTAAATGAGGTCACATTTCGAGTGGACCAGAGGGATGCACTACAACAAGAACTTTATTGCCTGAAAGAAGACAGAAATGACCTTGACAGAAGATTTCAGACAATGCTGAAGCAAATTCAGTCCTTGGGGCTAGATGCAGAGAGCATTCAGTTAGTCTGTATTAATTTGCAGGATATTAGCCAGAAATTGAGGGAATACAGGCAAATAGGTGAGGATGATAATGTGAATGTTCCTCAAGTTCTCCAGAAAATGGAGGAGTTCATAAAGAAAAATGAAACCCTTGAAAATTCAGTGGCATCTCATCACTTAGAATTAGAGAGGCTTGAATTTGAAATAAAGCTCCTTCAGGAAAGTGTTCAAAGCTTACAAAAAGAGAAGGCTGACCTAAAGGCTGAATCTAGGCAGCACAATGATCGAGTCAAAGAGTTGGAAGTGGAATTGGAAAGTGTCCACAATGTTTATGCCCAATTACAAGGAGACAACCAGCAGCTCAAAGAAGAATTGGCAGATGCACTAGAACATATGAAACACCTTGAAGAACAAACATTCAAATGGCAAGGAGAGAAAGAAGCACTTCTGAATAAAATTGCAGAAAGTACTCACCAGGTGAGTCACTCACAGAAACAGGTTGATTTGTTGGAAGCAGAAGGAAAAGACCTGAGACATAAATTAGAGGAGGAAACAAATAATGTGCAAACGTTAGAGATTGAAATGGAGAAATTACAGCAGCTCAAAGAAGAATTGGCAGATGCACTTGAACATATGAAACACCTTGAAGAACAAACATTCAAATGGCAAGGAGAGAAAGAAGCACTTCTGAATAAAATTGCAGGAAGTACTCACCAGGTGAGTCACTCACAGAAACAGGTTGATTTGTTGGAAGCAGAAGGAAAAGACCTGAGACATAAATTAGAGGAGGAAACAAATAATGTGCAAACGTTAGAGATTGAAATAGAGAAATTACAGCAGGTAATATGTCAAATGGACAGTAGAAATCAGGTATTGTCAGATGAATGTGATAGGCTCATTGATAAATGTAGCTCTGCAGAGGAAAAGGCAATGGAGCTGGAAAAGATAAACTCCAAGCAGCAAAAAGAGCACAATGTTTTTCTAAATAGCTTTTCAACTGCAATAGAATATCAACGGGAACTAGACAGAGAGATTGAAAAGCTGCAAATTATACTTGATATGCCTGATAATGTTGAAGGAAATGCGAGGGATGCTAATTTAAATGGCATGAAGCTGTTACATGACATTGTTGAAAATGTCAAAAAGCTGCAAACAGAACTTTCATATCTACAAGAAGAAAACAAAAAGCTTCTAAATGATGTATTGGCAAAGACTGCACATTTAGAACAACTTCAAAAGGATATGTTTGTTTTGTGCTCTGAAAAGGAATCCATCGAGGAGGAAGCTTCTACTGGGATTAAGAAATTATCAAATCTTCAGCAAGAAATAGTCCAATTGCAGGAAGAAATGAAAGCTATCGGAATGAAGTTAGAGGATGGGATGGAGAGAGAGAAAAATCTAGAATCAGATCTTAAGAGTCTACAACAATCTTTGGCAAGCTCAGTAAGCGCACGCTTTGCACTGGAAGATGAATGTCAGAGAACACTTGAAAAATACAGTTCTACAATGGCATGCCTCAAAGGATCAGAGAGCATGCTTTTGGAGATGGAACTGGAAAATCAGGCTCTCCTTACTGAAACATTGGCACAAATCAGTCTTGTAACCATGCTTGAGAACATTATTGTTGAAAAGGATGAGAATATACAGCTGATGGAGAAACAACTGAACACATTCAAAGAGAAATCTTCAAAACTTGAAAATGGGCTGCAAAGCTGTGCAACAAAAGCAGAGATGCAAGTAATTGAGAGTCAGCAACTTCGAGGATCAACATGTGGCTTGCATGAAGAGGAGCAACAGAGAGATACGTACAATGAGTTCATTGTTATTCAAGGACACCAAAAATTGAATTTGCAGATACAAACAGGGTCTGGGCATGTCAAAGAAATGGAAGAATATGAGCACCATGAAGCAGTTCAGGAGAGAAATGAAATATTTGAAAAAGATTTTCTATCTGTTGAGCCAAAAGATGCAATGATTGAAATGATAGAGAAAGATCTCCAGCAAAAAGTATCCATGTGGACAGATGACAGTTTCCTCTTTAAATCTCAAATGCCAGTTGGATATGAGGATAGGATTAATGTAGAGGACACATTACATGCTCTGCAAGAAGAGAAACAGATTACCAGTGATGAGATATCCTGTAGTGCTATTCAGGCCTGTGACTTACAAGCGATTGTGATTCAACAGCAAAAACAAGGGGGGAAGCCTAGAAAACCAAGAGAGCGAAGCCAAGAATCAGATATCAAAGCTGGGGGTCATCAGGAATCTCTGCAATTGTCACAGTCAGTGGATATATTGTTTGAAAATGGACATTGGAAGAATATTGATGAATTCCAGAACCCTGAGACAAGAACATGGGAATGTCAGGAAGGGATTCCTTTGATAGAAAATGATAAAGGGAAACAAGGGATAGAGGAAGCACACAACTCTGCAGGAATTAGAGAATCTGAGTTAATGTTTGATGATTTGGAAACAGAGAAGAATATCATGGGAGCCAAAGCTTCATCAGTCCTCAGAGTCTGTTTGGAGGAAGATGTTGGTGTTGTAAAAGAACAAAGTGAAACTGATTTATCTGAAATTAAGTCTCGAAAAACAGACTTCCAGAAACTTCAGGTAATGATCTCAATCTTGCAGACAAATAAAAAGTTGTTTAGCAGGTCTTCTTGACTAATCTATGTTCCATGTAAGGTAGGACTAATAATAGTGACTTGCTTCAGGGAAATTTGCCAACCTTCAGTAGTTAGACTAGGGCTAGTCTACTACACAGAACAAATTTATAAGAGGCATTGTTACCACATTTGGCTTAGCATTCTTCATATTAATCAGCATGTTAATCTTAGTCGAACTGCCCTTTTTCATGCTTTCATCACCAGAAACCTTACCTCTTAAAAAGTTAAACCACAATCCTAGGAATAGTTGCAGGTGTAATCATTCAATGAAAATTATGTTTTCATAAGAGAATGAACTGTATTTCAGGACCATTGGCGGAGACAATGCCATGGAGTTGTAGGTCAGCTGCAAGTGACAGAAACAGGAATGTCTAGTGAAGTGGAAACTCAAGCTTGTGAATCAGATATTCCTACAGCATGTCATTTTTTAAATGATAAAGAAGAAAATAATCAATTGCTTAAAGATCAGTACCAGGACAGAATTAAGGAACTCTGTGATGCCCCGGCTAGATTAGAGGGCACAAAAAATGATAAAATGCAGCAGCTGGAATATGAGAACAGGTTGCTTAAAGCAGAACATGAAAGCAATGAATATAAGATCCTTGAGTTTCAAAAGGAGGAAAGGATTCTCAAAAATGAACTACGGTCTGGTGTTAATGAGGTGGAAGCTTTCGATTCTGAGATTCAAGAAGCAAAGGAATTTGAAACTCAAAATCTTGAAGCAGAATTAGAGGAGAAATTGTGGGTAGCAGTTGCTGATGTGGATGGGTCAGGAACTAGGTGTAGGCAGGTAAAGGAACTCCAGGAACGGATTAGAGAACTACAGGTTATAGTAAGAGATTTGCAGCAAGAAAATATTAAACTGAAAGGTCAGAGATGGAATAGAAGTGCAGTTGCCAGTATTATGGGAATGAAAGAAGAGCATCCCTATATGAAAGGAAAAAATTCAAGATTAATGCTTGTAGAAGGGTCTTTGAATGATCAAGACGAGAAGGAGGTTATTGTACACGAAGTCAAAACTGGGACAAATATTGAGGACAAAATCAGCCATGAAATCTATCTTTTGCAAGAACAAAATCACAAATTTGTTACTAGGGTTGATTCCGTGACTCTACAAATCCAAAAGCTCCAACTTACTTTTGAAGAATTACAAGAGAAATTTCAGAAGATGATGCAAGATGCTAGACAACCAAAAGAAGATAGATGGAGAGGAGTCGAAAATAATGCCATTGAGAAGCGGTTCCGAGAGTTGCAGGATGAACTTCTTCTATGGCTGGAACTCAATGATATGTTAACAAAAGAGGTTCAATATAGATTTGCTTCTGTAAATAGAATACAGGCAGAGATTGCTGCTACAAAGGGAGACTGTTCAGGAGAAGAATGTGAAGAAATAGAGTCTGCCATGAGCCAGGCAGCAAGGTTGCAAAGAGAAATTCTTAGCATCCAGGAACAAAACAGCACAATTGCAGATAGACTACAGTCTGGATCAGATAAAGCACGGGGCTTGGAATTTGAGGTAGAAAGGATTCTACTGAAGTTTCAAGGAGAAATGAAAACATCATTATCTGATCATACCAAGAAGGCAGATATTCAAAGAGTAAGAGTCCCGTTAAGAACTTTCCTCTTTGGAAAAAAAGAGCACGGGCAGAAGCGGCGAGCTTTTTGTGCCTGTACACAACCTATTACAAATGAGTAAGTTGGAAGTGTTCAAGGTACCCTTCCTAATCACCACTGCCAGATTTTTTGCACACTAAAATGAGTAAATATATTATATTTCAGGTCATGAAATCCAAACGTGTGGATGCAAAATTTTAGGGGCATGTGACACATGAGCAACTTATGAATTGAAGGAGGAAAACTAGAAAGGATGGGTGTCCATATTCACTGAGATATTTGTAGCCTAGGGAAATTGGACTAACCCTGAGAATAAATCAGGCACTTGGAGGGGAGGTGGGGTTAATCACGGGTACTCAGTTTTGAAAATGTAAGAAGGTGTTTTACTGAGAGCCAAAGGCGGTGTGCCTTCTCTGATCAGCCATAGTTTCTGTTGAGGAGCACATTCTCAGGTGGTGATACTATTGTAAATTGTATGGTTTTGAGTTTTATTTCAGATCTGGCAATTACTTGAAATTTTAATCAAAATTAGTTCCTCAAGGATTCTTCCTGAAATAAAAATACACATGTAAGTAGATGTTGGATTCACCAATCAACCTGGGTTGCTGTTATCGTGCAATGCGGGGCTTTCCTTCAAGTGCATGTTACATCATCACATTTCTATTGGCAAACAAAGTCTACAGAGAGATCTCTGCTTTGGCATGTTTGTAATTGGCTTCTCCATAGTCCAAATGATATAAATGTATTAAATAAAATTGTGAAAGAATTGAAAATAAAGTGGCTTATGTACTTCATTTTGTATTCAAATGTAACAAAGGTTCGAGTGTACCCCTAGCCAAATTGTGCCTCCCTTTGCAAATACATCAAGATTTTAATCTTCCTCCTGTGGGCTGTCCTCTGATCAAATTATAGTTTATATGTCATCGCTGTATTCTTAAAATTACAAGAACACGGCAATGATAAAAAAAACTATGGATCCATTCTCCATTTGTGGACTTAATCTAGGGTAAGGTTTTTACCTTGTAGCTCACTCTTATCTATAAAAGGAAGGGGGAGCATGTCACTCCATTATCATAATTTATTAACACGAGGAGAAAGTAGGGAAGGAGCACCACATCACTTCATTATTATTAACACAAGAGGAGAAAGGAAGGGGGAGCCACATCACTTCATTATTATTAACACAATAGGAGAAAGCATGGAGAGGATGTAACCTCTGGTTGTGTGATTCTTCATTTGGGTTGATGTAGCTTTTGGAGAATGAAGTCAAGTTAGGGTTTGGTAGTGATTAGCATGTGGTGCCTTAGCTAGTGTTTGCACTACTTGTATTCCTTTTACAGTTTTGTCTTAGAGTATTGTGCTTGTGTGATACAAGAGTTGGAAGACTTGGGGTTTATGTGAAGTAAACACTAGAGAAGCTTGGAGCGCTAGGACTTGTCTTGAAGTCTTGGTGTGAGTTGGACCTAGGGTTTGTGGGATAAAACACTACAGCAAGATTTGTAATATTTGGATGCAATTGGAGCTTGAGTGATGCATACTTAGTGAGTCTCCTTCATAGTTTGTGGGATGCAAATGGGATATTAAAGAGTGGACTTGTTGGTGTTGATACTAGCTTGTTGTGGAGCCTTTGGTGTGGCTAGATAGCTTGCTGCAATGCCTTGCTAGGCCTTTGTATAGGTGTTTAAAGGTTCATTTTGATGGTAGATGCCCTTGCCAGGGTTTGGGAAACAATTGGAGAGCCCTTGCTTGGGATGAGTTGAAGGAACTTGTACCTGCTTGGGATGAGCTGAGGTATTGTACTTTATTTTCATTTGCGTAATATATGAAGCTAAGTTGCACGAAATGTGGAAACGTGTACAAGTTTCGGAAACGGGAACGCTTTGAAACGTGACCCCCCCAAAATGGGTACGTCAGGGGAAACGTGGTATATATATTTATATATATAGTTTTTTTAATAACACATTATCTCACAATAAAATATGAATGAGAGGTTAATTTGTGGGTAGGTTTAGAAATGATTTAGAGGTTAATTTGCTTTCATTTTCCATAAACTAGGGTTTTTTAGATTTCCTATGCGTCCCAATCCACTCATGGACCGTTGGAGGTTTCCGAGTTTCTATGAGTTTCCGGTACCTGTACGTGGGCATTTTAGGAGTTTCGTGCAACATAAATATGAAGTGTACTATTGCTGTCTTAAATTTATATTTTGCAGATCTGAAAATCAAAGTTTTGTTTCTCATGCTGGGTAATTTCATTGTTGTTTTAATGAGCTGATTTGTGGGACTGTGGCACTGAGATGTTTGTGTTTTATCATGCCTAGATGAAACTAGAAATCATATTTAGTGTTGTTACAAATCTGATGTTATAAAAGTAATATTCAGATTGATGTGTTGGTTGAGATTGTACTCCAAGGGCTGTGATATTCATCTCTCCTTCAATTACATTTTCAGTGTCCATCTTTTTGAGTTTGCCTAGTGAAAGGATGGACATCGTTGAAGTATTTGTTGCTTCAATAAATATTTATGAAATAGCCCCAATGAACCTCAAATAGATCAGATGAATTTTTTAGAGTGTTTTAAAATGCAGAATTTCAAAATTTCCACATCCTTCTCTTTTGCCAAATTACATTTCTCAAGAGTCTTTTGTTTCCTAATGGAAAACAAGCTAGCCATACATATGACATGCAAAGCAAGACCTTTCAGACAATCCCTTGGCAATAGATTGTTAATGATTGTAGATTGACAATTTACAAAGCTCTGCACTCAACAATAGACCATCTCAAAGATCAATTAAGGCAAGTTTAAATCTACAAACTGCAAAGCTTTTGGTCTTTGCAAAGACTTTAGTTGATAATGATCCAAGAATTTCTCAACATCTTTTGAGTCTTCTCGATACCCACATAAATATTGTCATTGTGCTTTCTGTCTTCGGAAATCAAAGGATCCTTCTTAATGACCTTGGAAGCATAATTTAAAGTGGTGGTTTCATAAATGCCTTGCTGCCAACTATTAGTGTTTTTTATGACATTAGAAAGGCCACTTTTCCAACAAGTGCTCCAATCAATCTTCGAAGGTTTGATTCTTCTACGAAGACATGATTAATCAACTGTCATGCGATTATATTGACCATGCTCTAATGAATACAGATTTTATCACTATTATGCTCTATTTTGACTCGAAATTTGATGAAGAACTAGAATATACAAAGATTTCAATCGAAGGTCTCTAAGAAACACTTCCTTTAGAGAAACAAATGATAATTCCATCCCACTTCTCAAATGCATGGATTCATTGTTGCAAAAGCTTCAATACCGAGCAATTCCACTTCTCCATCATTTCATCCATCAAGAATGGTTTCATCTTCATAAGATGACTCGAACATGATGATGGATCCATTCTCCACTTGTGGACTTAATCTAGGGTGAGGGTTTTACCTTACTTGTAACTCACTCCTCTTTCTTTATAAAAGGAAGGGGGAGCACATCACTTCATTGTTATTAACATGAGAGAAGAAAGCATAGAGAGAATGTAACCTCTTGTTGTGTGATTCTTCATTTGGGTTGATGGAGCTTTCGGAGAATGGCATGAAGCTTGGATTTGTTAGTGATTAGAATGTAGTGCCCTAGCTAGTGTTTGTACTATTTGTATTCCTTTTATCATTTATGGTTTTGTCTTTGGAGTCTCTGTGCTTGTGATAAAAGAATGTGAAGTAAACCCTAGAGAAGAAATGGAGTACTAGGGGTTGTCTGAAGTCTTGGTGCGAGCTAGACTTAGGGTTTGTAGGATGAAATCTAGAGCAAGATTTATAGTGTTTGGATGCAATTGGAGTTTCAGTAATGCATACTTAGTCGGTCTGCTTGATAGCTTGTGGGATGCAAGTGGTGGGAGATCCAAGGGTGAACTTGTTGGTGTTGCTACTAGCTTGTGGAGCCTTTGGTGTGTCTAGATAGCTTGGTGGGATGTTTTGCTAGGCCTTGGTATGGCTAGTTGGGGTTTGATGTTGATGATGGATGACCTAGCTAAGGTTTGGGAAACAATTGGAGTGCCCTTGCTTGGGATGGGCTGAAGGGACTTGTACCTACTTGGGATGTACTGAGGTATTGGATGTTATCTTTATTTGTGTAATATATTAAGTGTAGTACTGCAGTTCTAAATTTATATGTTGCAGATCTGAAAATCGTATTTTGTATTTTCGCTGTTATGAGTAATTTCATTGCTGTTTTACGTGCTAATTTGTTGGGATAGTGACATTGAATTATTGTGTGTTTTGTCATGCCTATATGAAACTAGAAATCATGTTTAGTGTTGTTACAAATTTGATGTTATAAAAGTAATTTTCAGATCCGTGTTGGTTGAGATTGTGCCCTAAGGGTTGTGATATTTCTCCAGATACATTTTTGGTGTCCATCTTCTTGAGCTTGCCTACTGAAAGGTTAGACATAATTGAAGTATTTGTTGCATCAATAAATATTTAAAATTTGGCAATAACATTGAAAGTTTTATGAGATAGCTTGAGGAACCTTAAGTAAATGAGGTGAAGTTTCTGAAGTGTTTTAAAATGCAGGTTTATGAAATTTCCACAACCTTCAAGCTTTTGCCAAATCACATTCCCTCAAGAGTCCTATGTTTCCTATTGGCAAATGAATTAGCCATACATATGACACTATCTCAAAAATCAATAGAGGCAAGTTTAAATCTACGAATTGCAAAGCTTTTTCTATTTGCATAGACTTTGGTTGTTGATGCTCCAAGAAGTCCCCAAATATTTTGAGTATTCTTGACACCCACATAAACATAGCCGTCGAGCTTTCTATCTTCCAAAAGTAGAGGATCCTTCTCGATGGCACACGAAGCATAATTTCAAGCAGCAGTTTCAAAAATGCATCATTGCCAAAAAGGTGAGTGTTTCTTATGCCATTAGAAAGGTCACTTTTCCAACAAGTGCCCCAAGAAATCTTGAATGGTCCAATTCCTCTATGAAGACATCACCAATCAACAATCATGTGATTATATTGACCATGATCTGGAATACAAATTTGATTACTATTATGAACTCTATTTTGACTTTGAATTTAATGAAGATGTTATGTACCTCAATAGCATAATTGGAAATTTAGAGCATAAATAACAAAATAAAGGAAGATTTTAGTATGAAAAGATAGAATTACCACAACAATAGACAATTGTAGATAGCAAAATATCACAATAGCAATACCTTTATTTATGAAAACGATATTCACTTTCCTAACACTGTTCACTTGCCTCTTCAAGGGGGCAGCCTCTAAATGAAGCCAAAATCCAATAAGGCCTATTGTTTCATTGCTTCTACTCACATGCATAGTTTCTAGTGAAGTAACTGTCTAGTAGGCAGAACATTCTAGCAAGCCTTCTTAGTGAAAGAACTTTCTAGTAGGTGGAACCTTCTAATAAGTCTTCTTACAAATATTGTGTTACACTGTAGAAACTTTCTAATAGTTGGAACCTTCTAGTAAAGATGAACCTTCTAGTGAGATGAGTTGTCGAGCTATTAAAAACCTCACTTGGTTTCCAATTCTTCTGAAAAAGATTGCCAGTGAAAGCATACACCTCACTTCTAGTAAGTCTTTTTACACATATTGCTTTCACACTATATCTACTATGTTGTTCTTATTGAATATAGATGACCTCAATGAATAACAACCTATCTATTAAGGGGGTTAGGGTAGGACCCTAACATGTTCCCCCCCCCCAAAAAAAAAAGAAAAAAAGAATCAACATTGTCCTCAAGATTGAAGATGTGAACATTGTTGAAGTATATGTGTTGGTTCCTATGTAACATCCTCAGGATGGTTATCTTTACACTGGATCAAGTCCTCTTGGATGGTGTGATGGTGGAGACAATGCTTGCTTTTGTTGAGGATGGCCTTAGGCTACAACCAAATGGCTCCTTCTTCATCCAATTCTAGAAGGCTAGTTTGAATATGATAGTGATGGCCAATCACTTTCTTCAAGTAGGAGTCGTGAAAGATGGGATAAACCTTAGAGTGCCTAGGTAGCTCTAGTTTGTAAACCACATGGCCCACGTGTTTGAGGATCTTATAAGGCCCATAAACTTGGGGGAAAGCTTCTGTTGGTAGTTGGCCTTGAGATATGTTTACTTATAGGGTTGTGGGCAAAGAAATACTTGCTCCCTTTCTACAAAATGACGGTCATAATGATGTTGAGTTTGTTGCTTCATTCTATTAGGAGCTATTACCAGATTATCCTTGAGAGTGCAGGAAATGTTGGCCCGAGATGTGAGTGTGTTGTTAACCCCTTATATCTTAGAGATGCTCGGTACGTAGGATAGTACCAAAGGGGGCTTTTGGCCATAGACAACTTCAGAGGGAGTCATTCGAGTGGTATTATGATAAGTTGTATTATACCACCATTATGTTAAAGGTAATCTTTGAGCCCATTGGGATCGCTGCTATGAAGTAAAGCACCCCAAATATGCTTTGAAACACTTATTGACAACTTCAATTTAACAATCCGTTTAGGGGTGGTTGTCCGCCAGATTGCACACCAGCAGCGGAAATCTTTCGAAAGCTGTCTCTTCACTACAAGTGAGAGAGGTGTGGCCTTGGGGGCAAGCAATGAGCCAGGTACTGTCACCTTAATCCCAGCTCCTCCGTTTAGGCAAACTCCTAACGAAGCCAAGGGGGGTAGTCCCTAAGAAAGAGTTTCACTAAGGCTCTAGTATTTATACTGTTTTTTGGTGTTGTGATGCGGATGGGTGTTGTTTAGGAGTTTTTTGAGAATGAGAGACACAAAAAAATATTTTAAATGAGACCAAGATAACGCAATCCATGTTGCAACAGAAGATGAGAGATACACTTGAACAAGAAGTAAATCACTCTTTAAGCAAATTAAAACAAATACTCCGATATTGATATTTAAGCAAATAAAGTATATGATGAAGGACCACTGCCTTATGGAGTCAAATATAAAAGTGATTGTAAAATGCTTGATACAAGTGTTTGAAATAAGAGTTTGTGAGAACGTTTTGCAGCTTATCTTGGTAAATTTAAGATTTTAATGGTCTTGATTATTATGGCTAAGAACAAAGGTATCAAAAGGAGTGGAACCTTATCCAAGAAAAACACTGGCAACCTTAGGTGATAGGTTGAAAGCACCTAGATTACAAAGAGGGCAAGTGTGCTTGCGGCTTGACCGCCCTCGAGTCTGACAGTGGATTCCCGGCACCACCTCTTGTAGGAAGAACTCAGTGATTTTGTCTTGGTTGGGATTGTGGGTAAAGTTTTAATTAATGTTATCACTTGTGAATTAACAAGTCTTCCACCTTTCTGAGTACTAGCCCAATCGTTTCCGGTTGGCAGAGCATACGGGTGTAGGACGGTAACCAAGATAAATTAATTAAAGGGGTGTATGAGTGGAAATTTTTTATTATTTAGAGCACTTTGTTCAACTCTCCGACAGAGAGCGCTCTTGACTTGATTTTATGACCACAGTTCAAGAGACTTGCTAATTAACAAATGCCTAATGCAGGGAATAATGCAATACTAAAAATGCTCTCCGATAGAGGGTGCTCTTGACTTGGATTTGGCCAAGTTCAAGAGACTTTGGTTCGTTTTAAGAAGCAGATAGTGGTTGTGTTGTAAAAGCAATAAATCAACTTTAAATGATTAAACCATATAATAGATTGGAAAGATATGAAATAATGCTCAACAATACTATTTTGCCAAATAAAATGAAGCTTTGAATAAATCTAGTGTTCTACCACACAAAATCTAATCTAATAGGTGGGATCAATCTCCGAACAAGATCAACCACTAGAATCCACCAGTCCTGGAAACCTTCCAGCTAGCTGGATGTCCACAAGAAGCTGATGGGGGAACGGGAAGCTACCACAAGACTATGTGGCCTTTGGGATACAATCCCAAAGTTAGCTATTCTCTAGTCAAGGTTTGGAAGAGAAAATACAAGATGAAAAGTAAAGTACTAAACAGAAAATGAACTCCAATCTACCCAAGAATCTCTTTCAGGTCAAAGACCATACTCGGGAGAGCATGGGGGTAAGTAAAATCGGAAAATATAACAACAAATGACTTAATGAAATAGAAACTAATCTAAGAGCATATAATGGATATAAATTAGGAAATCAAACCACTCAATGAAGACTACAAGACTTCCCCAAATGGGGGAAGTGAATGTGGGGGCTTAAAAACCCCACTTGCAACTTTTATTATGAGAGTACAATTGCCCTTGGGAATGAAACCCTTGTAGGGACTTTGAAATAAATAACTTGGAAACTATTTAAAATAAAATCCTAAGAACTATTACAAAGGATAATACTAATCTTTTTGTTTTGATTTGCCCCTTTGTTTCTTGATGGCTTCTTGTATTAGAAGTCTCCTTCTTTCACAAGAAAAGATTTATCACAAACAAATAACTCCAATACCCATTAGATGTTAGGAAATAAAACAAAACTTAAAATTTGAACTAGATCTAACACTTGGAAAATGAAACTAGATAATGACAAAGCATGAGATCTACAATAATGACTTTGCAACAATGTAAACTAACTATTAAAATTTAAACAAACTACCTACCAACTAACTAAGTATGAGATCTAATACTAACTACTTCTAACACTTTTGTTGTTTTGTTTTTTGTGTGTTTTAGGGCTAGAGAAGATGGGACGAGAGGGAGGAGAAGGAAGAAATTTGAAGTGGGACGAGAGGGATGGAGAAGGGACAAAAAGAGAGGGACAAATGCAAGAGGGAGAAGGTACTCAAGGTAGGGTAGACGAGAGCTAAAAGGAGAGGGCGAATGGTAGAGAAGGGAGGAGGTTTGAAAGTAGACGAGAGCTAAAGGAAAGGAATGGCGAATGGGATGAAGGGTAGAGACCTAAAAGAAGAGGAAGGAAGCACTAAAAGGCTAAGACGATAGGAAGAAAGTGACTTTTCTAAGTTGGACGAGAGCAAGAAGGTAGGCAAAAAACGAAAGGGAAGAGAAGGTAAAAACTAGGGCAAGAAGAAAAGGACTAGCAAAACAAGAGCAAGGGATTTCAAGTGGAACACTTGAGGGTTGAAAACACTGTCTTGGAAATCCTCCGGTTAACCGGTGATACGCCGACAACAAGTGTTGAAGAGAGCACAAGGGAACAAATCCCAAGCTATTCCCCAAGGTTGAAGGAACTTCAACCTTATGGCAAACTAATCTATGGCTTGAAAAGACAAACAACCAACTTGGATCAAGGTCTAGAAAGGGTTTCCACAAGATGGAGGTAGATCAAAGTAACTAGTAACCAATTTTAAGAATATTTTTGATAAATGGATGGATCTTTGAATCTAACACTTTATGCCAAAATCTTGATGTTGTGAGATCGACTTTAGGAGATCCTGCAATGCACGAATGTTAATGGAAAAGATGGTTCTTTGAAGAGATGGAGGAGACAACCTAGTTCCAACTCCTCTTCAAAACCTATGAGATCTGCAAAATGTATCACTTACAAACAAGATTGATCAAATATAGTATGCAAAGTTGAAAGAGACAAGAAGAGTGTTAGTATTTCCGACTATAATTCACTACTTCCAAATCACAAGCAACCCAACATCAATGGACAAATTGAACTCAAATGCCCATCCTATGGACTTAAAAAAGTCTTCTAAGCTTTAAATATTTGATCAAAACAAGGAACATGTAAGCAAAAACATGGAGCAATATCACCTTGATTAACTTGAAGCAATTCCCATGAACAAGATCAACACACCATATGGACCTCCAAAGCCACTTTATTTCAATTAGCAAAAGCTATAACACATATACAATTTGGCAGAGTAAGTTTGCCCAGAATTCTCCATGAGATAATAACCCCACTGGGCCTCTCTTTATAGTAAAAACTCCTAGCTAAAACCCTAGGTCGAATTGGCAAGGACAAGTAGTTCGAATTCCAATAAACACCAAGCTTTGGAGCTAATTAGCATGACAACTCGCCTTGGTAGGTGAAATAGATAGGTGGCAAAACTCGACTTCATGTGGTAGGTATGAGTGAATAGGTGGCAAACTCGACCCTAATGGTTGCATGGGAAGTATCACCCACCCAATAAGCAAATTACAACAAGGATTAACGTGAGCTAATGAGGAATGACGTGAGGATTGGAGAAGGATGCGAGTTGGTTGGTAGAGAGACAAGTGTAGTGGTGTTAGGTGCTAATTCGAATGGTAAAAGGAGCCAATCTAATGGTGATTGCATGGGAACTAACCAATAGACAAACCCCAACTAGGATCCACGTGAGGACAATGAGGAATGACGTGAGCTAGAGGTAGGTGCGAGTTGGTTGGTAGGATGACAAGTGGAGTATGGTAGGTGCTAACTCAAATTGCAAGGAGAGCCAAGCTTGGTGAGTCATGAGGGTGCCTATCCTAGTCTTAAATGCAAACCAACCAACCCATTTACCAATTGACAACACACTAAAACGACTTTTGCATGAGGAAGGGCGAATTGGCTCAAGTGGATAATCTTCTGGTGATTGGATAGTTGACTGGAATCACTTGGAGTTGATTGGAATCCTCATAAATGTCTATTGCCATGTCATTTAGCCTTTTATTTTAATCAAATTGATTAATTTTGGAGAGATTTGGATTATCTCCAAAATATTCAATTTTATTATTTTAATTAATAATTTCTCTATAAATGACTTTTTAGAGAAAATATTAATTATGAGGCTGAATTGACATCCGAAAGTTGGGTTTAGCTGCTCCATGGGTCATGTGTGATTTTTGGCTTATGAAACGAGCCATTAAACACTAAATTCGGACCCAGGATGACTGACATATTACAGACTCAAATTCCTCTATTTAAACTATAAAGAAATTTAATTAAAATTTAAAAATAATTAAAAAATTAAAAACCCCAATTCCGACGCGTCCGGTAAAATTTTTTCGAAATTTTTTCTGGGGGTCCTAGAGACTTAGGACATGACCAGAACCTATTCTAATAGTGTCTAGTAGGTTTATACATTATAGTTGGACCCTAATAACCCCCCATGGCAAAAATTTCCAAAATCGGGCATTCCAGCTTTGGAGGAAGCGGGAGAAAAACCAAGAGATTATATCTCGCCTGAAGCAAAGTATAATCTGATGGTGAAAAAACTCCTTGGAATACCTTAGTTGTTTAATCCAGTCATGGGGAACCGAGCCACTCAGACCCTACTAGCACACTTTATTACAAACCCCATGGGGCCATGGTCATGTCGACTCAAAAACAAAACTGGCTAGACCCAAATATATGAAACCCAGATACTTTGGAAGTGAACACTGATGTGTTCCAACACTGGCAGCTCAATAAGGTTTCAACTATTGTACAAATCAGTTGATA
Organism: Larix kaempferi; assembly: GCA_027924585.1. Taxonomy (NCBI): domain Eukaryota; kingdom Viridiplantae; phylum Streptophyta; class Pinopsida; order Pinales; family Pinaceae; genus Larix; species Larix kaempferi. The sequence continues at coordinate 10,017,715 of BSBM01000560.1, forward strand.
ACAGGGGTCATAGGCAATGCTAAGGTTTAGTTGAGTTCCATGAAGCAACAAAAATTCTTACCAAAAATTGCTAGTGAAGTTGAGGTCATGGTCTGTGACAATAGTCTATGACATACCATTGAGTTTGAATATATTATCCATGGAGACTTAAGCTACCATAGAGGCCTTGAGGGTGTTGTAAGGCAAAAAAATGAGCATATTTTGAATGATGATCAACCACAACCATGATTACAGACTCATTTGCAGATTTTGGTAACCCCACAATGAAATCCATAGAGATATTAGTCCATACTACAATTGGAATTGGAAGTGGTTAAAGTTCACACAGAGGTTTCACGATCTCCCCTTTATGTCTTTGGGAAGTGTCACATTCAACCACAAATGTATGAATGTTCTTCGTGCCTTCCTAGAAAAATGAGCGTTTGATCCTTTCATATGTTTTATGAAATCTTGAATGAACGATGTGGGGGATGAATGGAGCTTAGATAACACCTGCAATTTGAATGGTGATTTCATGTGCAAATATAGATGTCCTTTATAGCAAAGCTCATCATTGTACCAAGTGTAGCCTCGATATTCATGAGGTTCCTATAGAAGTTATTGGATCATGGTAGTAAGCATAAGATTTGTCAACCATTCATTATGAACAACATTCAACTAGCCTACAACGATGAACACGAGAGAAAATAGGGAACCTTCTTCTTTAAAGTGTTGAGAGAGAGCATATGCTACCACATTATCCTCTCTTTTGGAAAATTATCTCTAGTCATATCCCAACATTTTGGTGACCCATTTGTGTTGCTCAAGGGAGGAAGATCTTTGTCGAGAAAGTATTTCAAGCTGTGATGATCGGTTTTGATTTGGAAACATTGCAGAAGCAGGTATGGATGCTAGATGTCTACAACATGCAATATGGCCATCATTTATTTCATAAGTTGATTTTCTTGAGTGTCGCTCACATAGTTGTTTGCTAGTAAAATCCAACAGTTTGTAAGAAACCTTGCCCAAGTAGGTATGGATGCCAAATGTCCACAACATGCAATATGGCTATCGTTTTTTTTTCGTAAGTGTCGCTCACAGAGTTGTTTGCTAGTAAAAGCCAATGGCTTGCCTTCTTGCATGAGGAATGCTCCAAGGTCTTTATCCAAGGCATCACGTTTGAGGACACAGGTTTTGGTGAAGTTGGGTAAAGTGGGTACCAAAGTGGTACACATAGCCTCCTTCAAGTCCTGGAAAGTCTTTTCTATCACATCATTCCAATTGAAAGCATTTTTTTTAGCAAAGCTGTGAGTGGGGTTGCAATCTTACCATAGTTCCAAATGAAAATTTTGTGATATACCGTGAGACCCAAAAGACCTCTGAGGCTTTCAAGAGTTTTAGGGCAATGCCAATTCTTCATTGCTGCAATTTTCTTTGGATCCACATGTACACCCTCTTGACTAACAATATGCTCCAAATATTCCACTTTAGAGACACCAAAGGCACATTTGGACCTTTTATGAAAGAGTTGATGATCTTGAAGGAGTTGTAGGACATGATCCACACGGGTAGATGGCCTTGCCAAGTTTTACTCTAAATTAAGATGTCATAAAAAATGTGAGGACACATTTACACAGAAAGGGTTTAAATATTGTGTTCACGAGACTTTGAAAGGTGGGGGGTGCATTGCAAAAGCCAAAGGGCATCACCAAGAGCTCGTAATGGTCTTCATGCGTGCAATTTTTTTTTTGGGAATATCTGCCTCCATGCGAATTTGATAATAGCTTGAGCGGAGATCAAGTTTGGTGAAGATGTGAGCACCCTTTAGCTCATCCAGAAGGTCATCAATGACATGAAGGGGAAACTTATCCTTTACTGTCAACTTGTTCAATGCATGGATGTCGGGACACATGTGCTAAGTTACTTCTTTCTTGAGGACCATAACAACCAGGGAAGAATAGGGACTGATACTGGGGCGAATGACACCAACAACGAGCGACTCCCGAATAATATTTTCAATTTAATTTTTTGGGGCAAATAGATGGTGGTACGGGTGTACATTGGGTGGGAGGATACCAGGTATGAGTGGAAGGGAATGATCATGCTCATCACGAAAAGAGGGCAGTCCTTTGGGAGTGTCAAAGATGGATTTGTGCTTGTCTAAGACTAATTGCATGCCAAAAGGAATGGGTTGAGAAGGGGTCTCAAAAGCTTGATTGGCATGGAATTGTGTCACAATGTTTGAATGGCCCTTTTTAATAAGATTTTCCATATAGTGTGAATTGATAATCTCTGGAGATCTCATTGTATTTCCTTTTAGTGTGTAGTTATGCCATGCCTGTTGGAAACTCATGTATAAGGCACTGAAATCCATGGTGATAGGGCCCAATGTTCATGACCATTCAACCCCCAAGACAATATCACAACCACCCATGTCAATAGAAAACATGGGTTTTGAGGGAATAATCACCCATTTGAAGCTACGCATTTTCACAACGACCCCCACAATTCATAACTCCTCCATTTGTAATCATGATTTGGAAGTTGTTCACAATATGGATATAGTAGTGTGTTTCTTGGGTGACTTGGCGATGGATAAAGTTATGCGTGCTACCATTTCCAATTAACATGATGACCTTGCGATGTTTGAGGTAGCCAATTAATTTGAGGGTTTGGGGGGTAGAAAGACCAATCAAGGCATGCAAAGATATCTAGGGTTCCTCCTTTGGCAGATTAGGCTGGGGAAATTCTTCCACGTGTGTATGAGTGACTTCATGGATGCTAGCATCAATGTCCTCATCAGAACTGTCCTTTGAAATGGCCAAAACGAGTTTTTACTCCATATATTTATGTCCAAGTGAATATTTCTCATCACAATTGTAGCAAAGACCTTTGAGTTAGCACTTTGCCATTTAAGCTCAAATTAACTTTTGGACCTTGAGAGGTGGAGAGGAAAAGGAAGGATTAGTGGAAGGGAAGGTAGGTGGACATGGACATGGAATAAATGGGCCCTTTTTTATTTGAGCATTCATCACCTTTCTTTGAGTGGCATCCAACTAAGCAATAGGAAAAGCCATTAAGACTTGTGCATGGATATGTTCTTTCAAACCACTAATGAAAACATTCCTTGTAAAGAGTATTGGACATGCATTCAGTGTAGATGGCTAGTTGCTCAAAAGATGAGATGGAATCTTCAACTATGCCAGAGTGTTTGAGCTTGGCTGGTTGCCCCAAATAATGAGTGTCTATTTCAAAAGGTTTATAGAGATCATAAACAAATTGTGTCCAAGTCACCATTGCCACCATTGCCTCCATTGCCGCCATTTCCAACGTTCAAGATCTAAATATAAGACACCCACTCTAAGTTTATATACGACACCCACTCTAAGTTTATAAAAGACACTCACTCTAAGTTTCATCATATCATCTATGATGCTATGCAAAGAAAAGTAATGTTCCATCTGAGCTACCCATCCTGTGGGGTTTGACCCATTGAATTAGGTGAGATTGACTTTAGGAAGTATGTGCCACTTGTAAGTCATCGGATCACACACAAGTGGAGTGGAGTGAGGCCCATGGGGATTGGATGAATCAACTCCTTCCTTGTGGGAACGTTGTTCTGTCTCTAGTTATCCCGAAGACAATGAAGGAAAGAGTGTCATTAATTGGGTTAGCTGGTTAGAAAGCAACTCTAAAAGTTGGTAAGCTTGCCATGGATGTCATTTTGTTGAGTAGAGGAGTGGTTATGGTTTAACTTGTGTTGCAATTCATCATATAGTGAATTTATAGGTGGGAAACGTTTCCAGAGAGCTCACTTCCTCGAGTGTTAGCCATTGAAGGAAATGGGTCCACTAAAAAAGGTATGAAAGATTAGTACCAATGTGATCGGTATAGTGCAATGATTGTGGTGAAATAAGGGTCTCTCTCTTTCCCTGCTTTTTTTATTTGGCTTCTAAGGTCCTAAGGGTAAGGGAGTGTCAGATGTTATAAGTCTCTAATATACTTGCAGGGTGCAATAGTAATACTCGACCCAATCTCCCAGGGCACCAACTAGGGAGTCTCAACTGTGCCCTTAGCCGTACTACTCGACTACTCAGGTACTAAAGAGTAGTACTCTTGAGTGTTGTGCTCGGTGCTACTATAGTAGCAAGATGACTGATCAAATTATCTAAAGTTGGTTTCAAGTTTAGGGGACTTTCGATATACTTGAGAGTAGATGGAAGTGAAATTATGTATACAAGTGATGTTTGATGCAATGCTACTTGAAGGGGTACCAACAAAGGTTAAATTGATGTCCAACAAATGTGACTCCCAATTGTATTCTTTGCATGTATGCTTCCCCAACTGCAAGTTTACGCATTGAATGACAAATCATTGTGTTATTTTTAGATGTTGGAACACATTTGTAGCCTTAAAAGAATTCTAAAATTTTCAGCTCAGGAAAGTGCTCTGATACCAGATGTTATGTATCTTAATAACATAATTGGAAATTTAGAGCATAAATAACAAAATAAAACAAGATTTTATTATGAAAAAATAAAATTACCACAACAATAGGCAATTGTAGATAACAAAATATCACAATAGCAATATCTTTATTGATGAAAGCAATGTTCACTTGCCTCTTCAAGGGAGCAACCTCCAAATTAAGCCAAGCTCCAATTACAAAATATTTTACAAGACATCTTGTTTCATTGCTTTTACTCCCTATATATAGTTTCCAATGGATGAACTTTCTAGTAGGAAGAACCTTCGAGTAAGCCTTATTAGTGAAGGAACTTTCTAGTAGGTACTTCCTAATAAGTCTTCTTACAAATATTGCTTTTACACTATAGAGACTTTCTAATAGGTGGAATCTTGTAGTAAGACTTTTTACAAATATTGCTTTCACACCACATCTACTTTGTTGGCCTTATTTAATAGAAATAGGCTCAATACATAACAACCTATCTATTGAGGGGGTTAGGGTAGGATCCTAACAAAGTAGAAGAGACAAATATTTGAATCCAAGGTCTTTGAGAAACACTTTCTTTAGAGAAACAAGCGATGATCCCATCCACTTCTCAAATGAATGGATTTGCCATAGTAGAAGCTATACTTCGAGGAGCTCAACTTCTCCATTGTTTCATCCATTGAGAATGGTTTCATCTTCGTATGATCCATTGAACATGATGATGGACCCATTTTCCATTTGTGGAGTTAGTCTAGGATAAAGGTTTTACTTTACTTGTAACTCACTCTTCATACTCTATAAAAGGAAGGGGAAGCACATCACTTCATTATTATTAACACAATAGGAGAAGTCAAAGAGAGAATATAGCCCCTTGTGTGATTCTTCATCTGGGTTGATGTAGCTTTTGGGGAATGAAGTGAAGCCAGGGTTTACTAGAGATTAGCATGTGGTGCCCTAGCTTGTGTTTGCACTACATATATTCCTTTATAATTTTGCCTTGGATTTTTTGTGCTTATGTGATACAAGAGTTGGAAGAATTAGGGTTTATGTGAAGTAAACCATAGAAAAGTGTTGGAGCGCTAAGGGTTGTCTTGAAGCCTCGGTGTGGGCTAGACCTAGAATTTGTGGGATGAAACTCTAGAGCAATATTTGTAGCGTTTGGATGCAGTTGAAGTTTGAGTGATGCATAGTCAATGAGACTTCTTGATAGTTTGTGGGATGCAAGTGGAGGATCCAAGGGTGGAATTGTTGGTGTTGATGCTAGTTTGTTGTGGAGCCTTTTGTGTGGCTAGATAGCTTGGTGGGATGTCTTGTTAGACCTTTGTTCATTGGTTAGGTTTCAATGTGGAGAAACTTTGCTTGAGATGAGTTGAAGGGACATGTTGTACTTGCTTGGGATGCGCTGAAGTATTGTAGTTAACTTCATTTGTGAATTACTTGAAATGCATTATTGCTGTCCTAAATTCATATCTTGCAGATTTGAGAATTAGAGTTTGGTTTCTCATTGTTATGAATAATTTCATTGTTGTTTTAATGAGCTCATTTATTAGAATTGTGGCATTGAAATGTTGTGTTTTTTATAATGAATAGATGAAACTAGAAATCTGATGTTATAAAAGTAATTTTCATATCTGTGTTGGTTAAGATTGTTCCCAAAGGGCCATGATATTCATCTCTCATTCAAATACATTTTCTGTGTCCATCTTATTGAGCTTGCCTAGGGAATGGTTGGATATAATTGAAGTATTTGTTACGTTAATAAATATTTATATTCAACAATAACATTGAATTTTTTATGAAATAGCTTCAAGGAACCTCAAGTAAATGAGGTTAACTTTCTAAAGTGTTTTAAAATGTGGATTTCTGAAATTTCCACAACCTTCCCTTTTTCTAAATCACATTTCTTTAAGAGCCTTATGTTTCCTATTGGAAAATGAGTTAGCCATACATATGACGTGCAAAGCAATACCATTCAAACAATCCCTTGATTGTTGAGTATTAATGATTGTAGACTAATTATTTTAGATCTCTGTGCCCAACAATAGGTCATCTCAACATTTAATTAAGGAAAGTTTTAATCTACAAACTGCAAGTCTTTTGGTCTTTGCAAAGACTTTGGTTGTCAATGCTCCAAGAAGTCCCCAATATCTTTTGAGTATTCTCAACACCCACATAAACATAGCTATTGTGCTTTTTGTCTTAAAAAATTAGAGGATCCTTCTTGAAGGCCACAAAAGCATAATTTCAAGCAACGGTTTCAGAAGTGCATCACTGTTAAAGATGCATGTTTCTTATGCTGTTAGAAAGGCCACTTTTCCAACAAGTGGCCCAAGAAATCTTCAAAGGTCTAATTCTTCTACGAAGACATGACTAATCAGTGGTCTTGTAATTATATTTACCATGATCATGAATATGAATTTGATGACTATTATGAGCACTGTTTTGACTTCGAATTTGATGAAGAACCAAAAGAAACCAAGATTTCAATCCAAGGTCTCTAGCAAACACTTTCTTTGGAAAAACAAGCAATGATTCCATCTCACTTCTCAAATGAATGGATTCCCCTCTGCAGGAACTACACCACTAAGGAGTGTTGCTTCTTAGCAACCCAACATCCAACCATTCAAATAGTTCTTGAATCCCCAATAGTGACAACACCTCCAACACTGCAAATAACCTCCACTGTAGTTGGTATTAATAATTTGGCACATCTTGATCTACATTTCTATGGTTGGCATATTTAAAGAATTATTCAATTTCAAAACATTTCTCCCTATACTTTACTTTTTCTAGTCGACTCTATTTGTTCTAGAAATGTTTCTTAATGCAATATTATTCCTTAGCTTCAATGGAAAAAACTCACTATTCGTCACACCAATTATGGCCTTCAAAACAAAACCTCCACTAGTGGATATTTTGCTTGCTCAGTGCTTGTGAAATTCCTTATGCATATATATTACTCTAATTTTTATTAGTATCCTGGTATAAATGCACATATCATTATTGGACATAGTTTGTTATCAACTTTTAGTAAATTTTTTGTTACCCCCACCCATCTTACCATCAAAATCCCTACCGAGGAAGAACCTATCCCCCTCCTACTTGCTTTTATTAAACTCCTTCATCAATTTGAATCAATCTCCATTCAAAATGAACTTGATGAAATTTCTTCCTCTATAATCCTTTTCCATTGCTAAAGAATCTTGAAAGACCCTCTTTCGCCACCTTTAGAAACTAATATTTTCAATGTCCCATCCTCTCATTATCTCCCAAATTACGGACCATTATTCCAGTGTCAACCCATAGTATTTTTAGTTTTAATCTATGCATGGTTACAATCAAAATTCTCACTCACATGTGCTCATGAAATACCCCAACTTTATCCCCATAAAGATATATCCCACATGGAACTTGAAATAACTAATCTCTTAAGGCTCAAGCTCATCGAACCCATTGTTTCTCTTTACTCTTCCCCGCTTCTTTGGTCAAGAAATATTTAGAACAAAAGTGAGGAGAAAAACACCTTGTTTTCAACTATTTCTCCCTTAAGAATGTTGTTGTTGTGGCTATGTGAGGTATCCTCACTAAAGCTGACCTACAAAAGAAATAGATAAAAATAAAATGTATTTTTATATTTACAAAAGAGAAGTCGGCCCAGTTGAAAAAAATCACTCCAAATACATGTATAAATAGAGGGGTCTCCCTCCTCATTTGCAACTACCTCAAGCAAGTTCTCTCAAGCAAGTTCTCTCAAGCAAAGGAAAGTTCGATTTTGGGTTGTAGAAGACATTTTGGAGCTCCTTCTTTTGGCATCTCTTCTCTTTGTGTGATCTTCATTATTCGAGATCACTCTTATATTTGATGTACTTGTATTATGTACTGAATCTCTGAGAAGGAAAAGTTTGCTGGGTTTTTCCCGAGTTTGGGTTTTCCTAGGTTAAACTATTGTGTCTCTTGTGTTCTTGTGCTTGATTATGTGAAAATTATATTGCTATATCATTAAAAATATAACAGCTTATGGGTCCACCACGCTTCCACTGTATGTAAAGCACAAAGATTTACTCCGAAAATCTAGGGTCCAAAAATCAAGGGCCGAAAATCTAGGGTCCAAAAATCTAGGGCCGAATATTTAGGGGTCGAAAATCAAGGACCGAAAATCAAGGGCTGAAAATCAGGGTGTAGTCTAAATATTCTATGTTTTCAACCTTTTATGAGCATATTATCTGTCTATTTTTGTTTGTATTCCGGTTGGAAATCTTTAAAAAAACTTAAAATCACATATATTAGCTATGGAAATTGCATAATTTGGGTGCCATAGGGGTATTTGAGGGTGCTGAATCTATTTATAGATTAAAAACTACAATTTAAACACAGAGAAATTTGGATTTTACCAAAAAAAGAATTACCAAATTCCGACCAAAACCCACCGTAAAGTCGAAAACATAGAATAAATAGACTACTTCGAAAATCAGGGGCCGAAAATCTAAGGTTTGAAAATCAGTCACGGGAAATTTAGGGGCCGAAAATTTAGGGTAAGGAAATTGTAGATCTGAAATTTCAGTTTTTTTGGCGAAGTTTGAATTTTCTGTAGAAACTGCAGAAATTAGGGCTTCAGTTTACGAGGTGTTCTATCCACAGATCAGGAAGAAAAAGTAGGCTCATTCAAATCGCCTTGGAAGGGTGCATTCATCTGTGAAAGCAATTTTCTCAAAAATCCAAAGTTCAATTTTGACCTAGCTTCTGCTAGGGTTTCTGAACCACTTTGTAGTCTTCCTTCTCAGTCAAAATGACAAACATCAAGGTTGAAGATAGGCTTGATGGAGCTTCAAAATTTCATTCATGGAATTCTAGAGTGCTCATTGCTCTAGAAGAAAATGACCTTCCAAACTTTTTTGTAGAAGGAGTACCAGAACCAGAGGAAGAAGCAGGAAAGGCTTAGTGGAAGAAGAGTGATGCCAAGACAAGAAGAATCATCTCATCATGATGAAAACCAAGCTCTCGCTACACATACCAAGAAGAGAAGAGAAAGAGGAAAGAAGATATTTGGTAGAAAAGACAAAGGTGAAATATTAAGTCCAATTCCAGAACAGAAGAGGAAGAAAGATCTTTCACACATCCAATGCTTCAATTGTAGAAGGCTTGGCCACTATAAAAATCAATGTAAATCAAAGAAAAGAAAGGAACATGCTTCAATTGCTAATGAAGATACTTCACCAAAGAAGTCAAGGAATGCAGAAGATGATAAACGTTGAAAGGAGTATTTATTTAGTACACCAATGATTGCATTATCTCTAGATGAGGAGATTGTCATTGGTGATGTATGAAGATCTAGGTTGCAGTTTCTTCAATGGGATTTTGTCAAGAAAGAAGATAAATATCTAAGGACTCCTGTGATCCATGCAAGGAGGTAGATATCAAGAGGGATCCCACAAAAACAATAAAAGATAAGTATTTGTATTTGTATTTGGATTATCATTTGTCATTATTGCTCTTGTAGATAATATCTGGATGTTCATAACAGTTGTATGCAGATCTGTATTCTTAGAATCAGGAAATGTGTTATGCATGTTATAATGTAGCATACCATACATTTATATATGATTGAGATTGACGAGCAGTAGGATCTTATGGTACATGTTATGTATATGTTGAGTAAGCAGCCTGTGGTGTTGCACAAAATTCCATGAACCCTATATGGAACTAGTCTAGGATAAAACCTCTTTGCTAACATACTGGAGCAGTGCATGCTCCTGAAAGTATGTTCTGGTGAATATGGAAGGCATCTAGATAGTCACCAAGTATGTTTGGGATATGGATGGATGTTGTGCTGAAGCATTGGCCAAGATGCTTACATGATTGTGTGAACTATTTTCATTGCATTGAAATATAATTTGATCTTCGTGATTATGCAATGTTGCTGACTATTTGACAAAATATGACTTGTAGGGAAATATCATATGCTATGGCCTACAAGAGAAGGATGATGAGACTTGTTTAGAAGGACACGCGATGGATGAGACGTAAACCAGGTTAGAGATCCCGTTGATATGTAGTGTTCAAGAGGGAGCAAATCTCAGAATCTTGTGATAAATGGGAAGACATCCCATATTTGCATACCTTATACATACTCCAGGATTGATGATTGACAGAAGGAGTCTAGTACTCCAAGATTGATGATTTCCAAGGGGAGCTAGCTTCAGGTCCCAGGGGAGCAAGACGCTTAGAGGCAGAGGGAGAAATATGCTTGGGTGCAGAGCAAGCAAGATGTTTAGATGCAAAGGGAGCAAGATGCTCAGATGCAGAGGGAGCAAGATGCTCAGATGCAAAGGGAGCAGGATGCTCAGATGCAGAGGAAGATGGGCACTATACCATAGAGGGAGATGTGATGAGCTTTAAGACGGATGTTTACAACATCGGGCAGACATTCCCCCAGTATTATCCATGTGACTTGGCTAGGGGTGAATGGTTCAGTGGCAGCGAAATATCTTCTCTCGGATACCTTGTGATAGGGTGGGGAGATTGACCTTTACATGATGAGTAGTGTTGATGCATCGAGCATTCCATCAGTATTAGCCATGTGACTTGGCTAGAGGTGAATAGCTCAGAGGAGGGCAGTGCCTTCTTCCAGACAACTTGTGACAGGGTGGGAAGATTAGTCCTCAGTTGCACACACTATCCTCCTATAGGTTGAGCATCGAGCATTTCCCAGTATTGGCCATGAGACTTGGCTAGGGGTGGGTCAAGTGGGATAGTGCCTTCTCCCGGACATCTTGTGACGAGGTGGGGATATTAGTCCCTAGATGCTCACTCATGTACTCATGCAAGTGCATGGATTTAGCCATGAGACTTGGCTAAGAGACCTTGAAACAATCAACTTGATGAAATCTTATGAACAACATCTCCAGTGCAAGAAGAATACATTGATGCTTTAGGATGCATTCATGAGAATGCCTCCCTCATTGAGAGGGAGTGTTGATGATTGCAACATCAATGAGACATTGATGCGACTCTCTCTTGAGAGGGAGAGAGAGGGAGATTGACGCTTCTCGACGGACTGAGTTGTGTTGAAGACCTTTCTTATGATGGCGAGGTGTACGAGACAAGCCATGACGATTATATGATGCTCATATGTGTTTCAACGTGATGATACCTCTCTAGATAAGAGGGCTTGTTGTTGTTGTAGCTACGTGAGGTGTCCTCACTAAAGCCGACCTACAAAAGAAATAGATAAAAATAAAATGTATTTTTATATTTACAAAAGAGAAGTTGGTCTCGTAAAAGAGGCAAATCGGCCCAGTTGAAAAAAATCACTCCAAATTAATGTATAAATAGAGGGGTCTCCCTCCTCATTTGCAAGTACCTCAAGCAAGTTCGCTCAAGCAAAGGAAAGTTTGATTTTGAGTTGTAGAAGACATTTTGAAGCTCCTTCTTTTGGCATCTCTTCTCGTTGTGTGATCTTCATTATTCAAGATCACTCTTATCTTTGATGTACTTGTATTATGTACTGAATCTCTGAGTAAGAAAGGTTTGTTGGGTTTTTCCCGACTTTGGGTTTTCACAGGGTAAACTATTGTGTCTCTTGTGTTCTTGTGTTTGATTATGTGAAAATTATATTGCTATATCATTAAAAATCTAACAAAGAAGATCATAGTGCCATTTCATTATCCAATCGCCCATAAAGGTCAACTTCTTCAATGGATCACCAATGTTAAGATTTCTCAAAGTTTGATTTAAATTCGGGTTTAACCAACTCTGTAGTCATCAAGACGACATTCACAAAACTATTTTCTGCATTTTTCAAGCACAATATCAATGGCTAGTCATGCCATTTTCTCTTCACAATGTCCCTAGCTATTTTCAATAACGGATGTAGTCAATCCTTTGTCCATTTAATGATTTTATTCTTGTATACCTTAATGACATCTCAATGTTTAATTCCTCTACTGAAGAACATGAGATTCATTTTCATATTTTCCATGATCTAGTGTCCAAACATACCATTGTCCTTTCAAGGATAAGATTGTCACCTTCACTCAAGAAGTTGAATTGCTAGGTATGCAAATTAAGAAAGGTACCATCAATCCTCAACCACATGTATTGACTCATGTCCATCAATTTCTAGATGAAATGCTTGACATTAAGCAATTGTAGTGATTTCTTAGTTGCATGATTTTGCTTCTTTCCTAAAAGAATTGGGCAAGCGCAGGGAAATTCTCTCCCCTCGATTCAAGAAAAATCCTCATCAATGGACAAAGCACGACATGGCGATTCCTAGTTTTCAAAATCACCATGGATGTGATTCAGAGGGAGAAGGTGAAGCTCAACAACATTCCCAAGTATTTGATATTCTCATCAAAGATTGGATTTATTGCTAGTTGAGCGGTAGTTGCAATGGGTTTTTTAATGATTGATGAAGGTAAAGCCAAATTGCTTACATCAGAGGCTTGTAATTGGATCTTGAGCCAACAATTTGTCGAAGAATGGCTGAATCACTGGTCTAGGAGGCTTGTCGGCCATCCGGTCTAGTTATTTGCTCATTAGCTCTTAGGTGGGAAAAATGTACTATTTCAGATGATGGGAAGGCATCAAAAGCTTTCTATTTTAAACCAAAAAGCCAAGGTAAAGCCAAATCATTTACTTGGGAGGCTTGATGGGTCTTGAGGTCAATGATTTTTGTGGGTAAGGCTAATTTGTTGACCTTAGAGGCCAACAACCTCCCCAAGTTAGCGATTTTACCTATTGACCTCATAGGCCAACAATTTGGCCTCCTTGTTCAAAATTGTTGACCCTCGAGGTGCAATCTACCATCTCAACACAACACATTGCTTCCTTGGGTCTCTAGGACAATGCTTTTATTTTTCTATTCTTAGCAACTATTGTTTCTAATCTCAATGCTTAGTCTTTCTTTTGCATGTTGACTTTAGCCTCACAAAGGCAATGGACAACCATTTTCATTATTTTCTTCTTATTCATCTCAAGTGAGCTCTCTCTTCAACTCTTGGTTGTAGGTGAACATTCTTTAGTGTTCTTTATATTTGGTAGGCTTCAATCTGTTCGGGATCATTCCAACCAGAAAGCACCAACTTTCACCTCCATTAGGTTGATGCGCAAAACCTCCAAACTCTAGAGAGTGTGTTCCTCATCATAAATTCATCTTGTGGCTCACTATCATTCATTGGGAAATTTGGAGATGGCTTGCTATGTTTTCCCTGTTGCATGATAGCTTTCATCTATTAGTAGGCTTGATTGATCCTCAACGAAGAATTCTCTTCCCTAGAGAAGGGGCACTGTGCCTCTTATTGCTCGAGACAATCTCCCTTGTAGATTAGTTTTCCATTCCCACAATCATTGATAACTTACAAAATAACAAAAAGATCAAGCTAGAAATTTCATTAATGTTTGATTAATTGGAAAATATTGCTAGAAAGAAGGCAACTCTTTGGTATAACTAAGCCCCCAAGTTTCTTTTCTTATTGTTTTCAATGAAAAATTTGCAACTTATGCTTGTTCCCTATGTAAAATCTCGATTGATGAAGGATTTGTGTAAAAAGTGGTTGTTAGAAGTTTAAGAAAGAGAAACTAGTTTAATGAGCTCATGATATAGCCTTGGTTACTAGATTAAATAATCTTTTGTGTGGTTTTATTTTCAAGATTGAATGAGAGGACGAGATGGATATCAATGTTCTTTTTTTTTATAGTGATGGATTTACTTTCTTTCATGGAAGATGTGATTCTTGTTGAAATTTGGTTGTCATTGATGTCAACTGATTCAGTTTGATCATTGATTTTAACTGGTGTCAAAAGAGGATTCAGTATTCATGTGCCAGCTTGAAAAAATATATGGATGCTAGTATGAATAAGTATATCCAGAAGTGCATCTAGTCTAAATAAGTATATCTAGAGGTACATCAAGCATATTCAGTTTGAAGAAGTACATAAGGAATACATCCAATACATATGGTACATGAGTAGGTCTCAAGTCCATCCAGTCATATCCCTTCAAGGTAAAATCCAAAGTAATGGTTGGACAAGGTTCGGGAGTGCGCAAGAAATACAAGAGTGATGGGACAAAGTTTTGGGAGTGCACCAGCAAACCAAAGAAGTTGATTGGAAAAATTTTCGAGAGTGCACAAACAACTTGGAACAAAAAATGGTCGAATAGTTATGCAAGACCCGAAAGCGTGCAAGACTCACCAATCAGAAGATGCTTTCAGTTCTTGAAGCGCACATGAGCACCAAGAAGGGTGTAGCAGTTGAAGATATCATACGTGCAAATTCCATAGGCAATGATACAACAAGGGTGCAAGACCACATCGCAAGGGTGAAAGTCCCACTAAGTCAAGGACCATGTATGCGCAAGACCCACAAGAGATGACACATCAACAACGCAGAACATGACACATGGTAGAAGCATGAACCATGAAGCAAAGAAGAAGGAAAGCCACAACCAACTTGTGGACATGCAATCCGCACAGGACAAGTACAAATAAGAGGCAAGTTGGAGATTTGAGGTAAGCTGGAGAGCAAGGACGAAGATATTTTAGTGGAAAGCTGGAAGATACAAGTTTATAATATTCAGGGAATCAAGGCTCATGGAATCAAAACAACATGATCTAGCAGAGAGCCGAGTGCGCACAAGCAGAGGAATGGAATAATTGATGATGCGCAAAATGATGCTATAGATCTGTGAAGTTGCGCGAAGACAAAGACATAATTACAGAATATGCACAAGTGCATGAGGATCGAATGACAGTGTCGCAGACAACACGCAGACAATCACAAATGTTCTAAGGCAGAAGCATAGAGACAAATCTGAAGTATATCTTGTGATGCGTTAAGTGAAGAAGTTTTTTTGACGCACTAAGACTGAGTTGATGTGTGCGAAGTAAGGTAGTCCATCAGATGCACAAAAACAGAGTTGCAGCACAGTGAGAGATGCGTGTCATGATGAGGATGATCCGACACAAGTGCGTTAAACATAAAGGACGAATCATATAATGCACAAAAGGTCGCAAATTGTTTAAAAAATGTAGCACCCAAACAAAACGGACATATCTCTGAATGTGCACAGTTCCATCTTGATAATAATGCGCAAAGTCATAACATTAGGTTATTAGTTGATGCACAGTATCAGTTGAGATAACACATGCGCAGTAGCAGAAGGGAACATTGAACCTTGGCGCATACTTCAGAAGTTGATAAAGCAACACATAGTATATGAAGTGCGATGTCAGTTGAAGTGAAGTGCGATGTCAGTTGAAGTGAAGTGTTGAGGTTGAAGTGAAGTAATGTATGCAGCACATTGACAACAATATTATAGCATACAATAGTTGCACACATCATATGAAGTGCAACGTCAGTTGAAGAGAAGTGTTGAGGTTGAAATGAAGTAATGTATGCAACACAATGACACAACAATATTACAACATACTAAAGGTGTGCACAACAGAATGAACAACATAAGATCTAAAGTTTGTGAGTATCAGAAGTTCAACAACACAATTCCTTATTCTTATATATCTGGGCAGTAGGACGAGGCAAGGAGCAAGGGGTCATAGCCTCCTTGCAGTTGGTGCTGGAGAACTTAGGGAGTGGTAGCTTCCTTCAAGTCGGTGGCTGTAAAAACAGGGGGTCAATGCCTCCTTCCAGTTGGTGTTGGTGAACATAGGAAGTCAGAGCTTCCTTGAATGTAATCTTTTCATTATAAAAGAGAATTCGGTGGTTTTCTCCTGTTTGGGTTTCCACGTAAAAATTTTGTGTGTTTTTTGTTCTGTATTTTGGTGATATGTGGATAAATGTTTTATTTAAGGTGGGTGCATAATTAAAGTTCATATTAATCAGTCAAGAAGTTAAAAACTGCTCATAACTACGCTAATACTGATTCACCCCCCCCTCTCAGTATTAAATAGATTCCAACAATTGGTATAAGAGTGGGTGTCTTCAACAACAACTTAACATATGGAAGATAGATCCATGTGCAGATATGGAAAGAAAGGAAAATTCTACTCAAAGGGAAGCACCATGGTTACAAGAAAATGACGACCTATAAAATCTCTCTATCATAGAAGCAAGGAATATCATTCGCACACAAAGGAAAATGATAGAAGGGGTAAAAAGGGTAGCAACCAACATTATGAAAACCCTAAAAAAGAAAGAAGAAGAATAAAAAAGATTGGAAGCATACCTTACCAACCAGTTACAGGAAATGGATGAGACCCTCAAACTGAAAGACTAAGGAATGTTACTTTGGAAAGCAAATTGAATAAATCAGTCATAGAGAATCAAAGTCTGTCAAATGAGATTACACTTCTAAAGAAAAAAAATGGGATATGCTACAGAAGAGAAAGAAGAAAATTTCAAAGAAGTCCCGTCTTTGAAGGATCAACTTCAAAAACAACATGATGATCAAATTCAACTTTAAGAAAGACAGTTGGAGGCCATCTCTCTCAAAGAAAAGAATTCAGAGTGTGAAAAAATGCTTGATGACCAACATATCCAATTACAAGAAAAAGAAAAATAAGTTGAAAGGATGCAAGATCATTTAGGACAAATGAAAAATT
This sequence comes from Larix kaempferi, assembly GCA_027924585.1. Lineage (NCBI taxonomy): Eukaryota > Viridiplantae > Streptophyta > Pinopsida > Pinales > Pinaceae > Larix > Larix kaempferi. The sequence goes on from BSBM01000560.1 coordinate 10,034,707, forward strand.
TGTCAAATGCACAAAAGTGTTGAATGAGATTCTGAGCAAGCAAATATCACCATCTTACAAAAATGGTGTAGGCTACAAGGATGATTGCAAAAAGGTTGATCAAGAGAAAAAGAAGATTGCACAAATAAATGAGCTGACTATGCGCATAACTTTTCAATGTTGGAAATGCACAATGACTGGACATATTGGAAAATACTGTAACAACATTGTTTGTTATAAGTGTAATCAAATTGTTCAGAAAGCTGAGAACTATGGAAAGTCAAGAAAATATGTCAAATGATGGAAGAAGAAAACAGGTGAGGAAACCCAACCCATTAACATATGCAATACTTCTGAAAATCAAAGAAAAGAACAGTATATGATGATTTGGAGGAGGAAGGCTGTGAACAATGAATTAGTATCTGTCAGATCTATGAATGAAAATGTGGAGAGCTTTGGGAGATCAATCCATCCCCACTTAAACACAAGGTTAACTCATAAACAGTTGGACTCGTTGCAGTAAGATATTTGTGCGCTAACATAAATTGTGACAAAAGGTGAGCATTAATGATTAGTGGTGTAGAGTGGCACAAGTGGTAATAAATTCTTGGAAGACAACATCATTTAATGATGGAAAGTGGTCAAGTAAATTTGGACAAGATAAAGTTCAAATTGTAAAATTAGTCACAGCAGATCTAATGAACAAGTAAATCAATCACAACAGATGAACATAGAAAATATGGTGCAAAACTGTGCAAAACATGCAGCAGTGCTCTCTATCCCAGAAAGGGTGAATGAATTACAATACAAACTGTCACAATGACAGAGCAATTCGAATTGCCTAAGGAGGTCATTCGAATTACAGAATGGAGTAGCTTGACTCTATCTAGGAGTCCTCATCAATCATCGGTGGTGCTCATCAATCACAACAACCAGTCATCCAGGTGTCAATCTGAGTCTAACTGAGTGTAATAAGTGTAACTGAAGTGTGTAGCACTGATATAGGATCTGGAGGCTCAGTGGGGGCGCATGGGAGGCTAACTGAAGTCAGAACAAGTCACCTAATCAAACTGGAGGTCCAACGGAAGTGATACAGTCAGTCGGGAGTGAAACTAGCCTCAAATCAGGGAGAATCAGAGCTAACTGAATGTAACTGAAGTGAAACTGCAGTGGTAGGTGAACAAGTGCGCCCTTCTCTGGCAGTAGGTGAGAAGTGGGCGCCTTTCAGCTTAGGAGGGCTAAAACTCTGTGGTAGGTGGCTCCCGGGTGCTAGAATGAAGTGGATAAGGTGCTGGAGGCATCAAACTGGTGACTGGGATGCATGCCTGTGCATGCAGGTGCATGCAAACCCTAGATTCTGCATGCAAACCCTAATTTGCATGCAAGATCCTGAAAAAGATGATGTGGATATCCGAACACAAATCTTGAGAAAAATTAAAACTTTTCGGTTCTCGAAAATGGACCGAATCTAGGTAAATCCATGAAAGATGGAAATTATTAATGTTAGAGGATGGAAACAATTTTTTTTATAGACCATGGGTCTCCTCAGTATGAAATCCCACATCTATTGAGAACAATAGCTACAAAGTGAACAATGTGTGTGTGAAAAATTGAAGCTTAGGAGACAATGCAGATCAAAGAACCCATCAGTAAATGTGCATGAAAGTTTTGCAAAAACCGAAGGTGTGTCTTCATCAAAGTCTGCAAGGTTTATCATGACTACATTCCATCTCGAAGACCTGACGCTCCACACGTTTCCCTGCCAGAAGTTGAAGATACGTAGCTACAAGATCGGAAGGGCTCTGAAGGTGTAATTGTTGAAGAAAATATGCATGGACAACTGCACAAGTTCACATTTGCAGACTATGATGTCACTGACCGTGAAAAATTCCATGAATCAGTTATGTACAAGTATATGGATAAGATGGAGAGATCATATCCTAATATACCATTTGTGATGGAGCTCAATGTTGGAACATTTAAAAAACCCACTATGTCATTCTAGACTTAGGATAAAATTAATTAATCATTTATGATTAATTTCCTGAGTTTTGACTAGGTAGAATAGGCTAGTTTTGTCTTTTAGTGGACCACATGCTATCCTCATTCTCAAAAACGAATTTGGATAGATTCTGGATAAGATTTCGTTGGATTATGTCTGATTTTATTCCATTCCTGAATTAGAAAGACACTATCCAGTTTTAGTTAGCTTTGTCCTGTTTTTTCTGCTTTCTAGTGGAAAAGATAAAACTAGTTTACTTGGAATCTTTTTCCACTTGACCAATTCGACCTCCACATCATATCTAACCTTCTAAATCCATCATTACATTCCATTTACCTCACTCATGAGCTGCCATACCATACTTGCCAAATTCGTGAGCCTCTAGCACAGTTTTGGAAACTGCTTTTGCCACCTAGGGGGTTTTTTGTCTTTTCTAAGCCTTTTCTTTTTGCTCTTTCCATATTGCTTCAAAGCAATTTGATTTTCTCCATGGAGGATGTATTATATATTGTTACAATATCAATGAATAAGATATAGAGTGTTTTCCATAATTTATTCTCTCTATTCTTCTTCTCTCATTGTCTAAAATATTCCATGGTGAAATTGTCTTATGAATCTAGTTCCTAGTAATTGAAAATCTCAAACTCAAGGAATGGCCAAATGGATTGTCAAAATCAAGGATATTGAACTTGTTGGAAATTCCACATTTTGGAAGATCCCCACAAGTAAAAATGTATGCAAAATTGTTGTTATCACAAGTACATGGTGGGTATCTATGGCTGAAGAAACCTATCTCTATTGATGCTAAGCCAATCGAGGTGATCACAGGGCTTCGGGGAATATGTAAGTCTCCTTATGAACATAAGTCAAGAAAAATATATTGGAAATAAGATGGCTAACAAATACATAACTCAACGAGCAAGCAAAGGATTTTCAATTGCACAAATATGTGAAATTCCACAGGGATAGATCACCGAGCTTGAAAAAAACTCACAATTTCATACTGTTATTACTGAGAAGAATTAGAATAAAACATGGATCAATTCGCTCATGAAACTGAAACACATATGAAAAACTGATGTTGATACATTAATCAACTGTAAGTTGGAAAGCAAAAGATGTTACAATAGAATGAATTCGATACACCTGGGAGGATTCGAATTCACCTCAAGTCTAGCGTTAGTTTGCATTGGAACCATCTCTCGATAGGTTAAGTGGCCACTAATGATGAATAATCAGTTAACTGAGGTAGAACTTGTTATTTTTTCAGAAATTTCAATCTGATCTAGGATCTTAACTGAGAGAATAACATGTATAGCATATCTACAACATATCTACAACATATCAATCATGGACACAATAATACAAGCACACAAGAGACACAGAGTTTCATCGGGGAAAACCAAGAAGGTGAAAAACCCCGCAACTTCCTCAGAGATAGGTAGAGCAATGATACAACCCAAGCATAAGAGATAGTCCTCCTAGCAGCAGCTTCTCATCCTCCACAAGTGTGCCACTCTCCAATGAGTGTGTGAGCGAGAAAGTGAATGATCAAATAGAGTGCCTCCCGCACTCTATTTATACATGACTTGACTTGCCTAATAACCTTTACTAGGTCGGCCTTAACTTAACCACATAACATAATGCTGACAGGGCCGACCCCCACTAGGGTGGTCTAATAACCCTTTTACCCACATGACTCATACAGGGCCGACCCCATCAAGGTGGTCTAATAACCCATCAAATATAAGTTACGACACTTACAATATAAATGACGACACTTCCGTATAGATGAATAATAACATCTCTATAGGAATACAATATACATATATGAAATACATTACAAATACATCAACAGAACTGAGCATAACTAAATCATGTGGGCACCAAAATAGGGGAGGAGACTCCAAGGAGGCACATAACTAACTGTCAGTGGTAAAAAAGGGTGCTCCTATACTCAGTAGCAGCCAAACTAGGAGCTGCAGTTAGTTAACTGAGTAATAAAGGGGACAAGGTGCCCCAAATCATGGAACTAACTATGTAGTCTCCTAAATCTGTGCATGAGGGCGCATTAGAACTCTAGTGAAGTAAACAAGGCGCTCTGAGTGGATAGGAGGGCTAATGATGGCCAAAAACAAGCTCTTGGGGGCCCAAAGTAAGGAATAGGTGCTAGGAGGCTCAACTGCCAATGCATGGATGCATGGAGTGTTGCATGGAATGCATGCATGCAGGACCAAGAAGATGGTGAGAATATTCCAACAACCCCCCTTAAGACGAACTATGAGGAAAAAAAAATTAAATAAATGGAAATTAGGGCCCTGGTTACTGAGACCAAAGGTCACCCCATACAACAATCTAGAAAAAATGAGGAAAGAGGGAAAACCCATTGGCAACAAACCCCCCCCTCAATATAGACAAAAAAAATCAATCAAGGTAGCACTCACCCTAAGAAGGGATCGAAGATAAGTGAAATTTTTCACTGAAAAATTCTTGGTGAAAATATCTGCAATCTGCTCTTCTAAAGGACAATAGAGCAGTGTGATGGTAAGATCATGCACCAATCCTCGGATGTAATGCATGCGTATCTCAATGTGTTTGGTTCTTTGTCTCATAACCGGATCTGTGGAAATCCTGATAGCACTCTAATTGTCACAGTAGATGAATGGTGGAGTACTGTAGCAAATCCCAAACTCTGACAAGATGCCCTGCAACCAGATGCACTGTGTGGCTGCATTCACTGCACCTCTGTACTCGGCCTCAAATGATGAAAGATCAAGAGCAGTCTTCTTTCTGCTCGACCAACAGATAGGACCAAATCTAATCATAAAAAAAACATCTACCAGAAGGAAAGGGATTTGTATGAGATAGTGCAAATCTTGCATTTTGAAACTCAGATCTGGTTCTTCTTGGATCTTGTGGATCTCCAACAATATCACCAACAAATTCAATGGTCTTGTAAACCCATCTTGGAAGTGGAGGTGGATATTCTGGTGTTGGATCTTCAGGTTCTTGTGGATCTGGATCTAGCATTTGCTCATCTTCACTTTTTGAGTCAAAATCTGAACTTTCATGAGAGGATGATTCACTATCTTGTTCAACATGCTATGGTGGAGTAGTTGGTAGACTGTCTGCTTCGACATGGTGGGAATCATGTAATGGCCATTCTTCAAACTGGACACTTCTTTCAAGGAAGGTATGCATGGTAGACAGATCCAACAGTTTGTAGGATTTTGCATTCTGTGCATAACCAACCAATATGCACTCTTTTCTTTGAAGCTCTAAGGCTCTCCTCTTCTCTGAAAGAATCCTTGACCAAGCTTTGGAACCAAAGAATCTTAGATGAGATACATCTGGCTTGTATCCCATCCATGCTTCGAAAGGAGTTTTTCATTTTAGGCCTTTGTGTGGAACTTTTCTATGGAGGTATGCAACACAGTTAACAACTTCTATGCAAAGTCTAGGAGCCAATGATTTAGACTCAAGCATGCAAGTAGCCATCTCTTTCAAAGTTCTATTCTTTCTCTCTGCTACACCATTATGCTGTGGTGTGTAAGGAACAATGTGCTGCATTTTAATACCTTCATCTGCACAAAATAACTGAAACTCATTCTTCACACACTATCCTCCATTGTCAGTACGAAGGACCTTGATCTTCTTATCAGTGAATTTTTCTACAGAAGCTTTAAAAAAGACTTCTGATATCAACTTTAGAAATATTCCCAACTGAATCTTGAACAATCATCTATGAATGTTAAGATGTATCTTGCATTATTCAAACATAGGTGAAGAAGAGGTCGTGATATGCCATTGTGAATAAACTCGAGAGGAGAAGAGGCTCTCTTTGCCTTTGCTTTCTCAAACTTGTGCTCCGAATGCTTACCAATAAAGCAAGCTTGACAGGTTCCCTTAGCAAATCTGATGTTTGGAAGCCCTTCAACCATTTTCTGATTATGCAGTTCTTGCAAATATTTGTAGTTGAGGTGCCCAAACCTCTCATGCCAAAGTATGCTCACTTCATTTGCATGAGTAAGAAGTGCACTTTGTTTTGAGTAAGGCAAGAAATGAGAGAACTCATAGAGTTTGCAATGGTGATCTGCAATGCCTTGTGCAATGATCTTCCCATAGAGATCTCTTGGATTTCAACCACATTAGGAGTAAAAATTACTTTCTTTGGAACTCATGTATGGGTCATTTGATAAACTGAAAGGAGGTTAGCTGCCAGGGTAGAAACATAGAGCACATCATTGAAGTATCCATGATCCAGATTGATCCTTCCAATCCCTTTTGAAGGAACTTCAGAATCATCTCCCATTAAGATAGAAGGTCCAACTGTTGGTTCGAATTCAGAGAATAGGTCATTGGATGCAGACATGTGTCTGGAGGCTCCATAATCTATGATGAAGGAGGATGCATTCGAAGTGCTATCCATGAGTGCATGACACCTCTCTTTATCCTCTGATATAGGATCAACTTCTTTTCTTCTAGCACTTGCAGGTACTGGAGGATTGTTTTTCTCTAGAAGCTGGGCCATGAGATCAATGGTCTTCTTCATGCAAGCACTTTCTGGGTGAAAACCTCTGTTACAGTATGTACATTTGGTCTTCTCCTTCTGGTTTTGCTTGCCTCTATTTGGATTTGAGGTTCCCTCTGACTGTTTGGGAGTCTCCTTTGACTTCTGCTCATTATGCTTTTCCTTACCATTGTGCTTTCCTTTCCCATTCGCATTCTTTCCTTCTCCTGCAACAAGAGCTGAATCCCTTGATGGTTTTATTACTCCCATTTGCACCAATTTGTCCCGCTCCTTTGTGAGAGAAAGGATGAATGCATCTAGAGTGGGAATTTTCCAGTTTGGGATGGAAAGCTTTGTTGTTTGGAAGGTGGATACAAACACATAATAGTTTGATCCCAATTTTGAAAGAATAGAAAGAATCAACTGCTTGTCTTCCTTCTCAATTCCACATAGTTTTACTTGCACAACCAAGTTCTTGAATCTTGTGAAGAAATATATTATGGATTCGAAACTGCTGGGGCTCAGTGAGATCAACTCATTTTCCAACTGATGTCCTCTCAAATCATCATGTTTCCCAAATAAGGATTCATGCTTTGTCCAAACCTCCTTGGGAGTTTTCAGACCAGAGAGATGAAATATTAGATCTTTGGAAATACTGAGGCATAGCAATCCATACGCTTCATCAAGCTTGTTTAGATACTTGGACTTCTCTGTAGCACCATTTGGTTTGACCTCAATTCCCTTTAGCACCCTATAGAGACCTCTGTTGTGCATGAAGATCTCCATCTGATCCTTCCATTCAAAGAAATTGAAAGGATTTAGCTTGGGAATCGAAGTTAGATCCATAGTAGCTGACTGAATGCGCTTTTGACGATGGAATACCCTGCAAAAACAATGGAAAAATAGATGGAGGATTTTTTTTGAATCTACTGAGCACTGCTTTAGGACAATAGGCACTTTTATCTGGATTCTTCACACCTGGATAGACCTCAAAGGATTTATCCAATGAATTCAATGCAATGGCACCCGTATTTACTATGGAAATCCAGAGGCTTCTGGTGCACTACCGGAAGCAGTTGCTCAACCTAGGCTCTCAAAATCTCTCACAAGCTCTGATACCATGTGAAATTCCACAAGGATAGATCACTGAGCTTGAACAAACCTCACAATTTCACACTGTTATTACCGAGAAGAATTAGAATAAAACATGGATCAATTCACTCATAAAACTGAAACACATATGAAAAATTGATGTTGATACATTAATCATTTGTAAGCTGGAAATCAAAAGATGTTAAAATAGAATGAATTCGATACATCTTCGAGGATTCGAATTCACCTCAATTTTAGGCTTAGTTTGCATTGGAACCATCTCCTGATAAGGTTAAGTGGCCACCAATGATGAATAATCAGTTAACTGAGGTAGAACTGAGCATAACTGAATCATGTGGGCACCAAAATAGGGAAGGATATCCTTTGGAAATGGTCAATATTTCTTGGATACTGTCGGATGTCGTCGGATATATTATGGACGTCGGATATCCGACGGACCCTTGTATCATTTAAAAAAAAAACTCATCAAATTTCGTAAATTTGAAAGTGAAATACGATGACAAAGTCCTTTTCGTCAGAGGTCGTCATATTTTGGGTTCAAATCCACTAGTGAGACTCCAAGGAGGTGCATAACTAACTTTCAGTGGTAAAAAATGGCACTCCTATACTTAGTAGCAGCCAAACTAGGAGCTGCAGTCAGTTAACTGAACAATCAAGGGGACAAGGCGCCCCAAATCATGAACTGACTGTGTAGTCTCCTAAATATGTGCATGAGGGCACACTAGAACTCCACTGCTGTAAACAAGGTGCTCTGAGTGGATAGAAGGGCTAATGATGGCCAAAAACAAGCTCTGGGGGCCCCAAAGTAAGGACTAGGTGCTAGGAGGCTCAACTGCCAATGCATGGATGCATGGAGTGCTGCATGGAATGAATTCATGCAAAGCATGTAGGACCAAGATAAGATGGTGAGAATATTCCAAGAAAATAAAGGATGTTGCTGTGAGATTCACTTCCCAATTACTAGCATGCAAGATTTTTTGAAAGAGGCATTAGGACCAAGTTTCGACAACAATCATTGCAGCAATAGAAAAATGTGTGGATGGAGTTCAGATGAATTGGTCAACATTGTTGCTGAATGAGTTTCTTGAAGACTACTTGGAAGTGCAAGAAAAAGGTAATCCCTTTCATTATAATTGGTTATTGATTTGTATTGCACTCATGGAATGGAAGGAACCCGAGGAGAGTTAATTCTTTGACAGAAACATGAGGTCCTTCCAGGCTGTAAGATATACAAACATGTGGTTTTCCAATATTGCTAGTAGACGAAAGGAAAACAATATCAACTTTTTCTTATATTGTGAAGAAATTAGATTCATTTTACGAGATACTCCATGCATTCAACCTCACATAGTCGAAACATACAAGGGGATCATGCGTTTCAAAATTGGAATGCATCATACTTACATACATGCAAAAATGGACCCTAACAAACAGTGGTTGCCCACCATGTTTATTTGTTTCGAAGAAGATATTGCACAAATTTTCTGAGAATTGGATACAGAGTGGAAGGTTCCATTAACATAAGAAGAAGAGGAAACGCAATAGGAACAGTCAAACAAGCCAACACCCATAATGGAGGAAACTGTCAACACACCCTCCTAAGCTCGCAAAATAGTCTACGCAAGCTGAGAAGACAAAAGAAATGACACAACATGAAGGGCCTTCAAAGAAGAAAAGAAAAGTGACTAAACCTAGCTCTGCACAAACATTGACGATAGATGAATTTGAGCAAATTGGCATAGAATTCAGGAATGCTATTGAAGAATCCATTGAGAGTGTGATTACGAAGAGTGAGATTGAAGAACTTGCTTTACAACAAGAAGAAATCTTGCTAAAAATTGATGAAAAGTTTGCAACAATGAAGCAACTGATGCAAACGAACATGGGAGAATTGAAAAGTGTTGAGGAAGCTCTGAGCAGTTCGTAATCACACCCCATTTCGTAGATGAAGGAAATTGTGTCGCACAAAAAACTGAATATCTCATTTGTATCCTTGACGCTCCCCACTTAAGAGATGCAAAATGTGGCAAGTCACATAGAATTAAATCTATCACGCTTACCTTTGAATGAGCTACATGCACTACATACATTTATTGCACAAGAAATCCAATGGATACATGAGGCTATTACAACTGAATGGTACAAAATCTAGAGTGAGAAAGAATCTATACAAGAAGAATGTTCCACGATGAAAACATAAAAAGAAATTACTGCGCAGAAGACATCGAAATTGAAAGAGGAAGAAAAAGAAGCAGTAATAAGAGGCAATTATTTGGAGCATGAAGTGAAGAAATTATATCAAGACGCCTTGAAGTTACAAAGGGAAGTAGAAGAAGTGTTCAACACCCTTCCAGAGGTTCAAGATAATGAAGACACTTCTCTAGAAGGGAAAGTGGTGAAGATAGGAGAGGTTATTCAAGGGCCGCAAGTCAGAATTGAAGAACTATCACCAAAACAACTCCCAGGAACACCTCCAGAGGTTAAAGCAGAACATGAAAGTAGGCTAGAAAGGCTAAACATTGCAATTGAGAACATTAAGACCTTGGAGCTGAAATGTACAGCGCTGCATGAAGAAAGCATTCAACTGTGGACAAAATTGGTTAAAGATGAGCAGCTAAAGGAAGTAAACCAGAGGCTACAAATTGCACAAGAATTAGAGCAAAAGATCCGTGATAGTTTGGTCTCCCTACCTTCCATCGAGAAGATGAGAAAAATGGGAGAATACAAGAAGTGACAACAAGAAATAACATAATTTGGGAAGAACATCGAAATTTAATTGAAAGGCTTGGACCCCTACAAGAAGAAGCCTTCATCATTACAGAATCCTTCCTGCAGTTACAAGGGAAAATCAAAGAAGCAATTGATGACTGTCTAGAAACTCTAGAATCAGTTTCTGATGAAAAGACGAAATCAACCATTATGGCCAAAGAAGATGCAATGAAAAGAAAAGTTGCAGCTATAAAGACAAATCTACAAAAGATCAAGACTACATTACATTCATAAACATAAGCAGAATCTTCAGCATGAAGATTTGCTCAAGGAATGATGAAGGATTTTGACAGGAACATAAGGTTAAGATACAAAATGAAGATATCAACTGTATAGGGGGAGCGCATCAGATATGGCTATAAAATTAGTGTACAGATTGCAGGGTATAAATGCAGAAACTTCAATGAAATAATGAAGCATAAAGACAGGGGGAGTTATCCTTGTAAGGAGATGAATGTAGGCCAACACAAAATAGAATAAAGGAGAACCAATAATTGCGTAGTGATAGAAACTCTTTGCCATTGATGTCAAAGGGGGAGAAAGTGCATGGAGTTGATCATGAAGCATGCAACAGTGCAGTGGAGAAAGTGCATGAAGGTGATCATGAAGCGTGCAACAAAGCAATGAGAATGATCATGAAGCGTGCAACAAAGCAATGAGAATGATCATGAAGCATGTGATCTGCGCAAAAGTAAAAGAAAGCATAAAAGTCATTCACAAAATAATGCACAGATGTCAAAGGTTCAAATTGGAAAAGAAAACAAGGGGAGTACTGCAACAAGCATAGATGAAGTGCATAACTTCAGGAGACAATTATGCACAACTTCATAAGGTGTTGACATCAATGCCAGAGGGGGATATTGTTGAACTTTGGTTGTCATTGATGTCAATTGATTCAGTTTGGTCATTGATGCCAATTGATGTCAAAAGAGGATTCAGTATTCCTGTGCCAACTGGAAGAAATATATGGATGCTAGTATGAAGAAGTATATCCAGAAGTGCATCCACTCTAAAGAAGTACTTCCATAGGTACATCAAGCATATCCAGTTTGAATAAGTACATAAGGAATACATCTAGTACATGTGGTACATGAGCAGGTCTCAAATCCATCCAGTCATAGTCCTTCAAGGTAAAATCCAAAGTAATGGTTGGACAAGGTTCAAGAGTGCACAAGCAATCCAAGAGTGATGGGACAAAGTTTCAGGGGTGCACCAGCAAGCCAAAGAAGTTGATTGGACAAAGTTTCGAGAGTGCACAAGAAGCTTGGAACAAGAAATGGTCGAACAATTATGCAAGTCCTGAAAGCATGCAAGACTCAGCAATTAGAAGATGCTTTTAGTTGTTGAAGCGTGCACGAGCACCAAGAAGGGTGTAGCGGTTGAAGATATCATATGCGCAAATTCCATACGCAATGATACGTCAAGGGTGCAATAGCACACCGCAAGGGTGAAAGTCCCACTAATTCAATGACCATGTATGCGCAAGACCCACAAGAGATGACACATCAGCAATGTAGAACATGACAAGTGGCAGAAGCATGAACTGTGAAGCAAAGAAGAAGGAAAGCCACAACCAACTTGTGGACGTACAATCCGCACAGGACAATTATAAATAAGAAGCAAGTTGGAGATTTGAGGTAAGCTGGAGAGAATGAAGAGCTTGTAGTGGAAAGATGGAAGATTCAGGTTTATAATATTTGGGGCATCAAGGGCTCGTGGAATCAGAACAACTTGATCTAGCAGAGAGCCGAGTGCGCACAAGCAGAGGAATGGAATAACTGATGATGCGCAGAATGATGATGTAGATCTGTGATGTTGTGCAAAGACAGAAAGGAATAATTATAGAAGATGCGCAAGTGCGTGAGGACCGAATGACAGTATCGCAGACAACATGTAAACAACCACAGATGTTCTAAGACAGAAGCGCAAAGACAAATCTAAAGTATATCTTGTGATGTGCGAAGTGAAGAAATTTTTCTAACACACTAAGACAAAGTTGATGTGTGCAAAGTAAGGCAGTCCATTAGATCCGCAAACACAGAGTTGTAACACAGTGAGAGTTGCGCGTCATGATGAGGATGATCTGAGACAAGTGCGTCAAACATAAAGGACGAATCGTATGATGCACATAAGGTCGCAGATTGTCTAAATACTGTAGCACCCAAACATAACAGACATATCTCTGAAGGTGCGCAGTTCCATCTGATACTAATGCGGAAAGTCAGAACAATAGGTTATCAGTTGAGTTTGAAATAAGTAATGTATGCAACACATTGACAACAATATTACAACATACAGAAGGTGCGCACAAGAGAAGGAACAACAAAATATCTTCAATGTGCGTGTATCCGAAGTTCAACAACATAGTACCTTATTCTTATATATATGGGTGGTAGGACGGGGGAAGGAGCAGGGGGTCGTAGCCTCCTTCTAGTTGGTGCTAGAGAACTCAAGGAGTTGTAGCTTTCTTCAGGTCGGTGCATGTAAAAACTGGGTGTTGGTGCCTCCTTCCAGTTGGTGCTGGAGAACATAGGAAGTTGGTTCTTCCTCAAATGAAATATTTTCATTATAAAAGAGAATTCTATGGTTTTCTCCCGTTTGGGTTTATACATAGAAATTATGTGTGTTCCGTGTTCTGTGTTTTGGTGCATATGTGGATGAATGTTTTATTTATGGTGGATGCATAATTAAAGTTCAGATTAATCAGTCAAGAAGTTAAAAACTGCTCATAACTGCGCTAATACTAATTCACCCCCCCTCTCAGTATTAAATAGATTCCAACAATTTTGCAAGGGAGATGATGTGTGAATAAGATTGCATGCATATGACATGTTTCCTGATTGAAATCCTTCATCATTCATATATTGTTTTCAAGCTTGGATAGAAGTAGTTTTAAGTTTTGTATTCTTTGTAGTGATCCATTGCCATGTGCATTTCCATTAATAGTTTTTCATGCTAGTTTGAATTAAATTTGAAAGGAGGAGATGTTTTTTGCACTTGATAAACAAAGCAATAGAAGGCAGTAGCTATAAATCTATTTATTTACAAGTTAATAATATGGGCGTAGATTGATAAGTTTTGAATTTGCTAAAAAGATTAAAACCATGGATTTAGAATGAAAAGGAGTTTGAAATGGACAAGCTTAATAAGATTTTAGGTGGACACCATTACAATGGATTATATTGCAAATTAAACAAGATGCATTGTGAAAAAGGTTGGTGTTTAAATTTTCTCTCATAGAGTTCTAGCCAGATAATGAACCATGCACCAAATTTCATTTCAAGATTTAGTGAAAGCATGTGATGATGGTTTGATGTCAACTCCTTGCAAATACTCTTGCCTCTTTAATTAACCCTTAGACTCATGTTACCCTGTGAAGCTTCACAAATACCACCAAAATAATTTTAAGCTCACCAAACGATCCACCATGTTCTTAGTATCAAATCCCTTGCTAGAGAATTAAATGGAGGAACAAGCTTCCAAGGAGAGATGCCAAACAATTTCATATCGAACAAGATGAGCATAGATCATACCAAGTGTGAAGATGACGCAACAACTAGCCAAGTGGAGATGCCCAAGGTCCAAATCAAAGAGGTGAAAGTTGTATGAACATAAGGATAAGATAATCACCCAATGATGGGAGCACACCATCATGTTAGATTGTCTGATGAAGTCTCTCATGTGTGGAAATGTTATAATTTATTTATTTCATAAATCACTTTGTCTTATTCTTATAAGCTGAGATTATTTTCTGGTGTCATATGGCTAATCTTGTTTCATGTCAATTTGTTGGTTTTATGACATGGAAGTATTCTTAGCAATATGACTGTTCCAGTTTGGGAGGGAGATGGGAGGTTTTGATTCAGGTTTGTTATTCTCTATTATCAATTGTATTATCAACTCCTATTACTACTCCTTGCCAATATTTAATTCATTGCACATCATAGTGCATGTTAGTTGCATTTCATTTAACTCATACCTAGATTATGACATCTGAGCCATAATTAGACGGCTTGCTATTTCAATGGTCTATTTAAACCTTTTTGCTAGATAACCTTATGTAGTTGACAATAGTAATTTGCTTGTGTCAACAAAGAGCAAGAAATGAGGTGACATAAACATTAGTTATCTAGTTCAAGCATATTAACCATTTTAATTTTATCTTTTTAAATCAAGAAATGATGTGACGTAAACATTAGTTATCTAGTTCAAACACATTAACCATTTTTATTTGATCTTCTCATATATTTTTAAAATTTTTGTACAAAGTATCTTCTTAGAATATTAAGATAGGCATCTCGAAAATTTCTATCCTTCAAATAATCTAATCTTATCTTTAGCATACAAGAACATTGACACCAATTTATATAAAATATACTTTTATATATAACCATAAAATGTACATCACAAAATTGAAAGATGTTGAACTCCCATACATCTGGTCTTACACGACAAATGAGAATTCATGCAATATTTTTATTTAAAAGCTTGATTGATGTATTCCACCTAAAATGTGAATTGCACCATCTCCTAAATCTCTAAAAACTAGATTTAAAAAGTAGTTGAGAAAAAAAAATATGATAAAAATATTAACAAATTTACTATCATGTAAAAATCTTGAGACTTTTTTTTAGACAAAGCTAACATTGTCAACAACAAAA
Organism: Larix kaempferi; assembly: GCA_027924585.1. Lineage (NCBI taxonomy): Eukaryota > Viridiplantae > Streptophyta > Pinopsida > Pinales > Pinaceae > Larix > Larix kaempferi. The sequence continues at coordinate 10,049,741 of BSBM01000560.1, forward strand.
GAAATTCTCTCACATAAATAAAAACATAAATATATCTCATTTAATGAATTTTTAATTTTATGAGCTTACTTTTTATTTGGTTTTATTTTTATTTTTATTTTATTACTCGACATTAATTTTTTTAATTATTTTTTATTTTTGGTTGTATAATGTTAGGAACGTGACACAACATCTCTAACATGAGGGCATGCACCGAGAGGGATCAAATCTCCCGAGGTGCAAACCTCTCCTTGAATAGCTCCTTGAGTGCAATACCTCAACTATTCGACAAACATAATATTTATTACTTTTTACTTTGTATTATTCTTTTTGTTTACTTTGTATTATTTTATTATTTGACAAACATTACAAGATCTTCCTCATATTTACTTTTTACTTTGTATTATTCTTTTTTGTTTACTTTGTATTATTTTGTTACTAGACAAATTCGACAAACACTCTACACATGTTACAAGATCTCCCTCATGCTGGGCTCTAGAGCGCCTCTCCGGGCAACAAGCATAGATCCATCTTAAACCCATATCTCTTTCCATAATTTTTTATTTTATGAGAGGACATGAATTTTTTTAATTATTTTGTTAGGAACAAACGTTACAACATCTCCCCCATACTAAAATGTAAAGATTTAAAATTTATTTTTAATATTAAAGAAAATTGATTATTTATTAATTATTACAATATAAAAAAAATAAAATTATCTCAATCTATTTAAATTATATATATATATATATATATATATATATATATCCAAAATTAAAATTAATTTATCTTAATTTTTAATAATAACCATACATATAATCTATAAAAATAAAACATAACTAAAACATTTTTTTTTACAAAATAATCAAAATTTAAATAAAAGTAGCTCAAAGCTTTTAAGTCCAAGACCTAAGTACTCAAAGTAAGATTTTCAAATCTTTCCTCTCTACCAATTTTTGAAGTTATTTATTCATCCTCATTACAATGAAATTTAAGTTATTAATAAATATAAAAAATGTTTCACAAACAGTTTTAATTTTAATTTTTTATTTCTTAATTACTTGTATTTTATATTTTTTTTAAATTAATAGTTTCTAGGTATATTCTTTACTTTTACTTGCATTATGATATGAACTTATAATATATAAACATTTTATTCATCTTATTAAATTAAATTATAGACTATAATATATAAACATTTTATTCAATTTATTTTAAAATATAAACTTAAGATGCATTAAACTATTTCAAAATATAAATTTATAATATAATAAAAATTATAGAGTTCATTTAAGTAAGCTATTATGATTAATATTTTTTTAAATATTGATGTGTAAACAATATATTAAATATTAATAAAATTAAAATTAAAATTAAATTGTAATTGTGATATTATAAAGTTTTTATTTGGAATTTTATTTTACATTAACATTTTTTAATAAAATTGAAATTTAAACAAATTATTAAAAATATTAATAAAAATGATATATAAAACAATAATTTATTTTTTATATTAACATTTCAAAGAATTTAATTTTGGTTAGTCATTTGTTTAAGATATAAGTTTTGTTAGACCAAAAGCTCCCGCAAGTTTGAGAGATTCTAGTAAACAAAAACCATTTAAAAGAAAACTAAAAACTAAAAAATAAAATAACATTAGTCTTTAGAACGCAAGATCAAATACATCTTACATGTAATAAAATTTTGAAGAATATGAATATATATATATATATATATATATATAAAGTGGGTCTCATCTGTTTTCTTTTAGGAGGTCATAGATTCAAATAATGAGGGGGTAGTGTATACATGCACACTTCTATTTTGTCTCTTTTACCACAAACAAGCGGGTCTCATACACCAAATTGGTGTGCGACTACGACCTTAAAAATAAATTATGACCATTGGGGGATAGACAAAAATGAGACTTTACAAAATACCAATAACATTAAAAAACTATTACATCTAGGTTTAAAAAGAAAATGTGGGGCTAAAAGATTTAGAGGCTAAAAAGAAGTTAAGATACTTTAAGGAGGTCATTAACCCTGATCTAGAAGACCAAAAGTATATATACAGCCAAAATAAGAACGAACTCTCATGATCTTCTTAGTGAAACAAACCAAGGCGTTGGACAATGCTTAAAACACTGTGGGGGGAGATTTGCCATCTCAGTGAATCTAAGAGCATTGAGGATAAAACCCACTTTCTCTTAGAGTGCTGTGGGTACAACCACATTAAATCGCACTTTCACAATCTTTGGGTACAACCACATTAAATTGCACTTTCATAATCTTTATTATAATACTAACCTCTCTACTCTTCTAACTTGTCAAAACTATGGCTACTTGGATAGGCTTCTTTCTAAGCTTTTTGAGCATAGAAATTAAATTTTAAAGAAAATCAAGTAATTTCTTTTTTCTTCTTAAAATCCAATAAACCAAAATTGATCTCACATTAATTATTATTATCATCATTATTATTATATTACAAAAAAAACCATATTATTTTTATTTTTTATTATATATTATATATTAATATCTTTTATATTATATAAAAATCTAAATACACATTTACCAAGACAATAATGAGATCACACAAACCATTTGTAACTGTGCTTAACTTATCAAATAAAGTATAATGCACTTTAAGAAACAATGAGGTCATACCAAGTCTTCAAATCAAATCCAAACAATGAGATAATTTATGAAAAACTAATCATAATAATATATATATAAATCCAATAAGATAAAACAAAACAATGGATGTGATGGAGTTCTACTTATTTCGATAAACAAATTATAAAATATATTAAACATCCCATAAGACAAAACAAAACAATAAAGACAACAAAGCCCTTCATACCAGATAAAATAAAACAATGAAGTCACACCAAGCCCTTCATACCAGTGCTGGCATCACTATTTCCCAAATAACCTATAGACTGAAAAACAAATTATAAGATATACTAGACATCAATCTCGTCATATCAGACAAAACAAAACAATGAAGTCACACCAAGCTCTTCATACCAGTGCTGGCATCTCTATTTCTCAAATAACCTATAGACTGGAAAAACAAATTATAAGATATATTAGCCATCCAATGAGGTAGAGCAAAAGTATATAAAAGTATTTTTGTTCAGAGATAAATAACCTATAGACTGAAAAACAAATTATAAGATATATTAGACATCCAACGAGGTAGAGAAAAAGTATATAAAAGTATTTTTGTTCAGAGATATATTTTCAAGATGTATAGATTTTAAGAGTATGGTTATTGATTTTTTTTAGTAAATTTATAAAGGAGAGGAGAAAGCCAGTACATTTACACAGCAACCAATTTACTATTATACTAGTAAAAATCTCCACTCCCTTGTGACCATGTATCATAATATATTAGAACTTTTCTGTTGTCTGGCAGTAACAACGCTAAATAGTATGGGCACTTTGCAAACTTGGTACTCTCAGATTGCCCTTCGATAATGCCAAAGGGCTGTTGGTTTGCATGAAACAATGATATAATCCAGACAACATACTATAAACAACCATATATATATATCTAAACATATATACATTTTTTGCTTGAATTGCTCGTGCTTCTGTGGACTATGGCAGTAGCCAGCGAAATGGTATAGTCATTTGCAAACTTTGTACTCTCATCAAGTGGCCTTCCATAATGCCATGCTGAGCTGTCGCCTTAGCTTAAGGAGTTTGCATGAAACAATAATATAATCAACTGACCTTCCAAGGTACTACTGGACTTACTGTAACTGTATGCAGACAAGTGTCGGTGGAACAGTGTGCCCTTACACATGACCGTAGGGAATCAACTTCTTCTTGCTTGTCATGGTATAATTATGGGGTACTTTCATTCTCTTCCCCATGTGATCAAGCCTCGTCCTAAGCTGCCTTTAAGAGTACTAATACTGTCCAGCAGATTTTGTTTGTTGTAGATGATTGACAGGGCAAGGTGCTCCTGTGTGGACAGACCTTACAATATGACCACCGGTGTTGAACTCTATTTTGTATTGTCAACCATCTGGTACTTTTTTCAACTATATGCTGATAGTGCTTGCTTGCTTTAAGTAGCTTGTCTTCTTCTTCATATTTGTAGAAAAAAATGATATAATGCAGTATATTCCAATAATAGATCTTCACTAGAAATCTAAGAATAATTTCTTGCTGGAATTTAATTGCTGCTAACCATTGTTATGCCCAAAAAATAAACAAAACTGTTTGGTTAACATTCTACATCGATGGGAAACTGGGCAAACGTGATACACAATTAAAAAAAATTAGTTACAGACATTCATTACAAACATAACAGATTTAGTCTGAGGAACATATAAACACATTCATTACAAACACTCCAGATATATCTTAGAGAAACCCAGACTAGGTAAAAACACACATTCATTACAAACATAACAGATTTATTCCGGAGAAACATATAGACACATTCATTACAAACACTACAGATATATCTTAGAGAAACCCAGACTGGGTAAAAACATACATTCATTACAAACATAACAAATTTATTCCGGGGAAACATATAAACAAATTCATTATAGTTCTATTGCTTTTCTCAACAGCCAAGGATCAAATTTGAAGGGCGAGGAAGGGCTGTTAGTAATTTAAGTCTTCTACGTGGATAAGCAGATTTAAACAGTTATTTTCAATTTTAAAAGAAAATAATGACGTTGTTTGAAGTGTTTACTTTGAACTTTCGATAACAAAATTTCCTAGATTCAGTTTCACCCAACAATGTTAACAAATTTGAATGGCAAGGAAGGGCTGTTAGTAATTTAAGTCTTCTACCTGGATAAGTAGAATCAAATTGTTATTTTCAATTTTAAAAGAAAAAATGAAGATGTCTAGAATCATTACTTTGAACTTTGACAACAAAATCTTCATTCAGTTTCACGGAGACAAATAATAATAATGTTCTTATGTTATCTTTTTAAAGAATTGAACTATCAAATGTTTAACTAAAATTTTATAATCTTTATAATTTATTTATATTATATTATTTTATCAAAATTTTATAATCTTTAATATTTCTTTATATTATATTATGTATTTTATATAAATTTTAGCTACTATAATGTTTAACCAAAATTTCATAATCATGAATACTACCCTGTTTTCAAATTCCAACCCACAAAACATTCTCAGCTCATAATCTTTAAGATCATAACAAGCTTGTCCAAGTTGTATCAATTTGTAAAAAGACATACTATGTAAAAACTTGATTTTCTTTAATGCAAACCATTCTCATCTCATAATTAAAGCTTGTCCAAGTTTTATCCATTTGTAAAAGGGCACACTATGTAAAAACTTGTTTTTCTTTAATGCAAACCATTTGTTTAGTTTAACAACCGTAGTAAGAGAATGATATTCTTTTTAGTTGATAAATATTGAAACGCAATGGATATTGTCTTTTTAATCTTTCAAAAGAATATCTATTTCTTGAAAAATATATTTTACACTTGAATTAAACAAACAAACTTACAAACACTTTTCACTACTAAACTTTTATAAGTTTAAGTGAAGATTTTAGAAATAGCTTTGTAGAGTGTAAGCATCTATAATGATATGCCCTTATGTGGAGGGTAATGGCGAAACCCTAGATGAATGAAGATTGCGTTAAACATAAACCTTAGGACTGTTACCTGTTGATGGGGATTGCGAAAGCCATGGAAGGGAGTCTCTCGACTAGTAATCTACGGCTGTTACTCTGTTTTGTTTTTTGGCGGGTCAGGTCAAGGTCTTTTTTTTTTTTTTCGGGGTTTCTGGTGTCCTTTCCGTTGTCCTTGCATTTGCAGGCTTGGAGTTAGGTGTCCGCCTTGGACTGTGAAGTACCAACCAAGTTAAAAAGTGGGAAAGTCTTTATTTTGTCCTTGGAACCCGTATTTAATGTCGTTTTTCCTGGAATAGTTTTTCTCTGGTCCTCTTGTTTTCCCTGTGGTTTTTTCTTGGGGGCTGAGGTTTTTTTTATTCGAAGACCTTCTTTTCCAACGGTTTTTTGGGTATGTCATTTATGGTCTCCTTGTTTTTTTAGGGTTGACTCTACCTGTGTGGTAGTTCTCCTTTGGTTAGGTCTTTTGTGTTCTGTGGAGTTTCACTGGCATGCAATGAAGACACCTGGAGGTTTTTCCCTAGTTCCCCTGGTCTAGGTCAGGGTAAAATCCGACTACTTTTGTGAGCTATCATTCCCCTCTACGTACGGCACATCTGGCTGAGAGGGGTCAATCATTAGTGGCTGGTCTTCGGGGTACTTTGCTTGTGGAAGTGTCTGCTTTCCCTGCACATGTTGTGGAAGGTACTGACCGTCATCCCTCTGGCGCCATTGGGCTCAAATATAAGGTGAAGTGAAATATCAAGACAAAGAAGGTTCGTAAAGCTCGGCTTTGCTGTACCCTGGGAAAAGATGTGACGGTCGACATGGTTCAGAATTTGGCTTCACGAGCACTCATTGGCAAGTTGGAATATATTCGCCTTAACCGCTCTGAGGTGGTGGATTGGATCACTCGTTGTTGGAAACCATTGATTAACTATGTCCCCAGAGTCATTATGCTTGAAATGTTGGATGTACTTTCATTTTCTTTCGGAGGATTCCTTGCAATTGATTTTGTCAAATTTATGGTTCCTTGGCATTGGGTCATTGGTTCTCATGAGGTGGCATCCCACCTTCGACCCGTGGAAGGAAAGGCTCGTTCGTTATCACCTTTGGGTTCTTTTTCTAGGTTTTCCGCTCTTCTGTTGGAGTTTTCAGGCTTTTATGGCAATTGCAAATACCCTTGGGCGTTTTATCCTCATCGAGGAGAGTACCCTTATGGCTAGTGATCGAAAATGCCCACAGGTTCTGGTTGAGTTCGATTCGTTGGATGATTTTCGTGAGGAGGTGGAGGTTAGATGGGACCGGGGTGTTTTTACTCAAAGAATCGACTATTGAAAGCTCCCCTTATGATGCTTCAAATGTCAACAAACCGGTCACTTACGACAGGATTGCAAAGGTTATGCTCGTACTAGCACACAATGTTTAGGGGAGGATGTGGAACTGGAAGACCCCTCTTCGACTATCACGCTTCCTATTCCTTATGATGTTGATTCTTCTTTCGATTTCATGGGTAAGTTCAAAGTTTTCTTACCTTTGTTACTCAAATCTATTTCCCCTGAAGATTTTATGAGTTTACTTAATGAGGTTTTAGACACTACTCCGAGGGTTACAAGCTCCTCCTTCCCTTTGTTATCTAAAACCCTATTTCCTGCTCTTCCTGAGGTCGAATGCTCCACTCCGAATCGAGATGTTTCTGTGTCTATTCCTTGCCTTGAGGATGTCATTCCCTTGGATAATCTGGGCATCCATATATCCTCATCCCCTGTTCATGATGAAACTGGTCCGCCTCTCCTTTTGGACCCATGGGAGGTTTTTGTTGACTCTCCTACTGTTCACCCGATTGGGGTTTCTGCGCCTCGGTCAAAAGAAGAAGTGGAACCAGCGGATTTTTCTTTATTGACCACGCCTGCGTTGGATAATATTATGTTACCCATCAAGGGAGGGCTCGATTCATTTGGTGTCATAGAGTCTGGTCTAAATTTTGGATCAATTTGGTTCTCTAATGTTACTACACATAAAAAGTCGGTTAAGAAATTCTATGACTGTAAAGGTAAATGGGTAAACCCTTGTCTTTTGGATATCTCCTCTATCTCTGTGGCTTTGTCTAAAGTTCAGTTAACTGGGTCTCTTAGAGCGACTGATGACCCCAGTGATGTTGAAAAATGATCCTTCTATCGTTTAATATCAGAGGGATTGGAAACCATCCCAAAAAGGTGGCCCTTAGGAGGTTGTTGGATTTTGTGAAGCCTGATGTTGTTCTTCTGCAGGAGACCATGCACATGGGATCGGAGGCTTGTGAGTTCTTTCATAAGTTACGCCCTAAATGGAAATGTTGTGGTACAGATTCAGCTGGTCAGTCTGGTGGGCTTCTAGCTACTTGAAACCCCATTGTTGCTAATTTGGTGGCCTTTAAAACTTGTGCAGGATTATTGTTAGAAGGCCGCTTCTATGGGATGGATCATTTCTTCAGTATTCTCAATGTTTATGGACCTTATCGTGACCATCAAATTTTTTGGGATCTTGCTTTTGCTAGCCCGAACTTACAGAATCATGGTCTCATTATAGGATGGAATTTGAATCTCACACTTTCCTCGGATGAGGTTTGGGGGTCAGGTCGACTAGTTGATCCTTTAGCATCCTACTTCAAAGAAAATTTTGACCTGCCAGGTCTCATTGACATCCTACCGTCTCAGATGGTTCCAACATGGAACAATGGAAAGGTTGAAAAACAGAGGGTGGCTAAGCGTTTAGACCGCTTTCTGATGCATGAGGAACTTGCTGGTAAGTGTGGTAGGCTCAGATCCTGGGGGGAGGCCACCGAGGTATCCGATCATAAGGAAATTGTTATTCAATTTGATTTTCCAGCGGAGAGGAGGATTTACCCCTTTAAGTTTAAAAGCACTTGGTTGGAGGATTCGGTTTTCTGCGATTTGGTAGTTCGCACTTGGAAGAAGTTGGATCACTTTGATCACTTACCTCACTTACTGGATTTTCAAAAGAAACTTGTAGCTCTTCGAGCTGAGGTGATCTTATGGGAAAGGAACAAGAAGAAGACCATGCATGGAGACTTGAAGTCTATTGAGGTCAGACCGAATACACTTGAGGCTTTGGTGGATGAGGAAATTTTCTCTTCTTCCAGAAGAGAAACCATTTTGGGTTTTGAAAATCAAAAGGAACTTATTTTAAGGCAACAGGAAAACACCTGGAGACTGAAGAGTCGTGCTCTTTGGATTGCCAAGGGTGATAGTAACACCAATTTTTTCCAACATTATGCCAGTTAGAGGAGGAACACGAATACAATCTGGGAGGTGAAAGGAAGGGATGGTATTCTCAGAACCGACCAGGATTCCATTATGCTTTCGGCAGAAGAGTATTTTCAGGGTATTTATCAATAAGAACCAGTTGGCAATTTAGAATCTCAGCTAAATATTGTTAAGCTCTTTTCTAGTTTTCTCTCTAATGATGAAGGGAAGGAATTTGGGACGGTTGTTTCTTTGGATGAAATAAGGGAGGCTCTTAGATCATTTGTCAAAGAAAAGAGACCGGGCCCAGATGGCTAGACAGTGGAATTCTTTTTACACTTCTTTGAGCTATTTGGAAATGAGATGTTGATGGCAGTTGAAGAGTCTAGAGTAAAGTCTATTGTTCCTAATAATTTGAACTCGACCTACCTAACTTTGATCCCCAAGAAAGATAAACCTGTGGATTTCAACTATTTTCGGCCCATTTCGTTATGCAACCTTCTATACAAGTTGATCTCCAAGATTATTTCCATTCAAATAAATCCTTTCTTGGCCAAGCATATATCATTGGAGTAGTTTGGTTTCCTCTCAAATCGACAAATTCTTGATGCAGTGGGGGTGGCCCAGGAATGCCTACACTCAGTTAAAGCGAAGAACATACTGGATTTTATTCTTAAACTGGACCTAATCAAAGCTTATGACAGGTTAGATTGGTCCTATCTTAGATTGATACTTATTCAGATTGGTCTTCCTCTGATTGTGGTTTAGTGGATTCTGGCGTGCATCTCCTCTAGTAGCTATGCGGTTCTTATAAATGGATCTCCTACTTCATTTTTTCAGGAAGCAGGGGTATTCATCAAGGCTTCCCGCTCTCTCCCCTTTTATTCATTCTGGCGATAGAGGGGTTGAGCAGACTCATCAATAAAGCCAAGGAGGCACACTCCATTAAAGGTATTAAACTCACTCGTGCTCTCTCTATAACTCACCTGTTGTTCATTGATGATGTTATTCCTTTTGGAGCTGCTAATATGAATGAATGGTCTTCGTATAAGAATATTTTGGATGTTTTCTGTTTAGCCTCTGGCATGGCTATTAGTCCTACAAAGTCCAGCTTCCTTTCTAATTGTAAAGACTCGTGGTGTGTGGAAAATTTAAAAAGTATTCTTCCATTTAAATTGAAAGACATATGACTCTGGTATCCGGTATTTGGGATTTTTCCTTAAAGGAAAAAACTACAGGATTGAGGATTGGCGTTGGTTGGTTTAGAAGATTGACAGAAGGGTAAGTAATTGGTATTTTTGCTGGCTCTCTATCGGGGGTCGTTTGGTCTTAGCTCATTCGGTCTTGCAGAGTATTCTGGTGTTTTGGTTTGGTCTTCTAAGAGTGCCCACTACTATACTCAATATCATTCGAAGTATGGTCTTCCAGTTTTTATGGTCCGGTAAACCTCAAGTGAGAAAATTTCACTTAGCAACTTGGCAAGCCTGTCTTGTCCTAAATTGATAGGTGGATGGGGGTTAAATTTTTTTATATATTTTCAATTGTGCCATGAGAACCAAAAGTCGGTGGAGGGCTCTAGGAGACGGTGGTCTGTGGAGTAATGTCATTTGTCAGAAATACTTGAAGACCTACACTATTCTTCAGTGGATTCATCATCCGTTTCAAACTTTTCTTCGGTCATCTGCTGTGTGGCATGGTCTTGTTAGCACTTATAAATATATTGGACCTTGGTTAAATTGGAGGATCGGTAAAGGTCGTGATGTTTTTATTGGAATAGATCCTTTTATTGGGGATGACAACTGTTATTTATTGCTGAATGCTTTGTTTCGAGAACTTAACAAGAGGAATATTGTTGTGCTTGCAAAGGTTTATCATTATGGTTCTGCTACCGATAAACCTCACTGGCTCTGTGCGATGGATTTGGATATGCTTGAAACCTTGTCTCCGAAATGGGATAAATATGTTGATCTTTTGACATTTGCAGGCTTCTCTTTAAATGACTTTGTTGACATGTTGGTTTGGGATGGGCCAGATTCCAACGGGGTCCTTTCTGTTCAAAAGGTCTATAATTTGATTCTAAAGGAAGTCTCAGCTCCTCCTGTTCAACTTTGGTGGTACACCAAGCTGTGGAAATGGATTTTACTGATCAAGCTTAAATGCTTTTTATGGATTTGATTCAAGGATAAAATCTTAACATGGGTAAACTTGCAGAGAAAGGCATTTATGGGGCCTAGTTTTTGCTCATTGTGCTTTAATGCAGCCGAGGACATTCATCATATTTTTATCCACTGTAGTTTCACTCGTCATGTATGGAATACGTTAACTTACTGGCTGAATATTCAGGAGGAATGGAGTGGTGACAGTTTAAGCAATGTTGTTCAAGGTTGGTGCTAGTGGAGGGTTGTTCTCTCTCCATTACCTTTCTTTATGATGAGTTCCATTTGGCGATCCAGGAATAAATGACTATTCGAGAATACCAATCCATCGGTGTATGGTACTTGCAAACAGATCATTGGAGCAGTTAGTGGCTATACACCGGTTTTGAAAAAGACCAAATTCAGACCTATCAGTTATCCTACCAGTGGTGATGGTACTATCTGTGGTTTTTTTCATGGGGCGACACAACAGGGTATGTGTGGATCATGAGCATTCATTTACTTAAATAAGCACCATTTTATCCAGATAAAAATGGGTATTGGAAAGGGGAGAAACACCAAAGCTAACTACTAGCTGTATGTTGTCTTTTGTGGTTTGCAGCTATCAGAGGTCTCTTCTCTTTGAAAATATTTGGAGATTCTGCGGTAATTATAAATTGGTTAAACCAGAATTCGAATATTGAAGTTCTATTATTGGAACCATGGCTAAGGGAGGTGAAGCATTTGACTTCTTTTTTTCTCTTTTATCTTTCCATCATGTGTATTGTGAGGCTAATTTGTAGGTGGATCGTCTATCTAAGGAATCCATTAGTTCCATGGATGGGTTTCTACACTTTGCAGAATTTTTGGATGGAGACTTGGTTGATCAGGGAACTGTGAGGACATTATGAATGTTTGTTTTTTTTCTTCCCTGAATTGCTTTCTAGCTATAGTTTTTGTAGACATTAGAAAGATTGGGATTCTAAGTTATATCATTTTTGTGTATCAAGTGAACATGATCTAAAACTTGGGTTCTTATCAGGTATTATCTATTAGCAGATATGGGAATTATATCCTATTTTTTTTTTAGAAAGCTTAGCTGTCAAATTGAAAATCTTGGTTGTAACTTTGATTTTCTTCTGAAAATAACAAGTTGCATTTTTTTTCCTCTAAAAAAAAATATGATATGTCCTTATGTAGTTAAAAGTATTTGACTTATAGGAAGTTAATATTGACATGTTGCAAGAGTGTATGCCCTTTATTATTCACAAAGATATAGAATGATCCTCACCTTATGATTGATAACTCATTTCTATTTTAAATTTATTTCAATGTAGGGAAAATAATTTAATGCCCTTCCACTAAGGGTTGAAGTGGTTTTAAAGGGAAAGGAAGTATTCAAATTAGATCCAAAGACACACTCTTGTTAGGACTTCCTGTGCATAAATTAGGTTTTGGACCAATAAATTTCCATGTGGATATGACATGTTCTCATCAAAATTCTTCTCCCAACGTTCTATTTTTGTCAATTATCAATTTTGTCAACTTCTCATCAAACTTCTTCTCCCAACGTTCTAATTTTGTATCCAAATTTTTCCCATGCCTGATCCCAAATTTTAATGGTTTGTTGAATCTGTCCAATAAGATTTATGTATTGATATTTCAGGTTGTCCAACCTTCTTGTAGTATAATGGGTGGCCATATTGTTTGGGGTGTTGGTGTGAGGTGGTTTATAGGATTCCACCATAGGCAGGATTTATGCACTTATGGTATGTACTTCCCAATATATTGACAATAGTATCAAATAATTATAATATGATTTTTCCAACATATTCTCCTATGTTTCCTCTTTCTGAGATGAACCTGCAATAATTAATTAATGCAAATACACGATATATCAGAAATAACAGAACTCAGAATCACTTTTATATTGATCACAGGCCACTTCGAGGGGGAAAACTCCTTTGAGAAAGCTCAATACAATTAACTTCACGGTGCCTTCAATGACCTCAACACACACTTATATCCTAAGTCTATGCCCAATACTATGGGTCAAAACCATGGGACATATAATACTACGGGACGACTTACAAAGCATATGCGTCCAATACTATGGGTCAATACTATGGGCTAATATAAACTATGGATCAACAAATACTACAGGACGACTTACAAAGCATATGCGTCCAACAACAATATACTAACATAGTAAAGAGAAGGGTTGACACGGGTTCCTAACATCCCCTCTCCCTTAGAAAAAGCTTTGTCCTCAAAGCTTTGGTTGGAGAAATTGCTGCAGAATCTGAAGGAGTGGTTCCCCGGTATCATCCTCGGGTTGCATTTCAGGCCACTGATGCCTTTGGAGTGTCAGGGAGGATTGCTTGGAAGGCTGTACACGAAGAAGAACCCTATCAGCTGCGTGGAAAATGCGCTCAGAACGGTGTTGATCAGCTTGTTGTTTCAGGCGAATTCTGGCCATGTGAATATTGTCCTACAGAATGAGAAGAATCTGATCGCAGTTGCGAAGAACCGAGTCAATTTATTGAACTGGGGAGCTGTGAAGGGTGTATGGAAGAAGAACTGGCGGTGTCTTTCCATAGACTGCTTCATATGGTGTCCTTTGAGATGTGGTATAGTACCACCAGAGCGCTGCTAGGAAATCCATAGAAATAGTTGGCTAAAGCTGTGTAGGGATGGGCAAGGGTTTGAGCAATCCCGAAAGGAGTGTCGTTTCACCCTTGTTGACCTGGAAAGTATCACAGTCAGCCACCATCTGTTGAATTGTCATTTTCAGTCCCTGCCAAAAGAAGTTACATTGTTCCCAGTCATACATTTTGAAGAACCCAGAGTGCTCTGCTGATGAAGAAGCATGGAGTTCATAGAAGAGATAGCCATGTTGAACATATTGCAACCAATTTGGAATAAGCAGAGAAATAGCTATAAGAGAAACCGGGTCATCAATTGTGCGAGAAGGAGCATCTGCCACCATATTGTCCTTACCCTTCTTGTAAGTGATTGCATAGGGATAACCTATGAGTTGGATAACCCATTTCAGGTGTGTTGGGTAGGAGACCCATTGTTCCACAAAATTTTCCAGACTCTGGAGATCAGTCTTGATGCAGAAATAATTCGCTAATAGGTATGGCTGCCACTTCTGTACTGCATGCAAAATAGCCATCAGTTCCTGCTGAGAGGTAGATGCGACTAAATTCTTATCGGAAAGGTCTCTTGAAGGCGGCAAGCTCATTGGTTCAGCAAAGACACCTGCATATCTATCCAAGGAAGTAGTGGAGACCGTTGATGGGTGCATCTGAATGGAATGGAGTTGAGCGATGACACCATGTGAATTCTTCTTAAGGATTTATTCCAGGCGATGTGAACTGATGATGCAGAGAGACCCTGGTTGTAAGCCCATTAATTTGTGTTGTGCCCCATTGACTGAAGACTGCATCCAAAGTTCCGCAAAATCCCATAAGATGGGGCCAAGTGTGCGTAACCATTGAACACCCAAAACCACATCACATCCGCCTAAGGACAAGGAAAACATGTCAGAGTGCAGGTTATAATATTCCATAGAGATACGCACATTGTGACACTTCCCCTTACAAGGTAAGGTGTCCCCATGGGAAACCATGACTTCAAAGTTGGAGCAAGGATGGACAAAACAATCAGCCTGTTTGGCAATCCGAGGGTCAATGAAGTTATGAGTGCTACCAGAATCAATGAGTATGGTAAGAGGGAGCTTCTTGAAGTATCCCCTGACTTGCATTGTTTGTGGGGTGGTGACGCCGGTTACAACATGGAGAGAGATCTCGGGTGGGTCATCCTGAGATGGGGTGTCAACAGGCGGGTGTTGAATGTCGACCTGATCATCTACTATATCTGGAGCTTCTTCATCAAGTTCTGAGGCAGGCGGAGAATCCACATCCAAGAGATAGAGCTTTTGTTGAACACATCTATGTCCCCGAGTGAATTTCTCATATTAATTATAACAAAGCCCTTTTTCTCGGCGTGCCTGCATCTCTGTTTCAGACAAATACCTGATAGGAGTTGGTTGAGGAGCAGGCGTGATGGGAGGTCGTTGGGAACCCATATTTCTGAAGGGAACAGAGGTGGGTTTGGAGTGTTGTTGAGCTGCGATCTTGTCCTCTGCCAACTTAGCCAACCCTAGGACTTCCATCATTGTGTTGGGACATAACATTTTGACCTCTGAGCGGATTTCATCCTTGAGACCACTGATAAAACAACTCCTGTAGAATTCATCAGACAATCCTTCTGTGTGATTGGCCAGTTTCTCAAATTCTGTCTGATACTCTCTCACTGTGCCAATTTGGTGAAGTTTAGTTAGTGCTCCTGTGAAGTCATCAAAAGCACTAGGACCAAATCGGGGCAAAAGGAGTTGGCAAAAATCTGTCCAGTTTGGTTCGGGATGAGCTTTGATGTACCAATAGTACCATTGAAGGGCTTCTTGTTCCAAATGAAAGGATGCAAGTGGAACTTTTTGGACATCAAAAGTATTATGCAGACTGAAATATTGTTCTGCTCGGTATATCCATTCAGTCGGATCAGTACCATTGAAGCGAGGAAAATCAAGCTTCGGCCCACGAAAATTGCTGGAAGAAGAGAACTCGGTGGCTGCAAAAGATTCTAGCTGTCGGTTATTGTTCATGGCTGAATGCTAAATATGGAGGCTGAGAAATTTTTCATCTAGATCTTGGAGTTTGGTTTGGATGCCTGCAAGTGCTTCCTCCATGGTTTTTGCTCCTGTGTGGGTGACAACCACAACCAAGAGGTTTTTTTTTTGTGTGTTCTTTGGAAATGAACAGAAAAACACAAACAAAAGTTTATTTAGTAAAGGAAGATTTGGATTTGGGAAAAACTCGGATAGGTAATTGGGGTTTGACTAGGTTTTGGACACTTTCTGATGGACAAGGAAGCTAAAACTGGGGATTTCAGAAGTGGGGTGAAAGAATGAGAAAATTTGGTAGAGAGGGACAAAGAAGCAGAATTAGGAAAGGAACACGGTGGAAAAAGTTGAAGGCGTTTGGGTGAAAATTGAAGGAGTTATGGCAAACCCTAAAAATAGACAAATGTGGGATTTCTGGTCTTTGGAAGTGGAATTTGGGATAGGGTATTTAGGAATGAAATATGCAGAATGGGATTGCAGGGATGTTAGTGAGGTTTTAGGGAAAACAGAGTTGAAACAAGGGAGATATAGCCGAAAAATAGAATTTAAAAACAAAATGGATCGGCAACAGCGGCGTGGAATGGATCCGCAAAAAATGGATCTGCAACTACGCAGAAGAGATCGAAAACGGCTGGATCTGAAATGGCGACTGGATCTGGAATGACTTTTAGCATAGATCTGAAACGGCTGGATCTGGAGCGGAAGTGATCGGCAACAGTTCAACTGAAAATAGATATGGACCCTAGGTATGTGCGGCTTCCTATCGGTTCATGGGATTCACTCGGCCACCAATGTTGTCTGATGGCTTGCGTATTGGGGCAGTACCCCTCACTCCACGGCTTAGGTAAAATTGATAACCGCTTTGCCACAAACGACAGCTCTTGGTTTACCTCACGGGTGGGAACTTATCAATCAGGTAGGGGTCGTTGCCTTTTTCGCTGGCAGGTCCTCTCAATGGGCCAGCTACTTTGGGGTTCCTATGGTACTCCTCACAATGAGTTTTAGGGCTTATGCCCAAGTACTTCCCACAGTTAAGCGGATAGGGGTTATCCCCATATCCGAACTTACAACAGCGCGAAAAAAAATTTGGTAGAAATTCCACCCAACGAGCCCAGGAAAGTGCTCTGATACCAGATGAGATGAACCTGCAATAATTAATTAATGCAAATACACGAGATATCAGAAATAACAGAACTCAGAATCACTTTTATATTGATCACAGGCCACTTCGAGGGGGAAACCTCCTTTGAGAAAGCTCAATACAATTAACTTCACGGTGCCTTCAATGACCTCACCACACACTTATATACTAATTTTATGCCCAATACTATGGGTCAAAACCATGGGACATATAATACTACGGGACGACTTACAAAGCATATGCGTCCAATACTATGGGATAATATAAACTATGGATCAACAAATACTATGGGACGACTTACAAAGCATATGCGTCCAACAACAATATACTAACATAGTAAAGAGAAGGGTTGACACGGGTTCCTAACACTTTCCAATGGCTTTTAAATAGCCAAAATCTAACCTTCCAGTCAAAATTTATGCAAATTTCAAAATAACAAACCTTTTAAAACCTTGATTTGGAGAGTTTTTTTCTAAATGACCTTCAAATTGAGGTATCTCTGCAATTTTTCCCCCTACAAGACTGAAAATTCACCCTGTAGTAGCCTTATATGTCTTCTCTACAATACCATATGTCTAACCTAATCCTGATATTCCAATAAAAATTTATGGCAAATTTCCTAACACTTGTTATTTTTGGTCCTTTTAGAAGAGCAAAAGTGTACGGACTTCCACATGTCCAATTTTTTGGATCTAAGTCTGAAATTGCTACCACATATACTTTGGTCCACATTCTTTCTTATTCAATAGGTATCACTCAATTTGGATCTTGTATTCTCCTGTTATCATAGTTTTTCCCAGAACACATGTTTGAGACTAGTTTTTGGAGTAGTCAGAAACCCTAACTTCCGAAGTGTATAACTCTGAACTTGTAATGAATCAAGATATGCAATTTGTATCATATATAGCGTGGTCTGTCTTCTTCTTTTCCTACAAGTTTCACTATATGAAACCTTCTAGAAAAAAATTATAGCAAAAATTCCAATATGACTTGTTTGAAGATCCAAATCCTAGAAAATTATTCCCTTTTGGCCCAAGAAAGAGCTCTCATACCACTTGTAATATGCTTAAACCCATAAATTCGTAGAGAAGATAGAAAATGCAAGGAAAAATAGATGAAATAGATATCAATGTTCACTTGCCTCTTCAAGGGGGCAACCTCCAAGAGCACTAGCTCCAAATACAAAGACAATTCTTGACTTCACATTACATACCTTACTACTATATATACAATACCAATTATAACTAATTGTGGTCCCTCTATTAACGAGAACCAACCACCTAAGTACCTTTAATCATAAGGAAAGTCTTTTTACATTAAACAATTACCCTCTAACTAACTAATGGACCTTATGGCCTTGTACATAGATACAATAGGGGGGTTAGGGTAGGACCCTAACAATTTTGGATTGTCCTACACCAAGGAGTGTCATTAAGGTAATAAGTAATTACATGGTTTGATTTTACTTGCAATTTTTACAGGAAATTCATAAAGGGATTCTACAAATATGTGCATTGATAAGTAAGTGTATGAAATAGTGACTATATAGTTTTTTGGGATATGCAAGCGTAGAATGGTTTTGATACATTGAAGTACAAGGTTATAGAAGTTCCAATGTTTTCATTATATGATTTCAATAAATCATTTCAAGTTGATTGTGATGTGAATGGAAAATATATTGGAATAATGTTGACTCAAGAAGGAAGGCTAGTAGCATACTTAATTAGAAGTTTAACAAGGCACATAAAAAGTACTCAACACATGTCAAGGAGTTCTATGTGATAATGTAGGCACCAAAACAATGGATACATTATTTCTTGTTAGAGGAATTTTTGTATACAAATCATTGATCACTAAATTTTATTCATAATCATACAAAGTTGAACCAAAGGCATATGGCATGGCTTGAAATGTTCCTTATCTACACATTTATGTTGAAGCATAAGTATAGGAAGGAAAATAAAGTTGTTGCTGCATTAAGAAAGAGAGTAGTGATGTTGAAAACGACGAAGAATGAGATAGTCTGGATTTTGTAGATAAAATAAATGTACATATAAGAGAAGGATTTTGCATGGGCATGAGAGCAATGCAAAAACCTAGTTTTGCAAGGTAAAAGTGCAGAGTTGGAATATTTTATATAATATGGATATTCATTAAAACGAATTCATTTAAACATACTATATCGTTCAATGTGTGAAAATTTATTGGAAATATGTGTAATGGAGGATTACTAGGACACCTTGGACAAGATAAGATTGCATTTTGCAAGAAGAATGGTATCATTTATTGAACTTGTGTAGAGAAGTATGAAAGTATGTGGCGAAACGCACAATATTTTGGATGGTGAAGGGTATGATTCATATTATAAGGTTGTATATACCATTTTTTACATTGGAGATATTTTGTGAGGATTTTCCCGTGGATTTTGGACTAGGTCTACCTAGGATGCAATGAGGGTATGAAACATGTTTTCTTAGGGTTGATAGGTTTTCAAATATGGAATGTTTCATTCCATGTATGGAGATTATTTGTGTGATTCATTGCATGGAGTTATTATTCAAGGGGGATTTACAAAGACCATCACATCAAATTAGTACATAAGGTTTCTAGGCCACTTTCAGAGAACTTTGTGGAAGAAGATGGGGACAAAATTGTACTATAGAATAACACATAACCCTAAAGAAAACCATACTAAATTTGTAAACCATATATTGGGGAATCTATTGAGATGTTTAGTTGGAGATAAGTTGAAATAGTGGGATTTGCTTTAGCATAGGAAGAGTTCACATACAATTATTTTTTGAACATGTCAAATATGAAATAATTGTTTCAAAGTGTGCATGGACATAATACAAGAGGTGTTATGGAATAATTCCATTGGAGATGAGGAGAATCGATGATGTTGAAATTTTCAAAGGAGGAGGCACCATATATAGATAGGCCCCCTTGTTGTCCAAGATAATGACTTGCAAAATTGACCCTTCAAACAAATAAAGGAAGTTGATGATCAAGTGCAAGACACTTTGAGGTAAAACCCAAGGGGTTAGGTCAACCGATTGTTGCCAATGTTTATAGGCATTTGGTTATTTCTATGCTAGTAGGTCCTTGATTCGGATCCCCTAGGTGAGGTAAATTAGTATACATCAATGGGTTTACTAGGGTTATCATCCATGAATTTGGGGAATCATCCATTGGGTTTCCCTGCAAGGTTTTCATTGGGAAAAAAGACACTTTGAGGTTAAAAAGAAAAAAATATAAGGAACATATAATGTCCATAGGAGGTTGGTTTTCCTACAAGGTTTTCATTGGGAAAAAAAGACACTTTGAGGTTAAAAAGAAAAAAATATAAGCAACATGTAATGTCCATATGAAGTTTAAGTATTGTGAATTTGGTAAGTGATGGTTTATCTACAAAAACAAGACTATTTGAAAAGTGCATATAGAAAATTGAATGTGTGTAATATTGATCCATAACAAGGAATACAATATTGAAAAAATGTTATATGGGAAGGTTTTAGAGGTTCATAGTGAAGCGTATAAGCAATACTTATTGAGGTGGAAGGATAGATTCATTGAAGAAGGTACTTGGATTTCTAAACATAAGTATAAATGGAATTGAGAGGGGGAAGAAAATTTATATGAAGGACAATGCACATGCATGGCACAAGGACATGCAAATTTTACCACAAGTGAAATTTGATGCAGCTATATCATCCACTAAACCCAATATAATTGCACAAAATGGCGTAAATGATAGATATGTATAAATGCGAGTATAATAATAAGAACATGTAGAAGGAAGTCGTGCACTAGATGGGAAACATAGGTCTAAATATTTGTGAGCATTTATCATGAAGACATATGCCAAGGATGAGAAGACATCATGAACATGAGATGATGCATAGAAGATGATGTAGGCTATTGCACAAAACATAAGAAAGAGCATGCACATACACCGAGGAAAGAGTGATGCATGAAAGGATGATAAAGTTATGCAACACATATAACATGTTGAATGATGTATAGAGGTAAATAAGTGACACCCAAGGTAGCTAAAAATATAGGTCTCAAAGAGTTATGAAAGAAACCATTACCAAATGACAATAGTATGTTGGCTACTAACAAGTTCATTAATAAAATTCCAAAGAAGGAGATTGGATTGGTTGCTAATAAGTTGGATAACAAGCAGTGGGTGGCTAAGAGCATTGTGAAAACAATAAAAGTTGGTGGAGCAACAAAGGACATAAGCAGTTGAGAAAAAATAAACAAGATCAAATATGGATGAAGACAATTGGAGTTGAGAGAGATAGAGTATGCGATGCTATATGGAAGATTGTGGGTTGTGAGAATCAAGCCAAGGAGGATAATTATGCTCATGCACATAAATGTTTTATCATAAATAATAAGAAATATAAATGAGAATGAGAATGAGAATGAGTAGTTCGGTTTCTTGATCCTTCTTGTTTGATATATTGGTGTTTCCATTTCTTTCCAAGATTTCTTATGTATTTTTGTTGCATATTATACATGGGAATATAAAGAAATTAGACTTAAACTATTCATAACATATTAGAGAGAAGGGAGCCCTTGCACATTCCCCAATGTCAGGTTGTTACCCTTGTATCATAAAAATAGGCTTCAATTGCATTTGATCATGTAATTGATCCAACATACTATCCATCATGGGTTATGTTATGTAATGCCCTAGTGTTTTACCCCTCATTATAAATGTTCATTTAATGATAAAGTGGTTATATATATATGGTCTAAGTAAAGAATGACCAAAGATATTGTAAGTATGTGCATTGATTTATAATATAAAAAACCTAACAACTGCAAATGAAGAAGGACTAAAAGGAGATTGGGGTATGATTCCATGGTAGGGGGGCGTAAAATGGGGGTTTATAGGATTAAGGGGGGATAGGTTGTTGGGGGTGAGATATGAACTAACAAATAGTCCTTATAAAACCCTCTTGATTCTTTGTTTTATATTATCCTAATCTTAGGATTAGAGGTGAAACATGGGCTTCTCGTGAAGATTAGCTGGAGAGTGATTAGCAAGTAAGAAAGGTGTTGAGAAATTGGAGCATACATGATTATTATTGGTTGTATTAATGATTTGGGTATTAAAGGGAGAAAGGAAAGGAACATTATTCTATGGATCAACAACATAATTTCATGCAGGATTATGTTGTTGCTAACGAAATTCTGATAATGATTATTGTGTTGCCGAGGGAGGAAATCCTGGGCCACAATTGTGAATTCCTGGAGTCCTAGCAGAGAGATTCCATTGCTAGCTTGTGTTGGAGCATTGTAAGGGGATTGGGATAGCCCAAGGGACTATTTAGCAGAGAAGGGGATCCCATGCTTAGCATTGTGTAGACTAAGAGGGAAGAGTGCTAGTTGATTGGGACATTTGTAGAGGGGGTTTCTTGCATATGGGATTTTTACGGGTTATGGGATAAATAAAACAACTTAGGTCCATACCTTAGGACTTCACCCTTGTGGATTCAGAGCCTTATCTCAAGGTGGCCTCTGTCATATGAATATAAAGTGTGACAATGAGCTTAAGGCCAAGAGGCATGCCCCTTGTTTGGAAACAATTCAAGTACTATAAAATAATACCCATTTGAGTTAAATTCCATCTTATACTACCAAACCTCATGGAAATGTTTCTTGACCTTATTAAAAGTCCAATATAGACTAGGAATGAGTCCAAATTTAATGAAATCAGGGTAATTTAGTTTCTTAGAAAGATAGGTAATCTGAATATGTCATGAAATGCCATGTTTTTTTGTTGATGTTATGCATTTTATTTTTTTCTAGTTTAGTTATATGTGTGTATGGATTAAATTTGCATAATTATGGGTGGAAGAATTGTAGGACTACATTCATGCCTTAGGATTTAAATTAAATATGTGAGGTTGTTCGAGCTTGCTTTTGCTATTTAATGTATAGTCATCTAGTGAAATCAATTTTGTCAAAGAGGAAATTTATGGTGCTTTTGAGTTTCCTCATGGCCTTGACAATGTATAGAGGTTGATGGGTACACGACATGTTTAATCTTGACAGTTGAGTACTTGGATTGGACAATATTTATTCTTCAAATGATGAAAATTAAAGAGTATATTTTGGGATGCACGCACGGGTGTGGCTCATTGGCGATTCGCTTGATATGAAGTCACATGCTGTAAACAGAGGTCACGAGTTCAAATCACACCCAAGATTACATGTGTCCCATGCTTGCGGGCGGTTGTGGGGCACCTAGGGGTATAGTGGTAGCGGGATTGGATCCCTAGACCCCATGTCACACGAGTACCATCCCAGTCTCCATTTGTCGATTCCCCTAGTAAAAAAAATGAGTAGATTTTGGGGATTGGACTATAGATGAACAATTTTCATAATCCACTTTGTTTGTTTATGGATATTTCAATAATGTGAAAAAATTTGAAGAAAAAAAGTGATTATTCCTATCAAATTGTTAATGAGGGAGTCAATGGCTTGGAATAACCTCAAGGATACTATACATATGCATAGTCCCAACAATTTTTGCAAGAAGGAATCTAGTGAGTTGTGATTTGCTTGATCCAATTTTAAGAAGGGTTAAGAATGGGTGTTGGAACATATTTATATAGTCATGTTGTCTAAGAAAAGATCATGTTTCTTTGACTGTGGTGGTAGAATGTTGGTGTGAGTGTTGAATCTATTGGCACTATGTGACCATCAATATATTACTTGCATCATCTCTTAGTGGGGAGATAAGATGCATATTCAAAAAAATCATGATATGATGAATGTCCATCATCTTTAACACCCATAATGCATCCAAACCATCAAAAGAATTTGAAACTCATTATTAAGTCCAAAGGGATTGAAGGAGAGATGATTATTCCTATCAAATTGTTAATGAGGGAGTCAATGGCTTGGAATAAACTCAAAGATACTATACATATGCATAGTCCCAACAATTTTTGCAAGAAGGAATCTAGTGAGTTGTGATTTGCTTGATCCAATTTTAGGAAGGGTTAAGAATGGGTGTTGGAACATATTTATATAGTCATGTTGTCTAAGAAAAGATCATGTTTCTTTGACTGTGGTGGTAGAATGTTGGTGTGAGTGTTGAATCTATTGGCACTATGTGACCATCAATATATTACTTTCATCATCTCTTAGTGGGGAGATAAGATGCATATTCAAAAAAATCATGATATGATGAATGTCCATCATCTCTAACACCCATAATGCATCCAAACCATTAAAAGAATTTGAAACTCATTATTAAGTCCAAAGGGATTGAAGGAGAGATAAAATGCCAAGGGAATGCAATTATTAGTTTATTCACTACTTTCTTGCAAGATTGTTTGGGTACACAGGGTACTCTCAAAAGACTGAACACCTAGAGAAACCACTTCACACAAATAGATCACAAATCGATACACCGATGTTTTGACGTGGTTTAAACCCTCGTGAGGGAAACACTCCACGACCCTGGCCAAATAGCTTCTACGGGACAATTTATTATGCAAAGAAAGAAAGTTACAAATGAGCTTCTCATAATCGAACGACTTTCCAATGACCCTCCATGCTCTTTAAATAGAGATCATGGACCAATCGGGTGTTAAGCCACGAATCAAGGGTAGGTATGATCTAAGAGAAGTTGAGCCGTCGGATCACTCTATGTCGGGAAGATATCGTGACCGTCGGATTAAGTATTTACAAATGCATACTAATGTATACTAAAGAAACACACTTTTCCTAACGGATATATTACACAAGTTGATCTTAACTAACTCCTAAGTGTCTAAATATCCCAACATCCCCCCTTAAGAACAACTTGGGATAGGATTGAAGGATTTACAAAAGTGACACTATTAGGAGAAGGAAGGAGGCATTAGAGCCTATCCCCCCTTAATGACAAGTTCTTGAACTCCTAACATAGATCGAAGTTTAGAAAACTTCGCTTCTATAAGAGGCTTGGTGAATATGTCTGCAACTTGATCATCTGTAGGACAAAAGAGTACTTCAAGAACACGATCATGAACAAGATTTATGATGAAGTGCATATGAAGCTCAATGTGTTTGCTTCATTGATGTAGGACTGGATCTTTGGCAAGCTTGATGGAACTTTGATTGTCGCACCAAAGTGGAGTAGGTTGCTGCTGTTCGAATCCAAACTCTGAAAGGATCTGTCAAAGCCATCAAGCTTCCTGACTGGCATTAACTGCGGCTCAATATTCTGCCTCTGCTGAAGAAAGAGAAAGAGTTTGTTGTTTCTTACAAGCCCAAGTAATGGGTCCAGATCCCAGACTGAAAACATAACCTGCAGTAGACTTTCGATCATCAGGATCGTCGGCCCAATCTGAATCAGTGAAACCAACCAACAAAGGTTTCCCCCCTATACTGTAATGAATCCCGAACTGAAGTGTAGCTCGAATATATCGAAGTATTCTTTTAGTTGCTTTCCAGTGACTTTCATGAGGTGTTTGCATATAATGGGCAACACGACCAACAGCAAAGGAAAGGTCAGGATGGGAACGAGTCAAGTATAAGAGACTACCAACAAGCTTACAATACAAGGTGGCATCTACTTTAGGTGAAGGACAAGTGGCAAAAATTTTGACTCCAAACTAGAAGGGAGAAGGGGCTGGTGTACAATATTCCATGTGAAAGCGACGAAGAAGGTCACAAGCATACTTAGATTGAGAAAGAAAGATTCCTTCTTTGGTTTGCAGGACTTGGAGACCAAGAAAATAATGTAAATGTCCTAAGTTTGACATTTCAAAATTTTGCTTAAGACTGGATTTCACATGGGTTATAAGATTAGGGTCACTACCAGTAAGAATAAGGTCATCAATATATAGAACAAGTATGATGAGATGGTTTCCTACTTTCTTGGTATAGACATTGGGGTCAGAATGGCATCTAGAAAAACCAGTGTTAAGGAGAAAGCTATCCATTTTGGCATACCAAGCTCTAGGAGCTTGCTTAAGGCCATATAAGGATTTCTTAAGGCGACAAATAAGGCTAGAGTTATTCTGAACATATCCAGGAGGTTGTTCCATGAAAATTTCCTCTTGTAAATCACCATGTAAGAAGGCAGAATTGACATCCATTTGATGGACTTCCCAGTTATGTAAGGCTGCAAGGGAAAGAATAAGGCGGATGGAGTTCATTTTTGTGACAGGAGCAAAGGTTTCATTGTAGTCAATCCCTTCAACTTGGGAAAAACCTTTGGCAACTAACCTTGCCTTAAGTCTTTCAACACTTCCATCTGATGCATACTTAGTTCTGTAGACCCATTTACATTTGACAAATTTTCTTCCTTTTGGAAGAGGTACAAGATCCCAAGTATCGTTCGCCATTAAGGAACAATATTCTTCATCCATAGCTGCATCCCAATCTGGATTTCCTAAAGCTTCTACAAAGGTTTCTGGATCATGATTCTCGGAAACTTGAGCCAAAAGAGAAGAGGCTCGTTGAAAATGAGAACGTGTTCGACGTTGATCTCTAGGATCACCGGCAAGATCACCAGCTGCTTCACATGTTGAACGGACCCATCGAGGAAGCACTTGTGTTGGTGCAACTAGAGGAACATGAGCAGGCAGAGGTGGATTTTCATTCTCACTGTCATCATCAGAAACTTGAGTTGGAAACCTATCAAGGAAGTTGGAAGAAGAAGAAGAAGGCACAATCGCCGAATCAGGCTCGCAGGCCAAAGATGGCACAATCGCCGAGTTAGGCTCGCATGCCAAGAGATTTTCATCAAATTTAACATCTCTTCTAATGATTACATCATGAGAATGTGGTTGAATAATTCTATAACCTTTTACATCTTTAGAATATCCAACAAATATGCACTTTTCACTTTTAGGCTGCAATGCTTTCCGTTTTTCATCCGAAATGTGAGCCCATGCTTCACTACCAAACACACAGAAGTGACTTACATCAAGTTTAGTTTTACTCCATGCTTCTTCCAGTGTGATACATTGTAATGCTTTAGTGGGGGTGCGATTAACTATGTAATTTGCACAATTAATGGCTTCAGCCCAAAATTGAAGACTTAGTCCCTTAGATTGGATCATACAATTAGCCATTTATTTTAAAGTACGGTTTTTCCGCTCAGCTACACCATTTTGTTGTGGTGTATATGGAACAGTGTGTTGTTGTTGGATGCCTTGTTCAGTGCAGAAAGTAGTGAACTTTTTGTTAACATATTCTCCTCCATTGTTAGATCTTAACTTAATAATTTGATGACTAGATTGTTTTTCAACAAGGGCCTTGTAGGCCAAGAACATGTTAAATACTTCGCTCTTAAGTTTTAGGAAATAAACCCAAGTGCGTCTGGTGTAATCATCAATGAAAGTTAAGAAATATTTGAAACCAGAAAAGGAAGCATATGGAAGAGGACCACACAAGTCACTATGCATAAGCTCCAAGGGAACCGAGGCGTGCTAAGAGGCACGTTTGTCAAAACTGTCCTGATGACGTTTTCTGAGTACACAACCGGAACAAACACCATCCCTGCAAGATACCATCGGAAGACCTGTCACCATATTGTCTTTACATAGTTGTTGCAATGAGCGATAATTTAAGTGACCAAATCGCTCATGTCAAAGTTTGCTCAAGTTATCACTATGAGCAACAAAAATTGAAGGAAAAGGTGATGACCCAAAGTTGTTAAACTTGTACAACCTGGTAATATCATCAACAATTCCGGTATCTAGGACCTGTTGAGGATTTTTAAAATCCTTGATTACAACTTGGTGAGGTGTAAACGTCACAGTTTTACCTTCACCAGAATGAGTGATTTGATAGACTGATAACAAATTGCAGGAAATTCTTATAACACATAGTACATCACTGAAATGACCATTATCTACTGGAAATGTTCCAGCTCCTACAACACTTAGAGATCTATCATCACCAACAAATATTTGTTTGGTGTTACATTCATGCATAGTAGAAAAGATGGCTTGATGCTTATCCATATGATAAGATGCTCTAGAATCAATGAGCCATTCATTTGAAGTAGAAGAAGAAGATGCATTATAAGAATAACTAGAAGCACAAAGTGCATGTCCATGAGAGGTAGATTCTGAAGGCGAATCTAGGCTAATGTGGTGCTTCTTCATTGTTGCTTCCAAGGCTGTCGTCTTCTTGAAACACTTAGATTCATCATGATTATATTTCCCGCAATAGTTGAAATGACGCTCAGTCTTCTTACCTTTTGGCTTGGATCCTTTGTCATTTTTTAAAGAAGGAGCTGACTGAGAGGGTTTGGGACCCTTGTTTGACTTATTATTGCGAAAATTTTGTTTCTTGGGAGGCTTGGACTTTTCTTTCTGTTGGGACAATAAGGCTTTCCCAGATGTATCTGCATTGTTGATTATTCCAAGATGAATGAGTTTATCTTGCTCTCTAATCAAGGAATCACAAAAGGATTCAAGACTAGGCTCTTGATAGCTAGCTGCATTCAAGGATTCTTTCATGGAGTAAAATGTAGATACATAAACAGAATATGCAGGTCCAAGTTTTGAAAGAATATGATAAATGCATTGTTTGTCTTCCCTCTTAATCTTATATTCTGCACATAAGAGTTTAAGAGTTTCGTACTTAGATAAATAATCTTGAATGCATGAAAAATCACTTGGATTTAAAGAAATCAACTCATTTTCGAGTTGATGACCTCGAATTTCATTGTATTTACCAAACACAGATTCCAACTTGTCCCAAGCAGCATCAGGTTCATCAATTCCAGATATGTGGAATCGCAAATCAGTAGAGATTGACATCCCAATCAATCCACGAGCTTCGTCACATCTATTTTCCCATTTGATTTTCTTATCATCATTATTAGGTTATGTTTCTTTCCCTGAGGTAATTCTGAAAAGTCCCCTACTTTGTAGAACATCCTCCATACGAGATTTCCATGAGAAATAGTTGGAACTCGTAAGTAGAATATCACAAGAGGCGGCCATATTTGTAAATTAATGGCTGTAAAAGCAGAAACCAATAGTTTGTATGTGAAGAGCTCGAAAAAATAGGTCGTTTAAAAAAAAACGGCACTGAAAACTGACTTCGGATGATGAAGTTATGCTTGAACAAAGAAAATGTTGAAGATGTCCCCAATAGTGACGTGGCACATAGAGAATAACCAGCTAAAAAAAAATGACCCCCCTCTTCCCAATATGAACCTTTGACAATCATTTTACAAGAAAGTTGCTTTAAGTGAATCACTTTTATAAAATAAGTGATCTCACTTTTACAATGATGTTACTTTAAATAGTGCAACAATAAAAATGAACTTAAGTGACTTACTTTTTATATTTATTTTATTATTTAAGTGAGATGCACTTTTACAATAAAGTAACTTAAAAATAGAAATTGTATGCACTTTTTCTTTTAAAAGTAACTTCTTAAGACTTGAACTCAAGACCTATTAAGAAATAAAACAACTTTGAACCAAGTAAGCTAGATTAAAAGGTATGTAAAATATGGAAATAAGGAAGGTTTTTTTTTTTTTTTTTTACTCTCTTGCTCGGTTTCCGTGCTTACCTTTTTTTCCTGCAAATCACACCACAAACCGAAATAAAAAAACTTTTCCACACCTGTGGACTTAGATCTCGTTAGCTTGCCCAGAAAGTCTACGTTTTCTCTCTGTTTCTGATTTGTCGAGATCGTGCAAGGTGCACGACAAAGAGCATACGCAGCCGAGAAAAACCCTTTCCCTTTTTTTTTTTTCTAATTTGGCGAGATCACTTAAGGTGCACGGCAAAGAGCATACGCAGACAGAGAAAACAACAATCTGAAACCAAAAAAATCTAATAGTAAAAACTGGTAAAATATGAGTTTTTGTTCTTTTAAAACTTAAAATAAAAAAATGCGTCACTGTAACATTATACCTTCAGATCTGATGAAATACGCGTTTCTGAAGCAACCGGGAACCGTTTTCGATCACCTGAAAACTATTTCCCAATCGAAACGACGCTCCAAATGCAATGGAATACCTCCCACAGCCCAAAAATGCACAGAAATACCAGGACCAGAAACCCTTTCAAGTTTCGGCAACAACAGTTCAAGATCTAGATCATAACTGGAAGCGGCTCTTCATAAAAGCTCTGATATCATGTTCGGGTACATAAGGCACTCTCAAAAGACCGAACACCTAGAGCAACCACTTCACACAAATAGATCACAGATCGATACATTGATGTTTTGACGTTGTTTAAACTCTCGTGAGGGAAACACTCCACGGCCTCGACCAAATAGCTTCTACGAGACAATTTATTATGCAAAGAAAGAAAGTTACAAATGAACTTCTCATAATCGATCGACTTTCCAATGACCCTCCATGCTCTTTAAATAGAGATCATGGACCAATCGTGGGTTAAGCCACAGATCAAGAGTAGGTATGATCTAAGAGAAGTTGAGCCGTCAGATCACTCTATGTCGGGAACATGTCATTACCGTCGGATTAAGTATTTACAAATGCATACTAATGCATACTAAAGAAACACACTTTTCCTAACGGATATATTACACAAGTTGATCTTAACTAACTCCTAAGTGTCTAAATATCCTAACAAAGATTAATATGGTTGATAGCTCACTATGATTAGAATTGAGTGCGACATAATTGATACCTTTATTAGTAATAGTACATGATTCAATTTGATCGAACACTATTTGAAAATAGTTTTGCTTAGGAAAAAAATGTTTCAAATATTTCATAAAGTACTTATGATTGGACCATTTGTACATCCAAGCAATCCTTGTTAGATGAATTATAAAGGGAAATTATTCCATTTATTCCTTTGTTTCCAATTATATTTTTGAAACTTATGGTTACAACGAATCTTGAATATGATGAAACATCTCCTATTTCTTATTGTAAATGATTAGGATAGTCAATCATCTTGATAAGGTCTAGTTTGAATAAGAACCATGTTTTATTTGATAAAATGAAACACACTGTAAGGTATTGATTAGGGTTGTTTTGTTCTTGGGGTGGAAGGTGTTGGGGTGCATGGTTATTTATGACCTCGATGGAAAAAAATGAAGTTTTCTTGGGGTCTGGGTGTCATAAAAAATAATCAAGTCGAAATGTATTCTTTACTTCTAGGACACAAATTATGAAGGGCCTTTGTTTACAACAAATTACAATTTTTGGTGACTCGCTTCTTGTCATAAAGCAAGTAAGGAGAAGATTAGTAAATAAGGGGACTATATAAGGCAAGTTCTATGATCGAATTGACTCAAGGATGTGAATTTTATTCATGTCAGATGTCATAACAGTCATGTCGCTGACCAACTTGCCAATGAAGTAGTTAAACTAGATACAAGAATTTTGGTCCAAAATGGAGGCCCTTCGAGGAAAATATGGTTTCCCTAAAATCCATGTTAATAAATAATGACTATTAATTTAAAAATATGGTAATTTTTTTTGTTTTTTGGAGGCATCCTTGGCATGCACTATAACTAGAAGCTTAGTAGGCTTGCTTCATCGTGTTATAGGTCATGTCACATTTATTTAGAAGAGGGAGACTTTCCTTCCCTATGTTCCTTAGGATCTCCTCCCCATTTCCCTCTATCTACATAGGCCTTGTGTAATATGAAATTCAATTTGGGCTCCTGTAATGCTAGTGGGATTCCTTTGGATGGTCTGATATGGAATGTTGATGCTCCAAGGGAAGTTGTTAATGCTCAAGCCAGCTTAGAATTATTTCACTAAAACCATTAGGTTGCAAAGAGTATGGTCCCATGCTCTCAGTGTTTGTACTCTCTGTTGACTTGGGATAACGATGTTAGGAATTTGATTTTATATATGCTAGATGTTTTAAGCTTGTGATCGTTGCTTCTCTCCTCTATTAGTATTTATGTTTTGGGTAGCTCTGTGGTTCTTGGATCTGGGAAACGATGTTCTTCTTCTCCATGGATAGATGAAGATATGACCAATCCATTGAATAGGGAAATATCTTGGGGGATTCCCTCATCGAAATAAGGGACATTAAGAGAATGCTTCAATGGATCAATTCTCAAATGGATGGCATGAAGCAGCCTATTGATCATATCAACTCATAGATGGAGTCTAGGATCAAGGAGTAAGGGGTTAAAATGGAACAACTAATAAGTGAATATGACACTTGATTTAATATGATCTTGGGTTTTTGCAGCTCAAGGAACTCAATCCCAGGCTAGACAATGTGTGGGTTCTAAATAAATGGAATAGGAGATAGTACAACATACTATCATTAGGAGAATTAAAGGGTTGAGTGAACATGGACATGCTCAGAAGGAGCAATTGATGGATGAGGGCCATAGTGGCCATGCCTTTTCTTATATTTAAATAGATCTATGTCTTTTACCTACACTGTTATGTTAGGAAATTTTATTAGACAATACAGTTTTAGGACTTTTTTGAACATATTGTACTCAACTTGGAACACATATGCTAAAGGAACTTTTGAAGGATTTAATTTTCAATAATATAATTTTTGTATCTGAAATCTTATTGTATACTTGTATTTGTTAAGGATTTCCTAAACCGCTTTATAATATAAGACCTTTGCTTGCTCTTGTTAAAAAAATGTTTTTCTTTTGAATCGAATCTTTTGAAAAATGGTTGGTAATTGTTTTCCTTCTAAATTGACTATTTGTTCTCTTATTAAAGTGATTGTATAAATATCTTCAATCAAAGAAAAATATACCATGTCATGAATGAATGGATTCAATTGAGTTAGTAAAAGTGAAGGAGTTGTACAAATCATACAATAATACAAATGTTTGGTCACCACTTTGCTTTTGCTGTAAATATTTAGGTAAGAATATGTTAGATAATTGTGACTTGATGAATGACATAATCTCTTTCTTTGAGTGAATGGGTCTTCTTACACTAATGGGAAAATGAGAGATTTTTTTGGATGGGAAAAAGATTTAATAATTGTCCATATGTAAGATTCTTCATTTTGATATAAATCCTTTCGATATAAGAAGGTAATATCTTCCAATAATTTGCTCAAGGATGATGCAAATAATAAAAAAACGGTGCATTTTCTCTGTGAAAAGAGTGTTGGAGAATTTTCCAACCACACATTATTTATTTGAGCTTCACGGCTTAATTTTCCACTTATCCTAATTATTTTGACTCAATTATGTGCTTACATCATCAACAAATCATCAGTTTTAGTGAACTGGCCTCCTCCTTCATTCGGGGAGTCAACTAGTGTTAGGAACCCATGTCAACCCTTCTATTTACTTTGTTAGTATATTGTTGTTGGATGCATATGCTTTGTAAGTCGTCCCATAGTATTTGTTGATCCATAGTTTGTATTATTGTTGTTGGACGCATATGCTTTGTAAGTCGTCTCGTAGTAACTGTTGATCCATATTTTGTATTAGCACATGGTTTGTACTAACACATGGTATTGACCCATGGTATTGGTGCCTAGACTTAGTATACAATTTTGTGTTGAGACCAATGAAGGTACCGTGAAGTTATTTGTATTGAGCTTGCTCAAAGGAGGTTGCCCCCTCGAAGTGGCTTGCGATCAATATAAAAGTGATTATGAGTTCTGTTATTTATGCTATCTTGTGTGTTTTAATTAATTAATTTTTGCAGGTTCTTCACATCTGGTATCAGACCACTTTCTTGGGCTCACTGGGTGAAATTTCGGCCAAATTTTTTTTCCGCATCTGTTGTAGCTTCAAATCTAGGAATGATCCCTATCCGCTTAACTGTGGGAAGTACTTGGGCATAAGCCCTAAAACTCATTGTGAGGAGTACCACAGGAACCCCAAAGTAGTTGGCCCATTGAGAGGACCTGCCATCGAAATGGGCAACGACCCCTACCTGATTGACTAGTTCCCACCCGTGAGCTAAACCAAGAGCTGTCGTTTGTGGCAAAGCAGTTATCAGTTTTCCCTGAGCCGTGGAGTGACGGGTACTGCCCCAATACGCAAGCCATCAAACAACATTGGTGGTCGAGTGAAAACCCTGAACTGTTAGGAACCCAAACATACCTGGGGTCCATATCTATTTTCAGCTAATCTGTTTCTGATCACTTCCACGCCATTTCATATCCATTCTGAAAGTCGTTCTAGATCCAGTTGTTTCAGATCTATTCTGAAAGCCGTTTCAGATCCATTTGGTGTTGTTTCAGATCCATCTATTGCCGATCACTGCCGTGTCATTGCAGAACCATCTGTTTTAGATCGCTCTGTTTCCCTTGAAACTTCCATAACACCCCTGTAATCCCATTCTGCATCTTTCATTCCTGAGGACCCTATCCCAAATTCTACTTCCCAAATCCAGAAATCTCACATTTGTCTATTTTTAGGGTTTGCCATAACTTCTTCAATTTTCACCACTCGCCTCCATATTTTGCCACCGTGTTCATTCCATATTTCTCCTTATTTGTCCCTCTTTGACAAATTTTCTCGTTCTTTTACCCTGCTTCTGAAATCCTCATTTTTTGCTTCCCTGTCCATCAGAAAGTGTCCAAAACCTATTCAAACCCAAATTATCCATCCGAGTTTTTCCCAACTCCAAATTTCCCTTTACTAAATAAGCTTTTGTTTGTGTTTCTCTATCCATTCCAAAAAAAAAAAAAAACTCCTGGTTATGGTTGTCACCTGCGCAGGAGCAAAAACCATGGAGGAAGCACTTGCAGCCATCCAAACAAACTCCAAGATCTGGATGAAAAATTTCTCAGCCTCTATCTTCAGCATTCAGCCATGAAGAATAACCAACAACAAGAATCTTCTGCAACCAATGAGTTCTCCTCTTCCAGCTCTTTCCATGGTCCGAAGCTTTAATTTCCTTGCTTCAATGGTACTGATCCGACTGGATGGATCTATCGTGCAAAATAGTATTTCAGTCTGCATAATACTTTTGCTGTCCAAAAAGTTCCATGTGCATCCTTTCATTTGGAACAAGAAGCCCTTCAATGGTACTGTTAGTACATCAATGCTCATGACGAGCCAAAATGGACAGATTTTTGCCAACTCCTTTTGCAACGATTTGGTCCGAGTGCTTTTGATGACTTCACCGGAGCACTCACTAAACTCCATCAAAGTGGAACTGTGAGAGAGTATCAGACAGAATTTGAAAAACTAGCCAATCACACAGAAGGCTTGTCTAATGAATTCTATAGGAGTTGTTTTATCAGTGGTCTTAAGGATGAAATCCGGTCAGAGGTTAAAATGTTCTGTCCCAACACAATGACGGAAGTCCTAGGGTTAGCTAAGTTGGTAGAAGACAAGATTGCAGCCCAACAGCACTCCAAACCCACTTTTGTTCCCTTCCGAAATATGGGTTCTCAATGACCTCCCATTCCGCCAGCTCCTCGACCAACTCCTATCAAGGATTTGTCTAAAACAGAGCTGTAGGCACGCAGAGAAAAAGGGCTTTCTTATAATTGTGATGAGAAATTCACTCGAGGACATAGATGTGTTCAACAAAAGTTTTATCTCTTGGATATGGATTATCCGCCTGCCTTTAAAATTGGTGAAGAAGATCCAGATAAAATGGATGATCAGGTCGACATTCAAGAGCCACCTATTGACCCCCCATCTCAGGATGAACAACCAAAGATATCTCTCCATGCTTTATCTGGCATCACCACCCCCCAAACAATGCGGTTCAGGGGTTACTTCAAGAAGCTTCCTCTTACAATACTCATTGATTCTGGTAGCACTCATAACTTCATTGACCCCAGGATCGCCAAACAAGCTGATTGTTTTGTCATCCTTGCTCCAACTTTGAAGTCATGGTTGCTAATGGAGGCACCTTACCTTGCAAGGGAAAGTGTCACAATGTGCGTATCTCTCTGGAAGATTATAACCTGCGCTCTGACATGTTTGCCTTGTCCTTAGGCGGATGTGATGTGGTTTTGGGCATTCAATGGTTACGCACACTTGGCCCCATCTTATGGGATTTTGCTGAACTTTGGATGCAGTTTTCAATCAATGGGACACAACACAAATTTATAGGATTACAACTAGGGTCTCTCTACATCATCAGTTCACATCGCCTGGAAAAGATCCTTAAGAAGAATTCACATGGTGTCATCGCTCAGCTCCATTCCATTCAGATGCACCCATCAACGGTCTCCACTACTTCCTTGGATAGATATGCAGGTGTCTTTGCTGCACCAATGGGCTTGCCGCCTTCAAGAAACCTTTTCGGTAAGCATTTAGCCGCATCTACATCTCAGCAAAAAATGATGGCTATTTTGCATGTAGTACTGAAATGGCAGCCATCCCTATTAGGGAATTATTTCTGCATCAAGACTGATCTCCAGAGTCTAGAAAATTTTCTAGAACAACGGGTCTTCTCCCCAGCACACCTGAAATGGGTTATCCACCTCATGGGTTATGACTATGCGATCACTTACAAGAAGGGTAAGGACAATATGGTGGCAGATGCTCCTTCTCGCACATTTGATGACCTAGTTTCTCTTACAACTATTTCTCTGCTTGTTCCAAACTGGTTGCAATATGTTCAACAGGGCTATCTCTTCTATGAACTCCATGCTTCTTCATCGGTAGGGCACTCTAGGTTCCTCCAAGAGTATGACTGGGAACAATGTAACTTCTTTTGGTAGGGACTAAAAATGCCAAGTCAATAGATGGTGGTTGACTGTGATACTTGCCAGCTCAACAAGGGTGAAACGACACTCCTTTCGGTACTGCTCGAACCCTTTCCCATCCCTACACAAATTTGGACAACTATTTCTATGGATTTCCTAGAAGCGCTCCAGTGGTACAATACAACGTCTACAAGAACACCATATGAAGCAGTCTATGGACAGGCACCGCCAGTTCTTCTTCCATACACCCTTAGTAGCTCCCCAATTCAGGCAATTGACTCAGTTCTTCAAAACCACGATCAGATTCTTCTCATTCTGCAGGACAATCTTCACATGACAAGAATTCGACTGAAACAACAAGCCATTAGCACCGTTCAGAGCGCACTTTTCATCCAGCTGATATGGTTCTTCTTCAGCCTTCCAAGCAATCCTCCTGAAACTCAAAAGGCGTCAGTGTCCCGAAATGCAACCCGAGGATGCTACAGGGGAACCACTCCTTCCAATTCTGCATCAATTTCCACACCTAAAGCTTTGAGGACAAAGCTTTTTCTAAGGGAGAGGGGATGTTAGGAACCCATGTCAACCCTTCTATTTACTTTGTTAGTATATTGTTGTTGGACGCATATGCTTTGTAAGTTGTCTCGTAGTATTTGTTGATCCATAGTTTGTATTATTGTTGTTGGACGCATATGCTTTGTAAGTTGTCTCGTAGTAATTGTTGATCCATATTTTGTATTAGCCCATGGTTTGTACTGACATATGGTATTGACTCATGGTATTGGCGCCTAGACTTAGTATATAAGTTTGTGTTGAGACCAATGAAGGTACCATGAATTTATTTGTATTGAGCTTGCTCAGAGGAGGTTGCCCCCTCGAAGTGGCCTGCGATCAATATAAAAGTGATTCTGAGTTCTGTTATTTCTGTTATCTCGTGTGTTTTAATTAATTAATTATTGTAGGTTCTTCACAACTAGGCCATCAATATCAGTTAACTGGGCCTCCTCCATCATTTGGGGATCCAACTGAGGTGATTTGCATGAATAAAGTGCTATGTGCAGTCTAACTGACAACATTTATTATTATATTCAGCCAATTAGAGTCAGAAAGGTGCCCTACTACATAGTTTGACTTCATTTGGTGTTATTTTCACCTAATATTCAATTAACTGAAGTTAGAAAGGCGCCCTCCCCTAATTTTGGGCATTCAGTTGAGTTCTGGATTCAGTTAGACTCAGTTAGACAGTTTCAGAGTCTGTTAGAGTCAGTTACATGGTATTTAAGTGGTTAACTGATGTGCCGAGTGGTGTTAACTGCCAAGTAAGCCACTCTCATGCATTCAATTCGAATGACATCTCTGGAATTCGAATTGCTTGGCTTAACTCATGCATTCAATTCGAATGACCTCTCTAGAATTTGAATTGCTTGGCTTATTGTAGCCATTTTTACACATTGTAATAATATTATGAGTTTATGATAGTGCATGAACTGCTGCAAACCTTGTGCACCAGTGTTTTGACATACAATTTGCTGCATGCATATCTAGTAACTTTTGTCTTTGTTTCATAGATATGTTGTGCTTGAATTTCAGATTAAAAAAAAAAAACCATATCAATGGGATTTAAGCTCTAGTAAATGGGATTTAATCAATTGTTGAAATTGAAAAATCAATGTTGTTAGACAATTCCATGCAATTATCTTCATTATTGAATAAGTCAATTATCAATGGATTAATCGACATATCATCCAAAACAAATGATGCAATTGTTCCTTCAATGATCAATAATTTTGAAATTTGTGAATTATTATCGTCATCCAAAATAAAGTTTTGAATGTTTTAAAGGAATTATTTGAGTAGAAATATGGTTGGATATGTTTGACAACAATGAAACTACAAAAAGCATAGCAACAATTCCTTTGGATAGGACCATTCTATTAGGATATTTTTGACACATATGAGTTAGTTAAGTTGAACTTGTTCTAATGTGTCTTTAGGTTTAAGTGTGTTTCTTTAGTGTTTTTCTTTATTTACTCTTGTAACTATCTAATTTGACAGTCATGGTTATGTTCTAGACATGAAGGGATCCGACAATTCATCTTCTCTTTGATCTTAATGGCACTTGATTCTTGGCTTAGCACTTGATTGGTCCATGATATATATTTAAATAACATGGAGGATCATTTGTTAATGACCGACTCTTAAGAAAATATATTGTAAATTTATTTTCATGTACATTAATATATTGCCTCAAGTGGTCACGTTGGTTGGGGTCATGGACAGTTTCCCTTTCCAAGGGTTTTAACCACGTAAAAAAATTAGTGTATTGATATTTTATATGTTTGTGTGAGTAGTGTCCTTTAGTGTTTGATCTCTACAAATATACCCTATGATTCATACATGGTATCAGAACGTTGTTGAGGGTCACTTTGTTTTTCCCATCAATATTTGAAGTCAGTGGTACTGCATGTGACTACTACTCTCTGGTTCTTTTTTTGATCATTTATGGGCCAAGGGGACTACTCTTTTGTGCCTGAAGTGATGGTTCCAGTAAGTAACTATTTTCATTTCGTTCGAAAAGGTTTATGTTTGGGCAAGATACGGTCTTTTTTTCCAGTGCCGGAGGTATATTCTATAGTTACGCATTTTTTTTATCATTATCTCCTTATTGTCTATCATTTATTTTGGTTTAGTCTCTTTATTATTATTTTTATTACCGAGTCTATACCATTTTCCTTTGTGTATGCTCTTTTCCATGTGCCTCTATGCGATCTTGACAACTCAGAAATAGAGAAGGAAAGTAGTATTTTCTTATTTGTGTATGCTCTTTGTTGTGCACCTAGTGTGATATCGACAAATCATAAACAACGGGGTAAATTGGTACATTTTATGATGGGCTAAAAAAAATATAACCTTGGGGTGTAACGTTCTTCTCCACATTTTTTTGTGTGTGTTTTGTGGTTTAATCCATTTTGCAGGAAAAAACAAGGGTTTTTGGGTTAAGCATACACTTTAAGGCGGAAGAGTAAAAAAAACCCTTCCTCCCTTCCAACTTTTACATATCTTTTGTATTATCTCACTTAGATGTAAGTTATTTTATTAAATAAAAGGTTTTGGGTTCAAGTTTTCTTTTTGGTAGTTACTTCTTCTAAAAAGTGCGTGTAACTTCTATTTTTAAGTTACTTTATTGTAAAAGTGCATCTCACTTGTTTTATAAAAGTGAGTCACTTAAAATTGTAAAGTCTTTTAGTTTTTGCATGCAATATTTAAAGCAACATTAATCTAACGTGATTTTAAAAGATTAAGTTGGGGAAGAGGCATTTTCTTTGCCACATGGGTCAATATTCTACCTACCATGTGTCCATTTGGAGTCAAACTTTAACCGTTTTCAAACAAGCATAACTTCCTCCTCCGAAAACCTATTTCAGTGTCATTGTTTTAAAACTGACTATTGTTTTGAGCTTTATTCATTCATTTAATTAGTTTCTTGTTTTAAAACCATCTTCCTCTCATAATGGAAATCTCAAACGATATGCTTCTTACTGTGAAATTATGTAACACGACATATCATTGAGCCTAGGAGAATCTCACAGTGAAAGAATTAGCAAGGAAGAAGAATTGCAATAAAATCTAGCAAGAACCGAGTAGTAAAATCAAACATGCAAAGAAAATCATATGTGCATAAAAAATGGTGTGGTATTCCATTAATCTGTATACTAAAAGAATAGTGTACAATTGAGAGAATTCGATTATCTAGGAGGAATTTGAATCCATGTCAGTATAGCATAGGAAATATCACCACTACATTGCTCTGGAGGTCCCGAACTCAACTAATTGTCAGTGAACTGAAGTTATTGTCAGTTAACTGATCATGAAGGGCGCATCAGTGAGTTTAGCATGCAAATCAGGCTAGAGAGGTCACATTTGATCACAGTCAGTTGCAATCGAAGCTCAAACCTCCCACTAGAGTCATGAACTCAGGTGGACTGAACCAGATCACTGAGTTAGATCCTAAAATGTAGGGAAC
The DNA here is from genome assembly GCA_027924585.1 of Larix kaempferi. NCBI lineage: Eukaryota > Viridiplantae > Streptophyta > Pinopsida > Pinales > Pinaceae > Larix > Larix kaempferi. Next base: position 10,090,157 of record BSBM01000560.1, read on the forward strand.
TAACTATGCATGGCCTAAATTCATGCATAGAGGGTGAATCAAGTGGATAATGTGTCCTAGATGACATTTGCACACCACTAGGGGTCAACAACATCATCCAATACTAGGAAAAGGGAAATAATACTAAGGTGGACAAAGATTGGAGTATTAATTATCCTAACATCCCCCCTTAATCCAAAATTAGACAACCTGGGCCCTAGTAACTGAGACCAAAGGTCACCTAAACAATAACAAATAATTGTTCATGAAACTAAGGAAATGGGGAAAACCTCAAGGGAAACCCCCCCTCCCCCTCAAAAATGAATAGTAGGGAACTCAAGAAGCCTTCATACTGAGCAAAGATCTGAGATAGGAAAATCTCTTCTGAGTGAAAGTGTTACAACGTATTTTGCCACCTTGTGAGCATTTATACTATTTGGCCTCTGTTATTCATTTGATTGACTCATAACCACTTTTTCCCTCCAGGAACCTCTTTTTCCCTATTTTTGTTCCTATAAGCGAGCTGCTTTACTGCAACTCGCGCATGCACAGGCTATCCCACTATAGCCCATGTACATCGAGTTAAATGGTAAATTACAGTAAAACTCACTTTTTACTCCAAAAAGAGGTCATAGGGTGACCTTTGGCCCTCCATTTATCCCAAAACGACTCGATTCTACCTTTCACCTACCTTGGAGGGTTATATATTGAGCTCTTATGGTGCATGGAAGGAGGAGAAAGAGAGAGCATCGAAACTCTACTGGATTTTTTTCATAGCTTGAGTCTACATCCATTGATCCTAGTTGTTGTGAACCTCTTATGTTCACCTACCAAACTCTTCCATATCTTGTGAAGGACTCTAACCTTTACTCGTGAGTTTTCCATTGCATAGGGGATTGAAGTGGTGGAGACACAAGTGGAGGGACCTAGTTGTCGGTTCAGATGAGTTGCCGACAAGAGGTTGTATCATGTACTTCTTGTTTACATTAGTAGAAATACTCATTTTCTCGTCCAATTGATCTTCTGAATGGTTGTTTATTAACATCGGGTAACATTTGCTTATTATCTCATGGACTGTGCTATTGTTTATGCTAACATCTTTCATATATTATATGAACTTGCTTGTGTTTATTGTTGAGACAAAGTTGCAGGTTCAAGTGTAGAGATTTGAAAGCTCAACGGGGATCTACATCGAATGTCCGGTTGAAGGTTGGTTATTTATTCCACATCTTAGCATTTACATTTATATAGCATTGCATTGGGAATTGAGTTGATTTCTGGTAGTCATATGTCTGTTGTGGTCTACCCCAAGCCATAGGAAGTTTTTCTCTGTAATAGAAATGTCTACTCCACTGGGGATAAAAAATCGTAGGGGTGGGAAAAATAGGAACAATAATCCTAAGAAAGAAAGTGCCAACCCTCCTTGGGACGGCGGAAATGCTAGTGGGACCGCAAACCTAGATGTAAAGTGAATTTCCTTGTAAGCTTTGCATGAAAGATCACCTTACACATTTGTGTCCTCGTATTGAAGAAGCATCGAAACATCTTGCACATAGCCCAGCTGTGCTTAAGGATCCCCTTCCTCTTCACCAAAACATGGCTTCAGGTGCTTCCATCGCCAGTAGTGGGACTAATGAAACTTCGACATCCTATACCCATGCCGGTGGTTACAGATGCGTTAACATGGTTAGATTGGACGTTAGTGTTGCTACTCGCTCTCGTGATTATGGAGCTCCACAACCTTCGTTAGAGAATGTGCCCCCTCCACCTGAGACCCCTTTGCATATCGAGAATCCTAACTCTATGTCGTGGATACCGAAAGGTGTTCTCAAGTGCTCGACACACAATCCCAATGCTCGAGCCTCCCAAAACTACTCCATTGTAGAAGATCTGGGCCAGAATCCGTGTGCCATGTCAGCTCTCGAGGTTCTCCAGGCTTGTCCTTCTCAAAGGACCGCCCTATTATGTGCTTTAGGAATCCAGGATCAATGTAGTCCTAATATTATCAAGTTCGATACTACTGATGTTCAGCCTCAGTTTCCCTATCATGTGGCTTTCCAATTCCACATTAGGTTCCTACAAAAGATCGTTAAACATACCATGGTTGACAAAGGTGCTTCCACATCAATAATGTCGTTAGCTTGTTGGAAGGCACTAGGTTCCCCTCCATTGTCGAAGTCTATGATCATGCTTACTGCATTCAATGGTCATTCGTTCAGGATGCATGGTATTATCCCCTCCCTTGAGGTCCACTTGGGTGGGAATACCGTGCCAATTGAAGTCGAGGTGGTTGATGCACCCATCGATTACAAGCTTTTACTGGGCCGGAATTGGATTTATGCTATGAAAGCGATCGTGTCCTCTATTTTTAGAGTTATTTGCTTTCCCCATGAAGGAAAGATTGTGACGGTCGATCAACTAGATTTCACTAGTTCCAATACCATTGCATCACCAGGAACAGAAGTTCCTCAGATCGAAAATTGTCAGCTAGCAACTGGGAATAGTGGTGTAGGATTGTATTCCTCTTTGATGGGATCTTTCGACTTTTTTGCACCAATCTCCTTTATAGGAACTGTTTCCGATAGTGCCCCTTCCTCATTACATAATGTACCATTCTGAACATCGTATTTTAATGATTCATGGAATTTACCTTCCACGGATTCCTCATCCGAAAACGTTTCTCACATTGGGATGGATATGCCCTTGTCTGCAGCCAAGCTTGCTTACCGTGAGATTCAACAAGCCACTACAGAGCCGGATCTCTCCTCTTCATGGACATAAGAAGATCTCATTATGCTGCTCGCATGGGCAGTTGACTCGTCTTGCTCGCATGATTACGTTGATGGTACTTTTCCTTCAGATGAAGCTATCATCGAGGCCATGTATGGTAGTGATAAGCCTTGGGAAGATCTTCATCATCGATCTTATTTTCTTCCCAACCTTGGCCTTATTGAGTACGAAAAGTTTTGGTCGACTCTTGCCGATAAGGTTGGTCACCCTGTGGCTCCTTTTGATTCACATGGTATTTACGCGGAGGGGAATATGGCTAACATTCCCCGACCATTCCGATCAACATTTCTCGCACTCCCGGAAAGATTGAAAATGTTTACATCGGTGTTGATTGTTCCCCTGAGGAGATCTGCATTTACACCAAATTATTCAAAGAATTTCAGGATGTTTTCTCCAGGTCATATGAGGAGATGCCAGGTATAGACCCTAGTATTTTCGAGCATGAAATTAAGACTTATCCAAATGTTAAGCCTGTTCGACAACGTCTTCGTGCTGTGAATCCTAGGAAGGCAGTCGTGATCAAGGCAGAAGTAGAGAAACTACTTAAAGTTGGTTTTATCTACCCGGTTCCCCTTACCGAATGGGTATCCAACTCCATTCCTGTGGATAAGAAGCAGGGAACCATCCATGTGTGTACCAATTTTAGAGATCTGAACCGAGCATGTCCTAAGTATAACTTTCCCACTCCATTCATAGATCAAATCTTGGATGCATGTTCGGGAAGTGAAGTGTTTTCATTCATGGATGGTTTTTCAGGTTACAATCAGATCCAGATTAAACCCGAGGATCAACATAAGACTGCATTTATATGTCCTTGGGGTACCTTTGCATATCGAAATATTCCCTTTGGCCTTAAAAATGTCGGAGCTACTTTTCAGCGTGCCATGACCTATGCCTTTCATGACCTTAAGTGCATAGTGGAGGCTTATGTGGATGATCTTGTTGGTCACTCTCGTAGGAGAGTTGATCACCCCAGTCACCTCCGCCTTATTTTCAAAAGATGTCGGTGCTATAAGATTCGTTTGAATCCCAACAAGTGCATCTTTGTCGTGAAAACTGGTCGCCTTCTAGGGTTTGTAGTCTCTAAAAAGGGTATTCGAGTCGATTCGTTAAAGGTTGAGGAATACTTTGGTTGCCTCCCCTGCATAATTTGATTCAACTTCAGAGCCTCCAAGGGAGAGACACTTTCTTACGCCACTTTATCATGAATTATGCCAATCTTACTAAGGGTTTTGCACGGTTATTGAAGAAGGACACCCCTTTTATCTGGGATGAGCGAGCCCAGCAATCCTTCGACGCTTTGAAGAAAGCCTTGGTATTGGCCCCTCTGCTTAGTCCACCTGACTTTGCAAGATATTTTTTGCTTTATGTGGCCACGTCTCAAGAGACGATTGGTATGGTCTTAGTTCAAGCGGATGATGTGCTTCAGGAGCATGTTATCTATTATCTTAGTTGAAACCTCATAGATGTTGAGCTGAGATATTCTCACGTTGAGAAATTGGCCCTTGTGACTATTCATGCAGTCCAACGATTATGACATTATATTTTTCTTAGGAAAACCATGGTCATAGCGCATGTCAATCCGTTTCAGTTCGTGCTCTCATGACGCCTAATTGGGGGGGAATACAATAAATGGATTGTCATTCTTCAGGAGTTTGATCTTGATTTTGCTTCGGCGAAGTCAGTGAAGTCCTTGGTTTTTGCAGAACTTATGTTGGATTTCCCGAGAATTGATGAGGAAGTAGTCCATGAAGACTCATTTGTGGACGAACATTTGTTTATTATCTCGTCAATGGACCCTTGGTATGGGGTTATCATTATATATCTCCAAATTCTTAAGTTCCCTTCGCACTATTCTCGAGATGAGCGACAGCGTGTGAGACATCACGTTAAAGATTATGTCATCGTCGGTGAAACATTGTATCGCCAAGGAAAAGACTATTTTCTCCGTCGTTGCTTAACTCATGAAGAAGCAGAGCTAGTGCTTAATGATTGCCATAGCGGAGCGTGTGGTGGTCACTTATCTGGGCTTGCGACAACCCAATGTATCTTGCGAGTGGGCTATTTTTGGCCTACGATCTTTAAATATTGTGTAAATGTTGTGAAGGGATGTCACCCTTGCCAAGTGTTTGCTCAGAACATGCGCTCACACCTCGCTCCTTTACATCTGGTCGTCACCGTCGGTCCCTTCACCAAGTGGGGGGTAGATTTCATGGATTGAAACCTAGCTTCGGTTAGGGGGCATCACCATATCATCGTGGACGTTGATTATTTTACCAAATGGGTTGAGGCCATGCCAACCATTAAATCTGATGGTGCAACAGCAGCCCATTTCGTATTCAATCAAATTATAGCTCGGTTTGTTATCCCGAAGGAGATTGTCACTGACCATGGCAGTCACTTTCAAAACAAGATGATGACAGAACTGTCACTTAAGCTTGGGTTTCGACAAGATCGCTCTTCTTCTTATTATCCCCAAGAAAATGGCCAGGTCAAGGCAATGAATAAGTCCCTTAAGGCCATTCTACAAAGGACCATCCGACAAAGCAAGAGTAATTTGTACATTATGTTGTATCCTGCTTTGTGGGCATACCGAACCACAGTAAAGACTTCCACCGGGTTCTCACCATTTCAGTTAGTTCATGGTGTGGAGTCTATCTTACCCATTGAATGTGAAATCCCTTCCTTGAAGCTTGCTATAGAGCTCCTACCTGACACTTCAGAAGTAAAGCAACGTCTATTCTACCTCGTGCAACTTGACGAGTAGCGTTGGGATGTCACCGTAGCAATTGATGCTAACAAACGTCATGTTAAGGTTCAGTATGATAGGTCTTTCCATCCCCGGAAATATGTTGAAGGTGACTTGGTCCTCCTATATGATAAAGCTAAGGAACCCCTGGGGGCAGGCAAGTTTAATCCTATGTGGCATGGTCCTTATGTCGTGAGGCGTGTCCTGGAGAAAGGAGCCTATGAGTTGGAAGATTACGAGGGGAACGCCTTGAAGGATCCTATAAATGGGCTCTACCTCAAGCGGTATTATGCTTGAGCTTCTAGCTCAAGCTGATACTTTTGTATACTATTGTATAGTTGCTTCTGTACATAGTTTAGATTCCTCTTGATTTTTCGGGTCTGTTGATTAGCTTCCGTTTGGTTGACAGATGTCAGCAGAATCTCCAGTGTTCTTGGGATTCACGGATGGGGCTAGCTGTCATATGCAGAGACTAGCTTCTGTTGTGTGGGTTATTTACTCACCTGAGCATCAGATTATGTCTTCAGGAGGTGCTTGTCTTGGTCCTACATCCAACAATGTGGCTAAGTACATTGATGTTATCGAGTTACTTCGTGATGCCATTTCGCATGGTATCCAGTCTTTAGAAGTCCGCCTGGATTCACAACTGGTTGTGTCTCAATTGAACGGCCAATACTATGTGCGGGATCCTACGTTACTAAGGAGGTTCTTAAGGGTAAGACTCTTGGAGCGCCAATTTGTTTTCATTACATACATTCATGTTCCGAGACGTTTTAATCATGTAAGCGATGCATATGCTAATTATGTCCTAGGTTTCCATTTGTCACATCAATAAAAGAAGCACACAAATAAATATTCATTCATACATTTGTACATACACAATAGTAGAACTAGATAATCATAGTTTTTCATTAATAATATGTCCAAAAGTGGTGTCATAATACAAAACTGGAGCTCGTAGCTCTCAAAAATATACAATCTGATACAAAAATAGTGAGACCCCATGGCATCTAAGCCCTGCGGGGAGGCCTCGCCACCTCGTCGGGATGTATTTGAATATAAAAGTGTACGACATTGGCTATACGCCGCAGTAGTTGCACCCAGGTACCAGGTACCCCTACAACATGTCGTTGCATTACCTTTGGGAGATGCTCTACCTCTATGACTGGTACCTTGGCAGTCATGCGGGTCAGGTTCACCCATACTGTCTCTAAAGTGCGCTCTGCCGCTGCACCTACTACCTTGCCTCCTCTGCCTCTGCGGTGGTGTCATGGGAAACCCTGAGGGCTTTGCAGATCGATATCTGCGAGCACACAGTCACCCATTAATATATGATACCACACCAAAAATATTTTTGCATTCACTTATAATCAAAAATCCAAAAAATTAAATACACAAAACTTAAAAAGAGTAGTCATACCTATGTCCCCGAACGCGGCCCCTGGTGGGAGCAGCATGTCTCTGTCTCCGCGGTAGTCTATCCCCTCATGTGGGTAGTCATCGATGGCGATGATCTGTCGTTCCCACCAGTGAAAGAACTCCTCAGAATATGGTGAAGCTTGTCGGCCACCACCCTATCGTGTCAGTACTTCCACCCATCGGTTCTGGGGGGGATCTCAGAGACCATGCGAAGGGACTTCAACCCTCAGACTCAAGCCCGATACTCTCTCAAAGAAAAAACTACATAAGATACTGCCAAAACCGAAGTTCTTTGCCCGTCCCATCTTGCACTCCATTAGTTGGATCTTCATAGTAGTCAGCAATGTTGTGCACCAATCATACACCATTGGTCTCATAGGCCTCAAAGCTTGATGAAGTGCAGTCGATCCTGTAATCCTCCCAAGGGTGATGACTATGATCTTCATGCTTAGGCTTGCTATTGCCTCTATGGGGATGTGTCTACCCACCTTCTAGGTGTGAACAATACAATAGCTATCGATGTAATCACTGATAGTGATTCCTCCCCCCACGCTGCGAGACCTAAGACTTGTTGTCTCCCCTCGGCGGGACAATCAAGTGATGAAGTATATATCTTCCACCTCCAACGGAAGAGGTTGCCCATCTAGATCGAAATGTTATGCTTCTACATACTAATAGTTCACCAACTGAGCGAGCAACCGGTTTTGGGACCTTACACCCCCGATGCTCCATAATTTGTATAGGCCACATGCTTGTAATGCTTGCTGGGCGGGTAAATCTTGGCGTACATGCTCATCAACAATGTCATGTTCTCTCCCTCTCCATTCTAGGACCATCCTGGAAGCAAAACATTGAGTTTTTAGTGCCAATGTGTTTAAAAAACTCAACCCACGACGATGTACGGTGGCTACTATGTATACAGTCGCGCATATATGCGGTCAACGCACGCGTTGACCACGCGCAAAAATCCCTCCACGTGACCCATATTATGATAGCCCACGTACAGCGATTTATGGGTGTAGCCTATGGCAAAAAATAAAATTTTGACCATTAAAAACTGAAATAAAAACTATGAATTTGAAGAGGGGGATGAGACTACCAAACTGATCCAAACGGTTCGTGATTCTGACGCATGTAGCTCCCAGAATCTGCAGCTGAAGATCGAGGGTAAAAACCAACCAAAAGCACTATGTGGGGTCAAAAATGAAAATGATATTGTAAAAGTAATTTATTTTTACTATTTATAATTTTTCAAAACCCACTTTGCTATAGTTTTTTCCGTTTTGAACTGTTTTGGACTAATATGACGTTGTGAAGTGACTTTTTGAGCAGTTTTTTCCGACGAGAGTGGATTTTTCAACCGTTTCGCGCCTTCGGCAGGTATTTTCTACACCTGGCATATAGGTTAGGATGTCATTCGCATGAATTTTTGTATTTGACCTTATGACCACATTCATAAACCTTAGGTGCGACCCCGCTTTTTAACCGACATGAAACCTCTATGCTGCTTTAGAAGTGTCGTTATTTGGCGGTAGGGCTTGTCCGACGATGGGTGCCCTAGTTAGCTCCTTTTATGCCTTTTGGCGCCCATGCCATTATTCCTCCTTAGGATTTGGAGTCCTCTGTAGTTAAGCCATGACATTGCGATGAAGACTCAAACTCTACTTCATTTTATTCTGGACATCTCCCATGAGGACTCCCCATTTATGTCGAGTTGTGATTGCATTGAATTATCCTGCTTGCCTTTTGAGCCTTGTTTCGGCTCCCACTTTTCGCATTTATTAGCCATGTACCTGAGGACTTTACCTTCCGAGCCAAGCAGAGCCTCCATTTATCTTTCGCAGCTTGATGACCCTTTACTTTGAGGGAACACCCCCCCCCCCCGAGTGTCCACATATTGCACATGCTTCCTTGCATTGATCATAGGTATGTTCCACTGCTTGGAACTAGTTTGCTTGCACTTGACACTTGTTCCCTCACTTGTTGTACTATAAGCAATTTTATTCTTTTTCAATCCTTCATAATATGAAAAAGACCAAAAAAATCATATAACTGAAAAAGTCAGACGGGAAAATCTTTACTACCTCTTATTGGCAGTTGTTGTGTCACCTTTGAACAGAGCATTCATATCCACTCCATTCATCATGAGTCGGGACATTAGTAGGACCTTAGGAGCTGTACTCATTTCTCAGATCTTACTCCACCGCCCGATTAAGATTTCAGTCATTATGGAGCCTTTGTTGATGCCTCCTGCATCGCAAAGTATTATTATCATCTAGTACTTGAGTCTATGATGTCTGAGTCTATCCATCTGCTCATGCTCTTGTTCAAAGGAAGTATTGAAACCAAATTCGGCCACTCCTCATATCTCTTGACTATTGCATGTCGTCCATCCCATACAATTCGATTTGTTAGTCCGAGTTCTTCCAAATATTTCAGCGTAGCAGGTTACCTCGTGCTGGCTGATGGGGGATTCATAAATGCCCTCCTTCCAGTGAGTTTCATTCCGTCGACTCCAACCCATTTATTCCGGAATTGAGACTTAGAGTCCATTGAGTACCTTGAGGCTTGCAGTCCTTAGTGGTAGGTTCTCTCGCCATCGACAGTTGGGGATTCATCAATGCCTTTTGATCGATGGATACTCCATGCCTTGATGCCTTGATGCCCATTTTCATTATTGGTGGCTTATCTCGCATCTGTTAACGGTATACATCAATGACTGGTAATTAGACGATGCCATATCAGGTTCGACATCAGCACCTTTATTCACTTGATAGGGCATGCACCGCAGATGATTTGTGTAGAAGACCCCAGACTTCAGTGGCATTCAGTATGCTACTGGTGATAGTGATTATGCTTATGAGATATCTGTCTCATACATCAGCAGTTTGTACCTTCAGTTTGCACCAGTTGTTTCCTCTTCAGTAGGAGACCATATCTTACTGTATATTGGGTCATGGCTATGACCACTTATGACATGTATTCACTATATACTGCTTATTCATGGCCATTGTATCAGATTGCTGTGTATTGTACCAATATGTATTAAGAGATATCATTGTATTATGACGAGTGGGCTACTCCTTCCATTTGTGTCTTCATCACTCCACTTCTGAGATTTATAATGTATTTCGGCCATCGTAGTACCTTCTCTGACCTCACACATTAGGGGGCATCTGTTACAGCATATTTTGCCACGTGAGCATTTATACTATTTGGCCTCGGTTATTCATTTGATTGACTCAGAACCACTTTTGGCGCTCCAGGAACCTCTTTTTCCCTATTTTTGTTCCTGTACGCGAGCTGCTTTACTGCAACTCGCGCATGAGCGGGTTGTCCCACTATAGCCTGCGTACATCGAGTTAAATGGTAAATTACAGTAAAAACTCACTTTTTACTCCAAAAAGCGGTCATAGGGTGACCTTTGGCCCTCCATATATCCCAAAACGACTCGATTCTACCTTTCACCTACCTTTGGAGGGTTATATATTGAGCTCTTATGGTGCATGGAAGGAGGAGAAAGAGAGAGCATTGAAACTCTATTGGATTTTTGCCATAGCTTGAGTCTACATCAATTGATCCTAGTTGTTGTGAACCTCTTATGTTCACCTACCAAACTCTTCCATATCTTGTGAAGGACTCTATCCTTTACTCGTGAGTTTTCCATTGCATGGGGGATTGAAGTGGTGGAGACACAAGTGGAGGGACTTATTTCTCGGTTCATATGAGTTTCCGACAAGAGGTTGTATCATGTACTTCTTGTTTACATTAGTAGAAATACTCATTTTCTCATCCAATTGATCTTGTGAATGGTTGTTTATTAACATTGGGTAACATTTGATTATTATCTCATGGACCGTGCCATTGTTTATGCTAACATCCTTCATATATTATATGCACTTGCTTGTGTTTATTGTTGACACTAAGCTGCAGGTTCAAGTGTAGAGATTTGAAAGCTCAATGGGGATCTACATCAAACATCCAGTTGAGGGTTGGTTATTTATTCCACATCTTAGCATTTACATTTATATAGCATTGTATTCGGAATTGAGTTGATTTCTGGTAGTCATCTGTCTATTATGGTCTACCCCAAACCATAGGAATTTTTTCTCTGTAATGCAGTCTGATGTTCTTGTTGTGCACTAGTTCCCTGATGTAGTGCATATGAACCTTAGTTTGCCATAAGTTGGATCATGGCAAGCCTCTTTGAAGGATTGTGGATCAGACCCCACCATCATGTAGCACCTCTCTAAGAGAAGTGGATTTGTATGACATAGTGCAAGGTTTGCATCTTGAAACTAAGATCTGGTTCTTCTATGGTCAGATGGATCCCCAACTATGTTCCCAGTATCTTCAAGGACTTTGTGATCCCATTATGGCCTTGGCCATGGATTGGGAGTAGGTGTTGGTTTTGGATCTAGATCTGCTTGATCCTAATTCTCAACATCAAGATCTTATTCAACTTGGACCTCATCAGAAGAGACATCATTCTAATCTTCATCGAGTGAAAATGGAGTAGGCAGATCAGATCTACCTTTTTCTTCAACTGACTGTAGATCTTGCAATGGACCTTCATTGAACTAGACAATTCTTTCAATGAAGCATATTTTGGTTGCAATCTCCATCATTTTGTATGCCTTTGCATCTTCTGCATATCCTAGCAGAATGCATTCGCTATTTTGGGGTTGAAGAGATTTTCTTTTGTCAGATGGGATTCTGGCCCATGCCTTGGATCCAAAAACCCTCAGGTGAGAGACATTTGGCTTGTGTCCCCTCAATTCTTCGAAAGGAGTGACCCCATCCACACATTTGTGGGGTACCTTGTTATGAATGTATGAAGCACAATTCATTGCTTCTGCCCATAGAGATGGTGGAAGATTCCTTGATTCAAGCAAATAGGTAGCCATTTCTTTCAATGACCTATTCTTCCTCTCAGCTACACCATTTTGTTGTGGTGTGTATGGGACATAATGCTGCATTTGGATTCCTTCGGAAGCACAAAAATGTTGCAAATCTCTCTTGATGTACTCCCCTCCATTGTCAGATCTGGGTGATTTGATCTTCTTCCCAGTAGTGTTCTCAACCAAGGCCTTAAAGACTTTGAAGGTATCAAAAACCTCAGACTTTTGCTTAAGAAAATAGATCCAACAGAACCTAGAGTAGTCATCTATGAAGGTCAGAAGATATCTAGATCCATTCATAGAATCTATGGGCATTGGTCCTAATACATCATTGTGTATCAAATCAAGTGTGGAGGAAGCTCTCTTTGCCGTCCCAACATCAAAATTTCGCTCTGGATGCTTCCCTACCAAGTAAACTTTGCATATTCCTTGAGACAATTTTATGTCAAGAAATCCTTCAACCATATCTTCCTTGTGCAAATGCTGCAAGTACTTGAAATTTAGATGGTTGAAAATCTCATGCTAGAGTCTGCTAGTATTGTTTGCATGGGTCAAGAGAGCACTTTGATGTGAATATGGAAGAAAATAGGAGAACCCATATGCCTTTGAGGCATGGTTTGCAACACCTTTAGGTATTAGCTTCCCAGATGATATCTCTGCAATCTCAACTGTGTTAGGTCCAAAAACAACTTTCTTCAGTGAACCCGTGTGTGTCATCTGATAAACAGATAACAAGTTTTCTACCAAGGAAGGCACATACAGAACATTTTTAAATTTCCATGCTCTAGTTGTATTGTTCCTTTCCCTTCAGCAGATATCTATGAATCATCTCCCATGTGAATACTAGGACCATCAATAAGATCTAGAGAAGAAAAAGATTCCCTGGAGGCAACCATGTTGTTGGAGGCTCCAAAATCTATGAGGAAGGTTGTTGATTGTGATAATCCATCCTTTAGTGCATGGCATATCTCATGATCATCTGTATCACTTCCATAATCAGTCTTCCTTGCGCATTTTGGGAGGCAAATGTTGTGTTGTTCAAGAATTTTGGTCAATTGATATATCTTCTTCTTCATGCATGAACTCTCTATATGTTTTCCTTTCTTGCAGTAGGTACACTTGGTCTTCTCAAACCTCTTTTGCTTATCCTTCTTGGAGCTGGAGGCTCCTTCTGATGGATTAGGCTTCTCCTTTGGCTTGGATTCAGATTGCTTCTTGTCCTTTCCCTTCTGCTTCCCTTTAGCATTCTCACTTTTGGAATCCCCAACCATAAGAGACTGATTCTTGGAGGCTTTCATGGCTCCCATTTGAATTAGTTTGTCTTGTTCTTGGATCATGGATTCTGTGAATGCATCTAAATAAGGCATTTTCCAATTGGGGATTGAAAATCTCCCTGAGTGGAAGGTAGATACAACTACTGAAAATTCAGGACCAATATTTCTTACGATGGATAGTACCAGCTGCTCATCCTTCTTGTAAATTCCACATTGTTTGCACTGCATAACCAAGGACTTGAAATTTGAAAAGAACTATTGTATGGTTTCAAAACTGCTAGGTTGAAGAGCAATTAATTCATTATCCAAAACGTGGCCTCTCATCTCATCTTGCTTACCAAAGAGAGTTTCAAGATTCTGCCAAACCTCACTTGGGGTTTTCAATCCATAATATGGAAGAGCATATCTCTAGAGATGTGAATACACATAAAACCAAAAGCCTCATCTAACTTGTTTAGGTACTTTTCTATCTCAAAAGTTGCCTAAGGTTCGAATTCCTTGCCCATTGTGACCCTATACAGACTCTTGTTGTGCAAGACAATCTGCATATTTGCCCTCCAATCCAGATAATTGAAGGGTGTCAGGATTCTTGGTGCCAAAGGAGCATTCGAATTCTCCATCTGTAGCTGCTGGAGAGAATGCAAAATGCTACTGTTGCACTGAAAAATTCTCAAAATCCCATAGAAAACTCTCAAAATGAAGATAAACCAGCTCTGCTGAGCTCCAATTCCATGTGAAATTTTATAAAATAGCATATCATTGAACCTAGGAAAATCTCATAGTGAAATAATTAGCAAGGAAGAAGAATTGCAGTGAAATCTAGCAAGAATTGAGCAGTAAAATCAAACATGCAAAGAAACTCATATGTGCATAAAAAATGGTGTGTTATTCCTTTAAGTTGTATAGTAAAAGAATATAGTACAATTGAGAGAATTCGATTATCCAGGAGGAATTTGAATCCATGTCAGTCTAGCATAGGAAATATCACCATTACAGTGCTCCAGAGGTTCCAAACTCAATTGATTACCAGTGAATTGAAGCTATTGTCAGTTAACTGATCATGAAGGGTGCATCAGTGAGTTTAGCATGCAAATCAAGCTAAAGAGGGCGCATTTGATCACATTCAGTTGCAATTGGAGCTCAAACCCCCCAATAGGGTCATGAACTCAGGTGGACTGAACTAGATCATTGAGTTAGCTCCTAAAATGGAGGGAACTGACTCTGCATGGCCTAAATTCATGCATGCAAGGCACATCAAGTGGATAATGTGTCCTAGATGACATATGCACACCACTAGGGGGTCAACAACATCATCCAATACTAGGAAAAGGGAAATAATACTAAGGTGGACAAAGATTGGAGTATTAATGATCCTAACACTTACCAACTCAAACTACTTATTATGGAAATCCCACATGGAAGATATCCTTAGAAGTAAGGGGATTTATAGAATTACTTGGGAATTTAAATTGCCACCACTGATGTTGATAAGTTGGTAAAATGAAAAAATAGAATGACTCCACCCGCACCTGCCAGCCCAGTAGGAGGGACATAAGATTGGAGAGGAAGTTTCTTTAAAATAAATTGAAGAGGTTTTAAAGAAATTTGCATGGTCAAAGAGTCTTGGCCCGAATGGCTGGACTGTTGAGTTTTTTTATATAATTGGGACGAATCTTTTGGAGGTTGTAGAAGGATAAAGAGTTTAGGGGTATGTTTCTAGTTCCTTGAATTCTACATTGTAGCATTAATTCCTAAAAGTACTAAGTCATAATCCTTTAATTATTGCAGAATTATCTCACTTTGCAATTTGATCTACAAGATCATTACTAAAGTGATATTGAATAGAATTAAGCCAACGTCAGCAGAATTCATGATAAAGGAACAATTTGGTTTTCTTTCAAAAGGATATATTTTGGATGCTCTTGGGGTTCTTGATCAGGAGGTTTTACACTCTATAAAGACAAAGAAGATGGAAGCTCTTATATTGAAACTAGATTTTGTTAAAGCGTATGATAGAGTGGATTGGACTTTCTAATATTGGTCTTATTATAGATAGGCCTTCCTGTGGAGGTTACTAACTGGATCATGGCATGTGTAACTTAGGCAAATTTTGTTGTATTAGAGAATGGATCTTCTTCGGTTATTTTCAAAGGTTCCAGAGGCCTTAGGCAAGGTTGTCCACTTTCTCCATTACTTTTTCTTCTTGTTGTGGAAGGTTTAAGTAGGCTTATTGTTAAAGTAAAGAGGGAGAAGAGACATACATGAGTTAAAGTTTCCTCCATCCATTATATCACTCATCTTTTGTTGTTGTTGTTGATGATGTTCTTTTGTTTGGAAATGGCTCCGTAGAGGATTGGGAAACTTTTCATGATATTATTAAGATTTTATGTGAAGCTTATGGAATGGAAGTTAGTGCTTTAAAATCAAACTTTCTCTAGAATGGAGTTTCGGGGGATGTGTTGGATCATATACTTATACTTTTTCCCTTCAGAATTGATCCTATTGAGGTAGAATTCAAATATATTGACTATTTTTTGAAACCAAATAAGTATTTGAAAGAAGATTGGGTTTGGCTCTTGAAAAAAGTGGAGAAGAGGATAGGGAATTGGCGTTTTAGGTTGTTTTCCCTTGGTGGTAGTTTGACATTAGTCAAAGCGGTACTAGAAAGTATTACAGACTATTGGATGTCCTTGGCAAAGATTTCAATGTCCATATACATAATCTAAGGAAAGGAATGATGCAATTTATGTGGTTAGGTAATTATGTTGATACAGGGAGGATTTATCTGGTTAGTTGGGATAGGATTTCTTTACCCCAAAAATTAGGTGGTTTGGGGATAAAACAACTTCTTTGGTTTAGTCTTGCCTTATGCTTGAAAATTCTTTGGAGATGACTTTTTGGATCATTTTTATGGAGTGAGATCTTATAGGAAAATATTTAAGGAAACAGTCGGTGATAGAGTGAATTGGATTGCCTAATAAACCAGTTTTAAATTCTTTAAACTTCTGAAATATATTTGTATTTTATTTTCCTTGGATGGGTTCTTGGTTGTCTTGGAGGATAGTTAATGGTAGGAAAATTCTCTTGGGGATTAACCCCTTTCTAGGAGGGATAATTCCTATAAACTTCCCCAACCTCTCATTTCATATATTTTGGAGCATGGGTTCATATACCTAGCTCATATGAAAAGATCTAATTCTAATTCAAATTCTACTTCCTTTGGTTGCTTTCTGAGGACCTGGGTTTATTGGGGGATCACACTATATAATGGAACTACTTTATCACAGGGATGAACCATGCAAGTATTAGGTTGACAGATTGTGAAGACAAAATCGTTTGGTTATGGAATGGGACAAATGACCAGGTTAGTGCCAAACTATCCTATGATGTTGTCTCCTATGCTTCTGTGGATTTTGCTGAGAAATTGTGGGATAAAAAAATATGGAAGTGGAATATCCCATTAAAATTGAAATGCTTTACATGGATTTTCTTAGAAAACAAAATTATGATGTGGGATAATATCATAAAGAGAGGTAGAGTTGGCCCTAATTTTGTATTTTATGCTTTAAAGATGCAGGGTCTATATCTCATATTTTTTTGTTCATTATGACTTCGCAAAGAAAGTTCGGATGGATGTGTTATCAAGGCTTCAAATTTCTGAGTATTGGGAATCTTCTTCTTTTGAATTAAGAGTTTGGTTTCTTGGATAACAAAAATTCCTAATTTTAAGTTCCCATATTTGTCAGCTAGGGGATTTGGAGATCTAGAAATGTTGCAATATTTGAGAATATGACTTTAAATGTCTCTATTGTTAGTTCAAGGATTGTTGGGGTCTTTAAATATTTTCACAAATAAGTGAAGCCAAAACTGCCTAGGATTATTTCTAAGTCATTTTTGTCAGATGAGAGTTGAGTGGGTTACTTTGATGGAGTTGCACAGTTAGGCCAGTGTGGTGGAGGAATGCTCCTAAAATTATACAATAATCATTATTTCCTTTTGTAGATGGAATGTGGGGAAGGAACCAATACCAGAGCTGAATTGTTGGCCTTATGGGGACTTCTAAAGGTATTTTGTCTCTTCAGGTGTTGGGTTATTCAAAAGCCATAATTGATTGGGATGTTGGGAAAAGTAATCTTTATGTTGTTGTATTGGACCAGTGGTGTTCTAGGATTATGTTTCTAAAAGAATCCTTCAATGAAATCACTTTTACCTATACCTTTCATCGGTTGAAATCAGTTACGGATAGGTTATCAAATAAAGCAGTTGGGTTACTCGAAGGTATTCTCTTTTTCAAAGAGATCAAAGACAACTCTATGTTGTCCGAGGGCTCTTTTTCTGCCTACTAAGGTTTATGTTTAGTTGGCAATTTGTTGGTAGAAGCATTTTGCAGAGCTATATTTGATTGGAGATGATAAGAAGATTGTATATGTTTTTTTTCTTTCTTTTGTTGATCAGCATTTTGGTTTAGAAAGACTCTTAAGATTACTATATGATGATTTTTCTGTAGGATGTTGGATTTATAGGTTGGTCGAAGTTTCTCTTGGAAGTCTTTGTTAGATTTGATAGAGGATTTCTAGCAAAATGTTTTTTTATGAGAGTGTTACTGAACAACTTATGTTTTCTTTGATTCATATTATGAATAACAAGAAAATGGTTTTTTCCTTGGTGCAAAAAAAACAAAACCACAAAATAACTAATTACTTGTAAATTTTTATTTGTTTTTATTTTCAATAACTCTTATTTTATTTATTACACGGGAAATTAAAACTAAAATATCTTCCTCTATCTTTTAAAGAAAGAAAAATGTTTGTTTATTTGTTTGTTTTGGTTGAAAAGTAGTCGTCACTTCCCCTCGTTTAGAGAATGGTACTTAGGTAAACTAGATTTTTCAAAGTTCAAGACCAATACAACAATATACTTTTTAAAGACACAATGTTTCACTTATAAAAATTAATTATAAAAAATAACACTCATTCTCTTAACCACTCAAACTAAACTCAATTAACATTTATTTATATAAACAACTACATTTTATAATTGCTGATTTCCTATTATCATACTGTATAATATCATTCGAAATTATAATTATTATTTCACATCAACGAAAATTCTTACTAATAAAGTAACATATCCATACAATAATTAGTATCTTTATAATAATGAGAAGTCTAACTAAAAAAGTTACCAATCCTCGTCATTGATAACCATAAGTGTCTTTCTAATCAGTGTTTGCAAAGCCATATTATAAGTTGTTTATGTGTCTTTCCATCTTAATTGCAATGATATAATTATAGCTTGTACTTAGGACAAAATCATATATTTTAAATGAAAATGAGTACTTTTGATACCAAGTTGAAAACAACTTATGGGACAATCTATTAATAACAAATGATTAATTCTTATCATTTTATAAAGTGTACCAATGACATATTTAAAGTGCTTTTAGGATCTTCATATCCAAAACAATATGGGCAGCCTCTTTTTTTTATTATGATATGAGAGCAAATGAGAACAAGCACAAGAGAACAAACACAACTGCAAAAGTATACTTTATATTATAGAAATTTTATTAGGTCAGATCGAGCCGACAATCTTTTAGGTTTGAGGAATTAGGCTTGGTAAGAAGGGAATATAGCATAATGGGTCCTACATTTATAACTACTAGTTTTGATCACTAGACTTATTAGGAAGATAAAATTTATTAATAAAATAAATTATAAATCAAGGATTAAGGATTTAGTGGTAAGTTATCATTTTTTTTCTTTTTTAAAAGTAGGAAAATGTTTATAATAGGCAGGTTATTGACTTAATTTTTATTGATACAATGTCAAGATTTTGGTGTGCAGTGTCGTCATTGTATGTAAACAAAACCTAGTCACTGAAAATAATCCATTGGTGATGAATAAGGGGGCATGTTTTCATTCTTTCCAAATGTCTCTAGTCTCAAGTCGTCAACATATTTCCTTATGTGCATGAAAGATGAGCTCTTAGCCAATTAGAAGTAGTTTAAGGTCATACTAAGGACCAAAAAGGGTAGTTAGAATCCACAAACAATATCCACTTGATATCCAATATCCCTATCTGGTCATCACTTGGGCTACTAGAGGAAGGGTCGTGTGGTATTTGTAGCACTTGGCCACCAATCCCATACATGAAGCCTAGGATATTGCAGCCTAGTTGTAGTTTAACCTCTTTCCCAAGAGGTAGTCGTAAGCTATTAGGTAGTTATGAGTTTATAGTAATATGAATATTTATTGGTGTTTTCATTTGGTGGGAGTAAGGTATGTACACTTTTGTAACTTAAGTAGTCAAATCGTTAGATGAAGAAGGTTGCTTGTCCCACAAACAAGGGGCTCTTATACATCAACTTGGTGTTAAGTCGTGATCTTAAAATTAGATTATTATTATTATTCAAAATCCTTCAAGTATATACAAAGAAAGCCAAGTATAAATTTTAGATGATTTTAGCAATGTGTAAACATTCATCACAACATGATTACTAAGCTAAAAGATCAATATAAGTTTCTAGAAAAAAAATAAAGACTAAGAAAAAATGGTGTCTTTGTTAACATTTTATAACTACTTATAAACTACAAATAACACAACAACTCATATTGTTATGATATTCTCCACAACATACCATTAAAGTTACATGCCTAAGCCTATGTTGTTGGTATTTTAAAGATTTAGTAATCTTATACTCCTAGATTGAGAATGATTATATCATCAAGTGCTTTGGATTATCTTTAGGGTGTAACTCTCTCGTAATGTTCACTTTCAGGGTTTATTCTCGGTAATTAAGGATGGTTATTAATCATGACATACCTCATAAAAAATGTATAAGTAAGAAGCTTGAATAAGAACACTTTATTTTCTCATGTTTTGACATAATATGTGGTTCATAATAGATATTATTGATTATTTCGAGATTTTCATTTTCAAGAGCCTGAATTCATTTGAAGACAATGGGTGTGTTGTCCTTTTCATTAGAAAGCTTACTCTTTTTTAGATGAAGTTGTTATAGCTCAAATCTAGATCCAAGTGAGACATTTTATCTTACTACCCCATTATTTAAAAAATAGAAAATAAACATGGATCATGCTAACTTTTAAAGGAATATTTGGTGTTGAACCTCAATTATAGACCAATTTACAATTTCCACTTACAACACATGTCACTATGAAGGAGTACTCATTTTTTCTCGACCTCAAATGCTAAGATATACCACTCTTCCCATCTTTCCTCGTAGGTCCCTGGTGCAATATTGTCTTGTATCTTTTTTCTTTTCCAAGAAAAAATACTTTATATTTGATATTTCAAGCTTGAAATGAAAATATGGATCAACTTGCCTCCTTGCTCAAGACCAAAGTTCAAAGAAATTTGTACCATATCAAAGTTTGCATATTGCAATCATCCTTCAAAACAAATTGGGCCTAGAGTGCCCTTCATTCCTACATTCAAGACTTCAACATCAAATGCAAAACAAGCCCTAAATACAAATCCAATAGAAAATGTGTTTCTCTAAGAACTAGCATTTCCTTGGATCCAACGAAGATCAAAAGAGTGAAATAGAAGATTCAAAGGATAAAGAATCTTCATTGTATTCTTGAATGATCAAAGTTCCTTCCTACAACGAAAGGGTTGACTTAGAGAGGTAATATGGTTTTTAGTTGAACTTTCTGAAGATGTTAGTGGAGATAAAATCAAAATTGTGTGTTAACTCCATTACTCTATTCATGATGGACCCAGGAGTCAATTTTTTGATGTGTAAAATGGCATTAGCCCAATCCATCAATAATTTTGAATCTCTGACTCTCGGAACTTGTAGTCTTTTGAATAATTTTCCTTCAACTATTTTTATCAAAAGCCATAGTGCATAAATCCCTGCTCTATTGTTGGTTCCCATGCTGCACTGTACTTCAAATGAAAGTACCAATGATTGTTTAAAACAAGGATGGCCCCACTCCACACATGCCTAGATTGCCTTGACAAGCCCCATCAAAGAACCCCGAAGGAAAAGAGAAATATATGAAGGTTCCTTTGAAATTCCTATTTCCTTTTGCTTTGGTTCCTTCAAAAATTCACGATATGGCAATGTAATGGTGTGGGAAACCTTACCAATAGATAACATGTCCTTCAAATATAATCGTATTCCTAGCCAGCCACAACCCGCAAAGCACATAACAAGGTAAGGCTTTGTGTCATGTTCTAGAGGTTTCATTGATCCAGTTTTCAAATCTATCCAAGAGAGTGATGTTATCCCAAGGGATTGAACCATTTACTAATTGCAATACTTCTTTCCACATAGAAATTGAGAAGAGGCACGTAATAAGCAAATGATCCATTAATTCATTGTCAGCTTTGTAGAGGACAAATTTGTCTAATCCATTCCAATTCCTTTTTTGGGTATTCCAATCATGTGCCTTTATATCTTTTCACTCCTCATATGTTTTAAACTTCTTCTCAAGCTAAGCATTGATGTGATTACCTCCATTTTTCAAAAAAATCTTTAAAAAGTTTATTTATGTTTTTCTTATATATTCTCTATAATCGTAACGATAATGTCAATTGTGCTTCATATTATAACTTCAACACTACCATAATTAAAAATATGAATTAGCATAGATTCATTTTTTTTAATTATATATCTTTTAAATGTTTAATAAATGCTTAAATCCCCATTTCTCACACCCACATTTTTCTTTAAATGGCGTCCCTTTTGAAAAGGTCTAATAATGCACATTTTTATCTTCCACCCCACTCACTCCCATCCACCCTAGAGGGGTGGGAATGTACATCTGTATTAGAAAGGTGTATTCTCTATTAAAACTCAATTCTTCATCAAAACTTCAATTAGTTAAATAAATGGAAAAAGGGAAAGAAAATTTAAAAAAAAATAATAATAGATTTATTTCAGATGTGTGATCTTTTTGCTAAAAGTAGAAAAAACTTAATCTTTATTAATACAATATGAAAATCTGAGCGTGCATCAACATCATCATGTGTAGACAAATCTTAAACTCAATTCTTCATCAAAACTTCAATTAGTTAAATAAATGGAAAAAGGGAAAGAAAATTAAAAAATAATAATAATAGATTTATTTCAGATGTGTGATCTTTTTGCTAAAAGTAGAAAAAACTTAATCTTTATTAATACAATATGAAAATCTGAGCGTGCATCAACATCATCATGTATAGACAAATCTTAATCAGTTAAAATAACTATTTAACCATTAATACTTCCACTCCTGCTAACAACATCATCATGTATAGACAAATCTTAACTTGTTGAAATAACCATTTAATTGTCATATACAAACTTCTACTTACGTCCTCAAAAAACGAGCTCTATTTTCAATACCAAATATAGACCTATGTGTAAGAAAATATCTATTATTCATTAAAACTTTAATCAATAAACAAATGGAAAATAGATTAAGATAGAGAATGAAAATAAAATAAGGAAGGGACCCATATAATGCGTTTTTTCCCATATGACAATAATGTGGAGCCAAATTTGTTAAAGACATTGTTATATCATTTCAAAGCCAACATAGAACAGAACAGAGTACAGAATTATTGTAATTCTAAAGCCAAGTGGTGGCGCTGCTATCTATGAGGAAATATAGAAGAAAGAAGGGAAAAATAATAGTATTCAATGATAAAATCAATGGCAGAGCTCTTGGATCTGTGCTTGTTTGCACTGCTTTCTCATTCATTTCTAGTTTGTTTTTTGTTTTTTCTGTACTGAGATGATATTGTGCTTTGTGCCTTCTTCTGTGCTGCTTCTTCTTCTGACCATTCCATCGCTCCAAGGTATGACCGTTTTCTCATTCAAACTCTCTGTCATTTCATGAATATCATTTCTCCATTCTATAAAGTTTCATCTTTATCAAAAGCATTTGGTCCACTTCCCCAGCGTTGAATATTGCAGTTTTTCTACGTGAAAAAGCCACTCAAAGACAAGAAAAACTTACACAATTTCACGTGAAGTACAGAAAGAAATCATTCATCACTTCCCACATATTATGGATATATATAACCGATGCACCCATATTACTGGTTTTCTTCTTTTAATTATGGTACCCACTTGCTCTGGTTGATGCCTTAACAACGCACTTCTCATGCCAAAAATAATTTGATGTAATTTTTTCTTGAAATCATAGCAGGTCCCATTGGCTCATTAATGAGTTTGATGGACTGTTGAATTTTCCAGGAGGGTACCATTCATTCATTGAATCCATGGAAAGATTGAACAGAGTCTCAAGGGTCCCATCAGTTTTGGATTTTGATGGGTATTTTGCACAATCAAATAACACAAAACAAAGAAATTGTTAAAACTTCTAATTTTAGTTATAGTGTTGGAACTGTCATTTTACTGATGTACTATTTTGCAAATTCCTACTTTGAATTGCATTGTTATTTTTGTTTATTTTTATTTAATTGATATACTATTTTACAAATTCCTATCTTAAATCTCATTATTACTTATATTTACCTTCATGTAACTAGTGTACTATTTTGTAAATTCTTACCTTAAATCTCATTGTTACTTTTATTTATCTCCATCAAACTGACATCTGAAAGACAAGATCTTCAAACTTTCATATATATATATATATATATAAACACAAAATATTTAATATACATTTTAAGGTTTTAATATTTTTTAATATACGGAATCCTAGATTCTTAAATGATTTGAGTTATGATAAATAGTTATTTGAGAATTTACTTTGAAATGCAACTCTAAGTCAAGTCTCCATCTCCTTATATTATTTTAGTTAGAAGAAAGTTACAATTTCATATATCATTTTTTTTAATATTATCTAAACATATTATTTACTTTGAAATTTCTAGATTTTTAATTAAAAATTATAACATATTGCTTCTAAAACATAAAAGTTCTTAAATCTTTTGCATGCATTTTTTACATCTCTTCTATATATTTCCAAATTGTTTATAAAGGTAGTTGGAAGTATGTGTAATTGTGGATACTTTGTCTCTATATCAAGGGAGTGCCTTCAACCATACCAATTTTAGTGAAGGATTAGGAGCTACACATAATTGGATAAATTTTATATTGAAATGTTATAACTTTTTAAGGAAACATTTTAATGCTTTTAAATGAAACTCAAATGTGAATTATAAAAGACAAGGATATAGATTAATGATGAAGTCATCCCCTTCTTTTGATAACTCATTTTATAAGTCAATTTTTGGTGATAGTGTTATCAATTAGGTGCCTTTAGGTGGGATTCTTAGATTTGGGTGTCAGTATAGTGTGTTGGGTTCAATAATGGATATTGAATCCAAGTGGTTCAAAGTTGGGTCATGAGCCCAATCAAATGGGTGTTGGGGTAATCTAAGGGACAATTGAGGTGCAAGGCAATAGAGTAGGGATAGATTCAATCAAGGGTGGTTTGATTTCAATCAACACGTTTTTTTTTACTCCAATCAATGAATATTGGATAGGTGCCCATGTTGTGTACATGTATATTTTGGATATACGCAATGCATATATACCTATTCTTCAAATTTATTTTAAGTCTTAACATTGCTCAAATGACAATGTCCTAATAGTGGAGGAAGACACATGAAGTGGAGGTTTGGGGGGTTGAATCACAATTGGAGCAATCTACTAGACTAATGAAGAAAGGAGAAATTGAGGTGAGGCTATACTCTCTTTATTTATACTAAGAGAATTGTTTGGATTCAATTTAATATGTCTTGAATCAATGAACCTTGACTAGGTTAACCTTATCATTCAAGTTCATCCTCACATATGTTTTGACACTTAAACCTTAATTAAACTACCTACATTGTTAAAGTTTAATCTAACATACATTCGACATCTAATTAAACATACATATTAATTACAATTAACTATATACTTACCATTATTCAAATTTTATAAATATAAAGATATTATTTATATGTACATAAATAATTATAACCAAAACCATTTAGTAAAATTTTCCTTTTCATTATATTTTATAATATTGTAATTAATATACAATTTTATAATATTAAATTTTACAAAATTTTTAAATTAATCTAAAAAAATAAATAACTGTATATATATTATTACAGATGCTTAATATATATTTACCAAAAACCTTGGAACTTGTTTTACCGTAAAGTAAAAACAAAGTAAATTATTAACATGAGAATGACAAAGTAAAAACAAAGTTAGACTTATGAAAGATTCCATTTAACTACATTATTTGATCATAACAATAATCATTGTTATTATGGTTTATAAAATGATAAGTGTTATTAGGTTATGTTTTCTTTTGAATTTTTTAATGTGGAAATGAGTTTTTTTTTTCAACGAAAAAAAACTACTATTGTTATTCAAGGTGAATCAAATAGTACAATGATCGCCTTGATTCATAAACTAAATCAATCAAAAACTCAACAATAGATCAGTTTAATAAAATGCCCATCATAAGACTTTGTGATCCCAATCTCTCACTAAAACAGACCAACATAAAAAAATATTCTTCCAAAAAAAAGTGCAGAACACGTTAGGCTACAAGCCTCTTCAAAAATGAGGATAAGAGTCCCTAAATTTATTCAAAAAAGTAGGTGGCTCCACACTCCACGATGGCATTTTCCAGCCATTCTTCCCAAATAAGATGACCTTCAGAACCTTTCAGAGCCTGTTTTGATAACTTGTCCGCCAACTAATTATGTTCTCTATAGATATGTTCAAAGGAGATGTTTTGCTGCAATGATATTTCTTTTTGTGCGCAATTACACCAGTGTCAAAGATTGGTAACATTGATCTTGAAGTCTCCTGTAGCCCACTTGATTGTTACATGAGAATCTCCAAAAATTTTGATATTCACTAGGCCAAAAATATTTGCCACTTTTAGAACATACCACAGAGCCATAAGTTCAGCTTTCATATTAGTGCCAACTCCACAGTTGAGACGAACAAAATAAAAGTGGTCCTCATTCAGAAATAAGACTCCACCTACTGCACAAATCCCATTTTGTGCAGCCCCATCAAAGAATAAGACTGGCTGTGTCACCTTAAAAGTAAAATTTTGAACTCTGGCAACTGGCAAACTATGCTCATCACTCTTGTGAGATAGAAACATCCTCAAAGCAGTCATACTGCAAACCTTTTCATCAGACTGAATGTTCTGAAAGATAACACAATTCCTAGTATACCAAATAGCCCAAGCAATACAAATAGCAATGTTCAAGAAGGGCTTACAGTTTTTGTACCAATTCAACAGACAGAAATTGAACTCTCCAACATCCCAAGGACGAGTAATTTTCAATTTTGCAGAGACAAAGGTCCAGATTTTGATAGAGAAGCTACAGTTGACAAACAGATGTTGAGATATTTCTGCTGCATTTAAACAAAGATTGCAAATGCTTGGGCCGATCCATCCACGCTTTAGCAAGTTCTCCCATGTCTTGAGTTTATCTTGGAGAGCTAGCCACAAAAAACATTATAATTTTAATGGAATTGACCACTTCCATAGCCTCTTGTACCACCAGTCCTGTGGGAAAATAAATTTGTCTTGGATAATTCTTATATAAGCTGTTTTGGCTGTCACTATTCCTGTACTAGCATTCCCACTCCAAACCAACTGGTCACTTTCCAAATTAATTTTGACACCAGCGGAATTTAAAGCTTTGATATAATTCTCCCATTCATGTGCATAGAGGCCAGCGAGTCCAAGGTCTTTCAAGCTCATCCACACAGCATGACCAGTCTCTTCTGTTTTGCAAATGGAATTATGTTTAGTGTAGACAGTCCAAACACCTGTAAATAATGAATTAAGATATTTGAGAGAGAATACGAATCCTCCATGCCTAGAATAGGATCCAGTCCAATTCTAACATTAAATCCAGATCCAAATTGCCAATAGAGATCCTTCTTAATCCAATTGAAAACTCTCATGAATCCCCTCCAAATAGGGGAGAAGTTCCATCCCTCCTGCCTCGGATTTCTAAGCCAAGTTAGTAAATTTGGCTTCAAATATTTAATTTGCATGATTATGGACCAAAGGGTAGTCCCAAAGATGCATCTCCACAAACTTTTAAGTCTTAGAGCAGCACTGAAGACCTCCAAATCTTTAATTCCCCAACCCCCAAATCTTTCCGGCCTTGAAAGGATCTCCCAAGCAACCATAGGCACTTTGGCGTTATCAGAATTTCCTGTCCATAGAAATTTGAACAAACACTTTCTCATGGAATTAATGATGGAAGAAGGCACTTCTAGTAACGAAAACCAATAGACTGGTATGCTTGAAAGCACCACCTTGACTAAAATGAGCTTTCCCCCAATAGACAGAAGTCTAAAGGACCAATGCTTGATTCGATTTTCTATTTTCCTCAACAGCCAAAACCAGTCTTTGATAAGATAGTTGTTAGGTTTCAAAAAGAACCTCGAATATTTGAAACCGTCCTCCAGTGGGCAGCATTGAAAGGGTAGAAAAGAAGTAATATTTCTCAATTGCAAATCATCCATATTGAAATGATAGAAACTGGATTTGGTAGAGCTAACCTTCATACTAGGAGCATTATAGAAGGTCTGGATAATGTCTCTATATTGTTTCCATTCTGCTACTGTATCCAAACCCCCCACCAAGACATCATCAGCAAACATGATATGTGTAATCAGACAGTCTTTTGCCAGGCTAATACCTTTGATTAATCATTTTTCTAGAGCTTGATTTACTAGCCTGCTAAAACCATCCATGACTAAGATAAAGAGAAGTGGGGAAAGAGGACACCCCTGTCGGATACCTCTAGAACAGCTGAAAAAAGGAGTTGGTGAACCATTAACTAGCACAGCAATGTTCATCAAGGTGATACAAGCCATAATCCACTTTATCACCAGGGAGGGAACACCAATCTTTATCAAGACTAATCTCAAAAAGGACCAGTTGACCCGATCATATGCTTTCTCCAAGTCCATTTTAAGCAATAAGGCTTTCTTCTTTTTAATCTTGATGTTGTGCAACAATTCCTGAGATATCCCTATTGCATCATGAATCTGTCTCCCAGATAAGAAACCAAATTGTTCTGTAGATATGTAATCAGAGAGGGCCGTCTTCAGTCTTTGGGCAAGAATCTTGGTAATCAGCTTATAAACAAGATTGCATAAGGCAATCGATCGAAAATCCCCATATGAGAGAGGCTTGTTAATTTTATGGATTAATGTAACAAAAGAAGAATTAAGGGCTCCTGATATGAATCCATTGACCCTGGAGAAATTAACCATACCTCTAATATCCTCACCCAAAACATCAAAAAAGTGGATGTACAGTTCCATCGGCCATCCATCTGGCCCAGGACTTTTTTCTTTAGCAAATATTTTCAAAGTATCCTCAATCTCAACCAGAGAGACTCCCTTTGCAAATGGTCAACATCTTGTTCATTAAAAAGCCTCGAGTAAAGCCTCGCCACTTTGATCTGGTCATGTAAAACACAATCACCAGGATTTTTATAGATGTTTTCAAAGAAATTAACTGCTTCCGATTTTAGCTGATCAAGACCAGTAATCAAAAGACCCTGGGCATGTTGAATTTCCCAAATGTTGTTCATATTTCTTCTGGCAGAGGCATAAGTATGAAATTTTTTTGAGTTTTTATCTCCATGGGCCAACCAGATGGCTCTACTTTTGAGACGCCACTCTTTCTCTTCCTAAACCAGCAACTCCTCTTTTTTCTGTTCAAGCCTCTTCATTGCTTCAAAATACTCATCATCTAATGAATTAGTAAAATTAGCTTCAATCGCTTTATGAATTTTCATTTCCAACTGTGCTAATTCCAACTGATCAGCCATCTTTCTATTCTTAATCCAAACCGTAACAGCCTCTTTCAATCCTTTCAGTTTATGACAGAACACATTCATTGGGTTAGCCTCCTGAACACTGAAATTTTGCCATAAGTCTTTGACCATGGTACAAAAATGATCATCATTTAGCCAGGAGCTATTGAACTTAAAAGGAAAGGAAATTCTTTTCCCATAATCATCCAATTGTAGAAAAATAGGCCAATGGTCTGAAAATTTAGTATCAAAAACCCAAGATCTATGTTTCTAAAAATGACCCAGAAGTTCTGCCTTAACAAGAAACTGGTCAAGCCTTTTGTGAACCCCAGCCCTACCACATCTACCATTAGTCTAGGTAGGCATCAACTTAGCAGGCATTACATCCACAAAATCTTTCTCAGCAAAAAACTTAGAAAATAAATCAGCCAAATCATCCAACCTAGCCGAAGGATCCCATATCTCAGATGTTGTTCTGGTATAGTTCAAATCCCATGCAATAATCAGGTTAGGTAAACTCAGAAGACTAGAGCCTTGGAGCGACTCCCAAAAGTTCTTTCTCTCCCTATAGGGAGCATAACAATTTAAAATAGAAAGAATCTGGTGTAATCCACAGAAGGATCCCTTCAATAAAATACCCCAAGGAGTAGAATAAGCCTTGAAAGCAAACAGAACAGGGTTCCAAGCTACTACAAGACCCCCCGAGAGGCCACAAGATTTGACAATAGCCACTTCCCACCTAGGTAGAATCTTACACATCTTATAGATAGCAAGGGAATTGTCACACATGGTTTCCTGAAGCAACACAATAGCAGGGCTAGTAGAAATAAAAAGATTGGATAAGGCTTGAGCCCTAGATACTTTACCCAATCCATGCACGTTAAGGGAAATAATGGAGGGGGACGCCGCTCTAAGGCCCTAGGGTTAGCAGTAGAATCAACCCCCGCATCCTCCAACCTTAAGGAGGGGGATGCCGCTCTAAGGCCCTAGGGTTAGCAGTAGAATCAACCCCCACATCCTCCAACCTTTTCGAGATAGGGGTATAAGAATCAAAACAAGGAGCAACAGGATTAGGCAAATTCTTCTTTTTCTTTCCTCTACGAATGGTGACATTTTGGAAATTTAAAGAATGTAAAGGATTGGCATCAGATAGTAAACCCAGATTTTTTGCATAAATGGACAACAGGGGAAATTCCAAGCCCTTCTCAGATAATAGATAACCACTATCATTCAAAATAGACTTTTATTCCAAAGAAAGAGAACCAGAAGAAACAACCAAAGAGGTATCAGCTAAGACTGTCCTAGCCGGTACACTAGAAGACAAACCCTTGGAATCTTCAGAAGGGATGAGGATAGGGTTATTAGGGCATAAACCCTCATTAAGATGGGGATTTAGAGGAGGAGGTAAGGACTCATTCAAAGCCATAGAATCCAGATCACTGGTCAAATTACGACCCACCAGGGGAGCAAGGGAGTCCAGCCCATCATTTTCAACCAAGAGACCAGTAACCATGTCATGTCTCAATTTGACCTCCCCTTTAGAAATACGCCTAGACAAACCTTTCTCAGATTTTTCAATGAAAGCCATTTCATCTCTTGAGATTTCAGAGAAAAATTCAGGAGGTCTAAAGTCAGACTTACCCACCACCATGCTCAAATTCTTAGATGGCAAAAGCTTGGGAGTAGAAATCCCAGAGGAGGAGGAGGCCTCTCTGCGAGTCCGGAAGGAAGGACAATTTGCTTGAACATGCCCCGTTTCACGGCAAGCAAAGCACCAAAAAGGAATTCTGAAGAAATCTAGCCTTTGTCTCCAAACCCTACTGCCCCACACTACCTCAACTTCAGCAGGCAGGCCAAGCCTCATGTCCATCTCAACCATAACCTTGGAAACTCTCCTGTCCATCCCAAACAGATTATGCTTGTCAATCCTTACAAACCTGCCTACCACATTCGCCAAACCGATGACAACCTCTTCAGACCAGAGTTCAATGGGCAAGCCCGGAATGAGCATCCAAAGATGCCGAATGCCATGAATTTCCTTGAGGGGGTCGAAATTAACATGCCAACGTTTTAGGAAAAGGGAACCCTTCTTAAAAACCCAGAAGGTCGATAAAATTTGTTCAATGTCAAACGACTCTAGAAATACGAACAGGATCCATCTATTCATCAACAGGTTGATGCGTGGCGTCATCCCCGTCAATGGAACCCAACATTTATTCACCCAATCTGAAATTTCCAACTTAGAACTCGAGGCAAATTCTAATCTCCCAACAAGAGCCCACTCGGCAAGCATCCCAATCCGCTCAAGGTTAAAATCCAACTCAATCTCATATCTCTCGACAAACTCTCGAGATTTCACTGTCTTCTGATTCCTCCTGGATTTTGCCCTAGTTCCAAATAAGTTTTTGTTTTTAGTGCCACTCGCAGCAGCCCTCGACTGAGAAGGGTTTGATGGAGCAGATGGAGCCTGAAAAGGGGATAGGTCCCCCATAATAAAAGGTCACCGAAGAAGCCGGTGGCGATGCTGACAGCTTCCAATAACCAACCACCTGCCAAAAGATAAACCCGCCACCTGTGTCTTGAATAGCAGAAATCCTACAGAAAAACGGGTCAAGCAAAGCAGTAGGCCCCCACAAACCACAAAAAACCAAACCTATCACCCTCACAAGAAACTACTAAAAAATTAGGTTAAAGAGAACGAGCAGTAGGCTGCGACGAAAGCCAAGAATTCCCACGTTTTTTATACTTGACTGGTACTAGGCTGATTCAAATGAATCAGCTTGACTCCAAGTTGTCGCAGACCCACGCAACCATCTACTCAACCATCATTTTCAGCAAGAATCTGCAGAAAGGTGAGGTTCAAAATTGAAACCCTAATTACAAAGCCCATCGAGTTTACCCTTTGTCATTACTTATTTTTTATTTTTACAAATAGTTAAACCTCAAAATCACCCAATCACTATTCCATTTTCTTTTTCTTTAATCCAACCCTTTTTTTCTTTACTTAAATCATTACTTATTTTTTATTTTTACAAATGGTTAAGCCTCAAAATCACCCAATCACTATTCCATTTTCTTTTTCTTTAATCCAACCCTTCCCAACCTTTTCAAATCACAACTTTGTTAGCTTTATGCTCACACATGCAAAATAAAGTGACCACAACTTACCCAATATACTAATCCATAATGTGGAAATGGAAATGAGTTATTTGGAGCAATTGGTTGGTAGGTGAAATTGGAGTGAAGTTTTTATTCATATTTTTCTTATTTTTAATATTGAGATCATTTATTTAACTTTTAAATTTACAAATTAATAAAAATTTATTAAGTTAAATTATTTTAAATAAATGTTATGTTTGACTTTTGTAAAAGAGCTCTTATTTAATAAAACTCCTCATCCCTTCAAATGATAAAAAATACTAATTCATAATGTGGAAATGGAAATGAGTTATTTGGAGCAATTGGTTGGTAGGTGAAATTGGAGTGAAGTTTTTATTCATATTTTTCTTATTTTTAATATTGAGATCATTTATTTAACTTTTAAATTTACAAATTAATAAAAATTTATTAAGTTAAATTATTTTAAATAAATGTTATGTTTGACTTTTGTAAAAGAGTTCTTATTTAATAAAACTCCTCATCCCTTCAAATGATAAAAAACAACTCACTATCGAGTATCCCACCTCAATATATCTAAAAATTAATCATTATAATTAATGTAATAAAGAAAATTATATTATTATTATTATATGTATATATTGGATGGGGTGTTAAAGACTTGGAATCCTTTAATACAGCTCTCAGACTGAAAAGCACATGGAGGGCAATTTTTGGAGAAACTCTATGGTCTCGGATCATCCATCGCAAATATATCAAAGCAGATCTATCTATTTGGATTAGAAATCCAAAGCAAAAAAGCTGGAATTTCTCCCCTATCTGGAGGGGTTTCATGAAAATATTTCATTGGATAAAGGATGATCTTCAGTGGCAAGCAGGTTCTGGCTCATGTATTCGTGTTGGAATAGACCCGATCATTGGTATGGACTTTGATTACACCCTGCCGGCAAACATCACAGGATATCTACAGATTTTGGGATTGTCTACATTAAATAAAATTTGGAAACAATGCGATGGGAACCAATACACTGCCAAATGGATGTCTGCATATGATTTAGGGCTTTCGGGATCTCCTGCACATATCTGGCAGCACTATACAAAAAATTTAGATGCAGCAGGGATTAGATTGACAAATGAAATTGATAGACTTCTTTGGAAAGGCAATCCGTCTACTGGTCATGTTACAGCACATACAGCCTATAATAGAATTCTTTAGGAAAAATACATTTTCGCACAGGATTGGTGGTTCAAAAGATTATGGGCATGGAATATTCCACTTAAGCTTAAATGCTTCATCTGGTTAGTTCTGAATAACAAACTGAAAACTTGGGACAATTTGTGCAAGCGGGGATGGACAGGGCCCAATATCTGTGCTATTTGTAAGGTTGAAGCTGAAACAAGAGACCACCTTTTTGTCAAATGTTCCTTTTCATGCAAAGTCTGGGATATGATTTCAAATAAGATAAATTTCACACCTCGATGGGATGTTGGAGATTTCAACAGCTGTCTTTTAAATTGGTTCAGGAATTACAAACAGTATTTCTTTGTTGCTATCTGCATTCCATGGGCGGTATGGTACATTAGAAATAAGCTTATATTTCAGAACTTATTACCTGATAGCTTACATTGTAGTCAGATTGCCATAAACATGCTCACATCTTGTGTGATGGATCAGAAGAATTTGAAAGCTGACAGAATTGGCAACTTCAACTTCAAAGTGGAACAACCGGTTTTATTCTTCGATGGTGCTTCAGCAAATGGACTTTGTGCTGTTGGGGGTGCTATTTTCCTTAATGAAACACACTATTTTACTGTCAAGCTCAATTGTGGTTCCGGTTCCAATATGAAGGCTGAGCTAGTGGCTCTCTGGTGTGTTCTCAAAGTTGCAAATATTTTTGGCTTGGTTAATGTCAAGGTTTATGGGGACTCTCGCGTCACCATAAAATGGGCGATGGGAGATTTCAAATTAAATGTATTGAATCTGCGAAATTGGGCAAATAGAACACTTTATGAACTCTCCAAGCAATGTAATATCAGCT
The DNA here is from genome assembly GCA_027924585.1 of Larix kaempferi. Classification (NCBI taxonomy): domain Eukaryota; kingdom Viridiplantae; phylum Streptophyta; class Pinopsida; order Pinales; family Pinaceae; genus Larix; species Larix kaempferi. The sequence goes on from BSBM01000560.1 coordinate 10,124,223, forward strand.
TCGAACATATATACCGAGAACATAATGCTCGAGCTGACAAGCTTTCAAAGCTTGCTCTTTCTGGTATTGAGGGACAAATCATTTGGGAAGAATGGCTTGATGATGACATGCTGGACTGTGGGGAATTTCACTTCCTTGACTGAGCAGAATTTGAGCCATATGACTGTATAAAATATTGGCTGTTCATTTTGTTTTTTTGTATTAAGTACAATCTCTGCATATTTGGATATGTGTCTTCTGATCGGACACAGATATATTTTCATGCTTTCTGGGCTTCAGATCTCTAGACGATCAGTTATCAGATTCAATCTGTGAATCTAGATCAATCTTTGTACTATTTGATTCTATATGAATATCAATAGTAGTTTTTTTTCTGTGGAAAAAATATTGGATGGAATATACATTATAGGAAATTTTTGTAATTTTGATAACTTAATTTATTAATTTGATGGAACTAAGGAATTTTATCTTACTACTTTTTAATTGCAATCCAACACTCAAATATTAGAGCCAATTTACACACATATATAAAACAATTAATCAACAAAATATGAAAAACTAAAATTAGTTTTTTATATTTTGTTTATTGATTGTGATGTAAATATATATTAGTTTTTCATATTTTGTTTATTGATTGTGATGTAAATATATTTGTTGTTCGATCTTCTTTTTTTCTTTTATGTAAAATATTCAAAAAATATATATTGGAGGTACTTTAATGGAGTTCTCACATCCTTGGCTAGGCAGGAGCCTGGGGTAACTCTCTTACCCATGGGAGGATTTTGGGTGACAGCATGTTCAACAAAGAGTCCCCGATGGACATGGCTAGCATGGACCAGAGAACCCACTTTGGAAGCCCTCTCTGAAGGTGTGCCTGACACGCAAACCACTTGGTGGACGAGTATAGACATGTGCATCAACACGACGGGTCTTGGATGATAGTAGGATGGGCTTGGTGTCCATGCCAAGGATGAGGTGCGTCAAGAGAGACAAAGACGTTGAGGTGGAGGGGCTCGATGACACAGGTAACTTGGGCGCTCAAGACATGGACATGTGGACGAAGGCGCACAAGAGAAGCCAACAAGTGGCATGTGGTGGTGGAGCACCCATGCCCGAAAGAATTACATGACGACTGAGAAGAGGGAGGAAGGGTTAGGAGCCCTAGTGAGGTGTGGTACTGAAGTGGTCTGCCAAGATGGAACAGGTGCACAGGAAAAAAAGTGATGCTTGGGCATGGTTGGGAGCATATAAATAGCGCATGTCATGTGGAACATTCAACACAAGTGGAGACAAGTCCAAGTGAAGTCTAACTATTAGAGAAAATTTGGGGTCTAAAATGGACCTCATAAGAAAAAATTCTATTTATGAGTTGGAATTCAAAAACTAAAAGAATTTCAAGAAATTGTGTCAACGGTTATAGTTGAGTTGGACATATAGAAGTCAAAGACTATTATGTGTCATATTTTTATTTGGCAATGGTTAACTACATATAAAACTAACATTGGTTGACATTTCAATAATATCATCTCAAAATATGATAAACATTCTTGAAATACTAAATATATAATATTTTATATTATCACTACATCCAATCCTTATAAACATAAAGATCATTTTAATTAAAATCATAATTAAATCAATTTTAAATACCAAAACATTTTATATCACTAATTATTTTAAGAGACAAATAATGATGATGATGGTTTTTAACCTCCAAGACCAAAACCAATTATTGAATATATATAAATAATAACCAATTATTTATATATATTAAAAACAACTAACTTATCTTATATAAAAATTAAGATGTAATATATATTAATATAAATTTTAATAGTGTAGTCTAAATATTCTAAGTTTTCAACATTTTCCCAGCATATTGTTTGACTCCAGTTGGAAAACGTTAAAAATTCTTAGAATCACATATAAGCTATGAAAATTGCATAATTTGGGTGCCATGTGATATTTGAGAGTGCTGAATCTATTTATGGATTCAAAAACAAAATTTAAACACTTCCAAATTTGGATTTTACCAACAAAAAATTACCGAATTCCAACCAAAACCCAGCCTAATGTCCAAAACCTAAAATAAATAAACTACTCCAATTTTAATTAACATTTAATACAACTAACTAATAAAATATGTAATATACTAAAATTATATTATACTAAAAATTATACTAAAAATTAACCTATAATATAACTAATATATAATATAATTAATAAAATTATTTAAAAATATGAAAATATTTTATGTCATTAAATATTTAAGCAAAAAATAACAATAACTAATTATTGTAATATATAATATAAATTTTAACTAACACATAATATAACTAACTAATATAATATGCAATATACTAATACCTTTTTTTTCAAAATGAAAAATCGGTAACTTGTTATTTATAGAGAAATCAAAGTTACATAAGTTTGGTAGGAAATATCTTTCAATAAGAAGGTAAAAAATAGTTTATCATAGAAGCTACCATAATCCAAAAGGTATTTGAATTGTGCAATTTACAAAACAGTTCAATTGCAAAATTATAGTCTACAAATCCACCTAAAGGATACAATGTTCATGTCACGACAACACATCAAGTGACATCTAAAAGACATACAATGAACCAGAATCAATCAACAGATCTGCAATGAATTCTTCAACATAAAGGAAGCCATCCATGGGCCCAATAGCTTTCTTTGAGAGTTAATCCACCTGCCCAATTAATTCACTATAGATATGAGAGAAGGATATGTTAGGGAAGCCAAAAATCATGTCACATGTCCTTCCAACCCAGTGATCAAGTTGGAGAACATGCATATGAGAAGAACCAGTTTCCCAGTCAATCACAACTTGAGAGTCGCCAAATATCTTAAGGCTGAGAATGCCTCTTTTCTTTGAGAACCAAAGTAAGCCCCAAAGGGCTAACAGTTCAGCCTTAGTGTTGCTTCCATCTCCAACACCCATCCTCAACATTATATGGTGATCTTTTTTAATTTTGAGGACCATACCTACTCTAGAAATCCCATTCTCTACAACTCCATCGAAGAAACCAGAAGACATCTCATCCCCCACAGATGGCATCTTTTGTAATTTGAGCTTTTGTTTTGGCTTGATTTTTATATATTCTTTGAGAGAGCATATTACTTTAGAGAAAACATGATAACATGAAGACTTGATGTCTTCAAAGATACATTGGTTCCTAGCTTTCCAAACCTCCCAAATAGTAAATAGGGGCAGTTCTTTATACTTAACTCTAGAATGAAACCACTTGAAGATACAGTCTTAAAATGTTGAGGGGGTCCAATCATCCTCGCGGTGAAGAAGGATGCTCAACTCATGCCAGACTGATCTGAAAAGAAGAAAAAAAAAAGACACTAATTAAAGATATGTGATATATCTTCATCTTCCATTCGACATAAAATACAAATTCCAGGACCAATAAATCCATAGTTTAGAAGGTTGTCCTGGGTTAGGATTTTGTTTTCTAAACATAACCACATAAAGCACTTGATTTTAAGGGGAATGTTCCAATTTCATATTTTTCTTGTCCACCATTTAGTATTGAAAATAGCCTGTTGAGTAATAATAGCGTCATAGGATTTTTGGCAGTAAGAACACCATTAGCATCACCCCAGTCCCAGACTAATATATCTTTAAAATCTGATATTTTAACCCTTTCTTTGTTCAAAATGAAAATAAAATCATTCCATTCATCTGTAACCTCCTCCAAGAATCCAAGTTCATTTTCCAAATACTAATAGGAAGAGGAATCCTCTAGAGTATTATCCCATCTAACCTGGGCCAAAACCTGAATATTTTTCTTCTGCAATTGAGCTAATAAAGATGCAAATAACCTGTAGCTATCACCAGCACCAACAAATGGGTCAATTCCAATAAATACATGAGTTCCTCTACCAATTTTCCAAGTCAATGAACCGCCCAAAGATGGAAAAGTTTTAAGAAGGCCTTTCCATATAATCAAAGTGTTTCTAACACACAGTTGAGGCTGTCGAATCCATTGTAGAACATAGAAGGTTTTAAGATACTTGGTTTTAATTATTTTACTCCACTTGCAATCACCAAAGATCCCCCTCCAAAGGCTTTTCACACTCAAAGCCTAACTTAACCAATCCAAGTGCTTAAGACCCCATCCCCCCATTTGTTTTGGCAGAGATATGCTTTCCCAAGACATTAGGTGGAATTTGGTAGTCTACAAATTTCCAGCCCAAGGAAATGGAAGATCTTCTTTATAATGTTGTTAATGACGAAAAATGGAACCATCGATAGGGAAAACCAATAGACTGAGAGACTTTGAAGAACTGATTTTGCTAAAATAAACCTACCCCCAATGGATAGCCATCGGAATGTCCAATTACTAATCCTTTTTCCCACCTTTTGTAGTAACCAATTCTAGTCTTATTTACGATAGCAATTTGGTTTCAAGAAAAAACCAAGGTATTTAAACCCCGGATCCAACTTCTCCATTTTATATGGAAAGAGTAGTCAAATTTGTTCACATATCCCTACATCTAAACAATTATACAAAAACATGGATTTTTTAATACTAATAGCTATCCCAGAGGCTTTGCAGAAGATATCAATTATGGATCTAAAATTCTGCCATCCACCACTGTTCCATTCCCAAATAAAAGTACATCATCAACAAAAAGAAGATGGGAGATAGAGAGAGATTGAGAAACTTTAATACCTTTAATCTTCATATCCATTTTTGCATTGTCAATGAACCTGCTCAATCCTTCAATAACTAAGAGGAACAGTAAAGGCGACAATGGACACCCCCGCCTTAGCCCTCTATTGCAAGTGAAGAAAGTGGAAGGAGAGTCGTTAATTAGCACCGCAAAAGGTGTTAAGGATATGCAAGCCATAATCAATTCGTCACTTCAATAGGGAGGTCGATCTAAATCAAAACAAACCTGAGAAATGACCAATCAACTCAGTCATAAGCTTTAATTAAATATAGTATTAGTGTATTACATTAATTTGGGGACTATGTAATATAATAATACTATATTTATATGGTACTTTGTATAGTATGTGTTAGTTAAAAGTTATGATATATTTTATATTATATAATATATTTCATGTGTTAGTTAAAAGTTAATCAATAAATATAGCCCCTGGGGGGGCCGCTCAGGTGGTAAAGATGAGAAGCTGTAACCAGTTGTAAATGGAAGGTCATGTGTTCGAATCCCCCCAATCTTACCCGTGCGCCATGGTTCGGGCCATGTGGATGCACCTAGGGGTATAGTGGTAGCAAGATTGGATCCCTGGACCTCGTGCCACGCGAGTACCATCCCAATTCCAGTTGTCAATTCCCCTAGTGCAAAAAAAAGTTAATCAATAAATATTACTAATAAGTAATAATATAATATAATATAATTAACACCTAACATATATTAAAGTTAATAGATATGTAATATATTAATAAAAAATAATTATGTAATGGTTAATATTGTTATAATTGGAGCAGTGTATTTATTCTACGTTTAGGAATTTCTAGTGGGTTTTGTTTGGAATCCTTTAATTTTCTTTTTGTAAAATCCAAATTTGGAAGTGTTCAAATTGTGTTTTTGGATCCATAAATAGATTCAATACCCTCAAAACCCCCATGGCACCTAGATTATGCAATTTCTATAGCTATTATATGTGATTTTGTGATTTTTTAAAGATCTCCAACCAAATTCCAAACAAAACATGACAGGAAATATACTCAGAATATTTAGACTACACCGTTATAATTTATTATTTAATTTTAATTATAATAATTTTGTGAATTTTAAATTTATTCTTAAATATACATAGTATTAGTCTATTTAACCAATTATGAATTATTCAAAATAAATTATGATCTAATTTAAAAATATTTACCACTATACCATTTATTGTTTGTGCACAGGAATATAAATCTTTCATTAATATTTTCAACTCTTACCTCTTTACTTTACACTAACCCAACATACTTGTCAATTATCATTAATGAGACAATATAGATTAACCTTCACTATGTAACACCTCTAACTTAGTGTGGCATGGCATATTCTTAATGTGACCTAGATTTTTTTAATATTTTCCTTAGGAAGCCCATTTTTTACTTCAAATTTGCTCTAATATTAGACTAACTTTGCTCTAATTTTAGGCCCATCTTAGACTCGCGACAAGTGCAAGGGAGAGCAACGCGAGGGAGTCCAAGAGTAGTGCGACTTGGGTGCACTTATGGGCGCAGTCTACCACATATCTGGAGTAGCACGACTTGGGCGCATTGGCAAGGTGACGAGTGACCAAGAAAAGTGGCACAAGATGCAAACTTGAGGATGTGACTGTCGGGAATCAAAAGTGTTGGTTCTAGAATTTTGGGGTTTCTTTGTAAGGAGTTGTTGCCATGTTTTGGGCGCACTCCCTGTAGAGGATCCCTTGGGAAACCTCCACTATTGTACTAATAACTTGGCACTTTTATGTAAATGTTCAATTCACCCCATTGAGGTGACACCCATCCCACACTTGTTTTATTCTTTGTGTCTATCTTGGTTGTGTGTACTTTGATTATAACATGGATTAACTAAGTATAAGAATACACAAAAGTGAACAAGAGGCGTACTCCAACAAATCCATGTCATGTTGGTCATGCCACCAGAAAGTGGATCTAGGGAAATGCCACAAGGCCGAGGAAGGAAATGAGACTTCGGTTTCGGGTTGATCCTTAAGCCCATGGTAGTTGGTATCAGAGCAAAAAAGTTGTCGGAAGAATAAGGTTTCGAGGAAGAAGTGTGTATGGGACACAACACTTTGGGAGGTGACCAAGAAGAAGTGCACCCGAGATGCAGCACTTTGGGAGGTTCCTAAGAAGAAGTGCGCTTGGGATGCAGCACTTCGGGAGGTTCCCAGGAAGAAGTGTTCTCGAGACGTAGCACTTCGGGAGGTTCCCAGGAAGAAGTGCATTCTGGATGTAACACTTCGGGAGGTGCCTAAGAGAAAGTGTGCCCGAGACGTAGCATGAGGTGCACCCCAAACATAGTGCGGTCAAGACATAGTGCATTTGGGACAGTCCATGCTTCGGTAGAAGAGCGACCAACACACGATACACTTTGCTAGAGTTGCACCTGGCACACTACGCACTTCGACATAAGTGTGCCCGAGACATATTGAAATAGACTAGGTGCAACAAGAAGTCAAGAAGTTTCGTATGTGAAAAGTTGGAGTTTTTGATGATTTGAAGAGATCTTGATGGATCAAGAAGGAGACAAGTCATGGAATATGGATTGGAAACTATGACAACATGCTTGGAACAATGGAAACGTAAGTTCCACCAATTATTCCAAGAGCATTAACGCAAGGCAGAACACAACCACTTGCAAAGAAGGACTTGGGTTGTGAACTTGTTAGAAGCTTGGAAGCTACCGAAGGAAGAGTCACTTGAGGAAGCAAGTGATACCAAAGAAGGAATGACATTGCAGTCGAAACCAACCGTAAAAAAGAGATCTCGGGAAGAGTCATTGTAATCTAAGGCGAAGGTCGTAGTCATTTGACAAGCACACCGGGTTGAGGAGATTCATGGAGAGTGCCCAGACCATGTGACACAGCTAGAGAAAACTAGCATGTAAGCCAGATATTAGGCTCAAGAATGCCCAAACCACCAAGAGAAGACTTGGATGTTGTGAATGGAAGCTTTCAAAAGTGAAGATGTTGAAATCACAGCATGGGCACATTATCGGTTGGGAAATTTCGTAAAGAAATGGTTGCATGCAATGGAGAGTCATGTGGTATTTGATGGAGGTGGCCTTGGTAACCACCTTCCATCCCCTTGTCACTAATAAGAGCCAAGGATGGATCATTTCCTAGAAGCAGGCAATGGAGCCTTAGGAACACAAAGAAGTATCGCATGGAAGGGGATACAACTTGTTCACCAGAAGGGAAAAACTTGCGATAGCAGTCGAGCTTGCTAGAATTCCTTTTCTTGCATGAGGTTTGTTTTAGACAGATGTTATCTATTGAACATGACAATGGGAATATGTGAGAAAGTGTTGATTCGTAGGAGGTGACTTGACAAGATTAAGGAAGAGGCCCCATGAAGCCCTCCTTGGGAAAAAAATAGTAGCATTTCCAAAGCAGAGGACGCTTGCTTGGGTGGAGCAAGTCAATTCGGCTTCTAGTGACATGATTGAGGCAACATAGATTCAACCATGAAGAAGGGTGCATCACACCATGGAAGCTTATACTGTAAAGAAGAGCTAGTTGATGATCCCATCTAGGTGTATGAGAAATTAGAGAGTGGCGAAAAGGTCAATCTAGGAGATGCTCAACTACCTTTGGTATGGGACTTAGGATATGGCGGAGGCTTCTTTTGGGACAATTGAAAGCATGAACCGATTGGTTGAGGATGTGGTTGGGTAGTGGTGTGGACATGTCTTGGGAAATACATGGAACTATTTGGCTTAGTCGTCATACTAGGTATACTTTGGATAGGTTATTGAGGGCAATAGGTCGTGAAGGCTAAACTGCCACCTCTCCACTTTGAGGCTTGTGAAGGCCTTGGATTGTAATGGTGGCTTGATGGTTGAAGGAGGTAAATGTCTCCTTACTATTTAAGATAGTAGCATTTGTTATGTTGGGGGAAAAGGGGACTGGGCACAAGGCAAACTTGCTCCAATCGGATTGCGGAGACAAGAAAAATGGCTACACACCATCACACGATTCATTTTATATAGGTTAGTGTTGGGACCTAAGAATGTAGAAGATGCTCAACCCAACTGGACTCTTGGATGCATTGCAGTAGCTCAATGGAGGAGTAAGACAGATAAATTTACACAGGTTGTGTGGACTTCTACTTTGTGAAGCTTGGAAGATCTTGAGAGAGACTTTGGTGAACTCTCCACCACTATCACTCCCATGACAAGTGGTATGATATTGACATGTTGCATACCTTGAATAATTGTGAAGCCTAGAAGAGGCACAAAAGCAAGTCAAGGGGAAGCAATGGATGACGGAGGTGACAACAGTCCCTTTGTGATGGTTTGAGATGAGAAAGGTGACCCTACCTTCTTGTCTAAGGAGACTTGTGTGGATAGATGGAAAAAGTGAAGGAGAGAAGATTACATGCATGAGTAAGTACACTCTTGGAAAGTTGGCAGCATATTGCCACAAGTACAAGAGATGGTGTGTGGAGACATGGGAAGAGGATCAAGTACTGTAGCAGAAGTAAATATGAAATATGCGATGCTTGGACAAATGGTGGATACTTATTAGGAAGCTCGGTGCTTAGTATTGGTAGCTTGGATTGTAGGTGTGGAAGGCATGAGAAGGGACCATGAAGTGGTGCCTTGGAGAATTATCGGAGGGTAGAAGTAAATTTGACAACAGTAGGGAAGAGGTGATGACCTTGCCTTAGTTCGACAAAGTTGCATAGATGACCGAAGTGCAGATGGAAATGACATCTTTGACATGAGGAAGTTTTTCTCATCGAGTTGAGCCCGACGGTTGGGCTCACTACCCAAATAGTTTGACACATGAGAGTGCGCAACGAATAGAGGCATGACAGGGTTGGAAAAGTACTAAAGAAATAGTAGGTTGGATAGTTGTGATGGCTGGACAATTTTGAGACTTTTTTGGAAGACTCGGTTGTAGTAACAGATGGCAGCAACAACATTGACAAAAGGTTTTCAAGAGAAATGGGAATTATTGAAGGCATTGTCGAGGGCGGAAACAACTTTGAGTGGGGGAGGATGTCACACCATTGGCTAGGCAAGAGACTTGGCTAACTCTCTTACCCACGGGAGGACTTTAGGTGGCAGCATGTTTTATGAAGATCCCTGACAAACATGGCTGGAATGGATCGGAGAACCCACTTTAGAAGGCTACTCTGAAGGTGTTCCCAGAATGAAAAATCCCCCCCCCCCCTCCATCTCCACCCCCTATTCATCACAATGATCCTTCCCAAGCTGCCTCTCAAGTTTCCAAACCAGAGAAGCACCGTGACACTCTTCTTTCCAAGAAGGACGCCACACCGGGAAGTAAGACAGACATTGCCTCAACATGTGGCAAGAAGTGGAAGCAACCCGAGTGTAAGAACCTGGAATTTCCTCCCTTTCAGAAGAAATATGAATCGCTTCCGACAAAGAAAACAGAAAGCAACAACTCCAACCCTGGGAATTACCGTTGCCCCATTTTGGAAGAAATTCCCAGGTTGCAGTCGATGCCAGCAGCCCTATGCAAATATGGTTTTCTACCTTCTCTCTAGTTTTGTCATAGGTTTAATTTGGCCCTCAGGCCTTTAGTTCATAGAACCATCAACTCTTACGCATCTAGTTTGAATTTTCCTTGTCAAAAGTTGCTCAAGGCCTATGTTATTTTTTCTCAGAGGTTGATTTTCTGGCCGGGGTCTTGGTTTTATTTTGTAAAGAGCACAATATCCTACAAGTTCGCTCTGTATTTTCTGTTACGAGAGGATTGTCAAAAGTTTTTGGGTCTGGTGTTTGGTCCGATGAGAAGCCATAGTTGGTTCACATACTGCCTGACTCTCTTGAGCATGTAATATTTTTGTATCTTAATATATTTACTCTATGGAACTTACAAAAAAAAAATCGTATAATATTTAGACTACTTCATTTAAACCCAAATCATAAAAAAAAAATTAATTAAAATTCTAGATTGTTGGGAACTTTAACTTGCTATATTGCATAATTATTTTTTTTAAACCATGGGAACTAAAGCAACTCCCAAGAGCATATGCAACAACTCACAAGCCACATATAGCAATAACTCATAGATCAGCCTCGGCCGAGATTATTAAATAGATAAATTATGTGAAAATCTATTAATAAAATAAATTTGTATGGAGATTTTTATAACTTATAGTTTAAATTTTTAAAATTTTGATTTTTTTTCTGAAGGAAAGGGAAATGGATTTTTTTTGTTTGATATACAATAATAACAATTATGGATTGATGAAAAAGTATACCAATCATTAACATTACAAAGTCACCTTGGAAAATTTCAAAACCATAGAATATTTAACATTCTTTATTTGTTAATATCATAAATTCTATAATTCAAAGATTAGCAAGGAACAAATTTTCCATCCAACCATAGGAATTTTGATATAAATGTAACATTTAAATAGAGGAGATGATGTAGCGAAACCATTCATCTCAATCAAAGGAATATAATGCCAAGGTATAATAAAAAATGATTTTTTTGGTAACATATATTGGGAAATTGCACAAGTATTTCCCCTCATTCTAAAGATAATATCCAAGATAAACCCTATATTCTTCCAGGTACAAGGCCAAGTCAATAATTAATCATTAAATAATATATAATTCATTAATAATTGATTCATGAAAACAAACATGTGGTGAGATTTGAATATGAGTGGGGAGGATAACAATTTGCATGCAACTGACATTAATGCTAGCCAACTCATTAAATAAAATATGACAATTTGATAGATTTAAGTAGAAAAAAACATATTTGCATCATTGCCTCCAAGTAAATAAAAGAGAAAAGTAAAGTGTAAGTCAAATTGATCTAGTTAACTTTGACTAATTCAAGTTTACATAATGTGGCAATTTGAGAAAATGTGGTTTATCTTATAGTTAAAATTACTGTAGTGATCCCATCCAACTCAAGGTCTCACCAATTGAGTCCAGGATGATTTTAACAACCTTTTTGTTAACTTTGGTTCCATTTTTTTAAAACCAAAACAAGTAATATTTTTGTATTAAGAAGGTTGAGGAGTAACAACTATAAATTTACAAGCCAAGTATAGTTCGAAAAAATATAACTTCCACAAAGTACCAACACAAAATTCCTCCTTTGTACACATACATAGACTTGTGTTGAATGCTTTCACAAATACTTAAAGCTATACATCGAAATATACTTGCCTAATAGAAAAAATTGCAAGTGAAATACATAAAGACATCATAAACTAAGAGGAAACATGTCCATGGTGGTCTTCTTCCATCTATTTTTCTTGCATGCCAGGTCCTTGAGTGCTTGTTATTTCCAGATTTTCCATAGCGGTTTGTTGCACTATCTCCCCTTCCATCATCTTCGAAGCCATGGAGTGAATAATGTGAGACCGTGTCCCTTGAGCTAAACCCAATATGTTGTTGAAATGCATTTTTGAGTCATTGATTAGCTTGTATATTTCGTCCCCTGCTCCTTCAATCTGCTCCCTAAATCATCCTATCAATCATGCCATCAATTAGCCCCTTCATTCCTTCTGTTTGGGAGTTTAATCGATACATCATCCTTTTAATCTCTCGGATATTACTAAGGACATCCCCCCAACTGCTCCCTAGTTCAAGGTTTGGCCATATTAACACATAAATAAACTCTTGAAAGACAGAGGTTCCCAATCCAATGAAAACACTTTCCACCACACACAGAATCCAATTGCAACACATAGATCTAAACAATTGATCTACTACAACTTCATATCCACATTCCACATTTAACATTAAATCCCCACTCTTATGCTAACAAAATGAAACGCATAAAAGACTACAAGTAGAGCTCTTACCTTTATGCACTATTAAAGGATTCATATCCTCTTGTAGTCAAACAATAGACATCGACCGCCAGAGATATCCCATCGACAAAGGAAAAGCGTGAATGGAAATCCATAAGGAGACACCATACAAAGGAAGGATAAAGCGCACGGGAGAGCCAAGAACATGAGGGAATGTTATGGCTCCCTCATTTACCGTAAATGATGAATGATACCTCATGGAGAGAGGACTTCCAAGTGTAGTCCATGTTATAGATTCCAAATTCAATGTTGTGATATATGAGAGATCTCGCCTATATTGCACCATGCTAATAATTTTAAGGGAGCCACCTATGCTCTGGAAGATTCTCATTTTGCACGAAGACCCCACTGTCCAATTTGACCACTTCATTGGAAAGCGTGTCTGCAACATAATTATTATACCTTCTAACATGCAAGAGATTTACTTCTTTTACATGCTTGAGGTTCCAAATAATTATTTCAAATGTTCTAGACAAAGTAATTTCTTCCTACAGTTGTTTTCCTTAACTATTTGATAACTAGAAGAGAGTCAACGAGTATTATAATTTTTTTGTATCCAGAAATGTTTAATTATTTCCAAATCCATATACAAAGCATACAACTTACCTTAATTGTTTGTCGCCCTCCCAATACGCATAGAAAGTCATTTATATATTTCCATCAAAATCCAAGAAGACTCCCCTAATACCTATCACCCTTATTAACTTTGGTTGTATTACCAATTAAAATATAAATTAAAACATAAAGCACAATTTATGTCCAACCTTTAGTCTAAATAACTTGGACAACCTTATCATATTTCATTGTCATTTAAATTGAAATCTATCTATTAAAAGCAACTTGTGTAAAAATATTAATGATCAAATATACATAAATAATCTTCTATACAAATTCCAACACAAAAATGATAAAAAATTTCCTATACCAACGACTTCAATGACTTGTGCCAAACCTTTACCTTAAACCACCTAGAATTTAAGTCCCACGTATTCTTCACTGTTTTGCCTACACACATTTATGCCAAACGTTTACTCTAGACGAGTTAGAGTTCTATTCCACATATTCTTCACCTTTTGAAATGTGCCTTTTGCCTACACATTTATTCCAAACCTTTACTCTAGACCACCTGGAGTCCAAAGGTGGCATCTTACTAATGATTGTTTTGTCAAAATTGTCAAAATCCAATAGAATCATTCTAGGATGTTATATAGTTTATTTTGCTTTAAACAAACACATGGTTAGAGTTAGGTTGCAAGATAGGATTTGATCTTTCAAATGAGAAAGTAAGTATTAATTTAATAAATTTGTATTTTTTAAATATTTTAATATAATTGATATAATATTATTTTATAACATTATATATATATATATATTAATGATAAATAAAGTGTTTGTTGAAAATAATAAAAGTTACAAAATTATAATATAATTTAATAAAAAAAAATCTAAACATAATTCTTATATTCATCCTTTTATCTATAAATCAATATATGTCTATTTTAAACTCGGACTTATCAAGTATTGAGTGGGATCTAATTTTCTGAGGTGTAATTTTTTTAATCTTAAACTTAAAAAATTTGATCTCCTTTTGTTTGATAGATTCGGATTTAAGTTTTTATCTTTTTACTTTTTAGGCCGTTATGAGCTGACATGTATTTTTTTTATTTTATGAGCCAATATGCATTTTTTAATTATTTTTTGTTTTTGGTAATGTTACGTTACGTTACAAGATCTCCCCCGTACTGGGTTGTAGAGCACCTCGCTCCTCTTGGTGCAATCAAAATTTTATAACAAACTTTTTTTCTATATATTTTATCAAATAAATTTAACTATATTCTAACTTCTTTCTCTTAATATAATATATGCAAATTTATAATTATATCCTAAATATGAAATTGTTGAAAAACTTTTAAAGTGAATCTAGTTGCAAAGAAGAAACAACAATTGCAAAAGAGAGCCAAAAGAATGAAGAGAAAATAAAATAATTATATTCCACACTGAATGATTGCGTTAATTTATAAGAGATATACTCTATATGATGAGCTTATGCACCATAGTTGAGATTCTAGAGCTTACTTAGACATGCACTATCATAAAATAGTAATAATCTACCACCTAACATCAATTAACTAGCCATGCAATAATCAATTAACTATATATGAACAAGTGAAGTGAATAACACTCACACATGCACAGCTAATGCACCATCCTAGCCTCATGCAAACTCCTTCTCAGTGATGATTCCAAGGCAGGCATGCGAGACTGGACTCCACTAGTATAATTGAAGTGCAACTGAAGCATGACTCAAGAAAAGATGCATCCTTGTCTAGGAGAAGAATATCCTCATTCAACGGAGAATATCTTGGACCAAGTGAGATCAAGTGAACCCTCATACATGGATTGAAGAACTTAGGGTAAAAGATGTGCTAGGTAAATGTGCATGTGCTCTAATACCCCCATTGAAGCACAATTATGGTGTATACAATGAATAGGTCCCCACAATAAGCCATGTTAGGTACCCTTGTACAATAAAAAAATACTCTAAAAAATGAGGAAAAAGGGAAAATCTCATGGGGAAACACCCCCTCAAAAAGAGGATGATGCAAAAGAGACTTTTGAGTCATCTCCAGCCATGATCATTCTCAGGTTCATTTGCTGCCAACTTTGATCAATATTTCCACTTATGTCATGTAAGTTTCCTACCATGTGGTAGGGATATGGTTTCCAAGGTTGGTTCTTCATTAGGGACCGATGCTCCTCCTTCATGGATTTCCTGCATCTTTTGAAAAGGATTGTGCATCTCATGTACTGAGTCACTGACCATGTAGCTATGGATGGCCATCAATGACTCTGTAGCAGGGAGTGCATGAGGAGCAATTTCAGAATGTGAGCGGATCTACCCTATCTATGTTGGATAGCTAAGTAGATCATGCGTGTGGGTCCATCATGTGTCTGTTGGATAGCCAACTAGATCACCTATTGCATGAATAATTTTTTGTGTATAAGGTGGTATGGATGTTAGATCTGCATGCAAATCTGAAATGTTACCTAAGGTAACTAGAGAAACATTGGTCTGATCTTCATCATTGAGAATTGGATTTGTAGCAAGTTCTCCCTTAGATAAATGTCTTATTTGAACCGGTGTATTATGTCCCATTGAAATGAGAGACCATGATTTAGATTCTGTGAAGAATTCTTGGATAGTTCTTGAACTCAAATGGTTGAGTTCATCTCCATCTAGTGTCCTCTCATCTCATCTTGATTGCCATAGAGTCTTTCCATCTTGGTCAATACTTCATTGACAAAACCTTCAGTATTGATGTGATATTGGAAGTTGGGAGAAATCAATAAATATAGTAATCCAACAACTTGATCCATTCGATTCAACCATCTATTCTTTTCCTCATCATGGTTTGGCTCAATTTCGGTTCCCATTGTGATCCGATAAAGTCCTTTTCTTCTGAGGAAAAGGAGAACTTTAGGTTTCCATTCAAAGAAATTGTATGGTGTAAGGATCACTACCAAGGGTTGATCCATTATCTATGTGCACTCTAATACTTTGTTAAACTACAAAATAAATTATGTGCTTATCTTTACAAGCTCCTATGCTATGATACCATGTGCAATTGTTGAATAACTTGCACAATAAATCTAGTTGCAAAGAAGAAACAATAACAATTTCAAGAGAGAACCAAAAGAATGAAGAGAGAATGAAATAATTCTATTCCGCACTAAATGAATGTGTTAATTTGCAAGATATATACTCTATATGATTAGCTAATGTGCCATAGTTGATCTTCTAGATCTTACTTGGACATACACTAACATAAGACACTAGTAATCTGCCACCTAGTCTCAGTTAACTATATATGCACATGTGAAGTAAACTACACATGCATGCACAACTAATGCACCCTCCTAGCCTCATGCACATGAAAAGCGCCCTCCTAATGATGATTCCAAGGTAGGACTAGGCTCAACTAGTATAACTGAAGTGCAATTGAAGCATGACTCAAAAAGAAGTGCGCCCTTATCAAGGAGAAGAATATTCTCATCCAAGAGAAAATATCTTAAACCAAATGAGATCAAATACACCCTCATACATAAACTATAAAACTTAAAATAAAAAAATATACTAAAAAAATATGCATATGCTCTATATTTCTCTTAAAATAATATATAGAAATTTATAACTATTACTCTTCTGTATAATGACTCAGTTTTCACCACTATAAAAGCCTCCAACACCTCTTGATTATGTTTCAAAACACACTAAAATTTCTAATAATAACTAGAATTCTAACCTTTTAAAATGATACCTATATATATAGGTGCAAGACTTTTTAACTTTGTCAATATTGTACATCCATGTCCTTATCATATAGCTTAAAGGATATAGAGTGGTCATTTATGATATTTTATTTATTAATATAATATTTTATTTATTAATATAATAAATATTGACTATATCTTCTGTGGCAACAACTCAAATTCAATAATATTTCGAACTGAATTTAACAAAAAAATTCAAGAGTAGGTTGGGATTTCAAAATGATTCTTTTATATCCAATACTTTCTTCGAAGTATATGACAATAAATATAATAATATTTCGAATTGAATTTAACAAAAAAAATTCAAGAGTAGGTTGGGATTTCAAAATGATTATTTTATATCCCATACTTTGTTAGAAGTATATGACAATAAATAATTTAGATTTTTAACTTTATTTAAAATATGAATTTAACGATTTACGTTTTTGTTTGATAGACATTGAACAGGTTGATATGTACTTTTTGATTTCGAGGAAATAACAAAAGTATAAAAAAAAAAGACATTAACATTCTCATCATAATTTAAACTTACATGTTTTTGTCTTTGTATAAACTCACAAATCTTGTTATAATTTTTTTTAACTATTCACACTAATCTTATTAATTATTAAAATAAGTTATTAATTATATTAATTATTTGCTATGTTCTTAATCATTAGTTTGAGTAGGATTAATGGTTAAGAACATGTGTTTCCTCCTAAGAAGTTATAAGTTCAAATTCAGAGGGGATAGGGTATGTATTTTATAGAGACTTTAACAGTTAAATCGTTATGCAAAGAGGGTCCCTTGTCCCACAAACAAGGGGGTCTCATACACCAAATTGGTGTCTAGTTTGGCTATGACCTTAAAAGTATATTATTAGTACAACATGTATCGGTTTAACGTTAAGAACATATGTTTCATTCTAAAAGGTTATAAGTTCAAAGTCGAAAGAGGATAGGATATATACGTCTTTATAAACTTTAGCAATTATATTGTTATATAGAGAAAAATCCCTTATCTCACAAAAAAAAATATTCTCACACACTAAAATGACTTAATTGTAAACTTAAAAATAATAATAATAATTATATTATTATTATAATTATATTAACTTTTAACCATTAAAATAAGTTGTAAGTTATAGAATCTTATAACTATTACTATTCTTGACAATGAGTGAGAATTATAAAATTATAAAAACCTCTTAAACCTATTCACGGTGTTTAAAAGAAATTAAAATGTCAAAATGTTGACCAACAATCTAGCAGTTCAAAATGATTCTTTTTGCATAAAAGCACATATATTTATGAATAAATTTAAAAGCACATATATTTATGAATAAATTTAATTCTTGATAGTGAGGTGAAGGGTTTTTTAACTTTATGTTTATTGGATATCCATGTTCTTACCATGGCTTTAGGGATATAGAATGATAATTTATAATATTTTGTTTATTTAGGAGCATAACCATTTTTATGATGATAAATAACCTTCGTTCTTAGCTTTGAGTTGGAAGGCCCAAACATGGTTTGATGATCTAATACAATTTTATGCGTAATAGAGATCAACATTTTCACCATAGTTTAGAGTTAACAAGTATTGAGACTGAATGCTTACTTTTATGATTATTATATGTTTATGTTATCATCTTAATTTATATTCATAGTTTATAGTTTTTGGATGATTAATATAATATTGGGCTAACCATCCCCCGGATGCGGGTGACACAAGTCGAAACAAGAGGGCTCCAACGGGTGTGAGTGACATTGGTAGACACGTCACCAGGATTGATCAGATCATGGCACCCATCCCAAGTGGCAATGCTGAGGTAAGAAGTGATCCTCACCCAAATGGAGGCGTCAAAGCTAGACAGGGGGGTCGACATGACTTCGAAGCGACGTCAAGTCGTTGGGAGCATTAAAATTCTCAACCTTTGACGTCGCCTCACTCTTCCTGTCCTACACCAGCCCCATGGCACTCAGGCGTGTGAAGCCCTGCCAGCCAGCTACCTGGCTTCAATGACCATCCTTCAAACTCTCGCCTCGGCTCCTTGCCCTGCTCATTTGTGCTTTCATCGCTCTGCTCCTAGCTTCTCTTCTTCCTGTGCCAGCGTCCCCCAAGCTCCAGTTCGAAAGGTTTTGTGACTCCCTCACCATGGCCAAGCCGAAAGGCTCCAAGAGCGAAAAGATGAAGGACACTCCTGAAATCGACCAGAGCAGGAGAGGTTACAAGCCTGAAATCTCCATCCCTGTCCGTCTTCTAATAGACAATTGGGAAGCTCGCCTCATCGCTGATACTCTCTCTAACAGGGACCAGGAGCAGCCATGGGACCCCTATTGGCTTGCAAAACACATGCTAGGAGATTTAATGGAGGATATGCTATCAAATTGGGCCTTTGCCCGGCACGCCACTCAATCTCTAAGTGCCTCCCTGCCCAATATGCCAGCTATTCTAAGCAACTTGGAGAGCGCATTCAGCTGGGACTTCTACGCTCCCGCTCGGCACCTTCGCTGTGACCTCCGACCTAGCAGCAGCATACCTGGTTTTTCAGCCATTCCATCTGTGGTCAGAAACGAATGCAATTTGGCTATGTCGCATGACCTTGGCACCCAAGCCACCACTATGGGCACTACTCAAGGCTTTGGTAATTTGGCCACCTCTCTTGGCTTGGGCACTTTGGCCACCACTCTGAGCTCCAGGGCCATTACACTTGGCAATTTGGCCACCTCTCCTGGAAAGGCCACTCCACCTAGCATTCTGGCTTCTTCTCCTGGCAGTGCTCGGAACCTAACAGCTGGTTTTAATTTGGTCTAGCCACGAGGTAGCTCGTAGAAAGGAAAGGAACCTGCCTGCGTGTCCTTTCCCATCCCCTCCACTCTGGGGCCAATTTTGGCAAAGCGCACACGCAATGACCCTGGCAGTGGCATCTCTGCGATGAGGTAGACGTCTCCTCTAGCCATCAAGCTCCCTATGCATGACACCCGGACTTCAGTGAAGAACTCCCTGTCACCTGTGTAAAGCACCTCGCCACCTGCACGGATTGAGGAGGACGACACCTGCTACATTTGCCCCATCCTTGAAGAAATACCTTCTGATGCCGAAGCTCCCTCTACAACTGGTTAACAAGGTTTTTATGTGGTTCAATTTTACTTTCCTGTTTTTTGTTAAGTATCATACTGTTAGCTTATCCACAGCTTTCATGGCTTTGAATTCGCATCTTGGTCTCAGGTTTTTTTTTTTTTATCTTTTTGGGTCTGTATGGCCTTGGCAATGATGTTTTTCAAGGTTGGCATCTAATAAAACCACCTCAGTATGTAATTTCCTCTGTATCTCTACTTCTTTTAGCTTAATAGAATTTGCAACAATTACAAAAAAAATTATTGGGCTAACCATCGATAAGTTAGAGGGTTGTTTGGAAGAAGCAGGTTGTGTTGGTACGACTGTATCTGAATAATCATCATCATTTTTCCTCTATGCTGATGATATTGTTCTTATGGTAAGGTGTCTATGTGATCTCGACAAGCAACTAAGAATTCTCAAGAATTTCTACTCTAGTATGGGTATGATTATTAACAATAACAAAACAAAAGGTAGAGATAACCAAATCCAAAATGATCACTTACGTTGATTTCGTGTATGACAACAACAACTTGGAGGAAGTGTCATCATACAAATATCAGATAATATATCTTCACCACAAGCTTAACTAGAACTATAACATCGAGAAAAGGATAAATGGAAGGTGGAAAGCTTATTTCAACCTTCAAAACAATTGTAAATTAGCAAACTTTTGGCTATGGGATAAAAAGAAACTCCTCTTTGAGACTCCGACACTCATGTTATCTTATATGACTATGAAGTTTGGGGCTGTGTGACATCTCTAGATAATCGTGGAGAAAGGTCGAGTAGATCCATAAGCATTTTGTAACTAATAATCTTAAACTTAAAGGTGATACACCCTATCCTATCCTCCTCGTAGACGTGAGTCTCCCCCATTAAGAGCATGTCTATGACTATATACCTAAGGTACAAGAACAAAATAAACAACATGAAAGATAAGAGGCTTCCTAAGATTGCTTCCAACTCTAGTCAAAACCACCTATGACTCAAGTGAGGTTGGCATAAAGATGTCAAGTTTTACCAAAATGGTTGGGGAATCAAGGAAGATGCCACTTTAGTGAATATAAACAATATTAAAAATATTATTACATCTAAATTTAAGGACAAATTGTGGCACGATAAAGAAGTAAAGGACAAGATAGAATTAAGATACTACAAGGAGTTTACTAATACTAATTTAGACAACCAGAGTATTTCTTTGTTTTAATTAACATAAAAAAGAAAATTAACATTACTAAACTAAAAAATATTGGTCTGTGCTACCTAAATTATGGCCCCTACACTGAGTGGGCCTAATGGTTAAGAACATGTGTTTCCTCCTAAAAGGTGATAGGTTCAAATCCAGAGGGGGGTAGGGTATGTACACCTTTGCTGTAGACTTTAGTAGTTACATCTTTGCGCAAAGGGGGGTCCCTTGTCCCACAAACAAGGGAGTCTCATACACCAAGTTGGTGTATGGCTTGGTTGTGACCTTAAAAATAGATTGTTATTATTATTATTAAGAATGAACCCTCATGAGTTCCATATGAAACAAAACTTGGTGTATGGCTTGGTTGTGACCTTAAAAATAGATTATTATTATTATTATTATTATTATTAAGAATTAACCCTCATGAGTTCCATATCAAACAAAACATTGAACAATTTCTAAAATGCCATTAGCCAAAATAATTTGTTATCTTTGTTACACTAAGAGGGTTGAAGATGGATTTTTTTTTTTTTTAAATGTCATGAGTATACCCACATTAAATCTCAAGTTCAAAATATTTGTTTACACAAACATTCCTAACCTTCTAACTAATCAAAATATGATGATTTAGAAATGTTTCTCTTTAAGCTTTTTGAGCACATAAATATAATTTTAAAGCAATCCAAGTAATTTCTTATAGTTTGTTTCTTAAGGTCTAATCAAGTAAAGTCAAGCTAAGTAGAAATCATGATATAATCTTTGACCAGATCATAATTTTTCATTATTCAAATTCCATTTTTATTGCAAATAACCTTATTGCATCCAAATTGTGCAATCTCAATAAATTATTTTTACAATTCCAACAAATTCTAAGAGCTCCAACCAAATTCAAACAAAAATAATAATAACAAGGCTAGGAAAACTATTCTCACAATAATAACTATATTACTATCATCGAATATTGATGAAAATTAGTTATCATCATCATATTATATTAATAACTATCATCAAATATTAATAAAAATTAATTATCATCATTATTATATAAATATTGATGAATATATACAATAAATGATACCTTCTTTTTGACATGATTATTAAACACCCACATTCTCACTATAGCTTAAAATTAATTTTTAATCATTATATGTGATATATACATTAATCATAATTTTTGGATCATTAATATATACATTTTTTTTTCAGCGGAAAATTTACCTTTTTGCTATTCCGAAGAAATCAAGGAAAGCTAACAACGTACCGGAAATTTCAACAAACTTCCTCACATATCGTGAATGGTAAGTGAGCAAACCGTCACCAATAATTCAAATCAGAAGATGTCTCAACAGATTGAACGCAGGTGGATGGAATGAAATCCATCAACCATCATTAATATATACATTGTAATCACTTATGTTTTTAGGGACATTAATATATGAATATATACATTGTAATCACTTGTGGTTTTTGGGGTCATTAATATATGAATATTGATTGATATATACAATGGGCGAGGCCTTCTTTTGGTGTGATTTTCCAATGGGACAGAGGTCCTCTAAAGTAGGGAATAAGTTATATCTTTTGAGGAGGAGCTTTCCGTGCTAGACTTTTGTGTGACATCCTATCCTTTTCACTGGCCCTTTTGATGGTGGAAGTGTGTGAAAAAAGATTTTGCTTGTAAACACCTTTAATTAAAAATTCAATTAAAAAACATGTTTAATTAAAACGTATTTTATTATTATTATTATTTGACAGAAACCAAAATATAAGGGAGAGGGGCTCTAGGCGGTGTGGAGTGGGACAATTTGGCGACGAGTTAAATATAAAATAGGTCTCTAATTAGATTTAGCGGGGAACCCGCCAACATTAGCTGCGGCGGAAGGAGCCCCCACTATGTATGTTTTGACTGTTTCTTTCGTGGGTAACCGCTATCTTTGGAGGCGATCTAGTTACTTTTTCTATATTGGCGGCAGGTACTGCCAGGTTTGGCGCATTTATGACCCTCATCTCACGCCTCGGGAGGTTAACTTCGTGGCCATTTTTGCCGAGGAGGCTAAAGGTCTCGGAGACGACAGCAAACCAACAAACCCACCCCTTGGATTAACGAATTAGGGCTGGAGTTAGCGGTTACCCAAGTGCAGAACCTGCGTTAAACTAGAGTAGACTAGAGCGGCTCCGCCAAATAAAGCAGTTGAGCTGCTAAGTTGCTGCGTTAGCAGGACTGCTGGAGCTCTCTGCATTCTCGGAGCTTCAATCAATCCATACTCTATACTCTGTGCAGTTTGAAGTCTGTGAAACTAGCTGTTGAATGTGGGGTTCCATAGGGCATTTGGGCACTTGTTCTGCTCATTTGGGGGGCCTTGGCGGCGCTGTTATAGACTAAAAACTGGTGTGAGAAAGGCCTTACACTATGCTGCCAATCCTTGATTCTTAGCAGGCTGAAATGGGTTTTCATGGGTTTTGATTAGATGAATAGCAGTTGTAAAATATTGGTTTGTGCTGCTAAATTATGGCCCCTTCACTATCCTCCAGCTACGATTGCCTGTCCCATCTGCTCTGTGGGGAAGATGCCAGCAATGTAGTGGGTTGCTGGGATGAGGATGACAGTAAAATCGTCTGTGGGGAAGATGAGGGTTCAGGGATTCAACATTTGCCCGATTTCCCAGTTCCAGATGATGGCGAAATAAAGGTCTTAGTGAAGAAGGAATGCCAGTTTATGCCTGAGAAGTCCTATGTACAGTCGTATCAAAGCCTCGGATTGGATTTTGCTGCAAGGCAAAACGCCATCGGATGGATACTCAAGGTACCTTAATCAATAAATCAGTAACTTCCCCTATGGTTCCTTAATTACTAAACCTATATCTTGAAGGTTTCTTAATCAATAAATCAATTTCTCCTCTATGGCTTATAGATGGTTGTGTGTACAGGTTCATGGCTATTACAACTTCGGCCCACTTACTGCCTATTTGTCTATTAACTATCTAGATCGGTTTCTCTCCAGACATCCACTACCGGTAACTTCAGATTGCCCCATGATATATATATTTTCTATTGAATTTGAGTTTGCAATTGTAGGATTCAGTGGAGTTGATAAAATGAATTGGATTGCTTGCTTCCTGTGAACAGAAAGGCAAGGTCTGGATGCTGCAGCTGCTCTCTGTTGCTTGCTTGTCTCTGGCCGCTAAAGTGGAGGAAACCCAAGTTCCCTTCCTCCTGGACTTGCAGGCCGAAGAGCCCGATTTCATGTTCGAGCCCCGGACTATCCAAAGAATGGAGCTTCTGGTTCTCAGCACTCTTGAATGGCGAATGCTGTCCGTTACACCGTTTTCGTTCGTCGACTACTTCTTGCAGGGCGGGGGAAGTAGGAAGCCACCGCCGAGAGCTATGGTGGCGCGAGCTAACGAGCTCATACTCAACACACACGCAGGTATCACAAAAATTCTAAAATCTGATGCAATCCAATGCCCTTTTGCTTCTAGATGTCCAATACGGTCCGTTTTAGCTTGAGACAGAGGTGGTTCATAATGCATTATCATAATCAAAAGCTTTCCCAATCCAAAAGTTGGTTGTGGGTTACTAGTTATACCATCCTTCATACCTTTGGTATTAACATTGCCATTGAAAACAGTTTTGATGATTTGATAATCTACAAAGCTGGCTTTCAAGTGCAAGTTATAGCATTGGCAACAGCTTTGATGTTTGCCATTTTGAAAGCTGGCTTTGATGATTTGATAATCTAGAAGTTGGCTTTCAGGTGCAAGTTATAGCATTGGCAACAGCTTTGATGCTTTGTCATTTTGAAAGCAAGCTGGATTTGCATTGCAAGTTATAACATCTTTCATTACTCTTTTAACATTGCCAATCCCCAATTATAGTGCCAATTCTTAACGGCGTTGATGCTTTGCCAATCCAAACACTGGGTTTGGAGTGCAAGTTAGAGCATCCTTCCTCACTCTGGTATTAACATTGGTATCTACATTAATTATGATGTTTTGCCATTTGAAAGCTGGCTTTACGGTGCAAGTTATAGCATCTTTCTTAAATCTGATATTGACATTGGTATTTGCATCACCAACAGTCTTGATACTTTGCCATTCTGAAAGCTCGCTTTAGGGTGCAAGTTATAACCTCATTTCTAACATTGCCTTTGCCAATAGCTTTGATGCTTTGCAGTTGGATTTAGGGAGTAAGTTTTGCAGCATCCTGCCTTGCCCTGGTATTATCGTTGCCATTGCCATCATGGTTTGTCATTTGATGCTTAGCAGTTGTGGATTTAAGGAGCAAGTGATAACATCTTAGACTTAATCTGGTATTATCATTGCCTTACATTGGTATTATCATTTATCATTACCATTAAGGACAGCTTTGATGCTTTTGCCATTTTGGAAACTGGCTTTGAGGTGTTTTAGTTATATCATCCTTCCTCACTCTGATATCAACATTGCCACTGGCAAAAACTTTGATGCTTTTTTAATTCAAAAGCTGGCTTCAGGGTGCAAGTTTCCTTCCTTGCTCTCTTGTGTTATCATTGCCATTGCCAACAGTGTTGATGCTTTTGGAAATCCTAAAGCTAGTTTTGGGGTGCAAGTTTTAGTTTTAGCATCCTTCCTTACTCTGATATATATTGCAATGGTAAACAACTTTTGATGTAATGCTTTATGGTTATCTTTGACTTGTGGTTGTTATCTAACAGTGCTGTGATAAGATTTTGTTCGGTATTATTATACTTATTTTCGTCATTAATATATTTTTTTGCCACTAAATGAATGGATCCAGTGGATCCAGTTACAGAAATTATTAAGGGTTGGGATTTTAAGATCTGGTTTTGTTTTTGTGATTTTTTTAACAGTGGTGGATTTCCTGGAGCACCGACCATCCGCCATAGCTGCTGCAGCTGTTATCTGTGCAGCCGAGGAGGTGTTGCCCCTGGAAGCAGCCCAGTACAAGAAGAGCATCCTCTCATGCCCGCATATAGACAAGGTAAGCGCATCAGCACCATTTTTCTCAATGCAGCCGAGCTCAATCCGAGCCCATGGCATTTAATCAGTGCCACCCATTTGTTATTCTGTTCCTGGATCTTCAGAAGCTTAATCTGAGAGCCTAATACTGATAATTAACGCCTCCCATTTGTTTTAATTTACTTGATTCAGGAATGGGTGTTCGGCTGTTATGATCTAATTCAAGAAGTGCTGATCGAGAAATTCTCGACGCCTAGAAAGGCAAAATCCGCTTCATCTTCCATCCCGCAGAGCCCCGTTGGAGTGCTGGACGCCTTCTGTTCAAGCAACAGCAACAATACTTCACTGGAAGCCAGCTTAAGCGTCAATTTGTACGCCTCCGTCGCTGCTAAGCGCAGGAAGCTCAACGATTACTGCAATGCATGGGGAATGTTTCAGAACAACAACTGCTAATCAACCGCTAGATCGAAGGCCAAGGACTAAAACCAATCCAGCATTGTGTGGATTTCGAAGGTTTACAGGAGGGATTTGATACCCTCTCGAATCAGGGATCTAAAGTGCTAGTTTATTGATTTTTATGATCTGAGCCCTGATCACGGATCAGGTGTTGGTTTTATTGATTTTTATGACACAGTCAAAGCTGTTCCAAGCTTTCCAAGACTCCTAACATATGTAACAACAGAATTCATGAGCAAGAGAATTCGTTGAATTCGTTCTATATACTTATTTTGTAACTCTGAGACAGACGAGTTAAATTATAGTCCTGAAAGTTTCGATCAATTTATATTAAAAACAGAAATTCCTGCGACGTTGGTGGCTCTATGAATCAATATGGAAAAATCTGTACTTGCTTCCTGTGAATGATTTTATTGGACAACAACTATTTTCTCGTGATGAATTCTGATATTTTATGCCATTAATGCGGAAATTGTACGTCCCCAAGGGGGTTTTAATGATAAATTGTGTGTGCCGACCATCATTATTAATGTGCAGTCAAATTGGGAGCGTTGAACAAAAGTGAGTAGAGTGGGACTGTGGGACTTGGGAGGGGTAAGTGGAACCCTAAATCCAATGACGGCGTGAGGATTCACGAGATCCAGACGAAGTGGTACGTTGGATTCTCGCGTTTTGATGGGGACACGTGGCATAGCGTGCCTGCTTTAGTGGCGAATGCTCCCCCACAACTTCCACCACCCTAGAACCCACTTTTCCACTCCTTTTCCTACACACCCGCTTTATCGAGGCTAACTTTAATCGCCTAATGGTCATAATGCTACAAAGCTACAGCAATGCAGTGTTGCCTTTTCGCAGTATTTGACACTGCACTACTTAAGGCTTATTGCTGCTCAGAGATCCAGTAGTTAGAAGAGCCTCCGTCACAGTATTCAATGCTTATTGTTGGTCAAAGATTTAAAGATTTAATGGCTAATAGAGCTTCTGTCACAATATTCAATGTTACACGCTAATTATTACTTTTCATTAGTTTTAGTTAAATCTTTAAAATATAATTTATATTTAAAATATAAATTAAATTTAGTAAATTACATTATAAGAAATAAAAATAGAAAATATACAAGGATCCCACATATACCTCTGTAGTTGTCAAAGAATTTAACCTTGCTCTAACAACATCTAGAAATCTTATGAAAGTGATGATTTGGAGAGGATGACTTAGATCTAGAAATCTAATGAAAGTGATCATTTGGAGATGATGGCTTAGATCAAATTGCTTAATCACTTTATCAAAGTGATGATTTGGAGAAGTTGATTTAGATCAAATTGCTTAATCACTTTATGAAAGTGATGATTTCGGAGAGAATGATTTGGATTGAATTGCTTAATCATTTGAATTAATGATTTATATATTTTGGAATTTCAATGTTTTTTATATGTTGTTTTGGAGATATTGTCAAAGTGAAGAAAATTGCTCAATTTTTTTTTGATTTTGAGTTGGCAACCATGTTGCATGTCATCTTCTCTTACTAAACATGTTATGTTTTTTATGTTTTTAGGAGACATGTTATGTTTTTTTATGCTTTTTAGTTTCTTCCTTGTAAAAATCATGGTGCTTTCATCTTTATGTAGTTTTGGAGATATTGTTATGTGAAGAAAATTGCTTAACTTTTAGATTTTGAGTTGTCAATCATGTTATCATGTTGCTTGTCATCTTCTCTTACTAGACATGTTATGTTTTTTTATTGTTTTTTAGTTTCCACCTTGTAGAAATCACGGTGTTTTTCATCTTTATGTGGTTTTGGAGACATATTGTCAAGTGAAGAAAATTGCTCAACCCTTAGATTTTGAGTTGGCAACTATGTTTCCTTGTCATCTTTTTTAATAGACATGTTATGTTTTTTTATGTTTTCTAGTTTCCTTCATAAACCATGGTGCTTGCCATCTTTTCTTAATAGACATGCTATTTTTTTATTTTCCTCATTATAGGTGCGTTGAGTCATAGTATGTGCCTCATTTTGCTTTTATAGACATGTTGCATTGGTAAGACTTTAAATATTCAAATTAGTGTTGTAAGCCAATGCTTTCACTTCTTCACAATAATGTTGCAAATAGGTTGTTGAGCACTTGAAGAACTTTGGCCCTTTGTTTTTGAACCAAACAATGAGGAATACTAGTCTAGTTGAAATAAGAGACTTGCGGCTTGAAGAACATGAAATATAGTTTTAAAATTGCACTACCAAGAGTTGATTGTTTAATTTTGGAGATGAGACAAAATATATTGTTACTTGATATTAGATTATAGAAGAGACTTGGAAAATTGAGATTCAAAAGCACAAAGGGACTTGATGAGGTAGGCATGAAGGAGGGGTATTAAGCATTAGAATACTGGCAAGAAAAGAAGGAGATGAAACCTTTGAAGAAAGAGACACAAAGAGGAGTAATAGTGTAGGTCAACCTATCCAACATTAGAGGCACCCTTGTTGACCCTCTGAATCTATAGTAATAAGTAATAAAATTGCACTACAAACCTATAAAAGTAATGAAAAAGTGTCACCTACCAAAGAGGGGCAACAATGCCAAGTTACATCAAAGAAAGTGCCCACCAAATGTACAACTAGTGGGTTGTAGTATGGAGGCTAGCACCAAAAGGAAATGGGCTACACTCTAACCAACACTGAGAGGGACAATGTGAACCATGAAGCAACATTGAAACCTGTGAAAGGAGTGCAAATAAAATAAAGCAACCAAAAATATCTTACCTCAAGTGTAATAGGATGCTATGCACCACTCAGGAGATGGTGATGAGACCAATGTTATCATTGGCAAAAGGGACAAACCAAAATCTTTGAAAGCAAACCTTTGAACAAAGGTTTAGAAAGGAAAAAATATAGCAAGTTGGAGAGTGAATGACCATATTGAGAAAAACAATGAGTTTGAATTATGGTCAGGAAGGATAAAACATCATAGGCATTCTCTAAATTGTTAGAGCCTTTGTTCCCTTAAACCTCATTTAATGAGATTGTTGATGTATCCCCAAGCAACACCATAAGGGAATATATACAAAGACAAAGCATGAATGCATGTTTTTGCTTATTCCCGAGTGGTCCAACAAGAGCATCCCAAAAGCCCATGTGTAAGGCTTTTTGTTGGCTTGAACGGTGGACCAAGACCCAGTTAGGTGTCCAACATAAGTGTTGTAGTCTAGCATTGGCGTATCAATCATTAGTCACAGGGAAGGTCTCACTCGAGGGGCATTGCAAGGACCTTACGATAGTGCAAGACCAATTAAAATAATAGATGATGCAAATATAACTACTTTATTGACCATCCCATCACCATTATACCCATATATTGTGTTCTTTAAAGATGCAACACTTCAAACCCATACAAGTTCATTTATTAGCATCATAAGTTATCTCCAACAAGGAATAAGCATCATCCATATAAAATAGACACAAACACATTTAGAGTGATGCCATTATTCCATTCATTTCTGTCAAAATCGTATTACATAATAACAACAATAACAACAATAACAACAAAATCAATGATGCCATGGTGAGAAGTGTTGAGTATGCCCCACATATCATGTTTGAGCCACACACAACAAGGAAATAGATTGAAGTTATGTTACCCACAACCTCTGATGTTTCATGACAAATTACTCTCTGTAACAACACTACCAACCCCCCTGTTGTAGGTTAAAGCAACATATTTCCTTCTTAAAAGGAATATATTGTGAAGGGTTGACAATTAGTGGTTTCCTAGAACATGTCAAAGCTTCAATGCACTAGGATATTAAAGGTTTTAAGGGTTGGTATTCACTAGACAGATCATAAAATAGGTTAAGTATTGGACTATTGAGCAAAAGGGTGAACTACCTTTGCTCAATGTCTTTTTTGGACAAAAGTGTAGAACACAATGCTTGACAATTGGTGGATGGATCTACTTACTAACTTGTCAATCAAACCAATGTCATCTCCATCAAGCAAAGGAAAGAATAAACAACGTCCAACATAGGTTCTTGTGCTTGGAAACCATTCTATTTCAACAAGAAAATGAAAGGGATCCATGCCAAATTGCCTAGCAAATAATCACATATGCCAACCAAGCAAAGAAATAGGACTATGAGGATAACACACATCAAAGAGACATTGGTTGATAAAGATATAATTGACATAGGAATCCATCAATAGAGTTATGATTGAAAAAAGGGTTATCAACATGTAGTTCATCAACAACAGAAGTGCCTAGAAGAGGTGATCATCGACGAAAAAGTTGTACCTAGAGAAATGCTACTAGCAATGAAGGACATAGAGAATGCAAATGATTATGATAAGAACTTGTCGTTAAGGTAGTGGTCGACAAGATGCACATCAAGATCCATCATCCCCTATATAGAAATGAGATCGCTGAGTTGAAACTAAGCACCCTTATGCCATTTGTAGAATGTTGGGTCACTATACACACCATTGCTCAAACCTTCTTACAATTCATCAATCTTTCATTGCCACCTTGCAACATCCCCCCTCTTGACATTCACCCACTACTCCTAAAGTTGAAGCTCCACCTACTTCTCTCATCAAGACCCAATCTCCCATAGTGCCCTCAACTACCCACCACATAGGTGACCCCTCCCTCTAACATAGTGTCATTACTCCCAATGGTGAGGCTCCCTTGGCTTCGCCCATTGTGCTCACCTAATATCACCACCTATCGTGATCTCGAATCACCTTCGACATTAGACACATGTATAATAGTGCCCTCGGCTACCCACCACATAGGTGAACCCTCCTTCTAGCATAGTTTCATTACTCCCAATGGCGAGGCTCCCCTGGCTTCGCCTATTGTGCTCACCCAATATCACCACCTATTGTGATCTCGAACCACCTTTGACATTGGACACATGTACAATGTATAGCTTTTTATTTCATTTTTTTTAACATTTTCAAGTCAGGCACTTTATTTTATGTATATATGATATCATCCCAAGAGCCATTTTTTCCATTTTCTACAAGTTTTGTGGCCCAGAGCAAGTGTATTGACTACACAAGCATATATATGTAGGATTTTCCCTCTCCAAAAATGCATTTCAACCTTTTTACATCATTCAATTTGTCATAAGTTCCACCTCATCCCAACGAGTTGCCACACCACTCCAAGTTGTTTTCTTGCACTTGTCAGAAGTGGCATTCTTCCATAAATGGGTTTCCATTGTTCAACACACTTTGCATCAATTGTAGTTATGTTCTCCCACTAGGTGAAATTATTCCCTCACATGTATTAGACATAAGTAACATTCACTCCCATATACATACATACTTAGTTATGATTGGCTCATTTTGTAGAGATTGTACACACACATATATCACCTTCTATTTTGTTTCATATATGGCCTCTTTTCTCTCTCTAACTCAATAAAATAAAACCTTATGATTTGCATCATTTTTTGCTTTCATTAACGTTTTTGGTGTTTTTTTTGTAGTTTTTTTTATATGAAAAATAGACATTATTTCATGGGTTGAGGCTAACCTTTAGTGAAAACTTTAACTTCATGTCTAGTGCCAAATTTAGCTTCCTTTTTAGTGTTAGGTTTAGCTTCATTTTTAGTTTTGACTTTCTTGAGTAACTAAATAAATTGAGAGAATATTTTCAAAAAGAATCTAAGAAATATCAATTGCTAAAAATAAGCCATTAGTTGTCTCAATCCTCATGAGTGTGAGGGCATTTCTATTATTTTATTAAAATTCCTTATTTTCCCTCATAATAACTCGAAACCTACTATTTCATTATTTTCTTATTTCCTCTCTCTCTCTCTCTCTCTCTCTTATCTTCTCATTTCTCCTTTATCCCTCAAGGTTTCCTTCCTCGAGGTTTCATCCTCAAGGAGGATTGGATTTTAGTTTCATGGAGGAACACCCATGAGTAAGGTAATATATTCTCCCTTCCCTCCTTCTCCTTCCTTTCTCTTTTACTTTGATTTCCTTATTTGTATTGTGTTTTCTTGTTCTAGTTCATATATGCATTTTTAATGGCAAATATTTTGCGGGAATTTAGTTCAAGTAGTGTTCATTCCTTTACCATATTTTTCATTTTTAACTTTTTATTTACTTATTTATGTAAATTTTGAATTTATTGATAGTTGGTGCTAAAATCAATGTTAAAAATGAAGCTAAACCTTGCGTTAAAAAGGAAGCTAAACCCAACGCTAAAAATTAAGCAAAACTCGACACTAAAAAGAAAGCTAGAGTCAATGATAAAAATAAAGCTAAAGTCAATGATAAAAAGAAAGCTAAGGCCAACAATAAAAAGGAAGTTAAAGCCAACGCTATTTTGAAATGCCTTTTAGCACCAACTTTAGCATCGAGCAATTGTGCCAAATTGAAAAAAAATAACACTAAAATTTGACGCTAAAATAGGCTCAAATTACCTATTTTGTTGTAGTTAATTAGGGCTCTCCTTATTTCCTCTCTCTCTCTCTCTCTCTCTCTCTCTCAAAACTTATTAAAATACATGATGTATTTCTACTATGCGATGCTCTCCTAACCTTACATGGATTCATGGGTGTATGTTATCATGAAACTTTCATCTATTTGTGACACTTAAGTGACTTGTACCAAATACATTACAAATTCATTTTAAGCAGTTTATAATCTCAAAATCAAGGAAGGCAAGCCAATTAAACAAGGAGATTAGAAGTCAAATTATAATTTGACTATTTGAAGAATTATGTATCCTTCCCTTGCATGAGGTGTGCATCTAAATTGGAAATCCTTAGTGAAACATGATGTTACTATTGAAGTGTAATTATTGCTAATCTATAGCTCATTCAATCACATGGTCACTTCAAAGACCTTGTTGGTCAAGGGACACCGATATCAGTGAACCAAACTCATTCAATATGAAGATCCTTAGCCATTCCTAGTATTATCGCAATCACATGGGTTGGGATTTAACTATCAGCTCCATTTCACTCCAAGAAAAATCTATAAATGCAAGCCTCCCTCCATTTCAACAAACTCAATTTGTGTAATGTTATGCTACAAGTTTTTTTCTAATGCCCTTATGAAACCCACTTGCTTCAATCCTTTATTTGAGATTTTGTGTGATTGCGCTGCCTATTTTCCCCACATTTGATCATCTCATAAGTATAATGTTGCATAAATCACATCAAAATCATAGAGTTCAAGAGAGGATAGAACCACCCAAAGAGAGAGCATTGGAGGTCACTTCCATTACTCCTCGAAATGAAATATTCATTTTCATCCCACCACGTAAATCCCTTCAAATGCTTTGCATGTTTTTTTCATTAGATTATGGACTAACTATTTGGAATACTAAAATTGATAGGGAATAGTATAATTGCCTTATTTTCTCTAAATTGCAAACTCATTGTAAGATAGATCCTACACTTAAATTTGAATTCTCCTCTTCTTACTCCATCCTAAGACTAATTTTGCAAAAAGATTTCCCCAAAATTTTCCTCCCTTTTCCTCTATAGTCTTCCTTTGACTTGATGCTAGGAGATACTTAAGATTGAACCAGCTCATTCACACATTTTATTCATGTCTACCTTAGTGGATCCAACCATCTACGAAGGATACATCCTTACACAAAGCATTGGGACTTGTTTTAAGGTAAAGTAAATTGTCAACATGAGATTGACGATTATAATTACTGGTTTTAAGGTAAAGTAAATTGTCAACATGAGATTGACCATTATAATTATGTAATCATCTTTGGATATGAGGCTTATTCAAATATTTCATTATATGCATGTTTATATTATGAGGCTTATTCAAATATTTCATTATATGCATGTTTATATAATGACGAATATTTGTTGGGTTAGTGAAAGTGAGGTAATATTATATATATATTTTTAAATAATTTATTTTAATTTATTAAAGTGACATTCTTAAATTAATAAAAAAAATGTTAAATGAAAAATTCAACAACATAATGATTATAAAATGTCCTACCTTGATAAATGATTTATACTCAAATCATTGCCAGATTTTTTTCTTGCTAAAAACAAATTTGTCAACTTGAAGTTCATAATAAAGATGCTTGTCGGTATCAGGAATGTAATACATTAATCTTGAATTTATTTCTTCATACACAAATTTAAGTTTGCAAGTGTTTAGGCCCAGTTTACATGCACTTTGTTCAAATTAATGATAATTATTTTACATAGAAGCATTATGTTGTAGAAAATAATACTTTATTCATCATTAAAATAATTTATTTTTAAAAAATAGAGAGAATAATATAGATGCAAAATTATATTTTATATTTATATTGAAGAAACGTCCATAATTGTAATAATAACTAGCATAGATCCAAATTCTAAGTTCTATTAAGCGCCGAGAGGGATCAAATCTCCCGAGGTACAAACCTCTCCTTGAATAGCTCCTTGAGTGCAATACCTGAGCCACCTAATCCTAAGCTCTAAAGTCTCTAGTTTAAGTCTCATATTTACCTTTTACTTTGTATTATTATTTTTTGTTTATGGCTGACATAATATTTATTACCTTTTACTTTGTATTATTCTTTTTTGTTTACTTTGTATTATTTTGTTACTCTACAAACACTCTAAAATCTCATATTTACTTTTTACTTTGTATTAAAAGTAAAAAGTAAAGTCTCTAGTTTAAGTTTCATATTTACTTTTTACTTTATATTATTCCTTTTGTTTATGACGACATAATATTTATCACATAATCCTAAGCTCCAAAGTCTCTAGTTTAAAGTCTCATATTTACTTTTTACTTTGTATTATTATTTTTTGTTTATGGACGACATAATATTTATTACTTTTTACTTTGTATTATTCTTTTTTGTTTACTTTTTACTTTGTATTATTCTTTTTTGTTTACTTTGTATTATATTTACAAATGTTATTTATGGCCGACAAATATCCACAAACACTTGACTTACAAGATCTCCCTCATACAAATGTTATTTATGGCCGACAATATCGACAAACACTCGACTAACAAGATCTCCCTCATATTGGGCTATAGAGCGCCTCTCGGCGCAATAACATTAATATAAGTGTTCACATGGGACATTTTAGCTTCTACAAAACAAAAAGGTAATTGAAACGACTTTCTTTGGGCTTCTAAAAATGACAAACATGGGTCGATCCAAATCAAAATTAGCAATCAAAATGGAGAAAAACTAGGGTTAGTAAACGCTCATGGGGTGTAGAATAGACGGTGAATGGGTGTACTGTCAAGGCACTCCTTGCGTAAGGTCACCAATTCAAAATTCCGTGGGTACAAGCCTTACAAAAAAAACTAGGGTTAGTAAACAAAACCTTAGGTTGATAAAAAAAATGAGGAATGCAAAAACCTAGACTGAATGGAAATGGAGAAATGATAGGAGAGATAAAAAAAAGTAAGGTAAGTTAGAAAGGATTAATGTTTTAACAATGTAGATTGATCATTATTGTACCATAGAATGGGGTGTCGCCTAGTAGGGATTGCCTTTATGTGCAAGTATAGTATGAAAACATATTCAATCCCAGTTAGTAAGAAAGGCCATTATTATTCACCTCATTGACGTATTTGGTGATCTTTTCAAATATGTTTGGTTCTCTTTTGATATATTGATTTGAGTATCAATGGAGATGAGGGCTAAGGTTAGGGTGGCTCTACCAGAAGGGTTCCACCGGAATATGGATCCTAGCTCTTAGTTTCTATCATATTTTCACCTCAACATGTTGTGCGATGACCTTGTTGACTAATCTAAGGCTTTGTTGTCATAGGAAGAAATATTATTGATCATTATGCCCAATCTTGTCAACAATTGGACACTAGAGGGTAAGGGCCCATTTTTCACCATGGACAACGCAAACTTTAATGCTCAAATCAAATGTTGGGCTTGACAGAGCCCAAGATAAAGGAATAACACCAAATTTGAATGGATCTATCATAGGCCATTATGATTGATTTAATGTTCTAAAGCTTCATGAATATTTTAGAGATGGTAAGGGTTTATTTTCTACCACCCCTGACTTCTTTGTTTCTATTTGGTCCCCAAGTGTCTAACTAGGGTTTTGGGCTAGTCTTTAAGCCATATTTCATGTGGAGGAGATCCTATTGTAAAATCACTAAATCCATTGTTGGGAGCTGATAACAAAAGTTTTTCTCCACAAATCAAGTTTTTGGAACTAGGAATTAGTTCCCATATAGTAATTGTCACCTCAAGTGGCTCAACAAAGGCACAAACCATAGTGGAAGACCAAAAAAGAGAAAGGTTTGGATCCAAACAGAGGAAAGGTAAACAATGCATTTGTTGGAAAGCATCTTTGATTCACTTAGTTATGGGTGAAGATATTAACATGCACCAAGTGGTCACATTGGCAACATAGAGTCTTGTGAGTCATATTTGATACTATAAGATGAGTGACAAATTCTTGAAGGAATGGATTAAGTAGCGCTAGGAGCCATATCTTGGCTACCACAATTTCACCTTAATTTGGCTCAAGGTTGGATAGCCTTTACTATGAAGGAGGCCGAAGATGTAATGAAGGTATTGGGTCAGCCCTGGCAATGGGATTCAACATTGACATTACTAAAGCAATGGTTCCCTTTTTTTGATGCAAGGTTGGAGAACGAGCCTTTATAGTTTTGGTCTAGGTAAAAATTCTAGGATTGCCTCTGGAATTATGGTCTTTGGATAATCTATAGGGTTCCTTATAGATGCTGACATGTCATTTTTGGAGATAGGGATTATGACCATAGGGAAAATTCTAGTGGGATTGGATCTCAGGGATGGACTTACAAAGGAAATGATAATCCAAAAAGTTCGTATCTGTCATTCATAAATTTTAGATTATTTAAGTATACCTTTTAGGTGAATCTGACTTGAAATTCAAAAATGAAAAATAGGTGAAAAATGGATTGTTCACATAATAAGGTGGATTCATCTGTCGTGAGACGAGGAAAACCTTAGGCCTTTGTGGAAGAATAAATATTGAAGGAACAAGGATCATCTCCCGTTTCTCCTAGGAATAGGGATACCCAACTTTATGGAGAAAATTAATGAGCACATGCAGGCCTAGATGCAATGGCATCCCCGGACCATGTAAAGTTGAAATATTCTTCTATATCAAGTAAGCTTTCCTCAACTCCCCCTTTGAACATTCCTTTAAATAGAAATAATGGCTCTTGCAATATCTCTTTTGGATGAGGGTCTAGTTGTGATGGGCATAGGATTTTGGTGGAAAAGGATAATGGGGTTAGCAATTCCTTTGCTTCAGAGTAGGATGCTTATTTGGGTTCTATAGGAGATCATTCTGGTCATATTCACGAGCCCCCCCCTTATATGAATAAGGAAGCCTTCAATTTGGAAAATGAGGGTTTTGGGGAGAAATGCCAAATACTATCTTAGACCTAGACCTAAAGATAAGGACATGAAAGAATAGACCTCTATACTAGGATTGGACCGTATGGATTTATCAACACCTTTGGGTTCTAAAAGTGGTAGAAAATACTCTATATTCATGGCACAGGAAAAGGCCATGAAAGAGAGTATAGTGGCTAAATATAAACTTTTGGATGGGGTTCTTAGAGCAACAAATGTTGGAATGTGTAATTTTAATAATTACATGTGTAATGATGTCTAGTTGAAGTCGTAAGATGTCATAACTAGCATTGGAAGGAAAAATCAAACAAAATAAATCTTTATATTATAATATTGAGTTATCCCACATTTATAATGGAGAAAAATACTCCTTTTACCATTAATTATATAAAGAGATGGAAAATCATTTATCCCACATGTATTTTGGGATGTTATTATTCCACGCCTCTTGGTATATAATAGAGGTGAGGGAGAGCCTTTGGGCATATGGCATATCTTATGTAATGCATTATGATGTCTTTGTAATACTTTGGGATAACATATGTGGAGTGGATCTCAAGGTGTAAACGGTTTGAGATATTTTGAGGAATAAGAAGATTTTTCCCTTCCCATGGATGTTTCCCTATTTGGGGTTTCACCATGTATATCTGGTGTTCTCTTGTCTCATTATCTTATCTCCATTTTTATTCATGTTCATTGTTGTTTGGTTAGATAGAAGGCTAGAATAGTTCATGATATGCATGTTTTGTATCATTGTATGATTTTCTCATATTCTCAATATTCTAACATGGTATCAGAGCAGGTTGTTATAGTCTACCTTCTTTAGTAAAATCTTATATTTTTTTTTCATTTCAAGCAAC
The DNA here is from genome assembly GCA_027924585.1 of Larix kaempferi. NCBI lineage: Eukaryota > Viridiplantae > Streptophyta > Pinopsida > Pinales > Pinaceae > Larix > Larix kaempferi. The sequence continues at coordinate 10,163,044 of BSBM01000560.1, forward strand.
ATTGTCTCATGTTTTTACTTGAATACTTCATATTATTTAGTTTTGTGACCCGATCTACAATACCCAAGTGGTAATTTTTGCATATCTGGGCTTCATTCTACATATTTGAATTTTTTTTCAAACCCTAACGTAGAGAGATGTTTAAGGTAAAATTGGGCGGCGACTTTTAGGTCGATTTTTGAACTTTTCTATGCATATTTTTAACAATCAAATTGCAGATTTGAGTTCCTCTCGCAAAAATACTCCTTCTAGGTGTTGTTCTCCCAATCATCTTTAAGGGGGAGTGTTGGAATGTGTAATTTTAATAATTACATGTGTAATGATGTCTAGTTGATGTCGTAAGATATCATAACTAGGATTGGAAGGCAAATTCAAACAAAATAACTCTTAATATTATAATATTGAGTTATCCCACATTTATAATGGAGAAAAATACTCCTTTTACCATTCATTATATAAAGAGGTAGAAAATCATTTATCCCAGATGTATTTTGGGATGTTATTCTTCCATATCTCTTAGTATATAATAGAGGTGAGGGAGATCCTTTGGGCATATGGCATATCTTTTGGAATGCACTGTGATGTCTTTGTAATACTCCGGGATAGCATATGTTGAGTGGAGCTCAAGGTGTAATGTTGGAGATATTTTGAGGAATAAGAAGGTTTTTCCGCTCCCGTGGATGTTTTCCCATTTGGGGTTTTACCACATATATCCAGTATTATCTTGTCTATTCTCTTATCTCCATTTTTATTCATGTTCTTTGTTGTTTGGTTAGATAGAAGGCTATAATTTTTCATGCTATGCATGTTTTGTATTGTTGTATGATTTTCTCATATTCTCAATATTCTGACAACAAACACCTTGGTCAGTGATAGCTCATGAAGATGACGACCCTAAATGTAAGAGGGGTGGGTTAGCCATCACAAAAATTCGGCTTGCACATAATTGTGGAAGTTTAGAGAGTGTATTTTTCAATGCTTCAAGAGACCATGTGTGAGGGGTCATCCCCGGTTCATGATTTTAAAGATGATTTAGGGATTGGGAATTTTTCTTTGTGGAATCTTTGGGTCGATTTGGAGGAGGTTTTGACCTGAAATAAGAGGGATTTTAAATCAACATTTTTTCTTTTTCCTTAAGCCTTGAGACTATTATACATGCTTAAGAATATGGAGAGGAAATTGCAATTTTGAATGTATATGGTCAATAGATGGAGTTGGTGGCTTATTGGGACAACATATTTTCCAAGAGCTTTATAAAAAAGGAAAAGATTATAGTAGGTGGGGATTTGAATTTCTCATTGGGTGCCTCTAAAATTTCGGGGAGTTTACATCCATTAATGTTCTCTCTATGTATTTTATAAGGAGGTTGGATTATTTGTGTTTATGTGATATTAAACCTATATATTTTTGGCCTCCTTGAAGAAATATGTGTATCGGGGCCAAAGGATAACAAAGATAATAAACCACATTTTTTATGAGTGATGGTTTTATTTCTAATATGTATCAAATTAAACAATGGATCAATAATGGAGGTGAATCAAATCATTTTTTGGTGTTTTTAGAAATTGTAAGAGGACATGATAATCCCCCGGCCCATTTTAGTTTAATTCAAATTGGCTGGAGGATGAGGAGTATGCACATTTGGTTAAAGAGGCTTGGGTAAATTATGATGACACTTATTGGAAGTCAACAACCATCCAGTTTCTTGGAAAACTTAAGAAAGTAAAGAAGAATTGGATTAAGCGGGCTCATAGGAAAAAAATGAGGGATGAGAGAATTCTCTTATCAATGGAAGACTATTTGGAGAATTTTTACAAAGTAGAAATGGTAAGATTCCCATATTAGGAATACAAATATATGGTAAAGGAATTGGAAAGCAAAAGGAGTAAATTAATATTTGATAAGGAGGTTGTATGGAGGCTTAAAAGTAGGGCCTTATGGTTGGAATAGGGGGATAAGAAGACACATAAAAAATCATAAATTCTCCAACCGTTGAAAGAATGAAAATACGTTTCGCAAATGCCTAACCCAAATGGATCTTTGGCCAAATACTTTGAGGATATTGCTCATTTGGGGTAGGTCATTTCCAGGACATTTACAAAGAAGAGCAAGTAGTGAATATTACTCAGGTGGTTAAAACGACCTTCTTCTTTCCAAGCTTTGTAAATTATGCAAGAATTAGAAGTTGGTAGTAGGAATTAGTAAGGAGGGGCATCATTGTTCATTCATAATTTCCAAAAGGATAAGATCCCAGGGCCTTATGGATAGCCAATTGAGTTCCCTTTAGGTTTCAATGATCTATTAGGAGATCACTTCAAAGTTCCTAATGATTTAATGTCATTAGGTAGAATTCTAGCTTCTTTTAATTGAAATTATATTTCTCTAACTCCAATGGTAGACCATCTTAAATCCTTTGACTAGTATAGACCAATATCCTTGTGTTTTTGAATTTACAAAATTATCACTAAAGTCACATTGCAATGATAATCAAATGAATCCTATCTGAGAATATATCTAGTCAACAATTTGTGTTTCTTTCAAGGAGGCAAATTCGTGAGGCTATAGGTATATTCCATGAGGGGCTTCACTTTATAAAAATAAAGAAGCAAACAACCATGGTTAAAAAACTAGAAGATTGTCAAAATCATATGACTAGGTAAGTTGGCATTACTTGAGAACGATGTTGCATCGTATATGTTGATGTGTGCATTTTGTAAATTCAATCATGAGTTTTGTTACTTTGGTATATTTTCTAATCCTCATCAATGGACCTGCTTCTTCTTCCTTTCAACTTGGATGAGAGCTCAAACAAGGATACCTTATTTCTCCCCTATTATTTCTTAAAATGTCTAAAGGTTTAAGCTGAGGTCTGAAGGATGCCAAAAAAGAGGCCAGAGGTATCAAAGTAGGAGGAAATATTTTCCAATCCCACCTCCTATTTGTGGATGACATTTTACATTCTATGACAAATCTAGGCGAGATGCTTTGAAGGTCATGGAAGTTTTTTACCTTTATTGTAAGGCTACAAGTATGTTGATAAATATTGAGAAGACATCAATGTCTTGATTTGGGATGGATGTTGAGTCATCTCAATTATATTCTCAAATTTTCCCATATCAATAGATTGCATTTCATAATGGGGTCGAGTACTTGGGATTTATGCTAAAGCCTAATGACTATGGAAAGGGAGATTGGTAATGGCTTATATCAAAAGTGGAGAAGAGGCCTTTTTATAGTGTATAGTCATTGTGTTTCTCGTGTTGTTAGGTTGGTTCTTTAAAATCGGTTATTGAGGCAATCCATGTGTATTGGATGTCACTTATCTTTATTCCAAAAGGTGTTTTCGACATGATTAGGTTGTTGAGTTTCAGGTTTCTTTGGGTAATAAATATGGGAAAAAGGGATTGCATGGGTTATATAGAAGCAAATAGCACTACTAAAGGACCAAGGGTGGTGGGGCATAAAAATTATTTGCCTCTTCAACTAAGTGTGTGTAGAGGTTAATTATTGCATAGGTTTTTTGTGTTAAAGCCATAGATCATAAATATATTATTCCTAAGATAGTGGAAAAGTATATTCATAATCTAGTTAAAAAGTGGGAAAATGTGTCAATTGTCTAAAAGGTCATGGTTATTGCCTTCCCATTGTGGGGAAAACTTGGTTTGGAAATTTGGGAAGGGGTTAAGGGTTAGAACTAGTTTGGACATGTGGGTAGGTTATAGGGAGGGATATAAATTGTCTAGAGGTCTATTGAATAGTCTATATTAGTGGTCATTTCCTCAATTGGATTACAAAAAACTAATATGGCAACTATTTGGAGGCAACAATGGAAAGAGGTTGTTATGTTAGGTCTTGTGGATGAAGAGCTTGTTGAATGGGGTAGATATATACAAGCTTTAAGGGTGTCACATGTAAGGACTAACAATGAAGAAGACGAGTTTCTCTGGGGGAGGATTAAGTCAAATGGTTACTAAAGCCAAAAGGAAGGTTATCAGGCTTTGAGCACTTTAGTGGGATGGAATCAAGTGGTATGGTGGTGGAAGGGCATATAGAGATTTAATTGTCCAATGAAGTCTCTAATATTCTTATGGTTAGCACTAAAAGATAGTCTTAACCTAGGATAACTTGCACAAGAGGGGCACATATGGTCTAGGATGGTGTTTTTTATGCAAGGTGATCCTGGAAACTATTGAACATTTTCTTATGGATTTTCCTTTTATATTAATGTATGGTTGGAACTTGAAAATATTACTAATATTTGTGGTGCATGGAGAAGAGAATCAACCGATTCTTTCTTAGAAAAATGGTGTAAGGAGAAAACAACAAAACAGATAAATGATTTGAATGGGGTATATGGTTGTCACAAAATTCATTTTTATTTGAAGGAAAATTTATCATGCCATATCAATGTGTTGTTCAATGTATCTTTATTATTGAAGGATTCGCCCAAATAAAACTAGATAGGATAGTCAGAGAAGTTAGGGAAGAAAATAATGAAAAAAACATGGCTTAGGCATAGTTTGATGGTGCAAACCAAGGAAACCCACTTGTAGCTAGATATGGAGGTTTACTCTTTACCTGAGATGGACATCAACACTGGGCTACGTAGGGGCTTCAACAATTTAGTGAGTTCATGGCTTTAAAATTGGTGATTATGCTAGTTATTGAGAAAGATGTTCATAAGTTACAAGTATTTGATGACTCCCTCGTTGTTATCGACTGGATGAATGGATCATTTTTTCCCCTTATAAAATAAACATATTTTTAATTCAAGGAGAATAAAAAATACAATCACCATGTGCTTTTAGCACTACCCCAAAAAAGTGCTAGAGGAAGTTCTAATTACAAGGTATCCCAAAAAAGTGTTGTAGGAAGTTCTAGAAACAGGCTATAATTGAAAACCTATGAAGAAATTTTGAGCTCTTTTTCTAATGAAAAAACCATAGGCAATGAGACAATACATATTACGATCATCCAAATAAATTAAGTACAAGGAAACTAATAGCCATCTAAATCCGAGTTCCTTCTATCAAACAGAATGACATCCTAAATTTTTTTTAAGGAAAATGTATGATTTGGAAGACTGAGACCTTCCTTTGAAAATGAAGTGGCACATCACAGTTTTGTTCTCTATAGATGTGAGAGAATACAATGAACATGAACTGAGAAGCCACCTATTTTAATTGTGAATATTTTTAAACGAGAGATAGATTGTGAATCACCGAAAGACCCTTCATCCAATTGACTGTAAGTAGAGAGTTGATTAATACTTGAATACTCGCAATGTTCTTCTCCAGAGAATATTTTAGAAGGAAATATAACACATTCAATTCACCCATGTTGTTAGTGCTCTTTCCCAATTTCACCTTAAATTGAATCTGAACCCAATCGTTGAGGAAAAGGACAGACCCCAAACCAATAGTCAATATCAGATCTTAGAAAGCACCATCAAAGAATTCCCATGCTACAGAAGTGTCAATATGGATTTCTTTCATAATCCAGAGACCTTAATGATGATTGCATTGGTGAAATGAGATCCATGAGAAAATATGAGCTAAATACTGGTAGGGAGCGGTATATTTCCCTTCAAAATCAAATTGTTCCTAGCAATCCAAACACTCCAGAGAGTTATATAAATAAGTGCACTCTATTTCTTTAAATCCCTTTTATGAAACCAAGAATGGAAATAAGATTCCAAAGAGATATCATGTTAAAGGGATCGAATACCTAAATGTCCTTCCAAATACGACTAGACCTAAGCAATATAAGGACGGTTTAAAAAAAGATATCCATTTGTCTCACAACCATATCTGCATAGCATACAAATACCAAGGCCCACTTTGCCTCTTCCCTACAGTTGATCCTAGGGAAAAACTCTACCATTAAGTGCTAGCCACATCAATAATTTTGTCTTCATGGGTGGTTTGACCTTCCATATTTTGTTCCACCACCACTTAGGAATTACATTATCCTGTACAGTCTTTGAAGAGTATCCAAGCTTTGTTGAATAGGAGCCACCAATCTCATTATTAGCCCAAATGAGTTCATCATTCCCGTCTGACAATATAGTGTATGATTTATGTAATTCTGGAAGAAATGGTTCCCAAGCTAGAATCCATTGTTCCTCCATTCCCAGGGCATCTGCAGTCATCTACCCCTGTCTCCATAATGTGGTCTCCTCATAGTTTTTCACATAATTGAGAGTTTCCTTGCCAACATCTCACAAATGATTGATAATATCCATCAAGAGAAATACATTTATGTTACAACCCATAATAGCATCAATTCCCACTCTAATCTTGTGGCCATTCCCAAACTTCCTAGCTAAGTAACATCCTAGGATAGGGAAGGATAGAGTCATTGAATTCCATTGAATGGACACATTCTATATACTTTTACTCTCCTTTCTAATCCAATCGAGAATGGAACATGAAATAATGATCCTTTTCCAAAAACCTTTGGTGAAAATGTTCCACAAATATTTTGCAGCAAGGGAATGACCAAAAGGATGAATGCTTATAATACCGCATCCCCCCAGCTCTTTAGGAACTACAAATTTCTGCCATCTAACCCAATGTGTACCTTTGTACTCACTACTACTTTGCCAAATAAAATTAAATCAGAATTTTCTAATCTTTTTCAAAACCCCCTTACGGATGTGAGCTAAAGTGCGCCAATATACAAGGGTAGCTTCACGAACAACTTTGACCAAGATTAACCTTCCTCCTCTAGAGAGCCACTTATTACAAGAATGAGAAATGCTTATTTCAACTTTGTTTGTCAACCACAACCAATCACTCTTCAAATAGCAATTGGGTTTGAGGATGAGGCGCAAATATTTAATACCATTTCATATACACAATGCATATCTAATTACTTTTTCAAATTTTATTTTAAGGCACAAATGCTTTTTAAATATACACGTGAGCATAACAATGGAGGAAGACAACTTGCATGGGGGTTTCATGGGATTGTATCCCAATTTGAGCAATTGATGTAATAAATCAAGGAGGGATCAATTGAGGAGGGATTTTACGTTCTTTGACTATGCTAATTGGATTGCTTGGGGTCACCTTGGCATGCCTCAAACCCCTAAAATTTGACTAGGCCAACTAGCATGTTCAAGTTCCCCCACACACCTCTAACACTTAACCTTAACTAGACTAACCAAACCATTCAAGTTCAACTTAACACGCCCCAAACACTTAAACTTGAACATACATACCAATTACAATCACCAATATGTTTAATCAATTATTTAAACTCCTTAGATTCACAAGTATCATTTTTTTGCATGAACATGTACACTATCACGACTTTTAAAATTTGTGGCTTTCTTTCAAACTTGGTTCGAAAACTAGTCTCTTATAAATATGCTCTAGTTATTTAGTTAGGTTTTGAAATACTTTACCATATAATGAACTTTGTGGTGTGTGCTACTTTACAATCAATTTGTAAATAAAGTAACAAAAACTAAAACATTTAAATATAGTTTCTAATCAATTTTCATTTTATATTATTTTAAGTAATATTTTTTTAATAACATTTTTATAAATAAATATTGATATTTACAATAATACTAATATAATTTATTTTAAAACAAATAAATAAAATGATTAATTAAGTGTTACAAAACCAATAAATTGTTTTTCATGCACGTGATTTACATATACGTACCAGAAACGTTCCTTATTACAGATGCTTAATACATCCTTACAAAAAGCATTGGGACTTGTTTTAAGGTAAAGTAAATCCTAAACATGAGATTGACTTTTATAAATATGTAATCATCCTTGGATTTGAGGCTTCTTTAAAGATTTCAATGAATGTTTATACAATGATGAAGTTGGGTTAGTGAAAGTGGGGTGGTGTTATATTATATATATATATATATATTTTTAAGGTAATTTATTTTTTTGGATTTAAGGTTGGTTTAAATATTTCGTGTACTGAATATTTATACAATGATGAAGTTGAGTTAGTGAAAGTGGGGTGGCGTTATAATTCTTATTTTTGGGATATAAATAATTTATTTCCTTGAAATTTGAGGCTTGTTTAAAGATTTCATTCAATGAATGTTTATACAATGATGAAGTTGAGTTAATGAAAGTGGGGCGGTGTTATAATTTTTACTTTTGTGTGTAAAAATAATTTATTTCCTTGGATCTGAGGCTTGCTTAAAGATTTCATTCAATGAATGTTTATACAATGATGAAATTGGGTCAGTGAAAGTAAGATGGTGTTATAATTCTTATATTTGGGTTAGTGGAAGTAAGATGGTGTTATAATTCTTATTTTTATGTGTAAAAATAATTTATTTCAGTTTATTAAAATGAGATTGTTAAATTAATAAAAATAAAAATTGTTAGATTAAGAATCTAGCATCATAATGTTTATTAAGTGTATAATATTCAAGCATTATTGTTATAGAAGTTTTTGCAAGAATTTTTTCTCATTAAAAAATAGTTTTATCAATTTTTTTAAAGTTAAAAATTCTTAAACTTATAATAAATGTGCTTGTCCCACATCATTCTACGAATGTGATTTTATTTTTTCTTTCACAAATTTAAGTTTGCAAGCTTGCATGTGCAATTTACATGCACTTTGTTAAAATTAACAATAAATTTTTTATTAATGATAATTATTTTCCATAGAAGCATTATTTTGTAGAAAATAATACTTAAATTATCATTAAAATAATTCATTTTTGAAAAAAAAGATAATATAGATGGGGAAGTGATATTTTTCATTTATATTTAATAAATGTCATTGTCATCGTCGTCGTCGTCATCATCATCATCAGCATCAGCATCAGCATCATCATCATTATCAGTGTTCAAATGAGACATTTCAACTTCTACATAACAAAAAGGCAATCAAAACGACCTCCCTAGGATTTTTGAAAAAGACAAATTTAGGTTGATCCAAAACAAAATTAGCAATCAAAATGGATAAAAGTAAGGGTTTTTAAACAAAACCCTAGGTTGATCGAAATTTGAGGAATACAAAAACCTAGACTAAACAAAAATGGAGAAATTATAGGAGAAATAAAAATGTAAGATAAGTAAGAAAGGATTAAAGTTTTAACAGTGCAGATTGATCTTATCATACCATAGATTAGGATGTCACCTAGTAGGGATTACCTTTATGTGTTAGTATGCTTTGAAAGTGTATTCAAGCTCAATTGGTACAAAAAACATATTCAAGACCAATTGGTACGAAAGGCCGTTATTATTCACCTCAATGATGTCTTTGGTCATCTTTTCAAATGTGTTTGGTTGTCTTTTGATATATTGAGTTCAATATCAATGGAGATGAGGGTTAGGGTTAAAGTGGCTTTGTCACAAGGATTCTACTGGAATCTGGGTACTAGCTCTTAGTTTGGATCATGTTTTCACCTCAACATGTTGTACAATGACCTTCTTGACTACTTTAAGGCCCTCTTGTCATAAGAAGAAATATTATTAATCATTATGCCCAATCTTGTCAACAGTTGGATGTTATAGGATAAGGGCCCATCTACCACTATGGACAATGCAAATTTGATGCTTGAATCAAATGTTAGGCTTGACAAAGCTTGGGATAAAGGAGTAACACCAAATTTGAATGGATATGGCATAGGCCATTATGATGTATTTAATGTACTAGATGCAGGTTTTATATATGGTAACGGTTTATTTTCTACTCCCCATGTCTTGTGATTTTCTATATGGTCCCCAAGTGTCTACAACTAAGGTTTTGGACCGTTCTTTAAGCCATTTTTCAGCTGGATGAGATCCTATTGTAAAATCATTGAATCCATTGTTGGGAGTTGATAGAAAAAGATTGTATCCACATATTAGGTTTTTGGAACTATGAATTAGTTCCGATATAGTAATTGTTTCCTCAAGTGAATGAACAAAGGCACAAACCACAGTTGAAGACCAAAAAAGGGAAAGGTTTGGATCCAAACATAGGAAAGCTAAACAATGCCTTTGTTGGAAAAATTATTTGATTCATTTAGCTTTGGGTGAATATATTAACATGCACCAAGTGGTTGGATTGGTAACACAAAGTCTTGTGAGTCATTTTTGAAATTGTAAGATGAGTGACAAATTCTTGAAGGAATGGCTTAAGTAGCACTGAGAGCAATCTCTTAGTTATATACCACAATTTCACCTTAATTTGGATTAAGGTTGGATGGCATTTACTTTGAAGGAGGCTGAAGATGTAATGAAGGTATTGGGTGAGCCCTGACAGTGGGAGCCAACATCAATGTTACTAAAGTATTATGCAAGGTTGGAGAAGTCCTTTATATTTTTGGTCTACGTAAAAAATATAGGATTACCTCTGGAGTTATGGAATTTGGATGTATTTAAAGAGATTAGAAACTATATAGGGTTCTTTATAGATGTTGACATGCCATTTTTGGAGATATGGATTATGACCATAGGGAAACTTCTAATGTTATTGGATCTTAGGGATGGACTTATAAAGGAAATGATAATCCAAAAAGGTTTTATCTCTCTTTCATAGATTTTGTATAATCAAGTGTACCTTTTAGGTGAGTGTGACATGAAATTCAATAGTTAAAAATGGGCAAAAAAATGGATTGTTCACCTGATAAGGTGGATTCCTCTATCACAAAAGGAGGAAAACCTTAGGCCTTTGTGGAAGAAGGAATATTGAAGGAAAAATGATTTATCTCCCGTTTATCCTAGCAATAAGGATACCCAATTTTATGAAGGAAATTATCAACCATAAACAAGCCTGGATGTGGCATCTCAAGGCCATGGAAAGTTGAACTCTTCTCCTATAGCGAGTAAGCTTTCCTCCACTCCTACTTTGAACATTCCTTTAAATAGAAACAATGGTTCTTGCAATATTTCCTTTGGATGGGGTATTTGATTGTGATGGGCATAAGGTTGTGGTGGAAAAGGATAGTGGGGTTAGTAACTCCTCTGCTTCAAAGCATGATGCGTATTTGGGTTCTATAGGAGATAATTCTGGTCATATTCATGAGCCTCCCCCTTATATGAATAATGAAGCCTTCAATTTGGAGAATGAGGGTGTATTTGGGAGCAATGTCAAATAATCTCTTAGACCTAGACCTGTAGATAAGTACATGAAAGAATATGGCTCGATAGGAGGATTGGACCATATGGATTTATCAACACCTTTGTGATCTAAAAGGGTAGAAAATCCTCTATATTTATGGCATAGGAAAATTCCATGAAAGAGAGTAGAGTGGGTAAATAGAAACTTTTGGTTAGGGTCATTAGAGAAACTAACACCTTGGTTAGTGGTATCACATGAAGATGATGACCCTAAATGTAAGAGGGATGGGTTAGCCCTTGAATAAATTGGCCTTGCACATAATTGTGGAAGTTTAGAGTGTATTTTTCTATGCTTCAAGAGATCATGTGTGAGGGGTCATCCCCGATTCATGATTTGAAAAGATGCTTTAGGGATTGGAAAATTTTCTCTATGGACTCTTTGAGTCTATTTGGAGGAGGTTTTGACCTGGAATAAGATAGATCAAACTTTTTCTTTTTCCTTAGGCCTTGGGATTGTTATACATGCTCAAGAATACGAAGAGGAAATTATAATTTTCAATATATATGGTCAATAGATGGAGCGGGTGGCATATTGGGACAATATATTTTTCGAGAACTTTATGAAAAAGGAAAAGATTATAGTAGGTGGGGATTTAATTTTGTCACTAGGTGCCACTAAAATTTGGGGGGAGTCTACATCCATTGGTGTTCTCTCTAAGTATTTTATAAGGAGGTTGGATTATTTGTGTTTATGTGATATTAAACCTATCTATCTTTAGCCTACTTTGAGAAATATATGTGTCCAGGCCAAAGGATAACAAAGAGATTAAAAAACTTTTCTTGCGAGTGATGGTCTTGTTTCTAATATGTACCGAATTAAAAAATGGATCAGTAATGGAGATGAATCAAATCATTTTTTGGTGTTTCTAGAAATTGTAACAGGAGATCATAATCCCCCTCACCCATTTACGTTTAGTTCAAATTGGCTTGAGGATGGGGAGTATGTAGATTTGGTTAGAGAGGCTTGGGTAAATTATAATGATACTTATTAGGATTCAGCAACTCTCCAGTTTCTTGGAAAAACTAAGAAAGTAAATCATATTTTGATTGAGTGGGATCACATGGAAAAAATGAGGGATGCGAGAATGCTCTTATCAATGGAAGACTAGCTGGAGAATTTTTACAAAGTAGAAATGGTCTGCTTCACATATTATGAAGACAAATAGATGGTAAGGGATTTGGAAAGAAAAATGAGGAAATTACTAGACTTAAAAGTAGGGCCTTATGGTTGCAATAAGGGGATAACAACACATAAAAAAACACATAATTTCTCCAATTATCGAAAGAATGTAAATACCATTTCATAAATGCCTAACTCAAAGGGATCTTCTGCCAACTCCTTTGAGGATATTTCTCATTTGGGGTACTTCATTTCCAGGAAATTTACAAAGAAGAGCAAGTAGTGAATATCGCACAAATGGTTAAAATGACCTCCTTCTTTCCAAGCTTTGTAAATGATACTTAAAGCTAGAAGTTGGTAGAAGAAATTAGTAAGGACGGGCTTCAATTTTTTATTCATTATTTCCAAAAGGATAACATCCTGGGGCCTTATGGGTGGCCAACTAATTTCTTTTTAGGTTTCTATGATCTATTAGAAGGAGATCTCTTCAAAGTTCTTAATGATTCAACATCATTAGGTAGAATTCTAGTTGATTTTAAATCAAATTGTATTTCTCTAGATCCGAAGTTAGATCATCCTGAATACCTTAACCGATATAGACCAATATTCTTATGTAATTGAATTTACAAAATTATCACTAAAGTGATTGCAATGAGAATCAAATGAATCATATCTGAGAATATATCCAATCAATAGTTTGCGTTTCTTTAAGGAAGGAAAATTTATGGGGCTATATGTATAGCCCAAGAGGGGATTCACTCCATAAAAACAAAGAAGCAACCAACCATGGATTAAAAAATAGAAGGTTATCAAGATCGTATGACCATGTAGCTGGATTTACTTAAGAATGATGTTGCTTCATCTCAATTTTTGTCTGCATTTTGTTAATTCAATCATGGGTTTGTTACTTTGGTATCTTTTGCGCTCCTAATCAATGGATCTTCTTCTTCTTTCTTTAAACTTGGATGAGGGCTCAAACAAGACTACCTTACTCCTATCCTATTATTCCTTTAGATGGCTAAAGTTTTAATCCGAGGACTAAGGGATGCCAAAAAAAAGAGGCCAACTTAGAGGTATCAAAGTAGGAGGAAACATTTTCCTATCCCGCCTCATATTTGTGGATGGCATTTTACATTCTATTACAAATCTAGAGGGGTGCTTTGAAACTCGAGGAAGTTTTTCACCTTAATGTAAGGCTACAAGTATGTTGTTAAATATTCAACAGTGATCAATGTATTTCATTGGGCTAGATTTTGGATCATCTCAATGTATTCTCAATTTTTTCAATATTAGTGGATTGCATTTGAGAATGGGGTCGAGTCCTTGGGATTGATGCTAAATCCTAATGAATATAGGAAGAAATATTGGTAATGGCTTATATCAAAAGTGGAGAAGAGACCTTTTTATGGTGTAATCATTGGCTTTCTCATGTTGTTAGGTTGGTTCGTTAAAATCAACTATTGAGGCAATCCATGTGTATTGGTTGTCACTTACCTTTATTCCAAAAGGCGTTTTTGACAGGATTAGGTAGTTGAGTTTTAGGTTTATTTGGGAAAAAAATATGGAAAAAAGGGATTGCATGGGTTAATTAGAAGCAAATAAAACTACCAAAGGACCAAGGGGGTTGAGGCATAAAAATTGTTCATCTCTTCAACTAAGTGTGTGTATAGGTTCTTTGGGTTAAAGTCATATAACATAAATACATTATGCCAAAGATAGTGGAAAAGTCGATTCATAACCCAGTTAAAAGTGGGAAAATGTGTCAGTTGTCTAAAAGGCCACGATTATTACCTTCTTGTTGTGGGAAAAACTTGGTTTGGAAAGTTGGGAAGGTGTTAAGGGTTAGAACCGGTTTGGACTTGTGGGTACGTTATGGGGAGGGATATATATTATCTAAAGGTATATTGGATAGTCTACACAAGAGTGGTCATTTCCTCCTCAATTACATTGAAAAAACTAAATTGACAACCATTTGGAGGTAGGAATGGAAAGAGGTTATTATGTTAGGTCAGGTGGATGGCAAACTTATTGAATGGGGTATATATATACAATGTTTAAGGTGGAACATGTGAGGATTAAGGATGAATAAAATGATTTTCTTTGGGGGAGGATTAAGTCAAATGGAGATTACAACCCAAATGTAGGTTATCAAGCTTTGAGCACTTCAATGGGAGGTAATCAAGTGGTATGGTGGTGGAAGGGCATCTAGAAATTTAATTGTCCTCTAAAGTCTTGTATATTCTTATGTATATCACTAAAAAAAAGTATTAACTTCGGATAACTTGTAGAGAGGGGCACATATAGTCTAGGATGGGGTTGTTTATGCAAAGTGAGCTTGGAAACTATTGAACATTTTCTTATGGATTGTATTTTTGTTATTGATGCATGGGTTGAACTAGACAAGATTACTTATATTTGTGGGGCATGGAGAAGAGGGTCAATTAAGGCTTGCTTAAAAAATTGGTGTAAGATGAAAACAACAAAACAGATAAATGATTCACCTTTATTGGTTGAATGGGGTATATGGTTGTCACAAAATTCATTGTTATTTAAAGGGAAATTTATCATGCCATAGATTCAATGTGTTGTCCAATCTATGTTTATTCTTGAAGGCTTCTTCCAAATAAAACTAGATAGATTAATAAGAGAATTTAGGGAAGACCATATTGAAAAAAACATGATTTGGGCATGTTTTAATGGTACAAATCAAGGAAACCCACCTGTAGCTGGAGATGGAGGCTTGCACTTTACTTGAGATGGAAAACAATGTTGGGATAGGTAGGCGCTCCAATAATTTAGCTAAGTTCATGGCATTAAAATGGGTGATTATGCTAATTGTTGAGAAAGATGTTCATAAATTACAAGTATTTGATGACTCCCTTTTTGTTATCAATTGGGTGAATATGTTATTTTTTCCCCTATAAAATAAACATATTTTTAATTCAGTGAGAATAAAAATACAATCATCAAGTTCTTATACCACTACCGCAAAAGAGTGCTAGAGGAATTTCCAATTATATATTATCCCAAAAAAGTGTTGTAGGAATTTCCAGATATAGACTATAACTAAAAAAATGTGAAGAAGTTTTGAACTTGTTTGCTAATGTAGAGGCTATAGACAACCTGAAAATACATATTACAGTCATCCAAAGAAAGTAAGTAAAAAAAAACTAATAGCCATGTAAATTCAAGGTCCTTTGATCAAATAGAAGGACATCCTAAAATTAGTCTAAGAAAAATGTATGACCTGGAAGACCGAGACCTTCCTTTGAAAGTGAATATGCATCATGGTTTGGTTCTATGTAGATGTGAGAGAAGACAATGAACTGGAATTGAGAAGCCACTTATTTTAATTGTGAAGCTAGTGAAAGGCAAGAGATATTTTGAATCAATAAAATACCCTTCATCCAATTGATCGTAAGTAGAGAGTCATTGAATACTTGAATATTTCCAATGTTCTTCTCAAGAGCATACATTAGAAGGAAATATAATGCATTTAATTCACCTGTGTTATTAGCACCCTTTCCCAAATTAGCCTTAAACCGAATCTAAACCCAATCATTAAGGAACAGGACAAACTCCAAACCAACAATCGATCTCGAATCCTGGAAAGCACCATCAAAGAATTCCCATGCTATAGAAATGTCACTATGGACTTATTTCACAATCCATGGACCTTTATGATGATCGACATTGGTGAAATATGAGAGCAATGAGAAAATATGAATTGAGGACTGGTAGGGAGGGATATATTTCCCTTAAAAATCAAATTGATCCTAGAAATCCACCCCTCAAGAGTGTGTCATAAGGAAGTGTTTTCCATTTCTTTAAATCCCTTTTATGAAACCAAGAATAGAAATAGGAGTCCAAAGAGATATCCTACTAATGGGATTGAATACCTAAATGTCCTTCCAAAAGTGACTAGACCTGAGTAGTATAAGGGAAGTTTAAAAAAGATGTCCATTTGTCTCATAGCCATATTTGCACACCATACAAATACCATGGGCCCACTTCGTCTCTTCTCTGCAATTGATCCTAGGTCAAAACTCTACCATTAAGTTCTAGCCACATCAATAAGTTTTTCTTCATGGGTGCTCTTACCTTCTGGATTTTGTTCCACCACCACTTAGGAGTTACATTATCAAGTACAATCAATGAGGAGTATCCAAGATTTGTTGAATAGGATCCACCAATCTCATTATAATCCTGAATGAGTACATCATTCCCATCTGACAATCTAGTGTGTGATTTTGTAATTCTGCAAGAAATAGTTCCCAAGCTAGAATCCATTGTTTCTCCAGTTACAAGGCATTTACATTCATCCACCCCTATCACCAATATAGTGTGGTCTCCTCAAATTTTTCCACTTGATTGAGAATTGCCTTGCTAATATCCCGCAAATTGTTGATAATCTCCACTAGGGGAAATACATTTCTATTAAAACCCATAATACCATAAGTTCCCACTCTAATTGTGTGGCCATTCCCAACCTTCCAGGCTAAGTAAGACCCTAGGATAGGGGAGGCTAGACTCATTGAATTCCACTTATTGGACACATTTTGTATACTTTTGTTCTCCTTTCTAATCCAATTGAGAATGGAACAATAATCCTTTTCCAAAGGCATTCTTTTGTGAAAATGTTCCACAAAGATTTTGGCAACAAGGGAATGACCAAAAAGATGAATAAATTTAACACCCCATCTCCAATAATCCTTTTCCAAAGGCATTCTTTTGTGAAAATGTTCCACAAAGATTTTGGCAATGACGAAAAAGATGAATAAATTTAACACCCCATCCCCAATAATCCTTTTCCAAAGGCATTCTTTTGTGAAAATGTTCCACAAAGATTTTGGCAACAAGGGAATGACCAAAAAGATGAATAAATTTAACACCCCATCCCCAAGCTCTTTAGGAACTGCCAATTTTTGCCATCCAACCCAATGTGTACATTTGTACTCACTACTGCCTTGCCAAAGAAAATTAAAACACAATTTCTAATATTTTTAAAAACCCCATTAAGGATGTGAGTCAAAGTGTGCCAATATATAGGGATAGCTTAAAGAATAACTTTGACCAAGATTAACCTACCTCCTCTAGAGAGAAACTTATTACACTAATGAAAAATGCTTCTTTCAACTTTGTTTGTCAACCACAACCAATCACTCTTCGAATAACAATTGGGTTTGAGGATGAAGCCTAGATAAAGTTAATACCGTCTTCATATACAAAATACATATATAACTAAATTTCCAAATATAATTTTTAAGGCGCAAATATTTTTTAAAATATACTGCATGAGCACATGGGAGTTTCAAGGGGTTGTATCTCAATTTGAGCAATTGATGTAATAAATCAAGGAGGGATCAATTGAGGAGGGCTTTTACCTTCCTTGACTATGCTAAAAAAATGCTTGGGCTCATCTTGACATGCCTCAAACCCCTAAAATTTGACTAGGTGAACATGCATGTTCAAGTTCTCCCCACAAGTTGCTAGACTAACCTAACCATTCAAGTTTAACTTAACACGCCTCTGACACCTAAACTTGAACATACATACCAATTACAATCAATGATATGTTTAATCAATTGTTTACACTCCTTAAACTCATAACTATCATTTTTTTCCATGAACATATATGCTATTACGACCTCTAGAATTTAAAGAAAATGCGGATTTCTTTTAAACTTGATTTGAAAACTAATTTCTTATGAATATGCTTTAGCTATTTAATTATATTTTGAAATACTTTACTATACAATAAATTTTGTAGTATGTGGTTGTGCCACTTACTTTATAATAAATTTTGTAAATACAGTCAAGGATACGGTGGTCCGTTGGTGGGGATAGATGGATTTCATTCCATCCACTCGGGTTCAATTCCGTTGAGACATCTTCTGGCTTGGATGACTGGCTGACGGTTTGCTCGTACCATCCACGATATGTGAGGAAGTTTGTTGAGATTTCCTGTGCGTGTTAGCTTTCCTTGATTCCTTCGGAATAGCGAGAAGATGATTTTTCCGCTGAAAAAAAAAATTGTAAATACAATTTTTTTTTTAAATCACCTAAGTAGATTATTATTTTATATTATTTTAAATATTATTTTTTCAATAATATTTATATAAATAAATATTAATATTTACAATAGCATTGATGTACAATAGTAGTTGTTTTATAAAAAATAAATAAAATGATTAATTAATCAAATGTTATAAAACAATAACTTGTTTTTCTGCACATGATTTTACATATCCTTACAAGAAGCGTTCCTTATTACACATGCTTGATACAAAAAACATTGGGACTTGTTTTAAGTTAAAGTAAATTCTAAACATGAGATTGACGTTTATAAATATGTAATCATACTTGGATTTTATGGTTATTCAAATATTTCATCCAATGATGAAGTTGGGTTAGAAAAAGTGGGGTGGTGTTATAATTTTTATTTTTTAATAATTTATTTTTAATTTATTAAAATGAGGTTATTAACTTAATAAAATTAAAATTCTGTTAAATTAAGAATTCAACTCATAATCATTAGAAAGTGTTTTATACTCCATCATTATAGTTGTTATAAAAAATTACTAAAAAAAATTCTTTCACTAAAAACAAATTTGTCAACTATGACTAAAAAAATATTAAATTTATAATAAATGCCTTGTCCCACATCATTTCTACTAGTGAGATTTTATTTCTTCGTATATAAATTTAAGTTTGCATGTTTGTATGTGCAATTTACATGCACTTTGTTCAAATTAATAAAAGGATGTTTATTAATGATAATTGCTTTTCATAGAAGTATTATTTTGTAGACTATTATTAAAATAATTCATTTATAAAAAAAGTGATTTTTTTAATTTATATTCAAGAAATGTTCATAATTGTAATAATAATAATATTAATATTAATATAAGTATTTACATGAGACATTTCGGCTTCTATATAACAGAGAGGTGAAACAATTTTTTTTGGGTGTTTGAAAATGATAAACTTGGGTCGATCCAAAATAAAATAATAATAATATTAATATTAATATAAGTATTCACATGAGACATTTCGGCTTCTATATAACAGAGAGGTGAAACAACTTTTTTTGGGTGTTTGAAAATGACAAACTTGGGTCGATCCAAAATAAAATTAGCAATCAAAATGGAGAAAAACTAGGGTTTGTAAACAAAATCCCAGGTTGATCGAAAATTGAGGAATACAAAACCCTAGACTGAACGAAAATGGAGAAATGATAGGAGAAATAAAAATGTAAGATAAGTGAGAAAGGATTAAAGTTTTAACAATGCAAATTGATCTTTATCATACCATAGATTGGGATGTCACCTACTAGGGATTGCCTTTCTATGTTGGGATGTCACTCTACCACAGACCACCTCGTTACATTCAGAGGATTATTGAGGAGGGATGTCATAATAATAAATCCAATCTCTTTTGTTGCTTCGTAGAATTTAGAAAAGCTTTTGATATGGTGCCTAGAAATAACCTGTGGAATAGATTAGAAGAGATAAAGGTTCCTTTCGAGTTGAGAGCTGCCACAATAAGGTTATATGAGAATGTCATTGCCAAGTTCAAGAACTTTGAGGGATTGTTAAAAGATATTACTTGTAATATTGGATTTAAGCAAGGTTTCCCCTCTCCCCTACCCTTTTTGGCATCTACATTTATAAGCTGGAAAGTTGTTTAGAGGAAGTTGGTTGCACTTGCACAACCTTCGTCAGGATAGTCATCATCATTCTCATCTATGCTAATGATATTGTTCTTATGTCAAGGTGTCCCTTGGATCTTGATAAGCAATTAAGAATTCTCAAGGATTTTTGCTCTAATATGGGCATGTTAACATCGACAAAACAAAAGTTATGATTATCAGATCCAAAAATGTCACTTATGCTAATTTTGCATATGATAATAGAAACCTGGAGGATGTGATTTCTTACAAACATCTCAAAATTGATATCCATCGCAAGCTCAATTAGAACTATAGCATTGACTAAATGATCAATGATGGGCGAAAAGCTCACTTTGGCCTTGAAAACAATTGTAAATTGAAAAACCTTGTGATATGGGATTAAAAGAAGTTCCTCTGTGAAACGCTCATCACTCCCGTTATCTTGTATGGCTGTGAAGTTTGGGGTTGCATCATCTCAAGAGAATCTTGGAGAAAAATTGAGCAAATCTAGAAGCGTTTTATAACTTATAACCTTAAAATTAAAAGCAATATTCCCTATCCTATTCTCCTTATAGAAGTGGGGCTCTCCTCCATTGAGAGCATTGCTATGACTAGGTACCTGATGTACAAGCATAAGATACATAACATGGAAGACCATAGACTTCCTAAAATTGCTTTAAATTCCAACCAAAACCACCTGCGCCTCAAGAGGGGGTGGAATAAAGATGCCATAGCTTGGTTAAACCATTGGGAGATTGACAAAAATGCCACTTTGCAAAATATCGATAACATTAAGAATATTATTACATATAAGTTTAAAGAGAAAATATAATGCGAGAAAGATTTAGAGGATAAAAGAAAATTGAGATACTATAAGGAGGTCATTAACCCCAATCTAGAAGATCAAAATTATCTCTTTGTTTTAACTAGTTCAAAGAAGAAAATTAACATTGCCAATATAGGAACAAACTCTCATGAGGTCCATAGTGAAACAGGGCATTGGGCAATTCCTAAAACTCCATGGGCTGAAAGGATTTTTCATCTCTTCAAGACTATGAGTATTGAGGATGAAAATCACTTTCTCTTAGAATTCCCTGCATACACCCACATCAAATCTCAGTTTCAAAATTTTTGCTACAAAACTAACCTTTCCAACCTTCTAACTTCTCAAAACTATTGTAAGTTTTTTTTTTTTTAAACTAGGGGAATCGACAACTGGGAAGGGGCTGGTACTCACATGACACCGAGTCCAGGGATCCAATCTCGTCCGTTACCACTATACCCCTAGGTGCACCCACACATCCCGCAAGCATGGGGCACGGGTAAGCTGGGGTGATTTGAACTCGTGACCTCCATTTACAACATTTCCTTCATATCAAGCGAATCATCGGTTGAGCTACACCCCTGCGGGCCAAAACTATGGTAAGTTAGGAATGCTTCTCTTTCAACTTTTTTAGCACAGGAATACAATTTGAAAGAAAAACAAATAATTCATTTCTTATCTTTTCTCTTAAGGTCCTATAGATCAAATTTGGTCTCATTGGACATTAACCATCATCATCATTGTCATCATAAAAACATATTCAATCCTAGTTGGTATGAATGGCCGTTATTATTCACCTTGGGGATATATTTTGTGACCTTTTCAAACATGTTTGGTTTTCTTTTGATATATTGAGTTGAGTATCAATGGAGAGGAGGGCTAGGGTCAGGGTGTCTCTGGTACAAGGGTTCCATAGGAATCTGGATCCTAGATCTTAATGTTGTTCATGTTTTCACCTCAACATGTTGTACGATGACATTCTTGACTATTATAAGGCCCTGATGTCATAGGAAGAAATATTACTGATCATTATGCCCAATCTTGTTAGCAGTTGGACATTGGAGGGTAACGACCTATCTACTACTATGGACAATGCATATTTGATGTTCAAACTAAATGTTGGGCTTGATAAAACTTGGGATAAATGAGTAATGCCAAATTTGAATGGGTATGTCACAGGCCATTATGGTGTATTTAATGTTATGGAACTTCATGCAAGTTTTAGAGATGGTAGGGGCTTGTTTTCTACTTCCCATGTCTTCTTTTCTTTTGTTTGGTCCCCAAGTGTCTGCATCTAGGGTTTTGGACCACTCTTTAAGCCATATTTCAAATGGATGACATCCTATTGTAAAATAACGAAATCTATTGTTGGCAGGTGATAAAAAAAGGTTTTCTCCATATATTAGGTTCATAAAACCATGAATTAGTAACTCCCTTATAGTAATTGTCATCGAAAGTGGCTCAACAAAGGCACAAAACACATTGGAATACCAAAAGGAGAAATTTTTGGATCCAAACAGAGGAAAGTTCAACAATCCATTTGCTGGAAAAACTCTTTGATTCATTTAGTTTTGGTGAAGATATTAACAAGCACCAGGTGGTCATATTTATTAGAGATAAAAACAAAACCAAATAACAATAACAATAGAACTTGGGATTACTTGGAAACCCTATTGTGCGTAGGTAAAACCATGGGGCAATGACATCTTCAATATTTTATTATTACTTGATGAAAAACTTACAATGATTTATTTTCTTATGATACAATTCCAAGGGGCACTTCCCTTTTATACAATACATATGAGGGTTCTAGAAGGAACTGAAATACATTAGAAAGGTCTAGAAATTTTTTCCTTGGGGACTCCACCCTCACACCCTTAGGTAGGGGGGCCTAGTAAAATCCCCAAACAAACCCCCGACACATATGAATTGCATGTACCACTATTCATGAAAATGTCAAAGATATGGATATTGACTTCAACTCCTAACATGATTAGCAACACAAAGTCTTGTGAGGAATTTTTGGAACCGTAAGATGAGTGACAAATTCTAGAAGGAATGACTTACGTAGCATTAGCAACCATCTCTTGGTATATACCACAATTTCACCTTAATTTAGTTCAAGGTCTGGTGGCCTTTACTCTAAAGGATTCCAAAGATATGATGAAGGTATTGGGTGAGACCTTGCAATGGGATTCAACATAGATGTTACTCAAGCAATGGTTCCCTTTTTATGTAAGGTTGGAAAAGTCCTTTATAGTTTCGGTTTGGGTAAAATTACCAAAAGATTACCTCTGGAATTATGTCTTTGGAATCATTTAAAAATATTGGAAACTCAATAGGGTTCTTTATAGATGTTGACATGTCATTTTTGGAGATAGGTATTATGACCATAGAGAAAAATTATGGTGGGATTGGATTTCATGAATGGAGTTACAAAGGAAATGATCATCCCAAAAGGGTTTATCTCTCACTCATATACTTTGGATTATTGTGGTATACCTTTTATGTATGTAAGATGTTGAATGTGACCTAAAATTCATTGTGAAAAATGGGTGAAAAAAGGGATTTTCACCTGATAAGGTGGATTCCTCTATCACAAAAAGAGGGAAACCTTAGGCCTCTATGGAAGAAAGAATATTAAAGGAACAAGGATCACCTCCCATTTCTCCTAAGAATAAGGATAGCCAATTTTATAGAGGAAATTATCGACCACAAACAAGCCTAGATGTGGCATCGCCATACATGGAAAGTTCAACTCTTCTCCTATAACAAGTAAGCTTTCCTCCAGTCCTCCTTTGAGCATTCCTTTAAATAGAAATAGTTGTTCTTGCAATATTTCCTTAGGTTGGGGTATTTGGTTGTGATTGGCGTAGGTTTTTGGTGGAAAAGGATAGCAGGGTTAGTAACTCCTTTGCTTTAGAGCGGTATGCTTCTTTGGGTTCTATATGAGATAATTTTGGTCATATTCATGAGCCTCCCCCTTGTATTAATAATGAAGCATTCATTTTGGAGAATGAGGGTGTCTTGGGGAGCATTGTAAAATACTCTCTTATACCTAGACCCGGAGATTACGACATGAAAGAATAGGCCTCAATAGGAGGATTGAACTATATGGATTTATCAACATCTTTGGGTTCTAAAAGGGGTAGAAAATGATTTATATTCATGGCACAAGAAAAGGACATGGAAGAGAGTATAGTGGGTAAATATAAACTTTTGGATGGATTTCTTAGAGCATAAAACATCTTGGTCAGTGGAATCTCATGAAGATGATGACCCTAGATGCAAGAGGGATGGGTATGCCCTCAACAAAATTGGACTTGCATATAATTGTGGAAGTTTAGAGAGTGTATTTTTCTATTTTATAAGAGACCATGTGTGAGGGGTCATCCTTGGCTCATGATTCGAAAGGATGCTTTAGGGATTTATATTTTTTCTCTATGGACTCTTTGGGTTGATTTGGAGGAGGGTTTAGCCTGGAATAAGAGGAATTTTAAATGGAACTTTTTCTTTTTCCTTAGGCCTTGGGACTATTCTACATTCTCAAGAATATGGGGAGGAAATTACAATTTTGACTATATATGGTCCATAGATGGAGCGGGTGGCTTATTGGGACAATATATTTTATAAGAGATTTTTGTAACATGAAAAGATTATAGTAGGCGGAGATTTAAATTTCTCATTGGGTTCCTTAAAAATTTGGGGAGAGTCTACATCCATTGATGTTCTCTCTAAGCATTTTATAAGGAGGTTGCATTATTTGTGTTTATATGTTATTAAACTTATCTAGCTTTAGCCTACTTGGAGAAATACGCAAGTCGGGGCTAAAGGATAACAAAGATATTAAACCACTTTTTGGTGAGTGATGGTATTTTTTTAATATGTATCAAATTAAACATTGGATCAATAGTAGAGGTGAATCAAATCATTTTTTGGTGTTTCTAGAATTTGTAAGGGGGGATCATAGCACCCCAACCCACTTAAGTTTAATTCAAATAGCTTGAGGATGAGAAGTATGTAGATTTGGTTAAAGAGGCTTTGGTAAATTATGATGATACTTCTTGGGAGTCAACAACCTTCCAATTTCTTGGAAATCCTATGAAAGTAAAACGGATTTGGATTGAGTGGGCTCGTAGGAAAAAAATGTGGGATGAGAGAATCCTCTTATCAATGGAAGCCTAATTGGAAAATTTTTCCAAAGTAGAAATGGTAGGATTCCCATATTAGGAATACAAATACCAAGTAAAGGAATTGGAAATCAAAGGACAACATTATTAGCTAATAAGCAGGTTGTATGGAGACTTAAAACTAGGGCCTTATGTTTGGAATAGGAGGATAATAACACACACACACACACACACAAAAGTTATAATTTCTCCAACTGTCGAAAGAATGTAAATACCATTTCCCAAATTCCTGACCCAAATGGATCTTTTGCCAACTCCTTTGAGGATACTTCTTGTTCAGGGTAATCCATTTCCAAGAAATTTACAAAGTGAATACTATGCAGGTGGTTAAAATGAACTCCTTCTTTCCAATATGTGTAAGTGATGCTAAAACTTAAAAGTTGGAAGAAGAAATTACTAATGAGGGGATTTAATTGTTTATTCAGAATTTTGAAAAGGATAAGGTCTTAGGGACTAATGGTTGGCCAATTGATTTATGTATATATTTCTATGATCTATTAGAAGGAGATATGTTCATAGTTATTAATGATTCAATGTCATTAGGTAGAATTCCATCATCTTTTAATTCTACTTTTATTTCTCTAACTCGAAAGGTGGATCATCCTGAATGCTTTAACCAGTATAGAACAATATCCTTGTGTAATTGAATTTACAAAATTATCACTAAAGTGATTGCAATGAGAATCAAAGGAATCCTATATGAGAATATATCCAATGAACAATTTGTGTTTATTTCAGGGAGGCAAATCCATGAGGCTATAGGTATAGCCCAAGAGGGCTTCACTCTATAAAAACAAAGAAGCAATCAACCACGGTTTAACAACTAGAAGTTTATCAAAATCATATGACCATGTAAGTTTTGGAATCGACTTAATACTGAGGGGGGGGGGTGAATCAGTATTAGTGCAATTATTAGTAGATTTTACCTTCTTTAAAACAAATTAGTCCTTACTTAATATTTATCTTTTGTTATGCATCGGTAAATAAACATTCACACTTATAAGCAACACATCATCAACACATAAGACACGATGTTTTTATGTGGAAACCCAAACGGGAGAAAACCACAGAATGATTCTTTATAGTGAGAAAGAATAAATTCAAGGAAGCGCCAACTTCATGTGTTTACCAACACCAGCTGGAAGGAGGCACCAACCCCCTGTGTTTTCTCCAGCACCAACTAGGAGGCACCGACCCCCTGTCGCTTTGTTTTACAGGAACCAACCTAAAGTAAGTTGTGACTCCCTGTCTCCTTGTTGTTTTATAGACACCAACCCGAAGGAATCTCCAACTCCTTGTCTCCTTGCCCCGTCCGACCGCCTTGATGTCCAAAATATTTTACTGCCTTGCTGATATTCAACTTTGCACACTTCTGTAGGTCTTCTGATGATGATTTTGTTGTGCACTACCTTCGTATGCATATTGTACTTTGTCACTGCACTACATACATCACTTGACTTTTCATTCCTCTCAACTCACACTTCTATCGATGACATACTTCTTGTATTATGTGCTCTACTGAATCTGTAGTCCGCGATTCTAATTTGCGTTCTCTTCTACGTGACTGCAAAGATAAACTGATTCTGTTCTTTCTATATATAATTTGCTGGTCAAAGTGAAGTACCAGTAACATATGGAATTGCACACATTCTGATGTGTCTGTTCTGATAAAGTGCTGCAGTTACTCAGATAATCTGCGACATCTTGTGCATCAAATAGTTGGTCCGTTCAATTTAACGCACTTGTCTCAGATTAGCTACATCATGATGCGCCTGTTCTTCTGCCTATCATTCTGAGAATCGCATCGCCCGCTTGGGCAGGTGCTCGCTGCCCGATGGGGGCAGGCGCCCAAATGGGACCAGGTCAAAGCGGAGCTCCGCCCCTGGGCCCCCTTTGGGCACCCACAACGCTCACCCATTGGGAGTTTTGGGTGCCCAAAGGGAGTGCCATTGCATAGCCCACGGGCTATGAAATGTGTTCCCAAAGGGTGTCCCATTGCATAAAATGTGGGCTATGCATAGCCCTAGGGATATGCATTGGGCGCCCAAAGGGACGGCCCTATGCATATCCCATGGGATATGCATAGGGCCGCCCCTTTGGGTGCCCAATGCATAACCCATCTATGCATAGGGTCGCCCCGTTGGGCACCCAAATAAATCGAGTGCTATGCATAGCCCATGGGCTATGCATTGGGCCGCTACTTTGGGTGCCCAATTCCCATGGAAAGGAGCTTGAGGGTAGGATCTTAGCTCCTCCCTCATGCGCCCAAAGGGGTGTTCCCTAGGGCCATCCTTTGGGTGCATGATCCCTTGAGCCCAATGAAAAAAATTAAAATTTACCCAGGTTTTTACAGAGGGCATGCCGAATCCCAAAGGAAAAAATCTACATTAAAACATTAGAAATTTAAAGTATTTAAAAAAATAACATTTACATTCTAAAAATTATTTAACTAACCTTGACAATGTTTGAAGCTCTTCGATGGTATTCAAAGCCTTGTGGATCGTTGTTTGCAAAGGGTGATTGTAGAAAACCAAACTACGTTAATATAGCATAAAATAAAATAAAAATTTACCGCTTTATGAAAGTGGGATTAAAAAAAATGACAAAAGGATAGAGAAAACATTGCCAAAGGAAATATAAAATATAAAGATTTATTTAAAAAAAATAGAACTAACCTTTAAAGAACTATTAAATTACTCGAAATTTCAAACGTGAAGAATAGAAAACCAAAATAGTTTATATGGATAATATTAAGTTTAACATTATTCGTCTTACGAATGCGGGATTAAAAAATGTGTAATTAGCTAATGCATTATTTATAAATTTATAGAAGAATGCATTAAATGATATTTGACTAGTGTTATGATTATTGGTTTAAAAAATTAATGTAAATAACTAATATTGTATTAAAAAGTTTGGATAGCATTGTTTACATGCCATTTTATTAGTATTATTATAATTTTTATACGATAAATTTAATTATTTTTAATAGTGTTATGATTGCGTTAGAAATGTGTGATTTATTTTTTTTTTAAAAATTGGAAGGAATTTTTTGAAGGGAAATTTTGGAGGGAATGCTTGGAAGGGAAAATTTTGGAGGGAAAATTTGGGAGGAAATTTTTTTTTCTTTTAGCTATAAAATTGTTGAGGGTTAACAATTGCACCATTGTACTTTTTGGTGAGGAGTGTAAGAAAATTTCATTCTCTTATACTTTTTAGTGAAAAGTCATGGAATCGTCTGAATCAATCTCAATGTCTGAAAATGTACATGAAGATGGTGGAAATTTTCATTTAAGTGGGGATTTCAAAGGCACCGATGATGATTTTCCTCCAAGTGAGGATTTTAAAGGCATTAATGATGATGATGAAGACCTTCCTCCATGTGGAGATTTTAAAGACACTGACGAAAATGATGACAATTTTCCTCCAAGTTATGATTTTCAAAGCACCAATGATGATTTTGCTCAAGGAAATGATTCTCAAGGCACCAACGATGATTTTCCTCCAAGCAATGATTTTCAAGACACTAACAATGATTTTCCTTCAAGCAAATATTTTCCTCCAAGCAAGGATTTTCAAGGCACAAATGATGATTTCCCTCCAAGCCAAGATTTTCCTCCAAGTGAGGATTTACAAGACAACAAACTTGATTTTCCTCCAAGCGAGGATTTTGAGTGGATCGATAATAATTTTGGTGAGGATGAAAGCACTAATGATGGTGTAGATGATTTTCCTCCAAGCGAGGATTTTAATGGCACCGATGATGATTTTCCTCCAAGCGGGGATTTTAATGGATTGATAATGTTCCTCCCCCGAGCAAGGATTTTGATGGCACCGACGGTGATTTTCCTCCAAGCGAGAATTTTAATGAGACTAATAATGTTTCTCCTTCAAGAAAGGATTTTGATGGCACTGATGATGATTTTCTTCCAAGCGAGGATTTTAACGGTACTAATAATGTTTCTCCTCCAGGCAAGGATTTTGATGGCACAAATGATGATTTTCCTCAAAGTGAGGATTTTAATGGGACAGATGATGATTTTGGTGAGGATAAAGGAAACAACAATGTTGAAGATGGTTTTCCTCCCAACCAGGATTTTGATGGGTCTAATGATGATTTTCCTCCAAGTGAGGATTTTAATGGGACAAATGATGATTTCGGTAAGGATGAAGGCACCAATAATCGTGAAAATGATTTTCCTCCAAGCGAGGATTATGATGGTAGTGATGACAATTTTCCTCCAAGCGAGGATTTTAATGGAAGCAGTGATGTTATTCCTCCAAGCGAGGATTTTAATGGGACAAATGATGATTTTGGTGAGGATGAGGGCACCAATAATGGTGAAGATGAATTTCCTCCAAGCAAGGACTTTGATGGCACCGTTGATGATTTTCCTCCAAGCGAGGATTTTGATGGCACCGATGATGATTTTCCTCCAAGCGAGGATTTTGATGGCACTAATGATGATTTTTCTCCAAGCGAGTATTTTAAAGGGACAAATGATGATTCCGGTGAGGATGAAGGCACCAATAATGGTGAAGGTGATTTTTCTCCACGCATGGATTTTGATGGAATTGATGATGATTTTCCTCCAAGCGAGGATTTTAATGGTACAGATGATGGTTTTGGTGATGATGAACCCGCCAATGATGTTGATTTAACCTCAAGTGATAAACTTGATACTGATGAGGATAATCATTCTCCTACTAATTTTGGTGATGATAATCTCAATGAGAGGGATGATATTCCTCATAGTGAAGAGGATATTCATTCTAATGAGGATGATTTAATGGTTCATGAAACACAAAGGCAAATTGTACCAATGAGCAAGATTAAGTGTAGGACTAGGCCATTTTATATCAATCCAAAGCATTCTAGTTATACATGGTCTAGGAAATATTTTCTCACAAGTCCCAGTTCTATTACTGATTTGATTTCAAGTGAGTGTTGCCAAAAAAATTGTCTGAAACAAATACACTACAGTTATTCCTTAGATAAAAGGCAAGCATATATGTCAATGAACAAAAATATGCAAAATTCATATTTGGTAGGGTGCATGATTTCTACAAATGCAGGTTATGATTATTGCATTGGAAGTATTTTTATTTGCAGAAGGGCATTCAAAATAATCCACTCAATTGGTAATCTTAGACTATCAAGAATCCAGACAAGGCTAGAAAAGGATCCTACATTTTATTATAAAGAATATCATGCACGAGCTAGTGGGTCAATAACAAACATTGCAATGTCATGGATGCGTGACTTCGTTTCTAAGCATGGAGAGAGTATGCCATATAAAGAAACCATACACATTCGAGATAATTTCTCAAGGCGGGAAATTTACAACTTGTACAAGGAATTTGTTCAAGATGCTGAAGGAAATAACAATTTCATTAGATATGCATATTTTACAAGACTATGGAAAACAAAGTTCAACAATGACAGTATTCCTAAGAGGTCAAGGATGGGGGTTTGTAGTATATGTGCTTCTCTTAAACAAAGAAGGGATGAATCATAAGGGATAGAGAGAGGTATGTCTCTAACAACTTTATTTTTTTGGAATAAGTATCTATTACAAAATCTCATCAATGTTTTGTTTTTATTTTATTTGTAGATTCTATTGTTAAAGAACTTCAAGCACATTGAAACCAACAATCAGTTGAACGAAAAAAGTTATACAAACATCTCAAGATGTGTTATGATGAACCACATAAGTATATGGGTTTGATAATTGATGGCATGGATAAAAAAAAACTTTTGCCACATTTTGTTCGTGTACCAAAGAATGTAAAGGATGAAAATTTTATTCAGTTTCACTTGGTTGGTTGTATGGTTTTTAATGGTCAAATATCTCCAAGGGTTTAATTTACATCTCCCAATATTCATAATGATTGAAATCTGACCATTACCATAATTCACCATGTGTTGACTCATTGATCTGGTAATCTTCCTTGAGTTCTATATCTGCAATTGGACAACACCATCCAGGAAAACAAAAATCAGATTGTGTTTGGTTATCTAAACATGCTTGTTGAATTGGGAATTTTTCAGAAGGTTAAAGTTGGTTTCCTTCCTGTTGGGCATACACATGACCATATTGATCAAATGTTTAGCCATTTTGTAGTGACATTGGAGAGGAATAATGTTGGGAGCCTGCCATCATTAACTGAAATTATTAGAAAAACATATAGTCCAGAGCCTATTATACTAACATTGGAGGAAACTATTGACATGCGAAGATTTATTTTGGGATCGCATGGTGAAGAAATGTGCATTGAGAAACTTAATGACATTAGCTTTCAGCATCAATTTCATATAAAAAATATTGATGGAAAAACACTATTATGGGGTAAGAAGTACTCAACAAGTGCAGAATGGGGGCCTACATCAAGTTTAACATTTCTGAAATTCATCCCAAGTCTTCAAATGTATGCTTCAAAGTTATTGTTGTTGCAATCATCTATTGAGATTCAAAATTCACGCCGACACAATAGAGATGTTGATTCTTCTCAATGCTTGGAAGAAATCAAAAAGTATATCAAATATACATATGACTATTTTGATGTTGTTGATTCTATTTGGTGGGAGTAATTTTTCATGGAGAAAAATGACATAATTCAAACTCTACAAATGGAGATATTTTTTTGAAGACTCCATTTAGTTGGCCACAAAGTATGTCAAATGAAAATGAGGAGAGAAATTTTGAGCATGAAGGTGTTGATTATTCTCAACCAAAAGAAAGGGAAATGTACATTGGGTCTAGAAGATCATCTACACAACGTGAGGCGATGGAAGACCTTTACAGAGGCTCAATACAAGATATTAAGGAGGGTTGCATGATTGCAACTTTGGCCACAGAAGATCCACGTGGTTATCCATTAAGTATTGCAAAAGTTATGAAGGTCAATAAATAAAATGAAGAAGTTATATATGTTGAAGTACATTGGTATGCAACAGACACCCACCCATTTGATGGTGTGTACAAGCCGGAGATGGTAATTGAGAAAAAAGTTTTCAAAAGGAGAAAAATAAAGGGTCAAAATGTAAATCGTCGTCGCATAGACATTTTGAAATTATAGGATGTTGACATACTAGTTTATGACTTCCAGTTGACAAAGAAAGGCACTCTTTGCTCCAAGACTATAGAGATTATCAAAATATTGTTGGCACCAAAAATAGTTGCAACATGGGAATCTGCTAAACCAAGGCATAGATCTAGAAGGAATATGACATATGAAATGTTGGGTGTACATGAAGATTCAAATGGTGCACCCATTGATACTAGAGAAGAATACGGGTCATCTACATCTTCATCTAATTATTCATCTGAAGAAAATGCAGCTTCTGATGGTGTGTCAGAACCCATGTGTTGATTTTAATATTTGTACATGAAACATTTTGTCTTTTTATTAATATTCCATTGTTTGTATGGAAACTCTAAAGGAGTGCTTGAATTTTGATATGAATTACTTCTACGTCTTATGGTTTAATATATGATTTTATGATGAATATCATAATTTTTTATTTTATATGAAAATAGTGGTCAAATTATTTCTTGAATAATTTATGTTTAACTCAATCCAAGTTTTATATAGTGTTACTAAGAGATTAAATAATCACAATTTTCAATTATGATAAAATCATATAAAAATGCCATTTTTTTAAAAATGTTCTACTGGTAGCATTAGTTTTCAATTTAGAGCTTAAGGTTTTTGCAAACAACAATAACAAATGTTTTGGTTCATGTCTATATTTTTGACCCAAAAAAAAAGTGGTGCTATCAGTAGCAACACTTTTTTATTCGGGGTTGTTTTTTGGTGTTTTTTATGCAAAAATATGGGTTTTTATGGCTAGAGTTCTCATTTTGAGTATAGAGTTTTCGTCAAGTTGTATAACTTATTATATGTGCCCAAGGATACATCATGCATGATCAGTGTGAAGAAGTACATAAGAAAGGTACATCATGAAACATATCCTACTTCAATCAATACCTATGCATAAGTCAAATCCACCATGTCATACACATTCATGGAAGCAGTCAAAAGACTGGTTGGACAATGGTAGATGTGCACAAGCACCCAAGGAGTTGGTTGAGGAAATAATACAAGTGTGCAATCATGTTGAAAGAAGTCTCTGGTATGTGCAAGCATTGCTTGGTTAAAGTTCGGAAGTGAGCAAGCAGTAAGAAACAACAAATGGTTGGATAGTCCTGAAAGCGTGCAAGTTTAGTCAATCAGAAGATGCTTTCGGATAGTGGAACATGCACAAGTTTCAAGAAAGGTAAATCAGTTGAAGTTAGTCTATTCGATGGAACAATAGGTGCACAAGTCCTACACGTGATGACAAGGAAAAGGTCAAAATTCCACCAAGTAGAAGTTGGAGTATGCGTAGATATCATAAAGCATTAATGCATTAAGGGCGCATTACCCACAAGGGATGGTATAACAAGGGTCGCAGACTTCTCAGGTTGAAGAGAAATGATGCACACATATCTCAAAGCAATGGTACATCAAGAGCACAAGGGTACACCACCAAGGTGTAAAGTCCCACTAAGTTGTGGACCATGAAGATGAAAAAACACACAATGTATAACACATCAATAGCGCAGAAGATGACACGTGGAAAAAGCACAATCCGTGAAATATGGAATAAGGGATGTCATGACCAACTTGTGGACATACAATCTGTGCATGACCTATATAAATAGAGATGCAAGTTGGATATTTGAAGTAAGCTTGATGGAGAGAGCATAAAAAAATTTAACATGCAAAGTTTTTAGAAAAATTTGTAACTTTGATGTCATTTAAAGTGGGCAAGTCATATGAGATTATGGATTGAAATTTGGAATTATTTCTAAAGTCCTACATTATGATTAAAATGGCTAAAAATCAAAGTCCTTTGAAGAATGGGAGACTAGAGCGCCATCAGATCAAGCGGTAGGACCAGGGGATAAGCAGAGAGGAAATCCTAAGAAATATACCATATGACCTTTAAGCTATGACCAAAGGCGGAGACATGAAAGGTGCTAAAGAGTTGGACGAATAGCACTAAAGTCGTGAATGTATAAAGGAGAGAATATATCGACGTTCCAGACCCACCTTGAGGCAAATAAATAGTGGAAAGGAGTTTCGGGATAGGAAAGTGCATGAAAGTTAAAGTTAGAAGGTTGGAGCGGAAATTAAATTGCTTACCATGTGGAGGCAGTTGATGGAGTCCACTACGAAAAGCAGTTAGAATTATACCACTCATCGAGAGTTCTGAAACCACCTTGATATGAGTTGTATAAAAGGTTCGTTGGAATTTTAAAAATGTATTTGTTATTTGTTGTGTGGAGGAAAAGGAGTCGTCGAAAAGCACATCAATAAGCACAGAAGTCAACCCTACACAGAAGTCAACCCTAGGTTCTCTTGTTCGTAAGCTCACTCCACAAGTAGCTCGAAACCTTGTGTTCTCGGAATTTCTTGTCCAAATGGAGAAAGTCAAAAAGTTTGTTCCGCTTTGTGAAATTTAGATGAAAAGGAGGAAGTTGTGGTTGATAGGGAAAGGGACATTTTCAACCCCATCCTGTCTGTAGGTAGTATTTCATAGTCCAAAGAGAAGTTAATGGAGTTTAGGTTGCAAGGAAAGGATGTGTTAAATGTTTTTGGTTCTTTTCTATATTATTTTTGTGTTTAACGGACCTTACACTTCCCCGAATTCGTTGGTTGGTGTGCACCAAAGTATTCATAGACCAAAAGAGTAATTATGTAAATACCACCAAAATTCTCTATCAATTCAATGCACAGACTTTTCATGAGGTTTTAGGTTTACCTGAAACTTTTCCCCAAAACCCTGAGTCATTTAGTGAAGAAATTTTGGTAAAGTCATATAAAGGTTGCAATCCAGAAGAAAAAGAAAAGTTTTTGTTACAAGTTTTGGAAGATGGTCAATCACATGAAAACCTATCCTTCCCTTTGAATATTGATGTCTTTCAGCGAGATACCCAGTTAGTCATGTCCTTGTTGATTCAAATTTTAGGTCTTGATAATGATAGATTAATCACGAAAGTTATGTTAGGTTTCCTTCTACAAGTCAATTCACCTAAGTCATAGTCGAGTCCAATATGTTGTTTTAATTTTGATGAGTTCCTATTTGAAGCAATTCATGCTCAATTAGTGAATTTCCATGAACTGAAGCATTTCAGATATCAGTCATATCTCTTGAACATGTTCTTATGTTCAAATATTCTTGAGTTGAAGTTTCTTGGCACCATGTTTTCTCATGGCAGGAGCTTACATAATTATTTTGATATTGATTTATCCCGAGTGTTAGAAGAGATGAAATAAATGTTGCAGCCTACACCAGAAGGCCAAGCAGGTGATTGGTTCTTGTATAAAGAACATACTATAGTTAGAGTGTATGGTTTTATCAGAGCACCATATGTTTTTCCAACCATTTTAACACCAAGGGTTTTTGCCTTAGAATTTATCATATAGAGGTTGCATTCAGAAGAAGAACATTTTGGTTTTTTCAAAAAATCATCAAATGTGAAATTCCCTCTTAAATTTGCTCCATTCATCATAAAGACTAAGGCATCCCTATTTGTAGTAGAAAAATTGTTAAAAATCATGGATTTTCAAAAAGTTGAAAGGATTAATTATGATCCTCATCAAATCATATCTCAGAGGAGACAACAAAATAGAAACAAATATTATGATCATCAAACAGTGGAAGGATAAAAAGAAATAACATATTTATTGAAATTTGAACAGAATCAAGAAGAAGTAAATGTGGAACAAACAAACAATTTGGCAATGTTGGTTCAGACACCAACTAAATCTGATATCACCAATAAAAGAACTATTTTAGAAGTTGATAGTATGGAAGTCGATGAAGAAGTTTCAAGTAAGAAGGAAAAGGTGGAACACCATAAGGAAACTATTAGTATGGAGGAACGAGATTCAATTGTTTTCAGGAAAAAAAAACTACTTTGTTTTTACAACCACCTGTAAATATACAACAATATTCTTTTTCAGAAATAAAAGAATGCGAGACCAGTTGTCATTATAAATCCAGATTTGATTTTCTGTCACAACATGCAGAAAAGAAGAAGCAATCTTCAAAAGAAACTCAAAAGTTGTTCCTGCAAGCAAAGAAGTTAACATATCAAAACGTTTCTCTTGTTACAATTAAGGATTCAGAAAGAAATACTCTAAATTTTGCAGTTGTGAATGATGAAAAGTTATCTGAGATGGAAGTTAATCTTGATGATATTGATATAACAAATAAGATTCAATTGGATAGACAAACAAGAGATGTCTTGTATTCTGATTTATTACAATCCACTTCAAAAATTTCTAAGTTGCAGTTTGTAATAGGAAAGCTGGAAAATCAGTTGAGGAAAGAAAAGACAGAGAATAAAGCTAATTTGGTCTAGATTAAAAGACTACAAATGGACCTTGTGACTGTGGGGGAAGAGCCAAGGAACACTCAGTGCAGCAAAAATCTCCTTGCTGAAAAAGAAAATACCATTCAAATGCTCAAGAAAAAGTTGAAGGTGCCAAATAATGAACATGTACAATCTTCAGAGATATTATAATTACCACAAGAAAAGGAAGCCATATATCAAGAAATGATGGAAAAAAAGGTAAGATGTTAAAGTTACAAGATGAAAAACATGCTTGGGAAAAAGGAAGTTTGAATTGTTGTCACAAATTTCGGTCTTAAATACAAATCAAATTGAAGTTGCAAGTACCAGAGGAGCCAAAAGATCAATATTTATGTACAGATGAAAGAGAAATGGATAAATCTTCCACATAAGAATTGACCAGTGCTATGTCACAAATTATTTTAAAGGATGTAGAGATAGAAGAATTGGAAGGAGACAACCAGAAGCTTAAACATGAATTAATTCAAAATTCCAAGGAAAAGAAAAAAAGCTTTGAGTGATAGAAAACAATTGCAAAAGAAGGTTGATGAATTAAAGGATAGACTAACACGTAAGCTTCCATTACAAGGAGCTAAGCACCTTATATGGGATGCAATATCAGTGGAAGGTACCAAATTCTTGTCACGTTTGAATTTTATAGATGATAAAGATGCCATAGAAAACATAGCTCTCCAGAGATGTAAAGTGGAAAATGAGACATTAAGCAAAAGGCCTTCAGAAACATCTCAAAATACAATCAGTTTTTTAAACACTCTAATTTAATCAGATATGCAGAATTTTGGAATTAAAGACAGACCTTTGATTATTGTTTGGGAAAAAAGAATAATTGGTAAACATAATCAGGTTAGAGAAGTACAAGAAAAAGCAGAACAGATGCTTCTTCAAGTTCAAAGTTTCAAGAAATTATTTCAAATACTTTTTGAAAATGGTCTACCTTCTTTTGGGGACAATGATGGAAAATTAATTTCTCCAAAAAATTATCACAGTTTAATAGTGCAAGCTCATATGGATCACTTGAAATTTGAAGGTTTGGTCAAAGGGTTAACTGGAAAAACAATAATTGAAAAATTGACCGATGATTTTGAGATATTTGATCAATTCTTGATGATTAAAAAATATTTTCCACTTATATCGTATATAGCTTGCATCAAATTGGAGGTGATGATTAAGGAGATGATGGATTATGAAATCCCAAATCAAGAGCAGTGGAATATTGTTGAAAATTTTGGGAAAAGTAAATACATGTTATATTAAGAATCAATATATAGATTTCTTAATTTTAAATGAGGTTGTGGTTCCCTTTGTTATGTGCTCAAGTTTCCACATAAGCAATTCAAATCAAAATTGAATCAACACACTTACAACTTGGCCGACAACAAAGCAAATGATCATGAAGTTTAGCGACTTCTATGAAATTTCTATTTTTAGCAAAATAAAATCAGTTAGGGTTTGCTTATCAGACATTTAGTATATATTTTGAAATTCACAATGTAATCGGTGTTGGATCCCAGAGCAAGAAAAACTCAGTGATGTAATATTTTTTGAAAAGTAATTTAATGAAGAGCAGAAGTACAGGTCTATCTGGAGTAGATATTCATATGTTATCAATTTTCTTTAGTCAGTTAATTTCTCTTTTGTGAATGTATTTCCTGGTTACACCATCTTTTCACTTTGCCTCATATTTGAATGAACTACGTGAGTTGGAATTCATTTTATATGCTCCGATTCACACGTTTAAATATTGCCAATGTTCTTTCTTCCAAATTGATGCAGAATTCATCCCAGTTTGAAGCTCTGTGTTAATAAATTGTTTTCTTTAATCTTCTACCATTCTTAAGTTGTTATTTTTCTGAAGAAATGATACCTGCTTTGCCTCTGTGAATGATTATCCTACCACCAGTCTCTTAATAATTTTGAGATATATATGTATTGACTCCATACCTAATGGATTTTGTTTTTTATTCAACCACTTTGTTAAACCATATATTGTAAACAAAGATCTGGCCATTGTTTTAAAAACGTGAATTGTTGTGAGTGACCTTTGGACAACATATTCATAAGGGAGGACCCTTTGGATTGAAAAGGCCAGTTTTCAGTCCTAAAGATTGGTTTGAGGTTACCTTCTCTTGCAGTCTGGGAAAAAATCTACGTGATAACATTTTGGCACCGTTGTCAGGGAACGAAAGAGAGATCTTCCCTGAGAAAGAACGACAAGTAGAAGAGATCTGATTTCTGGTGAGAAAACAGAGATCTAGACATAATATAAACTGTATTTTTCTCCAGAGACTTCACTATTTAAGATAAAATGCGGCTCACCTAGAAACGTTGGCTTCAAGAAGAATCCATACCAAAAGAAATCTGGATCTTGACCCACCAGAGTTTATTCAAGATCTTGAAAAGATTATCAAGAAAGGAAAGGCTAGAATCCAAGCAGTTACCTTTCAAATTCAAAGGTCTATATCTTTACCAAAAGAAGAGAATAATAATTTTGAAAGTATTTCTTTTGGATTACAATTTAAAAAATCACTTTTGAAGACAAGATTAGAAACGGATTTAGTCCAAACTGTCTTTGATAGTGAATTTCAAACTTATTTTTTAGATTCTCTCTGGGATAACTTACAAAGTCCTGAGGGAAAAAATCTTCCTATTTCCTCTAAATAAATCATATTGACCATAAGAATCACCAACCTAAAACCGAAATCCTCCAAGTGGCAAGTTTCTTTCAAAAACCTAGTGTTCCTCTGTAAGACCAAAACCCTCTTCCAACACCCCCTAGAGCTATGGCTGCTAGATTTTCTCTGCTTTCTCTTCTTGTTGTGTTGCATGATATCCCTCAAAATTATGCTCATAGAATCATTTTATTTGATGGGGAAGGGTGTTTTATTGCACAACAACATTTAGATAAATTCAGTGATTTTGTGGATTTGGAGGAAGCTGATGATGATGATGTTAAGATGAGATTGTTGGCCCAGATTTTTTCTGGAGAGGTTAAAATTTTTTGGAGAGGGCTACAAGCAAGAAGTATACAAAACTATAATGAATTTGAGATGGATTTTCGTGGGAGATGGGAGGACAAGAAAATCCCTTTGCATATTTTGAACCAATATGATAATCTGAAAAAGAATAATGCAGAGTCTATTCAGGAATTTTCTACTAGATTAATGAAATTATACAACTCAATTCCGATTGATATTAAGCCTCATGTTGGAGCTGCTAAATTGCATTATGTTAATGCTTTTGAAAGTGATTTTGCATTACTACTAAGAAAAAGGAAATCAACAACTTTACTTGATATGTTGAGAGATGTTGTGGAAGTAGAGGCTAATCTTATGGCATCTGAAAAATGAAACAAAAGGTGGAAGTTGACAAAAAGAAACTTAAGGAAGAAAATCAACCTTCCACATCTCAAGTTATGGATGCTAAGTTTGATATGATGATGAAAACAATGGAAATATTTGTGGAAATAATTTCCTTGGAAAACATACCTGCTATCAGAGAACAAGCAAAGCCACAGATTATAAATACTAACTTCAGAAGACCTCCTATTACTCAAATAAGACAAAGAGACCAAATAAACCAAATTGATCAACAAATCAGGCTTCTTTGCCCTGAAAATTATGTTGTTGAAGAATATGCAGGATTTACTGACGATCAAATTCATCTATTTGATCATTTTGAGCCTCATTTTTATTTAACCAAAGAAGATTATGAAAGTGTCGCTTAAGGAATGAAGAAAACATGTTAGAAAAAAATTCAGAACAATATCAAAAAGGGTATTAGAATGCAATGATCAAATTTTAAAGAAGATACAATCTTAGGAACAAAGATTTTGGTGTAAATTCAAATCAACCTTCTACTGACCAAGATTCAACGAGTTGACAAAATCAAGAAATCCATATGAAAGATGACCCAAAGAATAATGTACCCAAAAAGTCTCCAGAAAAGATGAAAGATGTTAATGTAAAAGAAGTGGAAAAACCTCAGTCACCTTTTGACCTTCAGAATTAAATTTCTAAAATTAAGATTTCAATTCCATTCAATGAACGCTTAAAAAAATGAGTACAAGAATCGAATTTTCAAGATGGTAAAAGGAGAAGATGAGCAACATCCTGATACTTTGGAGCTTCATGATGATACTCCTACGATTGTCTTTGGTCCTAAAATTGAAGACACTTGTGAAGACGTATCTCCATTTTATGTCAGTTTGAATATTCATGATATGATCCTTCATAATGCGATGTTAGATTCAGGGCCATCCCATAACCATATGCCAAAGGCTGTTGTAGAAATTTTGGGATTAGACATTACCAGGCCTTATAAAGATCTATTTTCTTTTGATTTGAGGAAAGTAAGATGTTTGGGTTTGATTAAAGATTTGGTGGTATCATTAACTCAAATTCCTGCTAAGAGTATGGTGATGGCTGTGGTAGTTGCAGACATTCCACCCAATTTTGGGATGTTATTGTCTAGATCATGGGATTCTAAGTTGAAAGGAACTCTATAGGTGGACATGTCCTATGCTACTATCCCTTTATTTGGTGATCAAAGGATGTTATATAGAGAAAAAAAATTGGCATATGTGGTTAGCAATCAAAATAAACCTGAAAAATCATCCTATATGTTCCCTTGATGAATATATTCTCTCTTTTATTTTTTATTATGATGTTTGTCCAGGAAAATTAGACTTAAATAACCCTGAAATTTTTGAACAAAATGAGCAGTTAAAGTCTGATAAAGAAAACAAATTGAAGGACGAGCTGGATGCTAAAGGTTTATGG
Source organism: Larix kaempferi (assembly GCA_027924585.1). Taxonomy (NCBI): domain Eukaryota; kingdom Viridiplantae; phylum Streptophyta; class Pinopsida; order Pinales; family Pinaceae; genus Larix; species Larix kaempferi. The sequence goes on from BSBM01000560.1 coordinate 10,204,152, forward strand.
AATATGGAATTTGATGGAGCTGTTAGCAAAGGAGGTGTTGGTGTCGGTGTATGGATAATGTCCCCAAGTAACGATTCCACACTACATTCTTTTAAATTCGATTTTGAATTTACAAACAATGATGCAGGATATGAAGCTTTAATTTTGGGTCCTAATATCTTGAAAGATTTGAAAGCCAGAAGAATTTCTATACATGGAGATTCTGAGTTAGTAATTAACCAATTTAGTGGTACTTACCAAACTAAACATCCAAAGATGAGGTCATACAGGAATGAAGTTTGGGATTTGTTTGGAAATTTCTTTGCCGAACATAAAATTTCCTTGAGTCCAAGATAACAAAATAGTATTGCTCACACTTTGGCCACTTAAGCTAGCACTTTTAAAATCCCAATCTATCCTAACAGAAAGTATGAAATCGAAGTCAGGCATAGGCATTCAATCCTAGATAATGTGAAAAATTGGCAGGTTTTTAAATATGATCAACAGATCAAGAGGTTTATAGAGATGACTGATGAATTTGTTAATACACATATTGATGAAGAAAAACAAAATATATCAGATGATCATAAATAAGCGAAGGATAAAGTCCAAACTTATGATCCACAAAATATTTTGAGTAATATTGGAGGCAAAGAAATTATTGAATTAAAAAACAATTGCATTCCTAAAGGATTAGTTCCCTTAGAGAAATTGTTCGATAATAATGATGTAGCAAGGAATCCTAAGGTCACTCCTAATAACAATGAAGTAGAAGATATTAACATCGGGACAGATCAAAATCCAAAGATGATTAAACTATCAAAGTCATTAAGGCGAGAAAAAAGGGATAAGTATATTGAACTGATGAAAATTTTCTTAGATGTATTTGCCTGGAGTTATGAAGATTTGAAGGAATATGACACAAACATCATTCAACATATTATTCATGTTAAGAAAGATGGGAAACCATTCAAACATAAATTGAGAAGGATAAATCCGAAACTTTTGCCTCTCATTGAAAAGGAGGTGAAAAAGTTATTTGATGCAAAGATTATTGTTGCTTTGAGATTTTCTAAGTGGGTAGCAAATTTGGTCCTAGTCAAAAAGAAGAATGGGGAAATTAGATTATGTGTAGATTTCATAAATTTGAACAAACTATCCTTGAAAGACAATTATACCCTTCCAAAAATGGATCATATTCTACAAAAACTTGTTGGAGCAGATAGAATGTCAATGTTTGATGGTTTTTCAAGGTACAATCAAATCAATTCCGATGATCAAGAAAAAATGGCTTTCACTACACCATGGGGAAATTTCATGTATGCAAATATGGCATTCGGATTGATGAATGCAGGAGCGACCTTTCAAAGAGAAATGGATATAGCATTTGCAGAAGAAAAGGATAAATTCCTTGTTGTTTATATGGATGATATAACAATGTATTCCAAATCAGAAGATGATCATTTAAAACATTTGAAACAAGTTTTTTTGAAGTGTAGAAGATTCAGTATATCCCTTAATCCCCAAAAATCCAATTTTGCAATAAAAGAAGGAATTTTACTGGGCCATGTAATATAAAAGGAAGGAATAAGAATTGATCCAAATAGGGTATCAACAATTCAAAAAATCGATATGCCTAGAAGCAAGAAAGAATTCCAATCCTTCAATGGAAGAGTAAATTTTTTAAGAAGGTTTGTCCCAAATTTTGCAAAGATCATGAAATCTATTACTAATATGTTGAAAAAGGAAAATGAAATAAAATGGACTAAAGAAGCAAAAATGTCTTTTGATGGGATAAAAAATGTTATATTAGAAGCACCAATTTTAGTTAGTCCAGATTTCACAAAGGATTTTTTTATATTCTCTTTTGCATCAGAGCATACTATTGTAGGAGTTTTACTACAATTTTTTTTTTCAGAATATGGAACATCCCATGGCCTTTTTCAGTAGGGAATTGTGCGATGCTGAGCTGAAATATAACATCCTGGAGAAACAAGCATATTCCCTAATCAAATCCATCAAAGATTTTAGAGTTTATATATTACAGTCGCATGTTATTTATTTTGTTCCAAACAACATGGTGAAAGAAATCTTAACTCAACCAGATCCTGAAGGACGAAGAGGAAAATGGATTACGATGCTTTTAGAATAAGATTTGGAAATGAGACCAACACACTTGATTGAAGGACAAAGGTTAGAAAAATTCATGACTAAATCAAACTATGATACTTTGGGAATTAATTCCATCTTAGTTGTACCAGTTGAAATAGGAGCAGGATCAGACATGCAAGTATCAGAAGATTTTTTATTGTACCCATGGTATGATGACATCATTTATGTTTTGCAGAATTTACAAGCCCCACCAAGGATGAATAAAACCAAAAGTAGATCAATTAAAATGAAAACATCTAAATTTTGTATCATGAACAGTTATTTGTATTGGAAATATCCAGGCAGGGTTTTGTTAAATTGTGTACTTGAAAATGAATTTGTGCAAACTATGAAAGAATTTCATCATGGAGTTTGCGGGGGTCGTCATTTATGGAAAACCACTATTAAAAATATTTTGAGGGTTGGTTTTTATTGGCCGACCATGTTTTCAGATGCATACAAAGAAGTTGCAACATGTCATAAATGTCAGATTTTCAAGGGAAAGAAGAAATTGTTGCCCTTACCTTTAAAACCCATCTCGGTAGAAGCCCCTTTCCAGCAGTGGGGGCTTGACTTCATTGGAGAGATCAATCCAATTTCTTCAAGACAACATAAATGGATTTTGACTGCCACGGATTATTTTACAAAATGGATAGAATCGATACCTACCAGAAGAGAAACATATACTATTATCATTAATTTTTTGGAGGAGAATATTCTTTCAAGATTCGGATGTCCCAAGAGAATAATAACAGATAATGCACAAGCTTTCAAATCCAAAAGAATGATTAGTTTTTTCCACGACTATCATATTGGTCTAAATCATTCTACTGCCTATTATCCTCAAGGTAACGGATTAGATGAATCATCAAATAAAAGTCTAGTCATAATTATCAAAAAGATGCTACAAGATAACAAAAAGGCATGGCATGCCAAATTGAAATATGCATTGTGGGCAGACAGAATAAGTACCAAAAGGTCTATTGGTACTTAGCCTTTTCAATTGGTTTATGGAACAGATGTAATTTTGCCTCCCTCTCTAGGATTACCTGTGATGAAGTTTCTGCAAGATCAAGAAAAAGAACCAAATGATACCCAAAGGAGAATTAATCAGTTGATTGAAGTTCAAGAGATGAGGCAGTCAGTGTATGATAAAAATCAGCTTTTTCAAGACAAAATGAAAAAGGTTTTTGATAAAAGAGCAAAAGTTGACAATTTTCAAATTGGTGATTTAGTGTCAAAATGGGATTCCAGAAACAAAGATATTGCTAAAAAATTTGACCATTTGTGGAAAGGACCGTATATGGTGATTGCTTACCGGGGAAGTAATGCATTCATTTTGAATGACATGAAAGGAGAAGCTGTTAGTGGGAGCCCAATCAATGGGAGGTTTTTGAAACACTATTCTACTTAAGAAAGTAAATATATCCACTGTATATAGCCATTGTACATTTTCATTAGAGATTGGTTATAATAAAAATTCGTTCAATTGTATACAGTCTGGTTTTTCAGCTCACAATTTTGTTCCTAACTAAAAAAAATAGAAAAAGAAGCGGATCATAGCTTAGTTTACAAAGTTGCAAAATAGCCCAATGGATAAGGCACTTGGTCTGCAGGTTCTTTAATACCTCACAAGGAGGATAGCATCCCCAGTGGAGCCGGTGTTAACATGCAAAGTTTTTAGAAAATTTTGTAACTTTGGTGTCATTTAAAGTGGGAAAGTCATATGAGATTATGGCTTGAAATTTGGAATTATTTCTAAATTCCTACACTATGATTGAAATGGCTAAAAATCAAAGTCCTTTGAGGAATGGGAGACTAGAGTGCCATCGGATCAACCGCTAGGATCAGGGGCTAAGCAGAGAGGAAGTCCTAAGAAATCTAACACCAAGGGTTTTTGCCTTGTAATTTATCAGACATAGGTTGCATTCAGAAGAAGAACATTTTGGTTTTTTCAAAAAATCATCAAATGTGAAATTCCCTCTTAAAGGAGGTCCATTCATCATAAAGACTAAGACAGCCCTATCTTTGGTAGAAAAACTGTTAAAGATCATGGATTTTCAAGAGGCTGAAAGGATTAATTATGATCCTCATCAAATCATATCTCAGAGGAGACATCAAAATAGAAACAAATATTTTGATCATCAAACAATGGAAGGATTAAAAGAAATAGAAAATTTATTGAAATTTTAATGAAATCAAGAAGAAGTAAATGTGGAACAAACAAACAATTTGGCAATGTTGGTTCAGACACCAGCTAAATATGATATCACCAACAAAAGAACTATTTCAAACGTTGATAGTATGGAATTCGATGAAGAATTTTCAAGTAAGAAGGCTAATGTGGAACAACGGAAGGAAATTATTAGTATGGAGGAACGAGATTCAATTGTTTCAAAAAAAAACTACTTTGTTTTCACAACCACCTGTAAATATACAACAATATTCTTTTTTCAGAAATAAAAGAATGTGAGACCAGTTCTCATTATAAATCCGGATTTGATTTTCTGTCACAATATGTAGAAAAGAAGAAGCAATCTTTAGAAGAAACTCAGAAGTTGTTCCCGAAAGTAAGGAAGTTAACAGATCAAAAAGTTTCTCTTGTTACAGTTAAGGATTCAAAAAGAAATACTATAAAGTTTGCAGTTGTGAACGATGAAAAAGTATCTGAGATGGAATTTAAGCTAGATGATATTGATATACCAGATAAGATTCAATTGCATAGACAAACAATAGATGCCATGTATTCTGATTTATTACAATCCACTTTAAAAATTTCTAAGCTACAATCTGTAATAGGAAATCTAGAAAATCAGTTGAGGCAAGAAAAGACAGAGAATAAATCTAATTTGGTCCAGACTAAAAGACTACAAATGGACCTTGTGACTATGGGGGAAAAGCCAGGGAACAAGGATCATTTTAGGGGAGAAATTTAGCCCATGGGCTATTTCCATGTTTTTTTCCAAAAAATGATTCGCCAATTTGCATTTTTGAAGCCCCATTTCGCCCAATTTTGATGGGGTAAACGTTTTCACTCTAAAAATTGCTAAATTATTATATAAACTATATAAAATCCTTAGAAATTGAAATAATTTTAGAAAAATATCGCCAACTATTTTATATTTAAAATTTTAAGAATTGGTAAGATTCGCCAAGGTTTATACACTTTTAAATAAGTATGGGTCCTAAAAATTATCCCTACCAGGGAACACTCAGTGAACCAAAAAGCTCCTTGATGAAAAAGAAAATACCATTCAAATGCTCAAGAAAAAGTTGAAGGTGCCAAATAATCCACATGTACAATCTTCAAAGATATTAGCATTACAACAAGAAAAGGAATCCATATATCAAGAAATGATGGATCACAAAGGTAAGATTTTAAAGTTACAAGATGAAAAAAATGCTTGGGAAAAAGAAAGGACTTAATTGTTGTCACAAATTTCAGTGTTAAATACAAATCAGATTGAAAAGGTGCAAGTACCAAAGGAGCCAAAAGATCAATCTTTATTTACAGATGAAAGACAAATGGATAAATCTTCCATCGAAGAATTGACCATTGCTATATCACAAATTAGTTTAAAGGATGTATAGATAGAAGAATTGAAAGGAGAAAACCAGAAACTTAAACAGGAATTAATTCAAAATTCTGAGGAAAAGAAAAAATCTTTGAGTGATAGAAAACAGTTGCAAAATAAGGTTGATGAATTAAACGATAGACTAACAGGTAAGCTTCCATTACAAGGAGCTAAGCATCTTATATGGGATGCAATATTAATGGAAGTTACCAAATTCTGGTCACATTTGAATTTTATATATGATAAAGATGCCATAACAAATATAGCTCTCCAAAGATGTAAAGTGGCAAATGAGACATTAAGTAAAAGGCCTTTAGAAACAACTCAAAATACAGTCAGTTTTTTAAACACTCTAACTCAATCAGATCTGCAGACCTTTGATTATTGTTTGGGAAAAAAGAATAATTGGTAAACATAATCAGGTTAGAGAAGTACAAGACAAAGCAGAACATATGCATCTTCAAGCTCAAAGTTTCAAGAAATTATTTCAAAGAATTTTTGAAAATGGTCTACCTTCTTTTTGGGACAATGATGGAAAATTAATTTCTCAAGAAATTTTTCACAGTTTAATAGTGCAAGCTCGTATGGATCACTCGAAATTCGAAGGTTTGGTCAAGGGTTAACTGGAAAAACAATAATTGAAAAATTGACTGATGATTTTGAAATATTTGATCAATTCTTGATGATTAAAAAATATTTGCCACTTATATCTTATACAACTTACATCGAATTGGAGGTGATGATTAAGGAGATGATGGATTATGAAATCCCGAATCAAGAGCAGTGGAAGATTGTTGAAAAATTTGGGAAAACTAAATATAGGTTATATCAAGAATGAATATCCAGATGTCTTAATTTGAAATGAGGTTGCGGTTCCCTTTGTTATGTGCTCGAGTTGCCACATAAGCAGTTCAAATCAAAATTGAAGCAACACACTACCAGCTTGGTCGACATGAAAGCAAAGGCTCCTGAAGTTTAGCAACTTCTATGGAATTTCTATTTTTAGCAAAACAAAATTAGTTAGGGTTTGCTTATCAGTCATTTAGTATATATTTTGAAATTTACAATGTAATCGATGTTGGATCTGAGAGCAGAAAAATTCAGTGATGTAATATTTTTTGGAAAAGACTTTAATGAAGAGCAGAAGTACAGGTCTATCTAGAGCAGAGATTCATATGTTATCAATTTTATTCAATCTGTTAATTTCTCTTTTGTGAATGTATTTCCTATTTACACCATCTTTTCACTTTACCTGTTACAGCGTATTTTTCCACCTTGTGAGCATCAACATTTATTGGCCTTCAGTATCCATTTTATTGACTCAGATCCATTATTTTTTCTTCAGGAACCAAGTTTCCCTATTTTTGTTCCTGTACGCTTGTTGTTCCATTATAGCCAGCGTACACGTAGGCTGCATTTAATTAGCCCGCGTACATCGAGTTACATGGTAAAAAATAGTAAAAACTCTATTTTTACTCCCAAAAAGCGGTCTTAGGGTGACGTTTGGCCCTCCATAAACCCCGAAACGACTCGATTCGACCTTTCACTTACGTTTGGAAGGCTATATATTGAGCTCTTATGGTGTATGGAAGGGAGGAGAAAGAGAGAGCAACATAACTCTAGTGTATTTTTGCTGTGACTTGAGTCTACACTCGTTGATCCTTGTTGTTGTGAACTCCTTATGTTCACCTACCAAACTCCTTGCATAGTTTGAGTTTTCCATTTTATGGAGGATTGAAGTGGTGGAGGCACAAGTGGAGGGACCTAGTTCTTGGTTCAGATCAGTTTCCTGCAAGAGGTTGTATCATGTACTTCTTGTTATCATTAATGGAAATACTCATTTTATCGTCCAATTGATGTTGTGAATGTTGTTTAAATTACATTGGGTTACATTTACTTGTTATATCATGGACCATGTTATTGATTATGCTAATGTCCTTCATATATTATATGCATTTGCTTGTATTTTTTGTTGAGACTAATCTACAGGGTCAAGTGTAGAGATTGAAAGCTCAACGAGGATCTACTTCGAACATTCGGTTGAAGGTTGGTCTTATTGTCCATTGTCTGAGCATTTTCATTTATATAACATTGTTTGAGAATTGAGTTCATTTCTAGCAGTCATCTGTCTGTTGTGGACTGCCCCATACCATAGGAAGTTTTTCTTTGTAACTTTGCCTCATATTTGAATGAACTACGTGAGTTAGAATTCATTTTATATGCTTTGATTCACACGTTTAAATATTGTCAATGTTCTTTCTTCCAAATTGATGCAGAATTCATCCCAGTTTGATGCTTTGCGTTAATAAATTGTTTTCTTTAATCTTCTACCATTCTTAAGCTGCTATTAATTTTCTGAAGAAATGATACCTGCTTTGTCTATGTGAATGATTATCCTACCACCAGTCTCTTAATAATTTTGAGATATATATGTATTGACTCCATACCCAATGGATTTTGTTTTTATTCAACCACTTTGTTAAACCATATATTGTAACCAAATATCTCGCCATTTTTTAAAAAATGTAAACTGTTGTGAGTGACCTTTGGACAACAGATTCATAAGGGAGCCCCCTTTGGATTGACAAGGCCAGTTTTTAGTCCTAAAGACTAGTTTGAGGTTACCTTGGATATTTTCTATTGCAGTATGGGAAAAATATAAGTGATAACAAGAGTTTCAAGTGTTTGTTGCAATTTGATATTCGGGGAATCAAAGGGATCGAGGACAAAACATAATGATCTAGCGAGGATCCAAGAGCACACATGCAGTAGAATGCAGGACTGATGGTGTGCAGAATGATGTTGTAGATCTATGAAGGATGCACAAGTACTTAAAGGAAGAAAACATTGAAGTATGCGCAAGTGCTTAATGTTTTGAATGACAATATTACTAACGACATGCCAATAGTCACAGATGTTGAAAGACAGAAGCGCAAAGATAGAACCGAAGTATTTCAGATAATGCGCAAATGTCTAGCTGATGTATATGAGTAGAAATGAAAGTGTGCGAAGTTGAGAAGTCCATCTGATGCGTGACAACAGAACAGTAGAAGGATCCAGCGAGCGCATCATGATGCAGATGATATGAGACAAGTGCGTTAAATCGAAAGGACGAATCTATTGATGCACAGGTTGTTGCAGATTGTCTAAAATACTATGGCACTTATATAGAACGAACCCATCAGTAAGTGCACAGTTCCATCTATTAATAATGCATTATTTTATAACAAAATATCAATTGAAATCACGGTATCAATTAGTGAAAGCAATAGCGCCATAGCAGAACGACAAAGCATACCTCAATGCAAACTGCAGTATTAGTGAGCACACAGTACATGAAGTAAGACATCAATAGAAGTGTGAATTGAGAGGAATGAGAAGTCAAGTGATGTATGCATCTCAGTGACAGAGAATCAACTACATACGAAGGTAGTGCACTACATAATTATGTTCAGAAGATCAGACAGGTGCATGGAGTTGAAGTTAAGTCATAATCACATTTTGGATATTTGGGTGGCAGGACAGGTCAAGGAGAAAGGGGGTTGTATCCTCCTTCTAGTTGGTGATGGAGAAACACAGGGAGTCGATGCTTCCTTCAGGTCGAATCCTGTAAAACCAAGAGGTCAGTGCCTCCTTCCAGTTGGTGCTTCCTTGAATGTATTATTTCTCATTATAAAGAAGCATTCTGTGTATTTCTCCCAATTGGGTTTCCACATCAAAATTCCTGTGTTCTGTGTTATTTGTCTTGGTGCATGAATGGATGAATGTTTTATTTATTTACGCATAACTAAAGATAAGAATTAAGTAAAGGATAATATGTTTAAGAAGGTAAAAATTGCTGATAACTGCGCTAATACTGATTCACCCCCCCTCCTCTTAGTATTAAATCGATTCCAACATCAATTGTATTGAAGGCCATGGTTATTGCCTTCCTATTGTGGGGGGGGATTGGTTTGAAAACTTGGGAAGGGGCTAAGGGTTAGAATTGGTTTGGAATCATGGATATGTTATGGGGAGGGATATAGATATTGAAGATCTATTGAATAGTTTACACATGAGTGGACATTTCCTCCTCAATTAGATTATAAAAAAATGAATTAACAACCATTTCGAGGAAGGATGGAAATAGGTTGTTATGTTAGTTCTAGTGGACGAAGAGGTTGTTTAATGGGGTAGATATATACAAGCTTTAAGGGTGGCACATGTGAGGATTAAGGATGAAGAATATGAGTTTCTCTGGTGGAGGATCAAGTCAAATGGATACTACACCCTGAAGGCAGGTTATCAATATTTGAACACTTCTGTGGGAGGAAATCAAGTGGTATGGTGGTGGAAGGACATCTAGAAATTTAAATGTTTTTTGAAGTCTCATATATTCTTATGATTAGCACTAAAAAAAAAATTAATCTATTATAACTTGCAGAAGAGTGGCACATATGGTCTTGGATAATGTTGTTAATGCAAGGTGAGTTTGGAAGCTATTGAACATTTGCGTGTGTGTACTTTTGCTATTAATGTATGGTTGGAATTGAACAAGATTACTAACATTTTTGGTGGATGGATAGGAGGATCAATTGAGGCAAGCTTAAAAAATTAATGTAAGGAGAAAGCAAAGTAGAAAGTAAATTCTTTACCTTTATTGCTTCAATGGGGTATATGGTTGGCACAAAATTCAATGTTAATTGAAGGAAGAGTTATCATGCCATATCAATGTGGTGTCCAATGTATGTTTATTCTTAAATTCTTCTCCCAAATAAAACTAGATAAACCAGTCAAAGAAGTTAGGGAGGGACATATTGATAAAAACATGGCTTGGGCATATTTTGAAGGTGCAAGCCAAGGAAACCCACTTATAGTTGGAAATGGAGGCTTACTATTTATCTGATATGGGAATATGCTCATGTTCAATGTTGGGCTAGGTAGGGGATTCAACAATTTAGCCAAGTTCATGGCATTAAAATTGGTGATTATGCTAGTTGTTGAAAAAGATGTTTATAAATTGCAAGTATTTGATGACTCCATTATTGTTATCAACTGGATGAATGGATCCTATGAACTGAACAATTATGTTTTAAAGCCTATATTCGATGATCTAAGGTTGGTTTGTCCCTCTTTTATGAGGTCGTGTTTGTGTGTATTTACATGGAGAGAAACATTGCAGTAGACACCTCGTCCAAAGATGGTATTTTATTGAAGCAAGGGATTTGCCACATCTATGAATATGTGGATGCCATTGTTTCTAAGTTTCTTCATAATCCATTTTATTATATATATGTACAAGTCAATATATTTTCTGTGTATAATTTTTCCATTTACTAGAGGGTGATGGATCTTGCAGTTTTTATGTGTATTATGAACAATTAGCTTGACATTATTTGTAGAATTATGATAGTGATGTTGTTAAAATGCAAATTTGAGACTAGGTAGAGGCTTTTATGAAGGGAAAATTATGGAATCTAGAATGTCTTTTATCATAAATAGTTTTAAGTGAAATGCATCCCTTGTTGTGATGTATATACTAAATGTAAATTTGTTTTATATAAATAAAATTGCAACTAGTTTTCAAAAAAAAGTGTCCACATGATATCGACATTTAATGTTGTTTTATATAAATAAAATTACAACTATTTTTTTGAATAAAGTGTCCATATAATATCAACATTTAATGCTTTCATTGTGTTTTAGTATAGTCGTTAACTAAGAATCTGATTCCACCTTTGCATGGATTTTTAATTGTATTTTAGTTGACTTTAATTAAAAACACAACTAAAGACTTCATTATACATGTAACTAAAGGTACTAGGGAAAATTTTGAAGATCCATAATTTTCTGAAAGTGTAGAAACCTTGGTGAATCTTACTAACTATGAAATTGTCAGCCATAAAATGATTGGCAATATTTTTTTTAAAATTATTCAAATTTCTAATTATTTTATATAGTTTTTGGACAATATTGGTGATTTTTAGAGTAAAAACATTTAATCCAATAGATTTTGGATGAATCATATTGGAAAAAATAGAAAATGGCAAATATTTTTTTGGAAATAAACTTAAAAAATTAGCCAATGGGATAAAGTTCACCCCTAAATTGTTTTCCCGAAAGGTACCAAGATCCGATGACCTAGAGGCGAGGAAGGGATGTTTTGGAATCTACGAACACACATCATGAGTCAACTTCATCCACAAGCTACTAGGTGATAGGTGGAAATATTTTGATACAAGTTTCACCTCCAAAGTGGGGAGATAATACGAGTTTAGCTGCTCCAACTAGTTTGAAGTAGAATATATTTTACATGACAAAGTTAGAAAAAAGACTAATGAAATACATCTCCAACATGCAAGCATCATGTTGGAGAATCAAAGGATTACATAGACCATAGAGCTATTATTCTGATGGGAAGGTGGTGTTTAAAGACACCACTACAATTCTTAAACACAAATAAGCATAGCTCATCATGATAGATTTCACACATGTTCACTATGCACACGCACTCTATAGATTGACCCATAGAACCATCTTATATAGCACCAAGATGTAACCAACTCCTTTAAAGTGAGGAAGATGAGGTCTATATAGGTTGATTAAAGGGTATAACAAACTCCTTATGTTTTCTTCTTTTGTGTATTGATTCATTGTTATATTCTAATTTCCCGGACAATTGAAATCTTAATCAATAATCTAGTTGATCTCGTAATTAACCACTTAGTTGATGGTTGATTGTTGACTAATTATCTCTAGAAGATACAATGTTGTGATGAACCTACATATCCTATTGTTCCAAAACCCCCCAATCATCACAACACTCTAGATATTCAAGAGGAGAAATTACTTGTGTACCCTCCCCATAAATACAGCTTCCTTTATCCCAAGCATAGATTGGATTCATAAACTTACCTTCATGAGACAGGATTCATGAAATCAACAACTTGATCATTTGTCCTACAATAAACAAGATTCACAACATTTTATTTTACAAAATGCCTCAAATAATGAGCATGAATCTCCACAAGCTTCATTTTACTATGTGCAACAAGATTCTCTACAACTTGTATCACACTTTAATTATCACAATATACTATAGCCGATGTCTCAACAAGAAAATTGAGTTCACTTGTAATATGTCAAATCCAAATATCCTATGTGCTAGTATGCACTACACCATGATATTCAGCTTATGTGGTTAATAAAGAAACCACCTTTTGCTTTTTACAAGACCAAATAATTGGTCCAAAGCAAAGTTGAAATACATGACTATATGCAGACTTTCTATAATTGTCATATCTACCCTATTCAAGTTGGTGTAATTGAATAGCTGGTTCACTTTGTCACTATAATACTTTAAACACCTAGTGAGTTACCTTGATATAACAAACAATTATCTTTGCAACTTTAAGGTGACTTTCTCGTGGGTCATGCATAAACTAAGAAAACACACTAACAATTGAACGAAACATTAGGTCAACTGTGAGTTAAATAAATAAGGCTACCAACAATTTTTTGATAGAATGTAACATTGACTTTCAAAGAATCACGCTTCTTGGTTAGCTTCACTCCCCACTATTAATGTAACACCCCGGTTTTTACCCAAATATGTATGAAAATGTAAATACTTACGAAAGGGATACAAGCCAGATATGCATGGTCCAGAGTGACCAAGATATTTAAAATTGTAAATTTCCACTCTTTAATATAAAAATCAATGGATGCTACAAACTAAAGTTCAAAAAGAAAAGAGATGGGGGACTATCCTTCCACAAAAAGGGGAAAAGTGTGCCCAACCCGTGTGTTCCACCTATCTAGGGAAAAGTGTCTACCTCTCCATGCCACTTTCCTACCTCTCCAAGCCACCTGTTTATCCTCAAGCATGCATATAAATAGGAAGCACAAGCCATCATTCCATTATTCCTAAATGTCAGAGAGAGTTCTACTAACTTCCAGACCTGCACTATCTACCTAAGAACCATGTCACACGTACTACCATTGGGTACCATTCCATACCATTATGTACCACCGTCACCCTTCTGCACATGGAGAACCAAACTTATAACGATGGAACTTCCTTGAGCCTGGAATAGGAATTAGGGGTAACAAACTTGAGGTAATGTTAACTCAGAGAAGGGAGATTGAGGTACTGTTAACTCATAGAAGGGATATCGAGGTACTGTTAACTCAGAGAAGGGAACCCCATTCCTTGGCTTAGGGATAACTGTAGCCAAAGAAACCATCACCTTTTTGTGGATTGATAGTCCCATCTCAGGGGTGGCATGTCAAAGTAAGATGTGGCTTGACAGAGCCTATGGTTGGGTGGAATGACCTTGGCCTGTAAATAGTCGGTTATTTTCTCTCCAGATAAGTATTCATTGGTGAATGGAATTTTTTGTGGGAAATTATTGAATTGTGCTTAATATATTTTCTGCTGAATGTTTTTACTTAATTGCTTGGAATTACTATAATTTGAGGAGTTGTATTCGTAGCAAATATACTTGCATACTTGCATTTGTTTTCCCTCATATTTGAATTACCACAGTTCCTAAATACAATCATAATTCCACTATAAACATCAATTTAACCAATAGCAATCCAAATTTATGATAGCATGGGTGTTCCTAGGTAAAATTATGGATGTTTCATAGCCAAATTAGCATTGTGAGGGTACTGGGTTTGTGAAAACTAATAAGGTGTAGCACAAAGTTTATAGTCTTCCATTATGAACTTCTTAAAAAAAATAACACATATTTAAATTGAGAAATAAAGATACCACCATCCATTTGTAAGTCTTGGATGCACAAAAACAAATGAAATGGACCAATCTCAATCATTTCAAATATATCATAATCTTCTCATACCATGCCTACGAGTCCTATTACAAACCGTATAAGGATGTATTCTGTCAACACACAAGGCTAACATCCTTCTCAAAATTGGGAAGTTCTTACTCCATATAACTCTCTTCAGTGAGATCACCATCTTGGAAATCACCTTTGACATCCATCCAATGTACCTCCCATCTAAAGTGACCAATAAGTGAAAGAATCAATCAAAAATAGTTCGTCTTTGCAACCAATGCAAAGGTCTCAATGTAGTCGATGCCTTCTTGCTGAGAAAATCCATTAGCCACCAAATGAGTCTTATGTCTTTCAACAATGCCTTCAAATGTGAATTTGATCTTGTAGACCTAACCACAATTCATTAAATTATTTACTTCCAGTTGAGAAACTAAATCCCATGTCTCATTCTTCAATAAGGAATGATACTCATTATCTATAGAATTCTCCCATTCAACTTGACAATGTGCATACACATATGTATCTAGATCACATGTCTCTAAAACTAGGCCATTATAGCATCATTATCATGATGTTTTTTACTTCTAGTTTTTCTTAAGTTAGTGATGACTCTTACATCAATTGGGACAACTTAAATTGTCTTGGTCCCCCAATTGGGCAGACAAACCCCAATTATTGAAAGAATTTTTTTTACAAATATAATCAATTAGAGACTAACCATGTGTCCCAAAGGTTGTAGTCTATTTAGTTGTGGAAGGTTGACTATAGTTCAATTCAGACAAATAATTCAACTGTCTAGTCGATGGTCTTTTTGTGCAGTCAGTTGGTCCTGGATTTCCAAAGGATAACTACTCAACAAGTTAGAAGAGAAACTCAATAGAGTGATACCTGATGTATTCTCATCAAAGTTATCATCTCTTCTATAAATAATATCATATTTGATAGCGTCAAATAATATTTAGAATTTTAACTCTTTAGAGTATACCATCATGGCACAAGCTTTCTCCTTCAAGTTTCAAGATTCTCAAGTATCACCATGTCTCCTTCAAGTTTCAAGATTCTCAAGTATCACCATGTCTCCTTCAAGTTTCTTCACTTTCTTCTCTAGGTCTTTGGTATTCTACCAATAAGCTTTCTCCATATGTTCCAATTTCCCGCAATAGCAGTAGGTCTTCTTCTTACTAACTTTATTAGTCTAAGTCTGATCACCATGCTTCTTGTTATCAGTTTAGTTAATGAAGATGCACTATTTATGTTGTCAACCTATTTCTCTATAATTATGTCGACTTTTTCCCTCCAACAAATGGGAATGTTGCTTGACCTCAATTTTCCTTCATCAAACAACTTTTCATGTGCCTAATCAATAAATCATATAAAGATTCAAAGGAGTAATCATCACCATCGTCTTTTCTGGAGGTCCAAGTGGCATGAAATGTTTAATAGAACACATTATATGATGCCTTCAAAATCATGAGGATTAATTCTATGGGATAACCATACTTCTTGGGAAAATCCTTTCTGCATTCACCAAATTTCAACTGAAGTTCCTTCACATGTACCAAGTAGTCTTTAATTCTTTGAAAAGAGAGAGGATCCAAAGAGATCAACTCTTTCTCGACCTATAAAACATGGCTTTCATTGGTTTTATCAAACAAAGTCTTTAGCTTCTTCTAGACAACATTCAGGTGGTCAATCTCACTTATATGAAAGTGAATCTCTCTAAAGACATAGGTCGTTATGACTCCTACAATGTTATCCTTCTTCCCATTGATGGACAACTTTTGTTGGTCATACTTTGGATCTAGAAGTGTAGTCTTTGTAAACTATCACAATGCATTACTCTTGAATAGTGTTTCCATATCTTGTGCTCAAATTCAATAATTATGGCTTTTCAAAACTATTGGCTCTATCTTGGAACTCATAATTTCAATCTACAAATACAATCCCATATTCATTATACAATTCAAAAGCCTGAGTCACTTTACCAAGCATATTCGATTCGTCAGGAGAACGTACAACTAACAACCTACACAAGACTTGTAGACAATAAGCTACATCTCAAACCATTATCTCTAACACCATGCTGGAGAATCATAGGATTAGGTAGATCAAACAGCTAGTATTCCAAGAGAGAGGTGGTATCTAAATATACTATTACAACAATTAAGCATATCCAAGCATAGCTCATCCTAATATATTTCACATGTTCACCATTCACGCACACTCTATAGATCAACCCATAGGGTCATCTTTTATAGTGCCAAGATGTGACCAACCCTTTGAAGTGAGGAAGATAGTGTCCACATAGATTGGTTAGGTCAGCATAACAAAATCCATAATCTTCACTTTGTTCTATGCACTAGTCAATTGTTGTGTTCTAAATATTTGACTAGTCGAAATCTTAGTCAATCTCTTAGTCATCCACTCAATTGACCTCATAGCCGACTCTTCTAATTGACTGCCAACTATCGACTGAGTGTCTCCAAAATATATAGAGGTATGATGAACCTCTATAGCCTATTGTTACAGAACATAAGTGTACCAAAAATCATCATCAAAATTCAAAAATAAAAAAAATCTATATGGTGTTCTACAATAAACCCTCCCTTAATACGATAGCCTTCCACATTTTTTAAACCAATATAATGATAAGATAGACTAATATTATCAATAAAGATTATAAAATCTTTATTTACACATGAAAGAAATATAATCTTTATTTACTCATGAAAGAAAACATGAGATCTAATTGTGTTCATCACAATGTCAACTCCCTATCCCAATTTTTAAGTCATTTCACTCTATACTTATTAATTATATGTTATTTCAAAATAACTTTTAAAAAATAAATCACTAAACATAAAAACTCTTGTTTTACTAAATTATTAATTTTCATTCAAAATTACCTACTTGCATCTAACACTTACCTAACTACTTATATGTTTCTCCAATAAATTTAACCTTACTAAATAACGAAACCAACCTACTATAAGCCAAGTCTTGATCCAATTATTAAAATTGAATATAAATTATTTCCCTATAATTTTCTTACACATGTTCATTATTATTTTAATAAAAATATATCACCGGGACACAACTTATGCCAAGTCTTTACTCTACACCTAGAATTTAAAGGTCCTAGATGCTTCCTCGTTTAAAGTTTGGCTTTTGCCTTCACATATTTCATTGTTATTTTGATTGATATCTACCAATTGAATACAACTTAGGCCAAACCTTTAATTTAAAGCATTTAAAATTTTGAAGTCCATATAATACAACTTGGGCCAAACCTTTACTTTAAATCATTTAAAATGTAAAGGTCACATATTTGTCCTCTTTTGAAGTGTGACTTTTGACTTTACATATTTCATTTTCATTTCAATTCAAATCTGTCAAATGAACATGTTAGGTTTTGAAGGGTTGGCTAGCTTAATATTTGTATTGAATTTAGGCTATAAGATCCAATCCTTTTGACTATGCAATAGGTTATAATTGGCTTAGATTATTTTCTTTTAAATATTGAAAGGTTCAAGAACCATTTTTTTCTAGCACCATGTTATCATCGCTTACCAAGACAAAACCAACAAATGTAATGATGTTTGAAAGATTAGAATATTAAATTGAACATTGAAATGGTGGATGGAATCTTGGGCCTTCCAAATGCTTTGGACCACAAATATTCATTTTATTTTTTACTAAAGTAGAAGGCTATTAATAAGTTTATGAAAAGAGTTTCCTTGTCATGATTTCTTACCCAATTTAAGGATCACCATTTTGAATAACATTTTTTTTAAAATTAAGCCTCTTTGTCATCCTTGACTATGGTTACTTATATCTTACACATAAATTGTGAGGAACCTGCAACAATTAATTAATGAAAATATACGAGATAGCAGTAATAACAGAAATTAGAATCACTTTATTGATCACAAGCCACTTCAAGGAGGCAACCTACTTTGAGCAAGCTCAATACAAATAACTTCACGATGTCTTCATTGGCCTCAACACACCTTATATACTAAGTCTAGGCGCCAATACTATGGGTCAACACCATGGGCCAATACAAACTATGGGTCAGCAAATACTACGGGCGACTTACAAAGCATATGCACCCAACAACAATAACACAAACTATGGATCAACAAATACTACAAGACGTCTTACAAAGCATATGCATCCAACAACAATATACTAACAAAGTAAAGACATGGGTTAGGCTAACATCCCCTCTCCCTTAGAAAAAGCTTTGTACTCAAAGCTTTAGATGTGGAAATTGATGTTGAATCTGAAGGAGTGGTGCCCATGTAGTAGCCTCTGGTTGCATGTCGTGCCACTGAATGAATACCTCTATGATAGAGCGAGAGATAAGCGGATGCCCTTTGAGTGTCAGGGAGGATTGCTTGGAAGGCTGTAGACAAAGAAAAACCATATCAACTGCTTGAAAAGTGTGCTCAGAACGGTGTTGATCGGCTTGTTGTTTCATTCGAATTCTGGCCATGTGAAGAGTGTCCTGCAAAATGCGAAGAATCTGATTGCGGTTGCGAAGAACCGTGTCAATTGCATGAATTGGTGCACTGTTGAGGGTGGATGGAAGAAGAAATGGCGGTGCCTAACCATAGATTGCTTCATATGGAGTAATTTTAGATGCAGTAGGGTACCACCATTCAATGAGAGGGATCCACTTCGCCCATGGAGGTTGTTGTTCGGAGGTGAAGCAACGAAGATATGTTTCCAAACATTTATTGGTAATGTCAGCCTATCCTCCAGATTTAGGGAGCCCTTCAATGAATTCCAGATACATGTCTGTCCAAATCCGTGGAAGGATGGGTACAGGTTCGAGCAATCCCGGAAGGAGCTGGAAGGTATCATATTCAACCACCATCTGTTGAATTGTCCTTTGCATTCCCTGCCAAAAGAAGGTATGTTGTTCCTACTCATACGTTTGGAGGAACCCGGAGTACCTGACCAATGGAGACGCATGGAGTTCAGAGAAGACATAGCCCTGTTGAACAGATTGCAAGCAATTTGGAACAAGCAGAGAAATAGTTGAAAGAGAAATTGGAGAATCAATTGTGCGAGAAGGAGCATCTGCCACCGAATTTTCTTGACCCTTCATGTAAGTGATCTCATTGGCATAACCCAGGAGTTGGTGAATCAATTTCAGTTGTGCGGGTGAGGAGACCCGTGGTTCCAGGAAATATTTCAGACTCCGGTGAGCAGTCTTGATGCAGAAAGAATTCCCAAAAAGGTATGGCTGCTATGAAAATCCTCACAGTAGATCTAAGAGCTGATGTATAACTCACAAGAAAGATTATGATTAAGCAGGAAGATAGAAGAAGAGTGGTCAATCCAGGGTAAATGAGCAATAGAATAATAATACAGTAGAACTCGGATAGAAGCAAAATAACTTCACACAATCTAATTCATTAATCACAAATGGAGAAATAAATAATACAATGGTGGAGAGGATTCGAATGCCAAGGTGGAAATTCGAATTAGCCTCTCATAGAGTGATCATCAGATCAATAGAGTGTCATCAAAGCACAACTAGGAATCCTCATCATCATCAGTGGAGTCATCAATGCACAAGTAACTGTCAACCAGATGTCAAACTGAGTCTAACTGAGTGTGGTAGGTGTAACTGGCACATGGAGGCACTAACTGAATGAAGCAGGCTTAGTGGAGGGTGCATGAGGATCTAAATGGAGTCATAATGGGCAGTCTAGTCTCACTGGGGGTCTATCGGAGTGATACAGTCAGTTGAGAGCCAGTCTAGCCTTAAATCAAGGAAAGAACTAAAGATAACTCAACTAACTGAAGTGCAACTGAGTGGTAGGTGAGAGAGGGCGCCTGGGATGCATGTAACTGCATGCAAGTCACACTAAGCACTAGGAGGGCTAAAAATTATCAGTGAGAAGCTCTCATGGCTAGCTAACTGAGGGCTAGGTGCTGGGACTGATGATTGGGATGCATGCAAAATCATGACTACATGCAGAATGCATGCATAACTGAAAATGCAAAAAGGAATAATGCTGGTAGGACTAGGATGGAGTATAGGAATATCCTAACACCCCCCCTTAATCCATCCTGGGCCTTGGTAACTAAGACCAAAGGTCACCCAATACAATGAATAATGATAATAGTCAATAAACCGAAGAAATGGGGAAAACCTCATGGGAAAAATACCCCCCCTCAAAATAGACTGTAGGGCACACCAAAAATAAATGCTCCAAACTCAAGCAGGTGTGATGCTTGGTCATATGTCTGGAGGTATCTTCATCTTGGGAAGAAGTGGTTCATGCTCAAAAAGCATGTGCTTGTACTTGCTCTTCAGATCGAATGTGATGAGAACAAATCCAAAAGTATGAGGATGATCCTGGAACCTGTGATTCGAATCAGCTGAGGTAGGATCAAAACCATGAATGTGTAGATAGTCTTTTTTTTCCTCCTTCGAACCATCATAGGTGAGATTATGCCCAAAAGAACCATCACATGATAGTGAATGCTTTGAATCCAAATCGGATCCAAGACTTGAAGAATGGTTTCTTGAGAACTCCTTTGAACCATTAGAGGTGAGATCTAAACCATGAAATGCATGAGAAATTATCCCAAGCGAATGGCAATGGCCATCATTTTCAATAACCTTCTGAGAGCATGAAATAATGATCTTATAGTAGTAAATAAGAGGTGATTGATCAAGGAGAGCGAATGCATTACCTCCAATGGCTGATTTTACCTCCGAAACATTCAGTAGATCATGATGCAAACCAACAGACTCTTGTGCAAGAGAGGATTTAGGAACCTTTACAGTTTCTAGAGTGTGAGCTGGCACATAATTCGAAATAGAATAAATTTGGAGCATGAGTGTAGAATCTGCAAGTTCTTCTTCTTTGTGGACAAATTCAATATGAGATATGTTTGATATTGATTCATGATCAATGAGATCATCAAGGAGGGTGAATGCAATAGTGGGCTTGCTTTCGAAATGGATTTGACCAATCCCTTCATTCTGTTTACCAAACCTTTCATCCAGATGGGCCCATAGCTCTTTTGGAGATTCAACAAAATAGAAGTGTTGTACCATGCATCGAGACATATTAAGCATCATGGTTGCAGAGGCTCTTTCACCTTCATCTAACCAGTCATTCTCTTCTTCAGAGGATTCGAACTCTCTTTCAAAACAATAATCAAAGAGACCATTTCTCTTCAAATGTGCTATCATCTATGGTTTCCATTCATCATAGTTGAATGGAAAAAGAGGAGTAATTCCTTCCAAATTCATGGAAGCTGTTTCAGAAGACCTGCAAAAACAATAGAAAATGTCTGTAACTGCTACTGCTGCAAAAGTGCAGAAACTGTTGCAACTGCTGTACTTGAAATCTTGATAATAACTTGCAAAAAACTCTCAGGAATGGAGATAGACAATACTCTCAACATGCTCTGATACCATGTGAAAATCCTCACAACAAATCTAAGAGCTGATGTATACCTCACAAGAAAGATTATGATTAAGCAGGAAGATAGAAGAAGAGTGGTCAATCCAGTGTAAATGAGCAACAGAATAATAATATAGTAGAACTCGGATAGAAGCAAAATAACTTCACACACTCTAATTCATTAATCACAAATGGAGAAATAAATAATACAATGGTGGAGAGGATTCGAATGCCAAGGTGGCAATTCGAATTAGCCTCTCATAGAGTGATCATCAAATTAATAGAGTGTCATCAAAGCACAACTAGGAGTCATCATCATCATCAGTGGAGTCATCAATGCACAAGTAACTTTCAACCAGATGTCAAACTGAGTCTACCTGAGTGTGGTAGGTGTAACTGGCACATGGAGGCACTAACTAAATGAAGGAGGCTCAGTGGAGGGTGCATGAAGATCTAAATGGAGTCAGAATGGGCAGTCTAGTCTCACTGGAGGTCTATCGGAGTGATACAGTTAGCTAAGAGTCATTCTAGCCTTAAATCAAGGAAAGAACTAAAGATAACTCAACTAACTGAAGTGCAACTGAGTGGTAGGTGAGAGAGGGCGCCTGGGACGCATGTAACTGCATGTAGGGCGCACTAAGCACTAGGAGGGCTAAAACTGATCAGTGAGAAGCTCCCGGGGCTAGCTAACTGAGGGCTAGGTGCTGGGATTGATGACTGGGATGCATGCATTTGCATGCATGCATGCAAAATCATGACTGCATGCAGAATGCATGCATAACTGAAAATGCAAAAAGGAATAATGCTGGTAGGACTAGGATGGAGTATAGGAATATCCTAACAGCTGCCACGTCTATACTGCATGCAAAATAGCCATCATTTTCTTCACAGGTGTAGAGGCGGCTAAATTCTTACTGGAAAGGTCATGTGAAGGCGACAATCCCACTGGTTCAGCAAGGACACCGGAATATCTATCCAAAATTGGTTGGAGATCCAAGGGAGTAGTGGAGACCGTTGATGGGTGCATCTAAATGGAATGGAGCTGAGCGATGACACCATGTGAATTCTTCTTAAGGAGTTTTTCCAGGCGATGTGAACTAATGATGCGGAGAGACCCTGGTTGTAAGCCTGTAAATTTGTGTTTTTTCCCATTGACTGAAAACTGCATCCAAAGTTCAGCAAAATCCCATAAGATGGGTCCAAGTGTGCGTAACCATTGAACGCCCAAAACCACATCACATCCGCCTAAGGACAAGGAAAACATGTCAAAGTGCAAGTTATAATATTCCAGAGAGATACGCACATTATGACACTTCCCCTTGCAAGCTAAGGTTCCCCCATTGGCAACCATGACTTCAAAGTTGGAGCAAGGATGGACAAACCAATCATCCTGTTTGGCGATCCGAGGGTCAATGAAGTTATAAGTGCTACCAGAATTAATGAGTATGGTAAGAGGAAGCTTCTTGAAGTAACCCCTGACCCACATTGTTTGGGGGGTGGTGATTCTTGCTAAAGCATAGAGATATATCTATGGGTGGTCTTCCTGAGACAGGGGGTCAATAGGCGGCTCCTGAATGTCAACCTGATCATCCATTGTATCTGGAGCTTCTTCACCAATTTCAGAGGCAGGCGGAGAATCCACATCCAAGAGATAGAGATTTTGCTGAACACATCTATGTCCCCGAGTGAATTTCTCATCACAATTATAACAAAGCCCTTTTTCTCTATGTGCCTGCATCTTTGTTTCAGACAAATGCTTGATAGGAGTTGGTCGAGGAGCTGGCGGGATGGGAGGTCGTTGAGAACCCATATTTCGGAAGGGAACAAAAGTGGGTTTGGAGCACTATTGGGATGCAATCTTGTCTTCTACCAACTTAGCCAACCCCAAGGCTTCCATCATTGTGTTGGGACAGAACATTTTAACCTCTGATCGGATTTCATCCTTAAGACCACTATTAAAAAAACTCATGTAGAATTCATCAGACAATCCTTCTGTGTGATTGGCTAGTTTCTCAAATTATGTCTAATACTCTCTCACAGTGCCAATTTGGCAAAGTTTAGTGAGGGATCCTGTGAAGTCATCAAAAGAACTAGGACCAAATCGTTGCAAAAGGAGCTGGCAAAAATATGGCCATTTTGGCTCTTCATGAGCCTTGATGTACCAACGGTACCATTGAAGAGCTTCCTGTTCCAAATGAAATGATGCAAGTGGAACTTTGTTGACATCAAAAGTGTTATGCAGACTGAAATAATGTTCTACACAATAAATCCAGCCAGTCGGATCAGTACCATTGAAGCGAGGAAAATCAAGCTTCGGACCATGTAAATTGCTGGAAGAAGAGAACCCATTATCTGATGAAGACTCAGACTGTCATTTGTTGTTCATGACTGAATGCTCAAGATGGAGGTCGAGAAATTTTTCATCCAGATCCTGGAGTTTGGCTTGGACGGCTGCAAGTGCTTCCTACATGGTTTGTGCTCCTGCGCGGGTGACAACCATAACCAGGAGTTTTTTTTTGTGAATGGGTAGAAAAACACAAACAAAAGCTTATTTAGTAAAGAGAAATTTGGATTTGGGAAAAACTCGGATGGGTGATTGGGGTTTGACTAGGTTTTGGACACTTTCGAAGGGACAGGGAAGCAGAAAATGAGGATTTCAGAAGCGGGGTGAAAGAATGGGAAAAATTTTCAAAGAGGGACAAAGAAGCAAAAATAGGGAATGAACACGGTGGCAAAATTTGAAGGCGATTGGGTGAAAATTAAAGAAGTTATGGCAAACCATAAAAATAGACAAATGTGGGATTTTTGGCTTTGGAAAGTGGAATTTGGGATAGGGTCCTCAGGAATGAAAGATGTAGAATGGGATTACAGGGGTGGTAGTTTTTTTTTTTTTCCCAGAATGGATCTGCTATGGCGCGGAAGGGATCGGCAACAGATGGATCTAAAACGACGTGGAAGGGATCGGCAACAGATAGATCTGAAACAACACGGAAGTGATCGACAACAGTTCTGGACAGAGGGAATCTGCGATTTATCAGCTGAAAATAGATATGGACCCTGTATGCTCGGCTTCCTAACGGTTCAGGAAATTCACTCAGCCACCAATGTTGTCTGACGGCTTACGTATTGGGGAAGTACCCCTCACTCCACGGCTCAGGTAAAACTGATAACCGCTTTGCCACAAACGACAACTCTTGGTTTACCTCACGGGTGAGAACTAGTCAATCAGGTAAGGTTCGTTGCCCTTTTCACTGGAAGGTCCTCTCAATGGGTCAGCTACTTTGGGGTTCCTATGGTACTCCTCACAATGAGTTTTAGGGCTTATTCCCAAGTACTTCCCAAAGTTAAGCGGATAGGGATTATTCCCAGATCTGAACCTGCAACAGATGCGGAAAAAAAATTGGCAGAAATTTCACCCAACGAGCCCAAGAAGTGCTCTGATACCAGATGTGAGGAACCTGTAACAATTAATTAATGAAAATACATGAGATAACATTAGTAACAGAACTCATAATCACTTTATTGATCACAGACCACTTCGAGGGGGCAACCTCCTTTGAGCAAGCTCAATACAAATAACTTCACGGTGCCTTCATTGGCCTCAACACACCTTATATATTAAGTCTAGGTGCCAATACTATGGGTCAAAACCATAGGCCAATACAAACTATGGGTCAACAAATACTACAGGCGACTTACAAAGCATATGCGCCCAACAACAATAACACAAACTATGGATCAACAAATACTACGGGACATCTTACAAAGCATATGCGTCCAACAACAATATACTAACAAAGTAAAGACATGGGTTCCTAACATAAATCCTAAGTTTGAATACGAGTCTTCCTATTACCCAACTTATTGTTAGAAATTAATGATCAAACTCTAAATAAATTAAAAAATAATGTAATGAAGTAAAGGTGTTAATCATCCATTTAGGATTAGGTTTTTTTTCTTGAGTATTTGAGGTGTATGAGTTGCATATTATTATTTATTAAAATTATTATATTATATTTGATTAGTTTTTTATTGTCTTGATTATTTTTTTCGCGGAAAAAAGATCGCATTCTATTAGTAAAAACATAATACATTGTACATAACCCAAGGTGTACATGTGCAAAAAGCACTAAGAAGACTATGTTCAAAAAATCATATATATATAGAAGAAACATCATATATCAACCCTATAACAGGGTATCCAGAAAAATTGTTGAAACACATGAACAAAACTACTCAAAGAGAGCAAGAAAGACAAGAAAGAGGCCAAAAGATAAGGCCATCTCAATCGATATAATGGAGCTAATAGTCTTTCCTAAAATGTGCTCAAGCACACCCATACAACATCATAGGCCATAGAAATGTGAAGTCATCCCCTACTTAAGTATTCACATTCAAGAACCAATAATGGGAGCCATAGCTCAACCTTTTCTCAGACTTGGGGATAAAAAAACATT
The DNA here is from genome assembly GCA_027924585.1 of Larix kaempferi. Taxonomy (NCBI): domain Eukaryota; kingdom Viridiplantae; phylum Streptophyta; class Pinopsida; order Pinales; family Pinaceae; genus Larix; species Larix kaempferi. The sequence goes on from BSBM01000560.1 coordinate 10,230,536, forward strand.
CACAAAAGAAACACGGCAAAAGTCAAATCCATATGGGCCACCGTGCACTATAATTTTGATAACCGTTGACTGAAGCATCGACAACATACCCTCGTCTGCAGCACATGAAGTGCGTAGGCACATCACCGCATGCAGAGCAAGAATGAATCCTCATTGCAAGCAGAACTAGGAACCCTCATCCGCAGCAAACTATAAACCTCCTTGTCACGCGTAGGACCAAGATCCTCTGCCCCACCAGTGTCGTCTCCACCGCCACAGGAGAGCCCAAGGGAGCTCCATCATCTACAAGTCGCCACATAAGGGACACCAACCATTATTCAGGAAAAATACGCCTTTAAACCACCCTCAATCAACCTTCCAGAAAGCCTCTCAATGGATAAGGGACAAGTGACTAGGGACGAAACCCTAGCCGCCAAGATCAAAAGCAAAAAACGACTCTCAAAACCTAACCTAAGTTGCATAACTCATTTTCTTGAGTAGTTAAGGTATAAGAGTTGCACTTATTTTTTTGGAAATCACTTTATTGTATTTGGTGTATTGTTTAGATCATTAGACCATCCAAGATTCAAGATTGTGGATACTTACTTTATTTTATTGATATTATTTTCTCTCTTTTTCAATCTTAATCTTTGTGTTTGTGTATTGGATTTGTCACATTTTTAGTTTCCTAACATTGGTATCAGAGTGATATCAATGTCCCTTAAGAATTGTTTGTATTAGAGTGATATCAATGTCACTTAAGAATTGTTGTTTTTGGAGAGACTTTCTTACTTTGTATCATGATTGACTATGTTCAAAGTATTTGTGTTGGTCAAATGATGGAGTTATTGATATCTAAGTTGTGTGGTAAAATGTTTTAGATGCATGTGTTTTAGAACTGTAAAGAGTTAGAATGTTGTTTTACTGTAGAGAAAGTCAAGATTAGTTTTGTTGATGATGATTCTTATGCATCAATTTGATACTACTTCAATTTAGATTAACCTATATGAAGTTAGAGTTCAATATTGCTATTGGGATCTCTTTTTCATCAACACATCTAGCTAAACACTTTGCTAGTAGAATGTTCATTGAGAAAACTAGTGCAATTTAAATATTGAGTTGTGTGAAGGCATTTTAGTGCTTGTCAAAATATTTGGCTATTATTGTGGTGTTTGTTGTGAGTATGTAGGTCTTTGCAACTCTATCGTCGGTGAATACTAAATGTGTCTTAGTCCATGTGGAAATTATTTTTCTTGATTTGAAATACACTAAGCATGTAAATCTTGAGGGTGTGTGGATTGTGCTATCAAACTATTCAAAAAGATGTGTGCCTACAACAATATCTCATAGTCTAAGAGTTTGAAGTTGAAAATATATGAAGGAACTTTGGAGAATGAGCATTGGTCGAAGGATCAAACTTAATATAAAGGCAAGAATGTAATTTTGTTAAGTTTGATGGGAATTGCTTCATTTTTATGAGTTTCATAGTATCGGCATATCTTCATAGTTTAATATACCTATGTTGCAGAAGAGAGAAAAGGAAACAAACTTGTTTCATGAATTCAATTGCTTATGTCACATAATTCAAGAGGGAGTATTCTTGCATCATTGATTCAATATTTTCACTAACGGAGAAGCATTCAGTAATAAGTATAAAGGTTTAAGTCACTGGTTGGTTGCATGGGAAACCTAACCATTTACAAAACATGAGCTCATCATTTTGGAACCTCAAGTTTTTGTTGAAAATGATTTCAAGGATCCTATCCAAAATTCTCTTAAACCTTAGACTACCAACGAAACAGTGATATCTAACTAAACTGTAAACAATACCTGGTAGCATCAGTTTAAAAAACAAACATAGAACCTAAGAAGACTAAGGGATTTCTCATCATCAACATAAATTGATATTAAAGACACCTCTTGAGTTGAAGTTGGTGGTTGATCCTTAGTGGCTGCATCTTTCTCTACAAACTCAAATCATATGGTTTCATTTTCTATCAAATTGATCTTTCCATTCATTTTTTTTGTTTTGTTCGCGTAGGTCACCAAGTTGAAGGAATGTTAGGAGATGAAGCCAATACCCAGATCTCCAATATTGTTGTTGTAGAGTTATCAACTAGGCCCATGTGCTATTCATATGTGTTGGGTGCACAGGGGTGGGACACCTAAGGAAAAAATTTCTAGACCCTTCTAATGTATTTCGGTTCCTTCTAGAACCTTCATATGTATTGTATAAAAGGGGAGTGACCCCCTGGAATTATAATACAAGAGAGAGAAGAAAGCATTGCATTTTTTTGCCAAGAATAATAAAATATCAAAGCTACCACTTCCCCGTGGCTTTTCCTTCATATGGTATGGCTTCCATGTAAATCTCGTGTTCTATTGTTTTTTTTGTACTAGGGGAATCGACAACTGGGGACTGGGTTGGTACTTGTGTGACACAGGGTCCAGGGATCCAATCCTGCTACCACTATACTCCTAGGTGCACCCACACAACCCGCAATCATGGGGCACGAGTAATCTGGGGTGATTTGAACTCGTGACCTCCATTTACAACATGTCCTTCATATCCAGTGAATCGTCAATTGAGCTACACCCCTGCGGGAAATCTCATGTTCTATTGTTATCGTTGTTTGCTTATGTTTTTTATATTTTATAAACATCTAGTATCATAACCTAAAAAGTTCACAGGAATAGGGTTTTCTACGAGTGGGATTTGCAACAATGATAGGAGGATGAACCAAGTTCGATATTGAGACGTTTGATGGCAAGAATTTCTCCCTACGGAAGATGAAGGTGGAGGATTTGTTGGTTCAGAATTACCAAGACCTAGACTTAAAAGGGGTCGTGAAAAAACCGAGTGGCATTAGAGATGAGGACTAGATAAAGCTAGACAGGAAGGAAATTTCTACATTTCATCTTTTCCTAGCAAACTTTGTCTTGTTCAATGTTCCCAAAGAAAAGAATGTGGAAGCCCTTTGGGAAAAAATTGGGAAGTTGTATGAGGCCAAATCGAAAACAAATAAGGTTTTCCTAAAAAAACAACTTTATCATCTAAGGATGGAGGAGGTTTCAACTATGGTAGATCATATAAATGAGTTTAATGCCCTAGTAATAAAATTGCTCTCAATTGGTGTATAGGTGGAGGATGAGGACAGGGAAATACTTTGTTCCCTCCCAGATACCTAGGATCATATGGTCGTTACCATCACAAACTCATCATCAATAACTCTAAATTTTAATGATGTGGTAGTTTATTTGATAGGAGAAGAGTTGAGGCAAAAATCATCTTTGGTTTTCAATACCATTGAATCCCTACCTGTGAAAGTGTGATCTAACATAAGGGGTCAACAAGGGAGATCGTAGTCTGGATCCAAGTCCAAAGGATGCAAGAAAGGGAAGTGCTAGAATTGTGGGAAACCAATGCACTCAAGGAAAGACCGTTGGCATCTAAAGAAGGAAAAGAAGGATGAAAATCCAAATCAACCATCAGTTAAATCTATTACAACATATTCAAAAGAGACTAAAACATGTGAGGCTTTCTATCTAAATAATAACAAATCTCTTTTATATGCTTGGGGTTTATGACACTAAAACATGTGAGGCTTTCTATCTAAATAATAACAAATCTCTTCTATATGATTGGGGTTTATGACACAGGTGCATCTTTCCACATGTCTCTACATAGAGATTGATTCATCAAATATCATCCCTATAGTGGTGGAATGGTCTACTTGAGTGATGATCATCCTTTGGAAATTGTCAAAGAATAAACATTAAGATCAAGTTGGATGAAAGTAGAGAAAGGAAATTGTGCAATGTACAACATGTGCCAAAGCTATAGAAGAATTTTCTCTCAATCAATGATGGATAAGTTGGGGTATTATAGTACCTATGGTGACAATCGATGCAAAATTATCAAAGGATCCCTCATGGTAGAAAAATCAGAATATTATGGTGCCCTATATTATTTATGCGGTGATATAGTGACAAATCATGCAGTAGCAATAGACTCATGGAATGTTCTAGATGCAGTGATGTTGTGGCAATAACGACTTGGATATATGAGTGAAAAAGGTTTGAAAAATTTGCATGACAAGGATATTCTTTCTAGGATTAATTCTTGTGATTTAGACTTATGTTTACTACAAGCTCTGGTAAAAAATTTTATCCTTTGCAACTTATTCAGTCTGGTATATTTGGACCAACCACTACTTTGTCTATAAATGGTGATAGATTTCTGAGTTTTATATATGATTCTCATGAGTGTGGGTGTATTTTCTAAAAAATAAGTCAGAAGCCTTTAAAAATTTAAAGAGTTCAAGGCACGAGTAGAGAATTTTTTTTATGTCTTAGATCTGATAATGGAGGAGAATATTGCTCCAAGGAATTTGATAAATTTTGTACGCGGGAAGGAATTAAGCTCCAAAAGACTGCTCCATACACCCCACAACAAAATGGTGTAGCTAAGTGGATGAATCGCAAAATCATGGAATGTTCAAGAAGCATGCTCAACACATCTGGGTTGGATAATGGATTTCAAATAGAGGTTGTAAGTACAATTGTGTATCAGATCAACAAATCACCTATAGTTGTGTTGGATGGACAGATTCCATAATAGGTTTGGTGTGGTAAGCCAGTTGATTATTCTCATTTGTGGATCTTTGGTTGTGATGAATTTACCCATGTGTGGTCCAAGATTGACCTAAGGTCAAGGAAATGTGTTTTTCTTGACTATGATAATAAAGTAAAGGGTATAGGCTTTGGGATTCTACCAAATAGAAGGTAATTGTTAGCAAGGATGTTATTTTTAATAAAAAATCCATGCAAATGAAGGAAGTACAATAGAGACTCGAGATTTTATCAGTTGAAGTAGAAACGAGTGAAGAAAAAAATGAATATTCTTATCAACATGAAGAATAGAATGTTCTATAGCCAGAACTCAAAATATCTACATGTCCCAAGAGAGGTCCAAAAGGTATTCTCTTGATTTTTAGCCTTCTTTTGCTTTGTTAACTGATTATGTTGAACCTAGTTCATTTCATAAAGATAGAGAATCTGAGAATGCAGATAAAAGGAGGAAATCCATGGATGAAGAAATCAAAGCATCACATAAGAATGAAACATGGGAACTTATGAATATCCCACCAAGAAGAAAGGTTGTTGGAAATAAGTGGGTGTATAAAGTAAAGAAGAACAATGATGGGTTGTTGGAACATTGTAAAGCTCACTTGGTAGAAAAAGGATATGTGGAGAAGTTGGGTATAGATTTTAATGAAATCTTCTCTCTAGTTGTGAAACTTACTACGGTAAGGGTTTTACTTGCACTTCTAGTAGCAAGGGATTTATAGTTGGAGCAACTAGATGTAAAAATTGCTTTCTTGCGTAGTGATATTGACGAAGAAATTTATATGGATCGGCATGAGGGCTATAAAGAAAAGACAAAGAGCATTTAGTTTGTATGAGATTTGAACATATATATCTAGGCACATAAACTAAAGAGATATACAATGAAAAAAAAATTAGCAAACAACTAATCATGTAACAAATGATTTAACATAGATCATTACACAAAAAACTAGAAGTAGATAGGAAGAATACAATGATGTATTTCATTAACTTGAATGAGTAGTGGAGTACAATATTTCAAGGGAAGCAATTTGAATTAGGGTTAGATTCAATTCGAATTGTCAATGTAGTGGATTGAGATGATTCAATAATAACTAGAGGCTAAGACCTCTTATTTAACCATGCTAACTCTCCTAAACTGAGTTAAAGTGACTAAACACTTCACAATTACTAGTTATATGACTGAGTGCTTAGTTAATTGAATGAATTTTCAATTGACTAACTAAAAGAGTGTGCAAATCCCTATTAGTTCAATGAAGGTTCTAATGAATAAAATAGGACATGAAGGGTTAGTTAGAAGCTAATTTAAAGTGCTCTTAATTCCTAACTAAGGATGAACTCTAGCTTAGCTTAGCTTTAACTTAGATTAGCTTTAGATTAGAATGGTCATTAGGGTTTTGATTGAAGTGGTAGATAATGTGGTTAGGGACCCTTAGGAGTCATGAAGTCAAGGTTTAGGTGACTAGAAAGGAAAATGATGCTATGGAGAGTTTTTTGGCTCTAACACCCCCCATAAGCCTGAATTAGATGAGAAATCAGAAATGGGTCCCAACAACTTGTAGCCATATTAGGTACCCATGCACACATAAAAATTGGGTTCCAGCAATTTTTATCCATATTAGGTACCCATCCACACAATGTAGCCATATTAGGTACCCATGCACACAAAAAGGATTCTCTATAAACTGGGAAAGAGGGAAAAAACACATGGGAAGAAAAAACCCCTTTAAAGAGAATGTGAACAAGAAGGCGTTAAAAAACCTCCTCAGAAAATGCCTTTACTCCCAAAGAAGTTCTCAATTAGGTGAACGGTAAACCTTTGTGAACTCCTCACTCTTTTGTAGTGTATGTGATCCCATTCACAAGATCCAAACACTTTGAAGTGCTTGAATGGTGGTTCTTGACCACTCCTTGCTTAAAATGGAGGAAATCCCTTGAATATTTTGTGCGGAACATGGTGAACTTAGGAGCAAAAGTTGTAGATATGGAGAATGAGAAGAAATTATGGAGGTATTCTTCAATAAGAACTAATTTGGGACAAGTTCTCCAATGGCCTCTTTAATTTGAACTTGATTTGGGTCAAGTTATTCAATGGATAAAAGATATTTGTAGATCAACTCTTCTTTTGGGCCTATAAAAGGGTATTCCTTAGCTGAGTGGTGGATAATGGATGTGCATATGTCCTCATAGTCCATATGTTGTGAAGCTATGGGGCCTCTTTCATCTTCTAAATGTATGTGAATATGTCCTCGTAGTACATGTGTTATGAAGCTTCTAGGGCCTCCTTCAACAAGATTGGATATAACATACCAATTGTGTAGCAACTGAGCCAAGGAGATAGGAGATCCATGGCTATAAATGATCTCTCTAATGGCTGCAAATGAGCTCTTTGATGGCTGCAAAAGCACGTGTTTGGTGGTTGTGAATGAGCACTTTGGTGGATGAAAATGCACTCTTTAATGATTGTAAATGAGCACTCTTTCAATGGATGAAAATGAGCTCTTTGGTGGATTTTTTGATGGCTACAAAATCCCTTTGTGTATCTGCAAAAGCTTGATCCATGACAAAATAATCACTAGTACACTAACTAGTTTAGTACGCCTACTGCTCTAGTACCATATGATATTTGAACATATAGATCTAGGCACATAAACTAAAGAGATATACAGTGAAAATCAAATTAGCAAACAACTAATCATGTAACAAATGATTTAAAATAGATAATTACACAAAAAACTAGAAGCATATAGGAGGAATAAAATGATGTATTTCATTAACATGAATGAGTGGTGGCGTACAATAATTAATGGGAAGCAATTCAAATTAGGGTTAGAGGCAATTTGACTTGGCCATGTAGTGGATTGAGATGAGTCAAGCTTAACTAGAGGCTAAAAACTCTTAGTTAGCCATGCTAACTCTCCCAAACTTAGTTACACTGATTGAAGACTTCACAATTACTAGTTATCTAACTGAGTTCTTAGTTAACTGAATGAATATTCAGTTAACGTACTAAAAGAGTGTGAAACACACCTAATTAGGTCAATGAAGGTGCTAATGACTAAAATAGGACATGAAGGGTTAGTTAGACGATGACTTAAAGTTCTCTTAGTTCCTAATAAGGATGAACTCTAGCTTAGCTTAGCTTAGCTTAGAATGGTCATTAGGGTTTTGATTTTAGTGGCAGATAAGGCGGTTAGGGACCTTTATGAGTCATGAAGTCAAGGTCTAGGTGACTAGAAAACAGAATGATGCTATGGATATATTTTTGGCTCTAACAATTTGCAAACTCAAGAAATATTTATATGGATTGAAATAGGCACATAAGGATGTATTGAAATGTTCATGGTGAATCCTAGAATGTTGTGAAATGGATACTTAGATATTCAGGGGCACTTTGGATGTTGTTATTTGCTACAGATAGGAAGATTCACAAATTAAAGGTTTTGTAGATTCTGATTTTGGTGGAGACAGAGATGGATGCAAGTCTACTATAGAATATACTTTCAGTCTTGTTGGTGGAGGTGTAACCTAGACATCTAAGTTGTAGCAAGTGGCATCTTTATCAATTACTAAAGCAAAATATGTGGCAGCAACTGAGGCCAGTAAAGAAGCAATATAGCTAGATAAATTGATAGATGAATTTGGGATGATACAAGGGAATATCACTTTGCATTGTGACAACCAAATTGATATTCACTTAGTGAAGAATCCAGCATTTCATGATCACACGGAGCATATTGATATTAAGTACCATTTCACAAGGAAAGTGGTGGAAGAAGGTAGGATCTTGTTGGAGAAAATTGATATTGATTAGAATACTATATATATTCTTACGAAGTCGATTAGGACAGAGAAGTTTTAATAGTGCAAAACTTCTAGGCTTGTTGAAAATGTGATGAATGCAATATTGGGCAATGGCACATGGGTGTAAAACATTGGCACGGAACTTCATGTATATTGACTTCAAGTGGAAGAATTTTAGGAGATGAAGCCAATATCCAGATCTACAAATATTATTGTTGTAGATTTCTCAACTAGGACCACATGCGATTTGTATGCATTGGGCACGAGTGGGGTTCTCCAAGCCCCCCTCTAGGGGTGCGGGGGTGGATCCCTTGAGGTGAAAATTTATTGACCCTTATAGTGTATTTGGTTCCTTTTGGAACCCTCATATGTATTGTATAAAAGGAGAGTGACCCCATGGCCTTTTAATACAAGAGAAACATAAGAAAGCATTGTAAATTTTTTGTCGAGTAATAATAAAAGATTGAAGCTTCCATTTCCTTGTAGTTTTACCTACATACAGCAAGGTTTCCACATAAATCTTGTGTTCTATTGTTATTGTTGTTTGATTATGTTTTATATATTTTACTAACAAGGAGGATTTCCTTGAGATCCTCAATATTGTCCAAGAGGGAATTCCCCAGTAAGGATATCATTTTCTAGTATAACAGAACTTCCTTGAAATATTTGGCATCTTGAGTTCTTTAAGACCCTGTATCAGGAATCCATCAAGCCATTTTTTGTTGAATCTCCTACTCCCCAACTGCATCCTACTCCAGTGTGACCCACTCCTCTACATTCTCTATCTCTTATTGAATGCAACTAGGAGTGTACCATTTATATCGAACCACTGAAGTCGTCGCCTCCTGCATTACAGGTGGCTTATGATTGAACCCCTGCCCTCCACGACCCCTACTTATTCTAGAGTCGCGACCCTTCCCTACCATTTTGAAATTATGGATTCATTTTCATTATTTTTAGATGAGTGAAAGTTTGCCAACTTATTTTCAGAGAGTCTTCTCTCATGGTCATTCAACCTTGGCATTTTATTTTCCTTTGTTGTTGTTATTATGAAGTGAGGGTTATACTTCCATGGCTTGTATACTTCCATGGTTATACTTCCTCCAATATTTTGGTAGCTTCCCTTCCACCTTTAATGTCTAAGAAAGAATAACTTCCCTTGATGATGGGATAGGTGATGATGCAACTATTATTCTTGGATTTAAAGAAACAAGCTTAATCATTCAGAAGCAACTGTAGAACATATTCCAACAAAAAAAATTGTGTTACAAAGATGAAAGAATTTGGCCACATTTGATTCTCAATACCTTAGACGACCTACCTAAAAAATGGTACAAAATGGAAGAAGCAAGATGAGAAACGTTTAACTAGAAAAATATTAAGGAAGACTTTATTAAATATTTATCCTTCTCTCCCACAGAAGAATGCCTTTCAGATGTAGTACAAGAATTGCACCAATTCATTAAGCTGACAAAACAAGAAAGTTACCCAAGCAGTTGGTCAGTCTCAGATTGTAAAGCAATTTCCATTAAAAAGAAATAGTTGGATCAAGTGAAAACTCGACTAGAAATGGACAACGAGCATACTCATGGGAAAAAATTTCGATGGTAGAGAGACCACCCACAAGTAATTCAACTAGTAAAAATGACTTTCAAAATTGCCATCAAAGAAAAGGAAAATGAATATGATGACAAACAATTTCACTAACTTTTATAGAATTTAAAGAAGGCGAACTACTGATCAATGAATCAAAAGCACCAGAGTGGATGGATGTTAACATTAAGACAAAGGAATTCGACATACCTACCGATGGCCAACCAAAAATGGAAAATATAGGTGACTACTGGTCGGAGCAACAAATCGCCGAAATAGCTAATCTGCTCAAAGAGTATCAAGATATTTTTGCTCAAGACTACAAAGAACTGAAAGGACTGGTATAGGAAATGGGAGAAATTAAAATTGATATAATGTTTGATACTAAACCCATCAAGAAACAGACATACAAGTTATCCCACGAGTATAAATACATAGTTAAGAAAGAAATTGAAAACATGTTAAATGCATGAATAATATATCCATTGGATCAATCTGAGTGGGCCAGTCCCATGGTCGTCCAACCAAAGAAGCACAACCCAAAAAGACTCTGTATTTGTGTCAACTTCAGAGGCCTCAATAAAGTAACTCTAACAAACCCCTTCCTTACTCCCTTTACCGACAAAATTATTAACGAAGTCACTGGGAATGAATGCTACTCGTTCACCGACGGATTTTTTGGATATAACCAAGTCCTAATTGCAAAAGAAGACCAGCATAGGACTACATTTGCTTGTGAATTTGGATCGTTTGCTTAAAGAGTGATGCAATTTGGCCTAAAGAATGCCCCAACTATTTTCTCCAAAATAATTATAAAAGCCTTTCAAGAATTTTTATATAAAACAATGTTTTTCTACTTCGACGATTGGACCATATACTCAATGATCAAAGACCATGTGCAATGGCTTCTCCTAATGCTAGAAAGATACAGACAAATACAGTTATCCTTGAATATGAAAAAATGCATATTTTCCACACCAATAGGAATATTATTGGGTCATATTTTGTGCAAATGTGGAATAAAGGTGGACTTGGATAAAATAAAAGTCATCATGGACTTAAAACCACCAGTAAACCCTAAAAAAGTTAGAATCATGCTAGGACATACCAGCTGTTACAGAAAATTAATCCGACATTATTATGACATTACATTTCCATTTGAAGAATTACTTAGAGTACAAGTTGAATACTCATGGACATCGGGATGTGAAGAATATTTTGAGCTACTTAAAAGGAAATTAGTTGAATCCCCATTACTTAAATTCCACAACTAGTCGAAAAAAATTCACGTCCATATTGACGCATTAGGCATCGCAGTCGAAGCTATATTAACACAACCCAGAGATGACGAACTCAACTACCCTAATGCGTACGCCAGTCATAAGCTAAATAACGTTGAAAGAAACTACTCAATGATTGAACATGAGGTATTGGGAATGATATTCACACTACATAAATAACAACAATACCTACTAGCTAACCCATTTGTATTTTATACAAACCATCAATCTCTCATTGGTGTTGACGTATTAGTTCTCACGTACAGACATGAGTGAACCTCCCTAGTTCGAATGAGTCAAATCTAGAACTAAACGGGACAATACATGCACACCTTCACCTATATCAATCGAATATTCACAAGAGACGAAGTAGAGAAAAATTACCTTTGATATGAAGTTCATCCTTTCTATCTTCAAGTTGTTGCAATCCAACTTTGCGTATGAAAGAACCTGTTACAGATCCAACACAAACAAGTAGCAAACATATTGAACTAGTAATAATATAAATGATCTAAGCAAATGACCAAGGATATTTGCAACACATGAGAATAACAATCAAGTATGGGAAGGAAGTGCATCATTGTATTAAAGATGACAGAAATAAATACAACTGTGAGCCTTGGTGTCGTAGTCTCCTTCTGGTAGATTCCTCCTATTCCAACATGTCATCCTTATCTTGAAAGGAAGCACATCAAGAGTCTAATGCTTCTAGGATAATTTCTCCATCAATTCCTTACTACCAATTGCTCCTCCAACACCCATGCCCAAAGGTATCTTTTATAGGGCACTAAGGATAAGAGAGGGGTGAGAAGATTATGGAAAGTGTATGAGATATGATCCCAACAGTTGTGGAGCTCGATCTAGATCCATAGAAACAAGAAGGAAAGGTTAGCCAATGAGATTTCTATCTAGAAGCTTCTTGAAAACCTAATTCTTTGCTTGTAGAGAGGTCGACGTGCTTTATAATGGAGCAACATGCGCCAATATGGGTCGACGCGGGTTTCTCTAAAGGAAAGCTACACCATAGATGTGAGTTTCCAATGAGACACACTGCGTTGAAGGGATTTCGGTGAAGGTTGCTAGTGTATAAAAGCGCGTCTAGGAAACAAAACAAATCAAGTTGCAGGACATGGAAGGACTATCCACCATGAAAGTTACTTCAGGGATTATGGCAACATGAAGTCACAAGGTTTGGTGTTGTTGATGAAAATTTCATGTAACATATTTCCCCCCAAAGTACAAATCTAGATAAAAGGATAGGTGATGTACTTTGATGTGACATTTGGAGAGAGGAACCACCAGGAGGATAAATAACAACAACGATCAAGGACTTTGTAATACAAGTTTTGACATCTCTAAACTAGACATCTCAATGACTCAAGACATGGTTGTCAGCCAATACATTGCAGATCCATGCTGGTACGAACTAAGGATATGGCCACCAAAATACAGCGTGGATCCATACCTGAATGACTGAACACAATCATGGCTACTAAGATACAAGCATAGATCCATTAGGGGATAATGACACAGCCACGACCAATACAAGAGTGAATCTATGTGACAGTACTTTAATGAGGTCTCCACTATAACATCTGTGTGGGAACCTACTAAAAAATATCCATCGCGATCTGGGTGTAATAACAAGACATCAGAACAACCCAAGGTCTTCTACCTATTTCCAAAACAATATGAATCTAACCATGTGATTACGTGTTGAGGTCGAACATGGTAGAAACCACTTGATTACCGGTCAATGATGTGAACAATTAACAAGCGCGAGGTAAATCACCAGTGATGACATTGATCCCCAAGGTATCTCGGTACATTCCGACTAATGCGAATGAATGATTTGAAGTCGAACATCAGCGAAATAGTTCGATATGAGGTCAATGATGTAAACCTATTGTCGAAGGAGAGAAAACCTGTCATTGAGGCATGCAGGCTTCAAGGTACTGGGTGGTCTCTAAATCTAATCCCTGGATGATGTGTTGATGTGGATAGGGATAGATTCGTCGAAGGATGGCCATGATGTATCCCACATCATCGACACGAAACCAATATAGAAAGATGATTTTGAATGGTATATCACATGAGTATGGACTGACACAAGGTGTATGGAAAAGTGTTGTTGAGAGACTGCTTCAGGGATGTCCGATATGATAGATAGCTTGACGACTGCAAAGTTTGACTCAAATAGAGGACTTCCCTTGAACATTTTATGGCATGACAAATGACCTGGAAGCATTGACTCAATGATACGAATATCAAGACATAATGTGACATTAACGGAGCATTATTCAGATGACCCAAAGGAGTAAAAAGACTCATAGAACTAACACAACTCAAAGACAAGCTGATTATCTAACTATTTGGATGAAATACAAACAGGTTCCATTTTCAAGGGTGATAATAAGCTTCCATAAATACATATTTAGATGCATTTCCCTTCATTTATTCCCCATCATGACTAATGAGTACCTCTTTGTTTATTAATGAGCTTGACGAGGATAAAAGATGCCCGATATAGCTTGTCCTCTGGGCAAGTCCAATCTCAAATGTTTTATGAACCTAAGAAAGGAGGAGTTCAGTCCCGAAAGGATCCTTCCATGTATAATTTTACGAATCCAAAGAAGGTAAACTCAGCAGTGTTTCATATTTAGAGAGTTTGAAGCAGTCAAAAGAAGACTCCATAGTGAACTTTTTCGTAAAATTTAGTCCCCTAAGCCCGAAAAACTATAAAATAATGCCTAGAAGAACTCTCTTAGTCAATGTTTGACTAAGGTATACCTTTTTCGTGAATAGTCTAAATGGTTCGAAAAAGGGGTAAACTATTACCGGATAGATGACCTTTCAAACCCTTTTACAAGCGTGAAAGAAGCAAGTTCGCTTGGAAATATTTTCCTATTTCGAGAGTCTGAAAAGAGATTAAACACAACTCCAAGGGGTTCCTTTTTTCGTAAAGATTTTACGAGCTCAAAAAACTCGATAAAAGTGTACTCATTACCTTTTTACTTATTTTTTAACGAGCACAACCATGGTATCAAAAGCACTCAGAATATTTTTCATGTTTGAATCTAGAGCACGGAAAAGGAAAAAGTAAGCTCAAACCACTTTTCATGTTTTTGACCAGAGCACGAAAAAATGAAAAGTAAGCTCGACGCCATCTTACTGTTTTTAACGAGATCGAAGATAGGTTGGAAGAATGCTCATGGTGTCTACTTCATTTTTAGCGAGCTTGCGACAAAAAAGGAACTATGCTCGGGATGATTTTCATGGTTTAGCGAGCTCAAAACCAAAAAGAAAGTATGCTCGAAAAGATTCCCATTGGTAGATGTTTTCCCAACATGATATCCAGAGGTTGGCGAATTTTTTCCCAACATGATATCCATTTTTTGGTACATGCCCCAATCATGATTGCTAGAATTAAGCGACTTAACTCCAATATTGCATGGAGAGGCTTTCGAATTGACTTCAATATGGTGTACATAGGTTGAAGACATGCCCCCCAAGCTTCGTTGCATTCACCTAATCTACTTCTTCACTCGATTAAACTCCTGGATACTAATAGAAATATGTTCACCAGAGACAGAGGTGGGAGAAGGATCAAATGGCATAGGCGGATGAAAATAAGGTTCAGGTACTAAGTCTAGTGGAAGACTCGACTCAATGGGAGATGAATCCATTTCATTTTTTAACGAGCTTGACACAGAAAAGGAACTATGTTCGGGATGACCTGTTTCATTTTTTAATGAGCTTGAAACAGAAAGGGAACTATGCTCATAGCCATATGTTTCATTTTTTAACGAGATTGACACAGGAATAGAACTTTGCTTGTGGGGATCTGTTTCATTTTTACACAACCTTGAAACATAAAACAACTATGCTTGAAGGGACCTGTTTCATTTTTACATAATCTTGAAACTAAAAACAATTATGCTTGGAATCGGTTCCTACCGAACATGAAATCTATAGGTTGGTAGTGTGCCCCCCAGCATAAAAAGCCAGGGGAATAGCTCCAGCATGATATCCAGAGGCTAAAGTCATGCCCCCCATCCCTAAGGGGAAGAAACCACTAAAACATGTAGAACATTCAGGGAATTCTGATGACTGGAAGTCATGCGATGATTAGGTTTAACAAAAGAAATTTGATCAATGGTCACGATCCTCTCGTCATGGGGAAAATACATCACTCGAAAGAGTGAGGAAACTACAGATTTCATTGCATAAACATAATTTCATCCAAGGAGCATATTAAAATCTAAGGGACCATGAGGCTTGGACTACCATAACATCAATGCAGACAATTTTCCCTCCTAAGGTAATAGGTAACCGAGGAAGGATCCCTAATGGTCTAGTAGGTATTCTATTAAAGGCCAGTATATGGTCAGTGACTGGCACAATCTGAGGGGAACCTATAGCTTGCCAAGCAGTTGAGGATAAAATACTAATAGAAGCTACTTCATCAACTATAGTGTGAAATATTTCCTTATCAGCAACTCCTACAGATATTTGGAAAGGAACACCCAAAGGAAGACTAGATTTTGTTAGACTATTCCGATCAAAGGAAATGACCTCAGTACTTGGAGGAGGTCTTGTGGAAATGGACAAGATTTCCCCTTGCCTAGAACAATCTGAACTGACTAGGAAAACATCAGTGGTTTTCAGTTCACTCCCAACTTGTAGAGTAGAATGAGATGAATAATGTGTCATGATGACTACTTCAGTCTCCAATGAAAGAGTGGGATCAAGCGGAGATGACATCAACTCGACCATTTCAACTTGACTTTTCAAAGGAAGAGTGGGATGAACTACTTTTTCTTCACTCTTTGAGGAAAGAGAGGGTTTGACCGAGGATGGAGCTAGATCGAGTACTTCATCGACCAATGGGGGTTCAAGAGACAACTTACGATATCATGTTGGGAGTTGTTTTTGAGATACAGTAATGTATTCCAACAATTGTGAAGCTTCATCCATGCGAGGACAGAGGTAAGTAAGGTGCACATCCTTACATAACAAACAAGGATACTTGACTTTACCTTTCCGACCCTTAACCATAGAGTCATTGGTTGACGGGGTATCATTAGTATGATGTCCATAGGATAATGATATAGGTTGTTTGGAGGCTTTAGACCACTCTTCTAACACTTTGGAAAGACCAGAACAATCCTTAAGAAGGTGATAACCCTTGCAAATCTTGCAACGGAACTTGGGTCTTTGAGGTGTTTTAATAGAATGATTTCCATCAGAGGCAGTTGGTTGATGCTTGGTCTCTTTCTTATCCTTCTTCTTCTTAATCTTCATTTTTATTCTTCTTCTTATCCTCCTGATTACTAGCACCACTGCTCTTATCAGGCGAGGAAGAAGAAACAGAAGAAGATACATCCGATGAAGAAGGGGAAGGATCAATTTTGGGTTGATATTCTCGTGGTGGATGTTGGAGTATTAAAAACCCATTCATACCACTTTATACTTAGGATATAATTTATTGATCATTTTTTATCAATTTCCTAAGTGTTGACTAGGTAATTTGGCCTAGTTTTGTCTTTTAGTGGACCACATGCCATCCAAAGTCACTAGGACAATTTTGGATAGATTCTGGATAAGATTTCCTGAAATTCTGTCTAATTTTATTCTATTCCTAGATTAGAAAGGTGCCTTCCTGCTTTATACCTCCACCTCTTTCTTCTCTCCAAAATCCATAATCACATTCCATTTTCATCACTCATTAGCTTCCATACCATATTTATCTAATTTGTGATCCTTTAGACTGATTTGGAAAGTGCTTTTGACAACTAGGGGGTTTTTCTAGCTTTTAGTAAGACTTCCTTTTTGCGCTTTACAACTTGCCTTTAAGGCATTCTATTTTCTCTCTTGAGGATGTATTATATATTGTAAACATATTAATGAATAGTATATAGTGATTTTTCTCAATATATATTCTTTATTCTTCTTCTCATATTCTCAGAAATATTCCAAGTGAAGTTGTCTTATTGAATCTAGATCTAGGAAATCTAAATTCTCACATGGTATCAGAGCTAGTCTGATTCATAGCAATTTCCATAGTGTTGTTTGCAGGATATTTCCATCACCAGGAATGCACCAGCATGGATCAAAATCAAGCTAAATCTATGATTCTCACTCCCTTCAACTACTTTGACTGGAAGGCGCATATGATCATCAAGCTTCGAAGTAAAGGACTTTATAGAATCACTATGGGGCTTGAAACTGAGCCAAGAACTGTTGCACTGAAATCTAAATGGTTCAATAGGCTTGATGAAGCTTATGGTTTTATTTGTCTCTCTGTCTCTTCAGATATTTTATTCCATATTGATACTCTAACCACTCTAAATCAAGTATGGACAAAGCTAGAGTCTCTCTTTGGAAACCAAGATGAGCTCATAGGTCATCTATTGGAAATTGAGTTGATCTCAGGCTTAGTCCAACCAATTTTAATTCAATGGAAGAATTCATCTCAATATTCAAGAACCTAGTGCTTCAGCTTAAGCAGTGTGGCATAGATAAGAAGGATGAGCAGCTAATCCTTACCATTCTGTCAAAATTGAGTCCTAGATACTTAGTGTTTGTGTCTACATTTCATGTTGCAAAACTTGCAGTTCCCAACTAGAAGATGCCAACCTTGGATGCATTCATAGACTCGCTCACTAAGGAGAAGGACAAGATAGTTCAAATGGGGGCTCTAATACCCTCCAAGTACCTTTTCACTGCTGCTCATGGAGCAAAGAGTTCCAAGAATGTCACATCCAAAGGAAAACAAAATATGTTGTCAAATGAAGAGGACTTTGATGAAGATTCCAAAGCCAAGAAGATGAAGAACAAGAAAGAGAAATCCAAGTGTTATTATTGCTGCAAAGGTACCCATTCTTAGCAATCTTGTTTTAGGAATAAATTGAACATCATGGCCAAGATGTTTGAAGAACATAATATTGATGTTCCTGATTTTGCAAGAAAAGAACATGGCAGGCTTTCTGTAGAACAAGAACAGTGTCTCCAAGCTACTCACAAAGGTAATCATATTTATGATTTGAGTGCTATATCCAAAACTCTTTCTCATATCTCTGATTTTGATTCACATTTTTATATATCAGAATTAGAAACCTTCACCTCTTCCTTGGTGCAATCTCCAATCAGTTCAAAAAAAGTCTTCTCCCAAACCTAGTCATTTTTCACTAGTTTCTGACTTGTCTTCTGAAAGGTCCTTCCACCTCCATTCAAATATTTCATATTCTGATTTTGAATATGATACACAGTATGGTATGAATTTCATGACACCTTCCACACCATTTTCCCAACCATTGGATGCACAAAAATTCCCTACAACCCCCAAGTTCTCTAGTTAAGAAACCACACAATTCCATGGTTTCCTCCATTGTGTCACTTGTCTCTGTTGTTCTTATGTCTGCCATATCTTACATAGGTTGTACAACCATGTCTTTGGCCATCATTGTATTATTTTTCCACATGTCTAGACCTGATCCCATCAATCATGGTTCAAATTTCAAGCCCTCAAATCTTCCAGACTCGCTCAATTGTCAAGGTGATCTAGTTGCTCACTCTTTTCCTACTAAAACCCTATCTGATCATGGAGACACTACACATTTGTTGTTTGATTCTCCATATGACTCATAATCTGATATTTTAGAGCTGCATGAGCTCCTTTAAATATCATAAAGGTTCTACATCAGTTTGAGAAGAAGGTACAAGGTTTGATTCATCATATTGCAGTTGCACAAGAAGTTGATCATGTTGAATCCATTGATGCTATTTGGGAAGGAGTTTGCACATATTTATTTTATATCATTGATTATGTATCCAGATCAGATAATGTATGTTTTAATAGCAAGAATCAATCATATGATTCTCCTCCATCATAAGATGATGATTTTCATGTGGCCTCTACACATGGTTTTTTCCTACACTGCATTGATGCATGATCATGGCATACATAACCTCTTCACCAAGTCTGTTACTCAAAAGAAGTTCATTCAGCTGATCCAAATGAAGAAAAAGACAGTATGAAGACATTCTGACATGTCCATTTTTGAGGGAGGGTTTTGTTCCTATGAGGTTTTCCATGTTTCCTCGTTTTACATGGACTAATAAATTTGTGTATTGGGGTGACCATAAGGCTTGTTGCTTGGGCCCTATATTTATGATATTTACCACATATATTCAGGATTAAGGGGGGATGTTGGAGTATTAAAAACCCATTCATACCACTTTATACTTAGGATATAATTTATTAATCATTTTTTATTAATTTCCTAAATGTTGACTAGGTAATTTGGCCTAGTTTTGTCTTTTAGTGGACCACATACCATCCTGAGTCACTAGGATGAATTTGGATAGATTCTGGATAATATTTCTTGAGATTTTATCTGATTTGATTCTATTCCTGGATTAGAAAGGCACCTTCCTGCTTTAGACAACTTTATCATTCTTTTTTTGCTTTCTATTCGATAAGGTAAAGCTAGTTTGACTTGGAAATTGTCTCCACTTGGCCAATTCGACCTACACCTCTTCCTTCTCTCCAAAATCCACCATAACATTCCATTTCCATCACTCATTAATTTCCATACCATATTTATGTAATTCGTGAGCCTTTAGACTCATTTGGAAAGTGCTTTTGACACCTAGGGGGTTTTTCTAGCTTTTAGTAAGCCTTCCTTTTTGTGCTTTACAACTTGCCTTCAATGAATTATATTTTCTCTCTTAAGGATGTATTATATATTGTAAACATATTAATGAATAATATACAGTGATTTTTTCTCAAGATATCTTCCCTATTCTTCTTCTCATATTCTTAGAAATATTCCAAGTGAAGTTGTCGTATTGAATCTAGATCTAGGAAATCTAAATTCTCACAGTGGAGAGTTAACATTTGAAACATTGGGTACAGCTGGGATCACCGGATTGAATAACCATACCGGTAATCCTATTGTTAATCCAAGAATATTTAAAGTGGCAATAAAGGGAGGACCAATATTTCCAACTGGAGGAAAAACAAAAGGTACCCCTTGAAAAGGGGCCTCTTGATTGGTAGTCCCAGAAGAGGTTGCCATATCTAAACTCTCTAAGGCATTCTAAATATCACACACAAAAAACGCTAATCAAACTAAAAGCAACATGAAAACTTGTGAATAGGAAGGATGTAAAAGTTGGATCCTCACTGATGTGTCAAGCTATCACAACTCGTGATATACTGTAGGGTCCAACAGTTATACTCGGCCCAAATTTTCAAAGCACTAACCAGGGAGGATTAGGACCTTACCCCTGATCGTATTACCCGACTACCTAAAAGTACGTGCGTAGTATCTTCTTGAGTGTTGTCCTCGGTGTATTGCAACAACAAGACAGTCAATGGTTTACTCAATTGGTTTCAGGATCCTAAAGGGGTCTCCCGATATACGCAAGGTACATGGGAGCTCAAATTCGCAGTAGTGTTTTCTAATGCACAACCATTCAATAGGAGCCTTCTTATATACCGTCAAGTATGTGAAGAACCTTTCTATATACCGTTAAGTACGTGAAAGGTCGGTCTATATATCGACTAGTACATGGAAGAACTACAAGCCCCCGAAATGCAATGCAGGAAAATAACGACAGCTCCTACACTTTAAGACGTCGAAACATGTCTCTAACCTATCACTCAAGTTTCTAAATATTTTAACTTAAACTAGCGCTTTATTTTGTCTTAGATGGTTAAGTGGACTCATGAACTGTGGACTCATCCCAATATCATGCATGGAAAACTAAATGATATGAAAACTTTCCTTTTCGATGAATTCTATTTATGGGAAGGAGAGAGGTATTTTCTTATTTTGTTGAGAAAAATGAAATATTTCCCGAAATAAAACACTATTCTTTTCGTTTTTCTTCTCAGGCAGAAACCAAGAAACACACAACTATCTTTCGATTAACCCAAAACCAAAAATAACACCAACGAAATTTTCTTTAATTTTTTCCAAAAGAAATTCGAAACTATAAGGAAAAAAAGAATGAATTTCTTTTAATTGCAAAATATCTTACTATTCGAATAAAGAAACAAAGGAGTTAAAATAAATTTAAAATATTATTTAACAAAAATTTGATGTCTTTTAACAATGCATTCAAAACCTCTTAGGAATGATTTCGTTCACTTTGTCCTAATTCAAAATGCAAGAGACCCAACAATTCTGCAATTTTAACTAATAATAGGAGTTCATAAGAAAAACAATCACCCAGAGCATCCAATCTCAATCTTCGAAACAACTCCAACCAAACTTACACCAACAAGATTTTTCACAACATCACACCTTAAAAGGACTTAACACCTTAAAGAAAGCAAAACAGAGGATTCTAAAGAGCCACAAGACAAGCTGCCCCAATGAGCGATGGAGATCACTCAGTACAAGCAAGGCAACTGCTTGACTACCTAGGACTCACTAAGAAAACAAGACAAGCTTTAAATCTCAAGAAAATGTAAGTAAAAGAGGTAAGTGGCAGATCTGAACTGAGACTGTGACTGATAGAAGCAAAAGACAAATCTCATAATAACCCCCAATCCAATCCTAAGAGGTTATCTTCACTCTATTGCAAAAAATTTCACAGATTCGCAGTTTGGTGTGGAACACAGCGTGCCAAAGTGGATCAACGCGGTTCAGTATACTACTCAGGTGCATGGTCGATGCACTGTATCTAGAGATAGGGCGCGTCGATGTTAAGAAAGGGAAACAAATTTTAATGAAAAAAGAAAAAATAGGCCCATCTCGAGAAATTGGTATTAGCTGCAGTGTATACCATTCAGAGACTGCGTCACTATATTTTATTGCGAACCACCACCGTAATCGCAGAACTCAATCCATTTCAATATGTCTTAACCCGACGCATAATCGGGGGAAAATTTAATAAATGGATTGCTATATTGCAAGAATTTGACCTTAATTTTCAGTCTACTAAGTCAAAAAAGTCCTTGGTGTTCGTGGAACTTATATCTGAGTTTCCTAGTGATGTGACATACGATGAAGAAGATTCGTCATTCCCCGATGAACATATCTTCCTCATTGCAACCTTTGACTAGTGGTATGGAGACATTCTAATATATCTCCAAAATTTGAAGTGTTTGCCTACTTTATCTAGAGATGAACGACGAAAGCTTAGGCATCATGCCAAGAAATACCTCATTATTTTTGATACATTATATAGACGGGGGGTAGATTCGATATTACGTCGTTTTTTGACTCTAGATGAAGCCGAGTCAGTATTGAATGATGCTCACAGTGGATCCTGTGGGGGTCATCTTTCAGGGTTGGAAACAGCCCAGAAAATACTACGTGCTGGGTATTTTTGGCCCACCATCTTTAAACATTGTGTGGAAGACATCAAACACTGTCGTCCATGTCAGTTTTTCACAAAGAAAATGCGAACACATTCGGCTCCTCTTCACCCTGTTATCACAGTGGGTCCCTTTACTAAGTGGGGGATTGATTATATGACTTGTAATCTAGTTTCTACTGGAAGACATCAGTATATCATCATTTCCATCGACTACTTCACAAAGTGGGTCGAGGCAATGCCTACTGTGAAAGCAGATGGAGAAACTGCATCATATTTTGTGTTCAATCAAATTATTTCCAGGTTCGGCATACCTAGAGAGATTGTCACTAACCACTATAGACATTTCTAGAACTACATGATGTCTGATTTGACCACTATGCTAGGTTTTCGACAGGAACATTCATCTATGTTTTATCCACTTGTGAATGGTCAGGTTGAAGCAGTAAACAAAAATTTGAAAACTATTCTTCAACGTATTGTTAATACCAGTAAGTCAAATTGGCATGTTATGTTGTATCCACCTCTTTGGGAATGCCGTTCTAATATCAAGAATGTTATTGGTTTTTCACCTTTCCAACTCGTTCATGGGATAGAAGTAGTCACACCGTTTGAATGCGAGATTCCATCTTTGAAGTTAGCTATCCAACTATTACCCGAAACTTATGCCTTGGAAGAACGTTTACTTCATTTGGAACATTTAGATGAACAACGTCGTGATGCGCTCACTGCGAATGAAGCTCACAAGAACTGATTTAAGCATCAATATATAAGTTTGTTAAACCTAGATTTTTTTTCTGACGGAGTCCTTGTGTTGGTTTATGATCAAGACAAAGATCCCTTGGGGGTAGGCAAGTTCAAAAGTATGTGGCTCAGACCCTATATTATTTCTATTGTTTTGAAGAAAGGTTCATATAAGTTGATGGATTATAATGTCCCCATCCAAATAAATCACATGAAAGGAAAATCCCACCAATCTACTAGTTCCCTAGGTTTGGGTGGAAACATTTAGACTTGGAATAAGGGAGCTATAAGACCCCAAATGGACATTATATTGACAAATATATATTAAAAGGGGATAAATAAATATTAATAATAAGAAAATAAGATGGCACCTGGTCATTAGGGAACATAGGTGGTGTGGGACCCACACAAGGCAAGATTCTCCATGCCACATGGCATCCTGCGAGGAACCTCCAACAATTAATTAAAGAAAATGCACGATATATCATAAATAACATAACACATAATAGATTTATTGATCATGGGCCACTTTGAGGGGGAAACCTCCTTTGAGAAAGCTCAATACAAATAAATTTTGGACTCCTTCATTGGACTCAACACGTACTTATATACTAAGTCTATGTGCCAATGCTATGGATCAATACCATGGAACATATAATGCTACAGGACGACTTACAAAGCATATGTGTCCAATACTATGGATCAATACCATGAAACATATAATACTACGGGACGACTTACAAAGCATATGTGTCCAACAACAATATACTAACAAAGTAAAGAGAAGGGTTGACACGGCTTCCTAACATCCCCTCCCCCTTAGAAAAAGCTCTGTCCTCAAAGCTTTAGATGTGGAAATTGATGTTGAATCTGAAGGACTGGTTCCCATGTAACATCCTTTGGTTGCATTATGTGCCACTGAATTAATACCTCTGTGATAGATTGAGAGAAAAGATGACGAGTGCGCCTATTGAGGATGGCCTCCAGCTCCAAAAGGATGGATCCTTCATTATCCAGTTCTGGTAAAATAGTTTGTCCTCTGATGTTGGTGTCAAGAACTTTCGTCAGACAAGAGACATGAAATACTGGATGAATGCGGGAAGAATGAGGAAGTTCCAATTTATAAGCAATGGACCCAATATTCTGAAGAACCTTATAGGGCCCATAGAAATTTGGAGTGAGCTTATGATGCCCTTTCAGTTTTAGGGAGGATAGCTTGGAAGTCTGTAGACGAAGAAAAACCATATCACCTGCATGAAAAGTGTGCTTAGAATGGTGTTGATCGACTTGTTGCTTCATTCAAATTCTTGCCATGTGAAGATTGCCCTGCAAAATGTGAAGAATCTAATCGCGGTTTCGAAGAACCGTGTCAATTGCCTAAATTGGTGAACTGCTAAGGGTGTATGGAAGAAGAACTGGCGGTGCCTGACCATAGATTGCTTCATATGGAGTCATTTTAGATGAAATATTGTACCACCATTCAACGAGAGGGAGCCACTTCGCCAACTGAGGTTGTTGTTTGTAGGTGAAGCAATGAAGATAAGTTTCCAAACATTTATTAGTAATTTCAAGCGGACCATATGTTTGTGGGTGAGACCCTGAACTCATCTTCAGTTTGGTTCCATTGTGGTGAAATAGTCCTGTCCAAAAATGATTGGTGAAAGTTGCATCGCGATACGAGACAATGGAAGAAGGGATTTCATGAAGACGGGAGATCTGGTCTAGGGCACAAAATTGACTATATTTGTAGAGGCGAGCAACCACAACCAAAATCATTGTCTTCCCACAATATTTAGGGAGCCCTTCAATGAAATCCATAGAAATATCTGTCCAAATCCGTGTAGGGATGGGAAAGGGTTCAAGCAATCTCGGAAGGAGTGTCGTTTCACCCTTGTTGAGCTGGAAAGTATCACATTCAGCCACCATCTGTTGAATTGTCATTTTCATTCCCTGCCAAAAGAATTTACGATGTGCCCGCTCATACGTTTTGAGGAACCCAGAGTGCCCTGACGATGGAGAAGCATGGAGTTCATAGAAGATATCTTGTTCAGGATCTGTGCTTTGGGGAAGCACCATATGACCCTTGTATCTCAGGGAAGTACCATCCCAAGAGTAAGCCACTAGATTGTCCTTACCCTTCTTGTAAGTGATCTCATAAGCATAACCCATGATTTTGCTAACCCATTTATGTTGTGCTGGGGAGGAGACCCGTTGTTACAGGAAATATTTTAGACTTTGGTGATCAGTCTCGATGCAGAAATAATTCCCTAACAGGTATGGCTGCCACTTCTGTACTGCATGAAAAATAGCCATCATTTCCTTCTCATATTTAGAGGGGGATAATTTTTTACCGAAAAGGGCTCTTGAAGGTGGCAAACCCACTGGGTCAGCAAAGACACCTGCATATCTATCCAAAAAAATTTGTAGATCCAAAGGAGTAGTGGAGGCCGTTGATGGGTGCACCTGAATGGAATGGAGCTGAGTGATGACACCATGTGAATTCTTCATAAGGATCTTTTCCATGCGATGTGAACTGATGATGCGGATAGACCCTGGTTGTAAGCCCCATCAATGTGTGTTTTTTTCCCATTGACTGAAAATTGCATCCAAAGTTCAGAAAAATCCCATAACATGGGGCCAAGTGTGCGTAACCATTGAGTGCCCAAAACCACATCACATCCTCCTAAGTCCAAGGAAAACATGTCAGAGCGCAAATTATAATATCCCATAGAGATATGCACATTGCGACACTTCCCCTTGCAAGGTAAGGTGCCCCCCATTGGAAATCATGACTTCAAAGTTGGAGAAAAGATGGACAAAACAATCATCCTGTTTCGCGATCCGAGGGTCAATTAAGTTATGAGTGCTACCAGAATCAATGAGTATTGTAAGAGGAAGCTTCTTGAAGTAACCCCTGACCTGCATTGTTTGTGGGGTGGTGACTCCAGCTAAAGCATGGATATATATCTATGGGTGGTCATCGTGAGACGGAGGGTCAAAAGGCAGTTGTTGAATGTCGACATGATCATATATTATATCTGGAGCTTCTTCACCAAGTTCAGAGGCAGGTGGAGAATCCACATCCAAGAGATAGAGATTTTGCTCAACACATCTATGGCCCCGAGTGAATTTCTCATCACAATTATAACAAAGCCATTTTTCTCTACGTGCCCATATCTCTGCTTCAAACAAATGCTTGGTAGGAGTTGGTCGAGGAGCTGGCGTGATGGGAGGTTGTGGGGAAACCATATTTTTGAATGGAACAAAAGTGGATTTGGAGCGTTGTTGGGTTGTGATCTTATCCTCCACCAACTTAGCCAATCCTAGAAATTCCATCATTGTGTTGGGACAAAACATTTTAACCTCTAATCAGATTGCATCCTTGAGACCACTGATAAAACAACTCTTGTAGAATTCATCAGAAAATCCTTTTGTGTGATTGGTCGGTTTCTCAAATTCTGTCTGATACTCTCTCACAGTGCCAATTTGGTGAAGTTTAGTGATTGCTTCTGTGAAGTCATTAAAAGTACTAGGATCAATCGTTGCAAAAGGATGTGGCAAAAATATGTCCATTTTGGCTCTTCATAAGCCTTGATGTACCAACGGTACCATTGAAGGGCTTCATGTTCCAAATGAAATGATGCAAGTGGAACTTTGTTGACATCAAAAGTATTATGCATACTGAAATATTGTTCTTCCTAGTATATCCATCCAGTCGGATCATTACCATTGAGGCGAGGAAAATCAAGCTTCGGCCAACGAAAATTACTGGAAGAAGAGAACCTAGTGTCTACGGAATATTATGGCTATCGTTTATTGTTCATGACTGAATGCTGAAGATGGAGGCTAAGAATTTTTTCATCCAGATCTTGGAGTTTGGTTTTGAGGGTTGCAAGTTCTTCCTCCCTGATTTTTGTTCATGCGCGGGTGACAACCATAACCAGGATTTTTTTTGTGTTTTTTTGTGAATGGGTAGAAAAACAAAAACATAAGCTTCTTTAGTAAAGGAAAATTTGGATTTGGGAAAAACTTTGATGGGTAATTGGGGTTTGACTAGGTTTTGAACACTTTCTGATGGAAAGGGAAGCAGAAAATGGGGATTTCAGAAGCCAGGTGAAAGAATGAGAAAATTTGTCAAAGATGGACAAAAGAAGCAAAAATAGGAAATGAACACTTTGAAAAAATTTGAAGGCGAATGGGTGAAAATTGAAGAAGTTATGGAAAACCCTAAAAATAGACAGATGTGGAATTTCTGGCTTCGGGAAGTGGGATTTGGGATAGGGTCCTTAGGAATGAAATATGCAGAATGGGATGGAAGGGGTGTCAGGGAACTTTTAATGGAAACGGAGTTAAAACAAAGAAGATATGGGGTGCTAGTGTTTTATTTTTCCCTAAATGGATCTGCAACAGCGCGGAAATGATCTGCAACAGCTTTGGACAGATGTAATCTGTGATTTATCAACTGGAAATAGATATGGAACCCACGTATGCGTGGATTCCTAAAGGTTCAGGGGATTCACTTGGCCACCAATGTTGTCTAACGGCTTGCGTATTGGGGCAGTACCCTTCACTCCACGGCTCAGGTAAAACTAATAACCGCTTTACCACAAACAACAGCTCTTGGTTTACCTCACGGATGGGAACTAGTCAATCAGGTAGGGGTCATTGCCTTTTTCGCTGGCAGGTCATCTCAATGGGCCAGCTACTTCAGGGTTCCTATGGTACTCCTCACAATGATTTTTAGGGATATTCCCAAGTACTTCCCATAGTTAAGCGGATAGGGATTATTCCCAGATCCGAACTTGCAATTGAAAGGAACAATATAGAGGCGAACAAAAAAATTGGCAGAAATTCCACCCAACGAGCCTAAGAAAGTGCTCTGATACTAGATGTGAGGAACCTCCAACAATTAATTAATGAAAATGCACAATATATCATAAATAAAAGAACACATAATAGATTTATTGATCGCGGGCCACTTCGAGGGGGCAAACTCCTTTGAGCAAGCTCAATACAAATAGCCTCAGGACACCTTCATTGGACTCAACACGTACTTATATACTAAGTCTATGCGCCAATACTATGGATCAATACCATGGAACATATAATATTATGGGATAATACAAACTATGGATCAATACCATGGAACCTATAATACTACGGGACAACTTACAAAGCATATGCGTCCAACAACAATATACTAACAAAGTAAAGAGAAGGGTTGACACGGGTTCCTAACACATCATATTCTCACCCATTCGAATCCAAGGTGGATTATAACATTCTTGGGGGAGTTGGAGAGGCATTATACTTGGCATGAATCAATGAGGGTCTAATTTGAGTGGAATATTAACTCCCATGGAAGAGGAAGAGGCATCTTAGAGGTATTGTGGCACATGGGCTAGATTCCCTAGCTTCTATGACAACAATGATGAATATTCTATGCCACTTATGACAAGGATCAGACCTGATTTCTAACATCTAACCTATATGACATTTCAGGGCTAAAAATAGCCTCCAAGAGGGTGCACAATGGATTTATGGCAGCCAATATTCCCCCCCCATTCGAATTGATGGAAGAGGAAGGCTAGGAAATGTTGGACAAGTGGCACTCATGGGAATCTCTCCCTAATTCAAGTTGGGATGAAGCTCTTGGAGGGAATTTGAGCCATGGATTACTTGGGAGGTTAATAAAAGACAAGAAGAAATAAGGATACCAGCTTTTGATCATTTATCCTTTGGCAAAAATTGGAGAGCTTAGCTTGTCCTTGCAAGGTGGATGCTTATCCTTCTTGCCTTAGAACCAATTTTGAGGGTGCAAGATTCCCATCCTAGTTGGTTGATGGAGAGGCCATTCAAAACTCTCAACAGATATTCATGGAGATGTTTTGATGTAGGTTCAAACCCCAATTGATTTCAATTTCATCTTCTCTCATTCTTCTCTATGTGTATTCTACTATCTTTCTCTCAATGTCATGTAAATGTGCAAGGGTGCACTTGTTGTTGTATATAGTTAGTGAAGGAATGTTATTTCTACTTCATGGACATGTTAGCTGCTATGTATCTCTGCAATAATCATATCATCAAAGCCACAGCTCAAAACATTATGTATTTCAAGTGATATTTACATTCAAGGAAGAGATTCGAGCAATTTTCCCCATAACATTTGCATAGTGATTTTGGAATGATATTGTACCTATTTTATATCATATTTTGATGGGTCATTTATCATGTTATGAGCTGCATATGAATTTACTTTGATTTCACAAATGATGTGTGCTTACCTCTGAAGTGTTACTATGGTTTATGAAGAAATTCGAGACTCTTTCCCACCAATTTCACCTCTAAAACTAGACTCTAGAAGATGTTGTTCATTAGGATGCCTATTCGACCCTAAAACCAAATCTAATGTTACAAATATACTGTTCCTAATTTCCTCTAACATATAAAAGTCTCATACCAAGAATTATTGAAGGTCGTACAGTGTTTGGAACAACATCTAATGTGAAACCTAGGGGGGATATCCACTTCTCAAATTAACTAGTCTTGTTCCGAAACTTATTCTCATGCAATTTGCAGAACATGGATGGGTATATCAATTATTTGTATGTATTATAGGTGTGTTAATATTTCCTATTCCCCATCAATAACTTCCTCCCCAAATTTTAAATCATTTGGAGGTGTTTGGAACCAGTTGTAAACAAAATCCTAGAGTCAAAACAAGGTCAATCCAAGGACTTTCCTTCGGATTGATATTATAGTGGTATCAGAGCATGGTCCTTGCACTTGATTTGGGTGACCATTTATGAGGTCAAGAAGTCATCCCCCGCCCTTATAAATCGAAACTGAAAGTACCTTTGGTGAAGAGGAAGAAGCAGGAGAAGAGGTGCACTATGTTGAGACTATGGCTAAGGATGAGAAAGGAACCTCAGAGATGGAGGAGAAAGAGGAGTTTAGGAAATTCATGAAGCCATTTTTTGAAGACGTGACAAGGTAGATAATTCAAGGTTTTGAATTGATGACTATTCAAATTGGAAGCAAATTGGTAATAGGAGGCAGCTATGATGAACCTGCAACAATTAATTGATGAAATACACGATATATCATATCGCAGAATATTTTTATTGATTGCGGGCCACTTCGAGCGGAAAACCTCCTTTGAGCAAGCTCAATACAAAATAACTTCACGGTGCCTTCATTGGCCTCAACACAAACTTATATACTAAGTCTAGGCACCAATATTATGGGTCAATACCATGGGCTAATACAAACTATGGGTCAACAAATACTACAAGATGACTTACAAAGCATATGCATCCAACAACAATAATACAAACTATGGATCAACAAATACTACGGGACGACTTGCAAAGCATATGCGTCCAACAATAATATACTAACAAAGTAAAGACATGGGTTCCTAACATCCCCTCCTCTTAGAAAAAGCTTTGTCCTCAAAGCTTTAGATGTGTAAAGTGTTGCTGAATTTGAAGGAGTGGTTCCCATGTAGCATCCTCTGGTTGCATGTTGTGCCACTGAATTAAGACCTTTGTGATAGAGCGAGAGCGAAGCTAATGAGTGCGCCTGTTGAGGACGGCCTCCAGATCCAAAAGGATGGATCCTTCATTATCCAGTTCTGGTAAAATAGTTTGTCCTCTGATGTTGGTGCTAAGAAATTTCTTCAGACAAGAGACATGAAATACCGGATGAATACGTGAAGAAGGAGGAAGTTCCAATTTATAAGGAACGGACCCAATCTTCTGAAGAATCCTATATGGCCCATAGAAATTTGGAGCGAGCTTATGACGCCCTTTGAGTTTCAGGGAGGATTGCTTGTAAGGTTGTAGACAAAGAAAAACCATATCACCTGCTTGAAAAGTGCGCTCAGAATGGTGTTGATCGGCTTGTTGCTTCATTCGATTTCTTTCCATGTAAAGATTGTCCTACAAAATGCGAAGAATCTGATCGCGGTTTCGAAGGACCGTGTCAACTGCCTAAACTAGTGAACTGTTGGGCGTGTATGGAAGAAGAATTGGCGGTCCCTGACCATAGATTGCTTCATATAGAGTCATTTTAGAGGCAGTGTGGTAAGAGGTATTGTACCACCATTCAGCGAGAGGGAGCCACTTTTCCCACTGATGTTGTTGTTTAGAGGTGAAGCAATGAAGATAAGTTTCCAAGCATTTATTGATAATTTCAGTCTGACCATCTGTTTGTGGGTGATACCCTGAACTCATCTTCAGTTTGGTGCCAGTGTGGCGAAATAGTTCTGTCCAAAAATGACTGGCAAAATTCGCATCACGATTCGAGACAATGGAAGAAGGGATTCCATGAAGACGAAATATTTGGTCCAGGAAAATTTGAGCGACTGAGGAGGTTGTATAGGGATGGTTGAGAGCACAAAAATGACTATATTTGGAGATGCGATCAACCACAACTAAAATCACTGTCTTCCCTCTAGATTTAGGGAACCCTTCAATTAAATCCATAGAAATAGTTGTCCAAATCTGGGAATGGATGGGAAAAGGTTCGAGCAATCCTAGAAGGAGTGTCGTTTCACCCTTATTTCGCTGGCAGGTATCATATTCAACCACCATCTGTTGAATTGTCCTTTTCATTCCCTGGCAAAAGAAGTTACACCGTGCCCGCTCATACATTTTGAGGAACCCAGAGTGCCCTGTCGATGCAGAAGCATGGAGTTCACAGAAGACGGCCTGGTGAAGATCTGTGCTCTGGGGAAGCACCAGACGACCCTTGTATCTCAGGGAACCACCATCCCAAGAGTAATGTGGTACAGCAGAAGATTTTTTGGCCAAGCGTTGGATGATTTGAGATAATGAAGAGTCATTGACATAGCCCTGTTGAACAGATTGCAACCAATTTGAAACAAGCATAGAAATAGCTAAAAGAGAAACTTGGTCATCAAATGTGCGAGAAAGAGCATCTGCCACAATATTGTCCTTACCCTTCTTGTAAGTGATCTCATAGTCATAAACCATAAGTTTTCTAACCCATTTTTGTTGTGTTGGGGACAATACACGTTGTTCCAGGAAATATTTCAGACTTTGGTGATCAGTCTTGATGTAGAAATGATCCCCTAATAGGTAGGGTCGCCACTTTTGTACTGCATGCAAAATAGCCATCATTTCCTTCTCATATGTAGAGGCAGCTAAATTTCTACCTGAAAGGGATTTGCTGGTGAACGCAATGGGATGGTCATCTTGAAGGAGAACAGCACCAACTCCATTGCCACAAGCATCACTCTCAATAGTGAAGGGCTTGGAAAAATCAGGCATAGCTAGAATAGGTGTAGTACACATAGCTTGTTTCAGTTTTTCAAATGCACACTCAGTAGCATGTGTCCATGTAAAAGCATCCTTTTTCAATAGAGCAATTAATGGAGCTGCAATCTTCCCATAATCCTTGACAAACTTGCGGTAGTAGCCAGTCAACCCCAAAAAACCACGAAGGCTCTTGAGTGTATGAGGATGCGGCCAATTGTTCATGGCAGCTATTTTGGTAGGATCCACTCAAACCCCTTATTCTAAAATAATGTGCCCAAGATACTCTACTTCCTTCTATCCAAAAAAAAATTTAGACTGTTTGGCGTGGAGATGATGGGCAGAGAAAAGTTGCATTACAAGATCTAGATGCTAGAGATGTTCAGCCCATGTTTTACTGTAGATGAGGATATCATCAAAGAAGACCATAATGAATTTTCGCAAGTAGGGCCGAAATATTTCATTCATAAATGCCTGGAATGTGGAAGGAGCATTAATGAGGCCAAAGGGAATGACCAAAAACTCATAGTGGCCATCATGTGTGCGGAAAGATGTTTTAGGGATATCATCCTCATGAACCCGAATTTGATGATACCCAGAACGAAGATCCAACTTGCAGAAAAATTGAGCACCATGAAGCTCATCAACAACAGGAATTGGAAACGTATCCTTGATTGTGAGGTGATTCAGTGCTCGGAATTCAATGCAGAGGCACGATGACCCATCTTTTTTTCAGACAAGAAGAACTGGGGAAGAAAAGGAACTAGTGCTTGGGCGAATAAAACCTTGCTTCAGTAAGTCCCACACGAGCATTTCAATCTCTATTTTTTGGTGAAATGGGTAGCGATAGGGCCTAATGTTCGGAGGAACACTTCCAGGAAGGAGCTGAATACGATGGTCCTCTGGCCTTGAAGGTGGCAATCCCACTGGTTCAACAAAGACACCTAGATATCAATCTAGAATTTGTTGTAGATCCAAAGGAGTAGTGGAGACTGCTAATGGTTGCATCTGGATGGCATGGATCTGAGCGATGACACCATGTGAATTCTTCTTAAGGATTTTCTCCATGTGATGTGAAATGATGATGCTGAGAGACCCTGGGTGTAAGCCTGTCAATGTGTATTTCTATCCATTGGTTGAAAACTGTATCCAAATTTCAGCAAAATCCCATAAGATGGGGCCAAGTGTGCGTAGTCATTGAACGCCCAAAACCACATCGCATCTGCCTAAGGCCAAGGAAAACATGTCAGAGTGCAGGTTATAATCTCCCATAGAGAGACACACATTGCGACACTTCCCTTTGCAAGGTAAGGTTCCCCCATTGGAAACCATGACTTCAAAGTTGGAGCAAGGATGGATAAAACAATCATCCTGTTTGGTGATCCGAGGGTCAATGAAGTTATGAGTGCTACCAGAATCAATGAGTATTGTAAGAGGAAGCTTCTTGAAGTAACCTATGACTCACATTGTTTGGGGGTGGTGACTCCGGCTAAAGCATGGAGAGATATGTCTAGGTGGTCGTCCTGAGATAGAGGGTCAATAGGCAGCTCCTGAATGTCAACCTGATCATCTATTGTATCTGGAGCTTCTTCACAAATTTTAGAGGCAGGTGAAAAATCCACATCCAAGAGATAGAGCTTTTTCTCAACACATCTATGTCCCCGAGTGAATTTCTCATCACAATTATAACAAAGCCCTTTTTCTCTGCGTGCTCACATCTCTGTTTCAG
The DNA here is from genome assembly GCA_027924585.1 of Larix kaempferi. Classification (NCBI taxonomy): domain Eukaryota; kingdom Viridiplantae; phylum Streptophyta; class Pinopsida; order Pinales; family Pinaceae; genus Larix; species Larix kaempferi. The sequence continues at coordinate 10,264,909 of BSBM01000560.1, forward strand.
AAAAATGCTTGATAGGAGTTGGTCGAGGAGCTGGCAAAATGGGAGGTCATTGAGAACCCATATTTCTGAAGGGAACAAAAGTTGGTTTGGAGCGTTGTTGGGCTTCAATCTTGTCTTCTGCCAACTTAGCCAACCCTTATGCTTCCATCATTGTGTCGGGATAGAACATTTTGACCTCAGATCGGATTGCATCCTTTAGACCAGTGATAAAACAACTCCTGTAGAAGTCATCAGGCAATCCTTCTGTGTGGTTGGATAGTTTCTCAAATTATGTTTGATACTCTCTCACAGTGCCAATTTGGCGAAGTTTAGTGAGGGATCCCATGAAGTCATCAAAAGCACTGGGACCAAATCGTTGCAAAAGGAGCTAGCAAAAATCTAGCCATTTTGGCTCTTCATGAGCCTTGATGTACCAACGGTACCATTGAAGAGCTTCTTGTTCCAAATGAAAGGATGCAAGTGGAACTTTGTTGACATCAAAAGTATTATGCAGACTGAAATATTGTTCTGCCTGATAGATCCATCTAGTCGGATCAGTACCATTGAAGCGAGGAAAATCAAGCTTCGGACCACGAAAATTGTTGGAAGAAGATAACCCATTGTCTGAAGAAGACTCTGACTATCGTTTATTGTTCATGGCTGAATGCTCAAGATGGAGGCCGAGAAATTTTTCATCCAGATCCTAGAGTTTGGTTTTGAGGGCTGCAAGTTCTTCCTCCATGGTTTTTTCTCATGCACGGGTGACAACCATAACCAGGAGTTTTTTTTTTGAGTGGGTAGAAAAACAAAAACATAAAATGTTTTAGTAAAGGAAAATTTGGATTTGGTAAAAAATCTGATGGGTAATTTAAGTTTGACTAGGTTTTGGACACTTTCGAATGGACAGGGAAGTAGAAAATAAGGATTTCTGAAGCGTGAAAGAATGAGAAAATTTGGCAAAGAGGGACAAAGAAGCAGAAATAGGAAAGGAACACTATGGCAAAATTTGAAAGTGATTGGGTGAAAATCGAAGAAGTTATGGCAAACCCTAAAAATAGACACATGTGGGATTTTTGGCTTTGGGAAGTGGAATTTGGGATAGGGTCCTCAGGAATGAAATATGCAGAATGGGATTGCAAGGGTGTCAGTGAAGTTTCAAGGGAAACGAAGTTAAAACAAGGGAGATATGGCGAAAAAATAGGATTTTTTTTTCTTTTCGGAATGTATCTGCAATGGTGCGGAAGAGATCGGCAACAGATGGATCTACAACGGTGCAGAAGTGATCGGCAATAGATCGACGATTTAGCAGTTGAAAATAGATATGGACCCCAGGTATGCTCGGCTTCCTAACAGTTCAGGGGATTCACTCGGCCACCAATGTTGTCTGATGGCTTGTGTATTGGGGAAGTACCCCTCACTCCACGGCTCAAGTAAAACTGATAACCGCTTTGCCACAAACGACAGCTCTTGGTTTACCTCACGGGTGGGAACTAGTCAATCAGGTAGGGGTCATTGCCCTTTTCGCTGGCAGGTCCTCTCAATGGGCCAGCTACTTCGGGGTTCCTATGGTACTCCTCACAATTATTTTTAGGGCTTATGCCCAAGTACTTCCCACAGTTAAGCGAATAGGGATTATTGCCAGATCTGAACCTACAACAGATGCGGAAAAAAAAATTGGCACAAATTTCACCCAACGAGCCCAAGAAAGTGCTATAATACCATATGTGATGAACCTGCAACAATTAATTGATGAAATACATGATATATCAAATCACAGAATATCTTTATTTATCGCGGGCCACTTCGAGGGGGAAACCTCCTTTAAGCAAGCTCAATAGAAAATAACTTCACGATGCCTTCATTGGCCTCAACACAAACTTATATACTAAGTTTGGGCGCCAATACTATGGATCAATACCATGGGCTAATACAAACTATGGGTCAACAAATACTACGAGACGACTTACAAAGCATATGCGTCCAACAACAATAATACAAACTATGGATCAACAAATACTACGAGACGACTTACAAAGCATATGCGTCCAACAACAATATACTAACAAAGACATGGGTTCCTAACAAGCAGTAGTTCCCCTTTCGAGGAAAAGAAGGCATTTGGTGGAAGCATTTTCTCAAAGACAGGGCCTCACAATCGACCCAATGAATTCCATAGCTCAACAAGAGACACCACGCCCAAGTTTATTGATACCAAAAAGGATCTTCACACCCAATATGGAATGCAAGAAGTTCTAGCATAATGGCAGCAGTTGAGTGAATATTTTAGGAGGACCTTACCATTTGATCAATTCTTTATTGTCTCAAACAAGCTCAAGATGAGGGGAGGAAACATAAATCCTTTCCAAAACAAAGAATTAAATTATGCCATAGGTAAAATTCCCATTCCTACCTTTGATGGCTCATCTCAAAGTTCTGCAAATACTTGGATACAAAAGTTAGATGTATATTTTCAACTGAATCCAATGGTTGAAGAGGATGCTTTAAAAATGGCTATTCTGCTTCTTGGCGGAGAAGCAAATGCTTGGTGGTTCCATGGGCTTAAAACTTGGGACATGATCAGGTCACATCATATGAAGAGTTTGTTAACAGGTTAATGGAAATATTTGAGCAAAAAGACCCTAAAATGCCTTCCAAGGAACTAGCACAGTTGAAGCAAACTGGAACCCCTGAGGAGTACATGTTGGAATTCTAAAAACTATCAGTTATGGTGATTGATGTATCTATGGTTCAATTGGCATTTCTCTTTACTGAAGGATTGGATGAACCTTTGAAAGGTTTAGTTAAGGCTCACAAACCTACTTCATTAAAAGATGCCATGAACTTGGCAAGAGATATGCAAAATGTATGCCATGAACTTGGAAAGAGATTTGCAAAATGTGCTACCCAAGACAAAGTATCCTCTCAAGCTAGATTTTCCTTCCAAGTTCATATTTGACAAGATACCATGGCAAAAAGATTCATTTGTGAAGGAAAAGAAAGAGGGACCAAGCAAGGAAGAACTCAAAAGAAAGAAACTATGTTACACATGTTTTCAACCATGGGTACCAGGGCATAAATGTGCTAAGGGGAAAGCACAATTCATTGAAGTATTTTCTAATGATGAAGGGGACATGGAGGAAGAAGAAAAAAATTCATGCCAAGAAGAGGGATATGACACAGCAGAAGATGGCCATCCATCACCCGAAAAAGGGAGAATGCCAGTGCTTTCAGGAGTGCCTTGTTTTCACACCATCCGATGCAAGGGAGTGGTACAAGGGCAGAGAGTTTCGGTATTGGTAGATGAAGGAGCAACTCATAACTTCATTGATGCAGCCTTGGTGGAGAGGAGAAATTTGCCCACTGAATCATTCGAAGGGTTAACAATCATCATTCCACGTAAGAATTCTATGGAATGCAATACATGGATTCCAAAGCTACAACTTACCATAGGAAATTACACATTTTCTGATAGCTTCTATGTGGTGGATGTTGCTGATACAAATGTGGTTTTGGGAGTACAATGGTTGTACTCTATAGGAGAACATACAATGAACTACCAAATACCTTAAAATAATTTCAAGGATTCGAAAGGAAAAGAAAGGGTAGTGAGAGGAATGTACACTTATCCAAACCAAGTGGTGTATTCCCACAGTATGAGGTTCATATTGAGACATGGGGACATTGAATGGGTTTCAGAATGTTTCATAACTTCCCCAAACCAAACATAAATATTGTAGAACGCCCAAGGGAGATAAGGCAGCTACTACACAAGTGTGAAATGGTTTTTGGAGACATTCCCCCTGGAAGGCCACCTGACAGAGGAGTTGAGCATACCATTGTTTTGGAGGTGGGTACTTCACCTATCCAAATACCTCTATATAGACACCCAAAAAGGTTCAGAGATAAGATTGAGAAGGCTATTCAAAAAATCTTATAATTGGGGCTCATTAGACCAAGCTCAAGTCCCTATGCTTCTTTAGTTGTCTTGGTGAAGAAAAAGGATGGAACCTTAAGGATGTGCATTGATTTTAGAGCTTTAAACAAAAAGACAATAAAGAATAGATATCCCATCTCTCGGATAGATGAGCTCATGGATGAGCTATTTGGAGCAAAGTTCTTTTCCAAAATTGATCTTAGATCTGGTTACCATCATATTCGAATGAAGGAGGAGGATGTGCAGAAAACTACTTTTAGATGTCACTATTGTCATTTCGAATTTCTTGTCATGCCTCTTGGTTTGACCAATGCTCCAACAACCTTCCAATCATGCATGAAAAAAATATTTTGCAAGCAACTCCATAAGTTTGTTTTGGTTTTCTTTGATGATATTTTGATTTACAGTAAGACATGGGAGGAACATTTGCACCATTTAGAAGTTGTATTGAAAATATTGCATGAACAATATTTGTTTGCTAAGTTGTCCAAGTGTGAGTTTGGGTAGAAAGAAATTTTGTATATTGGGCACATCATTGGGAAAGATGGGGTAAAGGTGCACTTGGAGAAAATAAAGGTTATTCTTGAATGGCCGTCACCCAAGAACATCATTGAATTGAGAGGATTTATTGGGATATGCAGTTACTATAGGAAGTTTGTGAAGGGGTTTTCCAAACTAACTGCTCCCCTTACTGATTTGACCAAGAAGGATGCTTTCAAATGGGATGAAGAGGCTGAAAAGGATTTCCAAAGAATGAAAGAGGTAATGAGTAGTTGTCCAGTACTTGCATTACCATATTTTTCTAAACCATTTGTTTTGGAATGTGATGCATCAGGGGAAGGCATATGGGCGGTCCTAAAGAAAAATCAACACCCCATAGATTTTGAAAGCAGAAAATTGCAGCCACATGAGAGGCTCTATTCCATATATGACAAATAAATGTTAGTCATCATGCATGCCTTGGCCAATTTTAGACAATATCTGGTGGGGAACAAATTTGTGGTCAAAACCGATCATAACAGTTTAAAGCATTTCCTTACACGAAAAGATCTCGATGAAAGGAAACAAAAATGGGTAAGTACGGTCCAAGCTTTTGATTTTGACATTGAATATGTAAAAGGGAAGAATAATATTATAGCAGATGCATTGTATAGGAGACCTTCATTTTCCCTTATGGACATTTCAAAAGATTGGAAATATATGCTAATAGTAGAGTATGCCAAAGATAGATTTGCTTGTGATTTGTTAGATGGGGTCAAAGGAGATGATAGATACAAGATATTGAATGGCCTAATCTACTATAAAGACCGAATATACTTAGTTCATGGTTTGAACTTAAAGCACAAGATCTTGAAGGAAGCTCATGATTCTCCTTTAGTAGGTCATCATAGTTTCTTTAAAACATATAGGCAGTTAAGACAAAGGTTCTCTTGGAAAGGGTTGAAGGAATATGTTTTAAAGTATGTGAATGAATGCAAGATATGTCAGCAAAACAAAGTTGAACACACCCATCATGCTGGTCTCTTACAACCATTTCCCATTCCAGGACAAAAAAGGGGAAGCATCTCGATGGATTTCATCACAGGTTTTCCCAAGGCTTTTGGTAAGGATTGTATTTATGTTGTGGTGAATAGAATCACCAAATTTGCTCATTTATTTGCTATTACATCATCTTTTACTGCTGCACAAGTAGTTGAGCTATTCTTTAGATATATTTTCAGATTGCATGAACTTCCCAAAAACATTGTGAGTGACAGGGATAGCATATTTATGAGTGATTTTTGGCAAGAACTCTTCAATTTGGTGGGCACTCAATTGACTCCTATCACAAGATATTATCCTCAAACTGATGGCCAAACAAAAAGGGTGAACCAATGGTTGGAGGGGTACTTGAGAAACTATGTTGGTGAGTAGCATAAATCATGGGTTAAATGGCTACATTTGGGTGAGTTATGCTACAATACTAATTTTCATATTTCCATTGGCTTGTCTCCTTTCAAAGCACTTTATGGTTATGAAGCACTCACCTTTTTTTATCACATTGTTTGTGATAGTAGAGCTCCAAAATCTAAATATTGGGTTGAGGAAAGTCAAGATATTTTGAAGCTTTTAAAAGACAATTTGCAGGCTTCCCAAAATCAACAAAAATAGTATGTGGATCAACATAGGAAGGAAAAAAAAATTCAAGTGAATGATTTGGTTTATTTGAGGCTGCAGCCATATAAGCAAACCACCTTGAAATGGAAAGGATCATAAAATATTAAACCAAGGTTTTATGGTCCATACAAGATAGTTCGAAAGGTTGGGGAGGTAGCTTATGAGATAGAACATCCGAAAGGTAGCAAAATACACAATGTATTTCATGTTTCATGCCTTAAGAAGGCTATTGGTCAACAAATTTATATTTCAGAAACGCTCCCTCCATTAGATGATCAAGGACAACTCATACTCATTCCAAAAAAAAAATTGAAGACAAGAGAAAGAAAATTGAGGAGCAGAACCATAAGAGAATATTTGGTACAATGGAAAGATTTGCCAAGTGATGATGCCACATGGGAAGAGGAACAAATTTTGCAGCATCCCAATTTGGAATTGCTTGAGGGAAAGCAATCTTGGGTGGGGCGGACTGTAATGTCCCCATCCAAATAAATCACATGAAAGGAAAATTCCACCAATCTACTAGTTCCCTAGGTTGGGGTGGAAACATTTAGACTTGGAATAAGGGAGCTATAAGACCCAAAATGGACATTAGATTGATAAATATATATTAAAAGGGGCTAATAAATATTAATAATAATAAAATAAGGTGGATCTTGGTCATGAGGGCACATAGGTGGTGTGGGACCCACACAAGGAAAGATTCTCCATGCCACATGGCATCCTATTCTCACCCATTCGAATCCAACGTGGATTCTAATGTTCTTTGGGGATTTGGAGAAGCATTATACTTGGCATGAATCAATCAAGGGGGGGTTCACTCAATAAACCGCTATCATGGCACGTTCGTTCGTGGCATATGAAACAATACCCCTAATTTCACTAAATATTGGAAAATAACTTCCAAAATCGTTTTTTTATCCCCTCCCAATATACCTTCCCAATTTTAAAAAACCCCTATTTTCACTAGATATTGTATGTATCAATTTTTTCATTAACATTTTTTATACCCCTTTATATTTCTACCTAGTATATTGATATGATACCCCTCTTATGACCCCACATGCATTCTACAATACACCTTGCTTCTTTCGATGTATATTGTGGATGCACATTACTTCACCCACAATGCAATTACTCAACCACATATCATTATGATTTGCAACATATAATGGTCTAATGAAGAGATAGGAGACCATTTCTTGTATGTCACTAGGGCCAATGCACATAGTACAACATTTAGATTGCATGTTGTAGTTCCCCAATCACTGACTAAGCCTGTTTTGGGCTAGGTATCCAAGCCCCTAGGGTATGTAACAAGCTTTGGGAGGCTGACTAAACCTCCCAAGGCCTGTAATAGGCACGAGTGGTTGGGTATTCAAGCCCCCAAGGCCTATTGAGGGACTATAACAGGCCCTGGAGGCTTAGAGCCTCCCAAGGCTATTGGTAACAACTGGCGAAGTGATATTGGTAACAATTGGTTGTCAATGACCACTGTCTCTCAACTATGATCAGGCTTAGAGCCTCCCAAGGCTATTGGTAACAATTGTCTGAGTGTTATTGGTAACAATTGGTTGTCAATGACTACTGTCTCTCGATTATGATCGGCTAGCAACCCACTTCACCACGAAACCCCTCACCTCAAGCATGCCTCAAGATGTGATTCCCCTGTGTACTAGTAACCCAAGCCTTGCCTCAACCCGATTTCTCATCCAGTCATGATCCCTCCATCTCCATTTGGAGGATATTTGTCAGCCCGCCCATATAAAAAAGACCCCAAAGTATTTTTGTATTGTTACATTAAATAATAATAAAAAACCTTTGCCCCTTAATATATAAGCAATATAATTTTTAGGTTTTCATGAATATTTAATACCGCAATATGAATGAACGTGATATTATATTTCCTTCTAGTGAAGCCCCCGTGGAATCAATTAAGGTCGAATTTGAGTGGAAGAGTAACTCCCATGGAAGAGGAAGAAGAATCTTAGAGGTATTGTGACACTTGGGCTAGATTCCCTAGCTTCTATGACAACAATTATGAAGATTCTATGACAATTATGACAAGGATCAGACCTAATTGTTGAAATCTGACCTATATGACATGTCAAGGCTAAAAACATCCTCCAAGAGGGCGCACAAGGGAGTTATGACAGCCAAGATTCCCCCCCATTCGAATTGATGGAAGAGGAAGGCTAGGAAATATTGGACAAGTGGCACTCATGGGAATCTCTCCCTAATTCGAGTTGGGATGAAGATATTGGAGGGAATTTCCATGGAGGCCTTGGGAGGTTAATAAAAGACAAGAATAAATAAGGAGACCATCTTTTGATCATTTCTCATTTGGAAAAAATTAGAGAGCTTAGCTGTCCTTGCAAGGTGGATGCTTATCCTCTTGTCTCATAACCAATTTCGAGGATGAAAGATTCCCATCCTAGTTGGTTGATGGAGATGCCATTCAGATATATCAACAGATATTCATAGATATTTTTTGATGCAGATTCAAACCCCAACTGAGTTCGACTTCATCTTCTCTCATTCTTCTCTATGCCTATTCTATTATCTTTCTCTCAATGTCATGTAAATGTGAAACGGTGCACTTGTTGTTGCATATAGTTAGTGAAGGATTGTTATTTAGAATTCATGGACATGTTATCTGCTCTATATATATCTGTAATAATCATATAATCAAAGCCACAGCTCGAAACATTATGTATTTAAAGTTATATTTGCATTCAAGGAAGAGATTCGAGCCATTTTCCCCATAGCATTTGCATAGTGATTTTGGAAAGATATTGTACTTGTTTTATATCAGAGTTTGCTAAGTTATTTATCATGTTATGAGATTCATATGAATTTACTTTGATGGCCCAAATTATGCGTTCATACCTCTTAATTGTTACTATGGTTTATGACTAAATTCGATACTCCTTGCCCACCAATTTCACCTCAAAAAATAGACTCTAGAAGATGTTGTTGTTACAACGTAATTTTCCACCTTGTGAGCATCATCACTCTTTGGCCTTTAGGATCCATTTCAATGACTCAGATCCACTTTATATCCTTCAGACACACTATTTCCCTATTTTTTCCCCTGTACGCTAGCTGTGTCACTTCAGTGGGCGTATCCCCCAGCTGCATCACTATAGCCCGCGGGTAGCATGTAAAATGGTAAAAATCACTAGTAAATTACTTTTTACTCCCAAAAAGCGGTCTTAGGGTGACCTTTGGCCCTTCATTTTCCCCGAAATGCCTCGATGTGTCATTTCACTTACCTTTGGAAGGACTATATATTGAGCACATATGGCATATGGACATGAAGGAGAAAGAGAGAGCAAGATAGCTCTAGTGGATTTTTTCCGCATCTTGAGTCTACACTCATTGATCCTTGTTGTTGTGAACCCTTTATGTTCACCTTCCAAACTCCTATCATAGTTTGAGTTTGCCATTCCATAGAGGATTGAAGTGGTGGAGGCACAAGTGGAGAGACCCAGTTCTTGGTTCAGATTGGTTGCCGACAAGAGGTCGTATCACATTATACTTCTTGTTATTTATTAATAGAAATACTCATATTCTAGTCTATTAATGTTGTGAATGTTGTTTACATTGCATTGGGTTGCATGTATTTATGATATCATGGACTATTGTTATTGATGATGTTAATGTCGTTTATATATTATATGCGCTTGTTGTATATTGGCTGTCAAGACTAATTTGTAGGTTCAAGTGCACGAGTTGAAAGCTCCAACGGGGATCTACATCAAACGTTTGGATCGAGGTTGGTTATATTCTTCATTATCTTAGCATTGGCATTTATATAGCATAGCATTGAGAATTAAGTTAATTTCTGGTAGTCAGTTGTCTGTTGTGGTCTACCCCAAGCCATAGGAAGTTTTCTCCATAACAGAAATGGCGACTCCGCTGGGGAGAACATCCATTTTTGGGGATTTTTTTGGCATTAGTCCTTGTTTAGAGTTGTTGTGTGTTGAGTCTCTGTGTCACTCATTGGCCGTTAGGATACACTATAGAAAACCCCCTTTTTCTGTCAGAAATGGTGACTCCGCTGGGGAGAACATTCATTTTTGGGAATTTTTTGGCATTAGTCCTTGTTTAGAGTTGTTGTGTGTCGAGTCTTTGTGTCACTCATTGGCCGTTAGAATAAACTATAGAAAACCCCCTTTTTATGAGCCATTGGAATCTTTTTCTGCTCATTTGCTTTTCCCTGTACACGGGTGAGCCTTGTTCTGCCCACATCTACCCGCCTCTGCCTGCACTTTAGCCGGCGGGTACGCGCAGTTATTTCTTCGACAGTAGCGTACAACTCCAGGGGTGATTGGTTTATGGCCTTTGGTTGTTGCTGGGTTGGTTTTGAGTGTTCTTGAGTCTTCTTTGGCCTTGTTCCTGACTGTTTCAAGCCTTGTTCAGGACCAGACCTCCTCTTTTCTCTTGGTTTTGAGCCTTGTTGGTTTTTACCCATTTCTTATTTTTAAGCTCATTCCATTGGCTGAGTCTTACTGTTTGGGACCTGCTGGGTTGTTTGAGTGATATCCTTTGCATTTCTGTAACTGAATAGTGAGATTTTGCCTGCATTTTTCATTTCATTATATTGGAAAATACAAAAAAAAATAGCTTTGCATTTTCCTTTTGCTTATAAGTGAAAATACAAAGAAAAAATTACTTTTATGTACTGCATTTTGCATCCGAGTGCTTGTGCTTTCATTTAGGTTCAGCTTGTGCATTGAAAATATAAAAGAGTTGCATTTTTATTTCGAAACCGTTGGATTGATTTTCATTCTAGTGGCATTGTTTTTATTGGATAGATGAGTCTAAAGTTTGACGATTTTGCATATTATTGAGTCATATACATCACTAGTTTCATGACCATATCCTTTGAGTAACCACAACCATTAAAATTAACGCTTAATCTTAAAATTGATTAGAACAATTTTATTTATAGGGTACACCAACTAGCATAGGTTTAGAGTCTTGGAATAGATCATTGTGAGTAAACAATCCAAGACTACTAGACGAAACATTATGTGTCTGACCAGGGAGTGGTGAAATCCATGGTATACATCAGTGTTTTCAGGAAGCTCTAGTCAGACCAGAGTTAAGCACGAGGTCACGGGAGGTTGGTTGCGGAGATAGCCCTCCAATACCGGCTGAACGTGGGAGATATTTACAGGGTTTGTTCGTATCTGGGGACTCTTGGGGGATTTTACCCTCTTGAGTTTCGGTCTTAGCTACCCTACCCATATGACGAATCCCACCTGTGACTGTCCCCCTGAGCATTGGTTATACTGCGGTGACCATAGTTTCCTTACCTAGGTATCGCATAGGGTACTTGCAGTGGTTATACTATTTGTGTCCTGAGTCAGATAAGGGTTGGACAGCACAGTTGTTTGTTGCTGAGGGTTACGTCCCTTTGCACACAGTAAAGCCTGGGAACCTCTATAACTGATTCTATTACCTTCGGCTATAGTTTGGGAGTCTCAAGCCTCTCCTAGGCGAGACATACCGGCTCTAGTGTCGGGAGCTCATTTAGCCACTATGTTTGTCTGCTCTTGGCTGTAGTTTCTCTAGGTGTGTGCTCTTGATTTTCTATTTTTTATCGATAGTTTGGCCGTTAGGGGACGTTTTGAATTTATAGTCTCTCCGAAGATATCGTGGTGCAGAGTCCTGCTCTTCGTCGATCTCGTCGGTTGGTTGGTTTACCAACTGCTGAGCTTTCACGCCGTGTCGAGAGGGGACGTCGTCGAGCTCCCTCTGAGTCTTCGGATTCTTACGAAATATGCATCATCGACGCCATGATTGCACATTCTGGCATGGGAGAAATCTGTATGAGTACATCGGGTAGAGTCGAACACACTTCAGACACCCCTACCCCTCGAGAGGCGTGGGGATCACCTAACCTATTTTATTTGGTCCGGATCCACCCGAGACCCACCCTAGTTTGTTTGATCCAAATCCACCCAAGGACGACCCGTTCAATCCTTTAGATCCACGTGGTTTCCATTATGGGATGCCAGAGTTACATGATGACACAGGTCCTACGACCAATCCTACCGCATTCTCTTTTGGTATGCCTAATTACAACACAGTTGATCCTTCCATTGTTTTCGTTAGTCATGCTGGCACTAGTCATGGTGTTAGCAACATTGCACCCACTGGGGGAAATACCCTCGCCAGGGGCACCACTTTCTCCACTCACACACATAGTATGGGGACCGGTCACGTCCCTCCTAACAATGAAAATGTTGGAAAATGGCCGCCTCCTAGGACTACCCAACCTAATAGGAACATTGTTTGCAACATGACTCGCCATCCACAACACACTACACATGCCTCTACCAGTCAAACGAGGACCACTTTCGTGAATGTCAACAATCCTGCCAATCACGGAGGTGGACACATACCATATACTTTTATGTCCGCTGCCGCTACTAGTAACGCTAATGTAGGAGGTGGGAATATACCTCATACTCATGGTCACAACGCCACCATTCCTACTACTAGTAACACCAATGTTGGGGTTGGAAATACATCTCATGCTTATGGTCACCACATGACTGCTCACGCTAATCCTAATGCTCACGTAGGGGGTGGGAACATACCTTATAATCAGGGTCATTACAACACGGTTCCTGCTACGAATAGTACGTATATGCCCCATAATTATGGTGGAAACCCTTACTACAGTACAGTCGGTGCTGGCCATCAGTACAACCCACCTCAATATGGTGCTCAAAATGCATATATACTTGCTTACCCTCACACGGGTCAGGTTGGAGGAGGTTATCAACCTTATGGCCATGGTTAGGCTTATGGTCAGTCAAGATTGTATAATCAACATTTTCCTGGTCATGGTCAAGCTTATAGTCCTTCTTATAATTTAGTTCCGTACAACCAACCTTTTATGCGAGCTTATAATCAAGCTTTCCAGCCACAACTCTCGTTCCTTGCATGACTGAATCTTCCGGATCTTTCGAAGCTCACGAATGATCCGATGTGTCACGATCCCAATTGGCCTCTGGTCCCTACCAAGCTCTCTTCGGGCATTCCTAAGTTTGAGGGGAAGAGTGGTGAGGATCCGGGTGACCATGTCACTACCTTTCACCTTTGGTACTCATCCAACTCATTGAATCACGACTCTGTTCGATTGTGACTATTTCAACGCACCCTCATGGGGGCAGCTGCGAAGTGGTATGTTGAGTTGCCTGGGGGCACTTATAAGGGTTTCAATGAGATTGTTTTGGTTTTCTCGGACCATTTCCAGTTGCCGGTTGGTTACGATACCAGTACTGAGCTATTGTCTACCTTCCGTAAGAATAAGGCGACACATATTTTTGACCACGTTCAAGAGTGGCGTCGACGGAAGAGATTAGTGAAATCCAACATTCCTCCAGAGTTTATGTTGGAATGGTTCCTCAAGTCTTTAATTCCATATATTGCTAAGGATGTTTTGATGTCCAGCATTGTGACTAAGGAACAAGCCATCTTAAAATTCCAGCAGTTAGATTTATTATACTCTCAGTCTGGCATTTGGTATGACATTATTCCTGACGCACCGCGAACACGACATGAGCCCAAGTCAATTCCTGGACCACATGCTGATGGCTTTGTGGGATCTGCAAGTACTCGCCCTATAGATTTGGTGGCTAATCAAATGCAAAATTTGTCGCTTAACTAGTCTACTCCCAGATAGGTTCACACCTTGTCCACTTCCACCTCATCGTTCGATGTACATTCTGTGCAATTGATGAACCCATCGGGTAACCAACAGCCTAGTGGTAAGAATAAGGGGAGAAACAACCGTAAGGGTGGAAACAATGGGAACAATAATAGTAATCGCAATACCCCTCGTAAGGAGAATTCCAACCCTCCTTGCGAAGGCGGAAATGCTGGTGAGGACCGTAAACCTAGGCGTAAGGTGAAATTCCCTTGCAAGCTTTGTGGGGAGGATCATCTTACTCACTTGTGTCCTCGAATCAAAGAAGCATCGAAGCATTTGGCACAGAGCCTAGCTATGTTGAAAGATCCCCTTCCTCATCATCAAAACATGGCTTCGCATGCTCCCACCACTGGTTATGGACCTAATGAGACTACAACGTCCTCTTCCAATACTAGTGGCTATGGATGCGTGAATATGGTCCAATCGGAGGTTAGTGTTGCTACTTGTCAACGTGATTATAGTGCACCACAACTGAATATGGGGAATGAGCCTCCCCCTCCTCCTGATATTTCCTTGCATATCGAGAAGCCCTCTACTATGCCGCGGATACTGAAAGGTGTTCTCAAGCGCTCTACGCATAATCCTAATGCTCGAGCCACCCAAAACTACTCCATTGTAGAAGATTTGGGCCAAACTCCGTGTGCCATGTCGGCTCTTGAATTTTTACAGGTGTGTCCTTCTCAAAGGCATGCCCTTTTGAGTGCTTTAGGAGTTAAGGATGGGGGGAGTCCCAACCTTATCAAGTTTGACACTACTAATGTTCAACCTCGCTTACCTTACCACGTGGATTTTCAAATCCATGTGAAGTGCCTTCAGAATTTCGTCAAGATAACGGTGGTTGACGAAGGTGCTTCCGCGTCAGTGATGTCTTCAGCTTGTTGGAAAGCTCTTGGCTCTCCTCCCCTTCTCACGTCTAGGACCATGCTCACTGCATTTGACGGTCAGGCATTTAAGACGCATGGGATTATCCCTTCCCTTTTTGTCCGCTTGGGAGGTAAACCTGTGCCTATTGAAGTCGAGGTGGTTGATGCACCCATCGACTATAACCTTCTACTGGGTAGGAATTGGATGTACGCTATGAAAGCTGTCATGTCTACTGTATTCAGAGTTATTTGCTTTCCACATGAAGGCAAGATTGTGACAATCAATCAACTAGATTTCGTTAATCCTTCTCCCACAACATCCATGGGATCAGTAGTCCCGCAAGTTACAGATTCTCAGCTGGCAACTGGGAACATGGGTGTCGGATTATATCCTTCGTTGATGGGATATTATGATTTCCCTTCACCCGTTAATTTTATTGGAACCATTTCCGACGATGTGTCTCCTCCATTGCATAATGTACCATTCCGGACTTCATATTTTGATGATCCATGGACCTTACCGTCCATGAGTTCTACATCTGGAGACATTGCGCACGTCGGGATGTCTATGCCATTGTCTGCTATTGAGATTGCTTATCAAGACATTCAACAAGCCACGGTAGAGCCGGATCTCTCCTCTTCTCGGACGGAGGAGGAAGATCACGTTATGTTGTCGGTTTGGGCAGCCAACTTGTCTTGTTCGAACGATTTCCTTGTTGATACTTTGCCTTCGGATGAAGCTATTATCGAGGCCATGTGTGGTAGTGAGATACCTTGGGAGGATATGCATCATCGCTCTTATTTCCTTCCCAATCTCGATCCCGCCAAGCAAGAAGAGTTTAGGACGACTCTTGCAGAGATGGTTGGTCACCCTGTGGCTCTTTTGGGCTCACATGAGATTTACGCGGAGGGGAACATGGCTAATATTTCCCCAACTACATCAATCAACATCTCTCGCACTCCTGAAAAGATTGAGAACGTTTACATCGGTGATGATTGCTCTTCTAAGGAGGTTGCCATTTACACTGAATTGTTTACAGAACTTCGGGAAGCTTTCGCCTGGTCATATGAGGAGATGCTAGGAATAGACCCTAGTATTGTCGAGCACGAGATTAGAACGTATCCTCATGCTAAACCGGTTCGACAACGTCTTCGTGCTGTTAACCCTGGGAAGGAAGTCGTTGTCAAGGCAGAGGTGGAGAAACTGCTCAAGGCTGGTTTTATCTACCCCGTTCCCCCTACCGAATGGGTGGCAAACCCCGTTCCTGTGGATAAGAAGCAGGGAACGATCCGTGTATGCACAAATTTTAGAGACTTGAACCATGCATGTTCGAAGGACAATTTCACCACTCCATTCATTGATAAGATATTGGATGCTTGTGCGGGAAGTGAAATTTTTTCGTTCATGGACGGCTTTTCAGGGTATAACCAGATTCAAATCAAACACGAGGACCAACATAAGAGTATTTTCATTTGTCCTTGGGGTACTTTTGCATATTGGAAAATGCCCTTCGGCCTTAAAAATGTCGGAGCTACGTTTCAGCGTGCCATGACCTATGTCTTTCACGACCTTAAAAAGATTATGGAGGTTTTCTTGGATGATCTTGCTGGACATTCTCGCAAGACAGCAGATCACCCCAAGCACCTCCGTATGATACTCGAACGATGTATACGCTACAAGATTCGATTGAATCCCAATAAATGCATCTTTGCTGTGAGGACAGGTCGCCTTTTAGGATTCATTGTTTAAAAAGAGGGTATTAGATTCGATCCTCTTAAAGTTGAGGCAATACTTCGGTTGGCTCCTCTGCGCAACTTGTTTCAACTTCAGAGCCTCTAGGGGAGAGCTACTTTTCGACGTCGCTTTGTAGTCAATTATGCTAGTCTTACCAAAGGTTTCACGTGCTTGTTGAAGAAAGACACACCGTTTATCTAGGATGAGCGAGCCCAGCAGTCTTTCGATGCCCTTAAGAAAGCTTTGGTATCAACCCCTGTGCTTAGTCCACCCGACTTCGCGTGAGATTTTATACTTTATGTGGCTGCGTCTCAAGAGACGATTGGCATGGTCTTAGTTCAAGTTGATGATGTGCTCGTCGAGCATGTGATATATTAACTTAGTCGAAATCTAGTAGACGTTGAACTGAAATATACTCACGTGGAAAAGTTGGCGCTTGCGACTGTTCATGCAGTCCAATGGTTACGACACTATATCATGCTTAGAAATACCACGGTTGTAGCGCATATAAATCCATTTCAGTTCGTGCTATCATGATGTCTCATAGGGGGGAAGTACAATAAATGGATTGTCATCCTTCAGGAGTTTGATCTCGATTTTGCTTCGACGACGTCGGTGAAATCCTTGGTCTTTGCTGAGCTTATGTCGGACCTTTCGAGACTTGATGAGGATGTTATCCATGAAGATTCCTTTGTGGATGAACACTTATTTCTTATCTCATCAGAGGACCCTTGGTATGGGGATGTCATTGTAGATCTCCAAACTTTGAAGTTTCCTTCTCATTATTGGCGTGACAAGCGACGACGTGTGAAACATCATGCTAAAGATTATACTATCGTCGACGATACTTTGTATCATTGAGGAAAGGATTCTATTCTCCGTTGTTGCTTGACTCATGAAGAAGCGGAGCATGTGCTTAATAATTGACATGCTAGGGCATGTGACGGTCACTTATCTGGGCTTGCTACATCCCAACGTATTATGCGAGCTGGTTACTTTTGGCCTTCAATCTTTAAAGATTGTATAAACATTGTGAAGAGATGTCACCCTTGCAGGTGTTTTCTCGGAATATACACTCGCATCCAGTGCCCCTCCATCCGGTCGTTACCGTCGGCCCCTTCACCAAGTGGGGGGTGGATTTCATGGATTGCAAACCAGCTTCGGCTGGGGAGCATCACCATATAATAGTGGCCATGGACTACTTTTCCAAATGGGATAAGGCCATGCCTACAATAAAAGCCGACGGTGGTACAACAGCCCATTTCATGTTCAATCAGATTATTACTCGGTTCAGTATTCTGAAATAGATTGTCACTGACCATGGCAGTCACTTTCAGAACAAAATGATGGAGGAGTTGTCACTCAAGATTGGGTTTCGTCAAGAACACTCATCTTCTTACTATCCCCAAGCGAATGGTCAAGTTGAAGCAGTCAATAAGTCTTTAAAGACCATTCTCCAACGTACCATCCAACAAAGAAATAACAACTGGCACATTATGTTATATCCTGCTTTGTGGGCATATCGAACCGCGGTCAAGACTGCCACCGGGTTCTCACCGTTTCAGTTGGTACACGGTGTGGAGTCGATTTTACCGATTGAATGCGAAATCCCTTCGCTAAAACTAGCCATAGAGCTCCTCCCTGATATGTCAGGTATTGAGCAACGTTTAATCCACCTTGAGCAACTTGACGAGCAATGTCAAGATGCCGCCGTGGCTATAGATGCCAATAAACTTCATGTCAAGGTTCAGTACGATAGGTTTGTCCGTCCCCGGCAATATGTTGAAGGTGACTTGGTCCTCTTATATGACCAAGCTAAAGAACCCCTGGGGGTAGGCAAGTTTAACCCCATGTGGCACAGTCCTTACATCGTGAGGCGTGTCCTGGAAAAATGAGCTTATGAATTAGAGGATTATGAGGGGAACGTCTTGAAGGAGCCTAGGAATGGGCTCTACCTCAAGCGGTATTATGCTTGAACTTCTAGTTCGAGCTAATGCTTTTGTATAGTTGCTTTTGTACATAGTTTAGATTTCTTTTGATTTTTGGGTCTGCTGATTCGCTTTTGTTTGATTGACAGATGTCAGCGGAATCTCCTATGTTCTTAGGATTCGCAGATGGTGCTAGCCATCATACGCAATAGCTTGCTTCTGCTGCCTGGGTTATTTATTCACCTGACCATCTAGTTGAGTCTTCAGGAGGTGCTTGTCTTGGTCCTCCATCTAACAATGTGGCTGAGTATAGTGTCGTGATTGAGCTACTTCGGGATGCTATTTCACATGGTATCCAGTATTTAGAAGTCCGCCTGGATTCAAAATTGGTTGTGTCTCAGTTGAATGGTCAGTACCGTGTGAGGGATCCTACGTTACTATGGAAATTCTTAAGGGTAAGACTCTTGGAACGACATTTTGTTTCAATTACATACATTCATGTTCCGAGAAGTTTTAATCATATATCTGATGCATATGCTAACTATGTCCTAGATTGGCATTTGTCACATTCATAATGAAGCACACAAATAATAGATACATTCATACATTTGTACATACACACATATAGTAGAACCGGAGAACCATAGTTTTTCATAAATAATATGTCCAAAAACTCGTAGTGGGACTCTGAGATATCTAAGCCCTACGAGGAGGCCTAGCTTCCGCCTCGATAGGATGTGTTTGATAGTAATATTGTGCTGCATTTGCTATACGTTGCAGTAGTCGCACCCAGCTAGTCGGTACCCCCACCACATGGCGTTGCATATCCTCGGGTAGCTGCGCTACCTCTATCTGTGGTACCCTGTTGGTCATCTGTGATAGGTTGACCCACAGAGTCTGTAGTGTACGCTTTGCTACAGCACCCACTACCTCATCACCCCTGCCCCGTCGACAATGTCTCAGGAAGCCCTTGGGTCTTACTAGACCCTTGTTTGCGAGCAAACAGTGAAACATTAATATATGATACTACCCCCAAAAATATTTTTGCCTTTACATTTATAATAAAAAATCCATAAAAATTTACACAAAAAACCTAAAAAGAGTAACTCACAAATGTCTCCAAACGCTTCTCCTGGTGGAAGCGGCATGTCCCGATCCTGACGAAAGTCTATCCCTGCATAGGTGTAGTCGTCTATAGCTATGACCTGTCAGTCCCACCAGTGAAAGAACTCCTCTATGTATGGTGATGCCTGACGGCCACCACCCTGTCGCGTCAAGACCTCTGCCCACCGGGTCAGGGCTAGGTTGCAGAGACTATGAGGAGGGACTTCAACCCTCAGACTGAGCCCCGAAACTCGCTCAAAGAAGAAACTGCATAAGATACTGCCGTATCCAAATTTTTTTGCCTCCCCTTGATTGCACTCCGTCAACTGGGTCTTCATGGGCCCCAGTAGCGTTGTGCATGAGTCATATATCATGGGCTGCATACACTGTGACGCATAGAACATCACTGGCCTGGCTGCCTGGTGAAGAGATTTTGAACCTGAAATCCGCACTAAGGTAGCCACTATAACCTTCATGCTCAGATCGACTATGGCTCTGATGGGCACCTGACTCCCCACTGCCCGAGTATTTGGAACACAATACCACTCTATATAGTCGGGAATGGTGATCCCACCACCCACAAAACGAGATCGAAGGCTTGCCACTTCACCTCGGCGGGACAAACCAGTAATGAAGTAGATATCATCCACCTCCAAGGTTAATATTTGCCCGTCCAGGTTGAAGTTCTGTGCATC
This sequence comes from Larix kaempferi, assembly GCA_027924585.1. Lineage (NCBI taxonomy): Eukaryota > Viridiplantae > Streptophyta > Pinopsida > Pinales > Pinaceae > Larix > Larix kaempferi. Next base: position 10,285,036 of record BSBM01000560.1, read on the forward strand.
TATGTCCCAGTAATCTATCAAACGGAGGAGCAATAGGTTTTGAGCCCTCAAACCCCCTATGTTCCAAAATTTTTATAGCCCACATGCTTGTAAAGCTTGTTGTGCAGGAAAATAATTGCGGACGGCCTCATCCACAAGGTCATGTTCCCTCTCTCCACTCTAGAACCATCCTAGAGGAAGAGAAAGCAAAGAGTTTAGTCAATTTCATTTAAAAAACTAACTTCACAGTCGTACCCGCAAGAAATTTTGCTCATAGAGGTGGGTACCCGCGGTCAACGCATGCGTTGACCGCGATTACCCAGCCCTACCCGCGACCCGCATACTTGTAGCCCGCGGGTAGTGCCGTGACCATTTAGGGATTGGCCACATAAAAAATCCAACCACTGAAAATCAAAATAAAAACATTGAAATGAAAGATATGGATGAGACTACCAATTTTCTCTTGACGGCTCGATGAACGGATGCCCGTAGCTCCCAGAATCAGTAGTTGAACTTCGAGGTGAAAACTAACCACAAAACTACAAATGGGTGAATAGTAAAAACAAATTGTAAATTGTAATTTTTGTTACTATTTATAATTTTCAAAACCCACTTGTCTATAGTTTCCGCCATTTTAAGTTGTTTTGGACTAATATAATGTCTTGGAGTAGCATTTTTTGACCAGATTTCTTCGGCGAGACTCGTTTTTTATCGTTTCGCGCCTACGACAGGTATATTTCACACCTGGCATATAGGTTAGATGTCATTTTCACATGCATTATGAATTTGACCTTTTGACCACTTTCATAAACCCTAGGTGCGACCCCGCTTCTTAACTGACACGGAACCTTCACACTGTTATAGAAGTGTCGTTATGTGGCGATAGGGCCTTTCCGAACATGGGTACCCTAGTTAGAACCCTTTTTGCATTTTGGTGCCCATGTCGTCGTTTGTCCTTAAGATTGGGAGTCCTTTGTAGTTACGCCATGACTTTGCGATAAAGACTCATACTCTAATTTGTCTTATGCTGGCCATTTCCCATCAAGACTCCCCCAGTTATATCAAGTTGTGATTGCATTGCATCATCCTGCTTGTTGCTTGAGCCTTGTGCCAGCTCCCGCTTACTCAGGTGTTAGCCTGGTTCCTGAGCACTTTTTCCTATCGAGCCCTGTAGAGCTTCCATTTGTCTTTCACAATTTGATCACCTTAAGACCCTAAGGGAACACCCCCCGAGTGTCCACATCCTGCACATGCTTCCTTGCATTGATCATAGGTATGTTCCACTACTTGGGACTAGTCTGCTCGCTATTTAACACTTGTTCCCTCACTTGTTGTACTATAAGCAATTTTATTCTTTTTCAAGCTTTTCCAAATATGAAAAAGACCAAAAAAAAAATCAAATATTCCAAAAATCTGGACGGGATTATGGTTACTACTTCTAGTTGACAGTTTTTGTGTCACCTTTGAACAGAGCATTCATTCCACTCCATACATTATGAGTCGGGACTATAATTGGACCTTAGGAGCCGTACTTGTTTCTCAGTTTACTCCACCAATTGGTTAATCTTCCAGTAATTATGGAGCCCTTTGTTGATGCCTCTTGCATATATTGAGTCTATGTTGCCTGAGTCTATCCATATGCTCATGCTCTTGTTCAAAGGAAGTCTTGAAACCAGAGTCAGCCACTCCTCAGATCTCTTGACTATTGCATGTCGGCCATCATTATTGAGTCGGTCTGTTTCACCTGAGTTCTTCCAAATATTTTAGCATAGCTGGTACCTCGTGCTGGTTGATGGGGGATGCCTTGATGCCCTCCTTCCAGCGAGTCTCGTTTCGTCGACTTCAACCCATTTATTCTGGAACTTGAGGCTTAGAGTTCGATTGAGTACCTTGAGGCTTGCAATCATTAGTGGTAGGTTCTCTCGCCATCGACAGTTTTGGGAATACATCAATGTGCCCTGATCGATGGATTCATCTTAGTGTTCGACTTCACCACATCTATTCACACTTTGATGATTGTACTCTGTGCCTTGATGCCCATTTTTCATTATTGGTGGGTTATCTCGCATCTATTAACGGTATACTTCATTGACCGGTAATCAGACGATGTCACATCAGGTTCAACCTCAACTCCTTTATTCACTTGATGGGACTTGCACCGTCGAAGACTTGTGTAGAAGACCCCAGGCGATAATGGCATTCAGTATGCTACTTATGATTATGACTTTAAATCTGAGATATCACCTCTCAGATATCAGCAGTTTGTACCTCCAGTTTGCACCAGTTGTTTCCTTTTCAGCAGGAGACCATATCTTACTATAGAGGGATCATGGCTATGATCACTTATGACAGATATTCACTATGTACTACTTATTCATGGCCATTGTATCAGATTGTTGTACTATACCGACATGTATTCAGAGATACTATTGTATTATGACGAGTGAGCTGCTCCTTCCACTTGTGTTTCCATCACTCCACTTCTGAGATTTATAATGTATTTCGACCATCGTAGTGCCATTCTCTGACCTCACACATTAGGGGCATATGTTACAACGTAATTTTCCACCTTGTGAGCATCAACACTCTTTGGCCTTTAGGGTCCATTTCACTGACTTAGATCCACTTTATATCCTTCAGACACACTATTTCCCTATTTTTCCCCCTGTATGATAGCTGTATCATTTCAGTGGGCGTACCCGCAAGCTGCATCCCTATAGCCCGTGGGTAGCATGTAAAATGGTAAAAATCACTAGTAAATTACTTTTTACTCCCAAAAAGCGGTCTTAGGGTGATCTTTGGCCCTCCATTTGCCCCGAAACGCCTCGATGTGTCCTTTCACTTACCTTTGGAAGGACTATATATTGAGCACATATGGAATATGGACTATATCGGAGTTTGTTGAGTTATTTATCATGTTATGAGCTTCATATGAAGTTACTTTGATGGCCCAAATGATGTGTTCATACCTCTGAATTGTTACTATGGTTTATGACTAAATTCGAGACTCCTTGCCCACCAATTTCACCTCAAAAATAGACTCTAGAAGATGTTGTTCAGTAGGATGCCTATTCGACCCTAAAACAAAATATAATGCTGCACATATAATGTTGCTAATGTCCTCTAACAGAGCCAAGTCTCAGACCAAGAATTAGTGAAGGTCGTACAGTTTTTGGAAGAACATCTAATGTCAGACCTAGGGGGGATCTCCCCTTCTCAAATTAACTAGTCTTGTTCTGAAACTTCTTCCCATGCAATTTGCAGACCATGTATGGGTATATCAGTTGTTTGGATGTATGATAGGTCTGTTAATATGTCCTATGCCCCATCAAGACCTTCCTCTCCAAATTTGAAATCATTTGGAGGTGTTTGGAACCAGTTGTAAACAAAACCCTAGAGTCAAAACAAGGTGAATCCAAGGAATTTCCTTTGAAGGGATATTACATGGATTATGATGGTTTTTAGCTGTCTGGGCCTATAAATGGGCTCTACTTGAAAAAGTATTATGCCTAGGCATTTATGTTTTTTCTTGTACTATATCTGTACATTTTTGTAGAGTTAGTTCTTTTTTTATTTTGCTTATGTGTCTTCTGGATTATGTTTTCAGATGACCACCGAGTTTTTCTTAGGATTCGCTGATGGCGCCAATCGTCACACTCATAAATTGGCTTCAGCTGCTTGGGTTATTTATTCACCCACTAGCCAACTTGTTTCCTTGGAAGGTGCTTGTTTGGGCCCTACGACGAACAACATAGCTGAGTATAGTGCGGTTATCGAACTACTCTAAGATGCTATTTGGCATGGCATTTCATGTTTGGAGGTACGCCTCGATTCACAGTTAGTTGTACTTCAGTTCGCAGGTGAGTATAGATTTAGGGATCCTTCTTTGTTACGTCATTTTTTGCAAGTTAGATTACTTGAGATACATTTTAGTTATATTTCATATCAACACATTTGAAGGAATCACAATACATTAGCTTATGCATACGTAAATTATATACTTGACTGGCATTTGTATCATACACAATAAAATTAACCATTCACACACATAAGACAAACATGTAAATAAACCGGTATTGTATATATACTTATTAAGTCCAAAACATATGAGTTTGAGCCAATATCTGTCGATGTCACAATATACAAAAATGGGCATAACAGCCTCAAAAATAAAATGTCACTCTCTCTATGGAGAGGTAGGAGCCTCACCTAGCTCTGCTACGGCCTCTCTATAACAAATGACTAGCTTGGATACTTTTCTAAGTAACCGAATCCAAGTTGGGGGCACTCCTACTACATGTTCCTACAGCTCTGTTAGGAACCTATGTCAACCCTTCTCTTTACTATGTTAGTATATTGTTGTTGGACGCATATGCTTTGTAAGTCGTCCCGTAGTATTTGTTGATCCGTAGTTTATATTAGCCCATAGTATTGAACCATAGTATTGGACGCATATGCTTTGTAAGCCGTCCCGTAGTATTATATGTCACATGGTTTTGACTCATAGTATTGGGCATAGACTTAGTATATAAGTGTGTGTTGAGGTCATTGAAGGCACCGTGAAGTTAATTGTATTGAGCTTGCTCGAAGGAGGTTGCCCCCTCGAAGTGGTCCGTGATAATATAAAAGCGATTATGTTCTATTATTTCTGATATCTCGTGTATTTGCATTAATTAATTATTGCAGGTTCATCACATCTGGTATCAGAGCACTTTCTTGGGCTCGTTGGGTGAAATTTCTTCCAAAAATTTTTTTTCACATCTGTTGCAGGTTCAGATTTGGGAATAATCCCTATCCGCTTAACTGTGGGAAGTACTTGGGCATAAGCCCTAAAACTCATTGTGAGGAGTACCACAAGAATCCCGAAGTAGCTGGCCCATTGAGAGGACCTTCAAGCGAAAAGGGAAACGACCCCTACCTGATTGACTAGTTCCCACCCGTGAGGTAAACCAAGAGCTGTCGTTTGTGGCAAAGCGGTTATCAGTTTTACCTGAGCCGTGGAGTGAGGGGTACTGCCCCAATACGCAAGCCATCAGACAGCATTGGTGGCCGAGTGAAAACCCTGAACTGTTAGGAAGCCGCACATACCTGGTGTCCATATCTACTTTCAGCTGAACTATTGTCGATCACTGCTGCGCCGTTTCAGATCCATTTTGCAAGCCGTTCCAGATCCAGCCGTTCAGCGTTGTTCGAGATTCCTTCCGAGCCGTAGCCGCTCCAGTCTGTAAAAAAAAATCAGTTTTTTCTCCATATCTCCCTTGTTTTGCCTCTGTTTCCCTTGAAATTTTCAGGGAACCCCTGTCATTCCATTCTGCATATTTCATTCCTGAGGACCCTATCCCCAATTCCCCTTCCCAAAGCCTGAAATCCCACATTTTTCTATTTTTAGGGTTTGCCATAACTTCTTCAGATTTCACCCAATCACCTTCAAATTTTACCACAGAGTTCCTTTCTGAATTCTGCTTCTTTGTCTCTCTCTGCCAAATTTTCTCATTCTATCACCCCGCTTCTGAAATCCCCCTTTTTGCTTTCTTGTCCTTTCGACAGTGTCCAAAATCTAGTCAAACCCCAATTACCCATCAGATTTTTTCCCCAATCCAAATTTCCCTTTACTAAATCAGCTTCTGTTTGTGTTTTTCTACCCATTCCACCAAAAAAAAAACAAATCTGGTTATGGTTGTAACTCGTGCAGGAGCACACACCATGGAGGAAGCACTTGCAGCCATCCAAACCAAACTCCAAGATCTGGATGAAAAATTTCTCAGCCTCCATCTTCAGCATTCAGCCATGAACAATACCAGACAGCCAGAATCTTTTGCAGCCACCGGGTTCTCTTCTTCCAGCAATCTTCGTGGGCCGAAGCTTGATTTTCCTCACTTCAATGGTACTGATCCGACTGGATGGATGTATCGGGCAGAACAATATTTCAGTTTGCATAATACTTTTGATGTTCAGAAAGTTCCACTTGCATTCTTTCATTTGGAACAGGAAGCCCTTCAATGGTACCGTTGGTACATCAAAGCTCATCCCGAGCCAAACTGGACAGATTTTTGCCAACTCCTTTTGTCACGATTTGGTCCTAGTTCTTTTGACGACTTCACAGGAGCACTCACTAAACTTCACCAAACTGGCACAGTGAGAGAGTATCAGACGGAATTTGATAAACTAGCCAATCACACAGAAGGATTGTCTGATGAATTCTACAGGAGTTGTTTTATCAGTGGTCTCAAGGATGAAATCCGCTCAGAGGTCAAAATGTTTTGTCCCAACACAATGATGGAAGTCCTAGGGTTGGCTAAGCTGGATGAGGATAATATCGCATCTCAACAACGCTCCAAACCCACCTTTGTTCCCTTCAGAAATATGGGTTTCCAACGACCTCCCATCACGCCTTCTCCCCAACCAACTCCTATCAAGCATTTGTCTGAAATAGAAATGCAGGCACGCCGAGAAAAAGGGCTTTGCTATAATTGTGATGAGAAATTCACTCGGGGACATAGATGTGTTCAACAACAGCTCTATCTCTTGGATGTGGATTCTCCGCCTACCTTAGAACTTGGTGAAGAAGCTACAGATATAGTAGATGATCAGGTCGACATTCAACACCCGCCTGTTGACACCCCATCTCAGGACGACCCACCCGAGATCTCTCTCCATGTTGTAACCGGTATCACCACCCCACAAACAATGCAGGTCAGGGGATACTCCAAGAAGCTCCCTCTTACCATACTCATTGATTCTGGTAGCACTCATAACTTCATTGACCCTCGGATTGCCAAACAGGCTGATTGTTTTGTCCATCCTTGCTCCAACTTTGAAGTCATGGTTGCCAATGGGGGCACCTTACCTTGCAAGGGGAAGTGTCACAATGTGTGTATCTCTATGGAAGATTATAACCTACGCTCTGACATGTTTTCCTTGTCCTTAGCCGGATGTGATGTGGTTTTGGGCGTTCAATGGTTACGCACATTTGGCCCCATCTTATGGGATTTTGCTGAACTTTGGATGCAGTTTAAAGTCAATGGGGCACAACACAAATTTATGGGCTTACAACCAGGGTCTCTCTGCATCATCAGTTCACATCGCCTGGAAAAAATCCTTAAGAAGAATTCACATGGTGTCATCGCTCAACTCAATTCCATTCAGATGCACCCATCCACAGTCTCCACTACTCCCTTGGATAGATATGCAGGTATCTTTGCTAAACCAAGGCGCTTGCTGCCTTCAAGAGACCTTTCTGGTAAGAATTTAGCCACATCTACCTCTCAACAGGAAATGATGGCTATTTTGCATGCAGTACAGAAGTGGCAGCCATACCTATTAGGGGATTATTTCTGCATCAAGACTAATCTCCAGAGTCTGGAAAATTTTCTGGAACAATGGGTCTCCTCCCCAACACACCTGAAATGGGTTATCCCTATGTGATCACTTACAAGAAGGGTAAGGACAATATGGTGGAAGATGCTCCTTCTCGCACAATTGATGACCCAGTTTCTCTTACAGCTCTTTCTTTGCTTGTTCCAAATTGGTTGCCATATGTTCAACAAGGCTCTCTCTTCTATGAACTCCATGCTTCTTCATCAACAGGGCACTATGGGTTCTACAAAATGTCTGACTGGGACCAACGTAACTTCTTTTGGCAGGGACTAAAAATGACAATTCAACCGATGGTGGCTGACGATGATACTTTCCAAGTCAACAAGGGTGAAATGACACTCCTTTCAGGATTGCTCAAACCATTTTCCATCCCTACACAGCTTTGGCCAACTATTTCTATGGATTTACTAGCAGTGCTCTGGTGGTACAATACCACATCTCAAAGGACACCATATGAAGCAGTCTATGGAAAAACACCACTAGTTCTTCTTCCACACACCCTTAGCAGCTCCCCAGTTCAGGAAATTGACTCGGTTCTTCGCACCCACGATCAGATTCTTCTCATTCTGCAGGACAATCTTCACATGGCCAGAATTCGCCTGAAACAACAAGCCGATCAGCACCGTTCTGAGCGCATTTTCCACGCAATTGACAGGGTTCTTCTTCATCTACATCCTTCCAAGCAATCCTCCTTGACACTCCAAAGGCGTCAGTGGCCCGAAATGCAACTCGAGGATGCGACCGGGGAACCACTCCTTCAGATTCTGCAGCAATTTCTCCAACCAAAGCTTTGAGGACAAAGCTTTTTCTAAGGGAGAGGGGATGTTAGGAACCTATGTCAACCCTTCTCTTTACTATGTTAGTATATTGTTGTTGGACGCATATGCTTTGTAAGTCATCCCGTAGTATTTGTTGATCCGTAGTTTATATTAGCCCATAGTATTGACCCATAGTATTGGACGCATATGCTTTGTAAGCCGTCCCGTAGTATTATATGTCCCATGGTTTTGACTCATAGTATTGGGCATAGACTTAGTATATAAGTGTGTGTTGAGGTCATTGAAGGCACCGTGAAGTTAATTGTATTGAGCTTGCTCAAAGGAGGTTGCCCCCTCGAAGTGGCCTGTGATCAATATAAAAGCGATTTTGTTCTATCATTTATGATATCTTATGTATTTGCATTAATTAATTATTGCAGGTTCATCACAATCTCTAGCGGCATCCGCTCTATCTTGTATGTAGGAATATCGTGAGTCAACTGACTCATCTTCCCCTCAATGCTCCTCATCATGGCATCGGCGCCACTTGGCTCGGTCGGTCGTATGTATACTCTGGGATGCCCAACAAGTCTCGTTGGCCCCACATCTGCATAAGTTATACATTGTTAGTACTCACACTCATCATAAAAATTATATATATACAAAAAACTTAAAAATTAAATAATTTTCAAATAAAAAACACATTTTGGTACCTATGTCTCCCCAGGATGCCTCTGGAGGTAACATGAGCTCGGGATCTCCCCGAAATTCCATGCCAGCATGAGGAAACTTCTCTAGAGATGGTACCTGACAACTCCACCATCAAAGGTAATCCTCTTCAGAGTAGGATGCACTCATCTCACCACCCCCCCGGCGGAGGAATATATCACCCCACCGAGTCATCAGTGGCTCACAGGGGTTCGGGGCTGGTAGAGTCATCCCAGGACTAAGGGCTGGGACTCTCTCTCGAAGACGGTGCAGATTATACTGTCATATCCGTAGTTCTTCTTCTTCCTTGTCTTGCATTCTGTAAGTTGGTGCTTCATGTTCACCAGTAGACCAGAGCACCAATCGAAGATTATGTTGCATGGACATTCTACGCCTATCTGCATGTAGTTTCGTGAGGCCAAGTGTTGTGCCGCACTTCCCTTGATCCTATTTATCATACTCAAGATCACTTTCAAAGGGAAACTTTCTATTTGACCAATTGGAACTTGGCTCCCACTCTTTTCAGTTCCAGCTACGCAGTAAGTGTTTATGTAATCCTGAATGGATAGAACACCAACTCCTCTGAATGTCCATTTGAGGTTTACCCCCTCACCTCGCCGAGATAACCCAGTTATGAAGTATATGTTATCAATTCTGATTTCAAGCATCTCTCCTTGGAGATTAAACATCCCATGATCAGCATCCCAATATCCCACGATCATTTGGAGGAGTTGCGTTTGCGCACGCATGTTTGTGGTGCGGAAAATTTTTAGGAGCCCACATCTTCTTAGTACATTCAAAGTGAGAGGATACCCCATTGCTATCATGTCCATGGCTTCATGTTCCCTCTATCTCCAAGTCAATACCATCATGTATCATAAAATTCCATTTCATTCATTAGTTTGATTTTTTTACATATGAACTGCGCTACCCGCGGGTTCACTCTTTCAACAGAGGCGGGCACCTGCGAGTCTCTCTGTAGTAAACCCGTGCACATTTAACGTGCCCGCGACTTTTTCTCAGACAGACCCGCGGGTACGCAGCCCTAATTTTAAATTTTCTTAAAAACCTCAAAAAATCATTAAAAATCTAAAATAATGGATCAAAATGATAAAGCAAGAGGAGATAGGTTACCTACAAGTGACGGAGTTTGATTTTGCTTCCTGGATTGACCGCAATCGACATTTGAATTAAGAGGGTTTTATCCTTTTCTCCAATGATAAAATGTGAGTTATGTTTTTAATTTGTTACTATTTATACAAATTCTTTTGAATTTTTACCCACTTTTTTATAGGTTCAAATACTTTTTTAATTTTATTTAATCCTAAATTACCTTTTTGAGTTGTTTTGATTAGGTAAAACTTTAAAAGGCGCATTTCTCACTATCAATCTCAAATGGTGTTACATACAAAGGTTTGTTTTCTCTTGACATGTCAATTTAGCTCAAAACATTGAATCTATTTTGTCATTTTATGTCATTTTCAAACTTCTGTGTTCACATTGGTTTACCATTTTCTGCTATCTATTGTCATTGATTCTTTCTAAAGTCCGCACTGTCACTTGATATATTAGGGAACTTATACATTATACATTATTTTTTACTTAATATTAAGTTTCCCTTCCTTATGAAGTTTTTTATGTTCTTGTTAGAATTTTTCAAAATTAACAAGATTACCAAGCATACTTGTCTTGTTCAGACTCATTAAAGGAATTGAACAGATATCCACATAGGTATAAGTTTACCCCTTTTCTGGATCTTTGTGGATTAATTACGAAAACGGTATACTCTGGTTTTTTCGACTAGAAGAGTCCTCTCTCGCATACTTTTACAATTTTTTGGACGAGGAGGTTAACTTTACGAAAAAGTACAATATGGAGTTCTTGTTTAAGTTTTTCAAACTCCTTAAATATGAAAACACAAGTGAGCATGAACAAATCTAGGCTCGATATTAAAATCCATGGATCAGTATTATCAAGTATTAGTCTATTTCTTCTTCAAACTCATTAAAACATGAATAAGGTCATGATTTTTCCTTCTATGGACTCGTTAAACTACACATGGTCGGACCTTTATCAAGCATTCTTCTCCCTCCTCTTCGAGCTTGTTTTCAAAAATGAAGATGGATTGTTGAGTTTACTTTCTTGGACTCATTAAAATTTCACAAGAGAGATAGTATTGAGCTTTATTTTCAACCTTGTCATGCTCGTTAAACAAAGAAAAGACATTTTTTAGAAAGAGAGGGAAGGTAATTTATGTTATTCATTCATTATTTGGCAGTGAGTCTTAACCGTCCTTAAACACAATACTTTAATGAGTCACTAGGTTTTAGTTTTGGCTTTAGGATTTAACTTGATTCCATATTTTCGTCCTCCTCCGATTGGTTACTCTCTCGATCATATGGAGGGTTTGTTATGTCTCCTACATAGCAAACTTATATCATGTTTCCTATGTCAGTCCAAAGTTTCCTAATTTACTTACTTCTGGTGCTCAATGTTCAAATATTATCCTTGTGTCGGACTTTCTGCAGTTTGTCTTGACTCCTCATGTTGGCCATCCCTTATATCAGTCTTGTTTCATCTCAATATCTTAGTGTTCCTCATGTGATATGATGAAGGATACATCAATGCCTTCCTTCTCATGGGTCTCTTCCTATCAACATCAACACATTTTGCTCTAGGAAGTGGACTTAGAGTTCCAGGTTAGTACCTGGATGTTTGCAGTCATTAAATTCTCTCGTTGTTGAGTTATGGGAATACATCAATGTCCCTTACTTGACATATTCTTCAAGTGTTCTACTTCAATACCTATTATTCACACTTGTAAGAATGTACTAGGTACCTTGGACCCCATTTTCATTATTGGTGGGTGTCCTCGCGTTTTTTAATGGTTTTCATCATTGACTGGTAATCAAACGAAATCCTCCATGTTCGATTTCAACTCTTTTTATTCCCATGGTTTAGGGTTTGTACTCTCGATGGTTGGTTTGAATACCTTGGGTTTATGATATAGTTCATTTCTTATCACCCAAGCTGCGCAATTTACCGAGCCCTACTTATTGGCTCCACATGAGACATAGATCCAGTTTGTTGCCATGGCTATGATCTCCTTTTTGCATGGATCCACGCTTGTATTTCAGTGGCCATGCTATATACATAAGTTTAGTTATGTATTGGATACCATGTTCTAACATTCTGAACATCTCATGATATCAAGATTGTAATTGCTTGCTGACCTTGTTTCTATTTCAGGTATTGTTTGCGACCTTGTCCCTGTGGTTCTTATGCTCCTCCACTTCTTATTTTGTAATGTATTTCGACCATCGCATTTCGCTTTGGCCTCATACATTAGGGGGCATCTGTTATCAGCCAAAATGGCACTTCTCCGTCTGTGACTACATTGCCTTGTTGGTCACACAAAAGAACATTAAGGATGGAAGAGACTATTTGATCATAGATGCTTTGGCCTAGACTTTGCAATGTTATCCTAAACAAAAACTATTTTTTGTGACAAATTCTAAGAATTAACCACGACTCTACTATTAGCCATATCACGGGTCACCCGTGACAGTCTATATAGACAACCTGTGGGTATCACCCTAGAAGTTGTATCTGCATGTTTTTGGACATTATACTCGCGACTTGTTCGCTAGTTGTTAAGAGAGATAGTCGCGTGTATCTATAAAACACGAGAAAAAATATTTAAAGATGATTAGGGATTAGTTAAGGGTAGTTATTCTAACTACCCTAACCTCCCCAACCAATTCCCTTTCGAGTCTATTTTCCCAGCCTTGCTATAAATACAAGGGGAAGGCCTTGAGGAAGGGGGACCAATTTTTGATAAGGAAATACTGGAGAAAATTATACTAAAGGAAGAGGAGCATAAACCAAGGGTCAGGTTTCAACGGTGCCAGTTGCAGTACAAGTTTTGTTGATTGCATTTAATGCTAATAATACAGAATTTCCTTTCCCATAAATATTTGTCCATGGTATAAATGTATGTATTTGAATCTTTCATGTTTTTATATATGAGTTTATTATAAAGCATTCATTTTTTTTCGGTCATAAGCTTTGAGAAAGGTATGTGTTATTGCAGGTGATCTCTTTGGAGCAGTGAAGCAGGAGTCCGAAGTTTGAAAGCTTGGATCGAACACCAGTCATTCATGTATTTCATTTCAACTTTATATCTTAGTTCTTTTTATTACAAGAATGGTTGCTTGTTGTATCTATGTATTTTCCTATCTCTGTCACTAAATAATATGTACATTGACGATCTCTTGAATTCCCTATCATAGGTAGTTTTACCGCACAACACCAAAGGATATAGGTGGATTTAGGTGTTATATCTGATCTGGATCACCCGATTACTCAAGAATGTTAAAATTGAAGTAAACAAGACAAGAGAAGTGACAAGATATAAAGGAATCCCAAGGAAAAGGAAGAGAGTTTAATGAGCTTCTCCCCAGCGGAGTCGCCAATTTTGTTGATGAATTAGTTCTCACGTGCGGACACGAGTGAACCTCTCTAGTTTGAATGAGTCGAATATAGAACAAAACGGGACAATACATGCACACCTTCACCGCCCTTGACAATGAACGACAAGATATAATACAAGAAGCACATTCAAGGCCTTTAGGAGGACATTTCCATGACGACACTACTGCCAAAAACATATTACAATCAGGACTATGGTGCCATCTCTACATAGATATTGCAAAGCTCATGTGAATAAATGCGAAAAATGTCAAAGAATGGGTCGACCACTTAGACGGCATGAAATACCCCTAATATCTATTAACCTAGCTTGCAATTAAAAACTTGGGCAATAGATTTCGTCGGACCCTTTCCAAACCCTGGTCATCATACTGAGGCATGATATATTATTACTGCTATAAAGTATGTAACAAAATGGGATGAAGAATAACCAGTTGAAGCCTACAATAGTGAAGTCGCAGCTCGATTCATTTATGAAAATATAATTACAAGATTTGGATTTCCACTAACACTCATTAGCGATTAAGGCACACACTTTATTAATGAAACCATCGATGTGCTAACCACGGAGTTCATGATAGATCATCACAAAAGTTAAGCTTTCCATCCTCAGTCAAATCGCTCCATTGATTCATTTAGAAAAAACATTAACTAAAGGATTAACAAAGATTTGCAACATCGACAAGGACGACTTGGATTACAAAATTCGTGCCATACTATGGGCATACAGAACAACATAATAACAATCGATGGGCCAAACACCTTTTAAGATAGTATTTGGACAGGAAGCAGTCTTCTTGTTGCACTTCAAACAACAAGCAACAACTATTGCTCAAGTACTACATCTCAACATTATTCAAGCGACTTGGGATAGAATATTAGAGCTACAAAAGCCGGAAGAGGACAGAATTATTTCTATACATCACTAAGAAGTTCATAAGACATAGCAAAAAGCCTCGCATGACCGGAACATCAAAAGCAAAGAATTTTCTATTAGCGACTTGGTACTATTATACAATAGTTAGAGAAAAGGAAAACCAAAGAAGCTCGATACTGGATGGTTAGGACCATACATAGTTGAAGAACTCAACAACATTGAATTAGTAAGGTTAAAAACACTTCAAGGTTGCGTCTTCAAGAAAGTCATGAATGGCGCACAACTAAAATGTTACCGACTATAAAGGAGGCATGACACCGACTTGTGATTGTATCATCACTAGTCGAACGTTGTATCCTAGGTTTGTTAGAGTTAGGATAAAATATTTAATTTTTGTTACAATTAACAAGCAGTTACACTAACTAACCTAGAAAAAATTAATATTAAAATCACTAAGACATGGGTTGCTTTGGCAGAACACATGCAAAACAGAAAATATGGGAGTAATTTGGGCAGAAGAGGCTGAGCATGGTAATGCAAAAGGATATCACCTTCAAAGTAGATGAACTACCTTGTCCAACTAACTAGGTCCTCCTGACTAACTAGCACATAGTCGGCTCAGATAGTCGTGTTGGTTATGATAACTGACTGAATAGTTATGGAACCATAACAAAATAACTATATGTGTCAAATATATAATAGGCTGGTGAGCCAAGTAAATAGAGATGCTTCTGTACATATATGGTCTGTATGATAATACAAGATACTTGTTCCTTGGGTTCCCATTACTCTATTCTCTTTCCCTCTCATGTATGTATGATTATGCATGCTATGTATATTTATGTGTGTGATCGATGCACTACTAGTAACTCCATGTAATCCCATAGATTACAATAGTAACCTTTATGTTTTAAGAAATTGAAACATGGTTACTCAACCATAGGTTGTAGTGAATGCTTCCTCTTGTTTTTGCACCGAGAGTCTCAAAAGGGGATTCATATTTGCTCATTTCCTCTAAGATTGAAATTGTGTGAAACTTGTTTGGATCCTTCTTGAGTGGATGTGAGGAAGAGAGGCTTTGATATGAGAAAAGCATAAGTTTCATTAGAAATTTCTAAATGTCCTTAATGTACCTGGTGAAGATTATATTTTGGTGTTTCCAACATTTTTGACCACATAATAAGATCGGTCCTCATTGGAGAAGCAGGCTCGGAGACGTAGTCCCTTTGTGGACAAACTCCATTATCAAGCTTGGTTTGTCATATTTTTCATGCTTTGCTTTTAATATTGTCATAATTGTTCCATTAAACTTGTTTATGCTTTTAAATCGTGAATTAAGAGTTAAGTTATGGTTTTGCAACATTATTATGTACTAATGAAGAAATGGGGAGCATGCCGACATTTTGCACACTCACATTAAAATGAACATTGTCACTGGATCCTTGGGTCATCCCGGATCAACTATCTACCTAACTTATGTTCTGCAAAATATTGACATTTGCATATCTATTCAAAAATTCAAAAAGACTAGATTTTGGAACCTAATTCTGCTTCTTGTCTTTATCATTGAGAGTGGTGTTAACATTACCCTAGCTCGCCTGAGCAACCTGTTGATCTTCCAAAGGCATGTTTGACCCTGTCATTTTCTTTGTAAATATTGTTGAGATTTCTATCCATCATGTGGTTTTGAGTTAGCAACTTGTTGTTCTCATCGATTGCTTCCTCTATCATTGGGAGAAGGCCATTCATTTCCTCCTTACTATCAAGTAGAGTTTTTCTTAACAAATATTTGAATTGCCATTTTAACCCTATAGAATATAGAATTTAGAGTCTCTAGCTCTATAATTTCTAGGGTCCTGGGTATATCCCTCCATGCTCTCCATAATCTCCTCCTCATGGGTACATCTCTGCTCTAGCAAAATGTCCTCTTCTATGTCCTCCATTTTCCTTTCAATTCTAGTCAAGGTGAGTTGAAGATAACAAGATTGTTTGAATTCAATCTCTTGCTTGAGCCTGAGATTAGAGACAGGAGATTTCCCTTTGCGTGGGTCATTGGAAATAGGGGCATGAGGCATGGTACAAAAGAGTTAAGAGGTCATGGGTGAAGGGATTCTAAGAAAAATTGAAAGACCAGGGGAATGCGAGCACGAAAGACTGGAAAAGACCTCAGATCCCTGAGATCCAATTATGAGGGTAAACCCACGTACATGGGAGTAGCACAAAGGATCAGAGAGGGATCTGTAAATGCCTAGGGTTCGTTCTTTATTGGAACATGGAGCAGGAGGCCAAAAAACCAACGACTTACAAAGACAAATAGGGGGAAGCAAATTTTAACTGAAGATACAAGCTTAAAAAACAAAGACTCTAAAGAATACATGCTCAAAGAAGACCCGTCTTCTTTCCTATTCAACCCATCCTATAGAATTTTTACCTTATTATCATCATGGTGAGAGTGAGGGATTATTATTTCAAGTTTGTCTTCTCATACAACTATGGCATTCCTTTGAATTAAATTGCAGTTGATATTATCCTCATTCTTTAAACCATGCTAGAAGCTTCCATGATTACCAATGTATGTCCATTCCTAGATACTATACTCTGTTTCCATGATTTTCTAAACCTTTCTTCTGAAACCACCTTTGCTCTCATGGTTAAACGAGGTATGCATTGTACGGGACAGTGGTATATACATAATGGGTTGACTGGAGGCAGCCCTTTCAAAGGAAGGACATACAAGTGGCAATGGTCTTGTCCTTCTGTAATGACCCTTTTTCAAAATTTTATTAAAATGCCACTTTTTCCCCAATTTCGACCTTTGACTAGTTTTACTGTTTTGACCTCCAAAGCAACCCAAATGCTCCCAAATCTTCTGTAGGAGTGTATGAATGGTATTTAGACTTGAATATTAGGTTCAGGGATGTTTTATGGCCCTCTAAATACTGCTGCAAACTTGATTTGTATTCTGATCAATATATGTAATTTTGACTAGTAATTTGTGCATCAAATACCCCGGGGTAACACTGCAAATGGCCTTCCAAATGCCTCCAAACTCCCACGAATTTATGAACAGAGGTATGTAATGTGTTAAGTATGTGATTAAGGTCTCATATGCACCATGAATTGATTTTTACTACTGTTCTATGTTAGGAACCCATGTCTTTACTTTGTTAGTATGTTGTTGTTGGACGCATATGCTTTGTAAGTCGTCCCGTAGTATTTGTTGATCAATAGTTTGTGCTATTGTTGTTGGCGCATATGCTTTGTAAGTCACCCGTAGTATTGTTGATCCATAGTTTGTAACGGCCCATGGTTTTGACCCATAGTATTGGCACCTACAATTAGTATATAAGTGTGTGTTGAGACCTATGAAGGCACCGTGAAGTTATTTGTATTGAGCTTGCTCGTAGGAGGTTGCCCCCTCGAAGTGGCCTGTGATCAATATAAAAGTGATTCTGAGTTCTATCATTTCTGCTATTTCACATATTCGTATTAATTAATTGTTGCAGGTGCCTCACATCTGGTATCAAAGCACTTTCTTAGGCTCGCTGGGTGAAATTTCTGCCAAATTTTTTTTTCGCATCTGTTGCAGGTTCGGATTTGGGAATAATCCCTATCCGCTTAACTGTGGGAAGTACTTGGGCATAAGCCCTAAAACTCATTGTGAGGAGTACCACAGGAACCTCGAAGTAGCTGGCCCATTGAGAGGACCTGCCAGCGAAAAGGGCAACGACCCCTACTTGATTGACTAGTTCCCACCCGTGAGGTAAACCAAGAGCTGTCGTTTGTGGCAAAGCGGTTATCAGTTTTACCTGAGCCATGGAGTGAGTGGTACTGCCCCAATACGCAAGCCGTCAGACAGCATTGGTGGCCGAGTGAAACCCTTGAACTGCTAGGAAGCCGCACATACCTGGGGTCCATATCTAATTTCAACTGAATTGTCGTCGATCGTTGCTGCGCCATTTTACATCCAGTCGTTCATATCCATTTTGCAAGTCGTTCCAGCTCCAACCATTTTCAATCCATTCGGCGCCGTTTTAGATTCCTTTCGAGCCGTAGCCGCTCCAGTCTGGGAAAAGAAAATCAGTTTTTTCTCCATATCTCCCTTGTTTTCACTCTGTTTCCCTTGAAATTTTCGGGGAACCCCTGTCACCCCATTCTGCATATTTCATTCCTGAGGACCCTATCCACAATTCCCCTTCCCACAGCCCGAAATCCCACATTTGTCTATTTTTAGGGTTTGCCATAACTTCCTCAGATTTCACCCAATCACCCTCAAATTTTACCACAGAGTTCATTTCTGAATTTGGAGGAAGCACTTGCAGCCATCCAAGCCAAACTCCAGGATCTGGATGAAAAAATTCTCGGCCTCCATCTTGAACATTCAGCTATGAACAACAAACGGCAGTCTGAGTCTTCATCAGACAATGGGTTCTCCTCTTCCAGCAATTTGGTTATGGTTGTCACCCGTGCAGGAGCAAAAACCATGGAGGAAGCACTTGCAGCCATCAAAGCCAAACTCCAGGATCTGGATAAAAAATTTCTCGGTCTCCATCTCGAACATTCAGCTATGAACAACAAACGGCAGTCCGAGTCTTCATCAGACAATGGGTTCTCCTCTTCCAGCAATTTCCGTGGTCCGAAGCTTGATTTTCCTCGCTTCAATGGTACTGATCCAACTGGATGGATCTATCGTGCAGAATAGTATTTCAGTCTGCATAATACTTTTGATGTCAACAAAGTTCCGCTGGCATCTTTTCACTTGGAGCAGGAAGCTCTTCAATGCTACCGTTGGTACATCAAGGCTCATCCAGAGCCCAAATGGCCAGACTTTTGCCAGCTCCTTTTGCAACGATTTGGTCCTAGTGCTTTTGATGACTTCACAGGAGCCCTCACTAAACTTCGCCAAATTGGCACGGTGAGAGAGTATCAAACCAAATTTGAGAATCTAGCCAACCACACTGAAGGATTGTCTGATGACTTTTACCGGAGTTGTTTTATCAGTGGTCTAAAGGATGCCATACACTGTGAGGTCAAAATGTTCTGTCCCAACACAATGATGGAAGCCCTAGGGTTGGCTAAGTGGGCTGAAGACAAGATTGCAGCCCAACAACGCTCCAAGCCCACTTTTGTTCCCTTCCGAAATATGGGTTCTCAGCGACCACCTATACCGCAGGCTCCTCAACCGACTCCTATCAAGCGTTTGTCTGAAACAGAGATGCAAGCACGCAGAGAAAAGGGGCTTTGCTATAATTGTGATGAGAAATTCACTCGGGGACATAGATGTGTTCAGCAAAATCTCTATCTCTTGGATGTGGAGTCTCCGCCTGCCTCTGAAATTGGTGACGAAGATCCAGAAACACTGGATGCTCCCGTCAACATTCAGGAACCGCCTATTGACCCTCCGTCTCAGGATGACCAGCCAGAGATATCTCTCCATGCTTTAGCTGGAATCACCACCCCCCAAACAATGCGGGTTAGGGGTTACTTCAAGAAGCTTCCTTTTACAATACTCATTGATTCTGGTAGCATTCATAATTTCATTGACCCTCGGATCGCCAAACAAGCTGATTGTTTTATCCATCCTTGCTCCAACTTTGAAGTCATGGTTGCCAATGGGGGCACCTTACCTTGCAAAGGGAAGTGTCAAAATGTGTGTATCTCTATGGGAGATCATACCTTGCGCTCTGACATGTTTGCCTTGCCCTTAGGCAGATGTGATGTGGTTTTGGGCGCTCAATGGCTATGCACACTTGGCCCTATCTTATGGGATTTTGTTGAACTTTGGATGCAGTTTTCCCTCAATGGACAAAAACACACATTGACAAGATTACAACCAGGTTCTCTCAACATCATTAGTTCACATCGCATGGAAAAACTCCTCAAGAAGAATTCACATGGTGTCATCGCTCAGATCCATTCCATCCAGATGCAACCATCAGTGGTCTCGACTACTCCTTTGGATCTACAACAAATTTTGGATCGATATACAGGTGTCTTTGTTGAACCAGTGGGATTGCCACCTTCCAGGCCAGAAGACCATCATATTCAGCTCCTTCCTGGCAGCGTTCCTCCCAACATCAGGCCCCATCGCTACCCATTTCACCAAAAAATGGAGATTGAAATGCTCGTTCGGGACTTATTGAAGCAAGGTATTATTCGCCCAAGCACTAGTTCATTTTCTTCTCCAGTTATTCTTGTCCGCAAAAAAATGGGTCATGGCGCCTCTGCATTGACTTCCGAGCACTTAATCACCTCACCATCAAGGATAAGTTTCCAATTCCTGTTGTTGATGAGCTTCATGGGGCTCACTTTTTCTCCAAGTTGGATCTTCGTTCTGGGTATCATCAAATTTGGGTTCATGAGGATGATATTCCTAAAACAACTTTATGCACACATGATGGCCATTATGAGTTTTCGGTCATGCCCTTTGGCCTCACTAATGCTCCTTCCACATTCCAGGCCTTAATGAATAAAATATTTTGGCCCTACTTGCGGAAATTCATTATGGTATTCTTCGATGATATCCTCATCTACGTTAAAACATGGGATGAACATCTCCAGCATTTGGATCTTGTCATGCAACTTTTCTCTGACCATCATCTCCATGCCAGGCAGTCTAAATGTGTTTTTGGACAGAAGGAAGTTGAGTATCTCGGGCACATTATCTCAGCACAAGGGGTTCGCGTGGATCCTGCCAAAATCGATGCCATGAACAATTGGCTGCATCCTCAGACACGCAAGAGCCTTCGTGGTTTTTTGGGGTTGACTGGCTACTACCGCAAGTTTGTCAAGGATTATGGGAAGATTGCAGCTCCATTAACTGCTCTATTGAAAAAGGATGCTTTTACATGGACACCTGCAGCTCAGTGTGCATTTGACAAACTAAAACAAGTTGTGTACTACACCTGTGCTAGCTATGCTCGATTTTTCCAAGCCCTTCACTATTGAGAGTGATGCTTACGACAATGGACTTGGTGCTGTTCTCCTTCAAGATGAACACCCCATTGCGTTCACCAACAAAGCCCTTTCAGGTAAGAATTTAGCTGCCTCTACCTATGAGAAGGAAATGATGGCTATTTTGCATGCAGTACAGAAGTGGAGGCCATACCTATTAGGGAATCATTTCTGCATCAAGACTGATCACCATAGTCTGAAATATTTCTTAGACCAGCGTGTCTCCTCCCCGACACAACAGAAATGGGTTAGCAAACTCATGGGTGATGACTATGAGATCACTTACAAGAAGGGTAAAGACAATATTGTGGCAGATGCTCTTTCGCGCACATTTGATGCCTAAGGTTCTCTTTCAGCTATTTCTATTCCTGTTCCAAATTGGTTGCAATCTGTTCAACAGGGTTATGCCAATGACTCTTCCTTATCTCAAATCATCCAACGCTTGACCAACAACCCTTTTGTTGTACCACATTACTCTTGGGATGGTGCTTCTCTGCGATACAAGGGTCGTCTGGTGCTTCCCCAGAGCACAGATCTTCAACAGGCTGTCTTCTATGAACTCCATGCTTCTCCATCGGCGAGGCACTCTGGGTTCCTCAAAACGTATGAACGAGCACGGCGTAACTTCTTTTGGCAGGGCATGAAAAGGACAATTCAACAGATGGTGGCCGAATGTGATACCTGCCAGCGCAATAAGGGTGAAACAACACTCCTTCCAGGATTACTTGAACCCTTGCCCATCCCTACACGGATTTGGACAGATATTTCTATGGATTTCATTGAAGGGCTCCCTAAATCTGGTGGGAAGACAGTGATTCTCGTTGTGGTTGATCGCCTCTCCAAATATAGTCATTTTTGTGCTCTCACCCATCCCTATACAGCCTCCTCCGTCGCTCAAATTTTTCTGGACCAAATCTTTCGTCTTCATGGCATCCCTTCTTCCATTGTCTCGGATCGTGATGTGACTTTCACCAGTCATTTTTTGGACAGAACTATTTCGCCACACTGGCACCAAACTGAAGATGAGTTCAGGGTATCACCCACAAACAGATGGTCAGACTAAAATTGTCAATAAATGCTTGGAAACTTATCTTCGTTGCTTCACCTCGGAACAACAACATCAGTGGGAAAAGTGGCTCCCTCTCGCTGAATGGTGGTACAATACCTCTTACCAAACTGCCTCTAAAATGACCCCATATGAAGCAGTCTATGGTCAGGCACCTCCAACTCTTCTTCCATACACCCCCACCAGTTCACCAGTTCAGGAAGTTGACACGGTCCTTCGAAACCACGATCAGATTCTTCTCATTTTGCGGGACAATCTTCACATGGCAAGAAATCTCATGAAGCAACAAGCTGATCAGCACCGTTCGGAGCGCACTTTTCAAGTCGGCGATATGGTTTTTCTTCGTCTCCAGCCGTACAAACAATCCTCCTTGAAACTCAAAGGGAGTCATAAGCTCGCTCCAAAGTTCTATGGGCCATATCGGATTCTTCAGAAGATTGGGTCCGTTACTTATAAATTGGAACTTCCTCCTTCTTCCCGCATTCATCCAGTCTTTCATGTCTCTTGTCTGAAGAAAGTTCTTGGCACCAACATCAGCAGACAAACGATTTTAACCGAACTGGATAATGAAGGATCCATCCTTTTGGAGCTAGAGGCCATCCTCAATCGGTGCACGCATCAGCTTCGCTCTCGCTCTATCACAGAGGTCTTAATTCAGTGGCACAGCATGCAACCAGAGGATGCTACATGGGAACCACTCCTTCAGATTCAACAACAATTTCCACATCTAAAGCTTTGAGGACAAAATTTTTTTTAAGGGGGAGGGGAGGTTAGGAACCCATGTCTTTACTTTTTTAGTATGTTGTTGTTAGACGCATATGCTTTGTAAGTCATCCCGTAGTATTTGTTGATCAATAGTTTGTGCTATTGTTGTTGGTGCATATGCTTTGTAAGTTGCCCGTGGAATTGTTGATCCATAGTTTGTAACGGCCCATGGTTTTGACCCATAGTATTGGCGCCTAGAATTAGTATATAAGTGTGTGTTGAGACCTATGAAGGCACCGTGAAGTTATTTGTATTGAGCTTGCTCATAGGAGGTTGCCCCCTCGAAGTGGCCTGTGATCAATATAAAAGTGATTCTGAGTTTTGTCATTTCTGCTATTTCGCATATTCGTATTAATTAATTGTTGCAGGTGCTTCACATTCTAACTCTCTCACATTCAATAGCAAAAACCCCCAATTCGACCCTTGGGGAAATGGCACTATTTCACCTCTCAATACAAACAAACTGAGTAAAAATGCTTCAAATGCTCAAGTACAGTACATGAAACTTGTAGAATATATCCATGGTAGTATATGAATCACAAATATATCATAGAATCATCCATCCATTCAAAATAATCAACGTTATAGTGTCATACATCAAATCATTGGGGAAATGGACATTGTTTGCTCATTAATCAATAATTTTGCATACATTCAATGGGCATTTCGACCTGAGAGTTTTTGAATATGAATAACAGAGGATATGAAGCTATTACAATCAGAAAAATATCATATGAAGCTCTCCCAATGAGTGCAAGATCTCACCCAAAGCGCAATCCCTCAAGGAGCCCGAATATGCCTTCAAAATTGGAAATGGTGGAGAGAAAGTGCTGCACTAAACCAAACCATGAAACTTCCTGTAGCTGCTACCTGCAAATAAAACTCCATTAAAGCACCATGAAAGACCTGAGTGGCCTCTCCAAACACCAACTTGGATGGGAATCTTTCACCCTCGAAATTGGTTAAGGCAAGAAACTAGTCATCCACTAGTTCTGTCTTCACAAATGCAATTTTTCTCAAATCATCAAAAGCCATTCTCATACTTGATTTCTACATTTTATAACCAACATTAGCCTTCAAGGGGTCGAAATCCTCTCAATAGATTCAATAATTTTCCATTTAGAAAATATTCCTCATTTGCCACTTGTCTCCTAGTTCCAACCTTCCATCTTCTCCCAAATTCGAATTTGAGTCTCTTTAGATTCCCCCAACTCCATGAGCACCTTCCTTGAGCCTATTTTTGGGGCTAACATGTCATAATGGTCAGGTGTAAGAATTCAGGTCTGAATTTTGTCATAAATGTCATAGATGCTTCATTATTGTTGTCATAAAACTAGGGAATCTAGCCCAAGTGTCCACTAGTCTCCAATTTGACTCTTCCTCTCCCATGGAGGTTACTATTCCATCCCATTTCGACCTAAGATGCTCAATGCCATGTGTTATGACTTACCAACTCACCGAGGAGTGTTCACCTTCCCATGAATTCGAATTGGCAAGAGAGAGCTGCCATGTGTCATTGAAAAATCAAGCTAGTGTGGGTCCCACCACCTCCATATGTCTCCAAAACCACTTGCCACCTAGAATTTCTCTTGAATTTATATATTCACCATATTTATTAAATGCTTGAACCCTTCTAATGTCTAAATATCATTTATTAGCTTTCTTATTACCATCCCACATGTGCCCATCCAACCTAGGAAACTAGTAGGATTGATGGGATTGTCTTACTATGCACTTATTTGAATGGGGACATTACACCTTCCTTTGGGACATGTCATATGCCCTAGTTAACTCCTCCTCCTTGTCAATCACCTTATCCGAGGTGAAATAATATCATTAATATTCTAATATATTTTCATATATATATATTTTTATTTTTTATTTTTTGCACATGTAGTTCACAAACCCCCAATGGTGCTGCTACATCCATGGTAAAAAATCACAGGGGGTCCACCCGAAGGGGAAGCACCCCGTTTGCTATGAATACGGAGCTAACCCAATGGGGATATCAAGTGATGCCCTTATATGGCAATGTATAGCCACCCAGGGATTTGACCCCGAGACCTTCTGCTCACAACATACAGCTCTCAACCACTTGAGCTAGCCCACCAGGTTGTATATATATATTCCCCACCCATTCCAAAAACTTATACAACTTAAGTCCATATGTTTATATTGAAATAGTATCATTAACATTCATTTTTTTAATAAATATTAGTATTTTAATATATATGTTTATAGGTGATATGAGACTACTATGATGCCAATGTGCCGAGGAAGATCATTATGACTAAACTATATTGAATTTGTGAATTATTTAATTTAATTATTTGTATATCTTACTGATATGTAATATTTATTTTTGTTTCTATAATATATAATATAAAGCAAAGACTAATATGGACATAGCTCTTATTATTCCCTGCCTTGCAAGGAATTACATAATCGATCTATTTTTGGCATTCGATCCACATGAAATGTAGATTTTTATGTTATAGTTTCACACTTAAATCAACCGAGTTTCCTATGTTTTTGGCCTCCATGCTCTTATTGACAAAAACAACTTTTTCCTTGCTTTCTGACATCCTGCATCCCCCTGACAACCTTCTGACCGTGACAGTCTTGACAACCGACGCTAGCCCACATGCTCGCCCTTACATGCTCCGACGACTCTGCTCAAAGCCTCCATTGCAGTCGATGCAGTAGCGTGGCAAGTTGCATGGATTCATTAAAGTCGTAAATTGTCCCGAAGTCGATGCACTGCATGTATGAACGTGGCAAGATGCATGGCTTCATTAAAGCAGTGAATTGACTTGACTCACATGGATTACCGAATTCACATGGATTCTTTAAGGTAGCGAAATGTCCCAATTCAAAGATCCATGGCACCAACCTGCTATATTTTTCAAGCAGCTAACCAATTCTAACCCTGCCTCTACTGTAATAGTGAGGCAGTGAGGCGCCGTAATAGAGAAGCTTTGTTGCAGTGTAGTAATGGATGATTTATTGCCCAGCTGGAAGTCGCGGAAGAGGAAAACTCCATTGCTAAATTGCATTCTAATACAGAAGCTTTGTTGCAGTGTAGTAATGGATGATTTATTTCCTAGCTGGAAGTCGCAGTAGAGGAAGATGCCATTGCTAAATCACAAAATCGGCTGCGAGTGGTTAGGTGTTGTATCCTTCTCCAAGAAACAGTTCAAGTGTAGCAATCAACATACCCCTTGCAATGGGGGTGCATCTCATCTACTTTGGATAACCTCCTCTGCTACAACTTGTGCATAATCGTAACCGTTGGAATATATGCAATTGGAGGTGGGGGACTGACTCTACACTATGAGAGGTAGTTGTAGGTGGTCGTGGTGGAATCAATGGAGGTTCCTTGCTAAGTAGCTTCACTAACGGTGGATTTTGAAATGGATTGTCACCCTGCAAAATGGTCTCCAATATTTGCATTCTGTGAATAGAAAGAAAAAAATATTCAAACAAGTGAAAATTTTCATTCTTTGAAGAAATTTTGTTATCTTCACAGATACCACACAAATATCCAGTGTGTTGAATAATCATGTTGTTACAGTTATAGACAAATATTGCAATAGCCAAGTAATTTATTGATCTTCTGCTACTATTTTTGTTTAATTGATTTCTGTCATAAATTTATAAATGAAGTCACTTGAACTTCCCGAGTTTGATTCCCAGTGACTCATTTTATTACTTTTGCGGCCGCATTTAAGAGTTCACTATTGGGCATAAGGATTGTTCTGGGACTCTAGTTTTCACTATTTTGTTGGGTTCCAAGCGAACTTCGAGCAAATTATTGAAGAAATATTCCAGTTAGGGCTTATTATTACATGAATTTTCCAGGTATATGCACTATTTTTATGGCATTTGATATGTATACTCATTTAAGCTCTTCTTTAGCGAAAGTGACGACATTAAATAGGTTGGGATACTGAAATTGAAATCCATTTTTGTGAGAAAAGTGGGAAAAGGCGACTTAAGACACTACTTTAGGGTTCTTTTTATGTAAAATTTAGCGATATTTAGCAATATTATTCTATTAAGGGATTATTAATTCAAGCTAGTATGCTCTGATAAAGAAATCATATTTCCTTTTAGCTTCAGTGCATGTTTAGGTGATTTTATTTTTTAATCACGGAATCAGTGTTGTTGTGTTAACATGACCTGCACCTCAAAATGTCTTGCTTAACTGCATTATCACATGGGGATTTCTCATCGGATTCTATACCTGCGTCATCATTGTGGCAATCACTCCAACTACCTACTAGACCACGGCCCATTTGATCCAAATATACCTATGCTTTTATTTTATCTTTATCTAGCATAATGAATTTAGGATATTATCCACCCTGAAGAATTGTACTAGGGATAGTGCTGGCACAACTGCTCCCAATCTCATTTGCATTTTTATATTTTAGCCCTTTCACATATTTGTTTGTAACATGGTACCCTCCCATACGGATTTTTTTTTGGTTGCTACAATATTCCAGTGGTCCGACTGGATAAATATATATATTGTTTGGCCTATTTAGAGAATTAGAAGATGAACCATTATTGGTCGACAAACATGAGTTAGCCTTTCAGAATGGGAAATGCTTTCATTCTATTTACCATTTTTATCAGTGAATAGATTGCTAGATTCCATTCAGAATTCAGTTGATTTGTTTTGATGGAAATCAAAATATTGAAAGATAGTGGCCCCTCTTTATTTTTTAAGAACTTCACTCATATTACTGGTGTTGGAATATATTATATTACTTGGAAGGTAATAATGGCTTTGTATTATCCACAATATTATGTAAAAGAGTAATACATTATATCTCATATTCATTATGGTAAAATATACTATTGATATCCATTATTATATAAAGAGATGTTATTATGGAAAATTATCTTATCCCACATGCAATATGTGAGAATAATTCCTCCACATCTCTTGGTATATAATAGGGTCAAGGGAGTCACATCATAGTAAGATACAACATTCCATCATACTATCACAACACATTGTATTGTGCTCACAAGCTTTCTGCTATATTGTATTGGGGATATTTGTAGTTGCTCTCTTGTAAGATTGAAGGAGATTTCTGAAGATAATAGAAGACAACCTTCCCTTGGACGTAACCACGTATATCTGGTGTATTCTTTTCCTTGTTCTCTTTGTGTTCTTATTTACGTTGATATGTTATTGATTGCTTAGATAGGTAAGCTAGTTTAGCTAGATCTATAACACTAACATGGTATCAGAGTTGGTTGCTATGATCTAGCACCTTCTATAGCTTTCAATCAATAAATATTATCATCTGGGCATTGTTTTTTTTTGTAGATTTGCTTTCTATCTGGTAGCCATTAAGCTTCTCTTCAGATCTGGGCATGATTCTACAGTTTTTTACTCCTAACCCTAACTTTGTTGTGTAGATTTTTGCAGAATTTTTTCAAGGGTCTCTTGATGTTTTTTTTTTTTTTTGGTAGATCTATATGATTTTTGGATTCTCCTCAAGGAGATCTATCTTCCAGTTGTCATATCTGTTGTTTTCATCCAAGTTTGGTAGATTTTTTGCAAGTTTCCGTAAGCGAATTAATCGGCACTGTTTTCGGCCTAAAACTGGACACTCGCGACTTTTTCTTCGCAGACAGCACGAGTACCCGCACCTTGACAACCACGACCCATTTGATCCAAATATACCTATGCTCTTATTTTATCTTTATCTAGCATAATGAATTTATGATATTATCCACCCTAAAGAATTGTACTAGGGATAGTGCTGGTACAACTGCTCCCAATCTCATTTGCATTTTTATATTTTAGCCCTTTCACATATTTGTTTGTAACATAGTACCCTCCCATACAGATTTTTTTCTGGTTGTTACAATAATCCAACCATTTGCATCAACAACTCTTTTATTTGTTCACTTGGGGAGACCATGCCATCGTCTTCCTGCATCTGAGGCCTTCAGTGATTTTTGGTTCTTGCAATTATACCATATGCATTACATGTCCTTGCTTGTGAGAATAAGTGGTCCGACTGGATAAATATATATATTGTTTGGCCTATTTAGAGAATTAGAAGATGAACCATTATTGGTCGACAAACATGAGCTAGCCTTTCAGAATGGGAAATGCTTTTATTCTATTTACCATTTTTATCAGTGAATAGATTGCTAGATTCCATTCAGAATTCAGTTGATTTGTTTTGATGGAAATCAAAATATTGAAAGATAGTGGCCCCTCTTTATTTTTTAAGAACTTCACTCATATTACTGGTGTTGGAATATATTATATTACTTGGAAGGTAATAATGGCTTTGTATTATGTCAGAAGTTATCCACAATATTATGTAAAAGAGTAATACATTATATCTCATATTCATTATGGTAAAATATACTATTGATATCCATTATTATATAAAGAGATGTTATTATGGAGAATTATCTTATCCCACATGCAATATGTGAGAATAATTCCTCCACATCTCTTGGTATATAATAGGGTCAAAGGAGTCACATCATAGTAAGATACAACATTCCATCATACTATCACAACACATTGTATTGTGCTCACAAGCTTTCTGCTATATTGTATTGGGGTTATTTGTTGTTGCTCTCTTGTAAGATTGAAGGAGATTTCTGAAGATAATAGAAGACAACCTTCCCTTGGACGTAACCACGTATATCTGGTGTATTCTTTTCCTTGTTCTCTTTGTGTTCTTATTTACGTTGATATGTTATTGATTGCTTAGATAGGTAAGCTATTTTAGCTAGATCTCTAACACTAACATGGTATCAGAGTTGGTTGCTATGATCTAGCACCTTCTATAGCTTTCAATCAATAAATATTATCATCTGGACATTGTTTATTTTTTGTAGATTTTCTTTCTATCTGGTAGCCATTAGGCTTCTCTTTAGATCTGGGCATGATTCTGCAGTTTTTTACTCCTAACCCTAACTTTGTTGTGTAGATTTTTGCAGAAATTTTTCAAGGGTCTCTTGATGTTTTTTTTTTTTTGGTAGATCTATATGATTTTTGGATCCTCCTCAAGGAGATCTATCTTCCAGTTGTCATATCTGTTGTTTTCATCCAAGTTTGGTAGATTTTTTGCAAGTTTCCGTAAGCGGATTAATCGACACTGTTTTCGGCCTAAAACTGGACACTCGCGACTTTTTCTTCGCAGACAGCGCGAGTACCCGCACCTTGACAACTGCGAACCCGCGAGTAACTTTGTAGAATTGCGGCATTTTATTTTACAGACTCGCGCATCCTCGGATTGCTCTACTATAAAACCACGAGTAACCCGCAACTGTCCTGTGCAGAACCCGCGAGTAACCCGCAATTGTCGTGTGCAGAACCCATGAGTATCAGATCTACTTGCAAGTTTCTTGTGACAGAACCGCGAGTGACTTTTCTTGGTAGTTTTTTAAAGGGTTGTAAGTAAAGTTTCTGTCTTTTACTGTTTGTTCAGATCAAAACGGTAAAGTGTATTAGTTTTATGTTATTCACATTTTTTCTCTTGTCATTTCTAGCATTTGGGTTTAATTTTATTGTCAAAAATTATATCATTATGACTTCAGAAGTAGATTATGTTCCTGAACTTGTTGGTCCTAACTATCTTGCATGGAAAAGAAAAATGATTGATGTTCTCAGGAGTAAGAATCTATGGAGGATTGTTAATGGTGAACACAAGAAACTTGTTGATGTTAAAGATGTGGCTATATGGGAAGATAAATGTGATCAAACAAGAGGGCTCATTAGTCAAACAGTTTCAGATAATCTTCAGATAAGTATTGAGGCAGAAGTCAGCCTGATTGAGGTATGGAAAATTCTTGCTTCTTTATTTGATAAACATGATGATGTTTCTGCTTATTACCTTGAAAAGAAGATTTTTGAGCTAAATCCTACTAACTTTGAAAGAGTAGAATTATATCTTGCTGAAGTGAAAACTTTAAATGAAAAATTAAATAATTATGGTAAAGATTACAAGAAGACAGACACCGCTCTTATAATTCTTGTAGAACAAAAATTGCCATTTTGTTTTGACATGTTCATCCAAACTAGGAATAGGGCTCTTGAATTGTCTCAAAATACCATGAAACCTACTTTAGATGATTTTTGTAAAGGGTTGATAAATGAGCAAGAAAAGTTTATTGTTTCAGGACAAGTCTCACCTAATAAAGCTCTTATGGCACATAATAAGAATCCTAAGAAATTTTTTAATAATGCTAAAGGTTCTTGTTCAAATCATACTAATAAATTTGGTCATGCTTCTAATGCACATCATGAAAATAGTAAGAAGAAGAATGTGTATGATCCTTGTAAGCATTGTGGTAAAACTAACCATCCTGAAAAGAATTTCTTTAAAGCGAAACGCTTAATGTTTAAGGCTAAAAAGAAAGGTTCTGATGAATCACAAGTAGCTTTATGTGCATCTGTTGTTTCATCTAGTAGTTCTTCTTCTAATGTGGAATGGATAATGGATTCTGGTGCTTCTAAACATATGACTGGTAATGCTTCTTTATTTACATCTTATGACAATAATAAGTGCACATCTAAGAAAGTATCTATAGGTGATGTTAAACAACTTTCTGTAATTGGTTCTGGTAATGTTAATGTTGCTAATGGTCAATTGGAAGATGTTTTCATGTTGAACACATACCCATCAACTTGCTTTCTATTTATCGTGCATCTTAAAAATGATATAAATTTGAAGCTTGGCCTGATAAATATATTCTTAAAGATATCAACCATAATTTTAAAATAGTTTCTCTGGTCTTGTTGATCATACTGTTGGTTTATATAGATTTGTTGGTTTTAATTCAACTAAAAGACAACCCTTTTATTCCTATGTTGCTCATGTTGATGAACTAAGTAAATTATGTCATGAAATATTGGGTCATTTGAATTATGGTAAAATGCAAATGTTAACTAAAATGGTACATGGCTTGCCTAATATTTCGTCTACTAACTTTGTTTGTGAAGATTGTGTACTTGGTAAACATCATAGAGAAATGTGTGATAAAGGTAAAGCTTGGCATGTTAAAGAACCTTTGCAATTAATTCAAAGTGACATTTGTGGTCCTCTTGAATTTCATTCTATATCTCATGCAGTCTATTTTCTTACTTTTATTGATGACTTTAGTAGAAAATCATGGGTTTATTTTTTGAAAAATAAAAATGACACTTTTTCTAAGTTTCAAGCATTTAAATCCTTGGTTGAGAATGATTTTGGTAAAAGGATTAAGACTTTGATATCTTATATGGGGGGGGATTTGTTAAGAAAGAATTTGATTTTTTTATTATCTAAACATGGAATTCAACATCAAAAGACTGTTCCTTACACACCTCAACAAAATGGTGTTGCTAAAAGGAAAAACACAACTTTAGTTGAAATGGCTAGATGTATGCTTTATTCTAAAGGATTACACAAGAAATTTTGGGCTAAAGCCATCAGTTGTGCTAACTTTATTTTAAACAGAGTTCCTACAAAAGTTGTTAAGCATGTTACCCCTGAGGAAAAATGGAATGGTAGAAAACCATATATTAGTAACTTTAAGGTGTTTGGTTGTGAATGTTGGGCTCATATTCCTGATGACAAATGGAAAAAGTTAGAACCCAAGTCTCACAAGTGTATATTCATTGGTTACGCTGAGGATTCCAAGGCTTACAGGTTATTTGATCCTTCTAATCAGAGTGTCATAATCCGAAGATATGTTCAATTTACTGAAGTCTCTCCACCACTTGAGTCTGTAGAACCTCATGTTACCCTGAATATTCCATTGTCTCTTGTTACTCCTATATTTGTTACTCCTTTTTTTAGTATTGTGCTTGTTGTTGATCTTAGTTCACCCTCTTCTTCAAGTGTTCCACCTTAATGTCTTGAAGCTCCTGAAGTGACTTATGTTCCTTCTAACCTTCCTGTTTGGGCCCAGAAAACTCTTGAATCTGCAGGTAGTGAGATCGGTAATCCTTCTAATACTCGTAGAACTAGATCTAACTTCGCTCTTATGACCAAATTTTTGGCCACATATGATCCTACTTCTTATGCTCAAGCTAAGGGTAAACCTCATTGGGAACAAGTTATGTCTGTTGAATATGAATCTCTTATGAAGAACAAGACTTGGTCTCTTGTTCCTCTTCCTTCATGAAAGAATTTAGTTGGTTGTAAATGGGTTTATAAAGCTAAGTTTACTGTAGAAGGATAGATTGAAAAATATAAAGCTATATAAGTTGCAAAAGGTTTTAATCAAATTGAAGGTATTGATTATAATGAAACTTTTGCTCATGTTGCTAAAATGAATACAATAAGAACCATCTTATCTCTTGCTGCATCTTATAAATGGGAAATACACCAAATGGATGTTAAAAATGTTTTTCTAACTGGTGATCTTAATGAAGACATTTATATGTAACAACCTCCTGCATTTATTAATGTTGAATCGTCAAGTTTTGTATGCAAATTACACAAGTCTTTATATGGTCTCAAACAAGCACCTAGGGTTTGGTATGATAAAATTGATACATATTTCTTGAATCATGGTTTTAAGCGTTGTATATCTGATCCAAATTTGTATGTTAAGAACTTTGATGATAATATCCTCATTATTGTGTTATATGTGGATGATCTTATCATCACTGGCAGCCAACTTGTATTAATTCAAAGTATGAAAAATGAACTTCAAAAGTAGTTTGAAATGACCAATCTCGGTATATTGCACTATTTCTTGGGTCTTAAAATCTGGCATATGGGAGATGGTATTTTTCTCACTCGTCCGAAGTATGCTACAGACTTATTGGCTC
Source organism: Larix kaempferi (assembly GCA_027924585.1). Taxonomy (NCBI): domain Eukaryota; kingdom Viridiplantae; phylum Streptophyta; class Pinopsida; order Pinales; family Pinaceae; genus Larix; species Larix kaempferi. The sequence goes on from BSBM01000560.1 coordinate 10,318,821, forward strand.
GTTTCCATATGAGTGATTGTAAACTTGCTCCTACGCCATTTTAGTTCGGTGTAAAGTTAACTGTTGAGTGTACCACTCCTCTTGTTGATGATACTCTTTATTGCCAACTCGTGGGTAGTTTGATATATTTAACTCACAGCAGAACATATCTCTCTTTTGCCATCAGTATGGTTTCTCGGTTCATGCAACAACCTCATGAAAGTCATTGGCAGGCATCCAAGAGAATTCTAAGATATTTACAGGGAACATTGTATTATGGTGTCTTTTATTCGAGCAGTGCTACAGTTTCACTTTCTGGATATACAGATTATGAATGGGCAAGTGACAGTCCTGATCAACGGTCAATTGCTGGTTATTTATTTCAACTTGGTTAAGGTTCGATTTCTTGGTCCAGCAAGAAGGTGAATACTCTTTCTTTATCTTCGTGTGAAGCAGAGTATAGAGTAGCCAAAGAAGCAGCTAAAGAAGCAGTTTGGTTACAGCATGTTCTCACTGAGCTTGGTCCAGTTCTGAAATCGTCCACTGTGTTGAAATGTGACAATCAGGGTGCAATTCAGCTTGCTTATAATCCGGTATATCACTCCAAGACAAAGCATCTCAACCTCGATGCTCATTACATTCGAGGTCTCGTCGTAGATGGTATTCTTTCTCTTGAGTATTGTCCTACCGAGCAGCAGGAAGCCAATGTCTTCACCATCCTTAACAGCAGCGAAGTATGTGCATCTTCGTTCCTTGCTTGGGATGAGGGAAGTTGTCATCAAGGGGGAGCAGTAATGACTCCTTCTTTCCTTAGTGTTAGTGATGGATTTTCTCCCAGCTATTATTAAGGGGCAGTGTTGGAATATAATAATGTCTTTGTATTATGTCGGAAGTTATCCACAATATTATGTAAAAGAGTAATACATTATATCCCATATTCATTATGGTAAAGTATACTCTTGATATCCATTGTTATATAAAGAAATGTTATTATGGAGAATTATATTATCCCACATGCAATATGTGAGAGTAATTCATCCACATCTCTTGGTATATAATAGGGTCAAGGGAGTCACATCATAGTAAGATACAACATTCCATCATACTATCACAACACATTGTATTATGCTAACAAGCTTTCTGCTATATTGTATTGGGGTTATTTGTAGTTGCTCTCTTGTAAGATTGAAGGAGATTTCTGAAGATAATAGAAGACAACCTTCCCATGGACATAGCCCAATTGGGTGAACCACGTATATCTGGTGTATTCTTTTCCTTTATGTTCTTATTTACGTTGATATGTTATTGATTGCTTAGATGGGTAAGCTAGTTTAGCTAGATCTATAACTCTGACAAGTGAAAGGGGGTGTTCAATGGGGCGACTTGAATTCATGTTGTTTTTTTGTGTATTATGTGGTGAAGCCAGTTTATGCATTTTATCAATTCAAATCAGAGCGATATTCGCAGTTGCTCAATAGGGTTGGAATCAATCCTTTTTGGATTTTATCATAGATTTGTAGCAACATAGGATAATTCTGGCAATCAGATAATGGCCATTCACTAAATCATACTTCTTCTCAAGCTCACTAACTCATGTAGAAGATTCAACTACATGCACAGTTGTTAGACAGATGGATATTCTCTGAAATAAAGAATTAACTGCAGTCCCTCCTCGACAAATCAATTTTCAATGCCACACCACGGAATCATATTTTTGATATGCTTACAAATTTCAGTTATCGACACTGGGGACTCTAAAACAAGAGGGAAAGTAAAAATGAGGACTGAGAAGTGTAGTAATGTTTTTATCGAAGTCAGAGGAAGAGACTTTAACAAAAAAAAACGCAATGGTTGTGCTCGAAAAACTCTATGAGTAAAATAAAAACTCTATCATGAAGTAGGAAATTAAGCTGACTTGTATAGAAACAAAACGATTATCAAGCAATTAACTTTTAAAATCTCAACAGCTTATAAAGTAAAAAATGTATCAAGAGTTCCCATATCTTTTACTGGAAATCACATTAAAGCTAAAAAGACAAAAAAAAAATCAATAATATTACTACGTTCTCATGAAGGTTAGCGGGACATCCTAACCATTTGAGAAAGGAGTTCAAATGTTCTAGGAAATCTAGTAAATGTTGAGTATCAACGTGTACAACTTAGCAAATTACACATTTTAAAAGCAATATATAAACCATCGACAATGATACACATCATTATATCTCTGATCATGAGTTTTATGCTACATTTGGAATCTAAATATCTTCAGTTGTTCAACACGTAGTATTTGTTGTCTCTGTCACCGTTTGCATATGTGTGCTCCCTTGGAATATAATCACTCCTAACAACTAACACTAATCTATAGTATAATAGTTTACTATATGTAATAGTATATCTAGAATTCCAATAGTGATGATAATAATATATGTCAAAACCTTTGTCGTGTTTGTTCAAATCCCTTCTCTTCTCTTTTCTTTTTTCACTATTTTATTTTCAAATATCTTTTTTCTTTTCTTTTATTTATAAATTATCACATGGTAAAATTAGTCAATAACATTCTCTCTTCCTTGAATTGATGATAGGTCCTCGTCAACTTTAACTCTATTTGCATTGAAAATTTAGTATGAGATATATTAAAAAAAAAAATTAAATTAAATATCTTGTAAATTTTTTTTATTTTTTTAAACATCATTATGGAAATCATAGATCAATAAACATCCATACAGTATTATGAAATTGAAAAAAAAAAAATTAACCAAAGTCACATAGTGACAATATCCCGACATTGCCAATTTGCGTGCTTGTAGTTTGCAATTGGTGAAAAGGTATCTGTGATATGTAACGAAACACTGAACAATTTATATGAAATGAAATTCAATATGTATGTGACTTCAATAGTATTCACGGTTTTCATAAAGTTTTCATAAAGAAAAATAGACTGTGCATGTATTGAAGTCAATAAGCAAACAGCAAAGCTTATTGTATAGCTGCAAACAACACAAACTTTACTCATGATACATGATAACAATATGAAGTTTTTGTTTGTCTGTTGCAAATGATAGTTGAAAAGAACAAGAGAGTTTTTTTTATTGTACATGTTAATAGGTCTACAAAGAACATGAGTTTCACTCCTGATACATGATAACAACATGAAAGATTTTTTTGTTTGTTGCATATGTCATGCTATATTTTTAGAGAAATAGCCAGAACATGTAGAGTTTATGAATCTGATGCATTTATGAGCAAAGAATAAGATTTTATATACCATATGAATGTATGTTAAAATATATATTTTTGAATGAATTCAGCAAAAGCATTGATTTAAATGTTGTTTGATAGTCATTATTGTTTGTTCTATTGAAGTCTTCATGACAGCCTATGAAGAAACACTCTTTTTCTTTTTATATCATTGTACATGGAAATCATTTATGCAAAGAAGAAAGAATCAATACAGCAAATAAGCAGCACCATTAAGTAGATTGCAGAAGGCCAGTGATTGAACATTTGAAAGAAATCTATTGAACAAGTTTCGAATTACCAAAGTTAGTTGCAATCATGTCTTTCCAGTGCATTTGTATATTATAAAGATGCAAGGATTTATAATTGAACCATGTGCAACAAACATGTGAAATGTGAAGACAAAAAAAATGTAGACAGAAGAATATATTTTATCATAAACAATGTATTGGAACATTGATATCAAAACATAACAGGATATTTGCATTGTAAGTGTCATTAGATTTGAAGCTTTGGCAATGCTTGTAAAAGAGAGGCAGAGTTCCAAAATTGTATTTTGAGCCATTCCATAGATGGAATCAGTTTATATATGAACAATGAACAATGTCTGGAGAGATTCTTAAACTAGTTATGTTAACAAGGCAGGAAAACAACCAAAAAATATTATTGATATGCCATATCTTTTTCTATTTACTAAAATGTTCCTTGGACGGCATACGTTATGCAAATATTCAGATAGCATGTGAAAAAAGAAAAAAGTTATAGCTGGAACGTGTAGCCCTTCGTTTTTTTTGAAAAAAAAATCGCTTGAATTTTCTGCTCTCTTTTTTCCTTGTTTCTATTTATGCACCATGAACAGCTCCCTGCACATTATGTATGGCCTATGGTCAGAGCATAGATGAAGTTTTCAGTAATTGTTATATGCGAAAAACTGTGCAGAATCACGTTGCTTTGTTGAAGAGCTTAAGAAATCAATGGTAAATATAAATGGCACAAAAAGAAATATCTGCTTTTTTTAAGGAGATGAACACCAATATGAACATTTTCGAAAACAATTTTATTTTGTTTAATGATATTGTATGTTTGCAGGTTTCCTTGAACTGGTACAAGGAAACATTTCAAAATATGAAGATAGAGTAATTGCTATTAGCATTACTCTACATGTTATTTTTCAGTTTGACATGGAAAAAAAATGTATATAGAATCAATTTGCATTAACTGAACATGTATCGACTAACCTATTGATGAAGACTTGTATGGAGTTGTATTAGCTCTTTATCTGTCAACAAGTAACAAAGTTAGCTGATGGCAAAGACACGAGATCCAATAACACAGTTGATGAAGCAAAGGTCAGAATGATGAGCATAATCAAATCCGGAATACTTTTACAAAAGCATAGTTATTATTTTGTGTATTAGATGAAGGAACGTCAAGTTGAGCAGGAAGTGTCACTTTGTAAAGATTCAGACACACATGGACTATGACTATGCAAAAAGTTGAACAATTGTGATGCTAATCGTATTGTTTTTGTTATTTGGACAGTTGCCATCAAAAGCAAAGTTTTTCTCAGTAGAATATAAAATAGAATGTTTTTTTATAGATAGGATGTTTGCTACAATGTTGATATATTTATTACTTGTTCAGAGTTCATTGTATGTATTATGGCATTTTATGTAAATGATATATAGGCAAGGATTGTTTAACTTGCAGACAACATAAATTCTTTTAAGAACTTAATATTGTCATGTATATGATTATAAACAAAACGAATATCAAGCACAAAGCAACATACTAGAAGAATGTCTGTAGTCATATGTTTGAATATGTTCATTGTTTTAAGCTCTAGCCCAACCATCATCTAACTTTTGGCATACTCAGAAACTTAGAACTCTGGTCATCAACAAATTTCAGATAAATGAAAAGACTGTCACTTTGTACTGTTGATGTATCATTTAAAATTTTAACTGTTACAACGAAGGTGAATCAAGAAAGTTTGGAGCTTTTCCGAGTTTCTTTAGACTTTTTATTGTTACTTGAACTGGACAGTAGAGACTGTTATTTGTGCAAATGCATAAGCTTGGGCAAAAAACTCTCCATTGGCAAATTTTCTTCCTATTTCAAGGAGGTTTTGTTGGATCCTTTTGGAAGCATAACTGGGGATCATATACTAAATACTGCGAAGACAAAAAACTTGCAAGCAAGCAATGCTTAGCCATGATACTAACTGTAGAATTGACCAGGTTCTATAATTGAGACGCATAGTTTATGTGATCTATCATCCATAATCTATGAAAGTTTTGAACTATTTCTGAGGTTTTTAGACTTGTGCTTGTTGCCTGCACCGGATAGTAGAAGTTGTTATTTGTGCAGATGCAGAGGTCTGGGCAAAAACTTTCTTCCCCTTTCAAAGAGGTTTTGTTGGATCCTTTTGAAAGGGTGGCTAAGGATCGTATATCAAATGCTGCAAAGACAAAAAAACTTGTAAATAAGCAATGGTTAGGTATGATTCTAACTTTAGAATTGACCAGGTTCTATAATTTCAACGGATAGTTTTTGTGATTTACCATCCATGATCTATGAAAACGCAGCCATAAAGTTTGATGCAAAGTTGTTTACTGCAGAGGAAAACAAAAACAAAAAACTCATTTAAATGCCACTAATCCATATGCCATGGTTCTGCGGCTGGGGAGAATTTGAACTCAGTATCCTTAATTGAAGCTTTGTTGAAATTGACATTTTTTTATCATACAGTCAATATGTAAAAGCAATGAAGTAAATTCAAGAAAATCAAGTATTGTATTAGTATTCATGTGTAATTCCTAAGCTCAACTGAGAGCAATGTTTGGAGCTGCCATAAATTACTCTGTATTGATTGATGGAAAGGATCTCATGTTTTATCTGTGTAAAGCAAAAGAAAGATGACAAATGAAAAAAAATGGGGAAAAAAAGAACTATGGAATGCAAATGAATATTGTAAGGGAAACGGGGAAAATAGTCAATTGCAAAGACAATGCCAGCGCCAAAGCAAATGAACTGATAATTTTTCATAAGCTACAAGACACTACAAATATCATGTGCCAAGTTGAATGACCATATCTAAAACATTTCGGGAGCCATGGACAGAACTGTGTTGATGACTCTAAATTTAGTAAAGAAGAAGAAGACGATGAAATAACTAGGAATAGCACATTTCAATGAACAATTGCTTCAACAATGAACAAAAGCAATTAAGTAATGGGTGTATTTAAAATATGAGTTTCATTTATTGGATGATACAAAAATGGAGACTGTTGACATGAAGCCAATGTCACTATCAAGGTACTCAATCGATTCTTTTTAATAACCTAGAACAAAGGAAAATTTCTTGTAAATGAAGCTTACAAAGCATATTTAAATCGTTGTTTTTGGTTCTGAATAGACGTTTGTTGATAAGTGTGGATTCAGAAAACAACACATGACATTATAATATAAGTAGTGGGTGTAATTTCCATGCAAAATTTAGAAATACATTGAAGGAGGTTGAATCAAATACTGACTGCAATTTTCGAAGGTTGAATTCAGGCAAAGTGATTGCAGACAAGAACATAAATTATTGCTTATGGTACTAGTTCCTGTGTTGCAGTTCCATAAAATTGCAACTTAGACGTGGAAAATAGTATATTTTAGGTGCAAAATTAGAGGATGAAAAAGCTGTACAAGTTATTAAATGTAGCAAAATTTAATCATACCTGTTCTTCAGAACTTTTTGAAATCAAGGATTATGTTGTTCATTGCCAAAGTATACAGTCCTTGATAGCTGAGTTTGTGAAGGTGGAAAATCGTTGAGGATACACTTTTGCAATATTGATCATACAACACACCTACAATGGCCGAACAACATTCTTTTAATTGTGTGCCTCGCAGTGTGCATTCGATGACCCCTTCTTCTGTTTCTAGTTTGCAATGCAAAAGGTGTTCATATGTTCTTTTTGTTTGTCGATTGCAAAATGAGCAGAAAGTGGTTCTTTGAATCATTGGCAGATTGCACTCACTACACGTACATTGGAATGGAGGTGCAAATGCATCCTTGATTTTTAGTGTGCCATAGATCTGTTACAATTTCAGTGAGAGAAGAAAGAAAAACATTATACAAAATACAAGTATATGGGAAACTTGTACTAGAGAAATAACATGGAAAATAAGTGCTAAACTCAGCTAAGCAACTGAAACATTTCAAAGTGTTATTTATAGCAGGTTCTATGGTCTGTTTCTGACACCTAAGAAAACTTGACAGAGAACAGTGAGCAAGAGCAGGTTGTTGATAAGCATATAGAATATATCATTTCTGTGGCAGATAAAGCAGATTCTGTTGTCTCTTTCAGAAGCTTTCAAACTTAACAGAGTACAGTAAGGAAGACTAGTTTCTTTAGAGGCATATTGAAGATAATACTTCAACTGTCAAAGAAATGGTTGTCACTAGAATCTGACCTATGTTTGCTTCGACAATAGGGAGCAAAAACTGGATTGCAAACTCATCATTGAGAGGATCAATAAATGTCGCTTGCGAAGTCTTCATCAAATGACTTCCTTTTGGACCTGGTCTTACCATTTTTTTTATTAGATAAAGGGGTGGCTCATCAAGTTCGAACTGTTGCTGTACTCGGAGGAAGATTTTTTTATAGCTTTCATTGACGAGGAAGATTTTTTTATAGCTTTCATTGACTTGGAACTGACCAACAACAAGCTGGGAGGAATCAATTACAACAATAATATACAATCAATAGAAGAAAAAAAATTATTAGTGATCCTATTCTGGTTCAAAGACGAATAGAAAACAGTATATAAGATCAGTAAAAATTTAGGGGAGAAACAAATATATATTTTTAACATTTTTTGTTTTTTTAAAGCAGAATGATGCATAGTCATTGGAAATTTCACCATCTTTTATGTATAAATCCAATTGTTTGTTGTTGTATTGGCAAGCTACAACTATGACTGCAATAGAACCAACAACATATGTCTCCTCTGATGAAACTAGCTCAACGATTGTCATGTCTGGTGGAAGACTTCGCATTTTGCAAACTTGGTCAATTGTCTCAATGACACTGGTTGGCAATATTGCTATCGAATTTATAGCATCTCCACGGTCATATTGGCCTTTATTTTTTAGTTCAAAACCAGTTATCCTGATACTTTTTCCAAGCAACAGGAAACCTCCAAAGCGATTTGTAAGACTATCATTGATTGTGGCTGTGATTGTCATTAAACCATCCCTATCCACAAGATCTGTGTGCAGAATATTGGTCTTGACAGGGGAGTTTTGACTGTGATTTTGTGCATGTCCATACACGACTAAGATATCTCCTTCGAACAGATTGCTATGTGATACAGTGCACAAGTCTATGACAGTTGACGGTTTAATCGCCACTTGCTTTAACCTAAAGGCATTTGAAATTGAAATGAAATAGGGAAAAGTTAGTTTTTAGACAAGATTTAATTTAGAAGTGAAAGTTGTACAATCAAGATAAAAAAAAAATGGAAAAAAAATTGGGACAATACATCAGTGTTCATGTCAAACACAAAAGCATATGTTCGATCCGAACAAATGAAAAGTAATGAAACTAGTCATCAATAACATTACCTCTTGGGGTTGTTTACTGTTGTATTTGTCATAGGCAATGATGTTGTTGCTATTGTATTGGTCACTGCAACATCTTGCGAAAAAGAGAGACTCATTTCAATTGATGGGTTGTTTGATGTTGATGTCATGGCAAATGTATTTTGTTGATACAATATATGTTTTTCTGTATGATGTTTTTTTTGCAATGCTGAACGTCTTTTGTTCTATATGCAAATGCAACGAATGCTGAAAGACAAAATAAATAATTGCAACATGTGTTTCATACAAAAATACAAATAAAGAAGAAAGAGAGGCGACAGATCCACACTAAAGAGAAGATTATGAACCTTGGTAGGTTATTATAGGATAGTTTCTAATTGAATAGATAAATTTCTTGTGATGAGATTTTGTCATATGTGTTTGTCAAATGGAAATGAAAGCACACGCAACTGACAAGTTTCAAATGAACTTTGCCAATTTGTATAAATGATTTGAAGCAAAAAATTCTTATAGAGGTGTGAGCAAATAAACTTTTGTGTGAAAGGAAATCACATATGTCATTTGAACATATGAAGGAAAAGATCATTGTTATTTCAACATGCTGCAGATTTGACACGGCAATATCAATGGAATGTTGCAATACCAAAAAAGGAAATGTTATTCAATGGCTTGTTCGGTGGAGGGTAATTTTTTTTTTTGCTTTCTATTCATTGTCCACAGTAAGTAGTCATTTAATATATATTATCAACTTATTTGTACAATAGCAGATACAAACACGTAAAGCATTGCATTCATAAACAAAAAAGAACGCCAGGGCATGATATAAGTGCATTTGCAAAGCAAATGTTTAACTGCAAAATTGAAATCGATAAAGCCTGCTACTTTTTACAATATTGGTTTTTGCGCAAAATGTTGGAACAGGAACAACAAAAAAACATTTGCCTTATGCAGCACAGCAAATTTGTATCGCAAATTTGGTAAAACTGAATCAGTTGTCAATGTGAAGAGATGTGAATGTTATGACGGAATTGTAGGAATTAAACAAAAGGCAATGACGCTAAAAGATGCACTTGAAAAAATAAAAGGAAGAGGATCATGTGCAAGTAAAAGGAAACGATAAAATATTGGTAAAATGGCCAAACCAATAGGCATCAGAAATAGTAAATGAAATCTCGTCGAAGTATATATTTGTCTAAAAGTGGTCAATCATGGAACCATAATTTGTTGTTGCTTTATTTGTTTTTATTTGTTTTTAGTTTCATAATTTGTTGTTGCTTTATTTGTTTTTAGTTTCAGATGGTTTATGTTCATAAACCTTTTTAATTTTTTTCTTGAGGATGTTTATTTCAACATGTCAATGTTTAAGTCACCAGCTATAGAACGAGTATTTTGTTGTTGTTTTCTAATAAAATTGAATCCAAGACATCGAGTTGTTTCTAAGGAATCTTATTTGGTTTATTATAAATATTTACAAGCTTTAGAACGTTGTTGGAAAGTCCAAGGTCAGTGACAATTGATTCTACAAACATTTTGTTATGTGTGATTGTTTTCAGGATAGGAATCTCCTTCTTTGTAGTTGTAAGCATCCCATGCACTGCGTGCGTTGCAATGCAATTGTAGCGGTCTACAAATGTTGTAGTTTTGGGAGACATATGCATGTGGGTTTCTTGCAAACATAAAATGTTTGATTGCATTAGTTCAATGCCATTTGCAACAACGTCAATGTGCAAAATCAAACTGCGTGTGTTACGTGAATAAATCAAAATGTGTCCAGTTGTTGGAATAGATTTTAGGCCAAATTCAAACTACAGAGAAGCATGTTTTTCTAATTTGTTCAATTCAGCAACTACTTTTGACAAAACTGAGAAGTTTTTATGTTGTAGTTTATTTACAAGATGTAGACATTCGATGTTATTTACATGAGACAATGCAGTGTAAACAAGGCCATGTTTTGTGACCCCTTTTGGATCAAATGCCAACTTCTCTAATGTCAATCCTTGCACCCTGTGAATTGTTCAAGCACATGCTAGTTGAACTGGAAACTGGACACGAATGAAATTTCTCTTATTTCCAAGGGAGATTTGCGTTGTCATTCTTTTGATAGGTGTCCAACTGCACTCAATGCAACCAATGTAAAGATGTTGCATGGTGGCGCATGCAATGGCTCCAACTTTTGGATCTGTAAATTGGATCCAGATAGTGTCTGGAGATGTTTGGTTATAGTGTTTCAAGATACCCTCAGCACCATTGACAAGGCCATCTTCGATTGAGTAGTTTCCGCCAATTAGTTCAACAAGCATGTCTCTTTTCAAAGTGATTGTAGACGGGAGTTTGTTTTTTATGGCTATCAAAATTGTTGTCAATTTTAGCAATCTTTGTGTCGTGTGCGACAATAGTATATGATTTTGTATTTACAAGGGAGAACATTTTACAATTATGTTGCTCAACATCTTTGTTACAATAATAAAGAAAGGGGAATGATGGATTAGATGGTGGTTGTCCGTGATAATGTCAATTCAAGTATTGGATATCGTCAAATGTTTGGTTTCATGTTCTTATCTTATTCAAAATCGAGATGAATATATCATCTCTCTGCCTAACAATGGATTTTAATTCAAAGTATTTTATAGAATCAGTCCAAAAACTATAAGGGAATTGTTGCTAGTGGAATCTCGGAAATTCAAAAATCCAAGAATCATGAACATGTTCTGCTTGGCAAAGATCGCCACAGAATATGACATCAAGATTTCCAAATAGTTTTGTCATGGTATGCATGATCTCATGAAGACGTTTGTCAATGTTGTAGAGCATTCGAGACCCTATTACAGAAACTTCGTCAATTAATAGTACTCGAAGTTGTTCATAGTCTTTGCTTAAAAGATCTAGTGTGTTTGAACTCAATGGAAGCAAATTTGTCAAATTCAAGGGAAGTTTAAAGGCAGAGTGAACTGTAACGCCATCAGCATGGTATGTTGCCTTTCCAGTGAATGCAACAATTAGACCTTTTATTTTCAATGGGTCACTACCAAGTTCCTTGTCATAGTAAAATACAAGGGCATCGTAAAGGGCTCTTGCAGTGTGCATTTACCCTGTTCCTGCGTTGACTGTTAAAAACAAATGAATCGGTTCTGAAGGTTTTTTTTCTTCCTCATAATAATTTCTTTGACAAAAGATTGTTGCTCAGCATTTATATTTTTTCTAGTTTCAAAATACTCATCCATATTTGGGAGAAACGGATTTTTTGTCAAATTGGATGTATTTGAGTATTTTGGCATTTGACCTGTTCTTTTGTGCAGAAGATCATTATGTATATCATATTCTTCAAAAGAGCTAGCCTTCGTTTTTCCTTTCTCCCCTATTGTTGGCTCGGTTGTTATTTGAAGTTGTGATTCAATTATGTCTTTGGCAATGTCAATATCACCCCATTTTGTTGTTCATTTTGCCGTGAATTTTCTTTCAATATTGGTTATTTGTTCTCTGTAGTTTCCATATGCCTCTGACCATGATTGAAACGATTGTTCCAACAAGCTGCGAAGGTTTCTGAAAGGGACAAATAACAAGAGTTTTTCTCTATAAAAAATTTCAGGATCTTTTTCTTGGATGTAACAAATATATTGAATGACACATGGTCTGCTTCTTTTGATTGTTTTTCCATGGATGAAGCAATAGGAAGATGTGTATTCAACTAGGGTAACATTTTCAAGTTCATGAGGACGTTCCGCGTATTTTTCTATAATAGATGGACAAATTATGTCTTCATATTCATCAGGCCCTTTTTCTAGGAGGGATGGCTTATTTAAAACAATTGTTCTTTTATCATCTAGTATGATGTTGATGAAAATTGTTCTTCTTGAAGATGAGTGCAGAGGCAAGGAAAGCACAATATGAACTACTTGTTTAATAGACATTTGTTGCATGTTCAATAGTGTGTTGCCAAGCTTCTGAATTGTTTCAAGTTGACCACAATAGTTTGAAAGGGACTCTTCTTTGATTTTTTTAAGGCAGTGGTCCTGGGCCTATCAAGCTTAGTTATGTATGAGCTTACGTATGTTGCAGTAGCATATGCATCTAAAATGAATTGAGCATCGGTTTTGCTTGCCACAAATTTGGAACTCCTTTTGCAAATGGGTTGATCCAAATATCTGAAGGGTCTCTTTTTAAAAGAAGTGTAGGTTGATCAATTGAAGAGCGAAGCAATATGATATAGTCGACTCTATCCAAATGAAATTATTTTAGAAATGAATCAAAGGACATGTTTTTGGGTATTCTTTAGATTCAAGAACATAGGCAAGTTTTTTTGTTTTCATGCAGGGTACTGCAATTATTCTCAAGAGGCTCCAAAACAATTGTAGCATCAATAGGGAACATTGGAAATCGAAATCTACATTTAGAATGTTTATGTTTTTTACATGTTCTTATGTGTCGATGAGTTTGAATCTTTATGAAGTCATTTTTAAGCAATGATGAATCCATTGATATATAGCAATCAACAAAAGAAGTTATTTCTTTGTTAGTGTTCTTGCCATAAACCGGTGCACCGTCAATCCAAAGAAGGCCATGTTCATGTTCATTCCCTCTTTGTTGGAATTCAATTGTAAAGAAGTAGTCATGGACCTTTCCAAATAGAAGAGTATTTTTCAAGATCAAGCATTTGAAAGCATTCATTTTGTGCATAGAGTAACGACTGCAAAGCACTAGGTATTTTCTTATCAAAGCATCAATATCATTATCCGAGGGAAATTCATAGGATGTATGAAGGTCTTTTTTTTCAACTTGTTGCAAAGCATCATACAAAGGTTTCCAAAGGTGCTCAGCAGTTGTAAAACTTACAAAAAAAATTGGTGGCCCTAGCTGTTGAATCATGGAAAACATATATTTTTTCATGGTCTCGAAATAGTCAAGAGATGTTCGAACAACTTTTAATGTTCGATATACAATTGGGGTTTTCATAATCTTTTCAAGATTGGCTTGGGATTTAACGTCCTTTGATTTTAATTTTTTCCCTTTTAAACTCTCCTATGCGAACATATATCCAAGAAGTACTTGAGATTTGACGTATCAATACTTTGACTGTCTTGAATAAATTTATAGGATGTGATTCAAAATCCATGATGTCATGATGAAGCTCCCATTGTTCTATTTGTTGATATCGTTATCGATTGTAGATGTCATCAAGACGGCCGCATCCATAGAAAAGCGTTGGGAAATTGAGTTCCTCGGAAAATCTATCTTGGAAAATGCCCAATGGTCGATAGTTTTTGGAAGGTGAAATTTCTATAATTTTGTTGGCCTAATCATTGATTAGTTGTGTTTCTCCCATGTACCAATGTCTATGTTATTGGCTCCATTTTTGTTTCAAAGATGTTTCCATTTGTTTCTTGAAGATCTGTATCAATTTTAACACCATTTCATGTAGTTGAAATAGGGGTTTCATTGGATTCTCGATTTGCCAGCTCATGAAATTTTGATTCCCAATCTGGAATGACATGAACATTTTCCAATTTGTAAAGTTCCATATCACAAAGAGTTTTCAATGCAACCATGACAATATTTGGCCGAACATTTCCGAAGACAAAAGCATTTTTTAATTCCAACTTCCGCTTTAGCATAACTGCAATTCTCATGTCTTCTTCAAGATTTATAGGAAAAGCCTTTTGAACTTTGTCCAAAGATGTAGGCACATTGATGATTGTTCCAGTCAAGCCTAGTTGAGATCGTTTATAGCCTAGTTGACGGATTTGAGCAAATACAATTCTTGGGGATACAAGTAGCTCCTCTAAAGGCATTAATTTATCCACACAGACAAAGCTAGTGTTTCGACGAATGTTAAGATGTGTTGCAAAGATCGGCGTCTCTGAATTCAAAATATTTTTCTTGCAATATCTGCATATATGACTATGTATTGAAATTCAAAATGGCATATCCTTCCATGGCAAGCATTTCAATGAACATAAGGTGTTTTCGTCGATGCAGCGAATATATTTTTTAAAGTGAAACCATCTACAAACACAACATGCATGGACAAGTGTGTCCTAAATGTTTTTTGAATATTGCACTTGTTTTTCCTTTTCATATTCTTTTTCTTTAAGCTTTAAAAGCTTATAGGCGAATGGCCTTCTTCATTAAATGCAAGTTTTTTAATGGTTCATTGACAAGTTCTGGTTTCATGTTAGTATCTTGATATGAGAATGTTTCATTGACAATTGATGTATGAAAGTCTATGCACGGAGCTTTTGTCCATATTTTAAGTGTTTTTTCCACGGGGCTATTTTTTTGTCTTTTGCTATTATTTTGATTTAGAAAATCTTTGGATAGATTGGTAGAAAAGTTTTTTTTTCGGTGGGATTGCTAAAAGTAAAGAAATTCTAGTTGATGTTCTTCTTATTCATTACATCAATGGAAAATTTTTCTGATATGGAAGCTTCCATGATGAGGGATGTTGTTCGAAGACTTCTTTTTAGCAAAGGATGGAAATGCGAGTGGCATGGACCTATTTCATGATGCAAGACGTAAATAGTTTTGTCACTGGTGTTTGTTGAGAAGAATCAATGTTGGAAATTGCACGTACACGTGCTCCAAATGAATATATTTATTTCCAACATCTCGCACAACCATTGAATTGCAAATTGACCACCATCTATATGGCCAATTGAGAAAGGCTCCACCCAATTTATGACATAGGTCTTCCAATTGCAAATAAGTTGATTTTGTTCCACTTTGTCTATATGCAAATATGTATTTAAACATTTTTGTGCTCTAGTATCATTAGATGCCATGCAATTGTAGACAGTTTGTGAAATTGATCTTCTAAGGCTGTCGGCATCAAAGGTCTTTGTCAATTTTGCAATTGATTCAAACAAGGAGTCACGGCAATTCCCTTCAACAGAGCAGAAGATGTCAAAGCCCTGTTACAAAATATTTTCTTTATAGTGATCAATCTTAGAATATTTTTTGGAGCAGGATCTATTGACAATGTCATTTGACAATTGACGAGAACGTTTTTGACAAGGAGCAGTTGATTTGTAAGAAAGCAAAGGTTCAAAATGTCCAACAACTGGCGTATGATCATGAAACGGGATGTTGTAACAGTAGCCAATCCAAGTCGGTTTGAAGTGTAGATATTTTTTTATGACAACAACCATACTGCGACAAAGAAATTCAACCAATTTGCAAACCACTTAATGAAAAATATATCACCCCACAATCCATAAATGCTATGTTCATCTGGTTGTGATGCAGTTTGGGACATTTGTTCAAGATAAAGATGTATATCGTCCAAGCCGTGTAGCTCTGTCAAGTACGCAGGAGCTAATTCTAAGTTCAATGAAGCTATTGTAAGAGGATCCTCCTGTATGAGCCGAAGACGGAAATGGTTTATGATTCCTTGTCTTATTTCTACGGATGTGTAGCGGAAATGCAAAAGCACGACAAGTGCATCAAAGAGACAATCTCCAATTTTGTAGTGGAAGGTTTCTAAACGGAACAAATTATTTGTTGACAGAATGATATCAATTTCATCGAGAGCTCTATGCTTAATTGGAACATCAATTGATTTGTCAATGTTGTGGTCTATGCCCTCCATCTTTTTCTCTGCAATGACAAAGGCAAGAGGGATACCTGCAATGCAAATGCAACTAGAAAAGTAAATAAAATGTGACATAATGCTTTGGAACAAATGGAAGCAATGAACATCTGAAAATATAATGGAGAAAAGACAAAGTCAGAGCAGAATAAACGAGCAAGAGGAAACAAACAAACAAACAAAAAAGGAAAAATATGTATAGACATTGTTGTTGGTATTTTCAAAAGGGGGATAGAAACAATTGATGCAAGAAATGCCTAGAACCAAGCAAAGAAAAGAAAAGAGAAGAGAGCATGGAAGAAAAAAACTCATGGATTTTTCAAATTGCAAAGGTTCTGGGATTTAGAGTTAATGGTCAAGAGTTGGATTTATCTAGCAAGACAAGAAGATCAAAGTTATGAATTTTATAAGAGTTGAAATTACTTTATGAAGCAAGCACGCCCCAACATGATCAAATGCGATGGATGAATGTATCAATCACCAAAGCATGTTGAGGACAATTATCTATTGTTAAATTTGATGTAGATGGTAGCTTCTATGCCCTTAGAGCGGAAATGAATGTTTCCATGTTTACAATAGCAAATGGATATCTACAAGAACTATCTGGCATTGTAAGGTCAGCACTTCGTCATGGAATTTGCATACATAAGTAAATGAAAAGACATTATAGCTGCAAACTTTTTCCGATTTTCATATACAAAGCATCTTTGAATTTTCAATAGTGGAAAAGAGGTCAAACAATGAAAGAGCAAATGTTTGTAACATAAGAGAAAAACAAAGCAATACAAAGAATGCACAATCTAATACAAAAGGACAAGGAATAAATTCAATGAAGTAAAGTTATTGTTTTTTCTTGGAAATGGCGAGGAAAAAAATATGTGTATGTTACATGTATCTACTATGTCAATGAACCACAACGGCAATGAAATTACATAGTTTGATAGCAAACAAAACAAAGAGGAAAGCAATTGCTCAAACAAGAGATGAACAATGCTTGTGTGTATTTGAAAGCAAAGAAATGAACATATTTTTTGTTAGAGGGCAAAAATGCATGTTTCCATGTGTAGAAGAGCCAATGCAACTTTACAAGAATTGTTTGGCATTGCAAGGGAAACATTCCACTGTGGCCTCTGCATATGCAAGTCAATCGAATAGACATTCTAGAACCAAAGTGTTTTAGTTTTCCATATACGAAACATCTTTGAACTTGCGATAGAGGAAAGCGATAAACAATGCAAAAGCAAATGTTTGTATCATATGAGGAAAAGACAACAATGCAACAAAAAAAAATAGAACCAAATACAAAACGAAAAGAATGAAATTGGATAAAGGAAAATTGGTGTTTTTCTTGCAAATGTCAAGGAAAAGAATATTTCTATGCTAGTTGTATTTACTATGTCAATGAATCAAAGCGAAATTGAAATTGCATAGTTTGATAGCAAATAAAAGGAACAAGTGGAACTCGAACAATGACATTAAATTGTTCTATGGCCACATCCATAAACATATAGAATGAAAACATAACACTATTGTAGAGAACAAACCAGCACCCAATTCCTAATGTTTGCATCTTGTAAAAATCTATATTGTGGAAGTGAAAAGAATATCAAAGTTTCCATGAAAACCCTGGCACTATCCAACTATTGTTGGACACTAAAGCGGGGTAGAATGCTATTGAACTGGCTTTCAATGCCCATGAAGCCCACAACTATACAAAAATGACTCACCCTCCATCTAAACATCTCATTTTTCGTTTAGTTAGTAGAACATAGACACTGAATATCTGAATTTGAAACACTGGAAACAAGCGAAAGGATGATCCAAGTGCATAAACATAAAGACTAACATTTTGGCATACACAAGAATATCTATATATCAAAGTCATCAACAAAATAAGCTTCACATCAAGTGGAGGATCATCTTGGTTCTCCGGGGTCAACTCATAATCATCATTGGTTGGCTAATGGTCATGAATGACAATATCACATCCATCATTGCCTTATTTAAGTTTTAGAATATGTTTATCTTAGAGATTGCAAAGATAAACCCTTG
This sequence comes from Larix kaempferi, assembly GCA_027924585.1. Lineage (NCBI taxonomy): Eukaryota > Viridiplantae > Streptophyta > Pinopsida > Pinales > Pinaceae > Larix > Larix kaempferi. The sequence goes on from BSBM01000560.1 coordinate 10,337,270, forward strand.
AAACTTTAGAGTTTGATGTATTAGATAGATGGTACCAATTGTGGTTAAAATTCCCTCCTTTCACAAATAATTGAACCAACTTTGTAAAAAGGCCTTTCCTCATGCAGTCAGAATGTTTGGAGTGAACCCAATGTATTGAAGAATCAATGAAAACAACTATTCAATTAGTATAAAGTCCACTCCCAATAATTCAAGAACTACTATAAAGGTGCTACATCTATGTCAACTATTTTTGCATATGCAATAGTTGTGCCACGTCTCTTTCAATTGTTACATATGTAATAATCTACATATACAAATTGACAAAAAATAGTGAATTCGGTTCTAATAAAATGCACTTTATTAAACATAATATTGTTTTGACTTCTCTTTTAAAATAAGGAAAAAAACACTTGAATTCTTATTAATTATCATACATCCATGCTAGAAAATTATATTTAATATAATTTTTGAAATAATTTAATATGTTATTTTTTAAAAACATTCATATACCATAAAATATAAATATATGATAATCTAATTTATCTTCACATAAGTGCATTATAATAAATATAATTGACATAAAACAACAATTTATTATATTACTTGCTTATATAATATTTGATAGGTAACAACCATAGGTTAGAGAAGGCAGAGTCTGCGAGCTCTCGATAATGCATAGGTAAACATTTTCTATGCATGGGAGATGATGAAGGTTGGCAGGATTGGTTGACTAGCAGGCATTAGGTGGAAGACCATGCTTTCCTCTGAAAGCTTACTAGTAGGACTAACTAGTGCATTGGTCTTCATTGTCGGTGGCCCCTTGCTCTTTGAATTCTATGTTAGCACAAGAATAAGAGTGTTTTTGACTATCAATTAGTTGCAACCATATTGAATGGGTTTGACACTATTGTAATTGGAAGTAGAGTTTATTAAATTTCCAAAGCATACACAATTATATTGTATTTCCAATTAACAGGGGGCATAATTGTTCTATGTGCATCTCATCAGCAAGAGTTTACTGTTAAATAGTATAGAAATAGACATTAGCATATTGGAACACATTTACTAAGGTGTAGTGACTTGAGGAAGAGGATTGATATTTTGTTGTTTTGGGCTTGTTAGTTAAGTCCATAAAAATGAACATAAAACTTTTTTCTCATTTAGTCATAGAAAAAGAGAAGCCTTGGTATTGGTTTTAGATCAGAAATTAGGTACTCTTATCTCATATTATTATAGTCTAAGAAGCAACCATACATCTTATTATTTTTTACATCATTAGAATATTAGTGGAAACCAACCTGTTCCTTTGTTTTGGTTATATTTGGCAAGGAATCCCCTTCTCTTGACTGGAGATAACTATGTTGCCTTTGTATTGTCATCTTCTCTTGTTGTAGTTGGGAAGAAGCCATACATATTTTTGAATTTGACATGGCCTATTTGAATAAAGGTTTCAAGAATTAGCCCTCTAATTGATCTTGCTTGTAGCAATGATCCATGATATCATGATACATTGATATGAACATATTATTTTGTCATGATCACTCTTGACTGAATTTGGATACATATTATATTGTTAGATACACACCACATAGTACTTACCAATCAATCTATTGAACAATAACTATGCAATATTAATTAATTCTAAAGCATACACCAAACTGATATCTGAAGTGAGGCTTTTTATTCTTCCATTAACATAAGGGAGGTTAAAATTCTTTCACAAAGAACATTTATAATTTTCCAATGCACATAAACATACAATTATGAGTTTGTAACATGCCCAACAGCCGTAGAGTTGGAACCATAGCTCTGATACCACATGTAATGTCCCTCAGGGCTATCAAAGGGTCTCAGGGACATATCATTAGCTCTCTAGGGATAATTATAATATTTTAGCACAGCGGAATAATTTTATAAATATTTAATTTCTTTTTTCTACAATTTAATTATGACAAAATATCGATAATTCCAAATAAATTAAAATAAAATTCATAACTGATCAAGCAAATTGAACCAGGGTTGGGAAAGCTTATCCAACACTATCTAACATCATTATGCATCCATCCCAAGCCATAACACATGTTACTTGCACCTAAAAAGTCATTTTCACGTAATCATGATTAACTAGTAATTAGTGTACTAATTGCGACACTTAGCGCATAATTGACGACACTTAACATAAATTCATTTGTTTATCACCTAATATAATTTATCAAGCCTAATGGCTAATTAACACCTAATATCATTTAAATAAGGTATAATTATATTTTTCCAATTAATTAAATAAAACAATTATGAAAATGACTCCACATGACTAGTTAACTAGTATTTAACACAAACAACTAGCCTTGCACGAATTCAACACACAACCATGCCAATGAACCAAAAAGTGAACCTACATCCATTATACATATATTTAAGCATGCACATACAACCAAATAAAGTTGCATTTGCAGGTCAGATCCTTTCACATAAATGATGATTCTTTCAAGCTAAATCAATGTAACTAGTTAATAAACACTGCTAGGAATATAACCCAATCAATTGTACTGAGTTCCAGAGCACACAAAGGCGAGGGTAAAGATCTAGACAATAGCATTCTACAGAAAAATTAAAGTACCAAATACAGAGCATAAGGCTATACATTCCAAAAATGACGAAAACATAGATTCAATCTACAAACTAGTTACCAATTTCCATCGATTTGAAGCTAGTTTTCATTTCTAGTTTCCAAATGCAAAACAATAAGAAAGTATTGATTACTGTAGCTCATGGACATCATATCAAAGGACCACTATAGCCAAATGGTTGTAGCTTTCCGCTCATAAACAGTCCTCTTATTAATTCATCAAACTATCTAAATATACTTCTCCAAATTGGCTAGAAATTGAGGAATCAAGTAAGATAAATGCATAAACAATTTACAAAGTCATTCGGAAGCCATTCCAACTCTAAATACCATGTACTATCAAACTTATCAGAGGTATAACTCATGTAAAAATTTCGTCAAACACTTATCATGCAAAGACATAAATCCATTTAAAAAAATCCTTTCGAAGGAGCTAGTGAATGGAAACAAAACTAGGATTTCGATAAGCAAATCTAAAACTATCTAGGAACTCTTCCACACATTTATTCATACATTTCAAGTGTAATTATCAGATCTAAGATCAGTTATCTCACTCAGGAATTTTCTCAAACATTTCAAATGCCAAGTCTCAAAACTACATAAAACAACCCAACCAGTGAACTAGTTTTCGAATAGAGGCTAGAAACACCGTAGAGAGGTGTGTCCAATCATTCCTAAGCCATTGCACAATAAAAGTAAACATAATATAAATAATAGAGGCACAATTATCAGATCTGTAGCAGAGGTTCCAAATAAACATTTTTCTCAAGCACTTGCTCACAAATTACCAAAAACTAGTTAGCTATTTTTTCCCCCAAAATTAGTAGTATAATGTAACTAAAATCTATGAAAGATTTCTTCCATAATTAACTCATATATTTTCTCGTACATTTCATGTGAAACCATATAAGAATCATATCAGATCCAAGTAATTCAAATAAACATGAAATAAAGTACTTATCTTGCAAAATACGCAACCAAAATCGACCGTGCCACGTTCCACCCAACCGTAGACACAATGCAAGCCAAAACTCACTTTGCAATGGTCACCCTCGAGCCGAAACCTGATGCCACAAGAAAGAGTGCACTCAACCACAAAACCCATCTAACATTAGTCCAACCACAATACAATGGAAAGTGGATTCCACATCACTTCCATTCCAGGATCTCCAGTGGCAATTCTAGGACAAAGTTTACAGGAGAAATCAGTCCAACCACAATCCAATGGCAAGTCTTCTTCAACTTCCACTCCAGGGCAATTCCAATGGCTCCAAGACAAAAGATTCAGAAATATATCAGTCCAACCTCAAATCCAATGGCAAGTGGATTCCACATCACTTCCAATCCAGGATCTCCAAAGGCAATTCAAGGACAAAACAATGGTAATTCCAGAGTAACTCAACTTGAGAACAGGCTCAGCAAGGGCGCACCAACCAACAAAAACTCATGTCAAGATCAACCAAAACCAATCACCCCAGTACCATAGCAAAAAAAAAAGAGCCAATAGCATGCATAACCCCCAAGAGATACTAGCTCACATTCATCCAAATCCCATTTCCCAAGAGCAATTCGAATTGGGGGGAGAGAGGGAGACACAAGGGAGGAGTTACATTCCCAAATTAAAAAAATGGGAGTTACACTTCTCAAGAGGGTGCACTAGGTGAGGGAAAAACTCCAACTCCAAATAAAATTAATCCCGGAATAAAATAAAAACCAAGGGGCATCATAACACATGAGAGTGCATAAATCAAGAGGGTCCACCAAGTCCACAAGAAGGGTGTATCACATCCACATAGGTAAAAAACACAAGGTAACACTTTTCCCACAACCCCTTACTCATAACATCATGGTTCCTCATACTCTTTTTCGTGGCATAGGTCGATCCGATTATTTTATTTTATAAGTTCAACATAATAAAAATAATAATAATGTGCAAACCATAGTCCAGGCACCTTGTGCCACTATGTCCAACATAACAACAATAATAATATGTCCTGGGGCTAAACCAGAGGGTATTATAGGAAACCATGCCCTAATGTTCTAATTTATAGTGCCATCCTCTTCTCAACATACATTCTAGTTTGTAGTGCCATCCTTTTCTCAACATACATTCCAACTTCCTTTGTGAGTGGATATCTCTCGAGACTCACCCCGCAACCCTCTTACTCTATATCACAAGGCAATGCTTATCTTAAAAGCGAGAACAAACCCAACCTCTTTCAAAGGATCTTATGTTTTTGAAAAGAGAAAGAGGTATGGAGGGTGCCTCTTTCTATGTCTTATTTCTTTGTTCCAAGTCTTGTTTTGGGAAGCACAAGCAAACAAAGAAATAAAAAGAGGGTGAAGAGTTTGGTGAAAAACACTATGCATAGGCAAACCAAGCATAACATATATAAAAGGTAACCCTTTCAATCTTGCTTGGTCTAATGAGAAATCAAAGTTAGGATCCATTCAATCTTGATCAAGGTTAGGAGTCATATGGATCCTCTAAATAGTGGAGTAGGTGAACCCATCCATAAGGGAGTTGCTTGGAGTGTTTCACCATGTGGAAACACACAAGCTTTCTTCCCATGATTCTCATTACATAGACCCATCTCGTGATAAAGCACATGATTACATAACTTTTATACCAAGTTAAAATCCTATATGAAGAGAGAGAAACAAATTGAAAAAGTAAGAACAAATTGAACACCAATAATTACCTTGGAAAACCTTAATTGAGAAAACTAGTATTAGATATATCTTTATTACTTTGTACAATTGGCCTCTTTGAGCCCTTTGTATTAGGATACACTAAGCCTTTAAATAGGCTCCATTACAAACTACTATCAATATATCTTTATTACTTTGTACAACCTAGCCTCTTTGAGCCCTTTGCATTAGGATACACTAAGCCTTTAAACAGGCTCCATTACAAACTAATACCATGCGTTGCAAAACCATTTACCATCTCAAACCAGCTACGATAGTTTATAAACCAAGTCAAAGATTAACATAACAAAGATATGGGATGTTGTTGCTTCACTATTTTTGTATGTGAATTTTCTACCTAAGATAATGGCTACGATGATTTATATTTAATAGTGATTTTTTAGTAGATATGCATAATAATTTGACTACTTGATTATGGAAGTCTAGAGAGGTGTACATATCATATCCTCTTTGGATTTGAACATATGACCTTTTAGGCATAAATACATGTTGCTAACCATAAGATATATATATTTAACATGTTTATATGTCTCTTTTCTTGAAGATGACAAAACCTATCATAATTCATTTGTCAAACTGGTAGTGAGGACAACCATCAATGACTGCTATCCAAAAATGCAAGTTGATTCATCACTGTTATTCAAGAAAAACCACACCACTTTAAATAACCCGTTGGTAATCCGTAAGGGGCAGACTTCCACTCTCGATAGATGCTTTTGGGTCCTTGACTATTAACTTGTTTCTTTACATTCGAAACCAAACACTTAACCAATCAAACACATTTTCTTAAAACAATGTTTTTTTTTTCAAATGGTGGTTCACTCTAGCTACATCCACCTAGAAATATTCCAACACCTACTATTCCGGAGAATCAAGGTATGGCCATAATTACATAATCCACTCAATCATTACTTAGGGGCTCAACAAGAGCATCATGTCTCTTACAAAAAATGAACATGGGTGGGGAAAGTAACAATCATTCCTCTTTTTTTTGTTTGGTAAAGTTTGGAATTATATTAAACTAAATAGAAAAGATGGACATGACAAAATCATAGTCCTCCTTTGCAAAGAGATGCAAAATGTCACATGATGAACATAAGTTCTAAGCCAAGGTCTGTCTAAGAGTCATTTCTAAAGCTGAGAGTTTGACTGAATCTAAAAATCCAAAACTTAAGAGTGGCTACAGGTTCATGCCAGAAGTCCCCCACAGGCCGGGGGTTATAACCGACAAAATTGTAAAAGAAGGATAGCAGACCAACTCCAAATTAATCAAAAAACTAGACTTAATGCAATTGAGATTAATCATCATCAGAGAGAACCACGAAGGACAAACTTGCAGTCGAATTCTCCATCTTGGCAGCTCGCTTGACTGTTTCCGGGTAGCGATGGAACACCAATTGCGGGACAGAGGGACGAGTTGGGGTTGGCTTGCACAATCTCTTCCCATCGAGTTCATGAGCTAGGACGTCCAATTTCCCATTAATGTGCTCATTTGCAACAACTTGGTTGTGTGCTAGTTGTCTCATTCCCTCCTCCAACCTTTCGAGACGAACAATCACTAAGGGGTCCTTCATCTCCTCTTGAGATTTCTCTTTCATACAATCATCCATTGCTAGACTGAACTGCGACTTCATGCACCAGAACATTCCCAAGGTTTTTGTGTGTCTTGTCTCACGGGTTTTGGTGGAACTAGAGTCCTCCACAAGTCCCCCAAAATATTCCTAGAGCTGCTGTGCACAAGGGCAGTGCTTCTTAGTCCTTAAACGCCTCTCGAGGCGCTCAATGCGAGTATGCGCCTATTGGATGAGCCGGGTTTCAAAAAAACCCTTTGCATTCTCCATTTCTTTCAGTGCCCATGGCATATGGGATTGCTTTGAGCTGTAAATAGTTTTGCGCCTTGTGACCTTATTCCGAACCATCCTGAAGCCCACACCACTCAACCTCCAATATGAGGGCCATCGTTCAGTGAAGTGGAGAAGGAAAAGCAAATGCGCAAGAGAGTTATAGTCCGGTAAATGGAAAGATTGTCAAAATTAGCGCCATGGATACATAAATAACCCTGACAATGGATTTGCTTACCAAGAAGCCTCATAACTTTACTCATCTTCTTTCTCTCATGATGAGAGCTGCCACGAAGAGCCATAAAAGCTTACACAAGGAATTTTTTTTCTTCAGTTTGTACCTTCCACTGGTAGCCGATTTGAAGGTCATACCGATTGCATAAATTGTTAATAATAGTGAAATCCATATTAAAGACAAGCATTAAGTGGGAGCAACCACCTACTGGTACGCATACCCCCTAATAATCTTTCTTAATCCATGTGTTCATCCCCAGCTTATGTTATGTCATCATATTGATGACACCCCTTATGCCCCCTAATGATCTTTCTTAATCCATGTGTTCATCCCCGACTTGTGTCATCATATTGATGACACTCGTCGTGGGGAATACAAATCATTCCTCTTAACATATATTATTAGATATCTTAATTAATATAACTACATTTTTCTTAACATATATTATATATTTTAATTAATATAATTACGGGATTATATGACAGAATATTTGTATTAGCTGCTCCGAATTGTATTTATATTGCATATAAAAGATACGAGCGAGCAAACAGCATGTATTGACCGGAAGACCGTGATATATTGTGTCACATGTGGTGATGATAAAGGATTTCAGAAGAGTCCAACCCTCCTTTCATTCTCTCCAGTATCACTACCACTTCCATTCTCTGCAGTTTCAATACCACGTTTATAGGGAATTCAACCAAGAGGCGGACCTCCTGTCAAAAATAAGCGTTGAATTATCCAAAAGGTACCATTCATTACGAAGAGTGGAGGGACTCTGTTCTTATCTCGAATGGCTCTATATCCTTTTTCCATTTCTAGTCTTGTTGCTCTTCTTCATTTCTGTGCGTAGCACCTTTTGGGATCATCTTTATTTCGGGATTGGCAAGGGTCCGTGTTTTCCATTCTCCTTGTATTTGGTTTCGTTAGGCGTGCGCAGGCACGGCCCATAGGTTATTGCTGGAACTGCTTGGCCCATTATCGTCGACTGTAGTTGTCCATAGTTCATTGTATTGTGGAAGGTAAATCCTTGCTAGAGTGCAATGCTGATTCTGTTTGTTCGTTAGCCGCAGGCGCAATCAAAGTTGAAGATGGGAACTCTTGTTTTGACAAGTTTTGATGTTTTGTTTTGATAGCTCTGGCAATTTCATGCTGGAAGGGTTACTGATGTAGAAAGTAGTACTGTTATAAAAATATATGTATACTTTGATTCCTCAGTGAAAAATAAGTATAGCTAAAGGATTTCGTCCATTTGGGTTTCTAGCAGGGGAGGGGAAGATGGGAGGGAGCCATGAGAATGAGAATAAGAATGCAGAGGATGAAAACCAGATCGTGACTCCATGGGAAGTAGCTGCGAAGGAGGGAGGGCGTATTGATTATGACAAGCTCATTGTGCAATTCGGCTGTCAAAAACTAGATCAATCCATTATTCAAAGGGTGGAAAAACTCACTGGCAAGCCTGCCCATGTCTTCCTCCGCCGTGGTGTTTTCTTCGCTCACAGGTACCCTCTTCTTCTATCCCTTAAGCTCTTCTATCCCTTAAGCTCTAGTTTCAATATTGATGGTAATACTGCATATAATTCTTTCTCAATTTTCCACATCTATTTGCATGAGAATTTTGAGTTCCACACTCACCTTACCTTGGTGGCCTAGCAACAATGAAAATTCCTTAGCAACAATGAAAATTGTAGGGGCAAAATTTAGCCTACCTTTTTTTTCCAAAAATTTGTCCTTTTTTAAAGGGATTCACCCAAGTTTTATGGCATAATTTTTTTAACTCTAAAAATTGCCAAAATTATCCAAAAACTATGTAAAGTCCTTATAAATTTAAATATTTGTTTTAAAAAATGACCAAACATTTTATAGTTGCAAATTTAAGAATTAGTTGCAAGTTGCAAATTTAAAAATTAGTTAGATTTGCCCAGGTTTCTACACTTTTAGAAAATTATGGATCCTTAAAATTTTCCCTGCCCAGCAAGTCCACAGGCTATTGGAATGAAAAACTAACGAAAGTGGTACCTTGCGCAAGGTCCTGGTTTTGTCTTTTGATTAAAAATCTACATCAAAATCCATTTCCATGTGTAAAAGGTCTAGAGCTCTTCTGATCTTGACAAGTTCAATGATGCCCTAATCTTGTACTACATTTAAGTATTCCGATAGAGATAAGTGACTTGCAAGAGATATTTCAATATAAACAAGTCTAGAGTTGGGCTGTCCGAAAATTTATATTTTTAGGAGGTGGTTACTCTCCTAAGATGGGCAGAGCTTCAGTAGAATCAATCAGGTATAGAAATACCTCTGCTATCTGTAAACAAGAATTTGTGTCCTTACAGCACCTTATGGGCGATCTGAACGTTGCCCTGGGTTACCAGCGTAAGTGGACACTGGATAGCTCTTTATGATTGACACTTTGTAAGCAATTTATCTGGACCTGCCAATCCCCACAGAGTTACGTTTGAGCCCTGAGCTTCGGTAGCTCAAAATCAAAATCTCATTCTGGATTGGGTTAAACCTAAAATTTGCTGATGCAATATGATGCAATATAATTATATAGACTGTGCAATTTTAAATGGCCAGGTTGCTGAATAATTGATGTGCACCGTAGTCTTTATGGAGGGTGTATAGGAAAAACTGGGACCGGTCCTTCCAACCAATTAATGATCTCTAGTCAGTGTATCCGTATTATTGTTATTTCTAATCCACATTACAAGTGGACAATACAGAGCTAGAAAATAGGTGCATAATAAACACGGGGGTACATCTTAGCCTTAAGCTACGCTAGCTAAAAATCAAAAGCTAATGCTGGATTGGGCCATACCTATTAGCTAAGCTTTACTTATCGAACACAGACAATACAGACTTCAATTTGTAGTTTCTGAATAATTGATGCGCCCCCTAGTTTTCGTGGATTAGGTGCATCGACAAAACTGGTGCCATTTCTTCAAATCCGTTACTGGTATCTGATCAATGTATCCCAATTACTGCTATTTCTAATCCACATTACAAGTGGGCAATGCAGATTTAGAACGTGGGTGCCAAATAAGCATGGAGTTACATGTTAGCCCTAAGCTTCTCCAGCCCAAAATCAAAATCTTATGCTGGATTGTGTTAAAACGAAGCTTTGCTGATCCAACACAGATGACATAGACTTCGATCTGTAGAAATGGACAATACAGATGCAGAATGCTGGTCCCTGATAAGCGCAGAGTTACATTTTAACCTCAAGCTTCGCTAGCTCAAAATCAAAATCTTATGCTGGATTGAGTTAAGCCTAAGCTTTGTTTATACACCTTTAGTCAGTTACCGACCTTTAATCAATATCTCCCAATTACTGCTATTTCTTATTGACATTACAAGTGTGTAATGTAGATTTGGAATATTGGTGCCTAATAATAAGTACGAGTTACATTTTAGCCCTGAACTTTGCCAGCTCAAAATCAATATCTAATGTTGAATTGGATTGAACCTAAACTTTTCTGATCCAACACAGGCATGCAAACTTTAATGTCTAGGTCGCTGCATAATTGATGTACCCCTGATTATTTACGGAGGGTGTATAGACAAAACTTGGACGAGTCCGTCAAACCAATTACTGATGTCTAATCAATGTATCCGAATTACTGCTATTTCTAATCCACATTACAATGGGCAATGCAGAGTTAGAACATGGGTGCCTAATAATCATGGAATTACATTTTAGCCCTGAGCTTTGCCAGCTTACAGTCAGAATCTTATTGTGGCACTGGGTTAAACCTAAAATTCACTTATCCAACACAGATACTGGTCCAACGCAGACATTGTAGACTTCAATGTGTAGGAGTAATTGGTCTGCCCTCAATTCTTTTTGGAGGGTGTAAACAAAATTGGTATTATTTTTTCAAACCATTACTGATCTCTAGTCGATGCATTTCTATTGCTGATATTTCTTATGCACATTACAAGTGAGCAGAACAGAATTGGATCTATCTAAGATATTGACTTCACTGCACACTCTCAAGCAATCCACCTATGCAGCTTTAGATGGGCTCTTAATTGTTGATATGGCCTTGTGAAATGCCAACATTTTCACCTGACATATTTTTGGGATTTTTAGTACCTCAGAAAGTGTATGGCAGAGTGCCATTAATATCAGCATCAAGCAGAGGAGACCTGGGTGTACACAGAGAAGGCATGTGTGACAGGTGTGCAGGTCCATACCGCAGCAAGGTGACCCTTCTCCAATTGAGTCCTGTACAGCAGTACAGTGGTTCGGTACATCAGTAATGAAGGTACAGGAGGATTTATGAAGGAGAGAGAGATAGAGCATTTTGGCATGCATGCACCATCCTTAGTTTAGTTCCAGTTTAGATGCCTTTTATATTTAGCAGTTCAGTTCTATTTCTGATTTTGCTTTTGTTAGAATTTGCTTGCAGTAAATTTCTAATTTAAATTTGCATGCATCAGTTGGGTAAGGCGCATGCAACCTAGCTCATTTTAGTGAAGTGCATGCAACCGAGTAGTTAAGGCACAGATCTTGAGGAGGATGCATGTCTGCATGTCTCAGATTATCTTCAGTCGAGGTGCTCTTGTGCATGTGTCCAGATTCATTGTGCCTACTCTTATTCTCAATCTATAGGTATAGGGTTATTTATAATTCAGTTTTCGCTTCAGCAGTTAGCAGTTTGCAGTTTTCCTGTAGCATATTTTCATTTTCAGAAGTAATGAAAAGCAGTAACAGCCTTTGACAGTCAATTTATTGTGTTTCTGTTATATATATTCTACAGTATGTGTTTATAGATTTTAGCATTAATTAGAGAATGCAATTTTAATTAGCCTTAAGTCTTCCGCTGTTTACTTTCCTGTAGGAAATCTTTTAGAGTACAAAATCTGTTTACCATGAAGATAATAGAGCTGAGAGATCAGATTTTGCAGTTGGAGACACAATTGAGGATAATGAGCTAGTTTGAATTTCTTTAAATGGCTTTAGTCCATCATGGAACAACATTGTCCCAGTTATCTCTGGTTGGGAGAAGTTACCCAACTTCGGGCAGTTGTGGGATGCCTTCGTTGGGGAGGAGATCATACTACAACAAGTCTCAACTAGTTACATGGACGAGGATGACTTACTAGACCTAGCCTTCATTAGGAACGTGGAAGGGGAGGAGGTAGGAAAGGAGCTGGGAGGGTTCAGAAGAGCAAGGAGGAAGAGTCAGATTCTTCATGTCAGGGGAAGAAAGACTTGGGTCATATCCAGTGCTTCAGTTCTGATAAGAATGGTCACTGTGCTTTTTAGTGTCCTTAAATGAAGAAGGGGAAGGGCAAGCAACAACAACAACAGGTGTTTGTAGGAAGTGTAGAAGCTTTAGGTGTGAATGAGTTGACTTCTAGGCTTGATACTACCTTCACCACGGTGTTGTGTTTGTCCATGAACATAGTTTTAGGTGTTGGATGGTATGTGGACCTATGCTGTTGGGAGTGAGAAGTGGGAGCAGAGCGATGAGTGAAATTTTCAAAAGCTCCCGTTTTGGGAGCATTTTTTCTATAGTATATATTTTGATATATTTTGATGGGTTTATATCTAAAAAACATGTAGGATGTTGAATTAGCTATAGAAAACAAGGATTAAACCATATAACATCAATCATCTAGTAGTTATAACTTATAACATTATCATCAAATGATTAACCATAACTACTTTTATATGAGCTTGGCAATGAAGGGAGGTACCATAACATTGTTATCAAATGATCAACCTAGTATAAGAGCTTTTGGTATAGGAGAGGTAGGGAGCGCCTCGGGAACGCCTTGGGAGCGTGCTCCCAAAATTGGGAGCGTTTTGGGAGCGAGCAGCCGAAGGAAACGAGCTTTTGGAGTGGGAGCGAGGGGGTGGGGGGTGCTCCCATGCAACAGAGATGTGGACAATGGAGCTTCCAAGCATATGACTTATGACAAAAAGATCTTTAGTAGGTTTCAAGAGCAAGAGGGAGGACTACATGTGGAGTTGGGTGATGAGGCCATGTATCTTGTGAAGGGATTGAGTTCCATATCTTTTTGGATTCCTTCGAGGGATGTTCTAGAGCTAGATTTTGTCTTATATGTTCTCGAGTTAACTAAGAGTCTTCTTTCAGTTTCTTGCATGACATATTTATAGTGTTTGGTTGATTTGACAGTCAGCTGTTATCACCAAACTTGTAGTTGCCCCTATAGATGGATCCGTAAGGATGGTAGAGGGGATGGGCAACCAAAGAGGTGAACCAAGATAGCCTCGATCTCCAAAGGACTGGTTGTCTCGCCAATCGAGGCACTCTTCACTTGATGTTATCTAAGCCCAAGACAACAAAGGGGGAGACCCGGATCAACTCTCGATATGAGAGATCTAACCAGGACACCAGATCAAATCAAACCAGGTGAAGTACGTAAGGTGTTAGGTATTATAAACCCTAGATCTATGGATGAAGTCACTAGGTGAGTTATGGGTTGGATCAAGAAGCTTAAGAGATATAGATTTGATCCAATGTGAAAGTACAAGTGACTTATGAGATTAATTAACAGATCTAGAATCAAGGTACCAACAAATGATATAAAAATCCACTGCCTTGGGAACTATGTCCAAAGCAGGGAGGTTAGGAACAGGATTGGGGCTATCTAGTACCTTTGGATAGACTTGATTAATAGGTATGACAGTATCAAAACACACAAGTCTCAGGCAGGGCATCAAACAATGAGCAAACCAGCCTTCTCAGGAAATGCGTGAGGGTAAGGAGATCCAATGCCTAGGGATTTGGGCCACAAGGAGTCCTCCAAGGGTGACGCCCTTGAGAACCCACCTTGGGTTTGCCCTAAGATAGAAAACCTAGAAAAGTTTTACTAATTTGCCAAGTGGTTTGACCTAGAGAATTTTCCAATTATTTTAAGTGAGGGTTTTGACAGTAAAATAAAATGGCCAATGAATTGGAACCCAAAAAATAAATGACAAACCTGTAGATCTTACCCAGAAAATCTTGTGGATACCTTGATGATGATGATCTATGCCTTCCCGATCAATTTGAAATCTTACTAAAGGTGCATACTCATACACCATATGGATGACTGCATAATCATATAATATCATCACCATGCTCAGATAAATAAAAATAATAATAATTTGCAAATGATCAAAATCCTTAGAATCACTACAGATCATTATTTGAAGCCGTAATTGCTGCATGGAACCATCTAGTGATCAACTAAGGATCACATATCATCAATAGCTATCATCCAGGGTCTAACCCTTCTCATGTCCTGTAGTTGACTTTGGTCAAACTAGGTTTGACCAAGTCAAACTGACCCATAATATGATCCAAATCATAAACATCAAAGTGATGCAAGTGCATTTGGTTAAAGCATGCTTCATAAGTCATTCCAATAGCGATATAAACATAGAGTAATTATTTCACTGGCAATCTACAACAAGATATTCAACATTTTCCAATAATAATATTATCTCAGATTTAAAACATCAAGAATATACTCACTTTATAGCTGTGATCAATTTGCTAGTGATGGGTGAGGGTGGATAGATGTAAGGCTAGGCTAAGGGATGATTGTACTGACTCAACACTGTGACACTTTGGAAATGGAAAGGGGATACACACTAAAGCATATGCTGGACAAGCAGTAACACAGGGGAAGGCAGTGTCTCACAAATGGGTAAGTTGTTTGGGAAGTGCTTATTCAACCTTGACAGATGCCTACAACTCACATCCAAGCTGATACAACTCCGTGAGGATCTTTTCTAGAGCCGCCATGACTGGGTGCTCGACTAACCGTAACTCAAGACTCTAGGGGACACTTAGAATTAGTTGTCCCTTACTCCATCTCATATGATAACCAGTAGGCTAATGAGGAATAATCATTACATGCATATAAGGTCAGCAATCATTAGATATAACATTTATTAATCCATTGCTTTTATAAGACCCTTTCATTTATATATAGCCTTGATCCGTGTGTGTTAAGAAACACATTGTTGGATTTACATTTCATTAGGCTTTTGATCCGTGTGTGTTAAGAAACACATTCTTGGATTTATAATTTCACATGCCTTTCATTCACGTATGTTGAAAAACACATTCTAGATTGGGCTTTCATTTAGATATACAATATAGTTTCTAGATACAGTGTAATGATGGTAGCACTATCTGTTTTAGGTCTAGCCAACACAACTTAGGCAACTTAGAGCCGAGACACAAATAAACAGGGAAGCTCATCCAACAAAGAGGCTAGAGTGGGAGAAGGTCCTCCATGTCACTAGTCAAGTAGTAAGTTAGGGTAAAAACAATAACTGGAAGGTAACGGATGGATGGAGAAAGTGAAAATGATGCTAACACTAGCAAGCCAAAAGATGGTGGGAATGATCACCTCCATTCTCCTAGGAGGGTAAAACCAATGAGTATAGACAAGAACCTCTATCATCTAAGTAGGACACTAGATAGATACATAATAAAAACCAAGTCTAATATACATATATGATCGCCAGATCATGACACTAAATGCTACAATATGCTACTAAAATGACCAAGAGAGCAAATATAGCCAATACACAAGATAATACCTACTGGATCATATACCTGTGAAGACCATATGAACCATCATCTGTCTATCGGGAACCTGCTGCTGCAACTCTAGGCAAGGCATACTGCTCTGTATGGCAAAATGGCTACATCGGTCATCAAATCTGAGTTTCCTGAGACTCGGTCATCGCAAAGGAATACACTGCTACTCATCATCATAAGAGTGATCCAACAAGAAATGCTCATCTCAAGCATCTCAGTGTAAATAACTGGCTGGAAAATATACTGGAATCTGGAAATAAAGGTATGGTAACCCAACTACTATATAAGTGATAACAACAACATCCATGGATCTGGTCAAGTTTTGTCTAGAGGAGTGTGAGAAGGTGGCCTTTATAGGCTAATCCTAGATTCAATTGAGTAGCTATGACAAGAATCCATGACGAAGGACTATGCCTCTAACCTTGAGGAGGCAATTACAAAACTGACTTTGGAATCAATGATTGATTCCTTGATTATAACAGATGGGAGTACGAAAGAGTGCCAGGATAAGGTTGTTACAGAAGGATTCTCTCAACAAGAGGGAGTTGACCTTGATGAGATTCTTACTCCAATTGTTAGAGGATTTTCCCAGGAAGAGGGAGTTTCCATGGATGTGTTGATGCATGCACCACATGTTTTGGATTTCACTATCAATGAGTTTGTATTCATGTTTGGATTTTTTGAGTTTAGTGCAGATTCAATTCGTTATTTGATAGATTTGGTACAATTATCTTGGTCCTGTATAAAAATGAGTTCATTATTCCAAGAAATTGAAAACAGTTCATGATGTGGTGTGAGAAGATTTTGTTATGGTTTGAACTAACATGTGTGTATAAAGCCCTAAGAACAAGGCTAGCCTAGTTGCAACCTACAGGTATTACCCATCGTCGCCTCAATAACTACCTCCCTATGCTTTAGGTTGGCTTTTCTCTAACCAAGGGGGGATTCCCTAGAATAGGATTGCTAAGGCTTTTGAGAATGAAGGACAAAGTGAAGACGTTGCTTAGCAAAACAATTCTTTTTGTAATATATGATAAAGAGGGGATGGGAGGACCGTGAAGACTAGTGCCAATCCCTAGGGAATATGGAGTCAAAAGGAATCTAGACCAATAAAGGGGTAAGTTCATGAAGAGTTGGGGAAATTAAGGTTGTTTTACACAATCCACAAATAAGCCCCAATATGTTGAAGAATGAAAAGTAGAAATCACTAGAAGACCCCATTTGATGCTAACTCAAAGCATTGCAACTAGGGTGTCACTTATGCGATGAAGCATTAGAAAGCAACACCCTTAAAGATGACAAGATGCTATAACAATACAATCATGCATAAATAAACAAAGGATTGGAGGAGATTTTCTCTCACAACCCTTCCACTGAGATGATTTTGTCTTTCTTTGGCCCTAACCAACAAGTCTAGCTATCCTACAAAACATTAATAGCATCTAAGATTGGGAACAAAGATACCACACTTAGAACGGAAAAGGAAACCTTACAATTTGATTTGCTCCATGAGAGATATGTCTATTGGGCTCCAGTAGAGAGGGAATTCTCAAAATTAAACCATACAAAGTAATGAGAGAGCCAACCCTTATTAGGTTGCAGCTCTATCTCATTTCAACAATGAACAAATAATAAACTCCTAGATCCAACCTAGGGTGGAGTGAACAATGAATATTTTGCCACTACAATCTAACGAACTCTAACAAACACCATGATATGAGGTGGTCAATGCCACATGTACATGTTTCCAACAAAGCATGAGAGGTGCGCCTCAATAGATGAGGGAATATATACAGTCAAAACACAATAAAGTGACCTCTAAAGGCTCCAAGTGTAGTACTCCAATAGATATGGTCAAAATAGCAATGAATACTGTTGGATGTAGGGTTTGGAAACTCTTAGATCCACTCAAATATCCAAGAACCTCCAGTAAATGAGCATCTAACCTCTCCAAAGTGGAAGATAGCATCATAATTGAAAGATAAAATTCCTCCAATTTGAACACATAAAATGCATGAATAAATGTGCAAGTTGGCTGACCAAGTAGGGTGTTATCCTCCATTTTGACCCCATCAATGGTCAAACCCATAACAAATGCAACCAACTCCTAACTCATCAATCCATGTGATAGATCTAAGGAGATCATCTGTCCATGAGAAAAGCATCAATTCCAAGACCAAGGGTCACAATAGACAATCAAACCTATGTAGAAGGGGATGGCCCAATCCACAAATATCCACACGTGCCAAGAGAAAATAGAGGAGCATTCAGCAGTTTTGGATATCCTTTTGGACCAATATACCATCTAGATCATGAAAGGCTTGAAACACTCAAAGAGAAAAGGTGGGTCTAAGTCATCACATGAGCTAGCATGGAGGAAAACAACTCCAAAAAGGTGAAAAAACTACCTCTCTAATGCCCTCAGGAATTTGGTTGAGCGTTCTCAAGCACTTGAAAGGTCTCGAAAAGAGCTTTCCATCCATATATCATAAGCCTTGAACAGATCAAGGGTGAATGACCCCCCATGAAGACATGCTGTCAAATTGCTAAAAACTGCTAAAAAAGCAGAATCTGACACCCAGAAAGATGTCCACATTGCTCTAACGCCCTGAAGAATGAGGCTGATTATTTTGCACCATTGGGAAGCCACAGGAAAGAGCTTTCCAACCATATATCATATGCTCTAATCTGAGCCAGGGCATTGGAGAACCAAAGGTTAGAAAATAGGGTCCTGTTATGTACAATTTGCCCTAGAAACAACATAAAAGCCAGGTACAAAACATGAACCAGCGCTAAGAGCTCTATACTGTTAAAATTAGGGTTGGATTAGGGTTTGAAGCATAATTTTTTTTTTTTTTTGTAATTTAATGCAAAAAACAAAATTACAAAACTAGTGCTGAGAATAAAATAGTATTGTTGTAACAAATTAAGACATAATTTTCATCTCTTTCAACTTACACTCCCAAAGGTCCTTGTGTTAAAGTTGAAGCATACATTAACAATAACCAGCACAGCAGCAATAGCAGTAAGACAAAATTATAACAACAGTAATAGATTTAACTCAAAATACAAAAGGACAAGTCTAATAACTTACTTTGAGAGTTGAGACCTTCCTTATACTCATAAATTTAACTTTTAGAACAGACTATGCCTCCCAGAGGCAAGTCAATCCACTGGAACAAAACTGACAGTACATACGTGAGAGAGAGAGAGAAGGGGATGTAGGATATGTTTCACCAAGATCAAGTCCATCACATTAACCGAGATAGTCAAAAGGAGTAAGATGTAAGGGCAGCCTCAAGGCACAGTCCAAAGTGGTAGCCTTAAACAAAGCAGTGGAGGTCACCTACAGGTCATGACACACCTCAAATCACAGTAGCAGCCCAGGCAATCACCCAACAAGATATCAGACCTCAAATCACAGTAGATCTGGCCCAAACAAGGTTCCAACAGGCAGTGACCTCCACTAATGACCAAAGGCAACCCTAAACACAGTAGATCTGACCCATACAAAACAACGATCTCCATAAGCAGCCCACAAAACAGTAGATCTGATCCAAACAAGGTCCCAACAGGGAGCGATCTCCACTAGTGACAAATGGCAACCAAAAATCAGTCCACAAAGGCAGCGGTTGTCAAAAACAGTCCTAGGTGGCAGCATGCATCATCACACAAGCAGCAAGCAGCGACCTAGTCAAACAGACCACAGTTGGGGCAGCAAGCAGCCCTAGAGGCTACGGCCTTCTTCTATCAGTCAAAACAGTCCACGGATAGGGGGCAGCATGCAGCCCTAAGGCTGCGGTCTCCACTTAATGAGCAGAGGCACCCTCACGACACCCTCACACAGGCTCGTGGCATACTTAGCAGGTCATGGCAGCCTCACACAGATGCATGGAAGGCTCAGCAGGCTCATAGGGTTTTCAAACAAGCAACATCTTCCCAAAGGGTAGTGGCCCCTTCCTAAACAACAGCGGACCCTTCAAACAGAGCAGTGATCTACTCAACCAAGGCTTAGACAAGAGGAATTAGTCCTAACAGGCTTTACAACAGCAGCGACAACCTTCTATTGGAATGAGGAAACCTTAAGACAGTGGGGGCATCCTTCTCAGCAGCAGAAGAACCCTCTATTAGGCAGCGACAGCCTCCCTAGCTCCCAAGCAACCCTTGATGTCATCAGCAGAGCCATAGGTCAATAATCAGAACTCAGATTTCCTTCACAAGATGGATGTAAATGAGATCATTTAATCTTTTATTTATAAGCTTCAAAGACTTCTAGAAGAGTCTTTCTTCTAACCCTTTAATGACTTAGGGTTACCAAATAAAGTCAAGACGTCACCCCCTATTAGGAGGGATATCCCAAATAAAAAATTATACAATAATATTATGATGTCAAAGGGAAGGGTACCAAGGTCATTGCTAAGGGTAGAATGACCCAACCAAGGAGGGGCGTTGGTACAAGGAAAGGTCAACACAATCACAAAGCTAACCACCATAAATCAAGGATGGGTAAACACCCCTCAAACCACAAGACCAAAGGTGTAATCACAAGGTGGGAAGACAACCCTTCTAACCACAAGACAAGGTGGTAAGACACATCTTCTAACCACAAGACCAAGAACAACAAGGTGGGAAGACCAAGGATGTACAACCAAGGTGGGGATACGACCCATTCATCTCTCTCTCAAATGTACAAGTGTTCCATACATTAACTGAAAGTTCATCATCACTATATAAGGAAGGTTCACACTAGATGATGTGATCTTGTGGTCCTCCTGACTGCTCTCGAGGTCAAGTGATAGTGACTTCATCAAGGGGTGGCAAGTCCCTTGATGAAACAACCTAGATCAACCATCTCGAAGACCTAGGAGAGG
Organism: Larix kaempferi; assembly: GCA_027924585.1. Taxonomy (NCBI): domain Eukaryota; kingdom Viridiplantae; phylum Streptophyta; class Pinopsida; order Pinales; family Pinaceae; genus Larix; species Larix kaempferi. The sequence goes on from BSBM01000560.1 coordinate 10,358,113, forward strand.
AGGGCATCACACATCATCATCTTGGTTAAGTGACCAAGATCCACTTGGTTAACTGACCAGGTATGTACTTGCAGGAACTGTTTGGTCCTAGACCAAGAATCTTCTTGGTCCCAGACCAGGAATCTTCTTGGTCCCAGACCAGGATGTCTCTGTTTTAACTTGTAGGATCTGCTTGGTCCTCGTGACCAAGAAACTATTTGGTCCCAGACCAGAATACCCTAGAGATAGATAGGGGCCCTAGCCACATGCTAGGGACTTTGCCATGGCATCAACCTGCTTGGCCCTAGACCAAGAAACTGTTAAAATGTTACCTAGGAAAAGGTGTCTTTGCCATGTGTGATGTCTAGCATGGTGGGGACACATTAATATGTTGCCTAGCCTTAATGTCACTTTATGGTGTCATTAGTGTTCTAATTTTAAAGTGAGTTTCACTTTATTATAAAGTGACAAAGTGGGTCACTTTAATAAAGTGACATTAATTAATTAGTTGAATTAATTAATGAGGGTTAAATGTGAACCATTGGATTAAAATCTATTTTGACCATTGGATTAAAAAAGTAAAAGCCTAACCCTAAATGAAAGAACAAAAAGGTGAATGCAAAGATAGACATTCATTATTCTTACTCTACGTTGGAGGAGAGGCAAGCTGAGAGAGAAAGGACGAGAGCTAGGGTTTCATCATTTTGAAATATTAATTGCAGAGCAAGAAGAAAAGAGGCCGAACAGCAGAGATTGGAATACTGGAGTGGCACGTTTTCCAAAGAAGATTTCAGCCATTAATATTGCAGACCGTACAGAACAGCAAGAGATAATTAGTGGCTCGATTTTCTAGAAAATGGACAGCAGACATTAATGATTGCAGGCCGTACTCCTTCTGGACATACCGTACAGCAGAGTTAAGGCGTTTCTCTGTGGCACGCATTCCAGAATCCGTACAGCAAATGATAGATCAGTCTGGCACGTGTGAAGGCAGTTCATCTCAGAGTTCTGTGGCACGTGTGAAAGGTGTTCTCCTTTGTATTTCTGTAGCAGCCGTACAGCCAAGCAAATGACACATATTTCCAAGCTGGAAATGCAGAGATAAGTTGTCTTGTGTTCATTGTAAATTCTGAAAGTGCCCTAAGAAATTAATAAAAGCTCTCTCTCTCTCACAGGTTTTCCCGTCTTGGGTTTTTCCTGGGTCATTGACCAAAATCCTTTGTGTCAAATTTATGGTTTGCATGTTGATTTTTAAAAGTGAAAAGATGAAGTAGATTTAGTATTTCATTTACAAGCAGAGAAATTTTTCATTTCCAGAATTCATTTCTTGTGAAAAATTATTTACATATGCTAAGTGGGCTGAGTTAAATGCATGCTTGACTGAGATCAAAGTTAAATCTGCTAGTATAAATTTCATCAGAAACCCACTAGACTGTTGGGGGCCCTAGGGTACCTTCTAGGGACTTACTCTGCCTGATTAATTGACCAGGAACCCTAGTTAACTGACTAGGGTGCCATCTTTGTAGAGAATGGCTCTTGCAGTTGCATTAACTTTAACATATACACCATGAAGATCATCAATACACTATCCAAACCCTCATCAACCAACAAGAACACAGGGCATCAAATCTTAGGAACAGTCATGGGATAGCATCCAAAGTGTCATCAACATGTCATCTCGACTAAAAATTATGATTAAATTACAAGTGGACACCCATGTAAAATGGGTGGTAACAAATTCTAACTAGTGAAGATGGCATGAAGGACAAAGAAGGTTGGCAGTTTGTTGATGCAGTGTTCCTTGTACAAAGGTTTTCACCTTTAAGATTTTGAAGAGAGTTTGTAGTATATAAGGAAGCAATGGTGCTAATTCATGTTTTTTTAGGTTTGTTGGTATATGGAACAAGGAGTCTTTTGATATAGATCTTCTGTAAGGTGCAACTGTGATCTGGACCTTTTGTTGTTATTGTTAAAATCAAAGTACAACTCCTTACTCTTGTTTGATTAATATTGCGGTGACAAAATTCCCAAATTCTTGATATTCCAAATTATGTAGGAATTTCAGGCCTATGTAGTAGAGGCTAGGGTTTGCAGGGTCTTGTTACCAGTTAAGTTGCACTTAGCTGGACTTACAAACAAGCGTGCCAAAGTTGAACATGGTGCATGTTCTTTATCAACATTCTAAGGTCCATCAGGCCTTTTTTAATTTTTTTTGCATGTCCATACCCCCATGGGGAATTGTAATAAGTTGGTCTTAGCATGGTCTTTTTGTAACAGGCTTGGCTTACCTTAGGTTTATCTGTCAAGGGGATACTCTAGAGTGTTTTTTTCTTAGGAATTATGTGTTGCGCTTCAGTGACGTATAATTCTTGAGTTTTTTACTCACACCTCCAAAGTTGGAGTATTTACCTTGGTGGTCAAACCTTGGGAGGTTATTAAAGCCTAAGTGTGTATGTATTTTTACATGCTCTCTATCAATAATAAGTCGTGTGGACATGCATTAGGTCCCTTAGGAGTTTGAGTCAATTCCGAGGAAAATAAAATTTTCCGTAAAATTAGGCCATTTTTTAGTGGTTTAATTGGGAAATTTCAAAATATAATAAAAGTATGGCCTGGAGGCGGAATTTGGCACGGGGGTGCTCGTTTTCACTCTCAGAGCATCCTCTTTACTCCGGAGCCCCACTTTTCCTATGTTTCAGGTGATTAAATTATCACTTAGAGCAGTTTCGCTCAAAAGGGCGACAAAATGGCAAAGAAATGCTAATGATGCAACAAAATGACCCAAAGTACCAAAACAATAAATTAAATAAAGAAATAAGCATGTGATGAATGACTTGGCATTTCATCCTAAGTGGTGGGTGACTTAGTTAAAGCATAAAGCACATGGTTAAAAGGTCAAATCATATGGTTAGCGATTGAATTTCAAATTAAATATGTGCCCTCTCTCATGGGCATCCTCTTCCACATGGCGAGTTGGTATGGAGGTGATATTTCCAAGAATGAGGTGCACCTACCTCTCATCAGGTGGTGCATTCCTCATTGGATGAGCTCCCAATCGGCCATCAATGAAAGGAAGGAACTCTTGTTAACTCCCTCATCAAGCTAGTGCGCCCCTCTCTTTGGATTAGCGCCCCCCCCCTTGTAAATCTCTATTTAAGAGAGAGATATTCACACCATTCATCATCAGAAGGTGGAACCTCTGCTCTTGTTTTGTGTAATATTTTTTGAGTATTGGAATAAGAAGAAAGGCTTGGAGGCTATCTCATGGTGTGATTGTCCATTGTGTGGATGTGGAAGCTCCTTGAACCATTGAGGTAAATTGTATCGTTTTGCAATTTTGCTTATTGTTGGGATTTAATTCGACCTTTGAACGGAATGTGCATTCTAGTAGGGTAAAAGGTAACATTTGATATTTACTTTTTATTGATAGCTATATAGAAGTGCTTTGAGATTTGTAACTTCTTGTTTGAATGGGCAAATTTTAAGGTCTTTATTGTGGTTCAGCATCGATCTTTTAATCCCCCTTTGCAAGTTGTTGTGAGTGTTTTCATAGGTTATCTAAGCTAGAGGGTGTAGCAAGCGTGCTAGCATTGTTACTTCTCAAGTATTTTCAAAGAAGGAGCTTAGTCCCTCTCAATCCCACTACCAAGAGGAATCCATTCACCATCCTCTTTTCCGATCTTTGGGTTCAATCTCTCTGCTTCAAAACTTATAATTTTTCCTTGGTTACTTTAGTGTTTTATATCAGATCTATAATTATTGTAGCATTTAAAATAGATTTGATTTTTGCTCTTTAGATCTTAGAGTTCAAAGTTCATAAATCTTATATCTAGATCTAGTGAAAGAAATTTTCCTTTACAAGTTCATTTATTTAAAAAATCTAAAGACTTGTTCGGATAGTTCGCTTGTGATTTGAAAGTTGAATTTGGCTGATTTAAGAGTCTTTTATTTGCTTCCCTAAAAGGACAAGCAAAGATACCAAGAAACAAGCTTTCTAGCTTGTCTTCTTGGTTCATTTTGAATAGTTTTTTCCTAGTTTAACTTAGAATTTTTTTGCAATTTTTAGATGGAAACCCAAAGTCACTCTTAAAGTGCTTTGGGTCACTTTTCTACTAATTATTCTTTGTTGTTTTTAGCTTTTTGTTGAATAGGTAGAGAGGTGTGTTGGCGAAATTTCGATGATTTTAGCCATTTGGAGCATTTTGGGAACCCTCCTCTTAATCCGATTCATTTTCTTTGAATCTTTTGTAAACTTGTTAGTCCTATCTTTCAAAGGACTACAAGTGTTCCTGAAAAGTATTGTAAAAGAGAAATTAAACGAGAGCAGGTGGGCTAACCAGCGCCCACACCCCAAGTGGGCTAACCAGAGCCCACACCCCATCCCCCCTGGGGGATTCACGTTGTCTCATTTTTGTGATTGTTCCTTTCTTTTAGTTTAGTTTAGTCTTCTTTCTTGCTTTAATAAAATCAACCAAACTAAAATTAACCTTGTTGGTCCCGTTTCAACGGTGGACCACAAGTGTACTCAGGACCTCACATTTACTTTTTATTTTTATTTTTATTTTGAGTTTATTTTTTCCAGCTAATAAAATAAACATAGGACTAAAATTTAACTTGTTGGATCCATTTCAACAGCGGGCCATAAGAGTACTCAAGACTTAGTTTTTCTCCTTTTTTTTTAACAATTTCCTGCTTTTAGAGTAATTTTGTCCTTGCCTTCCCGAAGTATGATGCCACAGAAAGAGCTTGCTTGAGTACTGGAATTCGACAAGAAAAGAGATTCTTGGAGGTAGATTTAACCAAGTAGAAAATTTAGTTTTGTTTAATAAATTAAACCATCGCTTAAACTCCAAATATGCTCTTGGTTGTTGCAACTTAGCTTGATCAGTTGGTCAACTAGAAAGGAAGGTAAGCACTAGTTTAATAGGAAAATCCAAATAAGCTCAACTTCAAGAACTTGGGAGGTTGCATGGGTTGACACCATAGAGTTAGAAGGCTACTGTAAGTAGGTTATACCTCGCCTTGTTGGACACTTGGTTAAACTGCTATAGCACTTAGTTCGAGAGGTTAAGTTTACTTGGGCCAAACCCTGAATAAACCCACTCCTTTAATACTCACTAATAATTTTAAAACTAAAAACAAGACTTTGCAATACTTTCACGACACAACACAACAACATCATTTTCACAATCTCGACACTGGTCTTCATACAATATTATTGTTTAAATCAATCTGCAAAATGTCGTGAATGCATCTTTAATCTCATGTGTTGTTGTGCCCAAATTAATTGCAAATGTTTCTTTTAGTATTTTATCATCATCTCTCTAACTCCTAGATTAAGTGTGCTTTTCTCTTCATAGATTAAAAACCTTAGATTTTCTTTTATTAGGGCCCACCCCCCTTGGCTTTGCTAGGAGTAAGCCTAGACGGAGGAGTTAAGTTTCGAGTGATAGCTCTTAAGATCCTAACTCTGACTTGCCCCCAAGGCCACATCGAGCAACTTGAAGATTTATGCCGCGTTCCCCCTTAGGTGTGCTTCTAGGCAGCAACAGGTCCTAAGGACAAGGAAGTGTTAGATGCTATAGCTCTCTGATATACTGGTACGGTCTAACAATAGTACTCGACCCAATATCTCAGGGAGCTAACTAAGGAGGCTTGATTGTGCCCTTAGGCGTAGTACTCAACTACCCAGGTACTAGAGAGTGATCTTCCCAAGTGCTATGCTCAATGCTATAGCAGCAAGACTGTTGATTGAATGATCTAAAGATGGTTTCGGGTATCCTAGGGGAATTTCTATATACCCGAGGGTATGTGGAAGTGATATTTCATATACAGGTGCTATCTAATACAATACTACTTGAAGTTGTACTGGCAAGGGTTACAAGAGTTTCCAACAAGGTTATGCCACTTGTATTTCCTGCGTGTATTCTTCCCGAACCATTGAATGACAAATATCTATGTTGTTTAAAGATGCTGGAACAAGTCTCTAACCTAAAAGAGAAAAATACCAAAAATTTGGTGCGTGTGCTTGGCCAAGAAAGTGCTTTGATACTGCTTAAATGTTCTTAACCCCATAATTACATAGAAAAATAACAAAATGCAATAAAATACTTGTGCTGAACATAAAATACAAGAGAAATAGATTAAACATGAGAAATAATCCTTGCATTAGTGATACCCAAAAGAGAGTGCAATGTTCACTTGCCTCTTCAAGGGGGAAACCTCCTATGAGCAGAGATCCAAATACAATAACAATCCTTGAACACATCACACAACCTTATACTTTATATATAGTGCATCAATAGCAGAACCCTTAACTACCCGTGGTCCTAATATTAAAGAGGGCTGATCACCTAGTGGGTCTTAATTAATAAAGAGAATCCTTTTACATTGAGTAACTATCAACTAACTATCTAATAGGCCTTGTTCAAAGAAGATGGCCTTGTACACCAATAAAGTACTCCCAAGTATCCTCAAAGTAGAGGAGTTAGCGTAGGACCCTAACAGGGTGGTAATTAGTTCCAATGTTGGATTCTAACAATGGCCTTGTGTCCACTCATGTTTACTTACGAGTCACTTCTTCATAAAAACAACATTTTTTGTGTTATCATTTGCTTACTATTACATCCTTACATCCTTTGCTTGTTAATCCTATTTCATTGAAAGTTCAAACCGTAGTTTGACAACATAGATATTGTTCTTATGTAAATGACTATGCAAACTAGGATTAATTGTAAATGTATTTTACATGTTCTTGAGCACATCTTGTGAAGTTTCTTTGCTTCTAATATACATTTCTTTGTAGTATAGGTGATTAGACATTGAAGTAGAAAACTATAATTTTATGTCAAAAGAAAGAAATGAAATATTTAGATGTTATATGTTTATGTTTACCACTATGGCATTCGTTTAACTTCAATGGGTCTTTTATGGTTGTTATGTCTCTAGGGAATTTGACAAGATTCTTGATGCATTTGAGAAAGGAGAAAAGTTTTATTTATATACTGGCAGAGGACCTTCATCTGAAGCTTTGCATCTGGGACATCTAGTGCCATTCATGTTTACAAAGTAAATTTCTTTTACCTTATATATTCTAGATGGTTTTCATATATGCTTTTGTGCAATTCAGATTATGATTTCAAATCAAATGGATACATTCACTGTTAAGCATTGTGTAAGCATGACTTGAGTCATCTAGTTCTCATATTTTGAAATTTGGTGGTTTTATGCTTAATGTTCGAATGTTTTTGCATGTAGTATTGGTTGCTTGATCAGTGGCATTTAGAGGGTTAGACTGTGGAATATTTATTTAAAAGAGTGTAGGGGTGAAGCCTATGGTGTAAGCACACGGCCAATTGGCTTCAGATGGATGTTTTAAAGTTTCTTTTACTATGTATTTCTTGCATGTTTGTTTTAATCCACAGAAAACCTGGTAGGATACCCCTCTTCCTTGGAATATTTGGATAGAGGACGGTTTAATTGCTAACCACAATAGTGTTTGGTAACCTTGAGGGACTTGATCAGATTTGAACCCATGACCTATGGCCTCCCCATCGGCAACAGGCCTTGGGTGGATGGTTCAACCAATTGAGCTAACCTTGGGGTTTCCAAGCCATACAATTGTGGTAAAAGGGACTCTATTTTCTAAAGATTTATTTGAAGACTTGTATTCATTACTTAAAGTTCCTTTTGTTATTTGAGGGCAAAAGACATTCATATTGTTAGCACAAAGTATTTATTACCTAATAAAGCTTTATGGCTTAAAGCTAGTGTTGCAATATTGCCGATTGATGGGAAATATCACAATATTTCTGAAAAATCTGGCCTAAACAATGTATTGTTTGCAAACAATTGCGACATGATGATATTCTCTTAAATATCAATCATGACCCTAATTTATTGTTGCCATCTCTAAAAAATACCAATGAGAGTTGAGATTCATTTTTTTCTTGAGGCATTGTTTGGGGATTTTGAGCTACCAAGATTCGAGTCGTCCAATGTGTTTTGGAGGGACAAACAAGAATTTTCATTGCCACAAACAAATCTTTGTGGATTGGGGATTGATTTCCATTTGTTGTTTTCAGATTCCCAAGTGTGTGCAGAATGTTCAACATGTAATTAGTTTTATTTCAATATTTATGCAATGATTTGCAACATGCATAATATTTGCCTTTTGTTGCTGATTTTTCTTTTGAGATTTGCTTATTTTCTGTCTGATTTTTTTTACAAGCATTATTTAGTGTGACCACTCCAGCTAGGCCCACTTGACCCAAAAATAATTGGTGTAACCAAGCACTGCATCTTCCAGCACGTAAGCAAGGGTGAGATATTAAAGAGCTTTAAAAAACAATAAGCTCACAAAGAGTGAAACATGTCATAAGCGAGATTTGAACCTAGGTGGGGAGGATAACAATTCTTCCTCGTAGCCACCCAAACTAGACCCAATTGACAATAATATATATATATATATATATATATTTTTTTTCTTTTTTTTTCTTTTCAAGGAACAACCTTGCAGAAAACCCTCTGAGTACTTCCCCATGATTCATGGATGGTAAACGGAGTAAACTGTTAGTCCTCATTACAGAACCTAACTCGGTGGGGACATAGAGTGATGCCCTCAACATTCACATAGATGGATAGCTCAGATGACCTCCTACTTGCATCTCACAACACTCAACCACTCGAGCTATATATATATCTATGTTGCACGGGGACTTGTCCCCCCCCAAAACAGCCCCGTACCCACCGTCCTCGTGTTTTGGGGACTTCGGGACCCCTAGGAAACGTCCCTAGTCATTTGGGGACTTCATTAGGGACTTGTTGGTCGTACCCAAAACATCCCCAACAAATTTCGGGGACTTCTGGGCAGATTTTGGAGACATTCCAAGTAGATTTTAGAGTTGTCCCAGGCAGATTTTGGAGATGTTTTGGTCATTGCGCCGAGAGGCGCTCTACAGCCCAGTATGGGGGAGATCTTGTGAGTCGAGTGTTTGTCGAGTAACAAAATAATACAAAGTAAACAAAAAAAGAATAATACAAAGTAAACAAAAAAAGAATAATACAAAGTAAAAAGTAATAAATATTATGTCGGCAATAAACAAAGAAGAATAATACAAAGTAAAAAGTAAATATGAGACTTAAACTAGAGACTTTAGAGCTTAGGATTAGGTGGTAAATATTATGTCGGCCATAAACAAAAAAGAATAATACAAAGTAAAAAGTAAACAGTAAATATGAGACTTAAACTAGAGACTTTACTTTTTACTTTTAATACAAAGTAAAAAACTAAATATGAGACTTTAGAGTGTTTGTCTCCAGTAACAAAATAATACAAAGTAAACAAAAAAGAATAATACAAAGTAAAAAGTTAATATGAGACTTAAATTAGAGACTTTAGAGCTTAGGATTAGGTGGCTCAGGTATTGCACTCAAGGATTCATTCAAGGAGAGGTTTGCACCTCAGGAGATTTGATCCCTCTCGGCGCTTGATAGAGCCTAGGATTTGGATCTAGGATGGTGTATCTTCAGTTTTGACAATGGGCATTGATGATTCAACAATATGATCATTTATCCCATCCTTATTTTTTGTATTATTATAAATCTAAATCTAAATTTGTACAAGTTGTAGCTCAAAATGTGGGTTGTGTATGATGGATTTTGATTTGGGTTTCTAGACATTTAACTATTGTCTTTTTAGTAGCATCATTACACACAACAAGGCCTCCATTTCAACAAACTAAGAAATGGAACAACTCAAAGGTTTGATCCTTTTGGGTATTGCTGTTGTTCTTCTCATTTTTAGGCTCATCTTAGCTTTTACATATTGTACATAGGTGTCTAGGTCCTAGGAGTTATTCAAGCCCAACTCTTCCCCCATCCCAACCTCAATCACCGTGAAAACAATTGGATAGTAAAGACTTAGATTGGGTACTAAACATTTGAATAAATTCTTATTCAATATCCTTCTTAACCTAAAATATGAATATATTCTCTTTACAGAATGCAAACATGTATATCCCAAAGTGTGTTAACAATCAAAATAGCACCCTCGTCATGTGAAGGAAGATGCATATTTTTGCCATGCACTTGCAGCAGAAAGTCATAACACAGTTTCGTCCAGAGACAAATCCTCTTTGAGACATGCATTAAGATGCATTAATTGTGATTAAATAATTCTAAATGGTGCAAAAGGGCCTAAAAACTATTCAGAAGTGGGTTTTCACTGGAAAATAATCAAAATTGAGAAAAGTGACTAATCCCACATCCACTAGAAAGACCTAAGGCTCCTTTCCCAATGCTATATAAGAATGGCATGGGAGGCATGGTAAAGGGTGATAAAAAAGCAAAGGCATGCTGAAGAGATCCTGAAGGAGGAAGAAGAGATCCTGAAGGAGGAAGAAGAGCTTCAAGTCTTCAAGAGCAAGGGTGAAGGAAGGGAAGCTCATGACAATGGAGGAAGGGTTCACATCAAGCTTATTGGTAAAGTTGTACTTCTTCCTTGTTTCAATATGAAGTAATTCAAGTTTCTGCCATTATGATGTTTAGACATTGCGTATATTGTGTGATTTAAACTGTTAAATGGCTGTAAATCTGAAGGTTGCTTATCTTAAATGATGGATGAATTTAGATTTCGAAATAATTTGTGTTAATTACTTCATTTCTGACGTAAGCTCTCACCAATCTTTAGTAAAATAGTTAAGTTAGTGTAGACACAACCCTGCACTTTTAGCTGTTATCAAAGTGTTTTGTAGTGGTTTTCAACACAGCTGTAAAAATCTATAGAACCTATTGTGAAGGGAATGCTTTTTAATGCAATCATTATAAACAAGAAATTTAAGGAAGAATTGTTATAGAGACAAGCACTCTTCTCATAGACCCTTCATGGACATTAATGCAAATTGAAAATAGTTAAACTTAAGTTTCCTAAAGCCTAACTACATTTTGCTCATGTTCAAGTGCCAATAATGGTCACTCAATACTTTTCTTATTTGCCTGAGTTTTTTCAAAACTAGCAAATGTAAGGGGTGTGCATAATACTATATAGTATAAACTATTGTGCTTACAAGCAATTACACATGTTTATGGTGAACTCTAACTTTTAAAAGTTATATATATATATATTTGCCTGAGTTTTTTCAAAACTAGCAAATGTAAGGGGTGTGCATAATACTATATAGTATAAACTATTGTGCTTACAAGCAATTACACATGTTTATGGTGAACTCTAACTTTTAAAAGTTATATATATATATATATATATTTCCGTCCCCAACTTGTCGTCTCCTGAAAAATTGCGGGTGCGTTCTAGTCATCTCGGGCACTCGTCCCCCTATCCTCACTGTTCCCCCGATCCCAAAGCTAGTGCAACATATATCTATATCTATATTTCAATGAAATACATATCTCGGGGAAACACATCGAGTACTTCCCCTCATTTATTGGATGGTACCCAAGGTAAACCGGATTGTGCAAAAGCTCAAGGCTTCCCAAGGTGAACTGGATTCTGTAGAATCTTGAGGCTTCCTAGGGTAAATCGGATTCTACAAAAGCTCGAGGCTTTGTCAACATGTCACTTGCGAGAATTGAACGTAGGTGGGGAGGATAACAATCATTCCTCCCAACCACGCGAGCTAGTCCCAATTGAAAATAATAATATATAATAATAAAGGAAGAACAATGGTTTGAAACAAATAAAATCCGATGCAGGAGTTCTTTGGAATTGGCAATGGAGGAAGAGGGGAGTCATTGGGTAGGAATCGACCCAACAACATGTTGCGATAGAGACTCACAATAACTAGTGATTGAGGGACACAATAACTAGGAAAGAAACGAGTCACTATGATCGTTGTCCTTACAGATGCAAGTCATAGGAATACCTTGATGCCACTATTATTGTTGGGGTATGTAGCCTGACCTAGTATGAGAGATCCATCTCCTAGACCCCCCTGGTCAGAAGGAATCAAATTTGAAAGAGGTCGATCCACGAGTGGAAAGTTTATTCTAGGCACTACAAATCTGGAGATGATTACCTTACTGAGGATTTTATCCCATTTGTTATCTATTTGAAAGCGAAGTTGTCTATGGTTTATTCTCTAAATGGAAGCCTAGCTCTTCATTCTCGACCCTTCTCAACAGATAGAGATGTGCAGAATAAAGAGTCAATGGCGATTGTCTCGTTGTATGAACGAATTCTCCCTTTTGGCTTTGCTGTGGTAGTGGAGGAGGTTTCTCAATGGTGGTGTACAACCCTGTGAAATTGCAAAAGGTTATGGTTTACTTTATTGATCGTGGCCCTTCTAAAGCATTTGGGAAAGAACCCCATATCATCTCTAGACTGTCTACTTATTCTGAAGAGCTTTTCATAGCCAAATGCGTTGAGGTGCATGCTATCATTCAACAACCTTTGTCTTCATTTGAGAATGCAAAAGTGCCCACTAATCCTTTTGATAGGGTTGTTGAGAAACAAACTAAATCCAACCCTAGTGTTGTGTAGAAGAATCCCAGAGCGAGAGGAGGATTTAAAATTTTTCATGAACTGTAATACTAATAAGTAGGAATAGGGTTGTCAGAATATAAAACACGGGGGAGTTATCTTGTATATTTTGAAGCATATGCTAGATGAAGTTGTTGTCAACAAATGGGTCATTTTGAATTGGGAAACCAAAATGATCTCTCTACATTCTTATTGGGGTTTGGGGTCCAAGTATCTTTGTTTGTTTTTTAATTATGATGTTGCTGCTTGCAATGTCCTTCGATATTGAACATGGAATATTGTTGATTGTTGGCATGTGCAACCTTGAAGGTTTGATTTTAACCTTGATGATATCTCTTAGGCCCATTGCCCTTTATGGCTTGAGTTTCCTAGGGTGCATATGGATCTTCAACCTTTTGTGGACTTATTTGCCCAATGGTTTGGTAAAGTCTTGATCCGCGATGGTTCTTGTAACTTCTTCAAATGTAATTGCAGGGGGCATAAGCATATGATGCCATCATGTATATCAATTTTTACTATTGATGGAGCCTTCTAACAAAAATACCATTATTTAAACTTCCCCAATGCTTGATTTGCTTGCCAAGCTCAAGACCATCTATTTGTGATTGCCCTCATTGCAAACCTAGGCGTGAGCAACCCAAGGAACCTTCAGTGCTCCAGATTGACTCCTCTCTATCCTTTCCCTTTTGTCTGTTCTTGGCTTAAGTCCTTGAGCAGAGGTACCCCGCCAAAGCCCCTCGATCCTTGCCCACTATGAACTCAAGCCAAGCTAAACCTTCGTCCCATACCTTTGCAGCAACCCAATCTTGGCACTCTATGGAGACAAATTGAGGATGGATGGTGCAAAAGAGTAAGAGGAAATAGCCTAGATCCGCTTTTTGGGCATAATAGTTGCTTAAATATCCCAAGCCATAGTTATGGCCAAAATCGTATAAGGTGGCCAAGACCTCTCCCGAGAGACTAAATATAATTTTTATGCCGGTTGGCCCAAGGCTTGGGCTTTGTTCTAAATTTCTAATATTTTGAATAAGGGGCATTACTTTATGAAGAAAATAAAGGGATAGAAGATTTATAGGATTCTAACTACTTTAGTGGTTTCATGACTAGAAACTGGTGGGTTCTTCATGCAACTTTGCTTCAATTTTTAATGCAAATTGAGATGCTTTTATATAAAAAAGTGATAGTGAGAAGATACATTGTTACATATATCGTGTTGGTCAATATATCGCCAAGGGTTTGGAATGTAACTTGTTGGCAATATCGAGGAAACCATAAGAAAATATCGAGAAACTTCAAAAAATAAAAAAGTAACCATTTTTTTTCAATTTCTAAAGCAATGACTGTTAGAATTTATAGCAGCGTAACCAAGATCACTAAAAGAATGGCAAAGCACATAAACAAAATGAGTGTGGAGCTCGTTTAACCATGATGATAAGAACAATCATCTCCCAACCATAGACAAAGCTATTTGTCTCCCCCGAGCTCACGCCTTCCAACAGAGAACGATGTACATCCAGATAATAGTAGCACAAACCCAAGAAAAATAAGAGAAACTTCTCCAATAGTGGAGAACCCCAAAAATCAGTCTCCTAGCTGCAGTAGCGAACCTCTCTTGACTAGAGCGAACTTGCTTGAGTGAATGACCAAATGAGAGGTCAAACTCTCTATTTATACACATCAAAAAGTGACTTTTTCCCTTACAGGGCCGACCTGACTTTCCTTAACTGGGCCGACCTGACTGGGGCAGTTCAACCTATTGTTTGGGGCAGATTGCCCACTGTTTTGTGGCAATTTACCCACTGGGTCGACTTGTCTTGGGGGAATACAAAAATTACATTTAAGAAATCTCTTCTTTGTGATTTCACCTCAAGGTTTGCATTGATTCCTTAAAGGGTTTTACATTATCAAATACATTGATATCTTCTCCCGTAGGAGGTGCAAGAATAATATAAAAAGAATAGCTTCCGAAGTTGCACTATTTCCAACACTCCCTCTCAACAAGGAAGGTATTCTTCGGACACGGTATTCTAATTTTATTCTTTCTTGGGTTGACCTATGAGGTGAAGCCTCACGCAGCTACTATTTCAACACTCCCTCTTAGCTAAGGAGGTATCATCAGTATTATCATACTGGAACACATCTGTATATTATCTATACATCACGATTATCTCTAACCTCTCTATATCATAAGGAAGGTCTTCCAACACAATCCCAGTCCGTCGAGAAGTGTCAACAAATCAATCTTCATGCATCAACTCAATCCAGTCCATCATAGAACATGCACTAGCTCCACGACTCTTCCCTATCCATAGGGGAGTCACTCGTGCCTTAGCTCGACCTAGTCCTTCGGGGAACATGCACCAACTCAACCAGTCCTTCGGTGAGTCCTAGAGTACCAGTGTGCGCCAGTGTGCACCAACCTCTCCATTCCATCTCAAGATGTCTGAGAGATCTCCTCACTCTTTTTAGAGTGATCTGGAGAATGCACTAAATCTCTCCATCATGTCCCATGATGTCCGTGAGATCTCCCCTCTACTGAGTGTTCGGGAGTGTGCGCTAGCCTCTCCATCCCATCAGGATGTTCGAGAGATCTCCTCACTCTATCCTAGAGTGATCCGAATAATGCAGTGGCCTCTCCATCCTATCTAGATGACTGAGAGATCTCCTCACTCTATCCTAGAGTGATCTGGGGAATGCAGTGGCCTCTCCATCCTCTCTGGATGTCCGAAAGATCTCCTCACTCTATCCTAGAGTGATCCGGAGAATACAGTGGCCTCTCCATCCTATCTGGATGTTCGAGGGATAAGCTTTACCATTTGCTACCTGTCCATCTCATCTGTCGATGGGATCCTCCCATACCTGGCTGAGAACCTGGATGAGCAGAGGTGCACGACCATCTCTACCTGTTCGTCTCATTTGCCAATGGGATACTCCCATACCTGGATGAGAACCTGAATGAGTAGAGGTACTTGTGCAAGCATCACATGACCATCTACTACCTGTTCGTCTCATCTTCCAATGGGATTACTCCCATACCTGGCTGAGAACCTGAACGAGTAGAGGTACCTGTGTGTAACTCGACCATCTACTACCCGTCCGTCTCATCTACCGATGGGATTACTCCCATACCTGGCTGAGAACCTGGACGAGTAGAGGCACCTGGGTGGAACCCGACCATCTACTACCTGTCCGTCTCATCTGTCGATTGGATTACTCCCATACTTGACAGACAACCTAAACGAGTAGAGGCACCTGGGTGGAATCCGACCATCTACTACTGTTGAATAAATTGTCATTGATGCCAACAAGTGTGTGTCGATGTGTCTTGGTGCCCCTTGAGGAGCCCCTGAGGGTTAAGAATGTATCAGTGGCTAAGGAGACCTTTTGACCTTGTCCAAGCCCAAGTCTGAAGCCCTTGGATCCCTTGGGACATTGCCAAAAGCCCTATACACCCTGTAGAGTGTTCATGTACCCCTAAGTTGTCTTTTGGTTCCCCAATTGTTTCTTCAGGGTTTCCCAATACCACAACCATGCCCTATTTCCCTAGAATGTGTCCTTGGTGGGTTGAAGAAGTTGCAAGAGTCCAAATGACCCTTTCAGTGGTCATTTGTGTTTGATAGAGGTCATGATACCCTAAGAAAAGCCTAGGCATCCCACACCTTGATGGCCGTGTCTATAAAGCATGTGGCAATTGTGTTGACCTAACTAAAGTCCCCAAAACCCTTTACCTTGGTCCCTAAGCCTACATTCTACTCTATGCCTTGCAAGATAAGAAAAGAAGGATCAAGAAAGTTAGTGGCTACAGCTACCAGGACTCCAAACAACATATATGTTTTGGACGAGATCAAGGAAGAGAAATGTCACCTAGGAAAAGAAGATGAGAATTGGTTATGGCATAGAAGAATGGGACATGTACAATTTGATAATCTGGTCAAGATCAGCAAGAAGCAAGCCGTAAGGAACATGCCACAGATTACAAAGCCTTTTGACACTATCTGCAAGCACTGTCAGCATGGGAAATTTACAAAAGCCAATTTCAAGACAAAAGAATACTCTTCTACAAAAACCTTAGAGCTTGTCCACACTGATCTATGTGGGCCAACCAAGAATAAAGGATTGGATGGTGAAGAATATTTCATGCTGCTCATTGATGACTACTCCAGGATGACATGGGTATGCCTTCTTAATAGGAAATCAAAAGCCTTTGAATGCTTCAAGATCTTTAAAGAACAAGTTGAAAATGAAACAGGTAAACGAATCAAGTGTCTCGGATCCAATAATGGCGGAGAATTTACATCAAATGAATTTTATCAGTATTGTGAAGAAAATGGTATAAAAAGACAATTTTCAGTTCCCAGAACACCTTAGCAGAAAGGAGTAGCAGAAAGGAAGAACAGATCAGTGTTAGAAATGGCCAGAACTATGTTGAATGAAGCTAAGCTAAGCGAAAAATTTTGGGCTTAGGCAGTACATACAGCAGTCCACATTATGAATAGAGGATTGCTTAGAAGCAACAGTGATAAAACTCCTTATGAGCTATGGACAGGAAGAACAGCTAATGTTCAACACTTCAGAGTGTTTGGAAGCAGGTGCTACATCAAAAGAGATGATAAGAAGATTAGAAAATTCGAATCTCGTGTAGACGAAGGAATATTTGTTGGGTACTCATCCACAAGAAAGGCCTACAAGTGTTACAACTTGAGATTAGGTAAGATAGTGGAAAGCATCAATGTAAAGATTGATGAATCGAGCTTAACAAGAAGCACAATACACAAGTTTTTTACGTGGAAACCCAAGTCCTGGGGGTAAAACCACGAAAGCCTTTTATGATAAAATTTGATCCAGCAACAACTGGGGTTACAAATTTAATACAATTTCTCCAGCTCACAAGTTTTAATTAAAAAGGGTTAATCTTTATAGATGGATGTTTCGGGTAGGCTTTTAAGTGTTCAAAACTCTTTCCTATTTAGTATTTAGTTTGTTTGTTTTACATTACAAAACCATAACAAAAGGTAAGGGTTTAAGTAATTTATTAATATTATTTTAATTATCTTATAATGTTACAAGTTTTGTTAGTGTTTTATGTATAGGGGATCTTTGTATAATGTTGGGGTATCACTAGAGTTTTAAGGGTAAGGCATAGAGTAGAATGTAGGCTTAGGGACCAAGGTAAAGGGTTTTGGGGACTTTAGTTAGGTCAACACGGTTGCCACATGCTTTATAGACACGACCATCAAGGTGTGGGGTGCCTAGGCTTTTCTTAGGGTATCATGACCTCTATCAAACGCAAATGACCACTGAAAGGGTCTTTTGGACTCTTGCAACTTCTTCAACCCACCAAGGACACATTATAGGGAAATAGGGCATGGTTGTGGTATTGGGAAACCCTGAAGAAACAATTGGGGAACCAAAAGACAACTTAGGGGTACGTGAACACTCTACAGGGTGTACATGGCTTTTGGCAATGTCCCAAGGGCTCCACGGGCTTCAGACTTGGGCTTGGACAAGGTCAAAAGGTCTCCTTAGACACTGATACATTCTTAACCCTCAGGGGCTCCTCAAGGGGCACCAAGACACACCGACACACACCTGTTGGCATCAATGACAATTTATTCAACAATCTCCCCCTTTGTCATTGATGACAACTTCAAAGCTCCCCCTAAGAATGAGCTTCCTTTGTTCACAAATCTCCCCCTTATAGCAGGCTTCCTTTACCTTCCTTGTTCAACTTTTTCTCCCCCTTTGGCATCAATGGCAAAGGGTACTCTTTGCAGTATTACTTTTCGCCCTATCATGCTGATGTGTTGTTGAAGATGGATCAATTCAATTAGGAGATAGTATGACTCCCATTTTTTCTCGGAGGTACTCAAAAGTCTCTCTTGGGAGAGGCTTAGTAAAGATGTCTGCAATCTGTTCTTTTGTCCCAATATATTCCAACTTGATATTCTTTTTTGTGACTTGTTCCCGAAGAAAGTGAAACTTGATTGGAATGTGCTTGGTCTTGGAGTGCATAACTGGATTCTTGGAGATACTGATGGCAATCGTATTGTCACATAAAATTGGAATTGGCTCATCACATGTCACATGTATGTCTTGCAGAGTTTGCTTCATCCAGAGAATCTGAGTATAACTTGCTGCTGCTGCTATATATTCTGCTTCTGCGGTTGATAAGGACACTAAAGATTGCTTTTTGCTCGCCCAAGATACTAGACAATTGCCTAGAAAGAATGCTGTTCCACTGGCACTTCTTCTGTCGTCAACACACCCTGCCCAATTTGCATCTGAATAAGCTATCAATGTTAGCTCATTTCCTTTTGGATACCAAAGTCCAAAATCCATAGTCCCTTTGAGATATCTGAAGATCCTTTTAACTGCTATAATATGAGTTTCCCTTGGAGTAGCTTGGAATCCGGCAACTTGTCCGACAGCTTGCATCACATCTGGTCTTGAGGCTGTTACATATAGAAGACTACTAATCATTGATATATAGAGCCTTTGATCAACTTCTTCAGATTCATCTTCCTTGCTCAGCTTACAACCGGTGATCATAGGAGTACTTATAGGTTTACAATCTTCCATCTTGAACCTCTTTAACATTTCATTAATGTACTTGGTCTAAGAGATGAAGATGCCTTCTTCACATTGTGATATCTGAAGTCCCAAGAACAAGGTTAGTTCACCAAGTAGCGACATCTCAAATTCATTCTGCATAACCTTGGCAAATTGTTGGCTCAGAGTATCATCATCACTACCAAAGATAATATCATCAACATACACTTCAATAATAAGTATGTTGTCATGGTCAATCTTGATATACATATTGCTGTCTGCAGTTCCCCTTTTGAAGCCTTGTCTCTGCAAGTAACTGCCCAATCTAGAGTACCAAGCTCTAGGAGCTTGCTTTAAACCATATAGAGCCCGTTTCAATCTGCACACATAGTCCTTGTTTGCTGATAGTTGGAATCCTTCTGACTGTTCAATGTAGACTTCTTCTTCTAGTTTGCCATTCAAAAAGGCCGATTTGACATCCATTTGATACACTTTAATGTTTTTAGCACAAGCATAGGCCAATATCATTCTTATAGCTTCCATTTGGGCAACTGGAGCAAGTGTTTCTTCAAAATCTATCCCTTCGATTTGAGCATATCCTTTGCAAACTAATCTTGCCTTGTTTCTGATTACCTGTCCATCTTCATTCAGCTTATTTCAGAAAATCCATTTTGTGCCAATCACATTTTTTTCCTTGGGTCTAGGAACAAGTTCCCATGTTTCATTTTTCTCGATTTGATCAAGTTCTTCTCCCATGGCTTTGACCCAATGTTCATCTGTACTGGCTTCCGCAAAGTTACTTGGCTCAACTGTAGATAGTAGTGAGAAATATACTTGTTCTGGTCTTTGGACTTGTCTTCGTTGTTTTCTGGTTTCTATGCCGGCGTTTTTGTCACCAATGATCAATTCCTGTGGATGATTCTTTTGATACCAATTCTTAGGAGATTTTTGTTGTTCTTGCTGCTGATCCTGTACTTGTTGTTCCTGTGTAACTTTTGGCTGAATTTTTCTATGTTGTTGTTGTTCTTCTTCTTCTATTTCATCATCGTCATCATCTTCTTCATCTTCTTTTTCTTTATCATCGAGATCTTTTGAGTCTTCCTGACATTTTGGCAAGCTCGATTCATCAATCTTTACATTGATGCTTTCCACTATCTTACCTAATCTCAGGTTGTAACACTTGTAGGCTTTTCTTGTGGATGAGTACCCAACAAATATTCCTTCGTCTACAAGAGATTCGAATTTTCTAATCTTCTTATCATCTCTTTTGATGTAGCACCTGCTTCCAAACATTTTGAAGTGTTGAACATTAGCTGTTCTTCCCGTCCATAGCTCATAAGGAGTTTTATCACTGTTACTTCTGAGCAATCCTCTGTTCATAATGTGGACTGCTGTATGTACTGCCTGAGCCCAAAATTTTTCGCTTAGCTTAGCTTCATTGAACATAGTTTTGGCCATTTCTAACACTGATCTGTTCTTCCTTTCTACTACTCCATTCTGCTGAGGTGTGTTGGCAACTGAAAATTGTCTTTTTATACCATTTTCTTCACAATACTGATAAAATTCATTTGATGTAAATTCTCTGCCATTATCGGATCTGAGACACTTGATTCGTTTACTTGTTTCATTTTCAACTTGTTCTTTAAAGATCTTGAAGCATTCAAAGGCTTCTGATTTCCTGTTAAGAAGGCATACCCATGTCATCCTGGAGTAGTCATCAATGAGCAGCATGAAGAAGTATTCTTCACCATCCAATCCTTTATTCTTGGTTGGCCCACATAGATCGGTGTGGACAAGCTCTAAGGGTTTTGTAGAAGAGTATTCTTTTGTCTTGAAATTGGCTTTCGTAAGTTTCCCATGCTGACAGTGCTTGCAGATAGTGTCAGAAGGCTTTGTAATCTGTGGCATGTTCCTTATGGCTTGCTTCTTGTTGATCTTGACCAGATTATCAAAATGTATGTGTCCCATTCTTCTATGCCATAACTAATTCTCATCTTCTTTTCCTAGGTGACATTTCTCTTCCTTGATCTCGTCCAGAACATATATGTTGTTTGGAGTCCTGGTAGCTGTAGCCACTAACTTTCCTGATCCTTCTTTTCTTATCTTGCAGGTCTTTGAATTGAATGTAAGTTCATGTCCCTGATCACACATTTCGCTGACACTCAACAGATTATGCTTCATACTGCCCACAAACAACACATTTTCTGCTACTGTATATTTGCCGCCAAGATTTACTGTACCTTTTCCAACAACTTTTGTTGATTTGTTATTTCCAAAAGAGACAGATCCTTTGTCTTTTTCAAGAAAAATGAAAGCACCTTTGTTACCTGTCATATGTCTAGAACAACCACTGTCAACATACCATTTGCTGCTACTGGTTTGAGCTTGAGCTTGAAGAGCTATCCCACATTCATGAATATTCAGATTGTTCTTTTGTCTTATCCATACTTTTCACTGGTCACCCCGTTTGATTGGTTGATACCTGTTTAATGCCTGTAGGAGGGACTGTCATTCTGCAATTCCTGGCTGTATGCCCGAAGTTGTTGCATTTATGGCATTCAACTTCAGAATCCAAAGGAGAAAAACTGTTGTTGTTTCGTTGTCATCTAGAATTTTCATACCTGTTTCTGTTTTCTACATATCTTCCTTTTAAACAATTCATAGCTTTATGCCCAAATATTCCGCAAGAAAAACAATAACCATAAAAGGGATATTCATACCTGGGAACAAATGGTCTTCTTGGAGGTGTTGCCCATCTGAAACTTCGATTTTCAACTGGAGTCCATTCTGAGGTTGGTTGTCTAGGTTGAAATGGTCTTCTTAAAGGTGCTGTCAATTTAACATGTTGATTTTTCAACTGGAGCCTGTTCCGATTGTTGTTTTGGCTGATATATGGGTACTTCCTAGATGACAGGGTCCTTGATAACTTCTGGTTTATCTTCAGCTGTCTTTGAACTTGAACCTTCATCATTATGCTTCTTATAACCAAGACCTGTTCTGTCGAGGTATGGCTTTTGATTACTGATGATCTGATCAAGTATCTTGGAACTGTTGTCATGGCCTTGAATCACATTTTTCTTTTGTAGTTGAGTTATTAGAGTCACTATCTCCCCCATTAGTCTCTCACTTTCATTCATACTTTCTTCTAGTTGTTTTCTGAGATTGTCTTGAATTCTTTTAGCTTCTTCTAATTGAATAGTTAGACTTTGAATGAGTTGATTTGCTTCTTCAGATATTTGAGGTCTTTCTCGTAACTCCTGTATCTCCCCTTTAAGTAGTTTATTCTTTTTCCTTTCTCTTCTTAGCTCTTTCAAAGCACTTATCAATTCTTCCTCAAGGTCTACTTCACCTTCTGAATCGGATTCTTCTTTGTTTTCGGAGATTTCATCTGAATCTTTTGAATCAACAGCCATGAAGAGTACCCTTTTTGATTCGTTATCACTGCTGCTGTCCGAATCACTATCACTATTTGAGTCACTGTCAGAATCTTCATCTGATGAGCTGGTGTTTCTTTTAGAGTAGAGACTTTTCTTCTTTGCAAACCTTCCATTTTTCTTTCCTTCGAAGTTCCTGTATTTCTTATGTTTCTTGAAACTGTCATCGCTATTAGAGTCTTTTGCATAGGGACATTTTGAAGCAAAGTGACCTATTTTACCACATGAAAAACACTTAAGAGGTAGCTTACCTTTGTACTTACCTGTGCTTCTTTTGAGCTTTCTTACGAAGTTTGTTGTCTCCTCATCATCTGAATCATCACTAAAGTTGAAGTGTTATGCTGTCTTTGATTTGGATTTTATTTCTGAATTGTCCTTCTTGGCGTGTTGTCTTTCATTGCTTTCTTGGAGGTAACTTTAAAGGCTGCTTCTTTTCTATGTGAGTCTTCATCTTCTAATCTCATTTCATAAGCCACAAGTGTCCCGTGTAGTTGGTCTACTGTCATGGTATCCAAGTCAGTCCTTTCTTCCAAGGCTGAGATTTTAGGATTGAATATGTTGGGAAGCGTTCTTAGTATCTTTTGAACAACAACTGATTCTTCAATCTTTTCACCCAGGCCTCTGATAGTATTTACAAGTTCATCAATTCGAAGAAAATAGGTTGCAATGTCCTCGTCATCCTTCATCTTTAGATGTTCGAATTGTCCTCTGTAGGTTTGGAGTTTGGCTTCTTTGACCTTTCTGTCAACTTCGTAGATTGTCTTGAGCTTGTCCCTCATTTCCCTAGTAGAAGTACAATGCATGACTTTGACAAAGACCGATTCATCCAATGCACTCGAAATATGGTTCGTGGCTTTTGAATTCGTATCATAACGAGGTAAGTCAGCTGGATCTGTTGGTGGGGGTGTTGGTACTTTATATCCATTTTCAACTATTTGCCATACTTGTACTCCTTGAGCTAGTAGAAAAGATTTCATTCATATACTCTAAAAGGTATAGCTCGTCCCATCAGACATGGGTATTCCATTTTTACTGTGCTTGGCAAACTTGCCCATAATTTCCTTCCAGTGATTAGACTGTTCTTGAAGGAACCCGCTCTGATACGAATTGTTGAAATACTGAGAGGGGGGTGAATCAGTATTTGCCAATAATCATAAAATTTTAATCAAGAGCAAGTTGCTAATCACCAATCATAGCAGCATATCATCGACAACTACCTGTCCGTCTCATTTCTCTATGGGATTACTCCCATACCTGGCTAAGAACCTGGACGAGTAGAGGTACTTGGGTGAGAGCAGGGTAAACATCTCCATGTCATCTTTCCCTCTCAAGGAGGGACACGTTCTCTTCCACTCCAAGTCTTCCATTAAAGTATTCAAACTTTATCCTGGGAAGAGGCTTGGTGAGAACATCTGTAGTCTGGTCATCTGTCGGAACATACTGTAACTCGACTGCACCTTTCTGCACCATATCACAAATGAAGTAATACCGAATCTCTATATGCTTTGACTTGTCATGGAATATAGGATTAACTGATATCTGCACACAACTCTGGTTATCACAATGAATCATGGTTGGCTTTGGAATTTGGCCAAATAATCTTGCAAGGAGTTTTCGAAGGCATATTGCTTCTCGAGCTGTTGTAGTAGCAGCCATATACTCGGCCTTTGCAGTTCTGAGTGCTACTGAGGTTTGCTTCCTACTACACTAGAAAATTACTGCAGAACCTAGACTGGAGCAAACATCCGGAATTACCCTTCCTATCTACAGCACATCTAGCCCAATCTAAGTTTGAAAAACCCCTGCAATCTCAAGTCACATTCTGAATCATATCTCAAGTCATATCCCATAGTGCCACAAAAGTACATCAAAGATCCAATCAACTCGTGATACATAGGGGGATCAATCAAATCTGAATCTGAAGCAGAGTCTCTCAGCTTCTTTAGATTTGCATCCATTGGTGTGCCCATGGACCATAATCAACTCCCTCTTCGCTGGCGTGTCCTGTTCTCTCTGCATCTGAGCATCACGCTCCCTCTCTGGAGCTATCTACAGAGCGTCCTGCTCTCTCTACATCTGAGCATCCTACTCCCTCTACATTTGAGCATCCTGCTCCCTCTGCATCTGAGCATCCCGCTCCCTTTGCATTTGAGCATCTTGCTCCCTCTCTGGAGCTATCTATAGAGTATCCAGCTTTCTCACTTTGGGTGCCAATCTGAGAACCAACTTTCACATAGCAAAAGAGCACATTTCCTTACTAAAATGTAAGTATCCAACCTGGTGACGACCAGGTACATCAAGAATCCTCTCAACTGTTTGTCTGAATCAACCAGCAACGCCATCAGTGTAGCCAGAGACTCACAGTCATCATGCTGGATCTGCTCAGGATATCAACTGTGTTCTTCCATAACCTAGGAAGATCTCATCAGGCTTCTACCACACAATCAATAGGCCAAGATCCTCAACTCAAGGGCTAACTCCCTCTTAATTGCTGGAGGGTGAGATGATCTCATCTCCATAGGATCTATCAGCTCCTCATCCTCGATCTTCAGGTCAGATCCTCTGGGCCTGTGGGTCATGTATCAAATATAATTGGATGTGTAAGGTCGTTGTCTGTTTGCATGACTTCCATCTAATTAATTTTTCTAGGAGTCATCCTTCTAGGTTGAGAATCATGCTCCTAAAAGCTTCCTGCCTTCGATTAAACTGAACATCATTGGGATTCATGTGTCCATCACTTGTTCATCGGAACAAGTCTCACCATACTTTTCTTGTAGGCCATATCATATGGTCTTTTCCCTACAAGTCCAATCCCGTCAGATGGTTAGCAACATACCATAACCAAATTTAATCAATCGTTCACAAATGCTTCAACACAACATATATATGGAACTATCTGGATGTCCGATATCTCCGTTAGAACATACTACCAAGAGTTTGTACTACTCTAAGCATGTTAGAAGGAGATAGGTTCATAAAAATTGTGTAGCATTACTGCTATTTAACCAATCATATACATAACAAATGCTATATGAACCTATTGTTCATCAATAAAGGAACTAGATCACATTGCTCTACATCCTTCCTAATTCTAGGAATTTAGATATGCATACAAATTGTTATGGAAACATATTCAAAGTTAACAGATCTAATCTATAAGATCAATAAATCCAACTACTTATCTTTTATTGTTTTTGTGGGTGGGCTCCCACTGCCTCCTTGTGGGAACCATGAGAGTCCTTTGTTCTTCATTTTCTTGCTAGGAGATCATCGCATTCTGGATCTTCATAACATCACCTCAACATACTAGAAGACCTTTACTGAATCCACCAAGATTTTTCTTGCTTTGGCATCATTCTTTCTCCATTGAGACTTGTCATCTTCTGGTTATGGTTTTGGGACCTTCTTATGACGAACTTCAAAAGATCATTTTCTTCTAATATGGGAAGAACCCTAGACTTCCAAGAAATAAAATTGGAAGCCCCATCAAGTTGATCTTCAACCTTCATTCCAATTATCTTGACTGCAAAACTGGATCAGAAACCCTAGAAGGAGCTAGGTCAAAAATGAAGTTTGGAATCTTGCAAAACTGACTCCATAGGAAAATGTGCCCTAGCAAGGCGATTTGAGAGAAGGTAGGGTCGAGCCAAATTTGTGGAGGGAACAACACAAAACTTGAAACCCTAATTTCTGCAGTAACTACAACAACTGCAGAATTAGGTCAAAAATTGAAACTTCTAAGAACTGGAATTTTCCTTCACTAAAAGATGCGCCTTCCCTAGGGCGAAATTTCTAATGCTCTTTTCAAGTCAAATTGATGAGGGAAGGCCACGAAAAGTGAAACCCTAGTTTCCGACAATGGCTTCTTCTAGTACTGCTTTGATACCATGTTAGAATTTATAGCAGCATAACCAGGATCACTAAAAGAATGGCAAAGCATAGGATCCAAATGAGTGTGGAGCTCGTTTAACCATGATGATAAGAACAATCATCTCCCAACCATAGACAAAGCTATTTGTCTCCCCCGAACTCATGCCTTCCAATAGAGAACGATGTACATCCAAATAGTAGTAGCGCAAACCCAAGAAAATAAGAGAGAAACTTCTCTAATAGTGGAGAATCCCAAAAATCAGTCTCCTAGTTGCAGTAGCGAACCTCTCTTGACTAGAGCGAACTTGCTTGAGTGAATGACCAAATGAGAGGTCAAACTCTCTATTTATACACATCAAAAAGTGACTTTTTCCCTTACAGGGCCAACCTGACTTTCCTTAACTGGGCCGACCTGACTGGGGCAGTTCAACCCATTGTTTCTGCCCACTTTTTTGGGGCAGTTTACCCACTTGGCCAACTTGTCTTGGGGCAATACAAAAATTACATTTAAGAAATCTATTCTTTGTAATTTCACCTCAAGGTTTGCATTGATTCCTTAAAGGGTTTTACATGATCAAATACATTGATATCTTCTCTCGTAGGAGGTACAAGAATAATATAAACATAATAGCTTCCGAAGTTGCACTATTTCCAACAACGACAGAATCAAATAAACACATTGCTATATAAATATGAAATACAACTAATATATAAGTTGCATAAGATGTCAAATGGGACATCATGATCACATATCGACACTAAATTGAAAATTCTGAAATCTATTCTTGATAGAATGATAGAAAATCACATCAAATGTATCTCATGAGCTGAATCGTCATGACTCATGAAGCATCTAGATACTACAAAGTACAATGATAAATAATAGGAATCATCGATTCCCTCTACCCCTTTTATGGGCAAGGGGCACCACTCTTCCTCTAGAAGTAATATGTGGTCATGGAGGTGCTCTGGATGAGCTTGGGGTGGAACTGGAATCTCCAATTGCTTGGGATGTAGTGGAAGGTAATGGGGCTAAGGTGGGAGCCATTGTGAGCTGTCTCCTCCCAATCCTAGCTGTATGTCTCTATGGAGGTGGTGGCATTGGCTGCACTGCTATATCAGCCTCCTCCTCATCCTCGGGAAGTGGAACATCCTTCTCCTCCCCCTCCTCCTCCTCCAACACATCTGCATTGACATCCTCCTCTTCCTCCAACCACTCAGGTGCCTCCTCCATCGTAGGATTCTCTATCTCGACCCTCCATTTATTGGTAGTGTCAATCTCATCCAATGCAATAACATTTTTGTTGGGTACTTTTTCAATCTGCTTCACCTGCAACCTTAGATTGTAGTAGACATAAACCATGCCATTAAGGCGCTCAATATCTAACATGTATGAGAGGCATAGTTAAAGGGTGATGATAAATTCAAAATTGTAATAAATTAAAATTTAAAATGAATAAAATTATAAACAATTTAAATTTAAATTTTGATTCTTGAACATTTCTAACTTGTTGTGCTTCTTTGAGTGTATCTTTTCAAAGACACTCCGGTTGCGCCTCTTTGAGTGTATCTTTTCAAAGACACTCCGGTTGTGCTCACACCCTGAAGAGCTGTAAGTTTGACTTAGCACTCTAATGGCAAGTTTTTGCAACTCTGGGACTTTGCTACCATGGTATGTCCATCACACATCTACAATGACAACAAAGAAAGGAAAGACCATGAATTAAATTTCCACTAAGTACAAATAGATAGAAATGAAAGAGTAAATACTAACACATCTACAGTGACAACAAGGAAAGGAAAGACCATGAATTAAATTTCCACTAAGTAACAAATAGATAGAAATGAAAGAGTAAATACTAACACATCTACAGTGACAACAAGGAAAGGAAAGACCATGAATTAAATTTCCACTAAGTAACAAATAGATAGAAATGAAAGAGTAAATACTAAAGACATTGAATTTGAAAGTTCTAAACAAATTGAACTTGAAGGTTGATCTTTGAAGCTTACTTGGCATCCTTCTGGATCTATCTTGGGTAGCCATGTCATAACCAAAATTGCCATTTTCCATTCTATAGATCTCCATTTGTTTGGAAATCTCTGAGTATTCAGAGGGAGTTAACACCAGCCTTTGAAGAACACACTGGAGAAATCCATACATGACCTCAACATCAAACTAGAATCCATATGCATAAGAGAATGCGAGGTTGAGGTAGAGCTTTGTTGCGTGAATGGGACGATGGAGAGTATTATTCCATCGTTCACTAATCACAGCCCATAGCTCAGCTCATCTGGTGAATCCCTCCTCCCCTTTGTCCTCATAGTACCAATGGATAGCTTCCTTGGTGCTATCCATGGAAGAAGGGTACTCGTACCTGTACGCAGGTGTGAGTGCAACCAGAGTGTCTTTGGTGCTATCCCTTTGTGGGCTCTGTTACGCAATACTAGTATCTGCTCACTTTCAGACATTTGCCTAGGGATAAGGGTCGTCTTTTTTTATTCTTCTTTAGGGCTTGGATGGGGGTATTATCAACACTTTCTGAGAGGTGGTTATGGTCAGACCCTTTGATCCTTCCTCTAGGAGTACTATGGCTTAGTGGCATTGCTGACTACCTCATTCTGGGGCTTGTAACCCTGAGGTTGGTCACTGGTGTTCGTGGCTCCTGGGGGTAGGTCACTGGGTCACATGACGCCTACTTGTTTTCCGCATAGGTGACTGTATTTCAGCTTTGAGGCACTTGCCTCTTCCGGTCACTCTATGCACCCATCCTGGCCCCTTTCCAGCAGAGCGCCCTCTCTCCTTGGTGCCTTCTCAATGATGACGTCATCCTTGGTCACCAAGCCCACATGCTTGTAGAGGGGGGACGTTGAGGGTTTTTCAGCACAGTTGGGGTTAGATGGGGCATGGCGATCACCCCCTACTCACTCCACCTTTAAGAGTGAAGCTATTTGTTCAATTTTAGCTATTTTTATTAGTTTTTGGTCACCTAGGGGGGAAATACCCCAGGTAGCCACCTTTTAGATTATTTTTTATTAATTCATGTTATATTTTTACATTGACATTATATTTGGCTTGTCGGCCTAGTTATTTTGTAAAAGTGAGTTGAGAAGACTATAAATAAGCCTCCTCACTTCATTTGTAAATCATAACACATGGGATAAATTACATAATGTTGCTCTTTTACCCTAGATAGTCTCTTGGAAAGTGATGCGCACCTCTTGGAGTAGCTTCTTCTTTGGCTTGTAGATGAAAGTTGGATGTTTTCTAAGGTTATGCTCATGCATGGTGGATGCTATGAATTGTTGGAACAACACAAAGATCAAGTAAGTCTAGTTTTAGCCTTGCTTGGTGAAGGTAGGTGAGTTTCTTGCTTCTTGATGATTGAATGGTGGCCATAGAGCTGCATTTTTTCTGATTAGGGCCTCCTTATCTGCTTTCTATCTTCTTTGCATGGTGGAAAACGCTCCCTAGAGGAGGTTTTCCCTAGTTTGGCCTTGGATCTCTAATTTTGCCCTAGATTAGGCTCCTATAAAGAACCCTAGAGGTTGTTGTAGGAAGCTCTAGTTTAGTAGTCAGAGAAATTTACTCCAAGAGGGAGGCTGGTCACCTCTCCCCTAGCCATAGGGTTTAGGGTTTCATCCATTAAAACCCTAGTTATCAACTTTTATCAAATTTGCTTGCATTTTCATGTGTAATTTTGTATTTTCATGGTAGAATTAGGGTTAGAATTAGGTCTGCAATTTTATGTTAAAACCCTAGTTTTGAGTTTTTGTATTTAGATAGATCTTTCTTTGTTTATTTATTGCATGTACTTAATTGGGTCTGTTTTATATTTTCATCAATAAAAAAACCCTAAAAATATTAAAATTCTAAAAAAAATCTAAAAAATATTAAATCTTTGTAAATTTTGTAGCCCTAAAGGGTTGACTCCTCCTCTTCCCATCTCCTTAGGCCTCACGACCTGCTCTTGTTGCAGCCCTTCAAACCCTCGTTCCTCCTTTCCTTGGCCTCAACCTCTCCTTTCCTCCTCTCACTAGGCCTCACGGCCCTCTTCCTCTTAAGCCCTCGCCTTCCCTTTTAAGGCCTCTGCCTGGTATTTTTAGGCCCTCGCCCCCCTTGTTGCCTCAGGCCTCCCTCCAAAACCCTCGGCCTGCTCCATAAGAGGCTCGACTCTCCTCTCCTAAGTCTGCCATACCCTTGGCCTGTCCTCCTAGGGTCTCAGCCTTGCTTTGGCAACATCCCTTTTCCTTCTTCCAGGCCATCCTTCCCTGTATCTCAGATCTGCAATTTTGGCAACTTGTCACACCATCTTGCTGACCTAAACCTGCTACAAAAGGACATTGAACAGACTGCAAGAGAGGTTAGCAAAAGGTTAGCAAAGGACATCACACTTACAATGTTACAACAAAAGCATTTTACATACTGTTTAACAAGAGTTGGCATAAAGGACTGAAATATTACTGTTTGCATGCTACAGGACTGTTATATCAGATGTAGTCAAATTGTTCAAATCTGCTAGTAGCATTGCTCTTTTGATTATATTTAGCATGGTAGGTATCTTAAAACACTAATTACTGCTCGTATACATCCTTGACTAAGTGCCATTATTTACCGTTAATTGGTTCACCGTACACCCACATTGGATCCAATAGCTTTGGCATTGTGGTGAGTTGAGATTAACCCTATGGCACAAAAAAAATCGAAACTAAACACAAAAGAATGCTTGAATCTTTGAAAAGAATGCTTAAATGAGTTGAATGATCAAATCTTCCATTGAAACTTTGAAAGACAACAAAAAGAGGTATATATAATTGCCATTGAAAATCCTACACTAGATCTAGAAAAACAAACAAGTTTCAAGCATAAAATTTAATATGTACTTGGAAAATGGAGAAGATGGATTGTAGTGAATCCCCACTACACAATTGCTTCGCTAATGGCAATGAGAATCCAGGATTTCCCCTTGTTCTATCAAAGGAAATGGTCACAAACGTTCTTGGAGCTGAATCCCCTTCCTCAACAATGCACAATGACCGCCAAAAATCCAACTCAGCTTTATTTACCAATTTGGGAACATTTTTAATGAGCAGGTCAATATATTCCATTGACTTGCGATATTTTCCCAATATTTTGCGAGCCGATGAATATATCGCAATGTATTCATTGTATTGTAAATACTAAATACTAAATAGTGCACTAAATTGATGCCGATATATTGGCTTCCTTAACATATCGCGAGATATTCGACATATCGACGATATATGTAACTGTGAGAAGATCTTTTGTCGCTAATGTAGGAAAGAATCCTTTGTTGAACTGTAGCTTCAAAATCTTATTATTGTCATTCAACGTACTGACTCCAGTATCATCTAATTGATTGATTAGCATAAGCATAACCATCTTTAGGTGAGCTCCTCATGGTAATCAAGCGTATAGAACCATTCATCAATGAGAGTTATGAATAGGTCGCATGCTTGGACCATTGTTTGCTAGTAGTTTCAAAATGCCGACTTACGTTTGCCATCATGTAAGGGCTTGATATTATGTGGTTCCAGAAGTGGATGGGTTTGGAAGTAGGCTTTTGAGTTTGACTAATATACATGTCTTTTTTCTCACCATTAAGTGTGCCATCAAATGGGGGGATGCATATTTTAGTAGTTGAATGAAGGTTGTTGTATAGGAATTTCTTCTCATCCTAGCAACTGCTGGAACATTTTCAAAAAATCCCGTGCGTTGTGATCCATTGAAAGTCTTTTGTACTCTATCATTGTTTTGGTTAGCAATATTTGTACACATCCCTAATCATGATTGAGAATGCGGGTGCCTAATAAGCACATAGTTGCGTTTTAGCATTGAGCTTCGTTGGGTTGAAATCAAAATCAAGTTTTCTCACAATTCTTGTGCTAGCATCTAGGCAAAGGTCAGAAATGCCTTTTACAGCTTCCTCTATTGTTGCACTTGAGTGTTCGGTGTGATGAGCCATGGTAAGTAAAGTGTGTGGTACACCTATTGCTTATTAGGGATTTTGTCTATATGCTCTTATTTACAAAATAAGAAGATACTTCTAATAACTTGATGCAAGGAATTAGTTACAAATAGTGAACCCCACTAAAAATTTAGTACTTGATAATCCCCTTTACAGGATTGTAGGACTTATTTACATAGTAATTGCCCTTTAACATTTTAGTGGTTTGTTTAAAGATATAATAACAATAGTTTAAAGGGGTATATTCCTTAAGAATATGCTATATTAAATCTTTTTATTTTCAAGAACCAAAGTAAAGACATGTTTTTCCCACTGTTATGCACCTGCTCTTGAGTAGTGAGTCAGTGACTACCGAGGAAAGAGGGAAGGTTGTGCTTGAAGGGCTTGTGCTTAGAACTTCCATGGATGGATTTGAAGAAAGTATAGGGGGTCTTCAAACTTCCACTCACTTGAAAACTATTGAATTGATCAAGTTTTCTTGAACTCAAGTTGGACAATTATGCCCCTTGTAAGATGCTAGGCAATGGCTACATTTTGGCGAATCCTCTCTCTTCATGTGACATCAACAATTCATTACAAATGGTCTCAGAGGTTTTACAAAGATTTTGCAGACATCCTTTATGGTCAACAAAATAGAAACCAAATAGTTTGATTAAAGGTGCTAGAATAGAAACCTTGAGCAGCACAAGAAGTATAGAAATGTTGGCCTCATTAAAAAGATGCTGAAACAAAGATCTAGAATGCAGAACTAATCGGATACAAGAATTATTAATATCAATTGATTGGGTCAATGGAGGAGCAAGTTGATAAGATAAGATAAGATAATGTTATTAATGCCCATCGAATGACCACAAAAGTAGGTCAATGGGACTAACAAAGTACATCTAGTGGACATACAATATGGGAGTGGGAGAGCAACTCATAGATCAACCATTGTTAAAAGAAAAATGATAAAGAAATAAGTGCCTAACAGGGAACAAAATGCTGTAATCTAACAGTCTAGCAAAATGGTAAGATAGTGTGAGTACAATGATACAATAATAATGGTGGATACTGGGGTGTCTCGGTGTTGAGAGAGAAAGAGAGAGAGAGAGAGGATTCCAAGACAATTTGGATTTGGTGCAAGAGGGCACTGAGATGCAGGCTCACTGTTGAAGTCGTTTACCATTTTGAAAGGGCTGATGCAAATGCGGATGGTATTTTTCAAGGAATGACTGGTGTTGGGGGGACCCTATTGCAGGATCATGGAGATAGCATAATATTGAAGGTACCCTTCTCTCCTACCTTCCCAAGTGGTGGGGAAAAAAATCCTTTATAGAAATTTCATTGCTTGGCTGAATCTGAGGGGTAGTTTGACTGCTGGATGGGGTTTGGCTTTGGGTCTGTCTAAAATTTAAATAGATATCTTAAGTGCTAGATTTGGGGCACATAAATTTTCTCAAAAGCACAAATATGTATTTTCTAAACTCTAGACTTGTATGTACAGTGCACACACAGATCCCCAAGAATGAAAGAATATAGGGTCTTTATTGAAAAGACCTTGCTTGGCTGAATGCCACCTTTTGCAACTGAAAAGAATATAAGTGTAAGGAGTTACAAATCCAAGTCCAACTACCACCAATGTGCCTTGGTTACAAATATAATTGCGCCGAGAGGACAGCCCAGTATGGGAGACATCTTGTAATGTGATGTAACGTTAGTAAAAAGTAATAGTGATAGTGAATATTATGGGAGAGATCTTGTAACCTGATGTAACATTAGTAACGTTAGTAACATGTCGGCCAAAAATAATAGTGATAGTGAATATTATGGGAGAGATATTGTAACGTGATGTAACGTTAGTAAAATGTAATAGCGAGAGTGAATATTATGGGAGAGATCTTGTAACGTGATGTAACATTAGTAACATTAGTAACATGTCGGCCAAAAATAATAGTGATAGTGAATATTATTGTTACTAAAAAATAATTAAAAAAATTCATGTCGGCTCATAAAATAAAAGATTATGGAAAGTATTTAAAAAAAATCCATGTTGGTTCATAAAATAAAATATTATGAAAAGTAATTAAAAAATAGATGTATTTTTATAAAACCAGCCTAGATCCAAATCGTAGGTTCTATCAAGCGCCGAGAGGGATCAAATTTCCCGGGGTGCAAACCTGTCTTTGAATAGCTCCTTGAGTGCAATACCTGAGCCACCTAACCCTAAGCTCTAAAGTCTCTAGTTTAAGTCTCATATTTACTTTTACTTTGTATTATTCTTTTTTGTTTATGGCGGACATAATATTTATTACTTTTTACTTTGTATTATTATTTTTTGTTTACTTTGTATTATTTTGTTACTCGACAAACTCGACAAACACTCTAAAGTCTCATATTTACTTTTTACTTTGTATTAAAAGTAAAAAGTAAAGTCTCTAGTTTAAGTGTCATATTTACTTTTTACTTTGTATTATTCTTTTTTGTTTATGGCTGACATAATATTTACCACCTAATCCTAAGCTGTAAAGTCTCTAGTTTAAGTCTCATATTTACTTTTTACTTTGTATTATTCTTTTTTGTTTATGGCCGACATAATATTTACCACTTAATCCTAAGTTCTAAAGTCTCTAGTTTAAGTCTCATATTTACTTTTTACTTTTTACTTTGTATTATTCTTTTTTGTTTATGGCCGACATAATATTTATTACTTTTTACTTTGTATTATTCTTTTTTGTTTAATTTGTATTATTTTGTTACTCGACAAACACTCACATGTTACAAGATCTCCCTCATACTGGGCTGTAGAGTGCCTCTCAGCGCAATAAAAACTTAAAACTTAAACCCGGATCTATCAATCAAGAGAGATCAAATTTCTTGAGTTTAAATACACCTCAAGAAATTGGATCCCTCTCGGTGCTTGATAGATACGGGTTTAAGATGAATCTATGCTGGTTAACCACCAATCCTTCATGTTGTGTACACTAACATCAAGTGGACTATAAAATACGATACATGACGAGCATGATAGACATACAGTACAACCATAAAGTGCTGATTAGAGATGCTCTTGGGTTGTAGTGCAATTTATCTGATTAGCCTTGCTTTTGTAGGTCCCATTTTCAAGATTATTTGTTCTCTTTTTCCCAAATCCAAGCTATCTTCTAAAACTATGAACACCATTTAAGACATGGGAGGATCTAAATAAGATTTCTTTATCTAACTTGAGGTTGTAACAGGTTCCTACAGGGAAGATTTGTATTGGGATTCTTGGCATTTCTGGTGCTTTAAACTCAAGTTGAAT
Source organism: Larix kaempferi (assembly GCA_027924585.1). Classification (NCBI taxonomy): domain Eukaryota; kingdom Viridiplantae; phylum Streptophyta; class Pinopsida; order Pinales; family Pinaceae; genus Larix; species Larix kaempferi. The sequence continues at coordinate 10,393,714 of BSBM01000560.1, forward strand.
AAGTGATTATCAGATCTGGCTAACTTCGCTTATATATACCTGAGACTCAAGTTGAACAAGTGAACAGATCTGGTTAAATTTGTTTATATGTATATATCACATACACGTCATTTCTGCTTTCATTGTTCTTCTTGCTCTGATGATGAGTGATGAAATTTGCTTGAAACATTAGCCCACGGCACCTCCCACACAGTACTATTCCAAAACTATTTCAACTTGTGGAGGAGTTTATCTATTTCTATTCTTTGCAACGTATTGGTGTTTGATGACATTTCTAGTAGCTGTTTGAATTTCAATCTTTAGATTCCATTTAACATCCAATTTCATTTTTTTAAAATTATTTGTGTTATTGAATATAGTTTGGAGAATTCCTTACTTTAATCTATTCACTATTGAAAACTTCAAAGGTTGCCACTACTAGACCTTATAAACGACCATCTGTATCCTTTTTTAGCACTTCTTTCATAGGACATGAATAAATATTTTGTGGCATGTGTTTGGTATATCTTCAAATGACATTTTTCAATATTCTGGCACATTTCAGTCTAGAATTCAAGTTGTTTATGTGGTTTTTGCAGATATTTGCAAGATGCATTCAAAGTACCACTTGTAATACAACTCACCGATGATGAGAAATGCATGTGGAAGAATCTTACTGTTGAAGAAAGTCAGAGACTTGCCCGTGAAAATGCCAAAGATATAATTGCATGTGGTTTTGATATTTCAAGGACATTCATATTTTCTGATTTTGACTATGTTGGGGGGTAAGTTTAATTTGGCTTCAGTAATATATGCTCATCAAAACAGTTTTTATCTGACACTTGTCCTTTATTCTCTTATAGTTTTTTTTCATGACTAGCTTAGTTATGTAGACTTTTATCGACCCATTAAATCTACATGTTTTCAATAAACACTAATTTTACAGTCCTTGTTAGACGCAACTAACTAAAATATGGCAATAAAATCATCTCTGCTGATTGGACAACAGAGCTTTTATATTGTACATTATCTCAAAACTTTTTGTGCAAAAACAATTATATTGTACATTAACTTGTAACATTTTGCAAAAAAAGCATTTATAGACTGAAATGCTTTTATTTGACACTTGTCCTGTATTCTCTTGAGTCTTATAGTTTTTTTTCATGACTAACTTAGTTATGTAGACTTTTATCGACCCATTAAATCTACATGTTTTCAATAAACACTAAATTTACAGTCCTTATTAGATGTAACTAACTAAAATATGGCAATAAAATCATCTCTTCTGATTGGACAACAGAGCTTTTATATTGTACATTATCTCAAAACATTTTGTGCAAAACAATTATATTGTACATTCACTTGTAATATTTTGCAAAAAAAGCATTTATATTGTAGATTCTCTTCTAACATTGTGTGTTTGTGAATTATTGATGGCATCATTTTCCCTCAATGATAGTGCAGTTTGATTAGTTGAGGATTTTTGTGACTGTATTCCTGATTTATCTGCTGGAATTCTTTTTTGTTCAGTGCCTTCTACAAGAACATGGTTAGAATTGGCAAATGTGTCACCTTGAATCAGGTAAAGAAAAACGAGTCTCTTTTTTTCTCTAATGTTCATTGTCAATGTTAGTTTTTTTTTTTCCAATTGTGCAGGTTGAAATGTTTTCATACTTTATTATTTTTCTATGTACAAAGAGTTACAAAAGTAGAATGGCATGAAAGGAGGTTAGGAGTTGGAAGAGAGCTTTTAGATATAAACTTTACACACTGTCACATAGTTGCAAAGAGAATAAAGAAGATATTGTCTTATGCAAATGATGAAATGTAAAATGGTATACATCACAAATCTCTCGAAGGAGACAATCAACCAACCAACAAACGTGACTAGTATTAAGTCATTATTCCTCATTTAGGCATCATATCTCTTTCACCCTTTATTAAGTATTGTGACCTATGACACATGGGGACACTCCCTTTGACATCCGTACATGTATCATTTATGATTTATTATCTGTGTTATTGATGGATTGTTATGTATCAGATTTCAAATTCATGATTAATCAATAATTATTAACATGTTACATCACATATAATTGTATTTCAGTTTTCATAAAGTTTAATTTTAATTTTTTAAACCTATGACACATGGGGACACTCCCTTTGACATCCTTACATCATACATGTATCATTTATGATTTGTTATGTATGTTATTGATGCATTATTATGCATTGTATTTTAAATTCGTGATTGATTCAATGAATAATTAATAATTATTACCATGTTACATCACATATAATTTTTTTTTTCAGTTTTCTTATATTTAATTTTTTTTAGTATTTTGGGGAGGGTCCCCTATGTTAGAGACCTTTTCCACTCTGACTTTCCAGAATTTTTGGGTACTTCTACATGTCCCCCAGATGCATTTCCCTGCTCGGTGGAACATTGGGACTAATACCTAATACTAACATCTGTTAATGTACATTGTTATGCACAATGGCTGTCACTATATCAGTTCTGTCTCTCCTTTAACGCTCATATTGAATGCAAACACTTGTTCTCTAAAATCGTAAACTTATCTGGGCCAAACAAATAAAAAAGGATGTCTGCAGTATGATCGTGACTCACAATGATGCAGCTTGAGATCCTTGGGGACACTCCCTTTGACATCCTTACATGTATCATTTATGATTTGTTATGTATGTTATTGATGCATTGTTATGTATCGTAATTCAAATTCGTGATTGATTCAATGAATAATTAATAATCATTACCATGTTACATTACATATAATTTTTTTTCAGTTTTCATATATTTAATTTTTTTTTAAGTATTTTTGCCAGGGTCCCCATGTTAGAGACCTTGTCCACTGTGACGTCCCCTATAATTTCTGGGTACTTTCACATGTCCCCCAGATGCATTTCCCTGCTCGGTGGAACATTGGGACTAATACCTAAAGGCTAATACTAACATCTGTTAATGTACATTGTTATGCACAATGGCTGTCACTATATCAGTTCTGACTCTCCTTTAATTCTCATATTGAATGCAAACACTTGTTCCCAAAAATTGTAAACTTATCTGAGGCAAACAAATAAAAAGGGATATCTGCAGTATGATCGTGACTTACAATGATGCAGCTTGAGATCCTTGCTCTCGATCAGCCATTGAATGTGATGATCATGAATTTCAAGACATTACAAATTCTCCATTTTGTTGTCCATAAGCAGACACGTTGATGTCTTTTGTATGCACTGCATTCGCCTCTCACTTGCACTCCAAAAACCAGCTTTTGATGATGCCCTAGAGTGTGAGATAAAGCTGACTGCATGACAGTTGATGTAATACATGCCAAATCACCAACCACTTGTCTCACCATTGACTCATGTGCAAGATTAGAGCCCGGTGGCCGAAAATTTCAGTCCAACTCCTGAAAATGTATAAGCTGATCTGTAATCCAACTATCAGAGATGTAGTAGCTGATTTCTACTCCTAACTACTGCAGATGTAGAAGGTTGGGGCCTGCCTTAACCCAATAGAGTCATATCCACAAGATTCTCTTATCCGTGAGTTGCAACCCTTGTGGTTGATTTTCACAAAAGGCACTTTTACATCCAGCCATTAATCAACTCGCTAAAATGTATCCCATGGCTGGAATGAAATCAAATGTTTTCAACTTTGTTGTACGGGCAAATGTTCTTTAAATGTTCTTTACATTTTTTACTTACGATTTTTTCTTGTATATGCCTGTTATGACAGTGGACAACGGACACAAACAGGGTAACAACCTTGAAAATCCTGGAAGAGCAATAGCAGAAAAACCCTGAATAAACAGCTCAACCTCCCCCCCATCCCAACAAAATAGTAAAACAACAGTACAAGTATAAATAGATTGAGCTCTCATGATGTGATTATAACCATCATCACTCACACATGAGAGGATTGGATAAGATAGGCACCTTATTTTTAGCAACCACTCAACATGATGTGCCCACTTACCTTTTCAATGCGTCAGTACATGACTTGTACTCACAGGTTACTTCTCACCTGCAACTAGTTGGTTGACTACTCAACCTCACATATTTCACATTACTTAAACAGTTAGATGTGAATTGGAAGAGAACCCTAGTAGAAGTTTGCCAGCGTGAGAACATAGACCTTACATCTGCTGAGCATACAAACACACCCAAAATTGCGTGAGCAACGATATTAACAAAGAGCATAGTGCATACACATGTTTGAAGAAATATTTCACATTTCGGGATTGATTATTTCCAGTTAGAAATTGTAGGCATTGTGTTGGAAAAACATTCCAGATAAAATCAGCGGCATTTTAGATTTGTGCTTTAGTGTTGAAGCAGCCCTAATGCCCGATTTAAAAAATATTCATGAGATAGAGTTGACATTGGACAATCACAAACAAAAGAGGTTCATTGAATGATAAGAGGGCAATGTAGGAATCATCCAACAATGCAGTTACATGACTGCAAACAAAGACGACCAGAGCAGAGAGAAAGATGTGACTGCAAACAAAGACTGGAAGCACTTTGAAAGTGCTTTGAAGGCATCTTGAAGCAGAGAAGCAAAATAGAAGCACACTATTCCAGAGAAGATTCTTGAGATCAGGCTCTATGATAGAGAAGAGCATGCTTCCTGAGGCAAGCGTACAGATGAGATTTTTATCAATTTCCAACAGAAGTAAGCTAGCTATAACTCCAAAGCAATTGATGCATGCTGAGCTTTAACTGTATGACATAGGTCCGCCTTTCAAAAATGGGAGGGTCTTGGTGCGTTTTTTCACCTGTGTGAATGAGGAATGAAGTGACTTTATTTTTACCCCAACAGGGAAGGATTTGAAGAGCTCAAAAAATTAATGGCCCTTAATTGATGGATGAAATTGAAGACCTTCAATGTATCAAATAGGCCCCCATATAATGAAAGTAGGGGTCTAACAACTGAAATGAGTGGGCTAAAGTAGTGGTGGAACATAAGGATCTATTTGTCTTGATAGTGACTACACTAACTCATATTTACTATATTGACATTTCTCATTTCAGTAACTAGCTAAGAGATAAGTTCATTAAGGCAACGAAGTAAATAAGCAAGCCATAACTCAAAAGCAATTGATAAATGCTGGGCTTTACCTATACGAAATAGGTTTTCCTTTCTCAAACTATTGATCTAATGAACTACTAATTGTAAGGCATGAGGTATTAAAATTTAAAAGCATAAAATGTGATAAACAAAGATATTTGTCTTGTGCTTTGACATGCTAACTCATTTTGAACATATTGACTTGTATCATTTTGGTAACTAGAGATGGAATAAGGAAAATGGTAAGTTACACAACGCTATAGAAACCCTTTATCATTGAGGGGATAAAAATAGCAGTAGATTAGTGTTATGGAGTTATGTCATCTTTGTATTTACCTATTTCCATGGCTAATTACAATTGACCATAGGTCAGTGGGACTTAAGAATAAATCTAGTGGAAGTAAAAGAGAGTGGGAGAGCAAAAGCATATACAATTGCTACTATAACAAAAGATGAAATGCAGAAGAGTGATAGAAAAAGCACTAAGTATCTATCTAATGGGAGTACAATATCAGTGCAGAAATAAAACCATGACAAGTAGTAAGAGCAATGTCAAGGTGTGTTGGAACTAGATGCTGGGATGAAGATTTTGAGTGGCTTGATAGAAATGGAAGTTTGTACAACTGGGTAGAGATGAGGTATTTGGAAATGCCCTTTGACTTTCATGTACCCTGAAAAGACACGTTGAATTGCGTATTAACGAAAATTGAAGAAAATCTTAAAAAATGGTTCATTATAATTTTTTCTTTTGTAAAAGATACTTCTTATATTTACCAAAAAATATTTACCTCAGCAACAAGATCAAAGGAAAGCTGAAGGGTATGAGTTTATATCCTCTTCCTTAAGGCAACTAGAACAGTTATGAAATCAGAATAAGCAGTAGAATCTAACTGTTTGGCATCCTTAATCAACAATGACTTTTTTGCCAACAATTGCATATGCACCTCCTCTTTCCACAATTGACAAAAAGCAGTCAAAGAACCGGCCTCATTCTCAAACACATGTTTGCAGCGGGTTTTGCAAAGAAATAATGCTGAAATTCTCACAATGCCATATCCCAACCAGAGAATCTTGAATCCAATGAAGATGCCCTTGAAGAATACTTGCCAGTTGTAACCGAACTAGCTCCCAACAAGACCTTGCAAAAGAGCAAGTGACATGACCACATTGGATGATGCCATGCTTACAGGCTAACCTATCAGAAGGTGCCATTTGGTAGTCCAAGCCAAGCCCACAATTGCCAAATTGTGCAGATTTTAGAATGCCATGGGAAAGAGAGTGATGTGGTCCATAACAGATTCTTGGGGAAAATGGTTGTCTTTGCCTTTCATTTACCCTAGATCAGCAGGCATAAAAGGCAAAACAAATAGTAGTGAGGGAGTTCGACCATTGTGAAGACACATGGAGGTTGGGCTGGATGTTTGCCTGGAGAACAAAGAGTAGAGAAGACATTCCAAAGGTCAAGTTGATGCCAGATTTGCATTGGTTGCAGAGATCAGAGAGTTTGACTTGGAGAGGAGTCGATTGACTGGTTCGTGGGAGAGCATTGAAAGTAGTGGGACATTTTCCACGGTGAATTGTATTTTTTGTGTAATATCTAGAGTGCCTTGTAACCAAGAGAAACATAAATAAAAACCTGAGCAAGGTAGCCATTTTGAAGCTGTAGTTTTTCACAGGATAGGTTTCTCCAAAGTAATTCTTGTGCCTTTTGTTCATGTGATTGCTTTGATTTGATTCTAGTCATAAAATAATAAACAAAACTCAATCCATGTTAAACAAAAGAAGTTATTGAAGCTTTTTCTTGGTTATTGTTTATTTTATTCCACATTAAGATCTGCATTGATGAATCTCTAAGTCCATAGAGCAACTATCGACCAATCATCGTGGACCACATTTTCTCTAAGCTATATGCAACAACACTCCCTTTACAATTATCTAGGGTGCTTGAGAGGAGGGATCTTCGAGCTAGAGGACAGGCAGCTTTCAGACCAAAGCACACAACCATTGATCATATCCTCACTGTCCGAGCAATCACTGAGGAGGCGAGACACCATTCTTTGAAAGTCTTTTGTTACTTTGTGGACTTTCAAAAAGCATTTGACTCAGTTTCGAGCGAGTCTTTGTTTCAGAGGCTTGGAGATATTGCTAATTGGATACTCTCATCATAGCCATCATGCGCTTTTATGAGTCTATCCTTGGTCAAATTCCGCACAACTCATGGAATTTCAGACTTGATTAAGAGTACCATTGGGGTGAAGTAAGGCTGCTCTCTTTTGCCTACATTGTTTGGCATATATATTAACGAATTGGAGTCTTTTCTCCAGGCACATATTCAGTTGAGAAATGGGTGCCTTCTTCACTGGGTTTTGATCTCAATCCTCCTCTTTGTGGATGACATAGCTCTCATGTCCTTCACACTGGAAGGGTTGCAAAGATAGTTTGATGCTTTGTCCATCTTTTGTGATCTTCACCAGTTGATGATCAACTTGGGAAAAACCAAGGTTATGATCTTTAATGGGATGAAGTTATGCCTTTCAGAGTATCACTTTTATTTCTGGGATTTGGAGATTGAGATCACTACAACCTATACTTATTTTGGTGTTTAGTTTTTAGGACCTAGATTTGGTTTGAGGAAAGCCCTTCAACCTCAGGTCGGCAACGAGTATGGCTCCCTAGTTCTCCTGGAGCATCAGTGTTTCCTGAACCATTATCAAGATATTCAGTCCAAGATGGACCTCATGGATAGTCTCATCAGACCCATCGTTCTTTTTGGTTCGGAAGTCCAGGGGCTCTGTTTGTTGGATTCAAACTAGGCCTTGATTGAGAGAGTTCAAATTCTCATGCTTCATTGCATCATCAAATGTAAGAGGACTATTCCCCAGGCCATTATTCAGGCAGAGTTTGTGGCCTATCCCCTTTGGATCAAAACCATCTTTCGATTGGTTTCCCTCTTGCATAGAGTTTGATGATTTGCAAACTCTTTAGTAGGTAGGGATTGCTAACTTTATCTTGTTTACTACTCTTCGGAGGCCATGGCCATCTCTAGTACATTTGGTTGAGCTTGTTGTTGGTTTGTATAGGCCTCATGCCTACATTGGTCGGTAGCTATCTCGATTGACTACCTCCCACCATTTTGGCACTCTCTCGATGCTCCTAGCCACCTTTTGTTGATAAGCAAGAGTTGAATATAATTATTAGAGAGGACATCATTAGAAAGTTTATTAAGGTTAGATGGGTTGATCCTCTGAGTGGGCTAAGTCCCAAAATGGCATTTTACATTGAGGAATTTTTGGAGTTGAGAGATGGCATTATTGTTCGACACTCCTACATGCTTAGACACTGGATGCATGCTCTCCATATCCCCCTTGGGCAGCTTCAGGTTGGTTCTCATTGTTTATGGGTAGAGGCCGATCACCACATGAGCCAGGAAGATAGGATCTATCATCTATGCCATCTTCATGAGATTGAGACAGAGGAGCACTTCATTCTTAGGTGCCCCATCCATTACAAGATCAAAGGACGTTCAGTTTCTTGAACTAGTGATGCTTTGCCCTATAAATGAAGGAGGCCCTTGGTTTTAGATCTTGCTTAAATTTCCCTTATCAACCCCTTCTAGACTTGACCTGTTTGATTATTGATTTCTTTCCAATGCTCCCAACAAATAGAGGCACCAAGAAGTAGGTAGGCATCGATACCACATCATATATTAGATTTGTGAGACCTCGAAAGGGTATTAACGCTCAACGACCCAGACCCTTATGGACATCTCACCTCAGCTTTTGGGATAGCTAGCACCACACTAATAGTTAGGTTACTTCATCCACTTCATCTAGATTATGGTCACGAACTAAGGCACCCATATGGCGAGACATATCTCATACCTTGACCCCCTTCTCTTTCAGACCACCCGACCAATCATCTATTAGGTGTTTCTTTAGTTTGACCTTAGATGGTAGGAGAGAGGGATTCAGAGGATGTTGATCACCCCCCAGGAAAGACAATATCCTAGGAGGGTCGAAGACTCTTGTCCATTGTTGTTCTATTGCACTTGCATGTATTTGCATCATTGCTTTGTTCCGCTTCTCCTTGTTGCCATGTATTAGGTTTTGGACTCTTCTTTATATAGGATAGATTTGCTTATATCATGATTTATTAGGAGTGGCTTTAACACTCCCACTTTGGAATCTCATTGACGTATTTAGCAGTCCCATTGACCTATTTGTGGTCACTTGTTGGACATTAATAAATTTATCTTATCTTATCTTATCTCATAGGCATTAAGACCTATGTTGAGGAGTCTCTAAGGTCACAGGTCTAGGATTATGCATCATACATACATTTCCCATAAAGATATCATCTTGGAACTTTTCATTTAGAATTTCTTTACATAATCAATGCAATATAAAGGATGCAATCTGAAAATTTGCGACATATATAAAATATACAAATATCTTTATACAACAACAACAATAATATAATGAAGCATTAAGGGTCACAACCTTTCACCTCATGACCGTCATTGTATTTATATACCATCACAAGGATCATTATCCTTTATTTATATATATAGGAAAAAATGGGGTTTAAAGAATGTTGTCCTCTTACTTACGAGTATGTACGTAGTTTAGATAGATTGTCTAGTTTTGTAATAAACCAAAACTGGTTTATCAATGGAATATTCAAAATAAATAGGACAAAGAGTTGAAATTTTTTTCAATGTGGTTCACAACCCCGGAGAGGAGTTGCTATGTCCATGAGAAGAATTCACAGGGGGCCCACCCGAAGGGGCCTCACCCCGCCGGCTCTAATTACAAGGCCTAACACGGTGGGGACATCAAGTGAGGCCCTTATACTTATATATCTATGCATAGCCACCTAGGGATTTGACCTCGAGACCTTCTGCTTACAACTCACAGCTCTCAACCACTTGAGCTAACCCATCGGGCATATATATATATATATATATATATATATATATATATCTCAATTCTTTGTCCTATTTATTTTGGATATTCCATTGATGAACCAGTTTGGTTATTACAAAACTACACAATGTATCTAAACTATGTACATACTCGCAATTAAGAGGACAACATTCTTTAAACCTCATTTTTTTCCTATAATACATTAGTTAGGTAAGATAAAATAATTCTATTAATGTCCAACGAATGGCCACAGAAAATATGTCAATGGGACAAAAAGAGTCTAGTCAGTGTAATACAAAGTAGGAGTGCAAAAGCAGCTCCTATTGGAAACAGTGGTATTTCTATAGGTAACAACATTACAATTACAAATCTATTACATCGTTGGAAGTAAATAGCACAATGAGTAATAGAGCCAAAATTGTTGGATCAAATTTTTTACAAACCACATGCATGGGCTTAACAATATTTACATGTGAAATCCTAGTAGAAACATGCATTCACGTGGCAACGACATGGTTAAAGGGATGAGAAGCACTGTGGAATATTATGTGAGGTTCAAGAAACCTCCTTGAAGATGACTGTGATCTTTTGGAAGTTTGAAACCCTCTTTCAAGCATAATATGACCCATTTAGTATGAAGAAGATACTAAAATAGAACTCATTTATGAGGAAAATAGTGGATGTTTCAATGTATACGAAAAGACAACCTAGACGATTGTTAAACTTTCAATGATTGACTCGATATGCCCCCTTGACCAAGTCCCACATGGTCCCCAAGGAGCTATTCTTATTTATGATCCAAGTGAGAGTTCTGCAAACACAAAGGCTTTTCAAATTTGGATGACTAAAGCTAAGTGGCCACTTTCCAAACTTCATATATTCATTGCATTTGCCTCAGGGCATATAACAAAAGGGCGGAATGAGCCTCAAAACATCCAAGCAATAGTAAAACCTTCTTTTAATGCCCTATTGTAATTGATACAAGAAAAGGCTCTAAGACAGGTAGCTCCAGTCCTACTTGAAACTGATCTTTATTTCATTGGTCAATTACTTCGCTACAAGTTGGATTATAACAAGTTTTACCTTGCTGCTGATTCGCTTTATTTGTGATGCATCCATTTGTCACACTTCTTGCTACAACATGTATTCCATTACAAACATCATGAGTTGATAGTATATGTGTAAATATATATTAAAAACTTATAGTTGAATTAGTGTTTTCTTGTTCCTACCCACTGTACTTGAGGAATGGTTTCCTTGCAGTTAATGCTAATCATATATTGCATTTTGGCCATTTAATTTTTTATTTATATGCTAGATTAAGGGCTCTTATGTGAATGTAATTGCAGGTAAGAGCAATATTTGGCTTCACTGGGGAGGACCACATTGGAAAAGTCAGTTTTCCTCCTGTACAAGTGAGTTGCCAAATAATACTCTTGTTCCCCCTTTTCTTTACAGTTGATGGATCCGGAGTATTTTTCTGTTCGATTAAATTTTGTAGAATCAGTTTTTCTGTTCCCCAATGTTTGACATATTTTTAGGACTCCATGCATGGAGGTCACTGGAGATTACCTGTATTGGAGGTTCTTGTAATTTTAATATTTTTTTATACAATATATAATGCAGAAGTTTACCCATTGCAGGCGGCTCCATCATTTCCATCTTCATTCCCTCATTTGTTTGGTGACAAAAATAATCTTCGGTGCTTGATTCCATGTGCAATAGATCAGGTAACTCATATTCAGCATTTGATGTTAGTTGTGTTGTTATTGACTCATTTCTCAATCATATTTTCTTTGATTTGTCAAGTAAGTTTTATTTGTTATGGTTGGCAAGATCGCTATGGTTGCCATTTATGCTTGCTTAAGAGTAAGACAAAAGAGCCCATTGTTGTAGACATCCAAAGTGAAAGTGAATGTTATTACTCATGTAGAGATTGAAGAAGTCATCCATCCACTTTCATTCCTTAATCACTGGGGGGTTGCAGTCCTTTTTTTTAAAGAGCTGTGTTGCCACATGAGGCACCTCATGCAGGCCTTTGCAATGAAGGCCTATGAGCACAAATATTGTTGTGAAACCATTTTGTCTAATATATTGTGACCAGAATGTGGACAATAGTTTGATTAAGCACCGCTAAGATATACTGATTCAGGAGTCATTGACTGGAAACGGCAGAATAAAATTGGTGTTCCCACTAGATTCTAGAAATCCTTAACTTCTACTTAAATGTTTTCAGTGAGTTGATTACAAATGCCATAAATGTGAATCAAAGTGATTTATTACAGATCAAGCTGTTTGGCATTAATTTTCCATGTTCCCAAGGTGCACAATAGACAAATGAAATTCTTTTGCGAAAAATAAGTAAATATTGAAGATCTCTGTTTTATATATTTAGCTGACCTAACCCGTGGCTTACATAGAACTTTTGAAGGCTGATGCTTCCCTGAATGGGTTGAACTAGAGGAGCAATGTACTCAAATATTAATAAACACAGGTACATGATGGGTGAACTTAACTAAATGTTTGATAGTGATCCTCATTTTCTGCATGATGCATTTCACTTCACTTCTATGAGGGAAGATGTTCAGAGTCAACTAAATCCCTTGGTCATGTTTTATGAAATCAAACACTTGGAGGTAAACCTTAGCAAGACACGACCTTTTGCCTTATTTTAGGAATGCCACATGGCCTAATTGAAATTGAATTGGTCACAAACTTTATTACATCATTACTTTTTTGGGAGTGCAGTTAGCCATTACTGAATAATTGTTTTTGTCTTCTAACTAAGAGGAAATGATTATTGAAGTACCTGTAGTTAGTTAATAGCTAATTCTCCAACCATTGTGAATATTGTATAAGACATGTGGAAGATGAAGGAGGTGGTTGTTCATCACAAGGCTTAGTGTGAGTATTAGTCCCCTTTGTAAATTAAATTTTTTTCTTGAGATTAATGCCACGTGCATATGAAATTTCATATTAATAATGCATACTTATAATCTGTTGCTATATACCCATATTTATAAAGTATACTCATATTGTGCCCATGTATGTGCTTGGTTAGAGTTAGATATATATATACCTGTGTTGCATGGGTACCCGTACCGGGGGGTCGGGTACACTAACCTGTACCGAGTACTTGGGTACGTGAAAGGTACGTACCCGACCGTACCCAGCCATACCCAGCCATACCCAGCCATACCCAGATCAGACCTCATGTACCCAGGACGTCATTCATGAAATTTGGGTACTTGCACGCATTTTCGTATGCCGTACCTCATGTTTGGGTATGCCGGGGGTACAGCCGGATCAGTTTCAGTCAAGTTTGGAATCCGCCGATGTTAGGGGGTCAATTTGCAATGTTTAAAAATTAAAACTTCAATAAATAATTTAATAAACATTATTACAATAAATAAGAAGTGAACCCTTACCTAAACCCGGGTCCCAAACCTTAAGTTTTAACATTTCATTGCTCAAGCGGCGCCTTCATTCAAGAGTGATGCCTATCTATAGAGCTTGCTGACAGAGAAACTTAGTGATGCTGATGACATTGATCCTGAGGATGTTGATGACATGGCTTGAGGAAGCCAAATCAGCTATCTTGTTCATTGTTTACTGTTTTGAACTTTCATTTTCATGTCTGGAAATGCCATTAGGCAAATTTTGAATGTAGTATGACAATGAAGTTTGAACTCATGGAGTCATGGACATATAATATTATTAATTATATAACTTCTAGTCTTCCACTTGATATCTACTATGAGTCTATGATTTATCAAATTTATTATTTTATGTTTCAAATTTTCAATGTGAATGTTCATATGAATCATTGAATTTAGGAATATGCATGTATGATGTGACTGTGACATATATATATATATATATACACACACACACACACAGTACCCCCGACGTACCCAAGTACCTTGTTTTAAAAAGTAGCGTCCCCGTCCCCGTCCCCATCCCCGTCCCTGTACCCACGTTTCCTGGCAACCTAGATATATACTTTTCTCATATCCCCTTATCTATTCTCTTCATATTACTTTGAATTCCAAAGCCCAAAGAATTATCCAATTCAGGGGTAAACCTGATATTGCAACATTTGTTGTTGGCAATATAAAGTTTACATGGAAAATTTCAATAACCAGAGATGGAAACAGTTGTTGCAATGAGTTGATTTGATGTAGCTCACTTGAAATGTCAAGCTCCAAAAACATAGGGGTACCCAGAAATATTGCAACGACAATTAATACCAGTGGTAATTTTCATTCATCGAGATCAAGTCTGCTAAAGTGTTGGAAGCGGAACTGCCTAGTGTGCAATTGTCCTAGTCTAACCATTTGTAAGAGCAACTGTTTTACCTGGAATCGTCCAGACTTACAACTGCTCAGAGTACTACTTCAATCAATTGATTGGAGGGAAAGGTGTCTCAGGAAGTGAACATTCTGATCTGATTGACGGGGTTTCCAATTTGAAAATCCGTCATACAAGGATTTTCTCTTTGAGTAGAGTTTACATGTTTCTGGAATCAAGTTATTGAAGACATATTAGTACAAGAAGTGATGACTAAGCATCTATAGTGCAAGTGGAAATGTTTATGGTGTACACCTCCATGCTAGCTTAATGATATAGCAAATTGGAGCAGCTAGAGGCCAATACGTAACAATGAGTTGGACTTTAAAGGAAAATATAATGCATAGAATAAAGATGACATTATAAAGGAAAGATGTAAATATTTGTAGATTCAAGCCTTATCTCTAAGGATGAAGAGCTAAGAGGGCCTTAAGATAAGTTCGTTTACAATTCATGAGGTCTAGGTGAATTTCTAAACAACAACAAAGTATTCAATTACGTGTTTGTTAGTGATTGCGTGTTCAATTATGAAGGTGAGTTTGTTAGTGATTTATTTTCTAAGTTGTCTTGACATACATATGGGAGGAGCTAAGTGCAAGTGTTGATTCGAGTCTTGTGGAGAACAAGGAAGGAAGACCTTGTTATCAATAAAGGGGGAGTTTTGATTGCACATGCTTCAGGAAATTCTACTAAAGGCAACAAGCATTGCATACAATTTGTTGGAATAGTAGTGATGCAACATATAATGACCCATCATTGCTATACTTTGGTACATTATTTTACTCACTATTTAGTGTTAATTCTGATATACTTTGGGCAAAAAACATCCAGTTCTGTTTATAACAATGTTCCACCAAGTTTCTGGGATGCAGGGACATGGGAGCGGGCAAATCCAGAAGCAGCCTATATAGAAGTTTCCCTCAAATTTTAGGAAACGTCAGAGGGGACGTCGGGGTCTTCAACATAGTGGACCCTTCCAGAAATACGACAATTTATATTAGAATACATAAATTTGAAAGTTGGAGCATAAGTCATAAAAGTCTTTAATTTTATAATCTAAAGATTAATACAAGTTTACAACATACATGAAGTGAAAATAAATGAAAAACAACCATTTATAAGTTATAATTGATAAAACAAAATCAGAGATACAACCATATTGAACAACGAAATGAAATAGAGTCTAGAGAGAGGGAAAATAGTGGATAGCGTGGTCCTTTATCATTTACTTTTTTATTGTTTGTTCAAAAACAATCAAAGGGAACGTGGGGATGCCATTTTTAGGAGGGAAAAGTTTCATTTTTTCTAGGAGACGTCTCCTTCTCTGTTTCCTTGAGTTTCCTTCAAATGGGGACGTGGGGTGACGTTTCCAATGGAGTTTCCAAGTTTTCGGGACGTGGGGGATGTTTCCAATGGAGTTTCCAAGTTTTCGGGTTGTGCGGGGGCGTGGAAGCGTGTTTCCTACCCTTGGGGACGCGTCCCCGTGTAACATTGGTTTATAATGAATGGTGAAAACAAACTATAATACCTTGTGGCATTATGACTTTAGGGATCTTAAGTGGATTTGTTTATAGTTTTGAAGGGTCATGTTACCATTAGTTGTCTCTAAGCTCATTTATTTTTGACGTTATGGTCTAATGTTTATTTGCTAATACATCATGCGTCAATAAGAGGCCTCATATTATAAATAGTTATTGTTTGTATTTGAGGGATTAGTTGGATGATCAAAGTTTTGTAATCCACCGATCCTTATAGTTGATTAATGGACAAGTCTTCATTTTTCCTACGTACACTTCATACACCCTAATATTCCTTTACAAAGCCATGAGGGCAAAGAAAAGAATTGAACCAGGTCTGAAAGATAATTTTGAAATCCTTTATGTAGCGGCACTACTTCGTACCATTGAAAAATGAATAGGGGTTTGTTAGGTGGAACAATATTTCCTTGACTAAGTCAGAGCATCCTCCTCTCTCCCATGGATTAGGGTTCATGCTTGTTTTATTTCTTTGTTGCAAGTTATTTCAACTAATTTAATTTCCTAGTTGAGGAAGCTATTTAGAATAATAAAATCATTTCTGACCCTAAAATTGAGTTTTCTAATTCTTGTGATTTTACGTTGGCATACGCACCTCAAGTGTTTCCAAATAGGAATGCCCCTATCTTTGCATGAGACAATCGACTTAACGGCTCTCTTCCATTTCATATTGTGCATTTTCCCATATAATGAGTGAGTGTTGTATTGGATTTTTTCTCAGAAAGTTTGTTTTCTTCCTCCTTCTTTTGTTTTAGTTGTTCATTTTTCCAATAACTTGTCATTTAGGGGCATTAAGAGGGGTACTTGACTGGGTTGACCTTTCAATTAATTATGGTCTAATGTTTATTTGCTAATACATCATGCGTCAATAAGAGGCCTCATATTATAAATAGTTATTGTTTGTATTTGAGGGATTAGTTGGATGATCAAAGTTTTGTAATCCACCGATCCTTATAGTTGATTAATGGACAAGTCTTCATTTTTCCTACGTACACTTCATACACCCTAATATTCCTTTACAAAGCCATGAGGGCAAAGAAAAGAATTGAACCAGGTCTGAAAGATAATTTTGAAATCCTTTATGTAGCGGCACTACTTCGTACCATTGAAAAATGAATAGGGGTTTGTTAGGTGGAACAATATTTCCTTGACTAAGTCAGAGCATCCTCCTCTCTCCCATGGATTAGGGTTCATGCTTGTTTTATTTCTTTGTTGCAAGTTATTTCAACTAATTTAATTTCCTAGTTGAGGAAGCTATTTAGAATAATAAAATCATTTCTGACCCTAAAATTGAGTTTTCTAATTCTTGTGATTTTACGTTGGCATACGCACCTCAAGTGTTTCCAAATAGGAATGCCCCTATCTTTGCATGAGACAATCGACTTAACGGCTCTCTTCCATTTCATATTGTGCATTTTCCCATATAATGAGTGAGTGTTGTATTGGATTTTTTCTCAGAAAGTTTGTTTTCTTCCTCCTTCTTTTGTTTTAGTTGTTCATTTTTCCAATAACTTGTCATTTAGGGGCATTAAGAGGGGTACTTGACTGGGTTGACCTTTCAATTAATTACCTACCCCTTTGAAGCCTCTTAGGACCAAAAATATAGGTAAGGCACATGACCCTACTTTCAAAGGATTGACCTTTCAAGTAGGTATATTTCTTCCCCTCAATTCCCAATTAGAGGGTCACGACCTTACTAGGTAGGTTGATAGCATCCCAATATGAGGTATTCAATTCCAAATTAGATTGTTCTTGAGTTTTGGGTGCAAGTTGGGTTTCATTGTATCATGCATATTGAAGTGTGCATTCAAGTTCAATTTTTGATGATCCTATTCTTGATTTTATTTTTTGTTTAAAATCACCCAAGGAAGATTGTCATTTTGGTGGTGTTGTTAAGGGTGTGAACCTTGCATTGGATCAACAAGGATGTTTAACATGTCACACCAATATCATTGGATCCAATGCTAGGTTTTACTTTTTATACATCTCTCAAGAACCATTAACGCCAAGACACCAAAATATAGGAGTTATGTGGGAAAATTGTATATATGAGGGAATCAATTTCACTCTTACATATGGTGCATAGGAGTGAGTGATTATTCAAAAATCACATGAGGTGCATCAACCTGTAAGGTGGTTGAATACAATTTTCTTCCCCAAATCATCAAAAGGATTACTTAATCAAGACTATACAAAGATTTGTCACATGTTGGAGAAAACAAGATTATATCCTTTGGATGTAGTAGAAGTTAAGGTACTCAAATGTTTTCATAGTTTTTGTTTCTTTCCATAAACATCCATCTCTTTGCACAATGTTAGTGTTTGTATGAAGAGAAAGAGAAAATTTTCTACCTTTGTTGCACATGAATCGATTTTTTTGGTGAAAGATATTTATTTATATATTATCTCTCCCTTGGGAGGAAATGATAAGATAAGACAATTTATTAATGGTATACAAATGACCACAAAAGGTCAATGAGAGTGAAAAGTACACCCAAAAAGTAAAGTACAATGTGTGAGTGTGAAAGCAACTCCTAGATCAATGCCAAAATCAAAAGATCTAAGTTCATAAGTAATCAACTAAACAACTAGCTATTGAAGCTAATTAAGAAGCATAAGAAGTAAAGTGTGTGTACACAAAAGATCCTAAAATGCTAAAGTGCTATGATTGGAGGCCACTCAACATGATCAAAAGAGTACATCATTGGCAATATCTTAGCAATAGTTCTCATACCTCCCTTGATCTTGATCCAAATTCCATGTTCTCCCATACCTCTTCTCTCTATGATGTCCGAGGGCAATCCCCAATTTAGGTTACCTCTCCCCCACCTTCTTGCTACTTATTCTCTTACCAAGATATCTGGAGTCAGTCTGGGGACGGCGAAGGGTTCCAAGCATAACACTTCAAGTATGGTCTCCACTGCTTGGATTGTCACTTGGTCAATTTGTTCAACCATGTGGTCCGTATAGGTTTCCTGTAGCCTTGGTCACACCACAATATCCACCCAATCTAGAAATGAGGCTCTAGTATAGATCCCAATAACTACAGATCCCTTGATCTTGATCCAAATTCCATGTTCTACCATACCTCATCTCTCTGCGATGTCCACGAGAAGCACCCAATTTAGGTTACCTCTCCCCCCACCTTCTTGCTACTTATTCTCTTACCAAGATATCCAAAGGTAGTCTGGGGGATGAGAAAGGGTTCTAGGCATAACACTTCAAGTATGGTCTCCACTCCTTGGATTGCCACTTGGTCGATTTGTTCAACCATGTGGTTCGTATAAGTTTCTTGTAGCCTTGGTCACACCATAGTATCCTCTCAATCCACAGATCGAGCTCTAGTATAGATCCCAATAACTACAAAACAATCATGATTGGCTACACATTCCTAAAACTCTATGCTACAGTCCTCCATATGAAACTTTCTAGGGAGCTTGAGTTGAGGAAACTTAGAGCTAGAAGACATGCTAGACTTCGACCTACACACCAAACTAATTGCTCACATTCTTACACTCCAGGTCATCATCAAGGAGGTGTGGCATCACTCTTCAAAAGTCTACTGTTGCCTTGTAGACTTTTAGAAAGCATTCGACTTTGTTCCCAGAGAGGCATTGTTCTAGAAGGTAAGAGACATAGGCATTTTTCGAGACCCTATTAATAACCATAATGTGCTTGTATGAGTTGGTTCTTGTTCGTTTCCACACAAACCACAAGGTATAAGATTTTATGAGGAGTACCATTGGAGTCAAACAGGGGTGCTTCCCATCTAGCACTTTATTTAGGATCTACATCGATAAGGTGGAGTCCTTCCTACATGAATGCCTTCTTCACCAGGTCTTGATCTATATCATGCTTTTTACCGACGATGTGGTCCTCTTGGCCTAATCTCCAGAGGGGTTGAAGAGACAATTGGATGCCTTAGTGCTTTTCTATGACCTTCGTCAGTTGACAATCAACCTGGGTAAAACCAATGTCATGATCTTTAATGGGTTGAAGAAGGTTGTATTGGATGACCATTTTTTTCTCAAATGGGAGGAGATTGAGATCACCAACACCTATACTTACTTGGGGGTATAGTTCACAAGACCTCGTTTCAATCTGTGGCATTGACTTTTTCCTTGAGTCAAGAAGGGCTACGGATTGCTAGCCCTCCTTGAGAGATGGTGTTTCTGGAACCATTTTCAAGACATATCATCCAAGATGTCTGACCCATAATTCTCTATGTTGTAGAGGTTTTGGGGCCTTGTTTGCTAGAGTTTGATTGGGCCTCAACAAAGAGAGTGTAGATCCTCCTCTTTCACCACATCATTAGATACAAGTAGATAGTCCCTTAGCCCATCATACTTGCAAAGTTTTGTGCTTGGCCCTTTCGGCTTGAGATTGTGTTCGGCCTTGCCTCACTCCTACACCACATTTGGACTTCGTTGACTCAACAAATGGACGAGATAGATATCTATACTTGGGCTACTATTCATTGGAGTCCATTGCCTTATCCAAGCCTCCATGCCACAGTTGTCGCTAGTATGTAGAGATCTCAGAGCTTTTGGAGTATGTTGCTATTGCGATGGACTAACTTCCTTCGTTTAAATACTCCCTAGATGCACCTAGCCACCTCTAACCTAACCTACCAAGTAAGAGAAACAACATCATCTGACTTGATATCTATAGGTAGTTTGTGTAGGTCACCTAGATCAACCCTCAAGGTGGGTTACGTTTGAAGATGGCCTTCTACGATGAGCACTTCATGGATTTGAGAGATGGGCTCATTATTCAGCCCCTCTACACTTTTTTCCATTGGGTGCATGCTCTTCGTGTTCCCTTGGGTCAATTCAGGGTGGGATCTCATAGAATTCGGGTGGAGACAAATTACCAGATTGATCAATCTGAAAGGGTTAGCCAGTTGTGCCATCTTCGGGAGGTTGAGATTAAGGAGCACTCATTTTCCGCTGCCCTATTTACTATGAGATTTGAGGGTGGTTCCAATTTTTAGAGAGTTTCAGATTGTGGCCGATTTCTTCAAGTACCCTGACCATAGATGTTTGGCCTTATATTTGTAGGAGGTCCTTCAGCTTCACTCCCTCATCTTCTAGCCACATCAACATCTTGGACCAATTTCCACTTAGTAGATCACTTCCTTTTTCATGGTGCTCCCATCTATTAGGGGCACCAAGATGTAGCCAGATAACGATCCTATTTCCAACCATAGATCTTTGTGGACATGGAGGATCACCTCCACTTTTGCAAGACCCTAACGACATTGCTAGCCCTAGTCCGATACCAATAGTCATCCGATATCACATCAATGGCCCCCCTCCTCTGGGTAGAAACACCTTGCACAATCCAACTCTTCTTCCAGTTCTTCCTCCTAACAAACTTCTATTTTGAGATTCCTCCATTCAGCCTTAGGTATTAGGAGAGATTGTTCTAGTGAACCATGACAGGCGTGTATCATTTGTATCACAAATCCTGGATCCATTCTCTTTGTACATCTCTCTCCTAGATTGACTTTCCATCTTCGGAGTTGGATTTTAGGGTTTTAGATTGGATTAATACCTTATTTTTTGCATCTTGCTTTTCATAAGAGTCGTTTTTAGTGCTTCCACTTTGTATTGCCATCATTTGTACCCAAAAATCCCTTTTTGCATACTTTAGTGGTCATTCATTTGACATTAATACAATTATCTTCTTTTATCTCACCTCTCAGGAAATTTGGCATAGGAATTGCCAATTCCTTCTACAAATCTATCAAACTCTTAACAAACTACGTCAACATGGTCTCCAATAGATACAAGAATAAATGAAATATACAGTCATTGTAGTAGGGAGTAATGGGACAAGTACTACTTATCATCTAGAGCTCGTTATTCATCGCTGTGTTGAGCCACAAGTTGTTGATTGCTTGGAGTTGGGGTTGCTTCTTCTCTGTAGATTGGAGATTTAGGATCAAACATGTCATCCTTTAGTGAGTGCAAGTTCTATAGTATCTTCCTCTTGAATTCAAAATTATTGTCCTCTTTTCATGATTAAATGATGCCAATTTTGTCAAGATGAGCGACGATGTAATCTGGAATACCCATGAACTTTTGTTTAAAGCTTCTTTGTTTTTGTTACATGTGGTCTTCTCTATCGTTCTTTCTGCTTTCCATAACATCCAAAGATTCTTTGGAGAAACTTGCTCTAGTAGGATGGGTTGCAGGTTGGCTTCAATAATATTTAATCTTGAAGAAGGTGATTTCTCGTGTGTGTCATTCAGTGGTTAGATGAACAATTATTGGTCAACCATTGCTGAGAAAAGTCAATAAATCAGGTTCCAAATGATCAGTATCATAGATAGGATCAATGGCAGGATACATACCAAGATCATGCCCATAAATCTTAAGGCTCCTACATAATCCTCCACTTCTTCATCAAATGTGGCATAAAAATAGGAAGCATCGTCAAGAGGTCTCTTGAAGGTCATCGTTTTGTTTTTCATCATACTCAGGAACTGAAGATGAAAAGTGCAAATACTAGAATCATCATCCTTAGAATTATCTACTTTAGAAAGGTCTTCGACTTAATATTCATTTTCTTTTTGGCCTTCGTCCAATAAATATGCTGCTTCATGAAAGACGTCGCAAGTAACCTCTCTATGATGAAATTTATATGCTTCTTTTGGTCTAATTCCCTAATTGATTTGTGAATACTAAGGAGATGCCCTAGTTAGCGGTGGTAAAGCTCATCTAGGTTGAAACAGAGTCCACATGCTAACTTGTCTTCCAACTCTTCTAGACAGCATTCTATCCCGAGCTTTCTCCATTTGGACTTTGAGTTTAGGGGAGCGAGTGTTGGCAAATCTTGATTTGCTTGCCCATTTTGTATTCTAGATTCTAGGTCCTTAGCACAGAGTGGTACCTTACATTATTTTACTTTTTGCATCTTGCTTTACTTAGAATTCGCCTTCTATGCTTCCACTTTGTATTGAGACACTTTTAATTTGTAGTCCCTTTGACCTACGTTTGTTTTCATTTGTTGGACATTAATAAAATATATTTTTCTTGTATATCCGTTTCTTTAGTTGTCCTATAAAACTTTTCATTATCAATTCCTTCTGCCATTTGAATAGCAAGAAGACAATATATTTCTTATTAGAAAAAATAGTCGAGTTGTGTAGGAAGGGGAAGGTCGATGAGGCTTTCCTAGGAGGATTGATGCCCACAAGAAGAGACATTCATAGGAAGGATGATCTTGTCAAACGTTGGCATGGTTGCCATATTTAAAGGGGTTGACCAAGTTCAACTAGCTTAGAAATTAAACCTTTACCTCTACATAAAATAAAAAATTTGCAATACATTATAAAATATTGTAGGACTTGGCTAAAGGAGATATACATACATACATGTTGATTTTGTACCTAGGAAAGTGTTCCCCTAGTGAAAATTAGCCTAAGTCTAGGGGAAAATAACATGACCCTTGCATTAAATGACTTGAGATGAGCATTTAATTCCACTTTAGAGATTAAAGTGACTTTTTGATAAATTTAAGTAAAGTGAGTGAAATTAATTTTGGAGAGAATTAAATTAGCTTTTAATCTCATCCATCCATCTAAATCAATGTGGGCCCTTGGATTAGAGAAGTACAATGGCATGAATTTCAAGAATTGGTACAACAGGCCTGTACAGTAATTCTGGGCACAATTTTCGAGGAGAAAATCAATGACACGAATTTCCAGGAAGGTACATAAAATAAATCCCGTACGGTCCGTACAATTCCGTACAGTGGCAAGAAAATTGAGGTCTGTGAAAAACATGATTTTTGAGGTAGGAAATTAATTTTTGGGCACGAATTTCGAGGTCCGTATTGTCCATACACTGCTGGTTTGGCACAAATTCCAAGACAAAATTTCTAGGTTTTGCTGTTGAGATAAGTTGGAATTCTGCTGTTGCAATTTTTTTTTATTTTGCTGGAGAAATAAAATAAAGAACTCTGTCTGACAGGTTTTCCCCTTGTGGGTTTTTCCTGGGCATTTGCCAAAAATTTCTGAGTATTGAAAATTTCATGGTGTGCATTTATTATTAAATTTTCTGCCAGTGATAGTGATGTTCAATATGTGTTTCTAAGTCTGAAAATGTGATATGAAATTTCCAGCTTTGATGCAAACTGGGTTGGGCATTAAACTCTCAAAGATTTTGACTTGAAACCAGGTTGGGTTGAACCACAAAAAACTTTCAATACATACTTTTGTTTTTTATGACATCCCATAGGTCTCCTTTGGGTGAGATTTGGGATGGTAATAAACGTTACAAAAGAAGGGATGGGAAATACTGGATAACTTTGTATGTTCAATGATTAGTAAAAAGGGTATGGTTATAATAACTCTTTTCGTGAGTTAATAGTTGATATTGGTGGGAAATTGTTTCTTTGTCATTCTTTGTGCTTTCCATAACATCCAAAGATTTTTGGAGAAACTTGCTTTAGTAGGATGTGTTGCGGGTTGGATTCAAGAATATTTAATCTTGAAGAAGGCGATTTTTCTCATGGCCCTTCCAGATTTGACCTCTACTCGTACATATCTGATAGATCTTTCTCAAATCTGATTTCTCACCCCACAGATCTGATATGTCTCTGCACAGATCTGGCACCTGCTCTCCAAATCTGATATGTGCCCTTCCAGATTTGAATACTCACAGATTTGGTATGTGATTGCTCAGACCTTTAACAAGGCTCTGATAACATGTAAATTTTTCAGAGGTCACTACACACTCTGGAAATCTCCGATTCTCAGTAAGCCTCATGCATAACAAAACCCAACTTTTCTAACCCAGAGAAGGTATCAGCAATACAATATACTTAATCCATTCTTTTCATTGTTCTCCATACCATCTCTCCTTCTTCTGTTGCTCAATTATTTTATCCCTCATTCCATTGTCTCTCATTCTCACCGCTCTCTCATCACGACCTGCCCACCTTCGTTCTAACACTCTCATTCCTGCGCCTTTTTTGCATTGCTCCAGACACATGCCCTACACACCAACGCCCCATTCCACCTGTATAGTCTACATCCCCACAAAATATCATCTAATCTTCTTGTCCTTGCTCACTCCACATCATCACACCACTTTTAGCGCCCTTTTCCCACCACTCTGTTCCACCTCCCCATCCACGCACTACCATAACACTACACCATACTCCCCCCACGGAACTCCATCACCTCTCACGCAGCTCACCACCTGCTCGGCTATCCTCCTCTCGGCTGCACCCCCATCCGCTCCTAACCATTGCTCCTAATTCCACACCATCCTTCGCTCGCATCTACTCCCTCCCTTCCTGCCCCTTCTCCCTTATAACGACCCTCCTCTTCCACCGCCTCCACACCATCCGCCTTGCTGCTTACTCCACTCCCCCCACGTCAGCCCTGTCGCCCTCGACATAGCCCTACAACAACACACATCACAAAAAGGTTAATAAAAAAATTACACACATCACAAAATGGTTAATAAAAAAATAAATTTTATTATTATTATAAGTTATTTTTATTAACATTTTTTTAAAATCTTATATATATATATATGGAGGCACAAAGAAAAAAAATGATGAATTGAGCAAAGAATTCAGTACACAAAAAATGCATTAAATTCTATCAAGGAATGTCTGAACAAATTGGAAGTGGGACAAGCAAATCTACAATCAAGTGCTAGTGAAAATAATACAAGGTTACAGAACATTGAAGATCAACTCCATAATTTAAATGTCGTCAGGGAAACGGAACAAAGAGACAAGGATTGAACTAATTTGGTGCTGAGTTCAATACTAATGGAATTATCACAAATAAAAAACAATTGCTAGAACGGAAGCCACAATCGAGTGAATCAATTATTTTGGGTGGTCCACATTTCCCAATAACTCAAGGAAGAGACTACCAGAAAATAAAAAAGGAACTACCCAAGTATGATGGGAAGGACCATAGAGTAGTCGTCGTTTGGGTCAATAAAATGGAAGGCATCCTTGAATCAAACCCTCTTATGGGAGAACAAGAGAAAACAATGACAACAGCTTATAATTTGGAAGGAGAAGCTTATGACTGGTTTTTAATGGTGGAGTGGGAAGTGTACTGCTTGTGCCTTCCTTTGGGAAAACTTCATCACAACCTTATTAAAAAGATTCCATGATGAAGAAGAAGATGATCTCCATAATAAGTTCGTTCATATAAATCCAAAAGGGAACGTCAAAGATTACACACACGAATGGGAAGTCCTTGCAACAAGACAAGATGGGTTCACAGATGAACAATTACTGAAGATGTATATCTGCGGGTTAAAGGATTTGTTAGTTTTTTGATAATTTCATTCCATTATCATTCAAAATCACTAAGAGAATAACATGTACAACATATCTACAGCATATCAATCATAGGCACAATAACATAAGCACACAAGAGACACAGAGTTTCCTCGGGGAAAACCAAGAAGGTGAAAAACCCCGCAACTTCCTCAGAGATAAGATAAGCCATAAACCAAGATCACAATGATCAAACCCAAAGAGATGTCTCTAGCAGATACTCCTCCTCCACTTGTGCGCCACTTTCTCTCTTAGCTATGCGAGCTTGAGAAGTGAGTGAATGAATAGAATGAGAGAGGCACACTCTCTATTTATACATTGACTTGACCTGCCAATAAACCAACAGGACCGACTTCCTAAGGAAGCCTAATAACCCAACCACATGACCTAACTAGGGCCAACCCCACACTGGTGGTCTAATAACCCATCAATACAAATGACGACACTTCCAATCAGAGGAATAATACATCTATGTTGGATATACAATAAAGTACAAATGTAATATACAAGTGAATATCTTCCGAAGTTACAAATACGTCAACAGGATTACATCTATAGTGAAATCAAGCTATGGAAACCTAAAACTATTTGGGATGCCAGATATGCAGCCAAATTAATTGAAAACAAAAAACTTACAACAAACTGTCATTCATAGGACCGGAGAAATCAAATAAATATTTAAATGAAGGATCCAGTAAATTCTCCTTGGATAAGTATAACAAGTACGTACCACCCCACTTGAGGGAGAATGAAAAACAACATCAAGACATAGAAAAAAATGGGTAAACAAGTGTAAATATTGTGGAGACAAACGGGTGAAAGGGCATAAATGCAGCAATAAAAAATTGTATAACTGTGAAGCAGAGAAGGAATCAGACTCGCCCATCAGCGATTTCGAGGATGAAGCTAGCAAGGAGGAAAATCCTAATGTCAACGTAGAAGCTGAAGAGACAATGCCCAAGATATGTCTAGCTACAATAACAATCATCGCATAGCTGCAAACATTGGAATTAAGAGGGCATGTCAAAAAAGAAAATGTCACTGTACTTATAGACACAAGAAGCACCCATAATTTTATAGACGTGAATGTGGCGAAGAGGTTAAACTTGTTAGTATACTCGGCAATAGATATAAGAGTTATGGTAGCAGATGGGAATAAGATCGACGATATAGGGAGGTGTCACAAGGTCAAGTTACAAATACTCGATTATAACATGGAATCTGGATTCTACACAATACCCTTAGGAGGAGTAGACATTGTCTTGGGAATTCAATGGCTACTTACGGTAAGAACATACTCCACAAATCATCAAAACCAATTCATTAAATTCAAATGGGAAGGAAGGAAATACAAATTGTATGGATTTCAACCATCCTCCACACAAATTATATCTTCACAACAAATGGAGAAACTAATTCAAAAAGGGGCACCAACATTTGTGGCATAATGTCATCAAATAGAGATATTAGTAGCAGAATTGGCTCATGGCCAACAACCAGAAATCCAAGGATTAATCCATAAATATGAGAAGGTATTCCAAGATCTTCCAATGAAGTTGCCACCTAAAAGAGGAATAGAACACATAATTGAGGTTAAACCAAGATCTACTCCTGTGAACGTTAAGCCCTACCGATATCCTCACCATCATAAGACAAAAATAGAAAGGTTAATAAAAGATTTATTAAGATGTGGAGTTATCGCGAGAAGTAGGAGTCCATATGCAGCCCCAGTAATGTTGGTTTGTAAAAAAGACGGGTCTTTCAGGCTATGCATAGATTATCGAGGTCTTAACAAGATAACAATAAAAGACAAATTTCCGATCCCATTCATAGATAGATGTTGGATGAAATCCATGGGGTCAAATACTTTTCCAAGCTAGATCTAAGATTAGGCTATGAGTAAGGTTAGAGGATGTTGCGAAGACCGCCTTCTGAACTCATGAAGGTCACTATGATTTCAAGGTGATGCCATTCAGATTAACCAATGCAGCTGCTACTTTCCAAGCAACCATGAATGATCTTTTTCGACGCTACTTACGAAATTTCATACTGGTCTTTGATGACATTCTTATCCATAGTAAGACATGGAAGGAGCATCTTAATCACTTAGAAACGATACTCTCCCTTTTAGAAGGAAATCAGTTTTATGCAAAAATATCAAAATCCACTTTTGGAAAGAAAGAAGTAGAATACCTCGGTCATATCATATCCAAGGAAGGAGTAAAAGTAGATCCAAGTAAAATCAAGGCAATCACATAATGGCCAAAACCCTATAATATAACAAGGTTAAGGGTTTTTTTGGGTCTAACAGGTTACTACCGAAGGTTCATAAAAAACTACGCCCATTTGACATCACCACTATCAGATCTACTAAAGAAAAATTCATTCCAATGGAATAAAAAGGTAGAGGAATGTTTTGAAACCTTAAAGAAGGTTATGACATCCACACCAGTGTTATCAACTCTCGATTTTACGAAGCCCTTTGTGGTAGAGTGTGATGCTTCAGGTTCCAGAATAGGTGCAGTGTTGATGCAAGAGGACCATCCGGTTACCTTTGAAAGTTAGAAGCTCAACAAGAGGGAAGGTTTAAAGTCCACCTATCATAAGGAGATGCTTGCTATCATACATGCATTAGCGAAATGGTGACAATACCTATTGGGTAGTAAATTCTTGATACGTACTGATCACAACAGTCGTCAATATCTACTTCGATATAAAACCTTATCCGCAGAACAACATAAGTGGATAGAGAAAATATTACACAAAAAAGGAAAATATGGATATATTACACAAAAAAGGAAAATATAATATAGTTGCAGATGCATTACCTAGAAAATATGAAGAGATAATAGCATATGCAATATCCGTCGTAAATTCAGAATGGTTGGATGAGATATGATTGGAATATGCCAAGGATCCAAAAGCTTGTTCCATCATCAATAACCACGGACAACCTTCAAAGTTCGAATGGAGAAATGACATTCTTTGGCGCAAGGGAAGAATTTATCTCATACCAACCTCGAAGTTCAAAGTAAAAATCTTAAAGGAATCACCTGACTCACCTACTGCAAGACATGTGGGTATCTTTAGAACTTATTACAATTTGCGACAATCATTTTATTGGAAGGGAATGAGAAAAGACATCCAAAAGTATGTTTCTGAATGTGATATTTGCCAAAGGAATAAAAACGAAAATGTTCTATCACTAGGGTTACTTTACCCTCTACACATTGCAAGTTAGAAGTGGGAAGAAATTTCGATGGACTTCATCAGAGGGTTGCTCATGTTTGATGGGAAGGATAAAATTTTTGTAGTGGTTGACAGACTGACCAAGTATGCTCACTTCATAGGGGTAAAGGAAACAAATTCAACAAAACAAATAGCTGAAACGTTTTGCAAAAATGTTTACAAGTTACAAGGGGTTTTTGAAAGTCATTATAAATGTTCGGGATGTGAAATTCAAAGGAAATTTTTGGAAGGACTTTTGTAAACAAACAGGGATATCCCTTAATAGGAGTTCTCAACATATCACCCTCAATGGTTGGACAAACCGAAATAGTAAATAAATGTTTGGGGACATACCTTCGTTGTTTTGGGACAGATAAGCAGAACAAGCGGTCCCAATGGTTGCATTTGGCTAAATGGTGATATAACACTACTTACCATACATTAGCTAAAATGATCCCGTTCCAGGCCTTATATGCCTATGAACCACCCAAATGGAAGGAATATGTGTTATTTAAATCTAAGGTACCAACAGTAAGAAATCAACTAGAGGAAGACCAAAAGACCATCCAAATATTGAAAGAAAATTTAACAAATGCTCAAAATCAAATGAAGCAACAATCAAACTTACGAAGATCAGAAAGAGAGTTTGAAGAGGGTGACTGGGTGTTCGTACAACTTCATCCCTACAAACAGTTGCCACTCAAGCAACAAGGCAAGAATAAATTGGCCCCAAAATTCTATGGACCATATCAAATTAACAAAAAAACCAGTTTGGTAGCCTATGGGTTAACATTACTTAATAACTGTTGCATTCATAACGTGTTTCTTGTGTCAAGAAGGTGCTAGGACAACACCAAGTAGCACAATCCCATCTGCCTATTTTGGACTAGGAAGGTCGAATTATTTTAGAACTTGAAGGCATATTGTCTGTCAAAGAAAAATTCATTCTAGGAACATTAAAGAATATCTTATTAAGCGGAAGAACTTGCCAAAGGAGGATTCATCATGGGAACCTGAAAGTTTCATTCAACAACACCCTTCCTTACCATTGATTTGAGGACAAAGCAAATCTTAAGGAGTGGGCAATGTAATAGAACAAATAAATAATAAGCTACAATAGAGAATAATAAATAAAACATTTGTTTTTGTAAGTTAGGGTAGAACCTTGTATTGCCTTAAAAAACATACTGTTACAAGTGACTTTCCGTTACCTGCCCG
This sequence comes from Larix kaempferi, assembly GCA_027924585.1. Lineage (NCBI taxonomy): Eukaryota > Viridiplantae > Streptophyta > Pinopsida > Pinales > Pinaceae > Larix > Larix kaempferi. The sequence goes on from BSBM01000560.1 coordinate 10,424,364, forward strand.
TGGGGCCAAGTAAGACGGAAGGGAGTGGCTATCTGCCAAAAGTAGATCTTAAAACACTCAGTCGGATTGGCGAAAATGAAAACTAAAGCGAGGTCCAATAAAGGATCATGGCAGAGAGCAGCTGAAAGAAAGGCTGTGACATGGATAGTACAAAGAAGAGAATCAAAGCCCTGAACATAGGCTGAGTCTCAGGTTTTTCCTTTTTTGCCCTGTTTTTTCTTGACTTGTATCCACCCCCCTGAAGCTAGGGACACTAAGGCCAGTTGTAGCGAGTCATTGGAGTCATGGAGGATCTCCTTATCAGAGTCTGAAGAGGAAGACACATGATATCTTTTTTGTCCTAAATTCGTAACTACGTCTTCTTAAAGTGGCATATTCACCTCAGGCGGAGGTGGAGCGGAGCTCTGTTCCTGCTTTGCCGGGGGGATGTCTTCATCAAGCTGGTCTTCTTGAATGTCTTCTTCAGGCGGGGGCATCTCGGGTTGCCAGCTTTTGGCTCTATTTTCCTTTGTTGTCCGTTGTTGTTGGGACTTTCTTTGCGGGCATGAATTAAGGAGGTGGCCCATATGGCGACAAATCCGACACCGCAAAGCTGTGTTTTCATAATCCATTGCTTGAATCCAGATGGAGCTGCCTAGTTTCAGGTTGATCTTGTTGGGAAGACCTGAACTGATATCAATGTTGGCACATATGCGTGTATAGGTGAAAAGACCCTGTTCTAAGCGAGTGTCATCGGAAGATATGAAGCTACCCAGAGCGTTACCAATTCCTTTAAAAACCGAGTGAGTCCAGAAGTGGATTGGTAAGTTTGGAAGACGTACCCATATGGGCACCTTTGTCACCACCATTGTTAAAGGATCAAAGTCGAGGAACCAGGGGGTTAGGAAAAGTCCCGCAGATCCCCAAAACCAAGGCCCCTTGATCATAACTGATTGAAGATCTTCGCAAGAATTAAAAATCACTATAAAAAACCCTTTAGAGCATAGTAATACCCGATAGTCCATGGGCCAATTTGAGTCCATCCACTGGAGGAGATCGTTTGTTTTTGGCCACAATCCATTGAACCTGCAAATTAAAGCCCGCTCCTTGTGCTGGAGAAGATTTTGATTAACTTTCCGCTGAATAATCTCCACTGTGGAAACCTCCTCGGATTTGTCCACTTTGAAGACAGGGCTTGGGATCGAGACCGGACTCTGAATAGGAGAGAGCCCCGCTTGTGTTGCATCCTTAAAAGACTTATTATGAGCAGAGGAGGGCCTGTTGTTTCCTCCTGGTAAGCTGGCCACCAAGGAAATACACACGTCCTTCGAGATCCCAAGGCTGTGGAGTTGTCGGTGGTCTGAGAGCTATCGTCCTGCAAAGATAAGCCCCTGCAGGCTTGAAGGGATTCCTTCTATCTGTTGAATCAGAGATTTCAGCTCCAGTACAGAGGTTTGAGGGGTCACTCAAAAACAAAGAGAGACTCCCTTCAAAGACCTTACAAAAATTGGAAAAGCTTTAGGTCTAGTGGCTTTGGATTTGGCATATCCAGAGCTTGCAAAATCCGTTGAAGTGGCCGAATCTGAGTGAGCGGGGTCGATTAACGTCTTGTGGACGCGGAGAGGGAGCAAGGGCGGTGTCTGGGGCTGGTGCGCCGAGAAGGCCAAAGCCGCCGTCAAGGGAAACGACGAGGAAACATCAGGCACGGCCTGCGCCTGTAAAATGACCGTCGAAGGGGAGACCAGAGGGAGAGAGGATGAGCCGAGGCTGGATCCTTCGGCTGGAAGTGCCCTCTTCTGCTGCTGCAAAGCCGAGAGGTTAACATCCCAAGATGTTACCGCGCAAACCCTAGCCTCCATTCTTCGCCCCATCTCTGCCGTCATTTTTCCAATCGTGATCGGGAATGATCCAATACCTTATCAATCTATTACACCAGCTATTTGATTTCGAATATAATAAATAAAACATTTAAAAAGATACACATACATTTAATAAATTGGCTATTATAGATCCCTTAGTAAGGGACGTACCCTTTGATATGAAAATGCAATCTATTACACCAGCTATTTGATTTCGAATATAATAAATAAAACATTTAAAAAGATACACATACTTTTAATAAATTGGCTATTATAGATCCCTTAGTAAGGGACGTACCCTTTGATATGAAAAGGCACAAATGGCCATATTTAAAGACCGATGCATCATATTGTAATACATCATTGTTTTATCAATCAAATATTATGATTTTTACAATTCAAATTTGATTTAAAATTTGTTGTGCATATCAATTTGCTTGCCATTTTGTATTCCAGATTCTATGTCCATTTCTCCCAAATCTATGTTTTCAACTATCTAAGCTCAGTTTTGAGGTCTTAGCATAGAGCGGTACCTTACATTATTTTACTTTATGCATGTTGCTTTATTTAGAATCTTCCTTTTGCGCTTCCACTTTGTATTGACACTATTGTACTTTGTAGTCCCATTTACCTACTTTTGTGGTCATTTGTTGGACATTAATAAAATACTTTCTTTCTTATCTATCCATTTCTTTAGTTGTCCTATAAATGTTTTCATTATCAATTTGCAGCGCCATTTGAATAGCAAGAAGACATTATATTTCTTAGTAGAAAAAATGGTCGAGCAATGTAGGAAGGGGAAGGTCAACAAGACTTTCCTAGGAGGATTGATGCCCACAAGAGGAGACATGCATAGGAAGGACGATCTTGCCAAAGGTCGGCATGGTTCCCATATTTATAGGGGTTGACCAAGTTCAACTAGTTTAGAAATTAAACTATTACCTCTACTGTTGGAAAGTGTAATGATGTCTAGAGAGATATCATGAGATGTCACGATGTCTTAACCAACCTCTTCATAACTCTCTATCTTATGTAAAAGGAGTTATCCCACATGCATCATGGAGTAAAATTCTTCTATTACTATTCTTTATACAAGAGAGTTGGAAAAATATTTATCCCACATGTATTATGGGATGTAAATCTTCCATACCTCTAGCTCTATAATAGAGTTGAAGGAGGCCATTGGGTACATGAAAATTATTTTGAACAATATTGTAAAGCTATGATATAAGCACATGTGGTGCTATTCAAGATTGTAAGAGTCGAAGTTTCTTGAAGATAAGAAGATCAAGCCTTTCTGTGGATGTTTCCCCATTTGACGTTTTACCACGTAAAATTGGTGTACTCTCTTTTCTCTTTCCTTTCTTCTCTTGCACTTGTTATTGTATGTTTGATGCTTGTGTTGATAGGGGGTTATACTAGTTAGATTCTTGTTATTGATTTACCTATTAGGCTGTTAGTAATATATTGTTGTATGTTAATGCATATGTAGCAATAGTCTAACATCTACATGCAATACAAAAATTGCAATACATTAGAAAATATTGTAGTACTTGGCTAAAGGAGATATACACACATACATACTTTTGTTTTTTATGACATCCCGTAGGTCTCCTTTGGGTCATTTGGGATGGTAATAAACGTTTCAAAAGAGGGGAAGGATACTATTTGATCACTTTGTATGTTCAATGATTAGTAAAGAGGCTATGGTTATAGTAACTCCTTTTGTGAGTTAATAGTTGATATTGGTGGGAAAATGTTTGGATGGTTACCCTTTATCCACGAGTATACTATTTTGGTGTTAGTCCCTTATATATATGTTTTGAAAATGACCCTCTTAACTAGATGATGTGATAATGATATTATTATCAGTGTGGAAGACATCGCCAATATATCGGGATGTCTACGATATATCACGATGTCCAACCTCAAACAATATATTGCTGACAAAAAATCGCGATTTTTGCAAATATCACGATTTTTGCCCGATTTTTGAGGAAACATCGCAAGTCGATGGAAAATATCGCCAAGGCCGCAGACAGTCCGACATAAAACCTGATTTTTGACCTTTTTTTTTGTCAGTTTGCTTGCTTGTTGAGGGGTTTGGAGAGCAAAGGAGCTTGCTATCATTTTGCTTGGAGCCAAGGTGTAGATTCATTGTGTGTCCATCAACAATGACCGAGTTATTGTGGATTGGGGATTGATTCCCATCAGTGGTTTCTCAATTTGCAGGTACGTATATCATTGTGTAACCATTTGCTCATCTTTTTTTTGTTTTTTTGGTAAATTTTTTATAGGTTTAGGGTTTTTATCAATGTACCCTCTTCTTGCCAAATTTTAAAGAGAGATCTACTACGTTAGAGTGTAGCTTCTCCTTTTGTTCGAGCACATCAGAGTCCGCTGCCAACCATAGGTCCATTACCAAAGCCATCACCTTTGCCTGTAAAAGGGGCAGAGGGAACCGCTAGTTTATTTTATTTGATTTCATTGTACTATGTAGTATGTAGATCTTAGTTGACAGTTGATTCGTGATGATGAGATACATTTATTATATTTTTGATGATATTTTGAGGCTCTAGAGTCAGTACACTCATTACTACTCAGGAGTCAGGACTCAGGACATGATTTAGTATTGATACATGATATATCATTAGACATCTTATACATCATATATATCTATTTTATTTTGATATTTATGTGGCAATGTGTTTATTTGATGTTGTTGCTACTTTAAATGTTTAATATTTTGAAAAAAATGAATATTTTTGTATTTTTTTGAAGTGTGCCGGTATTTGCCGATATTTTCTGATATTTTCCCCGATGTTGTCGATAAGTTGTGTTCCGGACCCTCGGCAATATTTTCGCCGACACGATGTCTTCCACATTGATTATTATACCACAAAGCATGGCCTTGCTATAATTGGTCCTTCTTCACGTGTGTGCTATGTTAGATAAACGTTTCAAAAGAGGGGATGGATAATATTTGATAACTTTATGTTCAATGATTAGTAAAGAGGGTATGGTTATTTTAACTCTTTTTGTGAGTTAATAGTTGATATTGGTGGAAAATTGTTTCGATGGTTACTCTTTATCCATGAGTATACTATTTTAGTGTTAGTTCCTTTTATATATGTTTTGAAAATGTCCCTCTTAACTAGAAGATGTGATAATGATATCATTATACCACAAAGCATAGCCTTGCTATAATTGGTCCCTTCATGTGTGTGCTAGGTTAGATACATCTATTTTCTTTTATATTCTACCCCTTGGAGACTTTTGGGGAGTTCCCGTTTTTAGTAGTCCGGTTTTCCCCTTCCCGTCTTAAGGAGACTAGTCTTTCAACACTACGTATTTTCCAACATGCTTGAATGTTAAGACTTTGGAGAGTCTTGACAGATCATTTGTCTCCCTCTCAGAGGTACACAATCAATGTCTCTCATCCTTGGAATGTCCCATGAGCAATTGTTAGGTAGTGTATTTTCTCCTTTACAATGGTTGGTGGTATGATTGAGATGTGTTCATCTTCCTCCTCTGCTCCCACCTCTGTTTTCGATGTGTTCACCTGGAATTCTTTTCCCCCTCTCATTTTGTACCTATTTATGATATATTTATGTTTGTGGTAATTTCTTTTATTTAGTAGTTTATTTTATTTTATTTTTATCTTTTAGCTTCTAGGATGTTGCTTTGGAAATCCTATAGTTTGTCACTACTACGTTGTACTTTTGAGTCTCGTTGACCTACGTTTTGTCATTCGAGGACATCATTAAAAATGATCTCATCATTTAATTATCATCTTATTTATTCTCATCATATTACTCTAGGTTGTGCAACATGATGATTAACACACTCCAAGAGTTGCCCATTAATATTGTAACATTCACCAACCATTAATTCAAAGACATGCTCACATCCAAGGCCTATGTAAGGACACATCTACTCTTAAGTAGTAATGTTTGGCTACATTTATAGTTTAGTCCTATGTTGCGGGGCAGCGCCCCGCCCCCTCGCTCTTGCTCCCGAAATTCGCTCCCTTTGGAAGCTCGTTCCCATAACGCTCCCAGTTTTGCAAGCGCGCTCTCGAGGCCCTCCCTACTTCTCCTATAATAAAAGCTCCTATACTAGGTTGATCATTTGATGACAATGTTATAGTACCTCCCTTCTTTTCCAAGCTCCTATAAAAGCTGTTATAGTTGATCATTTTATGACAATGTTATAAGTTAGAACTACTAGATGATTGTTGTTATATGGTTTAATCCATGTTTTCTCTAGCTAATTCAACATCCTACATGTTTTTTAGATATAAATCCATCAAAATCCATCAAAATATATACTATATAAAAAATGCTCTCGAAATGCTCCCAAAACAGGAGCTTTTGAAACTTTCGCTTTTCGCTCTGCTCCCGCTCCCAACAATGTAGGTTTAGTCCACCAAGTTATAAATTTTTATTGTCATTGTATACCCTCGAGTGTGATATATAATCTAGCCTTTGTAAACCAAAGTGGCTCATTTCAAAAGATTAACAAATGTGTCTCCATCTTCCTTGAAAGGAGATTTCTTTACATAGATGAATCTTGTTCACTATAGCTGTAAAATGTTTGATGTGGTATAAGAGAGCACATCCATCAATGATTCCCTGGCCTCTTTGATTAGTCAAATGTGCCAAATGAGCCATAACTAAGGACCACCAGGTATTTTCATGGTAGAAGAGTGTTTCACTCTCTACCCTCAAACATCTATTGAGGGGGTTTTTGGACTGCTATGACTTCAAGGACAAACGTTTTGGTGACAACCTTGATATATGCATTGCATAATAATATTTGCTTTTAGTACAAACAAGTGTTGCACGTATCGTTGATATATCAGATTTATCGTCGATATTTTCCGAGGTCCGATATATCGGATTGAATATATCACGATAAATCTGATCTATTGAATATATCGCGATACATTGACTATATCACAATATATTCCTAATATATCGCGAGTCGACCGAAAATATCGGGCTGAAATGCAAAAAAAAAATATTTTTTATTTTTTTTATTTATTTTTTTTTAAATTTTTTTAATTTTTAATTTTTATTTTTTTATTTTTTTCCGGGGCATCTTTTTAAGTCCGCGGGTTAGGTTTTAATCATTCATTTTGTGTTTGCTAGAGTGTGAGAGAGCAAAGAGAGGAGTGGGAGAACATTGTGCATTCATCCAAGAAGGAGAAAGCCAAGGATTTTGCTGCCATTAGTGGAGAGATCGTGGTGGAGTGGGGATTCAAAGTTCAAACCATCAAGATTTCCAGGTATGTATACAACGTTTTGGCTTCCTCCAATTGTTTTTCTAGACTTAGGCTAGGGCTTGCATTTGCATTGTGCCTCTTCTTCTTTCTTTTGAATGGAAGATTCAACCATTCCATTTCCAAATTCATCTAACCCTCATTAGTTAAATTTTAAGCTTTGCAAGTTCCCATTATCATGTGTTTATTTTGGTTTTTTTTGTGCCATAGGGTTAAGATTTTCTCCTCAACAAAATGCCAAAGGCATTGGATCCAATGTGGGTGTATGGTGAACCAGTAGAGCTTCCCAACTGGAACAAGTGCCTCAATCCCACTCCTCATCTACACGGCCCACAACTTCTCGAATGCCCTCATCAACCTCACCTTTCTTTGTGTCGAGGTCAACACCCGGGGGGCAACCTTCTATTTGGGCATTGGTTAAAACAAAGGAGAAAGAGGAGGTTGACAAGATTGTGACAAAATGTTTTCTTTGGAGTGATATACCATTTAACATTGCCAAGAACCCCTTCTACCATGCCATGTTTGAAGCTACTTCTATTGTTGGCTCGAGGTATAGGGGCCCTTCCTATAATGATTTGAGAGGGCATCTTCTTCAAGGGGAAAAGGTTGATTGCACGCAAAGATTATCTAGGCTCAGGGAGTCATGGGAGACCATCGGCTGCACCGTGATGTCAGATGGGTGGACTGATAAAAGGGCAAGTCAATCCTAAATTTCTTGGTTAGTTGTCCTAGGGGGATAATGTTTATCAAAGTGATGATGCAAGTGAATATACAAAAGATGCACAATTATTATGTGAGTTGATGGATGGCTTTATCCGAGAGATAGGCCCGCAGTATGTTGTCCAAGTCGTCACTGACAATGCTGCTAATTATGTTGCTGTTGGGAGGTTGCTCATGGAGAGGTATCCAACCTTGTATTGGAGTCCTTGTGCATCCCATTGCATTGATTTGATGCTAGAGGACATGGCAAAATTCCTTGGATCAAGTGAACCATTGATTCAGCTCGGAGTGTGACCAAATACATATATAATCACACATATGTTCTTTCACTCATGAGACAGTTCACGGGGAACAGAGAGTTGATTTGTCTCGCGATCACACGTTTCGCCACCAGCTTCATTTCACTTTAGTCGCTCCTCAAGAGTATGTTAGTGTTACAGAGGATGTTTCTTTCTGATGAGTGAGTTGCTTGTGTCTATGGCACCAAACAAGATTTCTATGTCAACCTTGCATTTGCTTATGCTTGTGGATTTAATTTTGATGGTGAGGTCATGGATGGTTTTTTCCATTGTGTTCAGAGGATGGTGCACACTCCAGCTGAACGCTTAGAGATTTCTAGATAGATAGAGATATATAGGATGGCAGTGAGGTTTTTGGGTTATGAGATGGCTATCCTAGATAGGACCACAAAGATGCCAAGTAAGCTTCAATTTCAAATTTTATTTTTTCCTTTATATATATTTGACATTTATTACTTGATAGAAATATATTTTGTTGTCTTGCATTGAATCCTTTCATTTTATTCATTGTAGATGTATGGTGGAAACACTACGGTGGAAAGCTCCCAGAGATGCAAAAACTTGCCATTCGGTGCTTAGCCAAACTTGCAGTTCTTCGGGGTGAGTGCAATTGGAGTGTCTTTGAAAAGATACACTCCAAGAAGCGCAACAGGTTAGAAATGTTAAAAAACGCAACAATGAAAATTTAAATTGTTTATATTTTTTAATTTTTAATTTTAATTTACTACAATTTACCATTACTAACTATGGCCCTCAATGTTCATACAGGTTAGGTACCCAACGCCTTAATGACATGGTGTATATCTACTACAATCTAAGGTTATGGGTGAAGCAACTTGACAAAGAACTTGACATAGAGGCCATAAATTTGGATGCCATTGACACCACTACTCGGTGGAGGGTGGAGTTGGAGGAGCCTGAGATGGAGGAGGCACTTGAGTGGTTGGAGGGGGAGGATCAATCAGATGATTTGGGGGAGGAGACCACAGTGGAGGGGGAGGGTGGGGAGGAGCAGGAGGATGATCCACTTCTAGTGTATACAAATGTTCAGGAGGAGATTGATCTTCCGGTGCAGCCAATGCCACCACCGCCACCACCACAGAGACCTGTAATTGGAGTTGGGGTTGTGAGGAGACAACCCACTTTATCTCCTGCCTCAGCTGGAGTAGTTGGAGGCTTTGGATCTTCCACTCCAACCTCATCCCGAGTACCTCCACGACCACCTTTTGCTTCCAGAGGAAGAGTGGTGCCCTTTACCCGTAAAAGGGGTAGAGGGAATCGATGATTGGGATTCCTACAATCTATCATTTTGATTTTATTATGTACTATTTAGTATCTAGATGCCTCATGATGATTCATCTCATGAGATACATTTATTTTGAGCTTTTGATGTGATTTTGTATCATCCTATCAAGAACATGTTTCAGAATTTTCAGCTTAGTGAAGATATGTGACCACTTGACATCTTATGCATCTTTTTTATTACTTGTATCATCATATTTATGTAGCAATGTGTCTATTTGATGTTGTTGTTGCTTTATATGTTTTAAAAATTGAAAAAAAATGTGTATTTTTGTATTTTTTTTGGCCTTCCGACATTTTCCGATATTTTCCGCTAATACCGCCGAGAAGTTATATTCCAGACCCTTGCCGATACTTTCCTTGAGACGATATATGCAACATTGGTACAAACTTGTGATAAAATTTGGACACTGAAGATGGAAATAGGTCTAGGGCTAAAACAAACAAAATTCACAAAAAGTGTTTCTCTCTCAAGGAGCACTAAAAATATTTTAGTGCTTAAAACCTGCTAAAAATAGACATGCTCATAAAATTTTGTTTCCAACTTTTTCACTAGTTGCATGACGGTATTGACCTTGGAAGAATGTACATCTTGTGCCTACCTTCCCATATGCATGCGATAATGATCATGAATGATATTCAATTTGACATGCAATGACTTCATTGTTATTGATAGAAGGAGATTTAACTGACCGTATTGCTTAGGCTAATTAATATTCTTGCATATAAATTTTCAGCCCTCACGGACTACATTAGTTTCAGTTAAGTGTGCTAATGACCTATGTAATCTATTTATTTATTATGCTAGGTTTATATTGGAAATGGCTTATGCACTCATGGTAATCATGGAATATCCATCAATTCCATTGACTAGTTCTGATAAGTTGTACATAGGGATACAATTCCTTTCTTTCTACCTCATCTTCTTTCTTCCTTTTTGCATCGAGTACTTTTTGGAAATTCTAACCATATCTTTTATGCTGGGAGAATTTCTGGCATTGTGAGAACAATGATCTCTGTTGCTATTTGTGAAATTGTTATCTGGACCTATTAACAAATTAGTTTCAAGGTTGTTCTGTTTTATTCTTTAGGGGGATTCACTCATCATGTAATGAAAGAGGAATTTTGAAAATATCCTGAAAGTTTTGTCTACCTTTGAATTCAGTTTGATATCCTACTGCTTCATACGCTTATTTTAAATTGAGCTTATGTATTTCATCCTTACATTTTTTGTTTTTTTCTTATTCAGGATCCTTATTTTAGGATGACACGAGATGTTGCACCAAGAATAGGATGTCAAAAACCTTCTCTTATTGAATCCCTGTTTTTCCCAGCGCTTCAGGTTCCTTGCTATCCTTTTTGCAATCCTATTTTAATTTGGATAATATTTGTTATTGCCAATATTTTCGTCACTTGTAAAGAGATTGTGGATTTATAGGCTTTATGTGAATTCCTTTGAGGAATGCAGACCTACCTTACTCAAACAATGAGGGTATTCCCGTGGGGACATCCTTGTACCCATGTTATACATTCTTGTATCTATGTTATATATGCTGACATTGAACTAATTGACGTTCTGTTAAAACCGTAATTTTATTTCGTCTTTTGTAAACGATTAGGGAGTGGGAACAACTAATATTTTCAAAGCATTTTCAATGTTTGGATGGCAAATAATTACTAATAATTATTGAACTATCTTTGCAATTTTAAATTTCTTTTTTATATCAAGATATATTTACTGAATTTATGAAATGGAAGAAGTGTCAAAAGTTAAAACATGGCATGGGATTGTAATTGGTTAAAGGGCAGAGGTGCAAAGAGAAATATGTCTGTTAATGGATCATATTGGATTGTAGTCAATGATTGAGTTATAGCCTTTTGGGTAGAAGCCAAGAAGACATGATTTGTGTACTTATTTAATTTTTTCAGCACAATACTAGTCAACTGGAAGTTAGAATCACTAAACTCTGATCAGATGCGTATTGCAAAAATTTAGATTCCAGAAGATTTCAAAATACAGAGGACCTCTATAGAATTTAGGTCTCAGAAAGTGCATCAGGAATGATAGGATTTTCTAGAGCATGGTAAACAGACTCTGCACTAAAAGAATTCCTAAATAAAACTAGATAGCTGAAAACTGAAAACACTTAAAACTGCAAATCTAATAATGCTAGAATCTATGAAGTCATACTGCAATATATATATAAAACTGAAATCTGCCACAGGAAAAACAGAAAACTAATTCACTGCTCACTGCTAAACTGAATGAATAAGAGCCATACCCCGCCTTCTTTTAATAACTGTAAGGTCTTGTAAGGGTTACAAAAATAGATCCGACTCCTAGCACTATTGTGCCTTTATCTCTGCTGAGGGAAGTCTGTAATTAATGGTTTCCAAGGAAGAGATAAGACTTGAGTTGTGTTAAAGTTTTAGGGTTTTTAAAAAAATAGATCCGACTCCTAGCACTATTGTGCCTTTATCTCTGCTGAGGGAAGTCTGTAATTAATGGTTTCCAAGGAAGAGATAAGACTTGAGTTGTGTTAAAGTTTTAGGGTTTTTTAAAAAATTGAAAAACTTGTACTTTAATTCAAATTTAAACTACAAAATAGTACTGACGTAAAAGTACGGCAGTGGTAGTAAATCTGACAAGACATAATTTTCATCTCTTTCAACTTTAACACTCCCCAGAGATCACTGTGTTAAAGTTAGTGCTTGAAACAGAATTTAACCATTGCAAAGTACAGGAAATAAATCATGAACAGTAACAGCAGTACTATAGAAATAAAATCATGAGCAGCAGTAAATAAAACTAAGTTATCATGACAAAATTAGGTCTGATAACTCATCTGATTGTGAGGTCCTTCCTTATACTCAGAATATAGCTTTCAGATGTGATCTTGTCTCTTGGAGACAAATCACTAAAAGGAACAATTAACTGACCCATAATTGAGGGTAATCACATACCTGAGAGAGAGACAAGTGCTGAGGAATAGGGTTGATCAATTACATAAGACAGTACAAAATATCCAAAATCAAATCCTGAATAATAACCAAGACAGTCAACAAGTGTTCAATGGTTAGCAGTAAATAAAACTAAGTTATCATGACAAAATTAGGTCTGATAACTCATCTGATTGTGAGGTCCTTCCTTATACTCAGAATATAGCTTTCAGATGTGATCTTGTCTCTTGGAGACAAATCACTAAAAGGAACAATTAACTGACCCATAATTGAGGGTAATCACATACCTGAGAGAGAGACAAGTGCTGAGGAATAGGGTTGATCAATTACATAAGACAGTACAAAATATCCAAAATCAAATCCTGAATAATAACCAAGACAGTCAACAAGTGTTCAATGGTGAATGGCAGCCACAAGAAGACTACAGTAGTGAACAGCAGCCACCAGTAGGCAATAGGTACCCTCAAACATTTCCCACAAGCAGTGGCAGCCTACACACAGGCTGGGATACCCTAAACACAATCCACATAAGCAGTGGCAGCCTCCACACAAGCAATGGTGCCCTAAACACAGTCTACATAAGCAGTAGCAGTCTTCACATAAGTAGCAGCACCCTCAAACCAACCCACACAGGTAATGGTCCACACAAAACAGTCCAAGAGACAGTCCAACAAGGCAAAAGCCCAAGAAACAGTCCGACAGGGGTAGCAACCCACACAAACAGGCTGCAGCCTAAACTAACAGCCCTTACATAGGCTGCGGCCCACTCTAGCAGCTCATGGCACCCTCACAGCACCCTCAGCAGCTCACGGCACCCTAGCAGCAGCCTCAACACAGGCTACGGCACCCTCACAAGGTCACGATCCCCTCACACACAGGCTCAGCGCTCTCGGCAGGCTCAGCAACCCTCAGCAAGGTCACAGTACCTTCACACAGACTCACAGCAGGCTCACGGCACTCTCAGGAACCCTCAGCAAACCCTCAGCAAGTCACAGCAGGGCAGACGGTAGACTCTAACAGGAGTAGGTAACCAAGAAAGATAAGCAGCAGCCTGACATCCAGCAGTAAACCCTAGATCAGACATGAACGATCGGATCTCTCTTCAAGGCATACTTACCAGACTCAGAATCGGCAATAAATCGGCTAGGCAAAAGAGCAAAGAGTTTGAATCGGATTGGGAAAAAAATGGCAAATAATGTTTTTTAAATATATACCTATATTTTGAATTTAAAAAAAACATTTTTCATAAATATTCAAAATAGCCATGTCTATATACTCCAAGATATCAATAGATGTCCAAAAGATATCAACAGAACCATAGATGTCCAAAATATATCAACTCATCCATAAGATGAGTCCATAATCCAAAAAGATGTCCAAAATATATCAATTCTCATCCATATGATGAGTCCAAAATACATAAAGTAAGGATCCAAAATCTAGATACTAAATACTAAATAGTAAGAAAAAGTAAAAACTAAGAAGTAGATGCTCTCGCGTCTCTGGCTGCTTGACCCTCAAGGGTCTCTAAGTCCACGGAGCTAAAAAGAGGAGCCTCCTCTGAATAAATCCAAGTAGATGTAGCAGTAGGATCCCCGTCCTGATCCAATCCTAGCTCCATGTCTTCGTTGTCCAAGGAAATAGCTGAATGATCCAAACCTGTCAATGTCAAGTTGTCAACATCAAGATACATTCAAAATGTAAATTAAGCTTTAAAATTTAAACCAATGATTAAGATTACAAATGATTAAGGCTTCAAGTGTCTCACCGAGTAATTGCCTGTTGCGAAGCTGAAGGTTGTAGTGGACAAACATAAGGTCATTCAAGTGCTTTTGTGTCAAGTGGCTGCGCCTCTTGGAATGGATTTTCTCAAACATGCGCCAGTTGCGCTCGCAACCTGAAGCGCTGCAAGTTTGATTTAGGATCCCGTGGTAAACTTCTTAAGATCTGGTGTATCACTGCCAAAATTTTGCCACCAAAGACCTAACATGTGGCAAGGGTTCCAGAGTCAAGATTGATAATTGAAGATGAAAAAAACTTAGAAGAATTAACTTATTAAGATAATAAAGTATAAAATATTAAAACATAATACAAATTATAAGATACCTGGCAACATTAGTGTCCTTTCCCATATAGCACTGGTATAAGCAAACAATTTTGAAGGGATCCTATAGTCTTGCAACTGAGAAATGATACGGCTTTGGATTTCTTGATCTGGGTTGATCCTCTCAATGCAAGTCATAAGCCCTCGACCAACCTCCCCATCCTCACTAAATTTGGACTTACCATAAAAATATGCAAGATTGAAAAATTATCCAGCAGCATGTAAAGGAGAGTGCAATTGCCTATCCCACCTCTCATCAATGATGTCCCAAAGAGGTATGTACTTGGTCTCATTCATATATTTGGCTTTTATGGTCTCCTTGGCGAGATCCATTCACTCATAAATGTAACCCATGACAGGCTTCTCACCATCAACCATCCTGAAAGATCAATCATCAAAGTCAATTCAGATTGGCAAAAATTAAAATCTGATTTTTTATATCAATTTAAGACTTTAAAGTTTAAACAACAATGAAATTTTAAAATGTAATAAAGTTCGACTTCAAAATTTCAAATTGAATTGATGAACATTGAAAAGCTTTTGAAATTAAGTACCTGAGCACTTTGACAAGTGGCTCTGTCACATCAATGATCTCTTCTGCATCTCTCCAAAAACCATCATTAAAGACAAGAGCAACAATTTCAATGCCCTCAAGGCTTCTTCCATGTCTAGAAGCCATCCACTCAGGTCCCAAAAACATTCTCTTTAGATTGACCCTAAGTTGCACTGAAACAGATACAGATATGAGGGGGGACACGGATACGGCAATTTTTCAAAAAATCTGGATACGATACCGGAGGGAAACGACGTATATATATATATATATATATATATATTTAAAATCTAACTAAAATTTGACATTCATCATTTAAATTTCAAATTAAAATTTAAAACTACATATTAACATATTACATAATCATCATCATCAACATAAGTCAATGTTATAATAAATAAAAATGAACATACATAGTAGCATTGCAATCTAGAGATAGAGAAGTTATTCAATTGTATTTGATCCATGCTATTGGTGGTGCTTAGTTAGTTTGGAAAATTGCATACAAGTAAATGGGGTAAGCACCAACTTTATAATCAATAAGGTAAATATAAAAATTTGTACAATATATGGTTCATAAATATTGCAAAAGGATTGCAAAATTGATGGCAAATCAACCTCTATGGACTCTTTGCCTCGTTGCATTTTTGCTCTAGTGGGAATAGTTAGGGAAACATCTACATCCATGATCATTTTTCATAGATTAAATAAAAGTAAAATAGAAAACCCTTACATATGAAAATGCTATAATAAAACAAAACAAATTAAAATAGAATCCCTTTTTATATATAAATGGTATAATAAAGCAAAACTGAACATAAGAGTAGCATTGCAATCTAGAGATAGAGAAGTTATTCAATTGTATTTGATCCATGCTATTGGAGGTGCTTAGTTAGTTTAGTAAATTACGTACAGGTAAATGGGGTAAGTACCCACCTTATAATCAATAAGGTAAATATAAAACTATATGTGACATTCACATAAGAAGGATGCATACAAATTGGGGCTCATCCTTCTTGTGACAAGCCTTGAAGCCATGGCAAGGACTCTAGGAGATGGCCCGAAAACAATGATCCTGTGTGCGGCAAGTCTGTGCAGATGAATACAAGTCTTGAAGCCACGACAAGGACTCCAGGAGATGGCCCGAAAACGATGATCCTGTGTGCGTCAAGTTTGTGCAGTTGACTACGCAGTGTGAGATGGCCTGATGAAAAACAGAGGCCCGAATATCACCTGAGTTTGTTCGCCGGAAGTTGGAACAGTATCGCAAGCCCACGGATGCTAGGTGATGTTTCACGATTTTTTTCATTCACCCGCTAAAATGTATCCCACTTTCATCTATCCGTTTCATTTTTTTCCAATCCATTTCAGAAAAAAGGTCGATCTGTTTCAGCAATTGCAGATCCGTTTCAGGAAAAAGGCGAATCCATTTCCAAAACCCCGATCCGTACTCGATCCCTTCGATACGGATCCGCCTTGTTTCAGCGCCGTATCGAACCCGTTTCCGTTTTAGAAACTTGGAACGTCGTTTCAGGGAGGGCACCTGGCCGTTTCCGGTAACTTAGGATTGACCTTTTGCTCTACTACAAATTGCAAGGAGATGAAGTTTGTTGCAAATCTTGTCACTCCAGTACGAACAAGCTCCTTGCCTTCAGTGTATGTTCTCATGGTGGAAAGGAGATTTGTGTGATTGTAGATAAATTTGGTTATGGATTTTGCCTTATCCACAACCTCTTGTATCCAATGAAGTTTCCCAATGTCCTCGAGCATCAAGTCTATGCAGTGTGCAGCGCAAGAGCTCCAAAATATAGTGGGGTGCCTAGCCTCAAACAATCTACTGGCAGCCATATAATTAGCTGCATTATCAGTAATAATTTGCACAATGTTTTCCTCTCCCACTTCTTGAACAACTTCTTCCATCATTTCACAAATCAGTTGAGCACTCTTAACTTTGTCTGAGGCATCCACTGATTTGAGAAACATTGTCCCCTTTGGACAGGAAACAAGGAAATCTATCAAAGTTCTATTCCTCCTATCAGTCCATCCATCACTCATGATGGTGCGCCCTATTTTTGCCCATGATGTACGAAACTCAACAAGTACAAGGTTGAGGTCATCATCACTTTCTAATAACATATTTGTCCTAAGGCTCTAAGATGTAGGGGCTTTGAACCCTGGACCTACAACAGCTACTGCATCAATCATAGATTGCCAATAAGGGCTTTTGCCAAAATAGAAAGGGATGTTGGAATAGTACCAAATGTTAGCAATGGCCTTCCTTGCTTGCTTATGGACATTCTTTTTCCAACAAGTGCCATCTAAGCTAGGTTGGGCACCTGGTTGTGTACAGTGAGCAAAAAAAGTGTCTATATTTCCTCCTCCATTGCTCAAATTTGTAGGAATTGGAGGAGGTGGTGGCATTTGGCTTTGATTTTGAGCCATGTTTGGAATATTAAAACTTGGGTTAAGCGGAGGCATTGAGGATTCAACGGAAGGAGGTGAGAGGGGGGTATTAGAGGATTGTCGACCTGCAACATTTCCCATCTCCATATTTAATCTTGCTTTCTTCATTTTTGTTTCATTCATGCAATCAATGGCCAAGCCGGCCTGGTGTCTAACATCCTCAAGTACAACTTTGCAAGGACTAATGTCATGCCCTGGAAGCTTAGCAATGTGGAATTTAAATCTATAATTTCCACTACTACAATGCTCTCTGCAAAATTTACAAAGTAGCTTAGTTGACCCTGTAATCTTCTCACAATAAGCCCAAGCAAAGTCTTTTTCTCTTGGCATTTTCACACTGTTAAACAAATAGTCACTGTCACTGTTTCATTGGTTTAATTGTTGCTTCTGCTAGGTAAAAGGTTGCTTGCTGCTGGTGCTATCCTGCTAGGTAACTGGGTTACAGGCTGCTATCAATGTTTGTAAAAAATAGGGTTCAAGCTTCAAGAAAGTTTACTGTAAAAAACCCTACCCTACAAATCCAAGGTAAAAAGTAAAAAATAAACTGCATGAAATAAATAATCAATTAACTGTTATAGCATGAAATAAATAATCAATTAACTGTTATAGCATGAAATAAATAATCAATTAACTGTTATAGAATGAAACAAAAAAGAAGAAGTTAAAACAACAGGAAAAATTGCAAGAAGAATTGCAAAATTCAAAGAATGTAAAACTGATCATATTCGAATTTCAAACTAGAAATGTAGAAGGTGAGGACTGGGGAGCACCTGTTACCCCAGAAAATTGCGATCAACTGGCAACATCGTCCGACTCCTGCAAATTGTGACCAACGTCCAATGCCAATGTTCTGTTGAATGGTTGATGGCGTCCAGGTTTATGGCATCCTCCTGTCACAAAACAACTATCAGAAAACCGTGCCCGGAGCTCGCACACAAATGTAGAACCCGCTCATGTCGAAGCCCACGTCGAACAAGCCCGCGTCAAAGCCTGTGTCGTCGAGAGTTAGGGTGTTCGGGGTCGAGAGTTGAGAGTGAGAGAGTGCTCTGTTCCTGCTGAGGGTGCCCGAAAATGGATGAAGTGAGCACACCTGAAAACGAAAACAACAGGTGGTAAAAAAGGACGTCGATAGTGGGAAAAAAGGCAGCCGAAAACAATGGTAAATGCTGCGGGAATCTAGGGTTTCGAGTGGTTGACATGTGGCCCGAGTCAAACTCGCCGAGCTGAGCCGATCCGAGTCGATTTTTTAGCGATCGCCGAACTTAAATCGCGGACCACCAATTTTGACTCATGCCACTTCAAATCGGCTCGTTCTGCTTCCCATCCGAGTCAAACTCGGGATAATCATGATTTGAATCGCGATTCCTGTAACTGTGCTTCAAGGTACTTCAAAATGAGATCTTAATCTCATATTTATACTTTTTAATATCTTCTAGAAGGATCCCCCTTTTATTCTTTCATTGACTTTAGGGTTACGTCAAGACGTCCTATAAAATAGGAGGGTTACCAAAATAAAAATATAAAATAATATTATTATGTCTTAGGATAGGGTACCAAAGTTATGGCTAAGGGTAGGATGACCCAACCAAGGGGGGACACTAGCACAAGAAACAACAAGGGGTCAACATAAGACCAAATCAAATACAAGGCAATCCATAAATCAAGGATGGGTACCCACAAGACCAAGGGTGTAACAACAAGGTGGGTAAACAACCCTTTTACCCACAAGACCAAAAACAACAAGGTGGGAGGACAAAATTTTAAATCTCTCTCTCAAGGTCTGTGATCTATCAGTGTTCCAAACAATAACTTAAAGTTCATCATCACCATATAAGGAACGTTCACACTATATGATGTGATCCTCTAGTCCTCCTGATTGCTCCTAAGGTCAATGCTAGTAACTCCATCAAGGGGTGGCCAGTCCCTTGATGAAACAACCTAGCTCAACCATATCGAAGACCTAGGAGAGGAGGGCATCACACATCATCACCTTGGTTAACTGACCAAGATCCTCCATTAATAAAGAATGGCTCTCATCCCTAGGTTGAGCTTCAGTCCCAGACTTAATTATGTTGATCAACCTCCTAGTTCCTGACCAGGTCCTCCATTCTCCCAGAGAATGGTCCTCAACCCCAGGCTGAGCTTCAGTCCCAGACTGAATGTTGATCAACCACCTACAGGACTTGCTTGGTCCTTGACCAAGAATCTGCTTGGTCCTAGACCAGGATGTCTCTGTCTCATCCTGCAGGATTTGCTTGGTCCTCGTGACCAAGAAATTGTCTGGTCCCAGACCAGAATACCCTAGAGACAAATAGGGGCCCTAGACACATGCTAGGGACTTTGCCATGGCATCAAACCTGCTTCGTCCCAAACCAAGAACCCCAGTATACTGTTGGGGGCCCTAGGGTACCTTCTAGAGACTTTACTCTGCCTGGTTAACTGACCAAGAACCCTAGTTAATTTACTAGGGTGCCATTCAGAGAATGGCTCTCGTAGCTGCAGTATCTTTAACATTCGGCACCCTACCTACTAGACTACATGCACCTAATTGAACTTAGACTTAAGCTAAAATTATAAAACTGTTCAATAAAATTGAAGCTTACACATGCAACTTCATGTGCCCTCTTTTACTTACTTAGAAATGATATGCAAACTGCTGAGGATAACATTATCCCTTCATGTGGCAAGCCTACAAAAGTAGTGCTTGCACCCGTTGGTCTACTCTACTGCTGCGCTCTCATCTACAGACCATCATACTGCATGGAAATCAATGTTGTAGGGATCTGCTATCTGTATGGATATGCTAATTAAAGTGCCCAGATCTGCCACACATATGCCCAGTATCGTAGAAGACTATCCGAGGTACACTAATCTAACACTTCCTCGTACCAAGGAAAGTGTTCTCTATCAATGCAAGTTTTTGCCTAAACATATCGAACTTCCCCTTGGTCAAGGGATTAGTCAAGTAAGATATTTGCAGCTTGCTGATTGGTCTGAATGTACTCTAGAACAAATACTCCCTTCTAAATCCTGTCCCTGAGAAAATGGTACCCAATGTTAATGTGCTTGGAGTGGTCATGGAGTACTGGATTTCTAGAGAGTTTGATACAACTTTAATTGTCACAGTAGACCATGATACAACTTTGATTGTCACAGTTGCAATAGGCTCCAACATGTCAATTGTCAGTTGTACAATAAACTTTTGAAGCCAAATGGCTTCATAAGTAACAATGCTAGCTGCCATGTACTTTGCCTCTGCTGAGCTCAATTCCATTGAAGTCTACTTTCTTTTGAACTAGGAAATCACTCATGAACCCAAACTGAAGCAACAACTTGAATTACTCTTCTTGTCACCTGCATCTCCTACCTAGTCAGAAGCAACGAATCCATGTGGCATCAACAAACCATCTCCTGTACAACTCAGGCCATAATGCATTGTGCCCTTCAAATATTGGAGCACTTGTTTTGCAGCTATCCAATGAATTTGCCTCAGCTCAACCATGAATGGCTCAAGGTGTTCATTGCAAAACATATATCATACATCAAGGATTCAATCAACTGTCTAATCACCGAAGGAATTACCAAGTTTGAATACAAGTCAGCCTGCAACTTTACATTATTCACCATCAAAGGAGTGGTCATGAATTTACAATCAATCATCTGGACAGTTTTCGGGATCTTAACTGTGTATTTTCCTTTCCCAAGGAAAACCTCGCTTGTACTCTGCCTCACCTCTAAACCCAAAAAATAATGTTGCATTATTCCAATGACCTTCATGTGAAATTCTTGTGCCAACTCAGCCTTGCACCATGCAACGAGCTTCTCTAAGCTCCTTTTAAATGTCATATCATCTACATAGTACATACATGAACAAAACAAGTAGATAAGATCTATCAAATAAATAATAAAATTTGGGATCTGCAGTAGTTTTGGAGGTACTCAACAATCCTGGGGTACCAATTTGCACACACGGGTATGTTGCCCATGTACCTCAAATCCTTTTGGCTGATTAATGTATACTTCTTCCTCAATCAAGCCATGGAAGGTGTCTTAGCTTCCATCTGATATAAATGCCAACCAAAAATAGACGCTTAAGATGTAATGGTCCTGACAGAAGTATGCTTGGCAACTAGAGCAAAGGTCTCCTCATCGTTGTCTCCCTCTCTCTATGAGAATTCTCTATCTACAAACTGAACCTTATGCTTTTCTATGTTGCCATTAGTTGCATGCTTCACCTTCTATAGCCACCTGGAATCAACCACTAATTTCCCCTCTAGTCTAAGCTCAACCTCCCACGTCATTCTTCATGATGGAGTTGTACTCTTCCACCATGGCATCCTACCATACATGCACACCCACTGCCTCCTCATAACTTAAAAGCTTTACATCAATGATGGAAGACACCACTGCAATATAACTATGAAATATCTTAGGAGGATGGCTTACCCAAAAAGAATTCTTTGGAGCACCAACTTGCTCCTATGCCTCCTGCAATGTTTGTGTAAGACACCTTGGCCTCCTTGTTGTACTAAGTGGTAAAAGTTGTCTTTGTACTTGTACTAGAACCTGTTTAACCTGAAATTGAACTCCTTGAAACTTGTGGATCAACACTTGGAGCATCAATTGTTGTCTCCTCATCAATCACTTGTGGGAGCTTTTGGAACCTGGAAGGCCATGCATCCTCATCAACCTTCACATCTTGGCTTACTACTATCTTCCTCTGAGATGGAACATAGATCTTGTAAGCTTTACAGAACTCATTGTAGCCAACTAGATGCTTTTCAAGCTTCACCCTCATCTTTTAGAACATGAATGTAACCCAGACAACCAAACACCTTGAAATTGGAAACAACTGGCTTCTCCCTTGTGAAGGTCTTCTCTGGAGTCTTGTCCTTCAAAACCTTATGAGTACATCTAGTCAGTATGTAGACTGCAGTACAGCATGCTTCTGCCCAAAGGGCATATATAAGTCATGAACTATAGACTTAGCAGTCTCTATAAAGGACCTGCTTTTTCTCACAACAACCCCATTCTATTTTAGGTTGTAAGGTACTATCAACTCCCTCTTGATCCCTACTTTTTTGCAAAAGGAATCAAGTCATTGGAGGTATATTCCTCTTCATTGTCCTATCTTGATACCTTGGTCTTCCTTTTTGTTAAAGACCTCATCCTTGGTCTTCATAAAATATATCCAGGTCTTTTTGGAAGAATCATCAAAGAAACTAACATAATAGAAGATTACCTGTCAACGAAGTTGATGACATGGGTCCACACTCCACAGACATATGAATGAATTAGATCAAGAATCCTTCTTGATCCGTGCTCATTGCTTGGAAAAGAAACCTAGGCATCCTTGTCAAGTGCATATCCCTTGCACTCTCCTTTCTTCTCCTTGTTGAAGTGAGGGAATCCAACCACCATGTCCTTCAGAAGAGGTAAGGAACCATAGTTCAAGTGATCAAATCTTTTGCACCAAAGCTTACACAAATTGTCTCTGCTAATCAACAAGGCTCTTTGTTTCTTTGGATATGCCAACAATTTGTAAAGGCCACCCTCCCTAATTCTTGGCCAAAACATGACCAGAATTAGGGTTTTGACTTTTGATGACGACTTCCTGATCATCAAACTTGGCACTACACTTCAAATCTGTTAGACAAGGAATCAAAAGGATATTTTTAGTCATACGAGGGGAACATACAGTACCTCATGTAGATGCAAAACTTCTCTAGTTGGCATGCGGAATGAGATAATCCCTAACACAGTCATTGGGTGCTTGACATCATCACCAAGCCCGACCGACATGTTGGTATTTTGTTCCTTTTACTTGAAGAAGGCTTATCTGTTCAAACTCACATGTCTCAAGTATAGACTTAGTAGTCTCTAATAAGGACCTGGTTTTTCTCACAACAACCCCATTCTATTGCAGGTTGTAAGGTACTATCAACTCCCTCTTGATCCCTACTTTTTTGCAAAAGGAATCAAATCATTGGAGATATACTCCTCTCCATTGTCCTATCTTGATACCTTGATCTTCCTTCCTGTTAAAGACCTCATCCTTGGTCTTCATAAAATATATCCAGGTCTTTTTGAAAGAATCATCAATGAAACTAACATAATAATGATTACCTATCAACAAAGTTGATGACATGGATCCACACTCCACAAACATATGAATGAATCAGATCAAGAATCCTTCTTGATCTGTGCTCATTGCTTGGAAAGCAACCTAGGTATTCTAGTTGAGTGCATATCCCTTGCACACTCCTTTCTTGTCCTTATTGAAGTGAGGGAATCCAACCACCATGTCCTTCAAAAGAGGTAAGGAACCATAGTTCAAGTGATCAAATATTTTGTACCAAAGCTTGCACAAATTGTCTTTGCTAATCAACAAGGCTCTTTGCTTCATTGGATATGCCAACAATTTGTAAAGGCCACCCTCCCTAGCACCTCTGGCCAAAACATGACCAGAATTAGGGTTTTGACTTTTGATGACTTCTTGATCATCAACTTCAGCACTATGCTTCAAATCTGTTAGACAAGAAATCAAATTGTGTTGCATGGGTACCCGTACCGCAGGGTTGGGTACACGTATCGGGCACTTGGGTACTTCAAAGGTACATCCCCTGTCGTACCCAAATTAGACCTCACGTACCCGAGACGTCATTCATGAAATTCGGGTACTTGCATGCATTTTGGTACGCGATACCCTGTGTTTGGGTACACCGGGGGTACGATCGGATCAGTTTTGTTCAAGTTTGGAATCCGCCGGTGTTAGGGGGTTGATTTGCAATGTTTAAAAAATTAAAACTTTAATAAATAGTTTAATAAACATTATTCAAACAAATAAGAACTGGGCCCTTACCTAAACCTAGGTCCTAGACCTTAAGTTTTAACATTTCATTGCTCAAGCGATGCCTCAACTCGAGAGTGATGCCTGTCTAGAGAGCTTGCTGACAGAGGACCTTGGTGATGCTGCTGACATTGATCTTGAGGATGCTGATGACATGGCTTGAGGAAGCCAAATCAGATATCTTGTTCATTGTTTACTGTTTTGAACTTTCTTTTTCATGTTTGGAAATGCGTATAGGCAAATTTTGAATGTAGTATGACAACGAAGTTTGAACTCATGGAGTTATGGACATATATTATTATTAATTATATAACTTCCAGTCTTCCACTTGATATCTACTGCGTATTATATATATATATATGTGTGTGTGTGTGTGTGTGCGTGTGTGTGTGTGTCTACAGTACCCCCGACGTACCCAAGTACCCTGTTTCAAAAAGTGGTGTCTCCGTCCCCGTACCCATGTTTCTTGGCAACTTAAAAATCAAAAGGATATTTTCAGTCATACGAGGAACATACAGTACCTCATGTAGATGCAAAACTTCTCTACTTGGCATGCAGAATGAGATATACCCTAACACAGTCATTGGGTACTTGCCATCATCACCGAGCTCAACCTGCATGTTGGTATCTTGTTCCTCTAACTTGAAGAAGGCTTATCTATTCAAAGTCATGTGTCTCAAGGCTACATTGTCAACATACCATCTAACTATTGCAAACTATTTCTGCTGTTGCTGCTTACCCTTCCCCTTCTTCTTGGGACACTGTTTACACTCGAACCTGCACTATTTTCTTCAATGGGGACTCGGTGCAACTATAGACACTATGCCCATTGTCAACTCAACGTATGTGCCTCTTGCTTAGGTTCGGTTCATGCCAACAGCAGGGGCGTATCCCTAACTGCACCTGCAACCTACTAGTTAATAGAGCAATAGGATTGGGTTATAGGTAAGTAAACAACTATGTTGAACTTGGAACTAGGTGGGAAGAATCAGAGAAGACTAGTGCCTCTCATGGGATGATGGGGTCAAAGTCAAGCTAGAACAAGCATCTGAAGGGAGACAGAGAATAGGGGCGAGGCTTCTGAAATGGAAGAATCTCGCCACAGAAACTTGAGTACTTGGGTTGGGTGATAATGACAACCTTGTCCTAGTCACTATGAGGAAGCTAAGGAGTGGATTTCCTACTCTACAGGTTGTCAGGGGCTTAGAGGGCTCGCTGAAACCTACACAGTTAATGCAGACAAGAGGTAATAGCCTTCAAAATCTGCTAGTTAATCCTAAGTTTTAACATTCTGAACGAGAAAGAAGTCAAGAATACACTATTCAAATATCAAGTACATAGAAAACAGGAAAACACATGTGGATCAATGAACTAGCTTTATTCAACTATCAATCTGGAATTACTAGAGCCAACCTCTGGGATTCAACTTGGTTGCAACAATGATCAAAAAGCTCTTATAGGCCTCCCTTGACCTAGGCAATTGCCCCCTAGGCCTATGAATGCATGCAGATTACTTCTCTTAATTTAGTGACTCTCTGATCTTACTGATCTCTAGATTGCATGCCACCTAGAATAGCCATGAAGTGAAACCCCTAGGTTGCATGCGCCCTGGCTCTTTAGAGTTCATGTGTTCCATCACTGTATGTATGAATCCAATTGAGTTGAGGCACACTCATATCTTATCCATTGATTCACCCAATGATCCAATGCATGGTTACAATCTGCTGTAAATAGGCAGGCAAACTGCTGTCTACTGCCTTTGTGTAAGTGCCAGAGTATTGTAAAGCACCCAGTCTCACTCCATATTGGATAACAATAAAAAGCTGTGCATGGACAGATCCACAAAAACCCCATGCATGCGGCCTTATTTTAGACTGCTGTTTATATAAATTGTGAATTGCAGTTTTCATGCACAGAATGTTTGTAGTTTGTACTTTAGCAAATGTCAAAAAATAGCACTGAAGTCGATGTATACATGCTTTGTTAAATATGGTTTGTTTTGGGCATCACCTCCACTTGTGCAGTGAACTGTAAGTTCCAGTTAGCTAATCCATTGGCTTTGCGAGTTATGCATCCATACCCTCTTTTAAGTGTGTAGCTTTATCTGAAGACATAGCATGTGCATTCAGTGCGATTATGAGTATGTGTTGATTGGTTCCTTTTTTTCTGTGGTTCAAATTTCTTTTGCAACTCGTGCCATTGCAGCTTCAATGCCGACAAATCATCCATCATGTGTTTTTTATCATCCTTAAGCTTGTCTAGTTGTCTATGTTGATTGTTGATGTTCCTGCTTCTCTTCAAAAGATGCCAGCTCAGAATGAACTTTGTCCATAGAATGTACACCTCGGTATCAAACATCAAGCTTCTCAGTAGCAGAAATCAAGCTTAACATAATCATCATAAACTGACCGCAACTTGTCTAGCTGCTGGAAGCTCACATCAGCACCTGAAGAATGCATAGCTACTCCTTAACATGTTCTGCTGAAGTTGCACCCTTTGTCCTTTGCTTTTGGACAAAATAATCTTCTTCCTCAGGTGTAAAAGGGCATTCTCAACATGGGCAAACATGGTTTGCATGGGAAACTCTTTCAAAAGGTTCAAACATCCTCCACATGCCATCTGCAATATCATGTTGGCTTTTACAAACATCTCATTTCTCTATTGCATCTTGCAGAACACCAGGGTATCCATCAATATCTATCTCTAATTGGACTGAGGATTGAATCTTTGTTTCAAAAAATTCTTCTCTTTGCTTCTCTATCTCATTGATACTTCGAAAAGTTGTTGCTCATCTCTTGTATCTTCATGTTCACCAGACCCAGCCCCTTTTCAGCTTATACAGACATCACATTCAAATTGTCATGGTCTGTTTTGAGGACACATAAGGTATAATTAATCTCCTTTCTCAAGTCTTTTGCCATGGGAAGTCGTCCTTTAAGTGCAGCTTTTATGTTTTCCTTATTGTCATCAATTATCTTAGTCATTTTTTTCTTGAAGCCTTCCAATTCCTCCTTTTGTTGTTTGCAAGTTTTTGGGCCTTCAGGTTACTGCACCGTTTGCTGGCAGATTCAAAGCATTTCCATAAGCATTTGATTTCCATGTCACTTTGATGATCTTTTGTGGGGTCATGTGCTAAGTGGTGGCCTCTTTTCTTAATTGTCTTTATAATGCTTGTCTTTTGGCTTTATTAGGTCTGCAAAGGAAGCTCCTCCTTAAGATTACATGGCCTCCTTTTCCTGACTCAAATTCTCCATCATAACCTTGTGAAATATGTGCATCATAAGAGGGTTCAAACACATTTATTTTCTAATAATTGGGGTTGAAACATCTCTCCTCCTTGTGGAAACTTGTTGCCCTTGATGAAGCCAGCTTCAAAGTATTTCATTCCCACATGGCTCCTAGTGGCTTGTCTAATCACTTGAGCAACTTTTCCTGAATTTCACTAGTCTTTATATGTCCCTAGTTTACATTTGTGTACGTTCTTGAGAATAAATGTCAGTAGGTAGTATCCACAAATTATGCAATGGATCATTTAGCTATTTGAGGTATTCCTTCCTTTCTTTTACTAACCTATATGATTTTGTTTCCATGTTTTAAGTGTTGCTTTCAATGAACATTCCATGTATAGTTCTGTTTTAAGTCATTTTCTTTTACCTACCTAACTGACTTTGTTGCCAAGTTTGTAGTACTGATGCTCACAATTTGCAGGGGGAGACAGGAAAAATGTCTGCAAGTGATTCCACCACAGCAATATATGTAACTGATTCTGCCAAGGACATCAAGAACAAGGTCGTGTTTGGTTGAGATTATGTTTCCTGGAATATCATTTTGGTTACTAATAGAAACTGTTTGGAATAGATTACAGTGCAAGAAAACTTTCATGGAAGATCTTTTTCACTATGGAAATTCAGAGACTTTCCTGATGAGCAAAATCAGCAAAGTAAACTTGTGTTGCACCACAAAAGTGAAATATAAAAATTATTTTTGTGCTGAGCAAGCTTGATAATTTGTATGACAATAGAAATGATGATGGAGTAGAAAAGAACATTCACCAAAATAGAAGACAGCTGGATAGAATTATTCATATGTTGTTTGTTCTGCAGGTGAATAAATATGCCTTCTCTGGAGGTGGAGATACAATAGAGAATCATAGGAAATTCGGGGCGAATCTTGAGGTATATTGGCCTAGAGAAAACATGGTTTAATTTGATTGATCTGAGATCCACCTTTGATACAGGGACTATACTCTTTAGTTGCTTTAACATAGAACAGTTTGAATATGCAGTCCAATATGAAATAATGAAATGAAATATTATTAATGTCCATGAGTGACCAAAGGCAGTCAATGGGACTTCAAAGTACAAGAAATAATAATAGCAATGAAGGAGTGCGTAGAACATCTCTAAATACAAGAAACAAAGAAAGACCAAAATAAAAAACCTAACTTGGGTACACCCTAGACCATGTAGTAGAGCCAGAAACTTTTTAAGGAGAAACATTTTTGTAGCAAAACAAGTCAATTGAGTCATGAGTTGTGATATCCTAGCCGAATCTGAATGAAAGGATGTGCCAATATCTTTATCAACTACCATGAATGTGCCAATGCCAAGGTTGATAATGTCCTCTAGGCACCAACTTGGGAAAGAGGGCACGATTGTGTTATCCTGGGGGAAATATTAGGAACTCACCCCGATTCTCATGACATTGGTGGCCAATAAACCTCTCAATGAAGAAAGAAAACTGGTGATGTGCAATTGTCCATGAGATATGAGCCAGGGTCATGGAATGGTCATTACACCTCTATGACAAGGGTGGGGAGAAATGAGCTGGTGTGGTCTCTTTCATGTGAGGAGCATTTCCCCATAGGTTTACTACTTCCTTTTTATGTGACTACAGTGTATATTCAGTGCTTGATTCCCCCGGTGGCTGAGATGGATTGGAAGGAAGAGGTGACCGACCTCATAGACATGTGGGGTCATTGCAAGGTCCCTTGTCTAAAAACAACAGCCTCATGAAGATAAGAGGACAAGCATTTAGTTTGGATAGAGAAAGAAGGCACCCCCTGGAATGTATATATTGACAACAAAATTCACACAGATCTCATAGTAAATAGGGCATCTGAAGATGTAACGATCCTCCATTTTTGTCTCTTGAAGGGAACAAGGTCAACACATATTGTCCTCTCACAGAATGTGGTGATCAGTCTCAACCTGTTATTGATGGGAGTGCACCCTCAACTAGACAGGGCCAATCCTAAGGCCATGTGACCATTGCTTTAGATAGTCTTGATGAACAATGAGATCGTCAATTATCTATAAGAAGTTCTCAGCAAAGGATGCCATCTTAGGGTTGTGATGAGACTTAGTATAGTGTACATGTATTATATTTGTACTTGTCTATTTTGTTCTTTATCCGTATCTGTTTTTGGCAACTTAGTATAAATTGACCATTGGCCAATTTATTGTATTTTATTGGAGAAATGTTTCAAACTTGATCACTCTCCCATAGATTTGTATTCTCCATGGTAGTAGGAGCATTCGTGAGGCCGAAAGGCATAACTCCCTATAAGCTAACGTCCCTGTAAGTTGATATTAGGTGGTGATGTGCAATTGTCCACTTTGTTTTACCTCCATGTATAACGTGAGGTTGCATGAACCTTTTCAAACAGTAACTTTCAAGTTTCAACCTAGTGAGCTAATATAAAATATATAACAAATGTTATGGAGAAGGGGAGATTTTTTAAAACGCTTTGCCTCAAAGTGCATGCCTAGCCCCAAAATCCTTATTTTTGCCTGTTCACAGTTGCACAGAAAGTGAAATTTTAAAAAACAAATCCGAAATTTTATAAATGTGGTGTTAGATCTCCCCGAAAATTGAAGTTCTCTATGTTTCTGAGTTGTTGAGATCACAAAAAGTGCAAGGCAAAGAGCATATGCCGAAAAAAAAAACACTTTTTGCTCTATTTCTGATTTGTCGAGATCACACAAGGCTCACAACAAAAGGCATATGCAGACTGTAAAGGTAACAAATGGGAAATATAAACAGAAAACCGAAATGTTATATTAAAACAAAATGAAAGAGATTTTAAAAACGGAAATGAAACTATATACCTTTCGATCTGATACAAAATGGTTGTATCTTGGGCAAATGGAAACCTTTTTATATGAAATAAAAAGGGTTTCCAATTGAAAACAACACTTTGGATGCACTGGTACGGTTTTCTTAGCCCATAAATGCTTAGAAATAGTAGAGTCCAGAAATCCTTTGATGCATGTAGCGACACAAATCCATGATCTTAATCAACAACGGGAGCAGGTCTTCATAAGCGCTCTGATATTATGTTTAATAAATAAGGTATTTGCACACATGTCAAACACCTTAAGGCAACCACTCACACAAATAGATCGAAGATCAGTACACCAATGTATTACGTTATTAAAAACCTCAAAGAGGGAAACAATTCATGGCCCCAACCTATGTGGCCACTTGAGACAATATATTAATGCAAAGGAAAATAATTTACATATGAGTTTCTCATAATTGATCATTAAGAAATGACCCTCCATGCTCTTTAAATAGAGATCATAGACCAATCAAGTGCCAAGCCAGGGGTCAATATAGTTGTTTGTATCAAGAAGAAGATAAATCATCAGTTGACCGTTGGATTAGAATCTACAAATGCACACTAAAGAAACACACTTTACTTAAAGACACATTAGACCAAGTTGATCTTAACTAACTCGTAAGCATCTAAATTGTTAAATTTCATACATTCATAGCATAAGAATTCAATTGCATAAACATGATCACTAGAAGAAAGACAAAGCACAAAACAATAACAATAGAGTTTATCTTGCGAAACCCAAATGGGAGAAAACCCAGCAACCTTCGTATAGAGATGATAATTCCGAGATCATAGTACAATCATAAAAGAGAAAAGATGGAAATGCTTTCCAAAAAGTTGAAACCCCAAAATAGTCTTCTTCTCCAGCAGATGCGAACTTCTCTCTTTCCAAGTGATGTGAACTTGAGTGAATGAGTGAGTGTGATAATGAGGTGACTTTACCTCTTATTTATACAAGTGCCAAAACTGGCTTTTACCCTAGCTGAGCCGACTTCTCCATTTGACTGGGCTGACTTCACTTGGGGGGGCAATTAATAATTTAATTTTAATCTTTTCTTTTGCTTCTTTTCACCTCAAGGTTTACATTGATTCTTTCAAGGGTTTACATAGTTAATTACATCAAGTTCATCTCCCTTAGGAGGTACAATCAAGTACAATAGAAATACAATAAATAATATCTTCCGAAGTTGCACAAAATCCAACATAAATATCCTAACATACCAAGCTCCCAAAGTTCACATCTCTTGGGACAGTGTTGTTGAAAAGAATACCTCTGAAAATGCAAAATGAACTTGCATTTTTGAGTGGTGACACACTCAAGCAAACACTTTATCTTTGGTAAAGAAACTATCTTACACACTATTCATCAACCTCTTCAGCTTTGAATTCTCATTCTAAGACTCAAGAGCAAAGACAGTTGAAATTGGATTCCTACATGCAACTATTTCATTTAGTCATTAAGTATAAGAAAGGTAGTTCAGAAAAAGTAGATGATCTACTTAGTAGACCTTCCATCTAAGCTCTTTCTCTTTAGATATTAGATGTGCAGTTTATGAAGAATGGAAGAGCCAGTGTTGCACAGACCCTTTCTTTGCTGATTTCATAAACTCTCTTCAGGAGCCCACAATGGTCATTCAGACTCCCTTTACAAACTATATAATCAAATTATAGTTTGTAAAAAAAACTTTGTTGCACATGCAAAGGTACTTCTTCTGGCTTTCCATGCGGAAACAACTGGAACACTGCATTAGGCCAGCATACTCATTAGGAGCTCAACATGTCACTTATGGGAGTAGAACCTGGGTGGGGAGGATAACACTCCATCCCACAGCCACTTAGGCTTAAACCCAATTGACGAGAAAATGCAACTTATATTATACAGAAAATCAAATATGTGCAGAGAAAAGGGGCGATCAATTTAATGCAGTCATTGCTGCACTAAGGTCCAAAAAAGCACTAATAAATGCATTTTTGGCATATTTTACCAGCAAAAAAAAATGTTTAGCATTGATTTGGCACTTGTATCATCAGCTCGCAGCTTTTGAAAAACATAGACAACACTTACAGTTCCATCAAAAATACACTTACAGTGCAGTTTCCAAAGAAAATACAGAGTTGAGATTTGTATTCAGTGCCAAAGGCCAACATAGGGGTTGGGGACAAGGGAGTTTCAATCCCCAAGAAAAGTTACCCTCCAGTGTATGCTTCCTTGAAGCAAATATGGGGTTTTCTGCTGAACAGTTTCCAACATTGATGGGCAAACTAGCAATCCCAGAAGATGTGTTTTAGTGTCTCAGCCTTGAAATAATAGGGTCGTTGGTCGTTCGTAAAGCCACTTTTAGCAAGCCTGTACTTTGTAGGAAGGCTTTGATAAAGCAAACATTCTGAGCTTATAAGAAATCCTGTTGGACTTAATCTTTCTCATGTGGGTGATCCATATAATTCAGCATCCAATGAAGACCATCTTGCATTCAAGACTCGGGCTAGTGGAGTCTTTTTATGCATAGAAGCGAATAACATTATGCTGTTATAGTTGAAAATAGGCTTATCGTAAACCCACCTCCAATCTCTCCAAACAGAGCCCTGCATAGCATTGTTCATTTTAAGCAGATCGTCATATTTTATAAGATTTTGCAATCCTAGATAGATGCTCTATCAGATGGCAATACTGCCTTGAAATGAGCAAAAGTTCTTCAATCTGTCCAAGACCTGTGATCAGCATCCCATAGATCTCACCATAGAAAGATTATCTTTTTAGTGAGCCTCCTTGCTTGAAACCTGGAAAGCTCTGCAATACTTTGCCCATGAATCTCCCAGTGCCAAGTATGGAAAATAAGTAGGTCCTAACCCCTCCTGCTGCCTCAAACATCCCAAAACAACCATTTAGCAACAGATTTCCAGGCTTAATGAGATATCAAGCAGGTCTACTGATTTCTATCCTTGCTGTATCCTTTGTCTATTTCTTAAATATTTTCTCTCAAAGATTGTCGAGGAACCCTCAAAATGTTCAATGTAAATTTCAACAATGTTTGGCATCTAGTCGCAGATGTCAATGCTTCTAAAAAGACTAATCTTTCAACTTTCAAGCCTCGGAAACAGTATTTTTTTCTGTAGAATGTTCATAATCTGCTTGCCTACCCTTTAAGAAGTACACTTACTAGTCATTTGTGGGTAGCTTTACATAAACTTAAATGTTTTGCTAATATTGGATGGTGTGCTTACGAGGAAATGTACAGTTTTCTATATTATTTTAATATTTTTCATCCATTGCTTTATTCATCATTATAAGAGATGAGGTTAAGCTATCGTGTCTATCTGTACAACTAACTATAAAATGCCTGGCATACCTTTTTCACAAGGTGGATATATCGGTCAAATATCTTAGCTTCTTTCTTGAGGATGATGCAGGATTGGAAAACATTAAACAAGTGAGTTACAGTTTGCTATTTTGACGGTTTAATTTTTTAGCCTGCAGTTTAATTGTTGGGAGCTTTGTTTCGTTGCAACTTGTGTCTATTTCTTTTCACTACTAGTAGATGAATGTGATTCTTACATTCCTATGGTTGGAAGTTTACTGTTTTCTTGAAATGTTTTTCACATTTTGCTTTCATTGCCTACATCAATATAGGAATATGGAGCTGGAAGAATGCTCACTGGAGAGGTTAAAAAGCTGCTTATTGAAGTTTTGACAGACATGGTTGAACGGCATCGTAAAGCTCGAGCTGCAGTAACAGATGAGGTAACCAGAATTTATCAAGACAATTTATAAAGTTGCGGTTTGCATTCTGTATCTAAGACTTGAGAAATGGAACCTTTGGGGTCTATATCATTTTTGTCAGGGATCTCCTCAGAGTATAGCCCAGAATCCTAGATATTTTGGTCCTCTTTTCGCTTGATAAGATTAAACCGCATAAAGATAAAATAGGAAATTAAGTCACGGTTTGAAGTAAGACATTTAAGCTCCTGAATAAGATAATAAAATTGCCATTGGTGTATGGAAAAGATTCAATTGTCAATTGATCATAAGGAAAATAAGTCAGTTTGAAGTTTGACCATGTTGGATTCAACCATTGAACAATCTTGACTATCCTTAGTAGAGAACGAATCCTACATTTCTAAGCTAATGATATGTTGCTCGCATTCATAAATTTCAGAATGCAATTCTATAACTTCCTTCACCATTGTGGAGTTCAATCCCATAAATGTGATGTGACTCGTATTCCATCAAAGGGTGTTTAAGAGTATGCATTAATAAAGCTCCACAACATATATCCTGCATTTGCCTTCCATTATGTTGCAGTGGTTACAAATCAAACAGTTTATGTATGAATAAATAAGCAATCACTCGCATATGGAAACAGTTTGTCAGAAGAAGTGTGCCTCTTGTACATGTTCACATCCTCATTGGGAGTGTTCTCTCTGACGATCACATTTTTTTCCCAATACAGTGTTCTCCATCATGAACTGGGAAAAATAAGAATCATGATGTTTCCACTATTACGATTGAAGTTATATTCCAATACAATATTCTAACAGCAACCTTGGAAAAGTAAGAATTATGCTATTTCCAGTCTCTTGTAACTAATGTTCAGTTGCAACTTAAGCCCATGATACTTTTCTCTGTTCTTCATATCATATGTAAATGATGGCAAGCTGACATGGTATCTTTGATTCTCGAAAAAAGAGGCTTACTTTTACTTTTTGTTATGTTTAAAATTCACGAGATTAAATTTCATCCTTGGACATGATAACAGTATTTTTCCATTCTTCATTTAACTTAATTCAGAGGATTCTGCTTCTCTCTGACATGAGCTTTCATTTGCAAACTATGAAAGGAGTTGTTATGGTCCTCTCTTTAAGGCTTGTATAAGCGAGGATACTGTTTGTTTTGTACTTCGATTTTATTCATATAAAGTTTTGTTGGTATTAATGATTTTTTAATCTTGATGCAGATGGTCGATGTATTTATGGCTGCAAGGCCTCTTCCTGGTATGTTTGGTTAAGGACGTTTCTCTTTCGACCATTTTGTTAGAGAATACAGAGTTTCACTTGGCATATCTAAGTTCCAATTTTTTTCCGAGTTGTCTCTTCATTTCATGCTGTGAAATTAAAGTTGTTAGGACAAAGTTAAAGCCATTGAGTTAAATTTCCCATTGTAAGAAAATCACTTCGTCAAAAGGTGATTTGCAAAATTAGACTGCAAGCACTTTGAATTGGTCAGAGATCAATTCAACCAGTCAAAATTGTACAGCATTCGTAGTTGCCATATTGACATGGATGGGAGAATCTCAATAAAAGTTTGACTATGTGCAGTCACTTTGCAATCAGAACATGTTGTAGCAATTTATGCCGCGGACATAGATTAAGATTTATACTAATTTTCTCAGGAGAGTCCATTCTCGTTGCAAGCTTAAATATTGGACTCGACACACTTCTTACTTTCGTTTGTTTGATTTCTGAACTAATAGATTGTAACACTTAAATTTTGTATCTGCTAGTGTACTAGATAAATCACTCTAATATCTAGCCTTCAATACGATATATTATTCATATAGTTAGCGAAGTCATACTTTAAAGAAAACCTCAGCGACGTCATAATTCAAAGAAAAGCCTTTCATAGGATATATCATTCAAATAGTTAGCGACATCAATCAAAGAAAACCATCGAGTGAAATGGTACATGGAAAGATTTACCTTATACAATATAGAATAAGAATGTATCTGCATGCCTAATGGTCTCATTGTTATAGCTATTGTATGTACTCATGCTTATGCTGAGTAGACAATGTAATACAACTGTAAGCGTAACAAAACTTAATTTTAAGGATATATATTATACTAGTATAGATACATCTTAAACCTAGATCTTTTAAGGACCGAGATGACCCAATTTCTTGAGATGTAATTTTTTTTTATCTTTAAATTTTTTATACATCCAAAAAATTTTTACCTCAAAAAATTGGATCTTTTGAGATGTAATTTTTTTTTTTATCTTTAAATATTCTACATATCCAAAAAATTTACACCTCAAAAAATTGGATCCCTCTCTGTGCTCAACAGCTCCGGGTTTAAGATGAATCTATGCTGGTTTTAATTTTATTTATTTATTTTATGAGCCAACAAGGTTTTTTAGTTACTTTTTATTTGTTTTTATTTTATGAGCGGACATGATTTTTTTTATAATGTTGTTACTTTATAACATCTCCCTCATATTTGGTTGTAGAGCATCTCGCTACTTCAGATGCAAAAACATTTCTTGTTTCCAGCACTAATTTTCAAGACGTGTTATAAAAAATACTTGTTTTCAATTCGTTTAGCAGTTCCTTGAGTTGTGGTCTAGTGTTAAGATTGTTATATAATTCATTTAGTAGACAATGTAATATGATGTGTAAGCATAACAAAAACTAGTATTCAAGACATTATAAAAATTGCTTTTCCAACTCATTTAGCAGCCCATTCGGTTGTGTTCTAGTGTTAAGATTGTTCCATGATTCTCATTGCTATGGCTCAAAACTATGTGGGTGTAAACCAACTAATTTTCAAGACATTATAAAAATGATTTGTTTTCAAATGCAGCTCATTGAATTGTGGTCTAGTGTTAAGATTGTTCTATGATTTGGTTAGTGGACAATCTAATATGATGCCTAAGTGTAACAAAAACTAATTTTCAAGACATATTGTAAAAAATGCTTCTTTTCAACTTTAGTTTAGCAGTTAGGCGATCAAACGGCAAGTAGCAAGGTGATTGGTCTTATATAAGTTCAAAATCCTTTGTAAGTGTGGTTGTAAATATGTCTGTGTAATATAAGAAGTATTTTACAAAAATAAATAAAAAATAGCAGCCCATTGGGTTGTTGTCTAGTTTAAGATTGTTCCATGATTCTCATTGCTATGGCAATGTAATTAATTTAATTTAATACTATCTATAAGTGTAACAAAAACTAATTATCCAAACATTATTGAAAATGCTTGTTTTCAACTAGCACCCTATTGGATTCAATAATGTTTTCAACTAACACCCTATTGGATTGTGGTTTGGTGTTAAGATTGTTCCATGATTCTTATTGCTTTTGTTATTGTATGTATGCACTTTAGTAGACAATGTAATACAATGTGTAAGCATAGCAAAATTTAATTTTCAAAATAAATTAAATTAAATGCTTGTTATCAAAGTACTATTGTATGTACTCATGTTTAGTAGATAATATAATATGATGGGTGTTAGCGTTCAAACTAGCATGCTAGGTTTGCAAGTGAAAGACAATCGCATAAGAAACTTGGATTGCTTGCCGCTTTTGTCCAATCTCCTAACTTCTTTGGGATCCAATGTTGTCCCAAAGGAGAGCTCTTTAATATACCTGCCAAGTAGATGCCAAATTCTCTCCAGACACCTTAAAGCATAGATCAATGTCTCTAATGGAGTCAAATGCAGAGTAATAGAGAGTTAGGATGGTGCTTGTATAGTAGTTTTGACAGTTTTGCAGGTTTGTTTAGGGTTTAAAAAGATAGTTCGAGGATTTCATGCTTGAAATTTTAGAGCCGCGAGAATTTCGAGGCGAGATTTTAGGGCCGAAATTTTAGAGAGGCAAAAAATTAAAAAAAATAATAATTTTTTTTATTCTTAGGGTTTTTGTTATAAAATTGTAGACCTAATTTTAATCCTAATTCTACCATGAAAATGCAAGTTTAACCTAGCAATAATATTTACAAAAATTCAAACTATGGTTTGATGTAGAGAAAATGGACAAACTTAGGGTTTTAATGGATGTTACCCAAAACCCTAGCCTTTGAGGAAGGTGACAAGCCTCCCTCTTGAAGGTAATTCTCCTTGCTACTAACTTAGGGCTTCTTGAAACAATCTATAGGGTTGGTTTCAAGAATCTAAATTGCGGCAAAGTTGGTGAAGCGTAAAAGCTTCATTTTACGCTCGTAAATTCTTTAAAAAGCCCATAGGCAATTTGAATCCCACATTTTAGTAACTAATAATAGATATTGATAGATGATAAGATAATAAGATGATTACAATGTAATGAGAGGCCCCGTATAAATACAATTCCAAAGGACATCTCTAATGGTTATTCACAAGAGTTACGTCCCTTCGGTAATTATTGATAATTACTATTATTATTTAGTATCTATATTCTATTATTACTATTATTATTTAATATCTATATATTTTAGGATTGTTACATTGCCTTCCCCTTAAGGGAAGCTTTGTCCTCAAAGCTTTGTTGAAGACAAGAGTTATGTCTGATGTTTTTGTTTAAACTGTCATCTCTAGATCCTTTTATTTAGTATTTGCGACACTTGAGGAAATGAGGCGATACGAGTTACGAATTCCACAGAAGAATTGTCGCGTCGTTTCTGATGTGGTCCATCCGAGATCTATTTTTATCGGAGATATTTGATTGCTTTTTGGGATGGGTCTTTTCGTTTGTTGCTTACTATGTTGATTCGATGTACTTGCTTGTCTAACATCATAATTCCTCTCTATATGTTCATTTTGACCCTGTCGTTGGTCAAAATGGCGTTTATAATTTGGGTGACGATAAGGAGGCCTTGTTGTCTGTTCTTTTGCTTCGTTTTCTTGAACTTGAGCCCTTTTCAGAGAGTCTAGAAGGTTCTTCCTGAATTTGCTCTAATTTGCTCTCCAGTATATTGTTGTTACTCTGAATCTTCTTGAACTTTTTGTATTGCGTCTTTTTGTCCTCTTTAAACTTCTCAATTTGCTTCTCTAGTTCTTGATTATTATTTTTCAGATGATGGTTTTCATCTTGTTGTTCTAGTATTTTTCCTTCTAGGTCTTCATTTGAATGTTATGTCTTTTGACTATGTTTCAGTTTCTTTATTTTCGTAAGTAATGTCTTGTTATGAATTCTTAGGTGAAATAGTTCTTCGGTATTGCTTATTAATGTGTTATTGACTTTCGTAATTTCCAACTTGTGCGCTTTTTTTGAGTCGTCGTCTTTCTGCTGAAGTTCCTCAATTTGTTGCTGAAGGCGGCAATTCTCTGCTTCTTGGTATCTTATTGCGTGATTTCATCATCTTTGTCCTTGATGATTTTGTTTAATCATTTTATTTCTTCTTTATTTTCGACTACATTTTTCATGATTTTTTGGTTTTGTAGAGTCTTATTAGTATATTTTTTACTCATTAATTCCTCAATTTGAGTAGATAATCTCTCAATAAGGCTTTTTAGATAATGATTCTCCTGCTCTATTAATCCCTTAGACATATCCAGCTTCGCCATGTCAAATGCTTTGTCCAATGCTACTTGTATTCGGGACTGCAATTCTGATTTAGAATTCGCCATAATTCCTGACTTCGTCTTTGCTTCAAGTTCTTCTTTGACTTGGTCTTCTTTGATGATACTGATCTCAACTTTGACAATAATTAGTCTTCGTTGACTTGACTTTTTGATAAGGGAGTCTTCCTTGATTTTGTCTTCTTCCCCTTCGAATTTTGGAAAGAATCCTCCTTGAATTTTTTTATTTTTTATTTTATTTTTTTAATAACAATGTTCAATATGATTCTTCTTGTAAAAATTATTTGTGTTGGTGCTCTTCTAATTTAATTTCCCCTTAATTTTTGTAAAATGGTGTAGAATGGGTGGTTGGGAGGAATGATTGTTGCCTTCCCCACCCAAGTTCGAATCTCACTTTTGGTTTGTTGTTAGGGAATAAAACCAAACCCACTTCTCATAAAACCATGTGCGGTTTTACTTCTTCTTTCTTTTTCTTTTCTTTTTTTTCTTATAATTTTACCTTTTTCTTTTCTTTTTCTTTTTACTTTTTCTTTTTCTTGGACATACTACTGAAGCGTAAAAGCTTCTTTTTACGCTCGTAAATTTTTTAAAAGGCCCATAGGCAATGTGAATCCCACATTTTAGTAAATATTAATAGATATTGATAGATGATAAGATAATAAGATGATTCCAATGCAATGAGAGGCCCCGTATAAATACAATTCTAAATGACACCTCTAATGGTTATTTACAAGGGTTATGTCTCTTCGGTAATTATTGATAATTACTATTATTGCTATTATTATTTAATATCTATATTCTATTATTACTATTATTATTTAATATCTATATATTTTAGGTTTGTTACAGTTGGAGCTCCAAGGCCAAACTTTGTAGAAACCTCTTCTTTGGAGCGTTTTTAGTATGCAGTGAGGATAGAATGGCAGGAAAAAACCTTATTCAAAGATAATGTAGTCCTAAGGTTACCATTCAATAATTCAAGATGCAAAATTGACCTACCATTCAGCAAGCAAACTTTAAAAATGTAAAAGACTTATTTGAGCATGAGTTATTACAACCATTCTAGCATCCACAAAGCATTAGCAAGACAAAGAAAGCATCCAACTTCATCCAAGAGCAAGAGTAATCATCTCTCCAAGAGGTGCACATCACTTCATAAGGCCCTTCTAGGGTAAAATAGTAGCTTAATGAATTTTATTCCATATGTAGTTGTATTAAAATGAAGTGAGGAGAAGTATATTTATACTTTTCTCGCACTCACTTTACAAAACTAAAAATAAAAATATTCAGGTCGACATGCCTTTTAAAATGTCAATTTGAAATTATAAATGTCAACTTAAAATTAAAACAATTATAATATAAAATAATCAAATTTGTGGGTAATTTGAGGCATTTTCCTCGGAATTTACTCACATGGCTAAAATAGCTAAAAATTAGTATATCGGTTCGTTTTGAAGGCCAGGTCGCGGAGGGGGGGGTCGTCATGCCCCATCTAACCCCAACAATAGTGAAAATCCCTCAACGCCCCCCCTAATCAAGCACTGCAGCCTGGCCTAGAGGATGACTTCATCATCAAGAGGAGGCCAATGAGAGAGGGCACTAGTGAGCTGGAGGGCCAGGAGGGTGTGGAAGATGACCTGGAGGAGAGACATATGCCTCAGTACTGAAAGATATGCCACCGGAATGATAAATCAAGGTTGGGGTCATGTGACCCAATGACCCACCCCTAGAAGTCCCGGACACCAACCTCAGGGCTTCAAGCCCTTTCATGAGGCAGCCAGCAATGCCACTAAGCCATAGTGCTTCCAAGGGAAAAACCAGAGGGTCTGGCCATAACCCCCACTCAGAAAAAGCTAGCTAGCATCCCTCCTGATAAAAAACAATGACCCTCTCTCCCTGGGGCACATCTGCAGGTGCACTGGTACTGGTACCACGTAAGATTGGCTCCAACTGCGGGACAAGTGCTCCTCCTGGGGGTGCTCGAGAATCCATGAATTATGTGGGTACATGTAGACCTACACACACGTCAAACAACCAAAGAAATCAAAATATCATGAGGCAGACACTTCGTCCTGCCCTGCTCATCATGACAATATGAAAATAAAATTAAATAAACAAGTGACTAACCTATGTAGATATGAAGAACGTCAAATACAATGCATGGGTAACAGTATATGCCTAACTCAAGTGAACTAAACCTACCTATGTTAAACATAAGAATCATGAAGGGTTAAGTGAAATCATACCACCAATGTAACCATTCAAGTAAGTAATTCATACTTGATCCTTTACCTTTGTCTTTAGAATGAATCTGTGATAAGATCTCGTCAATCACCAACCAAATACGTACCAAGATCTTGATTATGATAGGAGATGGAGACTGGGTGACCTGGAAGCTTTGATATTGTTGCCAGGGAGAAAGATTGTTTTTACAAGCTCCATTTATCTAGGCTTCCACCGGGCTCAGGTATGGACCATCTTCATCATATACTGACATTGAGAAAAAAAATTCCCTGAAATTTGTTGTTCGATTGTCAATTTGAGAGACCATTGGTGGAGGTGGACCTTGCAAATCTTCGTATATCAGCTGCAACATGTTTAAACATTTCTTTGGAGATATAAGCATATTGTTCATCTTTATAATTATCATGTTAATACCCCCAATGATCTTTAAAGTTTTGAAATTGTCAACCATATAATTTATGCCTTCACATTTCAAACGAAGAGATAAACAATAGAAATCGCGATAATGTGAAAATAGTGTCATATATGTCCACATACTTGTATTGGCTTTACTAAAATGCATTGTTAGAAACTTAGCGACACTGGACAGAAAAGGCTGAGCAATTGCTTGAATACTGCTTGAGGAACAAAGGTGAGAAAGATGAGTTGGGATTTGAATAACTACAAGATAACCTCCTGTATAACCTGCCTCGCTATCCTCCATGGTGGATAAGTATGACCGAGTTGAATCCACAGAGACATCACCAGAGATATGAGACCCCAAACCATAGTAAGGCATCTGTATATGGCACTCATCTATACTGGCAATAAGACCCACATCTTGGGGTACTTCATCATCAAATGTAAGGGAAAAGGGGTTGACCCAATCTTCATTATCGACATCATGAGGAGATGGAATAATTGCATCTTGTTCAATAGGGATTTCACTGATTATGTCTTCCATATCCTTCTCCGAGGAAGTGGTGACTTCCTCATCCCAAACAGTATCGAATTTTGGCTCAAGCTGATCCATATTAGCCTTTGGTTCTTCTATGAATGGCCAAAAGACTTCATTGACTTCTTTTCCTATACTATAAAGTTTGGAAACCACACTACCAGATCTCGAAGAATCGTAAAGTGTAGGACCCATAAATTTCCAATAATCATCATCCTCATCAATTCTGTCAATATGCTCCAAGAGATCTGAGATGTTATAAGAAGTTGTTGTGTGGTGGCAAGGAAAAATCATCCTTTTGCTCAGCTCTTCAACTTATTCAACTAGGACTTCTTGGCCTTCATATGTAGGATCGCAATCATATTCATCTTCATGAGGAACTTCATCTCTAGAAATTGTGCTTGAGATATCATCAATTGGGTCTTGAACCACAGCTTCTTCAATCTGATTTTTGATATGGATTTCTTTACTGAACAAGTTCCTTGCATGTTCGACATGAGGCATCCATTTGTTACGCTGCTTTGGATCCCAGTAGCTACAGAATGTTTCTACCAATTCTGCAAAGGACGATATTGTTGCTTTTTCTAGGCCCACAAACCAAGCGAGAGCCTTTCCTCCCAGGTGAAGAATGAATGATCTCATGTAAACGTCTTCTTCCTCTTTAACGTTGTATTATGTAGCCAACGTCATGAACCATTCAACATGGTGCGAGGCGTTACCATGATCACCCTTGAATGCGTGCCAAAATATATTTGGTAATTCATCTGAACATCCTGGAAAGTTTGACAAATAAAGAGGAGCAAAACCTATTTTCATTTCTGCATCTGTTGGATTATCAAGATCTTTAAATCCAAATGGAATATCTTCTTCGATTTCTTTGCTAAGACCCTCTTGTTTTTTGTTGTTTCCCAAAGTCTCTTCCCATATATGGTTGATCACGACCTTTCTTTCATGTTCCTCCGTATCATGATCCCATTCCTTACTGAATGCATCGATCAATTGCATGAGTGATGAAGAAAATTTGTTACGAGAAAATCCTTCATACCAATTTATGACATTCGAGTTGTCCTCTAAGTTGAGAGACAGTACAAAAAGCTTCATTCTCGTATCCTCATGTATGATATGCT
Source organism: Larix kaempferi (assembly GCA_027924585.1). Lineage (NCBI taxonomy): Eukaryota > Viridiplantae > Streptophyta > Pinopsida > Pinales > Pinaceae > Larix > Larix kaempferi. The sequence continues at coordinate 10,468,432 of BSBM01000560.1, forward strand.
TCCTTGGAGACATTGCATGAATGCCCAAATATGTGTTGATGCGTGATACTTGTTCTCATGAAATAATGGAAAAAGTGATTTCCCATCGCCTTGAATGACACTCTGATGTGGATATCTCAGAATGCATGAAAAATCCAATATATCCATCCACAATTTGTAAGAATATGCCATATCATCCGGTTTCCCTGTCTTTACAAAGTACTTATGTTATTTTTCTTCAGTTGGAGTAGCTAGGAAATACCTACCAAGTTAGCTCAACAAATCTCACCAAAGTACTAAAAAAAAAACAAGGGCATACCTGAGATAATGGTGATTGAGTTCTGAATTGCTTCTTGATTAGTGGAGTCGCCTTAAATCAGTGGAGTCGCCAAATAAGACTTGTAGGGTTAGTCCTCTATTGGTATTTTCAAAATATAAGGAAGAAAGACTCACCTTTGAGTTCTTACCAAATGTTGTTTTGCCAAGGTGTAAATGACTCTGGATAAACCACTTCAATCTTTGAAATGTCCCCAACAACGACGCCAAAAATGTTACCATTCAAACTAGCAGGCTAGGCTTGCAAGTGAAAGACAATCACATAAGAAACTTGGACTACTGTCACCTTTGTCCAATCTCCTAACTTCTTTGGGATCCAATTTTGTCCTAAGGGGAGAGCCCTTTAATGTACCTGCCAAGTAGATGCCAAATTCCTTACAAACACATTAAAGCATAGATCAGTGCCTCTAATACAGTCAAACACAGAATAATAGAGAGAGTTAGGATGGTGCTTGTATAGTAGTTTTGGCAGTTTTGTAGGTCTGTTTAGGGTTAAAAAAGATAGGTCGAGGATTTCATGCCCGCAATTTTATGGCCGTGAGAATTTAGGGCCGAAATTTTAGGGAGGCCAAAAAATGAAGAAAATTAATTTTTTTATTTTTAGGGTTTTTGTTATAAAATTGCAGACCTAATTATAACCCTAATTCTACCATGAAAATGCAAGTTTAACCTAATAGGAAAAAACCTTATTCAAAGAGAATGTATCCCTAGGGCTACCATTCAATAATTCAAGATGAAAATTGACCTACCATTCATCAAGCAAACTTTAAAAATGTAAAAGACTTATTTGAGCACGAGTTATTCCAAGCATTCTAGCATCCACAAAGCATTAGCAAGACAAAGAAAGCATCCAACTTCATCCAAGAGCAAGAAGAATCATCTCTCCAAGAGGTGCACATCACTTCATAAGGCCCTTCTAGGGTAAAAGAGTAGCATAATGAATTTTATCCCATAAGTAGTTGTATTACAATGAAGTGATGAGAAGTGTATTTATACTTCTCTCACACTCACTTACAAAAAAAAATAAAAAATATCCAGGCCGACATACCTTTTAAAATTTCAATTTGAAATTATAAATGTCAACTTGAAATTAAAACAATAATAATATAAAATAATCAAATCTGTGGGTAATTTGGGGCATTTTCCCCAAAATTTACCCACACATGGCTAAAATAGCTAAAAATGAGCATAGTGGTCCGTTTTGAAGGCTAGACCGCGAAGGGGGGAGTCGTCATTCCCCATCTAACCCCAATAGTAGTGAAAATCCCTCAACGCCCCCCCCCCCCCTAATCAAGCACTGCAATCTGGCCTGGAGGATGATGTCATCATCAAGAGGAGCCCAAGGAAAGAGGGAACAGGTGAGTTAGAGGACCAGGAGGGTGTGGGAGGTGACTTGGAGGAGAGACATATACCTCAGTACTAAAAAATATTCCACCGGAATGATAAATCAAGGTTGGGGTCATGTGACCCAGTGACCCACCCCTAGAAGCCCCGGACACCAACCTCAAGGATTCAAGCCCTTTCATGAGGCAGTCAGCAATGCCACGAAGCCATAGTACTTCCAAGGGAGAAACCAGAGGGTCTGGCCATAACCCCCACTCAGAAAAGGTTGGCTAACATCCCTCCTGATCAGAAAAAACGACCCTCTCTCACTGGGGCACATCTGCAGGTGCACTGGTATTGGTACCACATAACAATGGGTAAGGATAATCTAAAATAATGTGTAAATCTAGCAAACACTAATAGAAAATGCTTGTTTTCAACTAGCAACCCGCTAAATTGTCGTCTAGTGTGAAGATTCTTCCATGATTTTCATGGCTATTTGCTTTGGTAGACCATGTAATACAATGTGTAAGCATAGCAAAAACCAATTTTCAAAACACATTAAATAAAATGCTTGTTATCAAGTACTATTGTATATACTCATGTTTAGTAGACAATATAGTAAGATAGGTAAGGAAAATCTAAGATAATGTGTAAATGTAGCGAAGACTAATTTTCAATGCATTTTATAATAAAAATGCCCATTATCAAATGTGTATGTACTCACATTTAGATGGTAATGTAATATAATGTGCGAGTGTAACAAAGATTAATTTCCAAGACTGTTCATAAAAAATATATGTTATCAAGTATTATGTTTGACATCATGTTGGGTGGTGATCTAGTGGCAAGTTGTAGCACTTGCCATGATGATCCAAGTTTGAAATTGGATGAGTATCATCTTCGTGATGATTCAATTGCCTAGGTCTTTCCAAGGTGTTAAGTTTGTGTTAATGTGATAAATAGTAGCTTCATGCAAATGCAAAGGTGTTGTTAACAATGGTCCTTGTGCTAATGTGGTCTTTGTGGGTGAGGCCAAGGGCAAGTCATAGGTGACTTTGATGGAATAGATACACTTCAATTGCAATGTGGTAGAAATTATTTTTGTTGTGTTACAACTTGATTTAACATATAATTGGGAAGTCCTAACCAATTAGTTCTATCAAGAGAAACTTTGGAAAGAAGTACCATTGTCACTACAATGCTAATTTTCCACTATTTTGGCCAACTCCTAAGGCCAAGGGTGTTTCCCTAGGTTCAGTTGGATTTGGTCTAAATATAGCTAAGGGGAATGAGGCCAACTTAATTGTGAGTGTGTTATATTACTTAGTTGATTTCCCAAATAAGCATTTAACCATTCAAGATATACAATAGTCAATAGTCAAATACTTAGAAATTATTCAAAAGCGTAATAACATGAACGATAAACATTAACCATAAGGTATCAGAAGTCATTAACTTCATACATTCATTGATCAATGAAAGAAAAGTAAACTCACTATTTTTGTGCAAGTGTAAGATGAGGTGTACAAGATCTTGCAAAATGTAATTCCGGAAATTATTCACTTAGTTAATGATTTGTGTGATTTATGAGTTGTAATTAATGATCCCACAAAACGAAAAATTTCAGAATAAATAAGAAATTACTTAACCAATGTAAAATAGAAATTTCAACCACCATTAATCAAGTAAACTACAAGTGTTCTTGTTGTTATGTATCATCCATGTGATAGTAGAGTGCAAAAATTTCTCGAATTTAAATGTAGCCACTTAGTCAATATCTAAAAGTGATGTGACAAGTAAAATTAATATTTAACCAAGCACAAATTTTCTAGAATTTATTAGTTGTTGTCCTTATGAGATTTGAACAGTTAGATCTATGTAAATAGATATATAGTGAAAATCAAATCAGTCATCAATATATTATGTAACAAATGAATAACATAGATCATTACACAGTAAACTTAGAACAAAAGAGAAGAAGAATGATATGTTTCATGTAACTTGGATGAGAGATGGTGAACAACATTTATAGGGAGAAAATTCGAATTAGGGTTAGAAGTGATTTGAATTTCCCATATAGTGGTTTGAGATGAGTCAGGTTTAACTAAATGCTAAGAACTCTTAGTTAGCCATGTTGACTCTCCTTAATTGAGTTATACTAACATGTGACTTCATAACTACAGTTCTAACTAAATGATGCTCAGTTAACTGACTGAATGAGCATGCAAAAACCCTAAAAAGGTCAAAGAAGGCGCTAATGGATAAGTTTGTACATTAATGGTTAGTTAGGATCAGATTTAGGAAAGTGCTCTTAGTTACTAATTGAAGATGAACTCCAACACTCCTAAAATTAGGGAAACACTCCCCAAATCAAGAGAGGTGTCCCCAAAGCTAGGAATGTGCATAGCTTAGCTAAGAATGGACATTAGGGTTTTGCTATATGTGGTAGATAAGGTGGTTAGGGACCCTTAGAGTTTAGAAGAAGTTCTAGGGTGATTCGAGTGGTCAAAATGAGTGTGGTTTAAGTCACTATGAAGGAGAATGATGCTATAGAGGTTTTTTGCTCTAACATTCCCAAACAAATTTGCAGTGAGTAAATGAGAAGAAAACTCAAATAAAACCTAAATTTAAGTAGGAAAAAAAGTGTTGGATTTTTAAGAGTAGAAATCTGAATTTTTAGAGTGTTATATTGGCTTTGAACTCTTAGGTACTTGCTGTAATCTTTTTCAAAAAAATAAAATCTGCAATTTCTAGCTTATAAAAACTAATAAAATGGTAAAAGGTTCAAGATCTAATGCCCAAAAAAATTAATAGTGAGATCTAGCATGAAATCCTGGTAAAAGATATGGAAAAATATGAATTTAAAATTGTTTTTTAGTAAATAAAATGTAGAAAATTAAACTAACAAAATATAAATCTAAGTAAATTTATCTCAAGGAAATTAGCAAAACTATTTCCAAAAAAATAAAAATTATTTTATGGATTTTTTTGAGATTAAGTTTATCTTAAAAATTACTTCAAACTAGTTTAGAAAAACAAAATAAATATTTTTTGGATTTTTTGAAATAAAATATACCCTAAAATGCAAGAAAACTAAGATGTTTTGGTAGTTTTTTTTTTAAGAATTTAGGAAGGTGACTAGTGCCTTCAAACCTTTGGGCGATGGGATCTTGGGATCGAATCCTCCAAGTGGCCTTGTATGTAAATGCTTGGCTGGAATCTTTGCAAGAAACAAGACAAATTTATATCTCAATCTATTGAACCTCCATGCAAATTTTCACCCAGAGAGGGTGGCTTCTATGGCACACAACTCCAACTTATGCCTTAGCTTGTACCTAGCTTGTGCCACTTCATTTGCAATCCTACTAAGGTAGCCAACCCATTAGCAAGAAACAAAACTAAACTGCAAAAGAACAAAGCCATTCCACTTGAGCAAAAGTACCTTTATAATGGACTAGGAGCATAAACCAAGTTATTACTTCAATAAAAAATCACCAAGTTGTGTCAACCATAGAAGAAATCCAATAGACAAAAACTTTGGATGCAAGATGTTAATATTTCTCTTCAATGCTCAACAAGACAATGAGAAGTGAGAAAAGCTCAAATTCCTTTACAATAAAATAATAATAGATGTGGTAAAGCCTTGGATCTATCCTAGGGACTCTCTGAGATAGAGTTAAAAGATATATACTGTTAAAAGATATATAATATGCTAAACCTCCTAACAAGCTCCTCAACAAATGAGCAAATGGTACAATACAATGCCCAAAAAAGAGGGTGCTTCAAGAGAAATGGTCCATAATCCAATTAGGTGTAACAACTAAGCCCCAAAACCTAGGGTGTTCTCCTCAAATGGTCCAAAAATGCATGTGCGACAAAATTACGAAGCGACACTTTAAACTAAACGATAGTTCTAGATTTTCCAACTTTCTTAATATTTATCGGATTTTCTATTATAACCACTTTTCGGAAATCCCGCAACCATTCTACATTCATCTATGTTGAGATGTCACAATTATGGGCACTCTGCCAAAAGATAAATTCTCCTAAAGTTAGGACACCCCTCCAAGTGTGCTAGGAACAAGACAAAGTGTAGCACTCTAGCGCTCTAGATATAGGTGCATAATGATCATCCAACATACCAATCAAGTCATAGAATGTGCATAAATAAAATCTCTCTAGTGTAATAATGTTAACCATCATCAAAACTTAGGCAAATGTTTATCTAATAGAACAATAATACATTAGATATATGTTACAAGTACACATTTTCTAATAACTCAATGATTTATAATTTTTAACTCATCTAACATTAGTGTGACTCTTAGGGTGACGCTTAGAACCCTTTGCATGTGAGAGACCTAAGCCAACCTGCATAGCTCAGTTACCTAATTCAAGTGAGGGTACATGAGGTGAAGTATGTACATATAGAAGAAAGGGATCTCTGTGAAATAATCATCATAGTAATACAAATGTGTTGGTCTATCCTTAACTTTTAAGAGTTGTGATTTTTTAAATGTGTCTTCCATATGTGTGGTTATCCATCCTCTTGCCTTCATATTGCGATCCCTTTATTTTAGTTTTTGCTTTGGTATTTCATTCATTTACATTTTATTTAGCTTAGTCCCTTTTTCTTTAGATGTGGCTTTAATAAAATGGGACAAGAGAACCCTGCTTTTGTGATGGGAGTATTTGCCATGATCTTTTCCATTTGCATTTTTGCATTTAATTCATTAGTAAATCCTTTTTTGGAGAGTACGAGACTCTTTTAACTTTATTTGGTGCATTCATACATTAGAATAGTAATGAGACCGTATGTTATTACTAGTGACGTATCATTCACAAAGGGGAATAATCAAGGGGATGGGTGAAATGGCTAATGAGGTGAAAGATGGCTAGGTAAAAGTCATGAAATGGATAAAAATCACTTGACTTAGTTCACCAAGGTACAAATCAGCCTTCGTACTAATACACATATAAAATCAAAAGAATAACACTAAGGTCAGACTAAGAGATGAACAACAATTTAAGTATATGAGTCATATCAGAAAACATGCTAAGAGTAAATGAGGGTTAGCAAATATCACATCACTAGAAGATTAGGCACTATCTTTGACTGGGCGTGTCAAGGCACATGGATCATCTAACTAAGTTGAATGACCTATGACCAATGATCTATGATGAAGCCATGGATCTCATCTTGAGCAAAAACTGATCAAAATCACTCGTTAAAAAGGGGGTAACATGTAAAACTGATCATATAAGAAATTGTATCCTTTCCACTAAAAAAGGGTTCGTCAACCACAAAATAAGTATAAAGTTTACCTAAAATGTTTGAAGTGATAAAAAAAAGCTCTAAATATGTATTGAAATTTAGTTGTTGTAGAAAAAAATTTAAAATTTTAAAATGATATTGGTTATTTATTCATGACAAAAAATATTATGTATTCACCATATTGTTTACACATAGTATGAAAGTTGAGGCCAAATCTATCATCGAAGAGAAAAAATGAGGCATCTTCGATCCATTGATACTTTGATTTACTAAGACTTTCCAAAGAGGGAGGTAATGTTAATGCACAAACCTCTGAAAGATGCATAGTTCATTTTGTAGTTTTTGAGGCATTATTTTCTCATCAATGTAGTGTAAGGAGACATGTACTCTAGGATAATTATCGCTTGTAGGTTGTGATGGATTGGTGGAGATTGATTGTGATATTTACATGTTGGGAGGGAATGGCTACCTATCTAGAGGAGCACTGCACATCAAAGGTTGTTTATGAAGATTTTTATGTCATATTTTATATAAAAGAAGGTTCAAGGATCCTTCTAAGTTTCTAGTGAGAATCTAAGAAGGAAAATATGGAATCTAGAATTTTCTAAATATATTTTATGAAGGGTTTTAGAACATTTTAATAATATTTTACTGAAAGCTTCTAAGAGGTTCCATAAAATAAATTATTGGAAGAAAATGTAGAGAACTTTTTAGGGTTTTCTAAATAATGTTTTATTGAAAATTTATGGAAGAGTGATCTTCCCTGGAGGCCTCTAAGGCTTTATTTATACTATTTTATTAAGGTTTCTAGTATTTTTTATATATATTTTATTAGAGGTGGTTGGAGTTGAAAGCTATAAAATGAAAAGAACTTTCATTAGCAAGGATAGAAATTCAAGAGAATAAATTGCCTTAATGTCAAGTACGGTGTTTCTTTGCAAGCAATGAAGAAAGGGTTTGCGACAAATTTATGCTTTCATTTTCTTCTTTTATGTAGGTTGAAATAATGTGCAACATTGACATTGTAAATATATTGGTGTACTCCTCACATCTGGAAATATTTTACCCACTTGGGGGTTGCTCTTAGCACTTGGGGGTTGCTCTTGGCTAAGGAGAGTGGTTTGGATGTCATCTATTGATCCTCTCATCCCTATTGATCATATTAACAGTCTTAGTTAACTTAAAAAGCATATTAAAATGATTTAATTTCTAAATCCAAAATGTTTTTTGGGTTTTAATATATCTTTTGTAGAACTACTATTTTTCTCTAAAAAAACATATTTGCTTTACACTATACAAAAAAATTTCTCTAATCCTACTCAAAATATCTTGTCCAAACCGTGAATAAATGTTTTATTAATGACTCTTTTAGAGAGAAATAGTAGTTCTACAAAAGAGATGTTAAGACCCAAAAAGCATTATCTTTAGAAATTAAACTATTACCATATGATTTAAGTTAGCTATGGATGTTAATATGATCTTAGAAATATTTTGTAGTTCAATCACAAAACAAAAACAACCAATAAAAATAGTGACACATATCAAGTTGGGATTTGGGGTGACATGTCATTATTTTTATTGGTTGTTTTTGTTCACCCCAATTCCCAACTTGATATGTGTCACTATTTTTATTGGTTGTTTTTCTTATGTGATTCAACGACGAAATATTTCTAAGATCATATTAACAACTTTAACTAACTTAAATCATATTGTAATGGTTTAATTTCAAAAGACAAGATTCCTTTTGGGCCTTAACATCTATTTTGTATAACTATTATTTCTGTCTAAAAAAACATATTTGCTCTACACCTACTCAAAAGATCTTTATCAAGCTTGAAATTGTTAATCATTCTTTTTCTTAACAATTATTTCAGCAATATAATCTTGTTTCAAAAAAATATTTAATTATTGGTTTTACTTTTCCTTTATCCTCTTTAAAATGAGAACTTAGAAAACATATTAATATTAATATGAGCTCATTTTTTTGCATTATTGTTCACATGTAGTACAGCTTATCTCATTAACTTGAGTGGGTCTAACACTTAAGAATTTGTGTTTCCTCCTATGAGGTCACATATTCAAATCCGGAAGGGGCTAGGGTATGTACACCTTTGTAGACTATAGCAGTCAAATTGTTGCCCAGAGGGGGTCCCTTGTCCCACAAACAAGGGGGTCTCATACACCAATTTGTTGTTTGGCTTGGTTGTGAACTTAAAATTAGATTATCATTATTATTGTTATTGTTATTGTTATTGTTATTATGTTAGCTTTTGGGGTTACTTTAAAATTGCTCTCGCCTAACTAGGAGAGTGCTAGGTCTTCTAGTCCCTTGGTCATGCTTGATGGGCATATGGATTGTTTAGTTTGAGTGGATGCTTGAAAGTGTTAGTATAGCACACTCACCTAGGAGGTTTTTATCCTATGTGGCATGATGGCTACTCCATTAGGTGCAGACAATGAGGGAGTTGATTTCTTAACTAGGAGAGGTACCTACTTAGGAGGAAGTTTGAGTGGATGCTTGAAAGTGTTAGTATAGCACACTCACCTAGGAGGTTTTTATCCTATGTGGCATGATGGCTACTCCATTAGGTGCAGACAATGAGGGAGTTGATTTCTTAACTAGGAGAGGTACCTACTTAGGAGGATGTGCAGACATTTGGAGGAGGGAGCTTAACCCTAAGAGCATGAGACTATGTGGTGTACACCTTGGATATTTGATACTTGACTTGAGGATGCTTAGGTTGAGGATCATACTTCATAGAGGTTGTTTGTGGACCTGAACACAAATGTTGAGGAAATCATTGAAGCAACTACCTTGGCACACATGTTGAGGAGGACTGGACAGAAGAGGACATGTGACACATAGATGGAGGGAGAGCACCTTGCATGAGGATACTTGGAGAATGAATCGCCATGTAAGAGGAAGCATTGGGATAACAACTTGTTGGATAGTGCACCATCTTGGAGGAGGGATGTTGGACCCAAGGGGCATCATGCTTGGATGGTGCACCATGTTGAGGTTGGGTAAAACCCTAGTGTGACATTTGTCATCCTTATATTGTAGAGAGCTCTATGTGGAGTTACCTTGTTGACCAAGGTCTAAGGTTACTTGTGTGGACATAGTCCATGTTTTCTATTGGCCTCCATCACCTACTTCTATATAAAGGGAGTAGAGAGAATTTCTCATTACTCAGTACTGATGTACTTATTATTCTATCTTTGTAATTATCTTGGAGAATCCTTTTAGGCAACAAAAACTAGGATTTGTGATGTAAACCATAGAAGACACATGAAGATGGATGCTAGTGCTTGAAGATGTCCTTGGAGTCCTTTCTTTTGTGATGCAAGAGGATGCTAGGATTTGTGCTTATCCTAGAGAAGACATGAATGTTAAATGAGTTGAAGACTTGGATACAAGCTTCATTTGTTGGATTGAGTTACTCAGAATTCATATTGTCTTATAGAGGTCATGGTTCTTGTTGTGAAGCAAGAGGAGATAGCGTTAAGGTTCAAACCTTAGAAAAGGCATGAAGAAGACAGTTAGTGCTTTGGGTAATTTTGCAACCTTGCTCTTGTGTGATGCATGGAGGCTAGGGTAAGATCATGGAGTGATAGATATATAGCCTTTCCTGGTGAGTGGTGTCACCTTAAGTTTGGTAAGATACCTTTTTTGGAAGAAGACTTGTGTATTGCACTCTTGATGTTCATGGAGGTGTTGAGTGTTTGTGTTGATGCAAGAGTTGAATACCTAGGGTTTGAGGACTCAAACCTTAGGATGGGCACGGGGACTTGGATTTTGGTGAGATGTCTTGCTTGGGAAAGTAGTCGTCATGTGATGTGATGATGTACTTGGAGGCACACTTGTGTGGAGTGATGGAGTACCCAACTTTGATTAGGAGGTATTCCTAGTTTGGAGGAGTTGGGATTTAGTGTTTGATAACTGGTGTGATTATATCTTGTTGTGGTTACCCTATCTAGGCTTGGAGAGCATCGTGGAATGGTCCTAGCTTGTGATAAGCTCGTGGAATATATGTACAATCTTATCACAAACTATTGGTATGTATTTGTACTTTGATCTTACACTAATATGAAGTGTACATTATTGTCCTAAATTTGTGTACTTTCATATATAATTCACAACTTATTTCTCATGATGATTCGAGTACAAGTAGGGTTGGTTTATCATGTTGATTTTATATAACAATAAGTAGATTTACTTAAGTGAATTGACAAAGTAAAGATACACTAGCAAGGCATATTTGCAGCTGGTACAAATTGGTTGTAATAAGGTTAAAGTCATACCTAGTTTGTATTTGAGGGATGGGAATGTGAATTATCTAGAAAATTTGTATATGATATGGTATTTATTTCCTTCAGCTTCCTAGTTGATTGATTGATGAAGAAATAAGTTTATATGTTGTAATTAGTAACTCATATTCAACCCTAAGTTTTAAATTTCATAAGGAAATAGAACCAAAAAAAAACCATAAATAAGATTGAAATCTGCATTGCAAGAAAGCATTGAAAATTCCTGAGAAGCATTCAACTGATGGATTTCTAACAATATTTTATGATAATTTATCTCTTTATGTATAAAGTATTAAAACACAATGTTTAGTTTTCATTTAATAGTAATGTCACATTTTAAATTTTAGAGCGACATTTATATAGAGGTCCTTTCTCCCATATATATTTAGAGTTTATGGAATATGAACCTAGTGTTGTAGCTTTTACTATTAAAGTTTATCTGAGTCTTCTCGATTTGGCTCCATCTTTTGACACAATAATTTTGGTGTTAGAGGCCTAAGAGCTAGGCTTTTATCTCATGTTTGTCCATGCTTAAATTAGTTATGATGCACCTAGGCTTCTAAGCACCTTAGACATTGGTTTCTTCTTTGCGGTCTTGGGTCTACATCTAGGATATGTATGATTTGTACTCTTAAGTGCATAAATATTTGATTTATTTAACTATAACTTTTAGTTATGTTGTTCCATCACAAAGAAATTTAATGGGTTTAAATAAGTTGATTTTATACTCCACTACAAAAATTTCAAACTTTACAATAAGATATCGATTTTAATTATTGTTAGATATCACTAACGATCCTTAGTTATTTTCATTCTTTAGATTCTACAATAGTTTATTGTGTCCAAAATCTCTTAATTGAGTACATTTTCTCATGGGTTTTCATTACAAACTTTTATTTTAGTGTTGTCATGTGTAATCATTACTTAGTTGTGAGAGCATTCACTTGGAGAAAAGGTTATTAGAAAGGAAAATTTTAGAGCCAAAATTTAGCTATGAGATAATTTTTGAGGTTTTCTTCTAAAAAAATATTCACTTTTTTTATTTTTTTTAATAAGATTTTCCCAAATTCTATAGAATTAAAAAATTTTATTCTAAAAATCGTCAAAACTGTCCAAAAACTATGTAAAATCCTTAGAAATTTGAATGTATTTTTTAAAATATTACCAAAGATTTTATGGTTGAAAATTTGTTAATTAGTAAGATTTGTCAAGATTTCTACACAATAAAAAATTATGAATCCTTAAAATTTTCCCTAGTTATTAAGAAATTCAGACCTATGAACATTCAAAGGACTTGTATGAACCAAGCGTGAAGTATGTGGACCTAAAAAGACTACACAAATATTTACTCTCTTGATGAGAATTAAAGAGGAAAATTATAAATATATGTAGTGATAAGGTTGAGAGCTATAACAATTGAATTAGAGAAGAGTTAAACCTAGAAGTAAATATTGTAATATTCAATTTCTAATGCATTTGTTAAACATGATATTCTCAATGAAGCCAAAATTTTGTGATAGTGGATGAATTTTGTATGTTTATCACTTTTGTTGCATATAAATCTCCAAGTTGAACTTTTTAGTTGCAATGAGAATTTGGCTATAAATTTAGTGGATTAGGAATATGAGATTGTAAATAAAACTAGTGTATAGGCTTATTTTCTAAGTTATATAATTTCTTACTATAAAAATAGTTTAACAGACCATTATTTCTTACTTATAAAATACTTTAATGGACCATTTGAGACTAAACATTATGGTTCTATTGCCTAATGTGAAAATCCTCACAACATATCTAAGAGCTGATGTATACCTCACAATGAAAGAATTTAGGAATAAGATTAAGAGTGGTCAATGCAGTAAAATGAGCAACAAAATAATAATACAATAGAACTCAGATAGAAGCAAAATAACTTCACACACACTAATTCATTAATCACAAGTATGAACAATAAATAGTACAATGGTGGAGAGGATTCGAATGCCAAGGTGGCAATTCGAATTAGCCTCTCATAGAGTGATCATCAGATCAATAGAGTCATCAACATCATCAGTGCACCACTAGGAGTCCTAATCATCATTGGAGAGTGTCATCCATGCAGAAGACTAAGTCTAATTGAATGTAATAAGTGTAGCACAAACATAATGCACTAATGTAGTGAAGGAGGCTCAAAGGAGGGCGTAATAGGATCTTACTGGAGTCAGAACAGCCTGTCAGGGCTAACTGGAGGTCCATCGGAGTGTCAGAGACAGTTAACTAGTCAATCTGTCCTCAAATCAAGGAGCATATCCACAAATCACTCAATAACTAAAGTGTAACTGAATGGTAGGTGAGGGAGGGCGCCTTTGTCAAGTAGTAGGTGAAAGAAGGGAGCCACACTGGCTAGGAGGGTTGAAACTGAGCAGAAAGAAGCTCCTGGGGCTAGCAAACTGAGGACTAAGGGCTGGAGGACTCCATGCCGATGACTGGGATGCATGCATGCAGAAATGCATGCATGGCTGACAATGAAAATGCTGGTAGGACTAGGATGGAGTATAGGAATATCCTAACACCCCCCCTTAATCCATCTTGGGCCCTGGTAACTAAGATCAAAGGTCACCCAATACAATGAATAATGACAGTCAATAAACCGAGGAAATGGGGGAAAACTTCATGGGAAAAATACCCCCCCTCAAAATAGAATGTAAGGCACACACAAAAATATATGCTCCAAACTCAAGCAGGTTTGATGCTTGGTCATATGTCTGGAGGTATCTTCTTCTTGGGAAGAAGTGGATCATGCTCAAAAGGCATGTGCTTGTACTTGCTCTTCAGATTGAATGTGATGAGAACAAATCCAAAAATATGAGGATGATCCTTGAACCTGTGATTCGAATCAACTGAGGTAAGATCAAATCTATGAATGTGCAGATAGTCTTTTGTCTTCTCCTTCGAACCATCATGGGTGAGATTATGCCAAAAAGAACCATCAAATAACAGTGATTGCTTGGAATCCAAGTCAGCTCCAAGACTTGATAAATGGTTTCTTGAGATCTCCTTTGAACCAGTAGGGGTGAGATCAAAACCATCATATGCATGAGAAATTATCCCAAGTAGTGATTGCTTGGATTTTAAATCAGCTCCAAGACTTGAAACATGGTTTCATGAGATCTCCTTTGAACCATCAGAGGTGAGATCAAAACCAGTAAGTGCATGAGAAATTATCCCAAGCGAATGGCAATGGCCGTTATCTTCGATAACCTTCTAAAAGCATGAAATAATGATCATATAGTAGTACATAAGAGGTGAGTGATCAAGGAGAGCAAATGCATTACCTCCAATGGCTGATTTTACCTCCGAAACATTTAATAGATCATGATGTAAACCAACAGACTCTGGTGCAAGAGAGGATTTCGGAACCTCTGCAGTTTCCAAAGTGTGAGCTGGCACAAAATTCGAAATAGAAGAATTTTGGAGCATGAGTGTAGAATCTACAAGTTCTTCTTCTTTGTGGACAACTTCAATATGAGATATGAGATATTCATGATCAATAAGATTATCAAGGAGAGCGAATGCAATAGTGGGCTTGCTCTCGAAATGGATTGGACCAATCCCTTCATCATGTTTGCCAAATCTTTCATCTAGATGGGCCCATAGCTCTTTTGGAGATTCAACATCAATGTATTGGTGTACCATGCAACGAGACATAGAAAACATCATGGTTCCACGGACATTGTCACCTTTATTTAACCAATCAATCTCTTCTTCAGAGGATTTGAACTTTCTTTCAAAACAATAATCAAAGAGACCATTTCTCTTCAAATGTGCTATCATTTTTTGTTTCCATTCATCATAGTTGAATGGAGAAAGAGGAGGGATTTCTTCTGAATACATGGAAGATGTAGAAGACCTGCAAAAACAATAGAAAATATCTACAACTGCTACTATTGCAAAAGTGCAGAAACTGCCGCACTTGAAATCTTGATAATAACCTACAAAAAACTCTCAGGAATGGAGATAAACAATACTCTAAGCAGGCTTTGATACCATGTGAAAATACTCACAGTAGATCTAAGAGCTGATGTATACCTCACAATGAAAGAATTTAATGAGCAACAGAATAATAATACAGTAGAACTTGGATAGAAGCAAAATAACTTCACACGCATTAATTCATTAATCACAAGTATGAACAATAAATAGTACAATGGTGGAGAGGATTCGAATTCCAAGGTGGCAATTCGAATTATCCTCTCATAGAGTGATCATCAGATCAATAGAGTCATCAGCATCATCAGTGGAGTGTCAACAGTGCACCACTAGGAGTCCTAATTATCATCGGAGAGTGTCATCCATGCAGAAGACTGAGTCTAACATAATGTAGTAAGTGTAACACAAACATCATGCACTAATGTAGTGAAGGAGGCTCAAAGGAGGGCGCAATAGGAGCTTACTGGGGTCAAAACAGGCTTTCAGGGCTAACTGGAGGTCCATCAGAGTGTCAGAGACAGTTAACTAGTCAATATGTCCTCAAATCAAGGAGCAAATCCACAAATCACTCAATAACTGAAGTGTAACTGAATGGTAGGTGAGGGAGGGTGCCTTTGTCAAGTAGTAGGTGAAAGAAGGGTGTCACACTGGCTAGGAGGGCTGAAACTGAGAATAAAGAAGCTCCTGGGGCTAGCAAACTAAGGACTAAGGGCTGGAGGACTCCATGCTGATGACTGGGATGCATGCAGTTTGCATGCATGCATGCATGGATGATAATGAAAATGCTGGTAGGACTAGGATGGAGTATAGGAATATCCTAACACCTAAGGTTCTATGCTTGTGGGGAGATAAAATTGTAAAGGAACAATTGCATTAAATTATACTCATGGCTACAACAGGTGTGTTGGTACAAGAAAAAACAAATTAAGTTGGAAGGATATTTTTATTTTTTGGTGGTTTGTCTCAACTAGATTTAGCTCCGTAAGTGATTTTTGTGACTGAAGTAAGATTCAAATGTAAATATCATTGTTTTGTGCAATAGGGAATTGAAAGCAACATGTTTATCGGTGTGAACAAATCTAAAATGCATAATAGGTTATGGATACAAATAAATAAATGTTGGGAAAGTTTTGTTATTTGAAGACGTTATGCATTGAGAAGATAATAGAAAAGGAATAACTACCCTTTCTTACCTAATAGAGCCTTGTTAAGGGCTCCATTAATCTCATATCCTAGGATGGGGGGGCATTTTTTTTAAGCCTACAGATTACAACTTGCTAGTGTTTGTAACATAAATTTCAATGCAGTTGATACTCTTGGATGATTTCAAGATATTTGATTGGTTGCACGGTTTACTTTATTACATGAAGTGCACATCATTGAATGCTAGGGATTCCTTATTGAGTGGTTAATGCTAGGGATTCCTTATTGAGTGGTTAATTAACGATATTTAATAAGTTGATTAATGTCTTTGCCTAAATGAATTTATCTTGTTACTTTGATTATCCTTGTAATGAATGATCTTCATGACTATTTGGATATCTATAGATAGCTCATTATGCTTTCCCATGTTTTGGATCTTGTTACTTCATTAAGCTCTTTGATTGGCAAAGTAGATGATCCTTACTTCGTGTTACTTATCCTGATTCTTTTTAGATAAGAATGATTGAATAATTGTGTCTCACATGTACAGTTTAAGTAGTTTTGTCTACATACATCATTATTGTAGTCATAATATACATTATGCACCTTACTTTATCATCATATGACCTTATTGTACCTTACTTAGCTGATTCAAACCATCAGTTGACCTTTTTAAAGGTGCACAAATTTTCTTTTAGTTTATGTGCATGCAAGAGATCCGTTGATTTATGCATGACCATTCTTAATCCAAAAAATGGCTAGTCCATAGCTCATTAATACAAACGTGGTTATTTAGGCAACATAGTGGGTATGTGCAGACATTGTCAAACCCTTATTTTCATCACTAACTTTGACTTAGCCATCCATGATGTCCACTAAACTTATGAATTCTTATTAATTTTGAGAGAGTTGACATAGACTTAATTATATCCAAATAAGGGTTTCCACTATTTAACTATAAACAAAGCTCACGAGGTTGCATTTTATAATAACTAACAAAAGAGTAAGGTTATGCTCCATTATTCATCATTTAGGGTTTATTTCCTTCTATCCAAATCCTACCATTATCCATTCACATAAGAAGCTTGCCACTTTCATCTATCGAGATTTGGAGCTTGAGCACACAAGAAGACAAATTAAAGGATCCTCCCAAAGAGAAGCTTTAATGCCTACTTACTACAACAAGTACTCTCTAAGTGTTACATTGTGAGTTTATATTGCCTTTTTCATTTGGAGCTAATAGAAAATTGCTCTTTTTCCACCATTACTTTTGTTTGAATGCTAGATAGTAGTCTTGAATCCATTATTTCATACTTGTCTTTATTTCAGTGATAAGAAAGGGTTTAGTGTAACGCTTGCATGTAATCCTCTTATCATCTCCTCTATTTTATTTGTATTTATGTCTATATCTAGTTACACAATCAATTTGATTAGATTTTTTTACTCACTTGCTATCCAAATTACTCATCTCCACAAATTGGAAACTCCACTATGGAGGTGGATCCATAAATCCTACTTTTGCTTGTGTGTGTATAGTTTCTTCATTTCGGTTGCTATTAGGTTTCGTCTTTTGCTTTATATTGTTGTAATAGTCATCTAAAAATTTCCATTCCTTGTAAAACCTTGAAATTTTCAACCCCCACACAAATGTTTGTCTTTTTTTGCAAAGGTTGCATAGTTTTTCCCTCAAATATGTGTGCAAGCAATTGTCAGTTAATTTACATTTTTTCAAAATTTCCATTTTTTTGTTTTTGTTCATAATTTTTTCCCATGAATTTGCTAACTCTCTGGTGTTGTTTCCCTGATGTTTTAAGAGGAGGTTATAGATTTGGAAAGAATCCCGCACATTTTTAGTACTCTCAGCTTTTAGGGTTCCTTCCATTTGTTTGTCCTATTTCATTTCATTAATTCGGAACTTCGGTTTATTGTTCATTACATTTGAGTCGTTGTAAAAGTTAAGGAAATTTTGTTAAAGAAAAAATCATTAACTCTTGTAGTTATCAAGTTCATTTTATTTTCATTATCTGTAACTTATTTGACATTTCATTTCATCTATTTAGATTTAATTTCCCACACTTTATGGTAGTTAGGTCACCCCACTTGTGCACATATTTCACACCTAAAGTATATGTTGGGTTCATGATGCCAAACCCAACCTTTAAAATCAACAAATTAATTAATTAAACAACTAAATTCTTCACTTGAGGGCCAAAATAATATTTTAGTTAAGAGTGTGGTGATAGGAATCCAAATAATTCCCCACACTAACATTTGAGACATAGTTGTCGTCTTTTAAGCTACTTTAAAATTGTTTCTAACAAATGTAGTCACGCCCAGTTTTCCAAAGGGAACTTTGTCTTTTGAGTGCAAATGCATAGATTGAGAATAGAATTTTGGCAGACAACTAATTCTTTCAAAATTTTGGCTAGACCCTTGATTATTTGACACTGGAAACTCCTTGGATGCATTTGTGAATATGTATCTTAATGGTCCTATATTAGGTTCCCACCCAAGTTGGATTCCTTAGGTGAGGGGACACCTAAGCTAGATAGATGTTGGCAATTGGGAGTTTCCCCCAATCTCCTTCACTACATCTATTTCTTTCATATTGTCACTCTCCTTTAGTGGGATTCATCACTATTCAGAGTGATTGTGAGGCCCTACATCTATACATGATTTAATCATGTGATTGGTAGTGATTTTATTTTTATAATACAAGGACTCATATTTTAGTGAGTTACTGTACTTTAATGAAACAGAAATAAAATATTTGTTGCACCACCTAAGCACATAGTTTCAATTAGACAATTTTTCCTTTGAGCACATAGTTTTTTCATTGCACTTATCCTTAGGCCTATCATTTCGCCATTTCATATAAATGTTTAAATAGTCATGAAAGATAGTGAATGTTTTCCAAGGCATTCTCTTAGGCTTCAAGGCCTCCCTTCACTAGCTAGAGAACTCCCCCCCTTTCCTATTTCTCTGACATATTGTGTTAGATTTCCTTCTAGTCCTCCAAGGCCCCCTTCAT
The DNA here is from genome assembly GCA_027924585.1 of Larix kaempferi. Classification (NCBI taxonomy): domain Eukaryota; kingdom Viridiplantae; phylum Streptophyta; class Pinopsida; order Pinales; family Pinaceae; genus Larix; species Larix kaempferi. The sequence continues at coordinate 10,487,799 of BSBM01000560.1, forward strand.
ATCCACCCTTATTGGGACCTTCCAAATCAAGCTCATTTTCAAGCAATTCATCCTCATCTAGTTCACTTCCATCAAGATCGTTAATTATTCTAACCTCCACTATGGCTATAGCTAACCAAAACCCATCCCTTCCATATATGGCTAGTTTAAATCTTCCAAATTTTACTAAACTTGCCAATTATCCTATCAAGCATGATCCTACCTATCCCACTATGCCAACCAAGCTTCATTTTTACATTCCAAGTTTGAAGGATGTGTGAGAGAAGATCCATCTAATCATATTATGTCTTTTCATATATGAGGTTCATCCAACAATATCACAAATGATTCTATTAGGATTTAGTTATTTTAGTGCACTCTCATTGGAGTCGCGACATACCATGGTATGTTGATCAACCAATTGATTCTCATCCATATATGAATCTACAACTAAAACATTCCTTACATCTTTTCGATTAACAATCTATCATGATGGAGTCAAGATCCGCACTAGTTTTCATCTAACTATAGTTATTCATTTCATTGGCCATATCCATTAATGGCACAAGAGGCATAGCTTATGTAAGATTGACCTACAATAAAAATCCTCTTGAATTTGTTCTTGATGTACCTCCTATCATCACCAAATACATGGTTAACATTATGCCTAAATCAAAAGAAAAATATGTTTGTAAGGCCTAGAAATTTGACCTTATTTATGCGCACTCTAGGTATCTATACATTGTTATCCTTGACACTCCATGTACTCGTTCCACTAAACAAAATAATGATGGTGTTACAGGGTCTATTTCTAATTATTCCAATCTATTTGTTCATATTAATTTCTCCAATGTCATGTATGATGTGTCACTCTCTTCTTCTCAGGCAGGTGCCAACACATCCTATTATGGGCCTCATCTGTATGGCCTTTCATTTAATTTCTCCTCTTGTAATGAAGCTTCCATGTCACATGATTTCCACCCTCATCAAATCCCATATTATAATTTTATTTATGTGTGGCTAGGACCTTCAGCTCCCCAATCCATTTTGCCTCAATTTCATATCAATCTAGTTCAGGATGCACCTCCCTAGCAAGGCCAAACTTTTTCCCAACAGAACATGACCAATTCCCAAAATTTTAAAAATAAGGGGAAGAAGAATCAAGGGAAGAATAAGATTTCATACTAGAATCCATGGGTTGGGTAAACCCACTTAATCAATCTATTAATTCTAGGGGAAAGTCGAATCCTAAAAACTATAATTTGAGTACTAACAATCCACCCAAGCAAGGGTAGGATATTCAACTTAGAACTAAAAACCATTGTGTTATTTGTAGAATCTATGGTCATTACACTCATCATTGCCCTCATTTACCTAAGGTTCATCACCTATGAGAAGCAACTGCTAAAGCGAGTGCTAACCCCATAGAAAGGCAAGTTGGAACTCAACCCAATCACCCTCCAACTTCCCATCCATAATTATAACAAAATGCTCTCCCATTGCAAGGCTTAGTAGCTCCTCATCAAGCAACTCCACTATTTGTTAGTCATTTAACTCTGCACCCCCTAGATATCCTTCCTTCCAAAAAATTTCATGAACTCTATGGATGTTAATCTTCAAACTCATAATCAATAATATGGAATGCCACTTTAATCCATTCCACCAAAACACAATGACATCCCACCCTCAAATAGTGGTCCAATGTAGATCCAATGACATAATGTTGACCCTACTATGAAAGTACCAAAGGTGCCTTTATATTGCATTGCTCATAATCCACATGCGAGGGTCATTCATAACTATAGCATTGTGGATGATTTGGTCCAATGTGTTGCTACCATCTCCACCCTTGAGGTTCTTCAAAATTGTTCATAGGAGAGGAATTCCTTACTATCTTCTTTGGGTTCCATCAATCCTTTAGATGCTAAGTTGATCACTTTCAACTTAGAAAGAGTGAAGCCTCATCTTCCCTCGTCAATTGCATTTTAGATCCTAGTTACAATAAAAAAACCTTATTGTTCATCATTGTATCATTAATGAAGGTTCATTCACATATTTCATTTCCACTCAGGTGTGGAAAAATTTAGGTTCTCCTAATCTAGTTCCATCAACAATCACCCTTCGTGCTTATGATGGTCATCCTTCCCAACTTGATGGAATTTTGGAAAATTTCCCTGTTGAGCTATCTTGGAAGGTGGTCATGATAAATATTGAAGTTGTAGATACCTAGCTTGACTAAAATATATTCTCCTTGGTTGCATATATGTGTGTGTGTGATGAAGGTTGTTGCCTCATATATTATTCATCTCATGATTTTTTTCCATCATAAGATTCATGTCCCTAGATGATCTTGCATATTATGATCATAAACCACAATCTAATCCAAACAATTTCTTGTCTATCCTCAAGGGAAGTGAATCCATACCCTCATTCTCTAAAGTAGGTCTTAGTGTCTTCAGAAACTCCTCTTTGTTGGGGATATAACACGGCCCATTACTACTTATTTCATTATTTGGAATGTTTCTTATGTGTACCATTATGTCAAGGGAGCCCTCTTCCTATCCATTGAATGAACTTGTTAATTCATCAAATTTCGAGTTATCAACGGGAGGGACTCCATGTTTAGGATGATCCATTACACAATTTCATTTTATTTTCCCTCTGATTGGTATGGTTGGGACCCTTGTGATGGGCACATTGAGTCTTCATGGGCTTACCTTGGCATTCCTATCTAGCATCTTAATTCACCTTGTCCTTAGTCATGTCTCTCCATCTAGTTTTAACTCCTATGTAACTCACTAGTGTTCCATCACCATCAACCTCGAAGGCCCCTAAGGAACTTGTCCCTCGTAATAACACTATAAATGACAAAGGGTAGATAGGGCATGAACAAAAAATATGAGGGCACCAATTCTCCTAGACTAGCTATGGCTACTCCAACCACCACACCTACTCAAGTTGTACCCCCTTGTGCTCTTTTCAACGTTATTGGCCATGCCACCAACAAGTGCACTATGCTTCCATAGTTGAGAGATATTCTTTGGAAATTCAAAGAAATTCAGATGCCTCCATCCCTGTGGTGGAAGTCACTCTTCCTAATTTCACAATCAAGCACAACAAGTATTTGTGCACCAATCATCGTCATGCTTTGTATGACACATTTGATTATTATTCCCATTATTGTCCTAAAATCTCATAGTATCAAGTCACCCTTTCTGCTTTGGACCATCCTGACTCTATTATAAATGATACCTCCACCTAGCACAAAGGTTGTGGATTCTATGTCCATTTGTTGCATTTCCATTTCCATGGGTTCCTTGTAGTATGATAACTCTTCATTTACGTCAAAATTCATCAATTCCTTCTATGGCCTTGACCTCACCATGGATGGATCCTTCCTCTTCATGTTCCATAACATCATTTATTGATATTTCTATGTGATTCATATCTTAAGCACCTATGGTGTTGACCACGGTTCTAACTTTAACATTATTACCTCTTCAACTTCCTTAATAGTTGTATATGATGTTGTCGGCTCTACTAGCTCAATTTTTCACTTAGATGAAGATATTATAGAAGCCATGACCACTTCTGGTTATCCATGGGATGATATCCATGTTGACCATTGGTTGTCATTGATGTCAACTAATGTCAAAGAGGATGTCAATTGATTTAGTTTCAATCATTGATGTCAACTGATATCAAAGTGGATATAACATTCATATGCCAGCTTAAAGAAGTATATGGAAGCCACTTTGAATAAGTATATGCGCAAGATGGTGAATGACATGGATGCTAGTTTGAAGAAGTATATCTAGAAGTTGCATACAATGTGAAGATGTGTGTCCAAGGATACATCATGCATGATCAGTATGAAGAAGCACATAATAAAAGTACATCATGCATATCCAATTCAAAGAAGAACATAGGCAATATATCCTACTACACATGGTACCAGTGCAATTATCGAGTCCACCAAGTCATACACTCTCAAGGAAGCAGCCAAATAGCTGGTTGGACAAAGGTACATGTGCACAAGCAGCCAAGGATTTGGTTAATCAAAGGTACAAGCATGTAAGCATGTTGAAATAAGACTCTAAAATGCGCAAGCATTGCTTGGTCAAATATCGGGAGTGCGCAAACAATAAGAAACTGAATAGTCATAAAAGCACGCAAGTCTTGCCAATCAGAAGATGCTTTCAATTAGTAAAGGGATCAAAGGTTCCAAGAAGGGTACAACAGTTGAATTTGTTTATGCACAAATCCCACAATCCGATGATATTGAAGATGTGCAAGTCCCACAAGTGATGGTACCGTAAGGGTCAAAGTCCTACCAAGTAGAAATTGGATTATGTGTAGATTCCGCAAAGCATTGATACAGTAGGTGCGCAATACCGACAAGAGATGGTACAGCAAGGGTCAAAGACTCATAAAGTCGGGAGTAATGATGCGCACATACCTCAAATCAATGGTACATCAAGAGCGCAAGAGTACACCACTAAGGTGTAAGTCCCACTAAGTCATGGACCATGGATGCGCAAGACCCATAAAGGATGACACAGCAACAACGCAGAAGATGGCATGTGGCAAAAGCAAAATCTGTGAAGTATGGAAGAAAGGATGCCACAACCAACTTATAGACATACAATCTGTGCAGAACATGTATAAATAGAGATGCAAGTTGGATATTTCAAGTAAGCTTGATGGAAATATTATAGAGCTTCAAGTGGAAGATACATATTTATATTCGGGGCATCAAGGGCTCGAGGATAGAACAGCATGATCTAGCGAGGATCTGAGTGTGCACATGCAGAGAAATGATGGAATGGTGCACAAAATTATGTTGTATATCTGTGACAATTGTGCAAACATCGAAAGGAAAAATCACAGAAGCATGCACAAGTGCGTAAGGATTGATTGACAGTATCGCAGATAACACACAATACAGTCACAAATGTTGTATGACAAAAGCACAGAGACAAACCAAAGTATATCAGGTGATGCACTGATGTTTGGTTGGTGCACGAAGACTGAAGTGAAGTGTGCAAAATTGAGAATTCCATCTGATGGGCGACGACAAAACATCAGCAGGATCCGGTAAGCGCACCATAATGAGGATGATCTGAGACAAGTGCCTTAAACCAAAAGGACGAATCAATTAATGCACGACATGTCGCAGGTTGTCTAAAAGACTATGGCACTTAAACTAAACAGACACATCAATAAGTGCATAGTTCCATCTGTTACTGGTGCATTATCTCAAAGTAGCAAACTATCAATTGAAAGCACAGTATCAGTTGGTGAGTGCATTTGCACAGTATTAGATCGACATACCTTATCACAGACTATAGAATCAGTAGCACACAGTACATGAAGTAAGACATCAACAAAGTGTAGAATTGAGAGGAATGAGAAGTCAAGTGATGTATGCACTACAATGACAGTGAATCGTTGGCATACGAAGATAGCACACAACAGAACTAATATCAAAAGATCAGAAGTGTGCGCGAGTTGGAAGTTCAGTCAGTCATAATCGTATATTGGATATCTGGGTAGCAGGACGGGGCAAGGAGAAAGGGGGTTGTGGCCTCCTTCCAATAGGTGCTAGAGAACATAGGGAGTTGGAGCTTCCTTTAGGTCGGTGCCTGTAAAACCAGGGGGTCGGTGCCTCCTTCCAATTTGTGCTGGTAAATATAGGAAATTGGTGCATCCTTGATTGTATTCTTTTCATTACAAAAGAGCATTCCATGGTTTTCTCCCAATTGGGTTTCCACGTCAAAAATCTTGTGTGTTTTGTGTTTTGTCTTGGTGCATATATGGATGAATTATTTTGTTTATATTGGATGCATAACTAAATATCAAGATTAAGTTAAGACTAATATTTTAAAGAAGTTAAAAACGGTTGATAACTGCGCTAATACTGATTCAACCCCCCCTCTCTCAGTATTAAATAGATTCCAACAATTGGTATTAGACCGGTTGTCTTCGGTAACAAATTAACATCTGGAATATAGATCATTGTGCAGATATGGACAAGCAGGAAGGCCTTTCCACTAACATAGCACCAAGGTTTGAAGACACCAATTATACTTTCTGGAAGATCAAAATGGAAGTATACTTGCAATCACTAGGAGTAGATGTTTGGAAATCTATTGTTGATGGTTGCAATGTCCCAACATGCGTACTATTAAATCCAACACAAAGGAGAATGTATGAAATCAATGAAAAACTTAGAAACGCGTTGTTGTGTGGTTTGGAAAATAATGAATTCATCAAGGTTATACATTGCGCTTCAGCCAAGGAAGTTTGGGAGAAACTCAGAGGTGTATGATGAAGGCGACGAAAAGGTAAAGAAATCAAAGCTGCAGAACTACTCTGAATTATTTGAATCTCCAAGAATGAAAGATGAAGAAGAGTTCGTGGTACAAAAAATATTGAGAACCTTACCCTCAAGGTTTGATGCGAAGGTGTTTGTGTTAGAAGGCAAAGTCGATCTTGAATACATGATGAAGAACGAGCTTCAAGGGATTTTGACTGCATACGAGATGAGAACTGATAAAGAGACTCCCCTCAGAAAGGAAGCCACTTTTAAATCCACTGGAAAGGATAATCATGATCATGACAAAGACTATTGTGATGAGTCGGTTGATGAGGAATCAAAATTTGTCAAAAAGCTAAAAAGAGGACGAGGTAAGTACAAGAACAAGTTTTCCTTCAAATGTTTCAAATGTGGATGAATAGGTCATTATGCCTCTAAGTGTCCTTACAAAGAAAACATAGACAGTGATAGCGACGAGGAATCTAGTTCGTATGATTGGAAGATTGCGCGATCTCAACATAGACCTGAAAATAAAAGAAGGATTCCAAAACATAGAAAGAGTATGTACACTAAGGAAGGAAGCAATGCATACGAAGGAAGCGACTGCAATGAAGAACCAAAATAAGTACTTTTCATGGCTCATGTGGAAGAAGAAAGCAGAGATGAAAAGAAGAAGATCGGTTCGAAGAATACTCCAGTTGCACAAAGCAAAATGAGATCACTAAACAAATACTTCTTTAGTGGATCATTCAAAACACCTCCAATGCCAGCTACACATTCAAAGCCTATTCCAGTGGTCAAGACTGGTAGCCAATCTGAAGAAGAAGAAAATGTTGAAGTATTGACTGGGAAGGAGAATTTATCAATGCCCTGGATGAGTTAAAGAAGTAAAGAAAGAAGAACAAGTTCTTGCAGGAACAGTTGTCGAAGTATGAAGAACAGGACAAGCCATTTAAAGAATCTCTTGATGCAGAAATTCGTGAAAAGGCAACCAACTATGAGATTCAACCGATCTGCGCATAGGATAAGGTTAAAGTGCTTGAGGAAGAGAAAGTTGCTTTGAAAGGTTCTTTGGAAGAATTAGTACAGAAAAACAGGATGCTGACAAATCAGCTCGAGGAGAAGGACAAAGAGATACTATGTCTAGACAAATTGATTAAAGTAAAGGGAAAGAAACAAGTCCAATATCCCACAGTTATTTGCGCACATCAAGAAAACAACAAGGTGAGTATTGATGATGAGGTAGAAGAAAATTTCAAATAAAACACATCAATCTTGAACAAAATTCTGGACAATCAGAGATCACCAGAAGACAGAACGGGTCTTGGTTACGAAAAGGCATCAAATAAGGTCTACGATAGAGAATATTTCCCCAATCATGTTAAGTCCTTCAGGTATGATGATTGCTTCAACTACAAGTCTTTTCAATTTACTAATTGAAGAAGGATCAATATAATGAAGTGTGCAAGATGTAATCGCTTCAGTCACACTACAAAATATTGTCAAACTGTGAGATGCTATGCATGTGATGGTTTTGGACATAAGGTTACGTACTGCCAAAAAGTAGTAAACTATCCAGATGAATATTTTTTGCGCAAAGGAAACCACATTCAAAAGGACCATAGTAAAAAATCTCCAGTGCAGAATCAAGCCATAAGTGCGCGCAACAAAACATGTGTAAGGAAATCTCCTCAGAAGTGCACTGAAGATGCAGACAATCCAGGTGCATCTAATGCAGCAAGTAATTGCTTCCTCTCTAGCTAATCCCATAAGGATTAAGTGAGACCCTTGAGTTCAACATGATACAATCTTAAGGAATTCAAGGGGTATGTTAGTTAGGTATGTGGTTAGAATGTGTTTGTCGCAGTATTCATTATGGTTGCATGAGGTTATGTGTTAAATTGGCAATGCACACATTAAGTTACTGCTGAGTTATCTTGCATGTGATACAATACAAAATAGAGTACTTGTTTGAATTTAGTAGTGCAGACGCAAAAAGAAAATGTTTGCATGAAGAAACAAACATTGCGGAAAGATAGACATGAGATTGCGCAAAATGGAACTTTTCATTATATTTAAATTCACTATGTTTACAAAATGCATGAGTCAGGACTCCATGCCGAGGCCAAAAATGGCATATACAAGAACATGAGTAAGGGTGGAAAAGTTGAGACATGCTAAAGCATTCTATAGTCATAGTTCAAGGTCAAGTTCTGTGTCTGACTAGTTCACAAGACGAAGCTCCAAATCCATAGGCACCAGTGCAGTACACTCTAAAGAAGGGCGCACAGGAAGGAGTTGCATAATCATAGAGGATGATGGTTTAGCATGCTGAGGCCGAAGCAAGGACAATTCATTCAAAATTTGTTGTTGTTGGTGCTCCAGATTGTCGACCCAACGGGTCAGGAGAATCAATTGCTCGGAATGTTTGTAACACACTTGTGACTGAGCATATTGATGACGAAAATCCGTTTCCTCCATTCTTTGTTTCCATGGACCCATGTCGACTCTCAGGTGTGTGAACTCAGATTGTTGAATCTGAATAGCAAGGCGCACATTCTTAAGGGAATTGCTCATTTTGTGATAGAAGGAGGCCATTGGAAGGAAAGAAAAGAACCATAAGAGAATGTGACACGGAAATGCAGGAATGCTAATGGTGATGAATCTTCCATTGTTCATGAAACTCTTATAGAATTGAATGGAAGATGTTCGCGCATATGAAATTAATTTGATGAGATATGCATTCAATATCGTGCAGGTCGAATAAGGTGGTGGAGTCGCCAAAATTGAATGTCGAATTTAATAGGTGACGGGAAGGTGTATGGAAAGCTAAGATGCAATTCATTGGGTCGTGCAACGGAATGGCATTGCCTCAAAAGCTCGATTACGATGATGACATGCAATGGATCTCACACGAATTAAGTAGATTTTCTTTAATGTTGAGCCGCTAAACAAACATGCCAAATCTTTGGTTGTCATGGCAAGAGATGCGACAATAATAAATGCAACAAGGCAAGGCGGGCAGCACAGTAAATGCAACAGATGAAGCATTCAAATGTACAAAGGAAGCAAATGAAAAGACAACGCAGAACCAGGAAAAGGTGTTGTCACAGTGCAGTTGGCACGAAAGAATGTTTCCATGGATAACTGCTCAAAGAATGATGAAGTGTTGTGACAGGAATAGGAGATCAAAATCAAGAGATAATCTAACACCTATAACAAGAAAGCATTCAAAGATAATTATGAAAGGAAATCATTACAGAATTACAACAAAGAAATGAAGCATGAAGATAGAGGGAGTCATCCCTGAAACAATAGACACTGGCACAAAAATAAAACAAAAGGAAAACCTACATTCTGCAAGTAATGAAACCTCTTTGCCATTGATGTCAAAGGGGGAGAAATGCATGAAACTGACAGAACAGCTAAAACAAAAGCATGAAGCTGGCTATACATCAGCAGAGAAGAATAAACATTAAGGTAATTGCAGAAACAACATAAAGATGCAGCAAACTTGAAAGAGAGTGAAGTAGATCACTTGGAGAAATGACATGGAGATGAATGTACATATGGTCTGCGCAGAAGTAACAGAAAGCAAAAGAAGTATTGATAGAAAAAAGCGCAGAAGTCAAAAGCTCGAAGCACTCAAGGGGATCACATACACAGGGGGAGCATTGCAACAAGTACAGATGAAGCATACAGTTCAAAGAAGATCATACACAGTCACATAGAGTGTTGACATCAATGCCAAAGGGGGAGACTATTGAACTTTGGTTGTCATTAATGTCAACTAATGTCAAAGAGGATGTCAATTGATTCCGTTTGAGTCATTGATGTTAACTGATGTCAATTGATGTCAAAGTGGATACAACATTCATATGCCAGCTTAAAGAAGTATATGGAAGCCACTTTGAAGAAGTATTTGTGTAAGATGGTGAAGGACATGGATGCTAGTTTGAAGAAGTATATCTAGAAGTTGCATCCAGACTGAAGATGTGTGTCCAAGGATACATCATGCATGATCAGTATGAAGAAGCACATAAGGAAGGTACATCATGCAGATCCATTTCAAAGAAGCACATAAGCAATGTATCCTACTACATGTGGTACCAACACAGATATCAATTCCACCAAGTCATACTCTCTCAAGGAAGCAGTCAAAGAATTGGTTGGACAAAGGTACATGTGTACAAGAATCCAAGGAGTTGGTTAATCAAAGGTACAAGTGTGTAAGTATGTTGAAATAAGACTCTGGAATGCGAAATCATTGCTTGGTAAAAGATCGGGAGTGCGCAAACAATAAGATACTAAATAGTCCTAAAAGCACGGAAGTCTTGCCAATCAGAAGATGCTTTCAGTCGGTAAAGGGCCCACACGTTCCAAGAAGGGTACAGCAGCTGAAGCTGTTTATGCGAAAATCCCACAAGTCGATGATACAGAAGATGCGCAAGTCCCACAAGTGATGGTACTGCAAGGGTCAAAATCCCACGAAGTGGAAATTGGTTTATGCATAGATTCTGCAAAGCGTTGATATAGCAAGTATGCAACACCCATAAGAGATGGTACATCAAGGGTCAAAGACTCATCAATTCGGGAGTAAGGATGCACACATACCTCAAATCAATGGTACATCAAGAGTGCAAGAGTACACCACTAAGATGTGAATCCCACTAAGTCGTGGACCATGGATGCGCAAGACCCACAAAGAATGACACATCAGCAACGCAGAAGATTACATGTGGAAAAAGCGAAATCCATGAAGTATGGAAGAAGGGATGCCACAACCAACTTGTGGACATACAATCCATGTAGGACATGTATAAATAGAGATGAAAGTTGGATATTTGAAGTAAGTTTGATGGCGAGATCATAGAACTTCAAGTGGAAGATACAGATTTTTATTTGGGGCATCAAGGGCTCGAGGACAGAACAACATGATCTAGCGAGGAGCCGAGTGCACACATGCAGAGGAATGATGTAGCCGTTGGTGCACAGAATGATGTTGTAGATCTATGTCGATTGCGCAAACACAGAAAGGAATAATCATAGAAGCATGTGCAAGTGCATAAGAACTGATTGATAGTATCACAAATAACACGCAATACAGTCACAGATGTTGTATGATAGAAGTGCATAGACAGAACCGAAGTATATCAGGTGATGCGCAGATGTTTGGCTGATGCACGAAGACAGAAGTGAAGTGTACGAAGTTGAGAAATCCATCTGATGTGCGACAACAGAACAACAATATAATCTGGTAAGCGCATCATGATGAGGATGATTTGAGAAAAGTGCATTAAACCGAAAAGATGAATCAATTGATGCACAACATGTCGTAGGTTGTCTAAAATACTGCAGCACTTAAACTAAACGGACACATCAGTAAGTGCGCAGTTCCATATGTTACTGGTGCATTATCTCAGAGTAGCAAACTATCAATTGAAAGAACAGTATCAGTTGGTGAGTGCAGTTGCGCAGGTAGTAGATTGGCTGAACTTGCCTTAGCGCAGACTGCAAAATCAGTAGCACACAGTACATGAAGTAAGATATCAGCAGAAGTGTAGAATTGAGAGGAATGAGCAGTCAAGTGATGCATGCAGTATGGTGACAGTGAATCATCTACATACAAAGATAGCGCACAACAAAACTAATATCAGAAGATCAGAAGTGTGTGCGTGTTGGAAGTTCAGTAAGTCAAAATTGTATATTGGATATATGGGCGACAGGACGGGGCAAGGAGAAAGGGGGTTGTAGCCTCCTTCTAGTTGGTGTTGGAGAACACGGGGACTTGGAGCTTCCTTCAAGTCGGTTGCCTGTAAAACCATGGGGTCGATGCCTCATTCTAGTTGGTGTTGGTAAATACAGGAAGTTGGTGCTTCCTTGAATGTATTATTTTCATACAAAAGAGAATTTTGTGGTTTTCTCCCAATTGGGTTTCCACGTCAAAAATCATGTGTGTTATGTGTTCTCTATCTTGGTGCATATATGGATGAATGATTTTGTTTATATTGGATGCATAACTAAAGATCAAGATTAAGTTAAGACTAATATTTTAAAGAAGGTAAAAACTGTTGATAACTACGTTAATACTGATTCACCCAAATCGATTCCAACAATCCATAGTCATGCTTATTCCCTTCCTTGAGGTGAGTTCACCCCAAACAATCCCTCCAACCAATATTCCTTTGAAGCTAAGGATTTCATATCCCTTGGATATGTTGATTGGTTAAAATATCATATTCTTGCTTGGATGCATTTGAAGGAAACATGGCCAACATCTCTCCCAACATCAAGGTGGGCATTTATGTTACCCTTGGTGTCACTAAAAACATTCTTCTTGGAACCTCTTATCCCCCCAAAGAAGTTGCTTATAAATCCCTTTTACGAGTTACATGATGTTTTTGAATGGTCTAATAAATCTGTAGTTTGGCAAAAACAAAGCTCCATCCATCCCACCAAGCTTGGGTCGTCAAAGCAAAAACCGATAAACTCTATTAAGCCAATTTTATTTATCCAATCACTTGCCTGTCATAGGTATCTAATCATGTTTGTGCCAACAAGAAACAAGGCACAATTTGTGTTTGTATTGATTTTTGTGAGCTTAATAGGTTGTGTCTCAAAGGTAATCACCCTAATGCCTTTTATTGATCAAATCATTCATGTGTGTTGTAGTAATGAGATCCTATCTTTCATGGATGGATTTTCATGCTATAATCAAATCCATATCCATACACAAGATCAATACAAAACCATTTTTACTATCCCTTAGGGGACTTTCACTTATCGCATTTTACTTTTTGGATTAAAAAATGTTGGCACCACTTTCCAACTTGCCATGTCATATTGCTTCATGATTTTGATCCTATTATTCTTGCTTATCTCAATGATCTCGTTGCTTTTTGAAGAAACAATCACAACATCTTGAAGATCTCCATGTTTTTTTTTCAATGTTGATGTACAATATTCATTTGAACCTCCTCGAGTGCATCTTTTGTGTTACGGATAGTCACATTTTTGGATTTATTGTCTATGAAAAAGGTATTATCATTGGCCCATTGAAAGTTTAGGCCATTCTTGAGCTTCCCTTGCCATGAACTCTACACCAATTATGGAGTATCCAACGCAAAGCTAATTTTCCTTGTCAATTTGTTATAGATTACGTCACATGTGCTCATGGGTTCTTATGTTTGGTACAGCAAGACATACCATTTATATGTGAAGACCAAACTCAACAATGCTTTGATACATTGAATGTAAACTAGCATTTTATCCTTTGATTAGCCCTCCAGACTTCAATAAGGATTAATCCTTTGTGTTTTTGCCTCACCCTTTGGTGGCTAGTGTGCTAGAACAACAAGGAGACAAAGGCGATGAGCATATAATCTACTACATGAGGAATAACATATTTTGGACCCTCTATGGCTTACAATCATAATGAAAACTTGGCCCCAGTTATGGTATTTTATATCCAAAAGCTTCATTAATATATATTGTTGCGAAAAACCAAAGTTGTTGCTAATTCAAACCCCATATAGCACATTTTGGGGCATCGAGTTATTAATAGTAAATTTTCTCATTGGATTGTGATCCTCCTGAAAAACGACCTTGAGTTTACCACTCCCGAGAGTAATAAAATGGCGACCCTTACTGAGTTCATTACTGATTTTCCCATGAGCATAATCAATCTTCTTGATAATCTCTGATGAGCATTTTTTGTCATTTTGACAAAGGACCATTGGCACATGATATTTTGGTCTATTGCACAACCAAAAAGTTAGTCACCATCTTTTGCAAGATGATCAATGATGTGTATATCATCGGGATTCTCGGTATCACCTCATTGATGATGTCTTTTACTTGCGAGGAGTCGACACCACTCTACATTGTTGCATTACTCATGAAGACGTCGAACAAGTATTCAATGATTGTCATGACAATGCTTATTGTGGCCATATTTATGGAATGGCCACTACTCCAAAAATCATTCATGCTGGTTGATTTTTCCTTCTCTTATTGATTGCATCCAAGTAGTGAAGCGGTGTGCTAATTGACAAATTTATGCTCCTAAGGTTGAAGCTTCTCTAGCTCCCCTTCACCCCATAGTCACTCTCGATCCCTTTTTCAAGTAGGGGATTAAATTTATAGTGTGTCATACTACATTTTTCAATGGTAATACTTACATCATTGTAGCCATCGACTATTTTATGAAATGGGTTGAAGCCATGTCAACCTTCAATAACACTCTAGCTACAGTAGCCCTCTTCTTTTCAACATCACTGTGTTTTGATGTCCCTAACCAATCGATTTCTGATCTTGGCAATCATTTTGAACACAAAGTAGTCAGGGGTTGTGTTTGCATTTTGGTTTCTTGCATGAGTTTTCCTCTTCATGTTATCCATAGAGTAATGGCCAAGTTAAGGCCATTAATAAAGTCCTCAAAACTATGTTACAATGGACAATCAGTAAACACATACCTAATTGGTGCCACCCGATGTTTTCCACTTTGAGGGCCTCTACAACATTTGTTAACACTGCCACAAGGTTCACACCCTTTCATCTCGGCCATGGTGTAGAGGCAATGTTAACCACTGAGTGTGAGATACCCTATCTCCATTTGGCTATCAAATTCCTTCCTAATAGCACTACTCTCAAGCAAAAATTAGTTGCATTGAAGAAAGTGGATGAGGATTGTTACATTCCCTTACAAAACAATGACAGAAAGAACATTCAAAATGTTGGAGATGTGTTATAGTCTTTGCATGAACAATGTTTTTTCATACCATTGTAATATAATCCTAGTTAAGGGATTAGGATTGTGATCTAATTTGGGTTAATAGATTATGATTTTGAATATTGTGGACTTCCTAAATAGTTTATTGTAAATGGTCAAGTTAATACAATTAAGAAGATAGAGTTGCAACTCTAAATTAAATTGGATTTCTCAATTAAGGGTTTCCAGATTATTTTTCTTAAAAATCTATATGCATTGCTTCACTTTCATATGATTAAAACTTTCATGTGGGATTAGAGTGAAGTTATTGGCTTTAGTGGTATGCCTTTGTTTTTAGGGATTATCTCATTCTTGAAAAGGCAAGTTTATCTTGGTCTATGATAAATATGGTTTCAGTAGGAGTTCTGCATTAGTGATTCTTGTGGAAGAGAATGGTGAACAATTCCAAAATCAATATTGAGAAATTTAACGGTCAAAGCTTTGAACTATGGAAGCTAAAGATAAAAGATTTTGTAGATAGATAATATTGAGTTGTTGTGAATTCGTGTACAAAACCTATTGGTACATTGAAAGAAGACTGAGAAAAGCTAAGAAGGCCAGAAGTACAATTCAACTCTACCTCTTGGATTTGGTGTGTCATTGAATGTATGTAGGATTAGTTACAGAATTGTATCAATCAAAGTCCATGGTAAATAAGTTTTTTTCAAAATAAACAATATCATCTTATGATGAGTGATGGTGATTTTCTGACAGAGCACCTAATTTTTTTAATACTCTGCTCTTGTCTCTGTTTATATTAAGATAGAGGAAAAAGGTAAATGTATTAACCTGTTACGTTCTTTGTCAAACTCTAGGGATAATTTGGATGTAGCAATTAAGATAAATGTATTAACCTGTTATGTTCTTTGTCAAACTCCTGGGATAATTTGGATGTAGCAATTAAGATAAATGTATTAACATGTTATGTTCTTTGTCAAACTTTTGGGATAATTTGGATGTAACAATTGGTAGTATTACTCAATCCACATTAAGTTTGAAAAAATGGCATTATTGTACTACATGGTAACTACATAACCAAGGCAAATGTAAAATACACCAGCAGAGATCCATCTTAAACCCGGATCTATCAAGCACCGAGAGGGATCCAATTTCTTGAGATGTGTTGATAGATCTGGGTTCAAGTTTTAAAGATTTTATTTTATATACGAACATTGATTTTTTTAATAACCTTTCATAATTTTTATTTTATCAGCCAACATGGATTTTTTTTTAATATTTTCCATAATTTTTTTATTTTATGAGCCGACATGAATTTTTTAAATTATTTTTTTATTATTTTGTTAGGTAGGAACGTTACAACATCTCCCCTATACTGGGCTGCAGAGCACCTTGCTCCTCTCGGTGCAATTAATCATACTGTCCCTAAAGCAATTGATTAAAGTTAGCTTAAGATTATGAACTCTCATACCAAGGTGATTACGCAACTAGGTGATTATGCAACTGAAAATCCAAGGATCCAAGGATCTGATGAATCCATGTTTTAACCCTGAAATCTTGAACAAATGTGGTTAAACCAGCATAGTGCTAATAAAGGCAATCAAGTAATCATGACATAAATGGGCATCACTGTACTACATGGTGAGTAACCACATAACAGGGGCAAAGGTAAAATACATGCCTGATGACATAAATAAACAGACCACCAGTTTCCTATTAGTATGGCACGGCATGCAACTCGTGAACTAAGTAGACTTAGAAATAAAGTCGGAAGAATAGCAATTATAAGTCACCACAAACTGTAGAATGGACATTTCTGACGGGAATAAAACCCTAAGAAACATAATCTTACATTATTTGGTTTATCTGACCTATGAAGAACTGCATTTCCAAAACCTATTATCGTGCACTTTGGCAATTAGAGAAACAAGTTTTTACTGTTCTCACCTTTGTACAAGAAAGAAAAGATAATCAAACACACCTGAATCGTCAAGATATATTAGGTATATATAAGGGCTTCAGAAGTTAGGATTGAAATCTTAATCTGCTCCATTAGAGACTGATTTGAAAATTCTTAACACCAACCAATGGAATGAATACAAGCTCAAATTAGAAAATACCAACAAGATCTATCCTTGCAAATAAAAAAGGCAATTTAACAAATAGATACTCATTTGTAATGACAAATGGATGATTGGTTTACTTGCCCCTGAGTCATGCATTAGAGGGCAGAAAAATAGTATCAAAAGGATGTCCTCAAACCTCCTTTCAAACTGATCACATTGATACAGATCGCGTTCCTGACATATAGGTGACTTAGTGGCAGATCAATGAAAGCTGGATGTAATGATAAAAACTATTAGATGTAATGATAAAAAACTGGGGATTTATCCACCTTTCACACATTTCCTAGTCTCTACATAACATTAAAGAGTGATTAAACATGAAAGTCCTATTACTAGCAAAAATGACTTATTTGTTTCCATCATTGGCAATTGCCAATTTCACTCGCTCAACAACGTTAGGTAATGTTTGGATGTGCTCTTTCACTGTGCGATTTATACATGATTCCAACTCTTGCATGGCACCTTCTTTTTGAATGCTGAGTTTGGTTGCCTCTAATCTGTCTTGACAAACCATCAAAGACCGAGTCAACCTGTCCTGTAATCATTGAAAAGGAGAATAAATAAATTAGCAATATAAGAGTAAAACTTCTATTCTCATTATATGACAAGTTCTTTAATTGTCAAGTAAAATATTATCCTCTTGTATTCAGTGGACAATTCAATATAGTACATACATAACAGTCTTGAGAGCCTTGAAGATTTATTTATAATCTTAATGACATTATGACACTCAAGGATCCATCTTCAAGGTTACCCAAGCCTTAAAAGTCTGGTTCACATTCAGACATAAACCCTTGTACAGACTTTAAACATAATAAGCATAAAACACAGTAAACTACATAGACAGTTCGAGGTACAATCTCCTTCATGTGCTACATAATAAATAGTGTAAAATGCCAAACATCTCCTCCCTACCTTGCACACTACCCTAGGCATAGGCACATGTGCAGACACACATAAATAAACCCAGCTTCCACTATCAATTTCACTCATTCTCTTATATATCTTATGCTCTTTAAAACATCCACGGACACCTCTTTGCTGACACCGTTTTCATATTTTTGCTTATCATAATTTATCTTTCTTTTAAGTCTAATGTGTATCCTTTCTGTTAACACCCAGAATTACCTTCATCGAAAAGCCCAAAAGTGTCCAGATAACTCTAGAGAAAGTGGCAATGTCATCCCAAACAATGCCTCTCACTTTGAGTTAGTGCTTTGCTAACTTGAGGGGAGAATCCATAGGTGATTCAAGGTTTCAATGGTGAACTTCGGGGCGTATATATGACCTCAAACCTGCAAGAAAAGGTGGGGGTTCTACACTACAAAACTCAGAAATCCGCAACTAAATTGTTCGAACAGCAAGCCAAAATATCTTATTTATAACCATAGATGATAAAGTAAGTCAAAAGTTACATAAATTGGCTAGTCTCCCCTTGTTACAGAACAGCAAGTAAAGTTGCCTAAAATGCAAGGAAAACACTTAAAATATTGAATATATGATCATATATGATGAAGCAAGTGAAAAAAGTTCATATATTCACTATAGTTTCCCCTTGTTTTTGCAATAAAAGTTGCAGAACAGCAAGCTAAAGTAGCACAAAAGTCAAGGAAAACACTTAACATCAACGTTTTAGTATTGATGTCAAGTATCCCCATACAAATCAGTGATCTAGCTAACAAATTAGCAAAGGTTTTCTTAAACCTTCATAAGGCATTTTCCTGCGCACTTTCCCTAAAGTTGAAACTAAATTCAGTATAAAAAGCATGAAACTGTATATCTAAAGCAAAAGCCTCTGCTGTTCTGAATGATGGATAACTCATCACATATGTCTCGAAGAATCTCATTGAACATGCAAACAATCTCATTCTATTTCTTCTTGATGTTAGTGAAGTCAGCAAGCAAGAATTGCTACTCCTCATCACCCCCATTCGGATCTAAAAGCATCCTCAAGTGCAGCGAAAATAGCTAATGCTAAACTGGGCAAAGATTTAAACCATTTCCGGCCCTCCCCCTGCAAGTTGTGGACAAATAATTTCATCTTAACACCATCATGTTCAACACATGCATCCTCAAGATAAATAGTTGATTTTTCCAACTGTGCATCAGCAGTGTTTCTATCATCCACTTCAAAGGTGGAGATACTTCTGATACTTATAAGGAAGTATACCTTGCTGCCCCTGAATGGCAGTAAAAAATCAAATGGCCAATCCAATATGCCATGGAAAGTTTAGGGGCAACATTAACCAAAAAATGAGTAACCAGAAAACTCGACAAAGAAACTAAAGATTAGATAATCTAGATAAGATAATTTTATTAATGCCCAATGAATGACCACTGAAGTAGGTCAAAGGGACTGCAGGGTAGAAAATGATGTCAATAGAAAGTGGGAGCACTAAAACAACCCCTATGAAAAGCAAGATGCAGAAAGTAAAGTATGATTCTAATCTAAATACCAGAAAACCAACTTTGAAGATGGAGAGTTGATCCCAGAGCGAGATGTACAAAGAAAATGGATCTAGAATATGTGATACAAATGGTACAAGCCTATCATGGTCAGCTGGAATCATCTCTCCTAACATCCAAATCCGAATGGAGGAATCTTTACATAGAAGTCTGTCTAGAGGAAGACCTGGAAGAGGAGCTGGACCATGTAGTGTGTTACTGCGTGGAGGATGGGGGCCGTCTCTGTGGTCTAGATGATATCAACTGGCTGCTGGTATGGGACCAAGGTTGGCAATGCCAATGGGGTCTCGTGGAAGTGGAGATTGTCTTTCAGATCCTCACAGATCTGGGGTTGGAAACAGAATCGCTATCCATGTGCCTCGTGGTGTCCCTAGTAGATGGGAGCACTGTAAAGAAGGAAGTGATCTTTACCAAACCCTTACTTCGTGTCTGTTTGAGTAGTTCCTACCAATTGGAATCACCATGAGAGATATCAAACAATAAAAAATAAACTACTCATCTCAATATGTGTAGTTGTACTACTGATCAGGGAAACCCGGCTTGTGCTCCCTAGATATGGTACCAAGATGTTATTAAACATAAATACCTTCGTCGAAAAGATCCAAAGGTATCTGGATAACTATAGGGAAAGTGCCAATGTTGCGGCACACAATCCCTCTCAAATCAAGTTACTGAAGTCAAGTCAACCTGAAAATAGGGTGCACAATCTGAAAATAGGTGACACATGTCAATGAATTGCATAGCAACTTGCTCTCCAAGCAATCACTCAACTAAGGCCCACTTATTTTTTGGTCAAAATATCCTGAAACTGATCATCAAGAAGGACAAATCTGTAGGTCAAAGTAATGTCATGAAAAATCACAAAGGCAATCTTGGGAAACTTCTTATAGAACGTGCAAAATCCCTACTTTTGATATAATTTTTGGATCTTTTGGAGTGACATGAATTTGACCCCCATGCTATTCACCACAAAGGGAACCCAAATATGACCAAGCCCTGAAACAAAGAAACCCTAATTTTTTTACCCAATTTTTCACAATTTTGGATCATCACCAAAATAGGCCAACACATTGCCCTCATTAAAGGGTATCTATAAATATAATTATTTTTGCAAGTGCATAAACCTTATTTTAGCTTCATCTCGAAATGCAAGTTTTGACTTTCACCAAATGCTGCCAAAATTGAAATCCTATGCATATCTTCATAAAGAGTATCCAAAAATATGATCAGATGTCAAGAAACATGAAATTTCTAAAAATAGAATATTACCAAGATAGCAAATCTTTAAACTCTTAACTGTTTTCCTTTTTGGAGTCTTTCCCTGCCCATATCTGTCCCAAGAACTGTCACAAATGCAAGCATGGGGAACCTGTTGAACTGAAGAACTTTGACAAGCTATGTACCGATATGAGTGTAACTTGCTCTTCAAAGATAGTTGCTCTAAAGATCACTTAAATGAAACCTGCCCAATCTCTAACTTCGGGTAATGAAACTCTGCGACCATGTGGCTAACTCTGACAATAGCACTCATGAACCGTCGATATTGAATGATGAACTTTTGATGATAAGTTCATCTTGTAGTGTATCCATGAATTGTTGATGCCAAATATCCATGCAAGAAACATGTCCAATCTCTAACTTTGAGTAATGAAAAATTGTGACAACATGCTAAGTCTGATTATAGAACTCATGAACCATTGATGCTGAATGATGTACTTTTGATGATAAAATAATGGCTAATGCATCCACAAACCATCGATGCCAAATATCTGGTAATGTATCCACAAACTGTCGATGTCAAATCCATTTTCAAAGTTTATTTAGTGTTAATACTTCCATTTTTTATTGCTCACCTGTGTTTATTCACTTTACCTCATCATTGTTCACTTTAATCAATGTTCCATCGTCCTGATCATAATAGTTTAGGAAATTCTCAATTGGTTTACTTGTGTTAGGCCTTAGTTGAACTCTACAAGATTCAATTTGTCCCATATATTGCTGTTGATCCACTTAGTGATTTGATTCACACTTTTCGACAGTGTTGGTCATTTGCGTGTGACCCAAGAGTCTGGACAATTGATATTTGAATTCAATTCACCTTGATTCTATGGGTGCGATGGTTGATGTGACCAAGTCTCTTCACCCATTTGATCATTTGTGGGCATCCTTCTAAATTTCAATTTTCTCAAACAAACCAAGCCTTAGATGTCCCACACAAAGTAATGTCAAACTTTGGTTTGAATGTAGGCAATATAAGCAATCTACAGCAATTGACAAAAAGACAAAAGGCCTATGTTTGGACTTCTTTTGCTGTCCCACAACCAACCCAATCTTGGGAAGGGAGGAGCTACTCGAGCCAAATTATTATAATTGAATATAGTTATGTTGAAATATTACTCCAAAAAGTCTAATACAAAAATGAACTAGTATGGAACTAAGTTGTAGGAAACTCCTACCCCCTGAAAAAACATCTCAATGCCGAAAATGTTTTGAAAATCAAAACGACTCAAAAACTCCTGAAAGTGTTTCTGAGCTGTTTCCTAATTTGGAAACACTTCCAAGACATTTGCTCATTGTTTTTGGCCTGGGAGGGGTGTTTCTAACCCCATACCGCCTAATTAGGGCCTCGGGAGACCCACACAACCCCAAACTTAAAATTCCATTTTCAATAAAAACAAAGAATAATAACAAAAAAACAAAAGAAACCCTAAAAGTTAGGAATTTTCTTGCATTTTTGGCATCTTTCCCTAAGTTGAGAACACTATAAGTACTACAACCTACATAATTATCATCATGGCTTGCATACAAGGACAAAACGCTACATGTTTTGGCAAAAATCAACCCCTGACTATAGCAATGTTTATAATAAGGTGGGTAACTATCATGGCTTGCATATAAGGACAAAACACTATATGTCTTGGCAAAAATCAACCCCTAACTGTAGCAATGTTTATAATAATGTGGGTGGTCTGGACTAGGATTTTTGGAGGTTTTTAGCAGATCTTAGTATTAATTTGCATGAAAATTCTAATGATTATAACCCTAAGTTTATTGTCTTCAATTATTGAGAGTTAGGTGAATTTTGTAAAGCTCATTTTATATTTTGGTATATATAGCCTAATCTATAAGGCTATTTTTGAACATTGGATAATGTAATGCTATATTGGTTTTAATCTACAATTTTATTAATTTGTCCACTATGTTTATTATTTAAGTGCTTCCCTGTTTCTTGGTGATTAAAAAACAATTTACCTATTCTTTTTGTTTTTGTTTTTGTTTTTTACATTATTTTTAAAATTGTCATTCCCCATTTTTTTTTTTTTGGGGGGGGGGGGCGGGGTTGATCACATTTCCATGTCACCCTTTTCCATAAATCATAGTGTTTCCAATTTTCATGCAACTTAGGTATGAAGTGTTAGTGGATCTTAAACCAAACATTTAATAATTGTGTTTTTCTTGGAATATGTGTTGAATGCCTAAACCGTGTAGGAAAATCATGGTTAGAGACATCAAGTCTTCTATGAATCCTCTAGATTGTTAATAGATTATCTAGAGAATGAAATGAAGGCAAAAATATAAAATGGAAAACACACACAAAGATACTATAGAGGTTGTCCTAAGGTTGGCTATCCTTGCTTTGTCCTTTGTTTTGTGAGTTAGGGCAACCTTTAACGTGCTTTTGTTGTGGTTGATTTTTGTATACCCAAACTCGTGCTTATTCTTCTGCTTAAATTTTTGCTTGATTTTAATGGCATATTGATAAGAGGCTCCTAGTGAGGAGATATCCAAGAAATGTGTTATCACATTTTATGTCGGCAGCAGCTTCCATACTGCAGACTGTGCAGCCGAGGACCGCACAGTACTTTTTTTCCCAAATCAGGAGATCAGCTGCCTTCAGAGGAGGCATTTTTGTTCAGATTGCCCCTAGCAAACATATCAGAGGGGGCAGACAGTTGGACTTACCATCTACCACAGGGTTACCTTTCCTTGCCAGGCTTTGACACAAGCCCATTTGAGACAATTGCCTAGTCTTGTTCTGATCGAGAGTATCGCAGTACAGTGCTGGTTTATTATGTGCCCGGATTCAGCAGAGATCCAGCTCAGATACAGGTTCAGTAGCAGCAAGTATATGGTGCAGCAGGTATTGCATATATTGATTATTGCTCATGTTGTAGATTAAACTCTTTTATACTTGCTAGTACACTAACTTTGCATGAGATGATATATTTGGTGATCTGCCTATGATATGATGTGTTTGGGCCTTTGGTGATGTCAATCCACCCCTCTGGTTAGACTTCTGTATATGCACGCTGAGTCATATCGTGTATACTTGGCTTAGACTTGATCACTTAGCCCCTCGATAGTTGACTTTAGCACCATTATCACCTTCTCCACCCATCCGACTCATCCATGACACTTCTTCCCCGACTTGGATTCTGATTTGTGATCACGAGGACCCCCCTTTCCCCATTGATCTCTGAGTTTGCCATGACTCCCTGTTTATTGTGCCTTGGCTCTTTAGTGTGTGAGATACACGGTTAGTTAGACCTGGGATTTGCTCCTGTCGGTTGCCCCCGATGTTGCAATGCAGTTAGGATTGTGTAGCCTCACCGGGTGCTCCCCACTTGTCATCAAAGCTTGTATTACCCACCCCCATTACCTTTGCAGTATGAGCACCATGTTTATATCTTTTGAGATATGTATGTAGCCTATCTTTTGAGATATGTATGTAGCCCAAGAGGGCCATGAAGAAATGAAGACATGAAGACATGAAGAAATGAAATGTAAATCAGGCTAAAAAGGCCTCTATGTTGTAAATGTAAAATCTAGCCAAAAAGGGCTAAGTATGAAACTCATTGTAAAATCCATGCAATGTGTTTATGAACAAACATGGATTTTGGTCATCTATACATGTCAACATATGTAGTGGTTATTCCTCACCTAGTCCTGTGAGGCAAGGAGGTGAGAAGGAGCAAGGGACAAGCTCAAGATTGCCCCCTAGAGTCTCAAGTTACGGTTTGCCGGACACCCAATTTGGTGGCTCTAGAAAAGAACCTCACGGAGTCTTCGGATACGGATGTGAGTTGTGAGATACTTGTTAGATGACTAGTGGTGGCTTCCCTGCACTATACCCATTTGTGAAGCACCACCCTTCCCCGTGTTCTGTCATGGCATACTTAACTTAGTGGACCCCGCTTTCCCGAGTTGTCCAAAGGGTCGCATGATCTTTATCCTTGTCTTCCCATATCCTTTGCCTTGTTGTCCACATCACCTAGAGTCAGCAAAGTGGTCAATTCTATAGATGTGCATAGCATCTTAGTCTTTTGGAGGTGGTGGGCCCACTTCACCAAGGCCTTGTATTATTTTGGGATTTAATGTATTTTTGATCACCATGTTATCATTGTATTGCTTAGTAATGTATTAACTTGTATAATTGAGCCTTGTCACTCCATGCTTGCATACAGGTTTCAGCTTGCACTATGGTTGACCAGATTTGACATGGTCAAACTGGGTTGACTAGGCCAAAAATGGGCCCGAAAAAATGTTGCAATCGAAATTTCGATTTCGATCAATTATCATCTATAGGGGTCCCATATGAGCATGCAACTGATGGAATTACAAAATATTGAACCGTTTGAGAGATTTTTAATTATTATTGGTCAACTTTGACCTGTTTTAATTAAAAATCATGGATTTGGGGAAAATAATGCCAAAGTGATGGATCGGGGTCGTTCAAGTGGTCATCCCTACTACTTTTGGGGTCCACGATCGCATTGCAGTAGACTATTCGGCAATCCGGGCAATAAAAGTGGGTCAAAAGCCCAATTTTCATCTTCAGCCATATAAACCAGCAGAAAATACATGGAAAACAGAATTTGACTAAGGCAACTATAGGCAAATGGCAAAATCAATGGTTGGCAATGGTAAAGGTAATTCATAAGGTAATTTTGGTATGTTTTGACATTATATTTGATGGTTGTGGGGCCCTCATTTGCCCAGCTCACACTAGAGGACGAGTTTGCCCATAGGGGGGGCGTTTTCTCCACTAGGGGAAATTCGACTTGGTTGTTTTCATGGTTATGTTGGTGTGTGGGGACCT
This sequence comes from Larix kaempferi, assembly GCA_027924585.1. Classification (NCBI taxonomy): domain Eukaryota; kingdom Viridiplantae; phylum Streptophyta; class Pinopsida; order Pinales; family Pinaceae; genus Larix; species Larix kaempferi. The sequence continues at coordinate 10,513,517 of BSBM01000560.1, forward strand.
TATTGTATTAGTTGGGGGGATAAAACACCCCATAGACACCCCCCAACTCCACCTTGTTGCATTGTATGGCCCACAAGGGCCCCTCTCATCCACTAGTGCGCTCTCTTGGGGCAATTCACACCCCCCACTTGGGATGCATCTCCACCATTCGATTTTGTGGATGGGGAGATGATCTCAACCCTCCATTTTGGGGGGAAACTTAGTTAGAGTGTGAGCCATCTCTATAAGAGAATGGACTCACCTCCATTGTACGCTCTCTTGGCATTTTTTGGACTTGGAATAGAAGAGAAAACGTTGTTGCTCTACTTGGCTCTTGTGTGATAGCTTCTTGATGTTGTTGATTGCCATACTATCTTGATGCACTAGTTGTAGTTGGTGTATGTTTCCAGCGCTATTTTACTTACCATTGTTTGCAACAAGCTCAAAGTCTTGGAGGAGGGCGCACCATTTGGCTTCCACTACTACTCCACTCTCCGGATTGACCACAAAAGGGAAGTGTTTTTGCTATTGTCAGTCAAGCATTTCTCTCATCTTTATTTGTGCTACTGTAGATTTCATTTGTTTGCCAATACTGATCTGATCTATTGTCTATTGGTGTTTGCAGGCAGAGGGGACGAGTTGGTGGGGAGAGAGCAAATCGATTTAAGCTGGGACTTCTACAACCGCTTCAATTTGATCTTCGGGACGTATCAGCCTCTTCAAAATCAGAAATATCAGCCATTTCCAAGTAGGTGTAACTTCTTCTTCTCCCGCATTTCAATTTCTAATTTTTGTTGAAGAGAGAAAATCATAAAAAACCCTAAAAATTTGATAACTTAGGATTTCACTGTAGGAACTTGTTCTAATTAAAAACCCAGAAATGATATATGCTTAACTCTCATATCTCAAGTTTCATTCGAATCCGACCCCGTTTACCCTTAGAATTAGGCGCTAGTCACCTGTTGAATTCGCCCTCCTTGGGCATTTCAGCCAATCTCACTGTTGGGTAAATTTTGGGGTTGTGGGTAGTCTTGATTCCATCTTAGAACGCCATTTTACCTTAGGGAATCAAGTTTCGGATCTTTTAGACTCCATTTGCCCATAGATTTAGCACTGGTTCACCTGGCAAAAACGCCCCTCTTGGGCGTTTTTCTCTTGCTGCTTAAGTGGGTTGATTTGGGGTTCTGGGTACTTCTAATTTGGATTTGTATTGTCATTTCACCTTAGTAAATCAAGTGTCGTCTTGTAGAAGTGATTATAAACGTCATTTTCTTGCTACCCTAGTTCATCTTACTCGTTATTTAACCATTTCCCTGGGCAGTTTATTTTAGCATTTCACTTCTATTTCATCATAGCTCCCTTAGTCATTTCAGCCACACAATCCCTGTTATAACCTTGGTATTTAACTATTTATGATTGTTGGTCACTTATCACGTCATTCTCATCCTATTGCTTGTGTCCATTAATTGGCTGAAATCAAACATAGGAGCACATCTACACTCATCCCTTGCTTTTCATCTCTCATCTCTTTTGTGTTCGGGTGTACTTGTTGTCTCTCAACCATCACCGGTTGAGTGGGGTCCCCCCCCTGACTTGGCCAAGTGCCTCATCTGAAGTGACAATAGCCCTGTCCGGTGTGACTTCCGTTCATTCGAGCGGAGGACCTGGCTATTGCAGGTTACACCATCCTAGTTGCATCCTCTACCGTCCCTATTGGGATATATATTACAAGCAGCTAGAGTTTGTGTGATAACAAAATGCACCTTTGTTTGGATGTACATGTGTAGGCTATTGTGGTACTTCAAGACCAAGTGTTGTCCGGAGTCTCTAAGCGCAAGGTACAGATGATATTTGTGAACTAGCACTATCTAATCTCTCTCCTAGCGCAAAGTTGCCCATCTCATGTATTGGTCATCATAATTTATGACATGGTAGAATTATTCCTTGAGGGCATCGACAAAATCCAACCAATTGGGTTTTGTCCTGTAAATTGTAGACTCATCTCCGACATGTCTGTCCCTGTAACCATCTCACCAATCTTTGACATGGGAGAGGGACTCAATGAGTGCAAAGGTGATCTTTTCGCTGTAGGATAATTTTGTAATAGAGTAATAACCCTCTAATAGATTTAACCATTTCTCCAAAGCATCTGCATCCATCTAGCCTTCAAATAAAGGATGTCAAAGTTAAGTTCTACCTTGAAGGGTGTTGTAGCTCTAAATCGGATGTTGGTTAAAGTTGTCTCTACTACCGTTGGCAATGGTAGAAAGATCTAGGCGAAATTATCCATCATCTCGTTCCTTTGTCACACGGGCTTCCTTGAGCAACAACTTAATGAGATCTCCTACTCTATCATCTCTCTTTTTTCATACCATGTGAAGCTGCTTGGGCCAACAGGAGTGGCTTTCCCCAAGCTCAATTAATTGGAGACCCAACTACCGATACCTAGATCTCATTAGGGACATGCATCATGAAACAACAAAGAGCCAATTGCTTTGATACCAATAATCTTGATTATCTAGAGAACAAAATGAAGGTAGAGATATAAAATGGAAACACACACAAAGATATTGCATGAAGCACAGTAATACAGTAAAACCCAAATTCTATCAATGAATGAAATGGTAAAACATTGTGAACTGCAAAGGAATACAAACTAGTTAAAATGATGGTAGTTTGTCTCCGAAGAAAGATGTGTCGACCACACTCATTCGCAAGGAGACATTACAAGAGGCCAAAACTGCCTTTTAACATAAAGTGTAAAACCCTAAGAGGAAAACCCTAACCCTAGGGGGTGAAGTGGCAAACAAAAATGTGGGTCCCAAGGCCTCTAGATGATACATCAACTTCATGGGGCCACAACTTCCACATACAAACTACGTTTGGGGTGCACAATAGCCTATTGGAAAGATCTTGATTAGAAGAACAATTTCAGTCAGGCTTAGGAAAGCCTTCAACAACCCTAAGACGTCGCAAGGCCAAAATACATTGTGTAGGGCCTAAAAAATGCATCAAAAGTTCAAGACCTAAAAAACTGTAGAAAAACTGCTAAGAAGTGGAACCATTCTATATTAGTGGAACAAGTGGGTGACCACTAGTATCCACCTGGATCAATTGTTTACACACACAAGAAGTTAAAGTTGTAGGTTTCAAGCTTGGAACAACAATTCAAGCCATATGAGTATAGATTGGTTTAATTCACATCTCAACATGAGGAAGGGAAGGATGGGCACATCCTTCCCACCACTACAAAAAAAATATAAGCACATCGTGAGTGGACCCCACCCAAAGAACATAGTGTGTTTTGTCATATAATTAACATTTATGCAACCAATCTTGCTTTAGAATCCCACTCTTGTGAAAAAATAGGCACATCATGAGTGGACCCCACCCAAAAAAAGAGTGGTTTTTTCGTATAGTTAACATTTATGCAACCAATCTTGCTTCAAAAATAGTTGCAACTTATATATAACTAAGTAATGAACTATTAGCTTACATATGGAAACTTCAATATGATTAATTCCTAAGAAGATAAAAAACACCTCCCACTACGATAGGACTTCAAAGAAAAATACACACGGTATTTAAGGACAAGTTAGGTTGTTATAATCCCAATAAGAATAAAAAAGAATGATGCTCATGGCTGATAGCTTACATTGTCAAATATCTAAACAAAATTGACAAGTCACAAAATCCTTAGAAGGTTCAACATGGCAATGTGTCCAAATAAGATCATTAAGCATCCGGTGCAAAGGTTAAACAAATTTGACAAGTTACAAAATCCTTTGAAGGCTCGATGCGGAAATGTGTACAATGAAGTAAGGCCATTAGGCATTTGGTGCAGGCCTAAAGGTGATACAAGGTGGATTGGATGGCGTTGATCGCCACAATAACTTAAAGTCCTTATACTTTAAATTGTACAAGAAACAAGTTGCTAAAGTTAAAAGAAATGTAAAAAAAACCTTTGGTAAAAAAATTGAAATTAAATATTATTAATTTTCTATAAAGACCACTATCATTCAATGGCACTGTAGAAGGAACACATACATAATCAAGACAAGGGAGTGCTCCAAGCATCTCCACTGTAAAATGGAAGAAAAGGAAAGAAAGATACATTCAATTATCAAGTGCTCTCTAGAGTAAGTATATAAGATGGAGACACAAGAAGCTCAAGAAGTCCGACGGTTAGGTTAACCATCAATCTCCACTCTTAACATCCTAAAGTTGAAAGGAAATACATATAATGACCATGAGCATTCAATGGCACTATAGAAGTAATACATACATAATCAAAGGCAAGGGAGTGCTCCAAGCATCTCCACTGTAAAATGGAAGAAAAGGATGGAAATATACATGTATATATCAAGTGCTCTCTAAAAGAAGTATACAAGCTGGGGAAAATAAGTATACAAGATGGGGACACAAGAATCCCAAGTTCTTGAGTGGTTGGGTTAACCATCAATCTCCACTACTAACCTCCAAAAGTTGAAAGTCCAATGATAAGAGTAAATGATGTATTATGTCATTGTCTTAAATAGTCCATTGTCATGACTCATGAGGCTACTCTAGTCAAAATCACCTATAGCACAACAAAGGGATGTAATGAAACACACATTAAAACGATGAATAGCCTATTTGTTGAGGAAGCTCTCCCTATGTTAAGTCAATTCCCAAACAAAGAGGGTTACATACCTCTTCCCCTCATATTATATCAAAGTTGATAAATAACCCCTTTAGTGTATAAACAAGTATTCTTGGTAAATTGGGCAATCTAAATATGCAAAGATATATATATATATATATATATATATATTGAGAGAGAGAGGGAGAGAGTAATAAATCCATTTACTATTTTGATCTCAATAAATACTTGAAGAATCAAAATGGCTAAGTTATTAACTCTTGGGTTAATATTGTGCTTAAGAACCTATTGATGATGTGGCAGAGTGATAAGGTGGACAATGGAAGTGTAGCTAACAATGATTAAACGAATTCTAATGTGGGGTAGACCCCTTACCCAACCTAACAATATACGAGGCTAGGGCCTCTTACCAAGGGCTCAATGGAATCACCACATCTCCACCCCTTACCCAACCTAACAATACAAGAGGCAAGGGCTTTGTACCAAGGGCTCAATGTAATCACCGCAACTCCACATTGTGGGAGATCTATCAAAAAACCTTGCCAATGACACCTAAAGCCTCACCTTAGTCCCGAGAGTTTCGAGGAGTTACCCCAATTCGCCCATGGGGATGATCCCTCATGAGGCCCGATGACACTGATATCTCCATTGTACTAGGGACTCCAAGGGAGTTACTACAACCCACTAAGCAAGACAACCTTGCTAAGAGCTTGGCTACAAAGGGAACTAGGGACCCACAAGTTTTGAAGGGAGTGCATCCACCTACAACCAAGTGACATGTGGTAAGGACAACAAAGCCCATAAGATATCAAAAGGGGCCCTCGAATGATTCTACACCTAATGAGAGTTTGCTAGATGTCAAACAATAAAAGACATAAAAGCCCTGTCTCAAGTTCTATTAACGAATGGGCATCGACAAAAGGTTGGGAAGGTAGTTTTCATAGTCACTAAGTAGCTCAAGAGTGGGAAGAAGAGGAAAATCATAACTACTTCTTGGGGGAATGGTTTTGAATCTTTTCTTGAGGTCATTGGCCTTCCACCTTCCTAGAGGCACAAGCATTAAGGAAGCATGGAGCGATGGAAGGAGGGTTCGACCAATTGGTTCGACCCAAACCTCTCTCGCATTGCTCTTCAAGTACAGTAAGTCATCATACACACACTTGTGGAGGTCAAATTCAAGCATTAATTTAGGTACAATGATCATTAATGTAGGTACACTAGCCATAAATACAAGTTAGCCTCTCCATAAATGCAATTCAATATGCATAAATTAATTTAATACGAATCTTAGGGTCAACATTCCACACTACTTGCAAGTAGGCCTTTCTAAAACATATTGAAGATTTGTACATAATAAATATAGGTCATGTTGATAAAATTGCATTTAATCTAAGTTGTATGTCTAAAATTTACATGGTACTTACTTTCAAGCAAGTTTAGGCATGGATGACCATACAGTCGTCTTGGGGCAAGACTTTCTCAAGTTTTCCAAAGTTGTTACAGTGCCCCATGAGAATTGTTATATGTTCTTATTAGATGGAGCCAAGACTTTTCGCGTGCCAATGATGACTAGATGGAAATTGGGAAGGATGCCAGGAATGTCAACCATAAAGTTGATTGAGGCAACTAGTGACTCTGTTGACAAGCCTTGCGTCGTCGCACAGCAACAAGAGAAGATGGTTCTGAGCAGAGCAGCCTTGGGTGCTCAAGATGGTGAACACCATATAGAGCGTAGATTGCACATTGGGGACATTGGTGGAGTTAGTCTCGAAGAAGACTAAATTGTTGTGCGCTTTGGAAGACCAGAAGCAATACGTTGGAGGAAAGATGGCACTTGCACCAACAGTAGTTGCAAAGGTCGATAGCGAAGACACTCACTGGGATGCACCTTGTCACACACAAAATTACACAAGAAGAGGTAGGTCAAACGGATGTCTTGCTTTTGACAAAAAATAGTCTAAATGTTGGGTATGAGTAGTGCACGAAGGCACTCACCCAGCAAGACTCTCAATTGCAAGACGATGGCATGGTTGAGGAACAAGTTCGTTAAGCCTTGCACGAGTTAAGTGCTCTTCATCTTCATGAAGATCGACAATTTGAGGGTGACACTTATGTTTTTACAGAGGTCTTGCAGTGCCTAGAACAAGACATTGAAGAGACTCAACCACCATATAAGGGGATGACTAAATCAGCAGAGGTGAGCAAAGAAGCAACAACAAGTTGCAAAGGTGACTGAGGTTCCTTTGCATACCATAGAGGTAGTTCAAGATTCCTAGTTGGATGCAACAATGGAAGAGGAAGACTTCTTAGACAAAAACTTCGTTGACATTGTAGAGTTTTGTAGACTAGCCATGGGGATTTATGACTTCCAGACGACATCTACCCAATTAGAAGAATTGGGTTGCAAACCGTTAGAGGAGGCAACCACGAGATAAGGCGATGAGTAAAGCAACAAAGATACGAGCCAAGAAGAAGCAACAAGTTGTGAAGGTGATTGAGGTTCCTGTGTAGACCATAGAGGCGGTTCAAGACTCTCAATTGGAGGTAGCAATGGAGGAGGAAGACTTCATGGGCAAAAACTCAATTGACATTGTAGAGTTTTGTAGACTAGCCATGAGGATTTATGACTTCTAGCTGACACCTAACCAATTAGAAGAATTGGCTCGCAAATCGTCGAAGGAGGCAATTCTAAAATACTTGAGCACAAAGCACAAATCAAACACTTTGGTTGGTAGTGGCCTCGGCAACCACTTGCCATATCATTTTCATGGATAACGTCGTAAGGCGGCTCACTGGCTAGAAACATGCAGTGAAGCCTAGATAAGCTGTGAAGGCGCCTTGGAAAATTCTGTTGAGTTGTAGTAGTAACATGGCAATGTTGAGGCAAAGGTGGTGACCTTGCCTTGGTTCACTAGAGTTATATAGGATGACCAAAGTGCAGAAGGAAATGACCAGTTTTGGCATGAGGATGTGCATTCTCATGAAATGGACATGATAGTTGGACTGATCACCCGATTAGTTCAGAGGGTGGATCCAATGTCCATATGCGTGATAGAATTGGCTAAGTATTGAAGTAACAAAAGGTTTGGGCAATACAACACTTGGGTCTTGGACACTTTGACAATCTTCTGGATTGAGGTTGAGTTGCCATAGCAACAAGAGGTAGCCACAGTAGTAGTAGGCAGGTTATAATCGCAATAAGAGGCAACAGCAACGACAATTGCATCCAAGATACACTGTGGACAAAGTTGCACAAAGTTGTGTCATTCCAAGGAAGTACTGGACAACAAGCAATAGCACAAGTAATTTTGGCAGAAACATTGTGGCGTGGTTGGAGAAGCCAATTGTGGACAGATGCACAAGTCTAGACAATAGAGCTAGAGGACAACAAGTTCTTGTGGATGTTGCCAAGGTCAAAAATGACTTTAGGATGGAGAGGATGTAAGGCCTCTGCCTACAAATGAAAATGGGCACTTTGCCCAAGCAAACACAAAGACTTGCCATGGAAGGTCATGATGTCAGGCGAAGCCTGTTGAATAAATGAACGAAGTGGTGAACCATTCATGTTACCTTTATATGACTTGGGAGTGCCTTAGGCACATACTTGGACATGCAGACCCAAGGGAGTTGAGCATTCCTTAATCGGAGGAATATGTCATCTTTGATGGATTTGATCGAATGCAATTAGACATAACTGCAATGGGTGCCTTCGAGCACACTTGTCAGACGCACTTGCGATGGGCACATTTGGGCGCAACTTGTGGGCACAATGGCAACAAGTGCACGTGTGGGAACATGCAATTGCGATGAGTGCACTTGTGGGCACACTAGAAGTGAGCACAAATGTAGTGGGTAGACATTGTGGGTACACACATGACGAGCGGCAAGCGACGGGTGTACTTGCAATGGGCGCACTTATGGGCATATGGGCAGCAAGTGTACTTGTGATGGGCACACTTGCGAGCACATAGGCATTAGGTATACTTGAGACGAGCATACTAGCAGACACAGATGGTTGATTGGCAAAAGACACCAAAGGAAGCAAAGTTGGATGTGGGCACTTGGGTCCACCTTAGAAGCAAGGGGATTGCAAGAGCATGGCAAGACTTGTATATATAGGAGGACGCCTAATTGTGCTAAGGCATTCATTCAAGCAAGAATATTTCATGACTAAGTTGCAGGAAACATGGGCCCCTAGTCCCTGACCCGTTTTCGTACAAAAACGAGTCCCGTGCAACACAGAAATGCGTTTTCATGCGTACGGACATGTTTCTCGCAAGGGAAACATGTTTGTATGTATGAAAATGTGTTTCAAGTAAAGTTGTGTTCTGTTCGGGCGCATTTCCAAAAAAATAAAACCCATCCTGAACAAAAATGTAATTTTTTTTAATTTTCTAATTTTTACTTGTTTCGATTGGATCCATTAAGATAGTATATATATATATAATGACTCTTGGTTTCACATTCCCAAGATGTCTCTTGGACTCCAATACTCTTCATATTCACTAACCCTAACAAATTAGGTTTCCAACATCCCCCCCCCTTAATTCGAAGGGGTGTATGTGATTCCAAGCAGAGAGCTGAAAACAAGAAGTGGACAACTGCCAAATGCTGAACATTTCCTACTGAATATTTGCCAAGTAAGTTAAAAGAAGTTGAAGTCTTCTACTAAGTGGTAAAAATGAAGTCCTCTCCAAATCGGTGGTTTTAGGATAACCACAAACTCGGTGGTTTTGGATGACCATAAACCAAAAAGTCTAGCAGAAGCAACAGAGACTAATGTTGTCTACTAAATGGTGGCTTCAGGTTGACCACAAAATCTAAAACTTGGCACTAACTTTGATTCTAGCTCAATGGTTCCCTTTGGAACTTGGCTCTAACTCAAGTTCTGGCTCAGTAGTTTCCTCTAAAACTTGGCTCTAAGGCTCAACGATTCCCTTTGGAAAAATGTGGTTTAAGGATCACCACAAATTGATGTCTAGCAAAAGTTTATGTCTTCTACTAAATGGGTGATTTTAGGAAGACCACAATCCAATGGGTGCTCTAAAACATGACTCTAATTTTGCCTTCTGGATACAACTCCTCTCACTCTGGCTCTGGCCTGAGGCTCTAGATGTTGGCTCTTGTTCTAGCTATGGCTTAGGCTCGCTTGTTTCCATAATGTAGATGTCGAGCAATTTGTCAGATTGATGGGACTTCGAAACTTGAAGCTTGACTATCAATCCATGATGTTCCCCCCTGTTAGGTACAAGATGAGAAGCAAGAAAACTTTCAATAATAAGAAGATGTATTACTCGACACTGAAGGACATAGAGTTCATAGGGCTTCTTACAACTCCACCCTTTAACAACAAGCTCAATGAATGAAGGGTGTCAGGTTCTACTGAAAATCCACCCAAATACATCGTATTGTAGCTAAGCCTATTATTTGTCTAACATAGCAAGTATAATGTTACAGAGAGCTTCAAAGCACTTAAAGTTACAGGTACACATGCAAGTTGCTTCTTGCGTTTTTCTGATATTTAATGCAATTCTTTTAAACTATTGCTGTGCGATTTTCACAATTACACCATCCCATCCCTGTCCTTCTACACCCCACCACCCCCCAAAAAAAGAAAAAAGTAAAAGTAAAGGTTAGGGGATAACCTAGGAACGAGTATTAGGCTATTTACACCAAATCTTGAGGATTCTAGCCAATTCGGCATTGGTTCACTATTAATAGAGTTCAGCCATTCACTAGGATTCCATTGTAGTTGTGGTTTGCCCCACCCACATGGCAAGATAAATACCTCTTGGCCCTAACACTCAAGCCAAAGAAATTTTAGGGTTTAGGGCCTAGGATCTTTGCAGTGCATCCACTTAGACATGTTTCTCAAAGCATTTTTAGAGAAAATAAAACATCTTTGTGTATCCAATGTCAACCACATATACTATTTAGGCAAAATCGATCATCAATTTGTGGATTTAATCAAAAACTTTAAGCATCATCTGCATATTTTATTTCCCATTAATATACTTCAACTCCCTCAGAGTCTCAGACTGAGGAATCCAAATTTTTTAAAAGTGACTACATACCTGCAACTCTAATACTTATGAAGTCAAACAAGTTGTAGTCAAACAGTTCAATCATAGCACTTTTAGTGCTCAAACCCGGATTCAAAACCTCCCAAAGATGTTGCTGTGTTAATACCACCAACAGAGATAACTATCATATCTGAGACTAGGTGGAAGTTCCACCAACCATGTTGGCCCATGGACTTAAATACCGCATCCAAGACCCAGTGGAAGTCTTGGCAGCCCTAGCCATCGACAAAGTTAACCAGCACATTGAGGATGGGGTAGAAGTCCCGACAAGGAGCTTTGATGGCCTATAGAGAATGTTGAAGTCCTGGAGACGTTGGCGGCCCATAGAGGTAATTGAAGTCCATTTTGTTTACAAAGGGCATTGCAATTCGAAGCTTATGGCATCTGCCCCGTAGTCCTCGGAGTAACATGTCCAAAAGTTAAACCTGTATCCAAGCCCCAACCCAAGGCAGTGTAAACTAAGAGACTGGTAGTCCGGTGGAAAATATAACCCAACCTCAGCCAAAGGGGACTATTTTATAAGTTTTGTAAAAGATTGACTGGGTACTCGGTTACCCCTTTTTTTGGTATGTGCTTTGGGCACCTTCGGATTATACTTATATCCTACTTGAATAAAAATGTACGTTTTTTCCTTGGATTAAAAAAGGGAATTGCTGTAAAAAAAATCCATTCTAATAAAGAAAAAAAAAGGGTACGTTTTTTCCTTGGATTAAAAAAGGGAGTTGCTGTAAAAAAAATCCATTCTAATAAAGAAAAAAAAAGGGACATCCCATAATGTATAATAAAAAATAAAAACTGTTATGAAAATTTTCAAATGACCTATTTACCTGAAACCTTGCCATCTCACTCTCAACGACATTATTGGCTCGAACAACTGGTCCGCTACACCTCTCTACACAGTTGCTTATCTCATTTTGCCTTCTATTTCTATCGAAGCAATCGTAGGCGCATTTAAAGTAAGCTTTCTGCAATAGACATGTGAAATAAATAAACATGATAGCATAACCAGCAGAGCGAATGATTATACAAAAATAGAACTAGAAAGAATAAGCATTTAATGAGCAGAGAACCCACCTGAAGAGTGAAGTTGACGTGGTCTTGCACTCCTGAGAGATGCTGTTGAACCGCTTCGTTCACTTCATTCCCAATTTTCATCATTCGTTCTTGAAAGACCCGCTCTTCCGAACCATAACTCATTGTGGATTTTTGTTTACACTGAATGAACAGAATCCAGCAGCACCCTCCAAATATAAAATACGAGATGTTAAACCTCCGTGGCTTCAATGTGCGAGCTTCTGTTCAAGTGGTAGAAAAGAACAGTTGGGGGTTGAGACAGTCTCCTTCTATAAGAGGATTCCACTGTAAGTTTGTGGGTTGCTGTCAAGGAAGCCAAGTAATGAAGAGGTTAAAAGTCAATAGGGTTTGACGATCCGGGTTATTGTTATGGCCCACAAATGCACATCCCTACCGTACGCCTCTCCAAGGTGAGGGTGTTGACACTCCCAAGGATGAGTGTATGTATTTGTCCACATTCTCATATTTGAAAGGGTGAGAGATGAAAATGTGCATTTGTATGTTAAAATTGTAATGATATTGTAGTTTTTTTTAAATTCATGTATCTTTGTAAACTATTATGACTATTAGGGTAGGAAGCAGTGGTGAGGTTTGATGGTTGTCTCGATGGAAGTCCAAGTTCGAATCCTTGTGGGGATAGGGGGAAAGCATATCCTCGTTCTTAAAGGCCTAGTATGACTGCAATGGTGACCATTCTCTTGGTGGAAGCCATGTCCAATAATAAGGTTGGCCCTAGCCCACGAGGCTTGCTACACGGTGGCGCAATTAGCAATGCTTGTTGGGTGGCCTTGTAGATTCCTAGGTCTACATATATCATGACCGTTAGATTATGTTAGACATCGCACACCAATAACTCTAATATGATGTCTGCCTTTTTTTATATGATCTTTTTTTTTGTTTCTCACACATCATTAGTGTAATATGATGACTCATCATTGAGACTTTTTTTTTGGGGGGGGGGAGGGTGGGTGGGGGAGGGGGAGGAGGGTGTAGGTCTATTTATAACTAAGTTCAATATATGTTTTTTTTAATTATCATTGCCAAGGTTGGGATTCGAAGATAGCCTAAAAACGCCTATGGCATGTTGCTTTGAGAATCTTTATGTGGATGTCATATGCATCGTTCATTAGGAATCAACCCTAGGTCAACAAAGGTAAGCTCCCACTAATTTATTCTCGCACCCCAACATAACACATAGATGTCTGATCCCTTAATAGGGATGGATGCTCGACAACTAAAATGTGAAAAAAAAACTTCCAAATGAAGAATTCATGTAATGCATGTAATTAGGGATATGATATGCCTTAAAAAATGTCAACCTCCCAAACTTGTCATCCAAAACCACCTATCTTCGAAAAACATCAATCCACCTATCCTCATAGTGTGATTTTGGCTCAATTTTGTAGAGGAACACATTATTAACTCATGTTTGATAAAGTATTTTGGCTCACTCCATACAATGTCAAATTTTATTGTGCATCCCCATGTCCACCCTTGTCTTTTAAGTGTTATATTTTTCAATCTCATAGAATTCAGTCTCATTTTTTACACTTGCAAATGGTGGATATTGAGACATAGTAAAAATGTTACATGAGAGGAAATTGCAAGCATTTCAATTTCTATGGTTCTTGGAGTTCAGGAGGTTGGGGTTTTATAAAATTGTGTACAAGCAGTTGTGGGGAATTGTAGCCATGCATCTCCTCTCTCCCTGAAGAAGCTCGACATCCAAATCCTATAGAGGAGGCTTAATGAACTCCATGTCGAAGTTCATTCAACTCTTAGTGCACTCACAACCCATTACTTTTGTTAGAATCTATGGGATTTTGTAGAGGATTTAGTTGAAATAAGGCAAGGCTCCAAATAATCAAAGTTTCCTTCCAAGCAAAGCAAGTTTTGTGGTCAATAGAAAGCCCTAATTCTCACTACTATTTGTGGTCTCATTGCTTAACCTACCCAATGGTCAACCCACCCACAATGTAAACTTTATTAACACTTTGTTAATGCATATTGGTTGGTAAGTACCCTCTCCCTACTCACTTTTAACTTCTTTTCATACAATGTAGCTATTGTACCCATTAAATAGGGAATGGGATGTCAAAGTGAATCAAAGGATGTACAAAATCAAGGAAGAGTTTATGATATCTTGGGGAAGTTGCAAGGGAATTTCTTGCTCTCAACTAGCTTTGGTAGCCTCAAACTTTGATCGCTCACAAAAGATATAAATGTGAATGCCATTGGTGGAAAAAGAAGTGGGATGAACAAGTTAAATTAATTGTAAGAATGCAATAGTTGTCCACATAAGAAGAGTGGAACATGGCATCATTGGTAATCAAACATTGTGTTTCTCTTGTAAAAGACCATGAGCAAAATAAAAGTTGGCAAGCTTGCCAACAATAAGTGGTGCTTGGAGGTATGGAAATGGAGACATGCGGCAACCACGGATTCGAACTAGACGTACTTGATTGTGGAATTCATCTACTAACTATCACATCAATGAGATTCAAATCCAATTCCAATTCTAGAAAGAAACAAGATATACACTAATCCATATCCACCGGTAATTTTATTGGCATCCCATGCTAAAATAATGAAATGCATGTCACTCGTTATTTATTCTCATGTGTATTATATGAATTGTGTATTGACATAATTTTTTTCCAAGAAAAAAAATTCATATATATTGTATTTCAAGAAGAAATAATATATACATAGAAATGTGTTATCTAACACTCTAAAGAGAAAGTGTGTTGTTTCTTCAACACAAAAATCTAAACTTATAAAATTAACTACACAACGAGTTAATACAATCTTCCTTTCCCCTTGGTTAAACATTGCTAGGCCCTTAAACAACAAAAGAGACTTTTAAGTCTTGAAATCAACATTGAAGCAACTATACAAATTCATCATCATAAGATGTATTTCTCCCCCCTCTCTACATGTGCTTAGTACAAAGACATAACCTATTATGGGAGGGGACATCCCTCACATGTTTCAGCGAAAAACCAATGATCCCTACTAAAGAAAAAGAGATTCATGGGAGAGTTTGTTTGCCCTTTCATTTAGCTCTCTGAATACATACATCTAAAAGCAATATTTTCAAAACATTTTTTAATGGCAGAAACAACATCGTAATTTTATTATATAGTAGAACAAAATTGCAATCAATAGATGTTTTGTAGCACTCATTTAGGACTTTCGAGTAGGTCCATCTCTATGTGAGTACCATGTAAATAATAAGAAGAAGAAAACAAAAATACATCATTTGTACTTCTCAAAGAAGAGAAGGGCCTTTATCAAATATATGTTCCATGTAATCCAAAATGAGAGTCAAAGGTTCATGAAAAATATTATTCTTGGAGAGTCTTCCCATTATAGTCTAAGTATAAAAGGTCCAACCCCGAGAATAAAAAAACAACTCTTCATAACTCCAATTAGATAAATGGAGAATGCTTGTATTCGTAGATTTGATCTTATGCATGTTCTTGTAAAACCTAATCCCCATGAGGTAGCATAATACCATCCTTAGACAATACATTAACATTTTAGTTCCTTTACCTATAGACATGGTGAAGAGGAATCTCATCAAAAGCATAGGACAAATCCAAAATCTCATTTAGCACAGGTTGTAGATTGAAGTTTCTCATAACATACTTTGTATTTACCCATTTTATCATGAAAATCAATGTTTTCAAACTTGCTTATTATCTCTTTAATTATATATGTGGTCGAGATAAAAAGTAAAGTGTCCAAGCTATAGTCCCCCCTACCCATTTAATAATGAGCTTCCAATCTCCCAAGATTTGAAGATTGTTTATTCCTTTATTAGATACAATCTCTAACAACAACCACAATGCAAACAATTTTACCCTATGGTTTGTACCATCATCAATAGTTGAATTAAAATATATAGAATGATTTTCTTACAAAAAGAGAATATCTTCTACTCCTCGAGCACTTGGTGTCCCTTAGCTTGCTCCATCAAAAAACATATACATATACATATGCATATTTATGTATATGTACATATATACTTGGTGTCCCTTGGCTTGCTCCATCAAAATACACACACACAATTTTGGTATTCTTTACTTTGATAGGCTTCTGAATTCCTCCATAAGCATCACTAGTTTGATGACTAGCTTGTAGTGGAATAGTCTCTTTTCCTTGGAATGTCATGTCATTTATTGTTAACCATAGTGCCCAAATACAGCATAAGGAAATGCCTTTATGGTTTGCAACAAACTTATCCTTATTCAAATTCTTGAAACAATCACAAATAAATTCTCCTTCTCATTTTCCTTTACCATAAGCCAATTTTCAAGTTTCACACCAGACTTCTTTGGTGTAAGCGTACTGCACAAATAGATGATCTATGGATTTGAAATTGTTTTTATAGAGGATACACCTACTAGGCCCTTGCCAACTCCTTTTCTTCCATATGTCCTAGGTTAGCACTTTGTAAGAGAGATCCAACCATAAGAAAATATGAGTTTTTAAAGATAATTTAACTTCCAAATTAACTTCCACCTCCACTTCTTGGCTCCTTCTCATTCTCTATCATTTTTACCTTGTAGCCTAACCTAGTCGTTGTTGATGTATTTTCATGATTACCCACCTATACCCAAACATCTTTCGAGTGACATTTGGAAAAACGAAGTTTCCATTTTCTTGCCCAAGTATAAACCTCCTAAATGGAGGCAATATCACTTTTGGATGATGTATTGTTTGGTGCTCTGCCATCACTCTCTAAGGTGGATGGTAGAGGACTCTTATGCCATTCCATCCCTCTGCCATCTGCCCTCCACGATCATATATTTGTCTCATTCTCCCTTTGATTAAAACATGTCATTTCTTTTGTAACCAGACTTCCATGGATCAGGGGGAGGGACACATATATGTAAATTGCCTGATAAGGCCTTGATTGTTGAGTGCTAGATCCATTTGTCTCGAAGGCGCAACTAGGAGATGTGAAAATCCTCACAGCAGATCTAAGAGATGATGTATACCTCACAAGAAAGTAATTGATTAAGCAAGAAAATAGAAGAAGAGTGGTCAATGCAGTATAATGAGCAACAGAATAATAATACAGTAGAACTCGGATAGAAGCAAAAATACTTCACACACACTAATTAATTAATCACAATATGGACAATAAGTAGTGCAATGCATGAGGATTCGAATGCCAAGGTGGCAATTCGAATTAGCCTTCATGGAGTGATCAAAAGATCACTAGAGTGTCATCGGAGCACAACTAGTAGTCTATCTCATCATCGGTGGAGTCATCAATGCACAAGTAACTGTCAACTGTCAGTCAAACTGAGTCTAACTGAGTGTGGTAGGTGTAACTGAATGTAACTGGCACATGGAGACACTAACTGAATGAAGGAGGCTCAGTGGAGGGCGCATGAAGAGCTAACTGGAGTCAGAACAAGTAGTCATGTTTCATCGGAGGTCAATCGGAGTGCTAGCAGTAGTGAGGAGTCAGTCTAACCTCAAATCAATGAAAGACTGGTGGATAACTTAAGTAAACTGGACTGGTAGGTGAGAAAGATGCCCTTCTCATGCAGTAGGTGAAAGGAGGGCGCATGACAGGCTAGGAGGGATGAAACTGAGTGGAAGGAAGCTCTGGGGGCTAGCTAACTGAGGGCTAGGTGTTGGGACTGATGACTGGAATGCATGTAAACCCTAAAAGTGCATGCATGACTGAAAATGTAAATGATCAAAATACTGGTGGGACTAGGATGGAGTATAGGAATATCCTAGCACCCCCCCTTAATCCATCCTGGGCCCTGGTAACTAAGACCAAAGGTCACCCAATACAATGAATAATAACAGTCAATAACCCAAGGAAGTGGGGAAAATTTCATGGGAAAAATACCCCCCCCTCAAAACAGACTGTAAGGCACACACAAAAAATAAATGCTCCAAACTCAAGCAGGTGTGATGCTTGGTCATATGTCTGGAGGTATCTTCTTCTTGGGAAGAAGTGGATCATGCTCAAAAAGCATGTGCTTGTACTTGCTCTTCAGATCGAATGTGATGAGAACAAATCCAAAAGTATGAGGATGGTCCTTGAACCTGTGATTCGAATCAGCTGAGGTAGGATCAAATCTATGAATGTGCAGATAGCTTTTTGTCTTCTCCTTTGAACCATCATGGGTGAAATTATGCCAAAAAGAACCATCAGATAATAAAGATTGGTTGGAATCCAAATCAGATCCAAGACTTGAATCATGGTTGCTTAAGATCTCCTTTGAACCATTTGAGGTGAGATCTAAACCAGTTAGTGCATGAGAAATTTTCTCAAGCGAATGGCAATGGCGATTATCTTCAATAAACCTCTGAGAACATGAAAGAATGATCTTACAGTAGTAAACGAGAGGTGATTGCTTGGAATCCAAATCAGATCCAAGGCTTGAATCATGGTTTCTTGAGATCTCCTTTGAACCATAAGAGGTGAGATCAAAACCAGTAGATGCATGAGAAATTATCCCAAGCAGATGGCAATGGTTTCTTGAGATCTCCTTTGAACCAGCAGGGGTGAGATCAAAACCATGATGTGCATGAGAAATTATCCCAAGCGAATGGCAATGGCCATATTCTTCAATAACCTTCTAAAAGCATGGAATAATGATCATATAGTAGTAAATAAGAGGTGATTGCTTGAGGAGAGCGAATGCATTACCTCCAATAGCTGATTTTACCTCTGAAATAATCATGTGACCATGATGCAAACCAACAGACTCTGGTGCAAGAGAGGATTTAGGACCTTCTACAATATCTAGAGTGTGAGTTGGCACAAAAAGAGAAGAAATTTGGAGCATGAGTGTAGAATCTACAAGTTCTTCTTCTTTGTGGACAACTTCAATATGAGATGTGTTTGATAATGGTTCATGATCAATGAGATCATCAAGGAGGGCGAATGCATCACTTTGCTTGTTCTCGAAAGGGTTTGGACCAATTCCTTCATTCTGTCTGCCGAATCTTTCATCCAGATGGGCCCATGGCTCTTTTGGAGTTTCAACAACATCAAGGTATTGGTTAATCATGTATTCAGGCAAAGAAAGCATCATTGCTCCAAAGTCTCTGTCACCTTTATTCAACTAGTCAATCTTCTCTTCAGAGGATTCGAACTCTCTTTCAAAATAACAATCAAAGAGATCATGGCTCTTCAAATATGCTATCATTTTTTGTTTACATTCATCATAGTTGAATGGAGAAGGAGGAGTAATTCCTAATGGATACATAGAAGCTGTAGAAGACCTACAAAAACAATAGAAATGTCTGCAACTGCTACTGCTGCAAAAATGCAGAAACTGCTGCACTCGAAATCTTGGTAATAACCTGAAAAAAAACTCTCAGGAATGGAGATAAACAATACTCTCAACATGCTCTGATACCATGTGAAAATCCTCACAGCAGATCTAAGAGATGATGTATACCTCACAAGAAAGTAATTGATTAAGCAAGAAAATAGAAGAAGAGTGGTTTATGCAGTATAATGAGCAACAGAATAATAATACATTAGAACTCGGATAGAAGCAAAAATACTTCACACACACTAATTAATTAATCACAATATGGACAATAAGTAGTACAGTGCATGAGGATTCGAATGCCAAGGTGGCAATTCGAATTAGCCTTCATGGAGTGATCAAAATATCACTGGAGTGTCATTGGAGCACAACTAGTAGTCTATCTCATCATCGGTGGAGTCATCAATGCACAAGTAACTGTCAACCGTTAGTCAAACTGAGTCTAAATGAGTGTGGTAGGTGTAACTGAATGTAACTGGCACATGGAGACACTAACTGAATGAAGAAGGCTCAATGGAGGGCGCATGAGGAGCTAAATGGAGTCAGAACAAGTAGTCATGTCTCATCGAAGGTCAATCGGAGTGATAATAGTAGTGAGGAGTCAATTTGGCCCCAAATCAAGGAAAGACTGGTGGATAACTGAAGTAAACTGGACTGGTAGGTGGGAAAGGCGCCCTTCTCATGCAATAGGTGAAAGGAGGGCGCACGACAGGCTAGGAGGGCTGAAACTGAGTGGACGGAAGCTCCAGGGGATAGCTAACTGAGGGCTAGTTGCTGGGACTGATGACTGGAATGCATGCAAACCCTAAATGATGCATGCAAACCCTAAAAGTGCATGCATGACTGAAAATGTAAATGATCAAAATACTGGTGGGACTAGGATGGAGTATAGGAATATCTTAATAGGAGATCCACTTCAGGAAGATCATCAAGCTTCTTGACAAAATTAGGGGGCAGATGCTTGGCAGTGGTCGAGGATATAGAGGCACTAAGAGAGCGGAAGGCTTGTTCGTCTAGGGCCGGAGGGGGGAATCACCAAGGCGACTGGAGGGGGATAGGGTTTACCAACGATGAAACCCTAACAGAGCAGATCAATACGAAGAAGATATTACCCCTTTGCAATCAAGATATTTCCAAATGATGGATCTTTAAGAGAAATGACAAAAGTTATGGTTGTCCATATAAAAGAGGCAAAATATAATCCACTAGTATTTCAATTAGAGGATTTTTTAAAGGGAAAACTGGTCCTACTGTGGAACAAGGCCAAAGAGAAACCATCCATGCATGAAAAATTTGATGCTATGTGGATTGGTCCATATCATATTGAGAATCAATGTGGTTTCAACTCATTTCTGCTTAAGAAAATGGGTAGGACCATGGAAAGCTGCTTGTGAATTGGCAATACCTCGAACACTTCTTTACATTAAGTTTTTTCTCTCTTTTTGGGATTTATTATAAGCATTATATATACCATGCATTTTCTTTCCCTTAATGTTTGGGATCCATTTTTTTTACTCCATTACCCCAGGAAAGGCTATCTAGATTCTCAAAAACCCACAAGGGGTCATTTTCCCACAGTCGAGGTTGAATGTTGATGCATTTTCATGATCACCCACTTATACCCAAATACCTTTTGAGTGATAGTTGAAAAAAACAACTTTCCATTTTCTTTCCCAAGTATAAACCTCATAGATAGAGGTAAGATCATTTTGGATAACCTTTTATCTATTTCTCCACCATCATGTCAATTCACTCTATCCTTCAAGGTGAAAAGAGAAAGGCATAAAACATAAGGCTAAAGACACTCTATCATTCCACTATTTTGCTCAGCTTACCACCTACTCCTTCATTATACCACCATCTTCTTCCTTCCATCATTTCGTCACTTTGATACCTTGATCTCAAGCATTTATTTATTCATTCTTCCATCACTCTCCAAGGTGGATGGTGGAAGACCCTTGTGTCATTCCATCGTTCTACAATTCTACCCTTCATGATAACCTCCCAACATTGTCACTTGCTCTACCTCCAAGATTGTTGTCACTTCAAAATCACCTCGCATTCAAAGCATCATCCATGCATAATGAATTTTCTTTGATGGTGAATTTCCCCACATTCAGTTTGACATTAATCATTGAAGGTCTTCCTTACAATTGTCATAATGGTGCTCCATATGTGATTAATATACAATTAGAGTGCAACCATCACTTGCTTGTACTTCATTTGATATCGATTTTGGTGAAAACTGGTAGAAAGTAGTGTGGTGTCTAAGAAAAGGTTTGATCCATACTATGGGGATAAATACTTTCACTAGTTAATGCCATATCAATGGTATTTCAACAATAACGGGTCCTACACAAACAAAACCATGATGTCTGGTCTACAGAAGATAGGGTGTGCCTTTGAAGCTTTTGAATTTAGAGAATTTGTGGAGTAGTGTTCCAAGAATTTTGACCCCAAGTACATGATAGTGCACCTAAAACAAGCAGGTAAGGATCATGTGTGGCTTACTCATGTTGCATTCAGGGACATGTTAAAATTGCTAGCATCAACTACAATTTTTAAGGTCTTTGAGGCTGATTCATTTTTGGATGCTCATAGTGGTGGTGTCCCCCTCCTAAAAGGCGGCTCAAGCACCTGACTAATGATACAATCAAGGATTATGAGGTGGATGATTTTTCAGAACCTTAGTGACAATATGCATGGTTGTTCACTCGTACCATTGGGCAATATATGACTACAAAAGTACCAAGGTTATAGGAGATATGTTGTCATACTTTGTAAAATAACAACTACATGAGAATGTTTCCTTGAAGAAAAGGGTGGTGGAATTCGAAGATCCAACCCATTGCCTCTATTTTTCCCAACCTTTGGACATATAGATACTAAGCAAGCCCCTAGATGAGACACATGGGAAATATGTCAAGTTGAGTAAGTCATAAGAACTTATATAAGAGGCCCGAAGAATGGTAGTAGGTAATATAGAAGATTGATTTAACATACTTTATGAGTTATGGGAATTAACACATCAACCCTCCTGCCTTGCTATCAAAATCACATCCTTGAATAAAACCTTATAGCATGAACTTAAGAGTGACCAGGATTTTTGCAAAAACTATGTTGATACATTTATTAATAAGCTTAATGACATGAAGGAAAATATTCCTTCAAACAAGAGACTAAAGTAGATATGAGTTGGTTGAGACATTCATTTGGATATTCTCTAAGAAATAGTTGTAATGTCATCGGAGATAGGATAAGGAGGGTTTTATTCAAATCCATTCACCATCAAGGAATTGGAGGGACACCCCATCATGTAAGAGGACAAGGTACTAAAAAAACATGAATTTGAGTATTAACTAAAAATCATCAAATCATGTCTAATTACCCATTTTGATGAATTGCCTATCTTGAAAGGGAAATAAGAAGATGGATAAATGATGTTGCCTTTGAGAATTTGATCAATGACTATTTGGTTAGAGAACAACAAGTTGAGTTGAGTGGGATTGGTGATAAGATATTTGTGCTCAAATCCAAAGAGTAGATTACAATGGGTCCCCTCAAAGATTACATCAAGATTTGGGTTGACTAAGTAGTTGAGGTGGTTGATGAAGATTCTTGAATAAAGTTGAGGAATTTGAGTTTCTAGAGTGCCTTGGTGAAGTTTATTTAAGAAGGAAGCAAGCGAGCAAAAGAATGTGAGTCACGCCGCTCAATTTTGTAAGTTATAACCCTCAAGTCTTCCCTCATTGTTCCTTTTCTCTGAAATTACATACTCATTTAGTCTTTTTTTATTTAGATCAACTTGTAATTTATTGCTCTTATTATTCTTTCAGAGTTTTCATCTTTCATGGTTTGTGGGAGTCCCATAGTTTCCCTCAAGGAAAAAAATCTTTACTCTTTGTTATTTTATGTCAATAGAGATTTGGAGTGCCATTCATGGTAGACATTTTCTAGACTTATAAACATAAACAAATGGACCATGGGACCTCATTTTTTTTAAAATGCTCCATCATAAGTAGTTTAATGGTTGTACTATATTTATTTGTTTCAAGCACTCTTATTATAAATGTGAAGCAATTGTTATACAACCATATGTATCCTTATGGATTGAAATGTCATATCATGTAAAGCTTTTCAATAGTTATATGTTATCTTTGTGTTTTCATCTGAATGTATCACCTTTAGTTGATTTTCATCTTACAATATTATTATGGTTTTGTGCTCATCTAAGTGTCAAATGAAACATATCTCCACCATTTTCCTTCACAAATTATAATTGTCTTATTGTTGGCTGGTCCATTCTTAAGTAGACAAATGTTGATTCGAATGATTGTTATAGTAGGATTGTATCCATTAGATGCCTTTAGCTTTTTAGCACTTCCCATCCTTATTGAAAGACAACTTGAAAAAAATCAAAGCAAACAGAGGAGGTCCACCTCTTTAAAAATGAAGGAGGACACTCTTAGAGATCCTTCAATATACCCCTCATTGTTGTGTCCTTCCCTCATAGGAAAGGGGATCGATGACTGTGTAGATTCAAGAATATTTATATTCTTCAATAAAATAATTTCATCTTCTTCATCTTATAGTCTTATTGAATTTTGTTTTAGGTTGAGTATGTATTGATACCATTCTTTTGCTACCCATCACTGAAAATCTATATGAGAGATTGATTTCCAACCTTGACTCCATATGGAACTAAAATAAGGATCAATGGTATTTGTTAATCTATATATCCTCGAATTATAGAGGGGAATTTGTAAGGGTTCTAAAGGTTTGAAGTTTCCTTAGATACCTATCCAAGGATTATCCCCTATCCTTATTGTGTTGCCTTTGCCTACCTTCCAAATAGTGACATCCCAAGCAAAGGAAATTATTTTCACAAAATCATTCCAATTAACTAAGACCTCTCCAAAGGCATTCCGCACTTTCCTAATCCAATCCTATCTTGATCCAATGCCTATGTACTTTGCAAAAAAAAATTCCCCAAATATCTTCAATTTGCATTAGCCTCCATAACCTTTTTCCAACCAAGGTTTTCCCAAACAAATATATATTATTTAAATATCCCCTTCCTCCATCCTCTTTTGGACTTGTAATATTTTTCCCCTTGACCAAAGAAATACCTTATTTATATGTTTTCCCTATCTATAAAAATCTAAAGTACTTCTTCCTAATTTTTCTAACAAACATTTAAGAATAGGTTCTATAGAATAGCCAATAAAAAAGTATCCATTCTAGTGTCGTTTTTACTAAGGTCATCTTACCTCCCCTTTATATCCACCTACAACACCAATTAGTTCTTCCTTTAGTTTTTTCATAAAGCCACAACCGATCTTCAAATCTATAATCATTTGGTTTAAAGTTAAAACCAAGATATTTTACACCATTGTCAAAAGGCAAGGGAGTAAAAGGAAAAAATTCTACAAATTGTATTTTCAACTCTTCCCCAAATCCTTTGAATAAGTTAGAGGACGTGTTGATATTCACTTCCATCCCCATTGACTTTCTACATAGGTCAATTATCTCCTTATTTGTATATGCTTCCCTATTTGTTCCTAACCCGCATAAAACTAGATCAATTACAAATAATAGTGTGATAAAGAGAGGGAATTCCCTATTTTGGTGCCTTTGATAGAACCTTCTCTTTTATTAGTTTTTACCACCCTACTTAAACATTCAACAATCAATAGAAATAAAAAGGGAAACATCAAGCACCCTAAGTCCCCTAGTAGCATAGAAGAACTTAGAAGTTGAATCATTTATCAGTACCACAAAAGGAACCGAGGCTAGGCATCTAATTGTCTAGCTTACAACTTGGATTCTCATCCCTATTCGAGTCAATATCAATATGATATATAACCATCTCACCTTGTCATAAACCTCCACCAAATCTAATTTCATCACCATTGCTTGCAATTTCCTCACCTTTATTATGTTAAAACATTCTTATGTTGTTCCCGGTACATGATGGATTTGTCGATTGTGTAAAAATACAAATTATTCTTATGATATAAAATCAAAGAAAATATTCTTAAGTTTGTTGGCCAATATTTTGTAATAATTTTATACATGAAGTACATAATGATATCGATTTATAATCATAAAAAAATTATGGGTCATTTTTCTTGGGAATTGAAACTATGATTGTTGCATTTAAAGCACCTAAGACTTTTCATGAGGCCCTTGGCTCTTCTATGACTTTATCGGATCTTCCTCCAAAAAATCATAGAATCCCAAGTGAAATTCAACTGTCCATCCATCCAAAACTAAACTCTTTGTTTGTCTAAATGTAAGATTGATTTAAGTTCCTCCTTTGTTACTTATGCAACTAGATCTTCATTATGTTGCTGATCAATAAAT
The DNA here is from genome assembly GCA_027924585.1 of Larix kaempferi. Classification (NCBI taxonomy): domain Eukaryota; kingdom Viridiplantae; phylum Streptophyta; class Pinopsida; order Pinales; family Pinaceae; genus Larix; species Larix kaempferi. The sequence goes on from BSBM01000560.1 coordinate 10,538,977, forward strand.
CTTTGAGAAAAAGAAGCTACTTTTATAACGTATGATATGTTGGACCTTGGATATTCTTGAAATAGACTTTTGAAATTATTTACTCCTTTTTTCATTTTCCATGAAAGATCTAACCTTAGAGCCTGCCTTATTTCTTATCTCCCATATAGTTTATATTCTTCCCATGTTTTGCATAATTATAAAAGGATTTTGTATTTTCATCCCCTTCTTCCAACTAGATAACCCTACTTTTCAACCTCGGCTAGGCTTCCTCTTGTTACAACAACTTCCTTTTTACTCCCTCTAGAAACTTTAATTCATATCTTTGTTTATCTATAAAAATGCCTCCTTTAATCCTTTAAAACATTAGTTTGATCCATTCGTCTATCTCTGACAACTCTTTTTCAGCATCACGTGCCTTTATCTTAGCCCACTTTACCACTACTTTTTTAACAATTTTCAAGTTCACCACAAATTGGAACATAGTTGACTCTCTTGTCTTTGGCACAAATTTTTGCTAGTTTTGAATGTCCATGTTCTTAAAACCTTCTTCATCCAATCAAGAATGATTAAATTTAGAGGGACATGGAAGTTTATGATCTTGTTTTTCCATTTGAACTAAAATAGGTACATGATATCAGGAACCTCTTTCCCCTACTCACGATCTCAATAAATTTGCTTCTTCGATAATCTTTTTTGCTACCAATAATCTATCCAAATATTTTGAAACCCCATTTCTACTACTTCTATAATTTCTCCGTTTGAGGGATAGGTTTGATGGTTCCACATCAAGTGTACCTAGATCCTCAAACATTTGAAAAAAATATTCAACCAATGAATCTTGTCTAATTCTTTCCCATATACTTTTCATGCCTTTAATGTTAGATATAGATATCCCTCCATAATGACATTGTCATTCTTGACCATACCCAACATTCTAAAATTACCACAAAAACTTCATATGTTCAGAAAGAACGTAGATATTTATAAACCATAAGACTTTCCTTAATTCCTTTGACCTAAGCTTGATTTGGATACCTTCATTTAGAAACAAAGAGTTGCAAGCTCCATTGAGCCCTTTCCTATCACAATGCTTCTTGATCCTCCATCCGAATCTAAAGAGAAAAATGACCATTATTTTAAACAATAATACATAGTAGCTTTTGCTTTGGATCCCTCACACATTATTTCTTGAATCAATATGCATCCAATTTGTAGTTTATAAACAATGCTTTAAGGGCTACATTTTTATGGGAACCCCTAACCCTCTCATATTTAGAGAAAGTATTATCGTGCGTTGACCCTGTCAGAGGTAGTCCTGTCTATAAGGGCCCCTTTGATAGTAATTTGTTTTCCTTCTTTACCTCTTTTATGGTTTTAATTTTTGCTAGAGATGAATAGGATTTTCTACAAATTGTTGAAGAATAACTAAGGTCTAGGGCTAAGCCTCCTTTTATTCCTAACTCTTCTTTCTTAGAGGCATCCTTCCTAGATTTGAGTTTGTGTCTAGATAATTTTCTTCTGCCTAATCCATGGCATTTTCCTTCCATCTTATGGGTCGAACTACTACAATGGAAGTTTCCCTTCATCTACTAAGGATTAACCCTCAACAATAAATTATGACTTAGATAGGTTAATAGGATCTTTCCTTCGCTTTGTAGCACTCAATTTATTAGCCAAAGGAAAATTTAGGGGAGGGAAATTCTTTAGCAATTTTCCTTCCAAAGAACTCTTTAGAGAGGATAGAAAATTGGGAGAAGGGTGATTTATTTTCTTTACCTTTTTTTTCGATGACTTCCTTGAAACCGTTGCTTCAATGCCCATTGTTAGTTCTTCAAATTTTCCTATGAGCGAGTCCTCAATGCATATGTTCCATTTCCTCTCTTCAATAACCTTTCTTTCCTTATATTCCTCTTCACTTCCTTCCTCTTTAATGTTAATTGAACAATCCTTAGTTTCCTCCTTTTTTGTAACAATCTCCTTAATTTATACATGCTCTATTGCAACCTTTTCTCTTTTCTTCTAGGCTCACTTTATAGATGGGAAAGGGCATGCTTTCCAAACATGTCTTGTAGTATGACAATTTAAACATTTGGATGAGATTTTCCAAGAGTCTAGGACTTGTGCAAATTTCCATTTACCCCAAATTATCTCCAATTCCTCTAGCAAACCTTCTGGGAAATCAACCTCCACCAACTATTTTATCACCTTCTTATCCATCTTAGAATGGAAAATTCCTCCAAAGAAATGAATTTTCCGATCCCATCCCCCATAGCCTTCAACATTGCTTTTCTCCATGATTCAATAGGTAACCCTCATAATTTCAACCAAATAGGTTGCAAGTGCATAGTTTCCTTCCTAGGGTCAAAAGCCAATATCCATCTTCTTAAGTCTAGAAATAAAGGTGTGCATAACCCCCTATGTGCTAGGACACAACATGATATTGCACCTTAGTTCCTTCAACAAAAAAACCATTGCACTCTTGGGGACCTCCTTGGTCACATGGGAAGATCAAATGACTATTGTTTAGACATGCACATGAAATAATGTAATTGATATTTGAATATTCTCACTTTTTTGCACCTAAGGAGTGTACCACTCATGTGAGAAACTCATGCATCCTAAAATTGAGTCGGTGGACAATGGTGCAATTGTTGAGGAAAAACCCTAGAAGAACAATGCAACAAAGGGTGAAAAAATAATGTAGCACTGATGAGTTTTTTTGGTGTGTTTGGTAAGGTATTCAAGATGCATATCCCACAAAAGGGAATGAGAACATGGGGGGGACTAATTTTTTAGGTGAGGGTGTATTTTCTAGTGCAAAAGACACTAGTGGGATGTGGGATATCAGATTATTTTTAGTTCCCATTGATGCAATGGGGTGGAGCTATTAAAGAGGATATTTGGGATGCAAAATCTTAATGGTTATTTCAAGGTGCAAGGGTAGTGGTTGGAGTTGATCATTCTTGGAATTTAATTCTTAAATAAGCTCCCCATATGAGGAGGAAAGAATAACCCATGCTCCCCAATAAGGGAGGCAATGACTGTGGAGGCCTCTATAGAGTGCCACTACTAGGATGGGACCTAAAATGTCAATGGAGAAATTTTGGTAGGCCAAACTTATGACCAAGGGATGAAGGATATAACCCATATGGTTTTGAGTGTGGGTGTCTATATGAGGTTGTTCAAGAGAGTAATAGGCAAAGCCTCATATGCATGGGCCTGTATACTATCGGGTGCTCTCACGTTGTTCTACGATTATAGTTGAATTGATGTTGTGAGCAGAAGGGAGGTGAGTTCACCTTTGATGCATCTATATGTACCTTAAGTGTGTAGCCTCTATCTAACCCCACTATGCTAATAGAGCTAGCATAAGGAGAGAACACCAAATAGCATAGCCAGGAGAGCTAATACCATGGCTCAATGGTGGAGAGATGGACATGGTATTCACTACAGATATTTGTGTTACCCAAAAAATAGTAGATTGTGTTGTTAATGGAGTATTCATATGCTAGGAATAACTTTCGAGGAAAATCAGATTCACCAGTGCCCATAGGGGAGGGTGGAATATCCATGGGTGAGTTGTTTATTTTTAATTTTGATTTGGCGCTTATCACTTTGATAAATGTAGATGCATAGAGATTGTAATTTGGTTATGATATATATGTGCCTTTATTTTAATATTGATGAATTAAATGTAGGTGTGTGTGCAGATGTTGGGTTGGTGAGGTCTATGAGACTAGCACCAACACCAAGGGTACCACTAGCCATGGTGCAAATGGCTAGGAATTGTGACCCAACAAGTGAGGGTGGAGGATGATCTAATAATGTTGTTGGAGGATATCCACCACTAACTATATGTGTTGCTAGAGTGTGTAATGTCCCTTGTTAGGAATTTTATTAAAATGACAATTTTCCACTTTTTTTCCTTGGTTCGACCTTTGACTAGTTTTGATCTCTAGGTCCCAAATTTGCCCCAAATGATCCCAAATATTCTGAGAAGGTATATGAATGATATTAGAACATAAATATGTGTTTCAGGGATGCCTTTGTACCTTTAAAATACTTCTGTAAATACTCTTTCAATTCTGGTCAATGTAGGTAACTTTACTAGTGATTTCCCTTTGACTAATATTGGTCTCTAGGTCTCAAATTGACTCCAAATGCCTTCAAATCTTCAAGGAAGGTGTATGAATGATATTAGGACTTGAATATGATGTTCAGGGATGACATATGGCCACCAAAAGACCTCTTCAAACTCTCTTAAGATTCTGGACGAAGTATGCAATTTTACTAGTAATTTGGGGTTCAAATCCGCCTAGGGTAAGTACTGAAAATGGCTTCCCAATTGCCTCCAAACCCACTCAAATTTCTGAACAGAGGTAGGGAATGTATTAAGGATGTTATTAAGGTCTCATGTGCACCCTTAATTGATTATTACATCTGTTCCAACCCTCTCCCATTCAACTGTAAAAATCACCAATTCGACCCTTGGGGAAATGACACTATTTCTTCTCCCAATGCAATTAAACTGAGTAAAAATACTTCAAATGCTCAAGTACAGTACATGAAAATTTCAAAATACATCCATGGCATTCCATTAATCACAAATGCATCATAGAATCATCCATTCATTCGAAATCATCATCAAGACATTGGTTCACAACAAGGTAGTGGGGAAATGACATTGTTCTTCCATTAAAAATGAGATCTATACATTTCTACTTGGAATTTCGACCTGAAAATTTCCGTAGATGAAGAACAGAATATTTAATTCATATTACAAAAGAAATGGGGCATTAGAAGCTCCCCCAAAGAGTACAATATCTCACCAAAAACGCCCTCCCTCAAGGATCAAGAATATGCCATCAAAATTGGAAATGGTTGAAGGAGTGAGCTGCAATAGAAGAAACCATGAGCTGCCCTGTAGATTACACCTGCAAATAAAGACTCCATTAAAGCTCCAAATGAAAGGTCTGAATGGCCTTTCCAATTTCCAACTTGGATGGGAATCTTTCACCCTCGAAATTGGCTAAGGCAAGAAACTAGTCATCCACTAGCTCTCCCTCTTCACAAATGCAATTGCAAATTCTACAAATGATCAAAAGTTCGTTTCATTCTTTGTTATTGACATTTATAAAGTTCTAATGTCCTCCATGGGTCGAATTCCTTCCAAGAGACTCATGCCAACTCAAGTTGGGAAGAGATTCCAAAGAACACCACTTGTACAACAATTCCTAGTCTCCCACTTCCACCAAATCACATGTGGAAGCATCTTAGCTGCCCTAACACCCTTGAGCGCCCTCTTGGAGTCTATTTTTAGCCCTGACATGTCATATATGTCATATGTCAGCCTTCAGGTCTGATTTGTGTCATAGGTGTCATAGCATCTTCATCATTGTTGTCATAGAGCTAGGGAATCTAACCCAAGTGTCTCACTAGCTCCAAATTGCCTCTTCCTCTTCCATGGGAGTTACTCTTCCTCTATATTTCGACCTTGGATGATTCATGCCATGAATAATACCTTTTGGACTCCCCCAAGTATGTTACCATTCACCTTGAATTCGAATTGGTGAGAGAATGATGCCAAGTGTAGTGGGGAAATCTAGCCATATGTGGGTCCCACTTCCTCCATGTGTCTTCATGATCAAATGCCACTTTGATTTTCACTTGTATATATTTATTTAGGTCCTTTATTAAATATTTATTCCATTCTAATGTTCAAACATCATTTATTATCCCCATTATTCCAAATCCCAAAGCTTTCACCCCAAACCTAGGAAACTAGTAATTTTCCTCGGCAATTATTTGAACTTTAGCATCAATTTGACAAACTCTACTGAATAGGGACAATGTGATTAGGCCATTGTGACCCAATGCCAAATTTGGGACATTACAGAGTGAGTCCCTTTGGATGGGTGGCCTAACCTAAATGGTGATTTTATGGATTTCTTATAGGCATAACTTGAAAGTGGATATTACTCCTATGGATATCAGTGGCTTGAGATGTCCATATTTTTAGGGATCTAGTGTGAGGTGTGAGGCCCCATTTTCATGGAATTTATAGCTGCTATATATGATATCAACATTTCCCTTGTGTAGTTTGTAGTGGGCTAGATACCCCCAAGTGTTGTATGGCGATAATTATTAATTTTTGGGAGATATAGACACGTGATGTAAAATTCACTATTTTTTTTTATATTTATAAATAAATAATTACACATGATAATTTTATATATATACATATTCATATATATTAATTTTATATATGGTAACTTCTATTAAGATTAACTTTGGTTTAATGGACCTTTTTTCTCTAGTTGTGGTTCACCGGTGTGAAGGGCTATGTCCACAGAAAGGAAGACACCTGTTATTCAACAAAGAATCAAGGTATCCCCAATGTCCAACAGTAGATGTCATGAACTAGATTTGAACCTGGGTGGGGAACATCACAACTAATGCTCCCAACCACCCAATCTAGGCTCTATTGACTCGTTTAATGAACCTTAAAAAAAGGTAAAGAATTACTTGGGTTTCTTTATAATTTTATTTCAAGATTTAAGAGAAGTTGTCTTAAATTATCATAGTTATTATGGGTTAAAAGGTTAGGAATGTCATTATTATAGCAAATATTTTAAAATTGCTCTAACATTTTTCTGAGAAAATGATTTTCATCTTCAACCCTCTTGATATATAAAGATGACAAATTATTTCATCACATGGAGTTCTAGGAATTGTCCAATGCCCTCTTTCATTATGGAGGAATTTTCCAACGCCCTCTTTCATTATGGAGCTGATTAGAGTTTGTTCTTATTTTAGCAACGTTGATTTTCTTCTTTATGCTATTTAAAAGATAGAAATACTTTTCATTTTCTAGATTAGGGTTCGCCACCTCCTTAAATATATTGATTTTCTCTTATCGGTTAATTCTTTATTGCACAACTTCTCCTTAAATTTAGATGTAATAATATTAATATTATCACTATTTTGCAGAGTTACTCCCCAATGATTTAGCCAAGATATGGTGTCTTTATGCCAACATTAGGAAGTCTCTTGTCTCCCATGTTGTTTATCTTGTTCTTGTACATTAGGTACCTAGTCATAGCCATGCCCTCAATGGGGTAGATACTTCTTTTTATGAGGAGGATATGATATGGTGTATTTCCTTTAATTTTGAGATTATATATTATAAAGCTCTTTTAAATTTACTCTATCTTTTCCCATGGTTCTCTAGATTGATTCTGAGATATTTATATGAAGTTACTTCCTTCAAATTATTGCTATTATACGTGAAATTAGCATAAGTAATCTTTTAAGATTTAATTATCACACTAATTATATATCAATCATTTTTTTAAATATAAAATCTAAACTAATAAATAAATGTTCACAACTAAGTTTTGAAGACATATGCATAGATAAATGAAGAACTTAACTTCATTGTTTTATTTTTCAAATTCTAAAAGTTGAATATGTTGTAAGCATCTTTATATTTAAAATGTTATTTACATTTTTTTATTAGTATTTAAAAATGGGTTATGATAAATTAATTATTTATATAATAAATATTTGTAACTATAAATAATAAAAGCACTAAGTTAAAATAAATTGTAAAAAAGGAGAAAGATGCGTTGCAGCTAAGTCCCTGCCAAAGGGATGACGGAGGACAAGAAGGAATGCGAGGAGTTAGAGTCCACGTGGCAGTTGCCCAATAGTTCTAAGCAAAAGCATCTGCAGCATAAGCCATAAGGCTCTGATGACGAAAAAACATGCCATTAGAATTATGGAAGTGGGCCAGGTGGGCCACGTGGTAGAAGCCAAAATACATGAGCATAGTCGTTGGGGCTATAACGCATAACACTTCGACGCTTACAACACCCGTCGCTAAGTCCCTGCCAAAAGAAAATAAAGATTTGCTATTTTGTCAAGGCTCCTCCTCCTCTTGTTGTGATGGTTGCAATGGTTGTTTGACACTGGCCAATGTAGGCATTACTAGTCGGTGGGCATTAGTGTCCATTGGGAGATGTAAGATATAGGGAAGTCCCACACGAGGAACCACATAGAAAACATGAAAATTCCCTGAGTCTGGAAATTGCTGAGGCATGCTTTCCACAATGACAAAGTTTATGATAAATAACCATTAAACATGTCATGGCTAATTTTTATATTTGCTTGACTATTGGACTCATAGTCTTGGCTTTCGATGGTTTATCAATAAGGAAACAACAGAGGCTTATGAGTTAGTCATTCGATGTCTGTCGAAGGCTTATTAGTTATAGACTTGGGGCTATAACTAATAAGCCTCTGACAGACATTGGATGGCTAACTCATAAGCCTCCGTAACTAGGCAGATTCTAACTTTAGCTGTTTTTTTTACTTCAGATGTACATGAAATTCCTCTCCTCTAAAAAGCCTCGATTTTTCAATTCCCGTTAAAACATTGACGATAATATAATATACTAAAACTTGTCAAACCACAGTAATTCTGCAGGTTAAATAATGTTTGTCTAGTTTGACACGCAAAAATGTTAAAGAATTTATCTGCTCAGAGTAGTTATCATTCAACTCTGAAAAATGCTTAAATTATAGTCCATACATCAAATAGAACCATAGAACACGCAATTTCTGATATTAGTCTTCACTATCATTAAACCCGTCGATCGCATCACACAATATTGAACCATAACACATGGCCAACTTGTTTCAGCACGCTTAATACCTTTAAAGAACTAAATCTTTACAGGAAAATAATCATGAAGAAGAATAATTGAATGAATAAAGGCGATTTTGCTAAAAAATGGCTGAGATTAAACTTAAATTTCCACCAAAGAGGACCAATGAGAAACAATTAAGAAGACTGGACTACATAATACTCCAATATTAGGCTAAAAATGACGCATTCACTCCAAATACACTTATAATGACAAAAAAATAAGTGTGAAAGATTGACCAAGGAACAAATTATGACACATTACCGGTTTTATGAAAAACATTCAAATCGCTCGATTCTCGTACCAAAATGTTGAGCAAGAAGTTGGGAAATGATTTAAATGCCGAATTGGTTGGATGAATGGCAGAATAATGCTTGATTTAACGACCTTCCTCTGTATACTACACTGGAAATTAACTCCTTGATATGCAGACTTTATGCCTACATCTACTTTGCTTCAATAATGGGTCTCATATATTATCGCATTGTGTATATGCCAACTGAAGGTTATTGGCCTTGGATTCCCGTGTTTGCTTCAGAACTAGGGTTTGCCTATGGTTGGGTTTTACAGTAGGCCATCAGGTGTCTCCTAGTTGAGTGAAAAGTATTTCCCCAAATACTTTCTCAGAGGTAATTTGCTCATATATTTTCAAGCACACCCACAACTTAATGTGATTATCATATGCAAAGTCTTCATTGCTATGTTAAATGGATTTTAATTGGCCCATGTTAAATGAATTCTAATTGCTGCGTGTAAATGGACGGGTTTGAGAGCGATTTACTGCTTGTGGATATATATATATATATATATATATATATATATATATATATATATATATATATATATATATATATATATATATATATATATGCACCGCCAATCCAATCAAAGAACCTCCATTGATTGTTATAAATATGGTATTGTCCGCACTGGCTCTAGATTATCCTATAGGAAAATTGTTCTGTTATGTTTTTGATGATGGAGTATCCCTGCTTACATTTTATGCTCTTTTGGAAACTTCACATTTTGCAAAGATTTGGATTCCGTTTTGCTATAAGTACTCCATTGAAGACATATCTCCAAAGGCATATTTCTCAAATGCTTATGCTCTGGAAAATGAGAATCTGTCTTTCAAAACAGAATGGAAAAATATGAAGGTTAGGCAGTAGGAATTTAATATTTGTATTTCTGTTTTTAACTTTGTTGCACATAATGTATTTGGTTTATATAGCTTAAGTTGGTTTTTTTTTTATATCAGGAAATGTACTTGGAATTGAAGGATTGTGTCAACAACGTTGTGGAGATTGGCAGTGTTCCTGAAGACAAACATAAACAACACAAGGTTTTTGTTGGAAAAGCGTAATTAAAGAGATGATTGCGTATCTAATATGCATCGGCTCTGTCAGTCACTCTGTCAACTTATTTGTCAGTCTGTTATGTCAGTGAGTCAGTCAGTCTGCAACCAATCCAGCTCACGTCTTCTTGTATTTATTTAAACGCGTCTGTATCCCGCAAGTCAATAAATTCTTAGGTAGAAATTAATTGTAGTGATTAATGTAACCTTGTAAATTCTAGTTGAAGCAAAACCAAGTTTGTGTATAAATGAAAATCAATCACAAAAAATCAAATAGAGATGTAGGAGTGAAAGGAGAAGAAGAAATTGGTTGTGAAATGTATTACGAGCCCAAGCTCTGTAAGAAGTGAAAGATCAAGTAAAATCTCATCTCTCTGTAGTGCGGCAAAGTTGCTCTGTTTTACTGCGGTAATAAATAAGTATTTAGTTTTATGTATTCATTCTCAAGAATGTTGGTTTTTACATGCTGCACATCTTCTTCATATTTACCTGTGTGAATATTGTTTACATTTACGCTCTGTAAAAGAAATCAAGATTTCAAAGTAGTTCACCGTGGTGAAAGTTCTATTTTAGCCAAGAGTAACTGCGCGTAAATGTTTTGGTTCTTATGTCCTAACAAGAAATGTTTTAAGATAAAGCTTGTTTAAGATTGGGTTATGCGAAGTTAAAGAAAAATGCGCAGTTAATCTTCGTACAGTTTTTCTGCGCAGTTTATTCTTTTGACTGCGCATTGTGCTTTTCCCTTGATCTGGTATCAGAGCCTGGTTTACGGAGAAAGGAAATTCTATTTACAAAAGGGAAAAGTAATTAAGAATGGCTTCCACTTCGGGTAATTTGCAAACTCCAATATTTTCTGGTAAAAATTATGAATATTGGTCTCTAACTATGAAAGCTTTGTTTAGAGATCAAGATGCATGGGAGATAGTCCAGAATGGCTATGTAGAACCAACAGATTTGACATCATACAACAATCTCACACAAGCTGAGAAGGATGTCTTGAAGGAACAAAGGAAGAAATATGGAAAGGCGTTGTTCCACATACATCAAGCGACACATGAATCCATACTCCCAAGAGTAGCAGCAACGACGTCAGCCAAGGAAGCATGGGACACACTAGAAACTTCCTATCAAGGCTTGAAGAAGGTAAAGACTACCAAACTACAAATTCTTAGAAGAGATTTTGAATCTCTGTCAATGAAAGATACAGAATCAGTAGACTCATTCTATACTAGTGTTATTGGTTTGGTTAATCAAATAAAGTCTCATGGAGAAAATCTAGGTGACCAAAGAGTTGTTGAAAAAGTTCTTAGAGTTCTTCCAAAAAAATTTGAATCTTTAGTTGTGACCCTGGAGGAAAACAAAGATCTATACCAATTTACTATTAATGAGTTGCAAGCCTCATTACTCAATCATGAACATAGAATCAACAGTTCAGATACATCACTAGAAGGTGCATTCGCAGCATAGTCATCCATAAGTTGTGGAAGAGGCAGGGGAAGATCAAACTCTAGAGGCAGAGGAAGAAGTTCTCTTAGAGGAGGTCGCAGCAACAACCCTGCACATGTCGCTGGTAGAGGTCAGAATCAAATCCCGAGTTAGCCAAGTGGGAAAAGGTATGATAAATAAAAAATTAAATGTCATTACTGCAAGAAGTTTGGACACTTTGCATATGAATGCAGGAAGAAGCAGTATGACCAAAGAAAGCAAGGCCAAACACAGACAAGCAACAATAGCACTTCGAACAGCTCACTATTCTTAGCATGTGCATCTCCACTTGAATGCAATGTTGTCCAAGAAAGTCTAAATGACATATGGTATTTAGACTCAGGTTGTAGCAATCACATGACTGGTAATTTAAATCTATTTTCTAGTCTAGATAAATTAGTTCAAACTGATGTCACACTTGGAAATAATATTCAAGTCACTGTTTTGGGTAAGGGTACTATTGATATTCTAACCAAACAGGGGGAGTAGAAATTTATGCCTGATGTTTATTATGTTCAAGGTTTGAAGCATAATTTGATGAGCATTGGACAACTGATGGAAAAAGGTTACAAAGTTCATATGATAGGAAAGCGTTGTCTGATCAAGGACATATATCCAAGCAATCAATTAATAGCTGAAGTGCAGATGACAAGCAATCACTTGTTTCCTTTGAGGATAAGGCCAATCATAAAAGGAAAAACAACTCAAGTTGTTCATGAAAGACAGAATGAAAATTCTGGAGCTGCATTTAAAGCAGAAAGTAAAGAAGCAGACATTTATTGTGACAAGGAAGAAAAAGACAGCAAAGAAATGCAAGCAGCATTTCAAACAGAAATAAATGATGAATCCTGGTTATGGCACTTCATATCTGAATTTTGGTGGGTTGAAGCTACTGCACATGAAGGACATGGTGAAAGGATTGCCATTGATTGAAAATCCAGAGAGAATTTGTGAAGGCTGTATTTTTGGAAAACAACATAGAGAGACTTTTCTAGTCGAAAAGTCATACAGAGCTCGCACACCACTTGAAATTGTGCACTTTGATATTTGTGGACCAATGCAAACACTGTCCATGGGAGGATGCACTTATCTTCTCACATTTATTGATGATTTCATAAGAAAAACCTGGATATGTTTTCTAAAACATAAATATGATGCGTTTGGTTGTTTTCAGCAGTTCAAGGCACTTGTGGAGAAGCAGAGTGGTTACAACATCAAGATATTAAGAACAGACAGTGGTGGTGAGTATGTTTCAAATGATTTTTCAAACTTCTGTAAAAATCATGGCATACATAAGCAATTCACTGCGCGATATACACCGCAGCAGAATGGTATCGCAGAGAGGAAGAACAGAACCATTATGGAGATGGCGCACAATATGTTGGCAGCCATGCATATGTCAAATGAATACTGGGGTGAAGTAGTGGCAACTGCTGTTTACATCATGAATCGATGTCCGACGAAGAGTGTGAAGAACAAAGTTCCACAGGAAGCATGGACAAGTATGAAACATAATGTTTAGCATTTAATTTTTTTTAGTTGTGTAGCATATGCACATGTTCCATATGAGCTAAGAAGGAAATTAGACAATAAAGGACAAAAATGCATTTTTATTGGGTATTATGAAGGCACAAAAGCATACAAGTTGTATGATCCTGTTGCAAGAAAAGTTATTATCAGTCGAGATTTTCAGTTTGTAGAAAATGAAGCATGGGATGGAACTGTAGAGAAGAATGTTAAAATCATGTCACATGTTGAACATGATGACATCGTAGAAGATGTGGTTGAGACTCCGCATGTGAATCAGAACTTCGCAGCTCTGTCTACTCCTAGGACTGTGCAGCATGTTTCAGCACAAAGAACTCTGACACAAGTTGCAGTTCAAGCTACTCCGACACAAGTCGCAGTTCAAGCTACTCCGACAAGCACACCAAGTGCGCAGCAAACTCCATCAGGCAGTTCGACACCAACAACTCCAACAAAGACAAGAAATTTGTGTGAGATATATGAAACTGGTACACCCAATTCATTCTCAATATTTGCATTATTTTCTCAAGTAAATGATCCTCTAACATTTGAAGAAGCTGTAGAAGATAAAGTTTGGGCACAAGCCATGGATGAAGAAATAGAATGCATTGAGAAGAATCAAACATGGGAACTAGTTGATGCTCCTAAGGAAAAGGATGTGATAAGCGTCAAATGGATTTATAAGACCAAGCAAGATGTTGATGGAAATGTGCAGAAGCACAAGGCAAGATTGATAGCAAGAGGGTTCACACAGCAACCAGGCATAGACTTCAATGAAACTTTGCACCTGTAGCACGAATGGACACTATCGGAACAGTTTTGGCCATCGCAGCTCATAAGACATGGCCTGTTTATCAAATGGATGTTAAGTCTGCATTTTTAAATGGTTATTTGGAGGAGGAAGTATATGTGGAGCAGCTACAAGGCTATGAAGCTCTAGGACAAGGACAAAAAGTATACAGACTGAAAAAGGCACTTTATGGTTTGAAGCAAGCTCCTAGAGCTTGGTACAGTCGCATTGACTCTTACCTCATTCAGAATGGATTTCACAGAAGTGAATGTGAGCCAACGCTGTACTAAAAAATCAACACGCAAGGTAATAAGCTAGTTGTCTGCCTGTATGTAGATGATTTAATATTTACTGGTGATTTTGGCATAAAAGAATTTAGATCAGTCATGGAAAGTGAATTTGAAATGACTAATTTGGGGCTTATGAAGTATTGCATTGAAGTCCAACAGATCGAAAATGGGATATTTATATCTCAGCCAAAGTATGCAAGTGATGTCTTGAACAAATTTAAGATGTTAAATTGCAAGATAGCCCCAACGCCAGTGATAACAGGTTTGAAATTGAGCAAGGATGATGATGGATCCAATGTAGATCCTAATCTATTCAAAAGGCTTGTTGGCAGCCTTATGTATCTAACAGCGACAAGGCCAAACATCATGTATGGAGTTAGTTTAATCTCAAGATTCATGGAATCACCAAAAGAATCTCATTGGCAAGTAGGTAAAAGAATTTTGAGGTATGTAAGTGGAACAAAAGACTTTGGTATTTTGTATTCAACCTCAGAAAATCTCAAACTGATTGGATACACTGACAACGACAATGGAGGAAACATAGATGACAGAAAAATCACATATGGGAATTCATTTCATGTAGGAACAGGTGTTGTATCATGGGCTTCAAAGAAACAACCCATAGTAACTCTTTCTTCAGCAAAAGCATAGTATGTTGCAGCTACAAGCGCTGCATGTCAAGCTGTTTGGATGCGAAGGATGTTAAGTGATTTGTCGCAGAACCAGCAAGAACCCACTGTCATTTACAGCGACAACAATTCAGCTATCGCACTGTCAAAGAATCATGTGTTCCACAAGAGAACCAAGCACATCGACACAAGGTATCTTTTTATCAGAGAATTGATAAATAACAAAGAAATCTGTTTCGAATTTTGCAGATCTGAAGATAAGGTAGCAGACATATTTACAAAACCATTAGCAAGGGACACATTCCAATATTTGCGAAGTTGTTTGGGAGTGACAAGTTCTGCGCAGTGAACTTCGTCATACACAGAGCATGTTTCAACTCTGAAACATTTTGTAAAATTTTATTTTTGTTTAATGATCCCCATCCGCTCATAATTAAGGGGGAGTGTTGGAAAAATGTAATTAAAGAGTTGATTGCATATCTAATCTGCGTCGGCTCTGTCAGTCACTCTGTCAGCTTATTTGTCAGTCTGTTATGTCAGTGAGTCAATCAGTTTGCAACCAATCCGGATCACGTCTTCTTGTATTTATTTAAACACGTCTATATTCTGCAAGTCAATAACTTCTTAGGTAGAAATTAATTGTAGTGATTAATGTAACCCTGTAACTTCCAGGTGAAGCAAAACCAAGTTTGTGTATAAATGAAAATCAATCACAGAAAATCAAATAGAGATGTAGGAGTGAAAGGAGAAAAAGAAATTGGTTGTGAAATGTATTACGAGCTCAAGCTCTGTAAGAAGTGAAAGATCAAGTAAAATCTCATCTCTCTGCGACAAAGTTGCTCTGTTTTATTGCGGTAATATATAAGTCTTTATTTTTATGTATTCATTCTCAATAATGTTGGTTTTTGCATGCATCACATCTTCTTCATATTTACCTGTGTGAATATTGTTTACATTTACGCTCTGTAAAATAAATCAAGATTTCAAAGTAGTTCACCGTGGTGAAAGTTCTATTTTAGCTAAGAGTAACTGCATGTAAATTTTTTGGTTCTTATGTCCTAACAAGAAATGTTTTAAAATAAAGCTTGTTTAAGATTGGGTTATGCGAAGTTAAAGAAAAATGCGCAGTTAATTTGTGAAGTAAAGTGTTCGGCAAAAATTAGAGCAAAGTATATGCTAGGAGAAGCGAAGTCCTAAAGCAAAGAAAAATAAAAATATTTATTTTCTGCGCAGTTCATTCTTTTGACTGCGCGGTGTACTTTTCCCTTGAGTTTTCAATGACTGGACTTCATGAAGCACTTCGCGAGATCATCCTAGTATACTTCAGGTCATCAATGTTATTCGCTTCTAGGGCATGTTAAACACTATGATTGAGACCACTAGTCTTACCATATTCAAATTCTCAATGGTGTCTTCTCTATGAACTAAATTGCAGATTTTACTAGAGAAAGGAGAGGACAATGACATTAAGGGGAATGATTTATTGGATCTTATATATGTCTCTTGTGAAAAGAGACCTGGAATTCCCCACAATTACAAGGCGGGTGCTCTTAATGTTATGGTAATATTTGTATGTCCACTGCTCTAATTATTACCAAGTAAGCAATTGATTATTAATAAATTTAGAAATACAATCCGATGAAGGTCGTCGAATATTACATAACGTAATTTGTAATGTGGATAGATTTGAGTCTTTGGTGTAATGAGCAATGCTCCCTTCATTCTCACTCTTGATTATGACATGTACACCAACAATTATGAAGCGCTCGGTCAAGCCATATGTTTTTTTATGGACCGTTCAAAACATGTCAACAGTTCGCCTATGCCCAATTCCATCAATGCTTTCACGGTCTGACAAAGAACGATCTCTATGCAAATACTCACTTGAGGGTTGTTGGTGTGAGTATTATATGAATCTTTGACGTTTGTGATACTAACTTATACAACCATGTGCACTTACTAAAAGCTAACTTGGAAACCTTCACCAGTAGATCCAATTTAAAGGAATGGATGGTGTTGATGGTCCAATATACGTAGGCACTTGATGCATTCACTGTCAGGTTGGCTTATGTGGGATTGAAAGATGGCGTATGTCCTCCACTTCTTAAGCTCAAGTAGAAGCCTTGAGCAGAAGTAGTGAGTCGATAAGCAATAAATCTCTGATAAGCAAAGTGGGACAAAAGGGCCATGTGGCAGAGGGTGGAGCCTTCACACTATCTTGTATCCTGCCAACCAGTTAACGTGTAAAATTCTATAATTTTCTAATTAAAAAAAAAAATTTAATTTTAGCTTTTAAAAATTTAAATCCTTGTGCAGGCATTTATGTCAAATCCTTGGCATCCTTCACCAATTAAAAAACCCCATTTTTCTTTAAAAAAATTTAGAATATATATTTTTATTTTTTAGAAAGTTCAATTTAATAAACTATTTTATGAAAACAAGCAAAACATTATCCCAAACAACATAAAAAATTAAGCACTAATACAAAGTTAAAAAGTTTTGACTTCTCACCCAAAAATATAGCCCCGCCTTGGCAATGACTAATACGAAAAAAATTTATAATATAAAAATTAATTAAAATTGTTTACTTTTATTTATTTCTTATTATTCATATTATTAAGTAAAATATATATGAAAAATAAAGTTAAATAGACTACTTTACTAAGTTAAAATAAATTGTAATATAAAAATTAGTTAAAATTATTTACTTTTATTTATTTATTATTAATAAATAGGATATATATATATATATAAAATAAGGTTGGATGGCACTACATTAATCAATATGATTAAGCATTTAATTTACAAATATATAATGATTAATATGTATGACACAATCTTCTTTTGAATGGCTTCAAATTTTTAACACCACCTTCTTTTGAATTGCTTCAAATTTTTGTAACATTTGATACTTTTTTAAACATTTAGATATGTTTTTTTTTTTTTAACAGGAATAGGGGAATTTATATATATATAAAAAAAGGCTGTGCACAACCATGCAGTACAAAAATTTGTCATGATTCTGCTTCAAAAAGGATTAAGCTGCAGAATTTACAAAGAGTTTGTCTTTCAATGTCTCTCTTCCTAATTTTCCTGAAATTTCCAGTCATTCTACTAGTGTAAACCTTAACAAACTAATTACAGAGCAAAATACAGAAGAACATTCAGAAAAAAGTTCATGTGAAACCTGTGGGTTGACATCCTAAATTCAGAAGAAGACACTATCCGTTGGTCTGCTGCAGGAAGGACGCAGCTTCCTTCATACCCTGATTGACAGACGGGGTTTCATGCACCTGGCTGCATTGTGTTTTATTTATGAAGACTGAAAATTCCTCTCTGATGCTATCCATTTTCCCCAGGATTTCAACTGTATTTCTTTCTATATCGTCAAGACGAGATTCCACACAGGAAAGTCGGGAGTGGACGTATTTGAATTCCAGGTTCTGCTCCTTGTTCTGGTCTGCGATTGAACACACCGCCGAATAAGTCCTTGTCAGGAAAACCTTAACTTCCGAAGTTATCTGGCTGAGGGTGGCGATGGCCTGCCGGATGCCTTCCATGACTCTGGGCTCGCGAGGTTCTTCTTCGTGCTGTTGTATCTCCAAGTCCACCACGGAGAGGCGATGAAACCCTGGGCCGAGCGAAATGATGTTGAACTGCTCCATAAGTTCGAAATTAATCCTGTGAACTGCCTCACAGTAATAAATGCTGGAGCGTGAGAGTGTTGGTGCCAGATGGGGAGGCACATGGCCTCGACGTGCCAGCTGAATGCAACGGGGAGCCCACCTTGACGTGTTCGCCTCCAAATAATACGCTTTGATAACCTTAGGGGGTATACTATATCCCAACATTGAAATGCGTCGATAGTTAACACTGCTAGGGAATGTATTCATATCCTAAAACCCTGTTTTGCACTATTTGGCCTTGTCCCAAAGAGACTCCAGCATTAGCGAGTTCATCTGCTACCGAGTTGAGACTTCTAAGAATGTGAAGATAATTTATATCAGTGGGAAGAGAGAGGGATTTGATTCTTTTTCGAAGGTTTTTGTTCTTTGCTCCTCTTGGGGAGGTGTTGTTCATATTCTGAATAACATGCCTGGAATCTCCAAATACCTGTAACTTTCCCACATTTAAAGAAGAGACTAACTCGAGTGAGTGATACATCGCCATCCATTCTGGTTCATTATTTGTTCTTGTGCCAAGTCCCCAAGCAAATTCGACTACCTTTCTTCCTCCGGGATCGAAAATAATCCCCCCCGCTCCTGCCTCCCCTGGATTCCCTTTAGATGATCCATCAAAAAAGATTGTATGTTTTTTTTGATTTCTCCACCAGTCGTTAAAGGATTGTTTATCTTTCCTTATCTCCCATTTTTGTAGAGTTGGTGTCTTTTTAGATATGTTTTTACGAATGTCAATCAATCGATTTAATGTGCTCATGTAAAATATATATAGTTGATTAGAATGAAGTTAACTGATACAATGTAATTAATCTATTTTAAATTATTTATGACATAGTTCTTTTACTATTACATTTTATTAGTAACTAAATCATTGAAAAATAAAAATGATATATTTAAACTTTAATGTATAATGTAGTATAATATAAAATGAGAACTATATACAAAGAATAAGAGCTCTAATCATAAAATCTTATATTTTTGCCTATAAATACTAAAAAACAATTTTAAAAGGAAAAATGGTGACATCAATATAAACGTTTTTTTTGGTTAAAAACACAGTCGTGATCTAAAAAATCCATATTGTTGTTAACAAAAATCTTAAAATCAACTCACGAATTGAAAAATAATGTTATTGATATCACAATTTTTTTTCAACACTTAAAATAACAACGGTTTGCAACAACTATTATTACAACAAAACTATTAAAATTACATTTATTTAATTTCATTAAAACTTGCATATTAAACATAAATGATTTTCATCACTGTTTCAATATAAAATCAAAGCCACTATGATAATATTCATAATCAAATCATATATTAAACAAAACAAAGTACAAATGATTCATATGAAAATTCAAACACTCCTTTAGCGAACTTTCCATACAGACATCATATTAATAAAAAAGATATAGAATGTTTCATGTACAATTATTCAAACTGGCTCTTGGATTCTGACAGCCCATCGGAATCTACATTATTTTCAGACGAAGCACTGGATGAAGATGTAGATGACCCATGTTCTTCTCTATTATCAATGAGTGCACCATATGAGTCTACATGTATATGCCAAACATGTTAGCTGTCACATTCTTTCTAGATCTAAGACTTGGTTTAGCATACTCCCATCTTGCAATTATTCCCTTTGCCAACAACCTCTTGATAATATCTATAGTCATAAAGCGAAGAGTGCCTTTCTTTGTCAATTGGAAGTCATAAGCAAGTATATCAACATCCTCTAATTTCAAGATGTCAATGCGACAAAGATTTATATTTTGACCATTTATTTTTCTATTTTTAGAAACCTTTTGCTCAACCACCATCTCTAGCTTGTACACACCATCAAATGGGTGTGTATTTATTGCATACCAATGTACTTCAATTTATATAAATTCTTCATTTTATTTATTGGCCTCCATAACCTTTGCAATCCATAATGGATACTCATGTGGATCATCTGGAACAAAAATTGCAATCATGCAACCCTCCTTAATACCTTGTATTGAGCCCCTATAAAGGTCTTCCATCACTTCATGATGTGCACATGATCTTCTAGAGCCAATATACATTTCTCTTTCCTCTGCTTGAGAAGATTCAACACCTTGAGGTGCAACATTTTTTTCCTCATTTCCATTTGACATACTTTTTGGCCAACTAAATGGAGTCTTAAAAAATATGTCTCCATTTGTAGAGTTTGAAATGATCTCGGTTTGCTCCATGAAAAAAGACTTCCACCAAACAAAATCAACAACATCAAAGTACTCATGACATACATATCTTTGATAGACTTTTTTATTCCTTCCAAACTTTGAGAAGAATCAACATCTCTATCATGTTGGCGTGCATTATAAATCTCGACAACTAATTGCAATAGTAATAAATTTGAAGCATACATTTGACGACTTGGGATGAATTTCAAAAATGTCAAACCTGATTCAGGCCCCCATTTTGCACTGGTTGAGTACTTCTTGCCCCATATTAGCGTTTTTCCATAAATATTTTTTATACAAAATTGATGTTGAAAGCTAATGTCATTAAGTTTTTCAATGCACCTTTCTTGACCATGCGATCCCAAAATAAATCTTCGCATGTCAACAGTTTCTTCCAATGTGTATACAAGAGGCTCTGGACTGTATGATTTTCTGATAATTTCAATTAATGATGGTAGGCTCCCAACATTCTTCCTCCTAAAAGTGTTTGCAAAATGACTAAACATTTGATCAATATGGTCATGTGTATGCCCCAAAATAAGGAAACCAACTTTTACCTTTTGAAAAATTCCCATTTCAACAAGCATGTTTAGATAACCAAACACGATCTGATTTTTGTTTTCCCAGCTGGTGTTGTCCAATTGCAGACATAGAACTTTACGAAGATCACCAAACCAATGAGTAAGGACATGCTGAATTATGGTGATGGTCTTATTTGCAT
Source organism: Larix kaempferi (assembly GCA_027924585.1). Taxonomy (NCBI): domain Eukaryota; kingdom Viridiplantae; phylum Streptophyta; class Pinopsida; order Pinales; family Pinaceae; genus Larix; species Larix kaempferi. The sequence goes on from BSBM01000560.1 coordinate 10,560,353, forward strand.
CATATGGATATCTGGAGCTATAAGGTAAACCCTTGGAGACATCCAACCATTAAAACCCAAACAACCAACCAAGTGAAATTGAATAAAATTTTCCTTCTTTAAACCCTTTGGTATATGGACAAAATGTAGCAAAAATATTTTATTTTTATTTTTATATTTTTGATCCATGCCATCAATTATCAGACCCATATACTTATTTGGAGCATCATAACACTTCTTGCGATGTTTGTACAACTTTTGTCATTCACTTGATTGTTCATTGCGATGCGTTTGAAGTGCATTGATAATGAAATCTACAAATAACATAAAATTAAAATTTAATGAGTTTTCATAATTGGTATTGATCCTATAACAAATAATTTTGTAAAGACATACCTCTTTCTGTCCCTTATGATGTATCTCTTTTATATTTAGGAGAATCACACGTATTGCAAATCCCCATCCTTGACTTCTTAGGAATGCAGATGTTGTTGAACCTTTTTTCCATACTGTTGTAAAATATGCATATTTGATGAAATTGCCATTAAACCTTCAGCTCCTTCAACATATTCCCTGTATAAGTTGTAGATTTCCCGCCTTGTGAAGTTATTTGGAATGTGTATTGTTTCTCTATTTGGCATACTCTCTCCATGCTTGGAAAATAAGTATTGCATCCATGACATCTCAATGTGTGCTGATGCCCCAATGATTCGTCCATGATAATCTTTAGAATAAAATGTAGGATCCTTTTCTAGTCTTGTCTGGATTCTTGATAGCCGAATATTACCAATTGAATGAATTGTTTTAAATGCTTTTCTGCAAAGCAAAATGTTTTCAATGCGATAATCATAACCTGCCTTTGTACAATTCATGCACCCCACTAACTATCAATTTGCATATTTTTGTTCATTGATAGATATGCCTTCCTTTTATCCAAGGCATAATTGTAGCCTATACCTTTCAAATAATTCTTTTGTCAACACTCACTCGAAATCAAATTAGTAATTGAACTTGAACTTGTGAATAATTCTTTCCTAGACCTTGTATAACCTGAATGCTTTGGATTAGTATAAAAAAGGTCTAGTCCTACACTTAATCCCGCTCATTGTTTCATTTTGTCTCTACATTTATTGGACCATTATGTTTGCAGTAGAATCCTCATTAGAATGAATGTCTTCATCATGCAATGAGGAATACCATCCCCCCCATTGAAAATATCATCACCAAATTCAATAGGAAAATGATTATCCTCATCACTAACAAGTTTATAACTTGTATGAAAATCATTATCTTCATTATTGGTGCCTTCATCGATTCCTTTGAAATCATCACTTGGAGGATAATCATTATCAATGTTATTGGTCCCTTCATTCTAACCAACATCATCGTTAGTCCCATTAAAATCCTTGCTTGGAGGAAAATCACGAGATTCATCATTTTTGGTCCCTTCATCCTCACGAGCATCATCATCAATCCCATTAAAATTCTCCCTTGGAGGAGAATTTTCATCATTATTGGTGTCTTCATCCTCACAAAAATCATCATTAGTCCCATCGACAAAATCCTCGCTTGGAAGAAATTCATCATCGGTCCCATTAAAATCCTCGCTAGGAGGAAATTCATCATTGGTCCCATTAAAATACTCGCTTGGAGGAAATTCATCATCCGTCCCATTAAAATCATTGCTTGGAGGAAATTCATCATCTTTATTAGTGCCTTTATCTTCACCAAAATCATCATCGATCCCATTAAAATCCCCGCTTGGAGGAAAATCATCATCAGTCCCATTAAAATCCTCACTTGGAGGAAATTCATCATTAGTCCCATGAAAATTCTCACTTGGAGGAAATTCATCATCAGTCCCATTAAAATCCTCGCTTGGAGGAAATTCATTATCTTTATTGGTGCCTTTATCTTCACCAAAATCATCATCGGTCCCATTAAAATCCTTGCTTGGAGTAAAATCATCATAGATCCCATTAAAATCCTCGCTTGGAGGAAAATAGTCATTGGTGCCTCTAAAATCATTGCTTGGAGGAAAATCATCATTACTGCCTTTGAAATCATCACTTGGAGGAAAATCATCATTGGTTCTTTTGAGATCAACACTTGGAGGAAAATCATCATCAATTCCTTTAAAATCCTTGCTTGGTGGAAAACTATCATCATCTTGCTAATTTTCTTTATAATCCCCACTTGGAATAAGACAAGAAGCATGCGAAGAAGATGTTGATGCTTTAGAAATTGAAATTAATTCTGATGAGTCCATGGATTCTCACTCAAAAATAGAATGACAACCCAATCTCAACAAGTATGACAATGATATTTTCCCTCACTTCTCCAACAAAATAGAATGGTACAATTGTGTCACCCCTCAATAATCTTATAACTAGCAAAATGAAATATATTCCCTCCAAAATTAAATTCCACATTTACTTGACATGAACATAAAACTAGTAAAATTAAACATAAGATATTGTATATACATAAACACATGTTCATTTTGAACTTGCCACCTTTAGCGAGTATATATTAAAACATTTGTGTAAATTATACATTAATTTTTTACAATTTTTTTATCCCACATTTATAAAATGAGTTCAACTAAAAATATTTTATGCTATATAAACTCACTCGTGTTTTATAGTTTTCACCTTTGAGACTACCCATTTCAGAATTTGGAGCAATTTACTTGCAGTTTGAAGGTTATGCATTTTTTTTAGTATTTTGGTTAAATTTGTAGTTTTTTTGGCATAACTTTTTTGTTTTTACATAGTTTGTTAATTTTACAATTTTATTAATCCCACATTCGTAAAACCAATAAAGTTTAACCTAATGTAGAATATATAAAAAATATTTTGATTTGTTTCTTTCACATTTTGCGAGCATGGATTAACGACTTTGGAAAAATATATGAGGGGCTTTCAAGACCACCAAGGAGATTCAACTGAGGATCTTTTAGCATTTTCAAGGTTAGTTGTCTTTTCATTTTTATAAAAAAATTGTTAACATAATTTTTTTAAAGTTATTTTTTTAAAATGTTACGAGGGAGCGGCAAACACGAGTGGTCGTTGGGACCTAACCAAAGGGGTTGCCCCTTTTGGTGCTCGTTGGAGTCGGCTGTGAGCTCCAATGGGGCGGCCATAGGCCACCCTCATGAGCGACGTGATTCTTAGGAATCGTGTCACTCAAAGGGGTGGCCTGTGGCCGCTCGTTGGAGCAGCACGCTGCTCTAACCTGTGCCCAAAGGGGCGACCATAGGCCACCCCTGTGAGTATGGCCCCCATTGGAGCAGTGCACTGCTCCAATGTGTGCCCAAAGGGGCAACCACATGCCACCGTTGTGAGTGGTGTGATTCTCAGGTGGAGCGATGCCTGCTCAACAGGGGTGGCTCGTGGCCGCCCCTTTGGGTGCTCGTTGGAGCTCGCGACCTGCTCCAATGGGCACCCAAAGGGGCCCTCCTTCTGGATAAGGCTCAATGGGATGATATCCAAAGGGGGCATCCACTCGTGTAGGCCACTCCCCTTGCAATTTTTTAAAAAAATGTTATGTTTTTTTTATCTACATTTTTAAATGTATTTATGTTTTTTTCATCGTACAGGAAAAATGGCATAAAAAAAGTATTTGTCAACATTTATGGAGCAATAGTTGTAATGATGACATCAACAAAATTAGTTGGGCCGCTTGAGAATGTTGAAGGTGACAATGAAGGTCAAAACATTATTGATCCAAAAACTAGGAATCATAGAGATTGGAAATATTCAATAGAGGAAAAGAAAATGAATTATTCTTGGTATGTGAAGGACAAGTATCTGAACGATCTAGAAAGTATTTACTTATATTGTGCCAAGTTCGAATATATTGAATCAAATTATAAACTCGTGGGCTTGGTGCGAGATATGTGTTTGGTTCCGGGTACATATACTCTTTATGTCCTAGTGAAACATGCCAAGACATATCAGAAAATCCGATATTGTTTGAAGGTATCAAATTATAAGATGCAAGAAAGTTTCACAGATTTCCATGCAAAATGGCGAAACATATTGAGCAAGGGAATGTAATTTTTGACACTTTTATAACTATTAATGTTTTTATTTATTACAAGTAAGTCGATATGTCAATCTAAAATTTTTAATACCATTATTTTTTGCAGCATTTTGCCAAGTCACTTTCTGAAATGTTGGGCGGAATTTATTCTACAGAGGAAAATCCTATAGATATCATTAATGACTATCATGACAAGGTAGGAGGAGCAAAGAAGAAGAAACAACACGTGTCAATTGTTCAAACAAAAGAAGTTCAACCACAAAAAGAGAAGAAAGGGAAGGAAAAACAATCAAATTAAGTAAAAAAGGTTACATTGAAAAGGATTGCAATCCCATATGAAGATAATGAAGAGATTGATGCCAATGAGGTTGTTACACCTACAAGCAAGCATAAGAAGCAATATGGACAAAAAAAACAAGGGTTGAGGATGTTTCCCTTCCTAACATTGATACAGTTGTTATTGATCTAGATGAAACTCCATCAGGACATAAGAGGAAGAGATCTAAGTTTGTTGAATCTAATGTTAGATTTGAATTAAACAGTGAAAATTCTAGGGCTAGTAGGGAAATCATTACTCCAGGTGCTGATCTAGAGGATGGTGTTGTGAAGTCAACACAAAATGCCATTCGAAAATGATTGAGCAGGGACAACTTGGTTGATAATGGCCATACATTTAAATTAAATGTGAAGCAAATTTATAGAACCACAGAAGGCCAATAGAAGTTTCAAATTACAAATCCACATCACTTGCATATTCACAACTTGAAAGCATCGATGAGGTGCAATCCCAATGCACACATGGTTAACTACTTAGTTCTTGTTGACCCAAAATAGGTTCCTGCTTGGCATGCATTAAATCGATCAAAATGTTTTGATTACAAATCATTCTACCGAGGCTAGAAGATAATTGATACATGAATATCCCAATAACCCTCTTTTTGAAATAGTGAAATGTGTTGTTTATGCTGGTTTAACATCTATGCAGAAGCAAAACTATTGGCATGGGATCATAACACAGGTAGTGAATAGAGGATGTCCATGACATTCATTCAAAGGGTGAGATTTATTCATAATGAATTTGAACAATATGTGGTGGTGATAGATCAAAGGTTGATCTGCCAGTTTTCAGAAACAATGTTGTGTGGAAATAGGTTTCCCAATTAAAGAGGATAATGTGAAGGGAAAAAAATGTCAAAGGAGTGATGCATTCATAGATGTAGATGGCTATTTCCAGTCATGGAATTTAGAATGGGGTAAATATGGAATTTGATTGATGATATGATCATCTTATGGGAGAACATTAGCATAAAAAATAAAAAGTTAAAAAGTCTAAATCTGTTCAATGGAGCACTGGTAAGACAGGTCTTGACATCAAGAATTTTCCAGAAGATATGACGATAATGCCTTGGAGATCATTGCAAGGAGTGAAGGATGAAGCACTCATCACTTCAATATTATTGCGTGTAAAGTAATGTGAATTATCAATGGAGGAAGTGTGCAATGAATTTGAGAAGTAAGTTTATTGGTTTATTATTTTATGTTTTATAAAATTTATTGTTTGGGTTTTAACATGTTTTATGTCTTAAGTATTTTGTTATATTATTAGATATGATAGTTAACATTATTTATATTTAAATAATCTAGTCACAATATTTACATGATAATACAAGAGGAAATGATTATAATGTTGAACGAAAAGAGTTGGGATGATGTCAAATGCATCCATCCAAAGTTTTGCTCCATATAAAACTTAAAACAATTTTTTGTTGCATTAAAAAAGGTATGTTGGTTTATGATACATTATATTTTATTTACTTGTAACTTAAATTATTTATTTTTTATTACTTATATATTGTGAAATTTAGTTCACACCAAGATCTGATCAAGAAATTACACACTCTCACAAAATATCTCACACAACTAGTCAAGAACACTGAAATTTACTCACATAAGATGCAAACTGAATTACTCAAAAGAATAATATTACATCATCCAACCCTGGGAAAGTAATAGGCTTTCATTATATAACTTTACATCAGAGATTTGAATGCATAAGTATTCCATGTGAATCTACACAAAGGATGACTTACTAAAATAATGCAAATACCCCCTAGGTGGCAAGTGTGTTCTCCAAGTCACACCAAAGGCTCACGAATTTCTGATTTAGTGATCAAATAGTGATGTATGATGAAAAAACATGCCAAATCCCAAAAATGGAAGGAAGAAACATCATGGAGGATGAGTGGTCCAAAAAACAGTTTCCCTAGTCAATTAGCTTTTACCTTTCACCCAAAAAGTGGTAAAAAGTAGTAAAAGCAGCTAGTGCGCCAATCTAACTCAGAATTGTCTAAAAATAGACAAAATCTATTTTAGGACATCCATAAACAGTCTCTAGTGGGTTTAGGAAACTTGTGGTCCACACAATGATGCTTGTGGTCCACATAATGACTCATATGCCAACTATCTAGTCTAATACATAGGAATTAATTATTAAATGATTAATTAATGCTACTAATGTATTTTTTTTAACAAGAACGGGTAAAGATCATTTATATTAAAAAAGATAAAGGTTACAAAAAGTAGAGTAGGACTGCTCCCTGGTGGAGTCAACGTCTGTAGCATTTTGTTCCTCTTTTACAAAATTGAAACTGTTTCTAAAAATCCCTATTCTGTGGAGACTATAGCTCCTTACAAATTGCCCAAGGAGTAGGATAACAAAAAAAAACATATTGATTTTGCGGTCTGTAAAATCTTGATGAAAAAGAGTCTGTTGCTACATACTTGTGATAAGACTTAACAAAAAGAAATTCTAATCTATAGACTGTTCTGAAAACAAAATGGAGCATTTCCAGCTTTGAGGAAGCCATCGAATTGAGAAAATTGTGCAGAGTATGCATAGAAAAACCAGAGGAAGAGTGGGGAGTCTCAACGCCGTCCATGATGCTGTGTTGGAGGACCTGGTACACTTTCGACAAAAGGTTCTTGACGCTTTTCGGTGTCCGATTCTTTGCTATCCTGAATGGCTGGAAGGCAACGGTTTACATCTTCTCGAAGCCTGTCGATTTTCCCTTCAACATCTGCTATGTTCCTATTGTTGTCATCGATTTTGGAGTCGATATTCGAGATGTTGATAACCGCATAGTCAAGAGTTTCTGAGATGGTGGTTTTATTCCACTCATCGGGTTATTCCCGTTTCTGACTTCAGTATTAGTGGATTGAGCCAGGGTGTAGAGCCTTCCAATGGCTCTCTTCAATTCTGCATTCTCACCTCTGAGAAGGCGAATCTGCTCCTCCATGTTTTCCATCCAAGATCCATCCTCAGGAACAGGTGTGATATGGGAGTGGGAATGGAGGGTCTTTCTGGAGTTTTCCAACAAGAGAGCACTGAGATTCTATAGATGGGAGAGGAAGGAATGAGCGTCGGTCAACGGTTTTTGGCAGAGAATGCAGTGAGGAGGGAGAAGACCAGGTTCAGGGATAACACCCGTAGAGGATGCTAGAAATGGAGCAAGAGGAAATTTTCCCATTACACAGTGATCCCAAATCTGCACCCTAGCAAACCAGACTGGAGTTGAGAAGAAGACAAGGCGAAGACGGCGCAAGAATGAGAGAGTTTGGGTGAAATCCAGGGTTATAAGATACGTGTCATCCCATTGCCAAGGTCGAGGAGGGCAGGATGGATTCCACCAAGCCATAAATGTTTGCTCAGAACGGTAAGGAGGTGGTAGGAGGAGTTCTCCACGCATTAGATGAAATAAATGGGCCAGGTGATGGGGAGAAGGAGGGAGGGCCGATAGCTTAGGGTGGTAATCCAAGGTAGATTTCTTGGGTGGCTTATGGTATCCAACTTTTTTCAATTGCATTATCATTAATAACAATATAAACATAATCTATATGGACTCCTTTATTATCCATGAGATCAGCTGAGTGATTGTTTGTCTGGAGAATATGAAGGAGTTTGATGGCGTTAAAATCAGTTACAAGATTCTTGAAGATATGATGGTATTTAGAAATAGGTTTGTTGAGATTCATGGTTATCTTTCTAGCCTCCCTTATAACTAGAAGGGAGTCTCCGAAAATCGCTAGTTCTTCAAGATGCAAGCTAGTAGCTAATTTGGGCCCTTTGATTAAAGCAAGCCATTCCGGGTTGTTGTTCGTAGCTTTTCCGAGCCCCCAAGCAAAATTTGTTTGTTTGTTTCCACCAAGGTCAAATATGACCCCTCCCGCACCTGCCAACCCGGGGTTACCTTTAGAGGCACCATCAAAGAATAAAGAGCGACATCCTAGATTTTTCCACCAATTGTTGAAAGTGCCCAAGCTCTTTCGAATTTGCCAGCCCAGCGAGTTTGGATTTTTTTTAATTGGATTTCCGGAGAGAATGGTTGAGAATGATATGAAATCAGAAGACCAATCTCTTTCTTCGGTCGAGAGTGGTTCAAGGTGGATGTGTTTTAGGCCTTTTGAGAGTAATGTTTCAACCCAAAGAGATTTTGTTGAAGAGGAGACTCTGGAGGGAGAGAGGAAAGAGTTATCAAAGATACCTTTATTCCTGGTCGTCTAGATCTTCCAACAGATGTATTTTGGCAATGCAACCAAGATTTTAGTGAAGTCTAGTTTTTGACGAAGAGATCCTTGGTAATAATATTTCCAGCAGGCGAAGAAGTCTCTCCAGTTTGTAGGCACAGTGAGGTTCATGTGTAGTTCTTTGAGTGCATTATACAAGACCTCCTGTGTAAACGTGCATTCCAGGAAGAGATGTTCCAAGGTTTCTTCCGACTCTTTGCAAAGAATGCAGCGAGAAGGACTAGCAATACCTCGTTTTCTTAAATTTTTAGCGGTCAGGATTTTATGATGAGCTAAAATCCAACGGAAGGAGTTGATTCTTGGCATGTCATCTTTGCCCCAAATTTTTACCCACATAGTTTCTTTCTTGTTATTCTCAGTGATACTTATGTAGCCAGCTTTGACCGAGTAGTTTCCATGTTTTCCCCACATTCTAGAGTTAGTTAGATTGCATTGGACCGGAGCTGTGCCTTTGAGAAGAGTTTGGAATGCTAAGAAATCGGAAGTGAGATGTTCAGGAATTTATAGATCTTTCCATCCGGCCCATCTACCACTGGTGTGCCAAGAAGAGAGATCGTAGATGGTGTGAATGCTTTGCTGGTCCATCCAATGTTTGAGGTTTGAGAGGCTTTCAGAGTGAAGGGTGGGTGGGGAAGCTCTGAAGTTATCTTCCCATATTCGAATTTGTTTTCCATTGCCTGAAAACCAATGCAATTTGTCTTGGATTACAAAAGCTGCTCTAATTTGCAAAGGTTACAAATTGGAGAGCTGTTTTCAACCAAAGGAAGTTCGTCAATGCATCATCTTCTGCTTCCTTTCATGTATTTTTTCCTGAGAATGTCCTTCCACCACGCTTTTTCCCTGGAGACAATTCTCCATATGATTTTGGCTCCTAAAGCGAGGTTCATCATTCCAAGATCTCGAATCCCCGTTCCCCCACAACATTTTGGGTTGCAAGTGATTTCCCAGTTGATCAAGTGGAATTTCTTTGTGCCATTGTTTTTCCCACCTTGCTATAGAAATTTCTAAATTCCTTGGTTATGTCTTGAATAATCGTCTTAGGGGATAGGGAGATTGAGCAGGAATAGATAGGGTAAGCAGCAAGGATGGATTTGATGAGGAAAATTTTTCCAGCAAGGTCTAACCATCTGGCTCCCCAGAATTGGATTTTTTATTTTATTTTTTGAACCAAACCCTCCCAGTCTGAAGATTTTTTTTCCCTTGGTGAATAGGAACCCCAAGATAGTTGAAAGAGTTCCGGTTTATCTTTCCTTCGTACCCCAGAGCTCTTGAGATCCTTGTCATTGTTCTTTCTGTCCAGTTCCGGCCATAGATTTTGGTTTTTAAAGTGTTTACTTTTCCATCTAAGGCTTGAAGAAAAGTGGATAGAGCTTCTTTAAATCTATTACCAATGATAGAAGAGGCTCCCCTGAGGAGGATGGTATCATCTGCGAATTGAGCATGGTTTGTAGCTTTGACTCCTCTAGCTATTTTTAATCCTTTAAGATGTCCATTGTTTTGAAGGGATTGTAGTTTCCTGCTCAAATATATAGCAACTAAAAGATAAAGAAATGGGGAAAGAGGGCATCCTTTCCGTAGCCCCCGAGAGGATTGGAAGAAGCCAACAGGTTTTCCATTGACAAGTGGGGCAATCCAGGGACTGCTAATGCAGGCTTTAATCCATTTGATGAATCTTTGAGAGAAGCCTAGTATTTGCATTATCTCGAATAGGAAAAAATGATATACTCTATCAAAAGCATTTGCCATATCCAATTTAATTTCCATACCTTGTTGTTTTTGCTCCAGGATGGAGTGAATGGCTTCTTGGACAATAATGATATTATCTGTGATTTGTCTTCCAATGATGAAGCCTCCTTGTGTGTCCGAAATGATGTGCGCCATTATCTTCTTCATTCTTGTGGCAAGAATCTTTGTGAGAATCTGATATGAAGTATTGTAGCGGGAGATAGGGCGAAATATTTCCATCGAAAGGGGATTTATTTCCTTTGGTATCAGAGCCAGAAAGGTGGAATTTGTAGCTCCTCCAATTTTATATTTTTCCTGGTCCAGTTTAGCATCCTTTTAAGATCATCTTTGATTATTTCCCAAGCAGCTTTGTAAAAATTAATAGTGAAGCCATCTAGTCCTGGGGCTTTATCAGGTTTTAGAGACCAAATTGCTTCAATGATTTCTTGCTCTGAAATAGGTTTTTCCAGGTCGGAAATAGATGAATGGATGTCTGAGAGTAGCTCTGCTTGACATGTTGGATCAGTGTCCACACTGTCAGAATAGAGTTGATTGAAATGATGGAAAGCGAGTCTTTTGATTTCATCCTGTCCAGTGATTTTTTTATTGTTGCTGTCTTTTAGTTCCTTGATGAAATTGAAACTCATTTTGGCCTTGGCTTGTTTGTGGAAATAAACAATGTTTCTATCTCCTCCTTTAGGCCAAAGTTGACGAGATTTTAATCTCCAAACCTCTTCTTCTTGTCTGGCCGCTTTTAGAATTTCAATATTTAGGGTTTTTTCTTGGAATAGGGAGGTGCCGGTGATCTCTCCATGCTCCATTTTAGAGTGGAGGTCTGCTAGGCCAGATTGCAAACTCAATTTGTGGGAGGATGGTTCTGTAAAGTAGGAGATGGCCCATTGTTTAAGAGCAGAGCGGGTTGCCCTCAATTTTGATTCCCATATGTAGGTAGGGGAGCCAAAGAAGGAGAAGTTCCAAGCCAGATGAATGATATCTAAAGCTTTAGTGTTATTGAGCCAAATGGGATTAAATCTAAAAGGGATAGGTCCAAGGTTAGAGGGAGGGGAGATGGTGAGAAAGATATGTTTGTGATCTGAAGTGGCTGAGGGAATGATGGAAGAAATCAAAAGGAGGTTTTTTTGGAGGAAGGAAGAGCTTACCAAGAATTGGTCGAGCCTAGCAGCGATGTGTCCCGGTCCAGCTCGTTTGTTGCTCCAGGTGTAAGTCCTTGTTTTTAAGAGGGGGGTCCAATAAGTCCATATCGACCATTAAGTCTTCTAACTTTTCACGAATGGGATCTCTGACAATCGATCCTCCTCTTTTTTCCAGTATTGATTTTGTGGTATTGAAGTCCCCAGCTATGATGACATCCTTCCCATGTAGATCGGCCTTAAGCGAAAGGAGAGAGTTCTAGAAGCTCATTTTATCTCTGTAATGCGTGCGTCCGTATACATTACATATATAGATGAGATCTTGGTTGCTTTCATTTTGAATTTCCATCAGCATCCAATGGTTGTTTTCAACAACTAGATGGATTTTGTACTTGTCCAGTCTACAGAATAGAGCTAGGCCTCCTGAAGCTCCTATGGAGTTGACTGCTTTGCCTACACTATTTTTCCAGAAGAGCCAAGAGAGATCTAATACCTCTTCTTTTGTCATTTTTGTCTCTTGAAGTAGCAGAATGTCTGGTTTCTCAGAGTTTAGGATATTTTTTAGGGCTTCTACCTTGATTGTGCCCCCCAGACCTCTGCAGTTCCAAGAGACAATTTTCATTATTTATTGGATGCGAGAGATCCTGCTCAGGATCTAGTATCTTTGAAACCGCCATTGCTTTTGTTATTTTGCAGAAGTTTAGTGTCCTCTATGCTCAATTGCCTTCTAAGTTCTATTTCTCTTTCGATTTCCTGTTCTCTGTGTTGTTTATGGGACCTTCTTACTCGGGTGGACATAGATGGACCTAAGTCTGAGATTTCCTGAGTCCCTTGGGAAGACGTATTACTTGGAGTTCAAAATGCTGGATTAATTCTACTTTACTTTACCATCTCTACCCAATTGCCCTCGAGGGTTGTTGCTTCTTCGTTTGTTTTGTCCACCATTACTTCGTTGACTATAGTAGAGGGAGAGGGAGGAGTTTGGGTCCTGTGTTCTTCTACTTCAGGATTTGTATCGGGTATTTCGGTGTTAGGAATTTCTCCTTCCTGAGGAGTCAAGGAGTCGAATTGATTGCTAGTAGAGGGACCTGTATTTTCTTTGATTTGTTCCTGAATGAGCTCCATTGTTGATGATGGCAGGAGTAGGGTTCTTTGCCCCCCCTTTTTTGGTCTGTTGCCAATTCTCTTCTTGGTTTTTTTCATTGGCTTCTTGAGCTGCTTTAGGGAATTTTTTTACAAAGTGCCCATATTCATGGCATTTCCTGCATTTGAAAGGGAGCTGCTCATAATCAAATTTTTGGTAGAATTCCTAGTCGTCCATGAACATATTTACTCCTTCTGGTAGCCCTTTTTCCAAATCGACTTCAACACATATCCTGGCACAAGAGAATAACGGACCTTTTGGTTCAGCTTTATCAATAAATTTACCTAAAGAGTTTCCGATTACCTGAAGGGCTTCATCGTTCCAGCAGTGGAGAGGTAGATGGAGAAGGTGGACCCAAACCGACACAGCTGAAGGAACATATTTCTCTGGATCGAAGGATAAGCTCTAGTCGTTGAGATAGAGTCCTCTCGGGCCCAAGAAATACAGTCCGCTTCGGAAAATGAGGTCTCTGTCTTCCTTGAGTTCAAAGAGGAAAGTAAAATAACCCTTGCCACATAAACAATGCTGAAGACCTCCATAGATGAGGGGCATCCAATTCTTGTAGATCCAGGTTTCCATAGTTTTTGGAGAAGGCCAAAGCCCAGTAAACTGGCCTATGAGGCCACGCTCGCTCAGGGAAAGAGATTTCATTCTTGAAGCTGTAGACATGATTTGGATTCTTGGAGCAGCAACATGTTTGACGAAGGTAGAGGTGGAAGGATCCGTGACAGGAGGGGGAGGAGAGGAGGCGACTAGATCCTGGAAGGCGAGGTCCAGGCGACGTCGGAGCTCCTTCGGAGAGGGGTCCGAGGGCGTTGAAGCCATGCGTCGACCCTGAAGGGTAGCGATGTTGCAAACCCTAGGAGCGTCGCAACCCTAACTAGACTCATCACGTTCAGTTTAATGCTTATATTAATTAGTTTAATGTTTTCAATGCTACTAATGTATTAATATGACATAAATAAGGGATTTAATTATTCCAACACCCCCCATAAGTCTAAATTTATATGCTAAAAATTAGAAATAAAAACTAGGGTCCAGTAACAAGACATGGTCACCCTGTACAATACTGCTTGGTCCACAAAAAAAGGAAAGAAGGAAAACCTCATGGGAAAAACGTTCCCTAAAAAATGGACATATCAAAATTGAAGGATTGCTGATCAATCCTTCACTCCACCACATGTTCAACCATCCCAAGCAATGACCTCAGATAGCTGAAAGTCTTCTCAGTAAAAGCTTTGGTGAAGATGTCTACAGTTTGCTCACTTGTTGGGTAATACTGCAAATCAATGATCTGGTCATGCACTAAACTCCTGATGTAGTGAATATAGATCTCAATATGCTTGGTCCTCTGTCTCTGTATAGGATCACTTGAAACCCTTATAGCACTCTGATTGTCACACAGGATGACAGTAGGAGTACTAAAGGCAATCTCAAACTTTGAAAGAATACCTTGCAACCACACACACTGAAGATAGTGCAATTGCACTTTGTTTCTTGCTAGACCAGCAGACAGGACCACCTCCAAGCATGAATATAAATCCAGATGTGGATTTTATGTCAAGGCTATCACCAGCCCAATCTGAGTCAGTAAAGCCAAGAAGATATAGGCTAGAATCTGCAATATAGTGAATCCCATCAGTCTTGGTGCCTTGCACATAATGAAAGATTCTTTTTGCAGCCATCCAATGGAGCTCATGAGGTTGCTCCATGTATCTTGATGCCACACTCACAGCATATGCAAGATCAGGTCGAGTATGAGTCAAGTATAACAAGTTGCCAACAAGCTGCCTATACAAGGTGCTGTCAACCAAAGGTGTAGATTATGCTTCTTCAAGTCTAACTCCTGAAAGGAAAGGAGTCTTTGAAGGCTTGCAATCAACCATCTTGAACTTCTTTAGCAGGTCAGATGCATATTTGGACTGAGATACCTTAGTTCCATTCTCAGTTTGAGAAATATCAAGCCCCAAAAACTGCTTAAGGATTCCCAAGTCACTCATGGAAAAAGATGATGCAAAGCAGTCTTTAATGAAGCTATTTGATCAGTAGAGTTACCTGTGATTAGTAGATCATCGACATATAACACTATAATCATAATTGAACCATCAATCAGCTTCATGTAAACATTAGGATCATATTTGCATCTCACATAAGATTGCGACAAGAGAAAGTTGTCCATTTTGGCATACCAAGCCATGGGGGCTTGCTTAAGCCCATATAAGGACTTCCTCAACCTGCACACATAGTTAGGATCATATGTATAGCCTTCTGGTTGCTGCATATAAATATCCTCCTCAAGATCCCCATGGAGGAATGCACTCTTGACATCCATGTGGTGCACTTCCCAGTGCTTGGATGCAAAAATTGCCAGAACTAGTCTTATCGAATCTTTCTGTGCAACTGGTGAAAAAGTATCATTGTAGTCAACGCCATGGACTTGGGAGAATCCCGTTTCCACCAGCCTAGCCTTACATTTCACTTCTATACCATCATCTCCACACTTGGTTTTGTAGATCCACTAACACCTTACCAATTTTCTGCCTGGGGGGAGCTTGACTAGCTCCCATGTTTCATTCTTTTGCAGTGAATGAAATTCCTCATCCATATCAGCCTACCATCTTGGGTCATGTGAGGCTTCGACATATGTCCGAGGATCATAATCCACCATCAAATAACATCTCTCAGACAAGTAAGGATCATTCACATTGAGAGCAGTCTCAAATTGTGATCTAGTCTTCCTTGTGTCCTGAGGATTTCCCACTAGTTCACTAGCTACTTGCAAAGTATTAGCAGCCCATTTAGGCCTTGTTGGTGAATTTGGATCTGTAATAAAATGGTCCTCATCATTAGAAATATCAGAATAAAAAAATTCAAGAGCAACATCACTTACTTCTTCAAGTGGTGGTGAAGATGGTTCTCCAATTTCAACATTCTGAGAGGGCTCTTCTTCGAATTGAACACTTCTTTCAATGAAGGATTTTTGAGTAGACATGTTCAACAAGTTATAGCCTTTGGATTCCTCTGAATAGCCAACAAAAAGACAAGGTTGGATTTGGGGCTGCATAGCCCTCCTCTTCTCAAGTGGAATCCTAGCCCAAGCCTTGGAGCCAAAAATCCTGAAATGAGAAATATCAAGTTTGTGCATGGTCCAAGCCTTAAAAGGAGTGATTCCTTTGATATCTTTGTGAGTCACTCTATTTTGAATGTATGTGGCACAATTTATTGCCTCATCCCAAAGCCTTGGAGATAAAGACTTTTCCTGAAGCATGCATGTGGCCATCTCCTTCAATGATCTGTTCTTCCTCTCAGCGACACCATTCTGCTGAGGTGTGTATGGAATAGTGTGTTGCATTTGAATGCCCGAAGAGGCACAAAATTGCTGAAACTCAGATTTGATGTACTCCCCACCATTATCAGATCTAAGGATCTTGATATGTCTACCAGGCTGGTTCTCAACTGAGGCCTTGAAAAGCTTGAACAGACCAAACACTTCAGACTTTAGCTTGATGAAATAAATCCAACAATACCTGGTAAAGTCATCTATGAAGGTAAGGATGTATTTGGCATAGTTTAAAGACTCACGGGGGAATGGACTTGATATGTCACCGTGAATAAGCTCCAGGGGTGCTGAGGTTCGCTTACTTTTGGCTCTCTCAAATTTATGCTCTGGGTGCTTTCCTAGGATGTAGCTTTGACAGACACCTTTGGAAAACTTGATATTGGGCAGCCCTATGATCATTTATTTCTTATGGATTTGGGAAAGGTATCTATAGTTTAGGTGGCCAAATATTTCATGCCATAGTTTGCTTGACTCATTGGCATGGGTCAATAGAGCAGAAGGTGAGGGGAATGGCACAAAATGAGAAAACTTATAGATTTTTGAGCTATGGTTAGCAGAACCTAAGGCAACAATTCGGCCTGTTGACATTTCACAGATCTCAACATCATTAGGTGTAAAGACCAACTTTTTGGGTGATCCTATGTGAGACATCTGGTATATTGACAAAAGGTTATCAACAAGTCCTGGAACATATAAAACATTAGAGAATGTACCAAAATCTAGATCAATGCTTCCTGTACCTTTGCTTGAAGTTTTAGAATCATCACCCAACACAATGTTTGGGCCACTGGAAGAATCAAGAGATGTGAAGCATTCTCTTGTGGACACCATGTGCCTTGAAGCTCTTGAGTGAATGATGAATGAGGTAGATATTGATGTGCTTTCCATCAATGCATGCACTCGCTCCTTATCTTTAGAATTTTGTCCTCCATCCTTCCTCCTTGCGTTCTCAGGAAGAGGAATGTTGTCTTTCTCCAGGAGTTGAGCCATTTGATCAATGGTCTTCTTCATGCAGGAGATTTCAGGATGAAAGCCCCTGCTGCAATAATTGCACTTTGTCTTCTCATTCTTCTTGTTTGGATATCTCTTGAAACCTGAGGAGTCTTCATGGAATTTCTGCTTGTCCTTCCTCTGATCAATGGGCTTCTTGAAATTGCCCTTCTTCTTTCCTTTCGAACTCTTTGAATCTCCCACATTCAAACAATGATCTTTTGATGGATTTTTTATGGCTCCCATCAAGACCAATTTATCTTGTTCTTGTGTAAGAGACTCCATGAATTCTGAGAGTGTGGGGCTCTTCCAATTTCGATCTGCCTTCCTTGTGGAGTGTAAGGTCGAATCAAAGATTGAGTAATCAGGGCCAAGCTTGGAGAGAATGGCCAAGATTAGTTGCTCATACTTTTTATCAATTCCACATTGCTTCAACTGTAGAACAAGTGACTTGAATTTCGAGAATAAATACTGGAGGTTATTGAAATTCAGTGGACTCAATGAAACTAGTTCATTATCCAGTTGGTGGCCTCTTAATTCATCAGTCTTGCCAAACAATTCTTGAAGCTTTAGCCAAACTTCATTGGGAGAGGTAAGACCATCAAGATGGAATAGAAGATCCCTGTATGTAGTGAGACACAGTAAAGCAAAGGATTCATCTCTTTGATTATGCCACTTTGATTTCTCAATTGTTGAGGTTGGCTCAGGTTCAGTTGCCATAGTCACCCTGTAGAGGCCTTTTCTCCTCAAAATAATTGAATGGAGTGAGGATGATATGATGTGAATGATACATGGTAGCTCTGGAATAGCTTTTGGAGTGGTTTGGGTAGCCCCTTAGATGCTTAGTTGCGCCCTCTGGATGATAGAATGCGCCCTGTGGATGAATTACTGCACTCTCCTTGAGACTGGTTGGATCCTGCAAGACAATAGAAGGAGAAAGGAATAGCTTGATAGCTTTGATACCATGTGAAATTTAGTTCACACTAAGATCTGATCAAGAAATTACACACTCTCACAAAAGATCTCACACAACTAGTCAAGAACACTGAAATTTACTCACATAAGATGCAAATTGAATTACTCAAAAGAATAATATTACATCAGCCAACCTTGGGCAAGTAATAGGTTGTCATTATATAACTTTACATCAGATATTCGAATGCATAAGGATTCCATTTGAATCTACACAAAGGATGACTTAATAAAATAATGCAAATACCCCCTAGGTGGCAAGTGTGTTGTCCAAGTCACACCAAAGGCTCACGAATTTCTGATTTAGTGATCAGATAGTGATGTATGATGAAAAAACATGCCAAATCCCAAAAATGGAAGGAAGAAACATCATGGAGGATGAGTGGTCCAAAAAACAGTTTCCCTAGTCAACTAGCTTTTACCTTTCACCCAAAAAGTGGTAAAAAGCAGTAAAAGCAGCTAGTGCGCCTTGAATCTAACTCAGAATTGTCTAAAAATAGAAAGAATCTATTTTAGGACATCCATAAATAGTCTCTAGTGGGTTTAGGAAACTTGTGGTCCACACAATGACTCATATGCCAACTATCTAGTCAAAAGCTTTTAAAATTCATATTCAAAGAGCCAAAATGGAACGAGAAAGAAGACAACACCTTGAAAATGTTGAACTTGATGATACACTTGATCATTACATTTGGAATGGCCTTGACACTGTACAATATCAAGTTATATGTGGTGATCGTGAAAACATTGCAAATATTGTTCCTAAGAAGGAATACTCCTTAGTCATTGCAGATATCCCTCTTGGTTACAATATCACAAACATTAATTATGATTGTGAGCCTTCTAGTTACCATTCATTCAATAAAGTGGTTACGGGATTTGTGGATGTCACAATGATACCACTTTGGATATTTATTGTTTTCCATTCATATGCACAAGGAGGAACAGTGCTATCATCTTTTAAGGGTAAAACAAATGCAATGAAACAACTTTATTGGTAAGATATACATTTTTACATTTGCAAATCAATTTTATTTATTGATAAGTTAATTGAATTCCTATTTTTTAGTTATTTATGTTATAGGAACAAGCCTAATAGTTGTATCTCCAGTAGTGAAGATACCTTCATGAGTGATGTTGAAAACATACATGTTGCAAGTTGGACAAAAGATAATACTTATGATTCACTTGTTATGGATGGAAAGAGTGAAGACAAACATAATAATTGTTGAGGATTTGAAAGGAGATATTGTAAACATTTACCAAAAGCCACAAGCATTGATTAATTGTCTCATAGATACATTTTCAAGATAAGGAGATTAGGTTTAGATTTGTTCTCAGTAAGATTTATGATATTACATATGAAACCATACTTTAAGTTCTATTATCTTCTATTGTTTAATATAAATTTTTAATTTATGATAGTTATTTTATACTATTTGATGTAACTATTTTTTTGTATTTGGTGATTGGGTACAACAATAGCATGCTCCAAAGGAAGAAACTGCATATCTATTGAAAAAGATCCACTATACAATACAATTTTATTAAGAAAATAATTAATGCTTTTAAAGTTCTTCCAATGAAATGCAAGAAGTTGGTTTGAAGAAAGGAGATTTTAGTGAATCACATGTGGCAAAAGTGTTAAAAAGCCTCAACCGCCATTAAAAGAGCTCTTTGGAAATGATTATCTTAGACAACTTGCATAAATAGAAGACCCAATGGAAGAGCACAGTGAAGTCCAAGTTCAGAAAACGATAATATCTATGAGGAAAATGATACATTTGACAAATTTTTGAGAAGTTATATTTGTAATTTTTTGACATTGAGATTTTATATTAAGAATAACTTTCTATATATTATTGTGAATACTTTTAATATGCTCTTTACCAATATATATGATTTATTTTGTGTGATGAGTTTTAGTGAAATATCACTTTTAGGAAAAATAATATCAAATATTATCATTTTTATGCATGAAAACTTTTAAAATAGGTTAAAAATGGTTTAAAAATACACTATTTGTGATGAAAGTTTAACGGAAAACTTCCAAATGCATATGTTTTTCAGGATAACTAGCTTCTAAATGTATATTTGTTTGTTGGGTGTTAAGAAAATAGTATTATTTAGGTATAGTCATGAGAACATGCATAAACTTAAAGAATATTAAAGAATATTATTTTTATATTGTATTTAGAATACATAACATCCTAATAAATCAATATTACATAGTTAGATTAAGATTACAACTTTGAAAAAATATATGATATATAAAAATATTAATATGGAAAATTTAACATGACAATAAAAATTATTGAGAAAAAAACACATTTGAAAATTATATTTTTAGATATTTTAATTTCAAAATCTAAAAAAAAACCTTAAAAAAAAAATTAGACACATTTGAAAATTATATTTTTAGATATTTTATTACCAAAATCTTAAAAAAAAAAACCTTCAAAAAAAGTCGCTACTGGTAATAACATTTTTTGAAATAAAAGTAAAAAAAACTACTAAATAAAATCATTAAACATTCATAAAGTAACCCTACAACTTTTCACAAAATCTAAATCCTAACATATTTTTGTTCATAAAAATGATTTTTCTCTATTTTTTTTTAATTATAGAAACAAATTTATAAAAAATCAAATAATATTTAAAAAAAAACATTAAACCAATTTCTTACACATATATATCATCATAATAAAACAAATCAAATAACATTTCTCTTTTAAGAAAATCTAAGCATTATTCCAATTTCTTAATATATTATCACATATGGATATAACATATTAAGATATCATCTAAAGAAGGGTTGGTGATGAAAGGGATTAAAAAAAAAAATGAAAGAAGATTCCAAAAGATGATAAACATGAAGTATTCAATTTAACATGAAGATTTGAATAGTTTATATTACTGGTTGATTTTACTTAAAAGAAGAAGAAGTAGTTATGGCAAAGATGTTTTAAAATATTATTAAATTTTTATTTTTTTTCCCTGAATTATATTAGTCTTTAGTCTTTTATAGTGATCTTTAAGATCAAGTTTTGTAGATTATTAACAAGGCTTATGGTTAAGTTTGTTCATCTAGGGTGGTACTTATTAGTTATATGTTTTATGATGGTAGTTATATGTTTTATGATGGTCACTTTTTTTACTGAGGAAGCTTATATATGTGTCCATAATCCGGACAAGATGCTATGTACTTTTTTATTTCAAGGAAATAACAAAAGTATGTTTAATGTAAATTTATCAGGAAATGACCATTTTTTAATTGCTCATAAAACAATAATTTCATCAATTCAAAATTGTAATTTCAACAAAAATTGCCTAATCAAATTGTAATAATGGTAAATAAATAAAATCTCAGGGTTGGCAGGCGCGGGGGGAGTAATTCTAGACTCTTAGGGGAACAAGAAGAAGGACTTCGCCTGGGGCATAGGAAAGAAAACCAACAACGCAACAGAATGGCTGTGGCTTGTTAAAGGATTGGAGATAGTAGTTGCTCTAGGAATCAAGAAACTCACCATCCTCGAAGATTCCTTAATCATAATTCGAGAAGCTAGGCGCATCATTGCAAAAAGAAAGGATCCGTCGTCCAAATGCATTATCTCCTTCAATGCATCAGCACTGAATTTCATGAGCTCAATTTCTTCCATATCCTGCGTGGGTTAAATGAGAAAGTAGACGTGATGGCCAATTTAGGAGTGGGGCTAGATTATGGTTTGCTTAGGCATGGAAATGATCACATCAAAGCCAATTGGATCCCATAGTCCATTAGCAGGTTTATGGATTCATACTCTCTTCAATCTCATAAGACATCTCATAATGACGGATGACAACAATTTAATAAGCACATTAATAGACAATTTTTGGGAAATCTCCCGTGGAGATTTGATGGACTCTCCAAGCCTCGATCAGTGCCATCACATGCCCGAAGTAATGGCTCCCTGTAGTTCTGCCAACTGGCTGACATGCGAATGTTTCAATCTCTTTAACCTCTGTCCTCCAGTTCATTCTAGAGCACTCTTCGCTTCGCTTGGACTGGGTTTGTGTCTTAAAGCATGAATTAACTCAGGCCTTTCATTGTTCTTCCTCTGTTCTGGCTCAGCAATGGCAAAACAAGGTTCTGGATGTGGGGGGGAGAATTTTTGTCTCGGCTCTGGGCGCCTTCATGGAAACGAAAGCTGACCCCATGGTTGGCATTGCATGAGGGAGCACGGTTGCAGTCATGTGCGTAGTAGGGGTGATCAGAAGAATGGCAATTGGGGCGTTTCTGAAGAGTAGGACCCGGGCCAAGAGTTCATTTCGTAGGCACGCAAGAGTGGGGAATGTGATCAGGAGCGAGGAGAATCGCACGCTTTCGAGTTTTGAAGTGGAGCTCTTGGATTGTATTCAAGACCTGGAATTGTAGGTGCGTCTAGCTAGGGGTGAGAACATGGAGTTTAGAAAAGTGACTTCTCAGATGTACAACTTTTCCTTCTCTGCACACAATGAGCTCAAGGCCCAGTACAACAGATTGGCAGGGAAAATCGAAGATATGAAGGAAACTCTGGAATTGGCTTACCCACGCAAGAAAAAGAAGCCCAATGTGAATGAAAGAGAGATGGAGGTTATTAGCAGAAAGATGGAAAAACTCAAGAATTACATGGAGACTGCTGGAAATTAAGTGGACCTCTGTAATGAACAGAACCCGTTGCAAATTCTGTGGGTGCAGCTATGAACGTTGGTCCTTAAATAGTGGTATTTTATTGACTTCTTGACTGTTTAGAACTAGTTATAGGCACTCTGTGGTTTACTGTGTAGGCTTTAGTTTTTTGATGGATCTCAGGATGGGCTTAATGTCCAGTTTTTGTAAAATCAAGACTGCTAGAAATGCTCTTCTTCCGCATATTATTACTAGGTCAGTTTATTAGAAGTTATAGTACGCTTGGAACTGGAAGGGAACATGTAAATCTATCTGCAGAATCATGGCGAAGTAGGCTTGATTGTTGTTTCTTGCACAACAAAGCAATTTGATGAGCCTCATTCAGATGTAATCCTCTTTTCTATATATTATCAATGATATTAACCGTTTCTAGTAAAAAAAAATGGTAAATAAAAAAATCTAAGTTAAGTTATCGCAATTTAATCTTTTTTTCAATGTAAATAAAAACAAAAATACTTGTTAAATTTTCATTTTTAAATAATTATAAATAATACACAATAAAGACTATTAATATGCTTACATAGTAATAATCTCTTTTTATAAACCATAATATATCCATTTTAAAAGAGGATCTACCAAGGGCGGAGAGGCATCAAATCTCTCTGCAAATCCCTTTTTGGAGTGTAAATAGAGTTTTAATTTGTCTAATTTGTGTAATTATATATATATATATATATATATAGTTGTAAAATGTTTTAAATATAATTTAAGGGGATATGTTTTTTTTATAAATATTTTATTATTTTTTAAAAAGTACATGTGTTATCTAAGGAGTTACATATCCCCCTACTTGGCTATACTTGACTATAGAATGAGCTCTATTATCCTATTACAAATCTTCTTATTAATATCCTTAATGGACAGTGATTTAACTCTTAAAATTTATATAGATATACATACCCTACTTCTTCTAGATTTGAATCAATGAAGTGATACCTTACGTCTGGCCCCTGCTAAGTCACAAGTTTTTGGTATATTTGGCTTGCGGGCTGTTAGATATACCCTTGGGAGGTTGCTGTTCCCATAGTTAAAAAAAAAACTCCTAAAAAACACATATTCTTAATATTCTTAATAGTTAGACCAACTTAAACCATTTTATAAAATATATTTTATAAAAATATAAAACATTTATTATTATTTTATGAAATGCATTTAAAAAAAATAAAACAATACATATTCTGTTCAATTTTCAACTCTACTCATTCAAAAGTACACACCCATCAATTTTCAGTTTCCATTTTTGCCAACAATTCTTAATGCTGGAATTCATGAGAAGATGGCCTTGGTTCAGAATCTTTCACGTAGAATAGCTTCAAATAAAAGTTGACAGCGGTATTCAGAATCATTCCCTGTATTTTGTTTTAATAAAGCGCCCAATAATGTGTGTGTATATATATATATCAGAAGCGAGGAAAGCGCATTTCCTTCCTGTGTGTTCAAGAATATAGACGTCTATAACAGATTATTGATAATGAAAAGAGACGTGTTCTGGTGGGTTTCTCTGTTCTACTGCGGTATTGAATTATTCAACACATATTTCAAGCCCTTGGAAATGACAATTAATCATATCTGGACCTTGAAAATGGAGTGGCTGCCCTGAGAAAAAAAATATTCCTTCCTTAAATGGCGATTGAAAATGGAGTGGCTGCCCAGAGAAAACGATTTCACTTTCCTTTAATGGCGTCTTTGTCGATACGGTGAAGTGCCTTCATGGGAAAGAAACCTAAACCTAAACCTAGTTTGACAATGCTTGCGCGTCAAATCAGATATTCATAAAATTAATGTCACGACTATGTTGGAAAATCTAGCGGTTGTGGAAGTTGTTATTCATACCTCATTTATTCGAATTATTGTCGCTGTGCATGGAAAATGACAGGTCAAGCCCTAGGGCTTAGCGCAGAGGCTCATCGACTTTTGAACTACAAGACGATTAGTTGGTGATGCGGCAAACACGCGCGCGTCTGCCAGAGATTGAATCTCAATTCATGGCCACCGCCATTCCACCCATACATCTCAACTGTACAATATCAAAAAATGGTCTAATTTATATATACATAGTGTATATACGAGGTACATATATATACAGTGGTATGTGGGAAGAAAAATTCGTATTGCTTCCTCCATGGCAATATTTCATAGTGGGTGTTTGTGTTTAACGGGGACAGGATCCCAATAATTCAGGTGCCGCTTTATTGGAGGCAAAGAGGCGATCGACACTGTGCAGATATTCGCCGGGAGCGCCGGCAGCCTTTTGTTGTTGAGTTCAGATGAACAGGTTGCCTGCCAGATCAACCATCACTGAATATCTCCCATTGATATTTGCACAGTGTTTCTCTGCAATGTGTCCATCTCCTGGCTTGCCTGCGATGCGCCGGGTTCCCCTCTTGTCATGTGTAATCAAATGACTGAACGAGCCTTTCTACTTTATCGGCCTGAAACTTTGGTTTCCAACCCGTAATAAACTTTATATTCCTCTGAAATTTACTCCCGTAACCATAAGATCTAGATAGAAATACTGAATTAAGATCAGAAGTGAGTGACTCGAACCCGCCGCAATCGAGGAAAAGGCAGACAAGTTACGTTCACAGTGTTAAAAACATCTATATTTTATCTCGGAACCCAACACAGGATCATGCCTCTATGTAAAACGATTGGCCAAAAGCTTGCATGCACGTGAAAAAAGCTGAACATATCCACACAGATTGCAGTTAGCGAGAAGCGGAAATTTGATCATATTACTCAACAATAACAACAAATTCCCCTATATTCTGATACCAATTAGTCACTTGTTATGATGTGTGCTTTTGGATTTTTCTTGATGATTACGTGATCAACATCATTGCATGCCAACGGTATAAACTTATTGTTCAGGCGTGGGATAACTGGCACTCAAATCGCCCTGCTTTTTCAGCTATTTGTTTCCTGGTTATAAAAACCAGGGAATTGTAGTTTCACCCAATTTAATGCGGAACTATGCCATGGAACTGTGCCTATAGAAGTTTTGGCCTATTTTAAGACAACCCAGATCATCGAAATTCCCAAAAAAAAACCAGAAAGGATGGAACTGTGGCTTGCCCAATAACTTTCCCTCGCACATGGCTGGAATAAGGGGGCGATTTAAGTGCCAGTTATCACATATTCATAGTTTAAAAAAGCTGTATTGGATTGTTTAAACTTATTGTTCATAGTTTAAAAAAGCTGTATTGGATTGTTTAAACTTATTGTTCATAGTTTAAAAAAGCTGTATTGGATTGTTTAAACTTATTGTTCATAATTTAAAAAAGCTGTATTGGATTATTTCCTAATATAAACAAAGTTCTTCTATGGGGAATTAGTTCTAAATTGAAGTAATGCATTTATTGAATCTAACAGCATATCATCCTATTTTTGAATATAAGAACACACCAAATCCTAATAGTGTAGGGCAGAGAGTATTAAAAAATATGGATATGAAATATTGAAGACTTTAAGAGTTCTAGGTTTTAATACAACTCAGCGATTTTAATAGTTCTAGGTTTTAATACCACTCAACTCCACACTAATTAGAGATTTTATAACCAATTGCAGGTTCCATAACTGATGAATGAATTATCTCAGCCATCAAAGTTTAAATTGTGTATTGAATTAGATTCAAATAGAATTGAGGTTGTTCTATGTTGGACTAATTAAAAATAGAATTAATATTGTTTTTTAAAAATAATTTCCTTTTTCTCTTTACCACAATTGATATGATTGCGTTAAAAGAAAAAAGAGGAGGGCAGCGGACCAGTACAGAGGAGGAGCATGCCTTAGTTCTCCTGCAAACCTCTTTTATCCTCATCATTATACTACTCAGTGTTGCGATGAAAGAGTTTTTTAAACAAATTGAATCCCTTTTTTCCATAAAACTGTTATAGACTGTGTATTAGAGGAGTCTGCTAGATTTTGTATTAGAGGAGCCTGATGCAGAACCATACACCAGTGTAATACAAAAAGCAAATAAGAAGGTGATAATCAGTTGTAAGAGAAATGCAACTGTTTATTCAAAATTTCAAATCTAATTCCATTCTTAGTTTTACAAACTGCAATAACAAAACTACCACTGGACAAATAAAAAAAATTAATGACATTTAAATTTGATAAGAAAAAAAACGTGTGAAGTTTGTCTTGCACTGATAAGTATCTTCCATAGGCAGATAACCAGAATTTAGCATTGACCAGTATTAACCAATTATCAAGACTTCAGCAATTTATCAAGGAGACTTCAGCAATATATCAAGACTTCACCAATTTATGCTAACCAGTATTAACCAGCATGTCAAGACTTTAGCAATTTATCAAGACTTTAGCATTAACCAGTATGTCTCCTTTACCAATTTATCAAGACTTCAGCAATTTATCAAGACTTTAGCATTAACCATTATTAACCAGCAAATTATCAAGACTTTACCTCCTTGGGATTTGCAGACCCAAAACTCTTTTAACCAGTGATTTCAGTGTAACCCACATTCAGTAGTTTGCACCCTCGCGTACCATTTTAAGTGTACACACGAGAGATGAGATAGGATGGAAGGAGACATACTGGTTAATGCAAAGTCTTGATAAATTGCTGAAGCATTTGATTCGTTGTTAGATGCTATCCTATCCATTGTTTCGTTGATACACGCTATCCATTCCATTAAGTAGTGGGACTTCAAAATATTTCATGGCATCTGTATTGAATTAATCCCTTCCATTAACTAGTGGGACTTCAAAGGATTTCATGGCAATGGTATTCCTTCCATTAACTAGTGGGACTTCAAAAGATTTCATGGCATATCTATTGAATCAGGAGAACTAGTGGGATTTCAAAGGATTACATGGCATGTCATTATATTAGATTAGTTTCGATTATAATCAAAGATAAATTCTGTGTTGAATTACTTTTAGATATAATCAGAGTTGTTATATGTAGAATTAGTTCTGAATATAATCTACTTTCAAATATAATCAGAGTTGTTCTAACTAGAATTAGTTCTGAATATATAATATTATTTGTGTAGCGAATTGGTTCCAAATATAATCAAAGATAGATTCTGTGTTTAATAACTTTCAAATACTTGATCTAAGTTTTTCTATTTAGAATTAGTTTTATTTGTCTAGGGGATTGGTTCCAAATATAATCAATTTTTTTAAAATGTTTAATTAGTTCTAAATATAATTAACGATATTTCTGTATAGAATTAGTTCGAATATTAGAAACGGTTGAAACCCTAATGGTGTAAAACTGAGTGGTATTAAATCGTACTGGCGCATTAAATCCTAACAGTGTAGAACTTAGTGGTATTAAAACTACTGGCGCATTACCAATGATTGAAGAAAGTCGCACTAACATCGAGGATTTTAATGGCTTTATCTCTGGACTACAAGCATTATGCCTGTTATCTGATGGATCAAAGTTTAAACTATGTATTCAAAAATTTTCTGTGGGGCATTAGTTGCAAATATAATTAATGCATGTTATTTCTGTATGGAATTAGTTTGAATCAAAATATGTTCATAAACTCCAGCTTTCCCAGGATATATAGATTTAAATTTACTAAGAATTGGAAGGGAGGATATTTACAGTGAAATTTACTGAGGAATTGATAGTCAACTCAGTAATTTGTATTTGAATTTTCGTTTGAATGTTCAGTTATATTCACAAACCAGTAACCACCCATGGATTAGGGTGTTATGAATTGCAATCTAATTTTTGTTGTGAACAGTAATGGTTCAGTGTAAGTTAACATAGTAACTAATTGTTGTAGTGGACACTAATGGTTCAGTGTAAGTTAAGATAACAGCAATGTAATGAACTTGGTTCAGTGTAAGTTAACATAGTAACTATTTTTTGTAGTGGACACTAATGGTTCAGTGTAAGTTAAGATAACAGCAATGTAATGAACATCTCATGAACAATAACCCAAAATTTACTGAAGAAGTGAGCAGTGAGAGTAAATTCAAGGATTAAATCTAATTTGTGTAGTGAACGCCAATGGTTCAGTGTAAGTTAACATAGCAGCAATGTAATAAACTATCTCATGAACAAGAACCCAAAATTTAGTGAAGAAGTGAGAGTCAATTCAGGGATTTTATTTGAAGTTTATTTCGAATGTTAGTTATATCGAGAAATCAGTAACCACCCATGGATTATGGTAATTAATGACCGAGATTCGAACTGTGAGAAATCAGTAACAACCCATGGATTGTGGTTATTAATGAACTGTGATATTCACCGCAAGGGGTTCAATTAATATCGTCCGGCACCACCACTATGACTTCCAAAATTAAAACGCCAGACGTCATCGATTTGGCATCAAGTGACAGAAACAGATTTGAGAATCATGGCAGCAAGAGGATCTCAGAGAAGAATTTTAGTAGAATAATATGAAATGCTACATATTACAAATAGTTAATTTCTCCATCGCCGAAAATACATACAAGGGAGATTGGGTTTGCACATGCGTATAAATACCTACTCCCAGAGAAACCCGAGGAATACTGTGAAAGCTATCTGTATTCAAGTACTGCAGCATAAGGTCACAAAAAAGGCTACAAAAGTTTCCCCATTTAGTAATTTCTACATATAAAGTCTGTAGTATCCGACGTTGTACAGAGTTATATTAGTCCAAATCTGTACAGAGCCGCACATGAAAATTGCAGTACAGTACGTAGTGGTAGTAGGCCTGGATTTGGATTGATTTGGCAGGATTGAGAAATTCTAAGCTTTGCTTTCTCCGATATTATCAGGACTTTTTCCTGGGTCTGCCATATCTGGCGATTCAACCAGGTCCAAAATATCTTCGATCGTCATATCCCCGCTGTCAAGGCTGGGGAACCTCTCCAAATTTGGAACATCATCGTTCTCTGGACCCTTTGTCGGGGAAAATTGATTTATCATGTCTCTCAGAAAGGGATCCCCTTCGGAGCATGATTGTGTGGCATCGGACACCGAAGACGAGGACGCGTCAGCCATGGAATCTGCAAAAGTTACTCCAACCGCCTGACTCGTGGGCACCCCATAACTTTTCCCAATCTTCAAAACCCTTGCAGCAGCTGCAGCATCTTCTCCATCTGGTATTAAGCAAGACCCGCTGGCACTCTTTGTTGTAGTCGGAGTTGCAGCAGCAGATGCAGATGTTGCTGCGTCTGACCGTGGCACCTTTACACCACGGATCATCTGCACCAACAACAACAGGATTGATTCATTTTCTAATTTTAGAGCCTGCATCCACCTGAATAACATTTGTCCTAGTCCTTGATTATCACGGAAATAATGGAACGGTGCAAGACTAGTTTTACACCACTAGCAATGCAAATAACAACAAAAACTAAAACTGAAGCCTATACTTACATATTTTCCAGTTTTGGTGTCAGAATATATCACAATGAAGTCACCCTCTTGCAGGCCATTCGATCTCACGAAGTCACCTGTTTTCAAAGCAAAACCATTCATTTCCATACAGACTAAAAATCTCATAAACCGTGGATTGCAGAACTTAGTTAAAAAAAATAAAATCCTATTCACAATAGTAAGATTTATACCTGTATTTTCAAGCAGATACATCCTGCTCTTATTATTCGGCCAAAACCTGAGATTCATCAACACAGTATAAGCCTACGAAGAAACATATACTAATGTTTAATATAATATGAAAAAAGGACCAACAAGTTCAATCGAATAGAGAACAATAACATCATTAGAATGGCGGATACTTAATAACAATATGAGAATGGGGAAGACTGATCATAACAATTATAGCAATATGAGAATGGGAAATACTGATAATAACAATAGCAGTACGATAATGGCGAATAATTTTTATTACCTGTAACGCAAATTCCACACTCGAGACGTTACAATGTCCTCCATTGCAATTGATATCCCATCTCTTGCCTCTAGCTCAGGAAGATGAATCTCAGCTTCTTTCTGGGCACACACATTACATCCATGCAAATATAGAACTATGAGCATCCAAAAAACCAGCCAGAATTCGTAAAGCATATTTATACCAACTTGATATAAAACAGATCCGGCTGAAAGAATATAAACATGGTATTCAGAGTTTTCAGCAAAGCATGTAAGCATATAAATGAACGAACCTAACCTTGGGCAGCACAATCCTTCCTAGATTGCCGACGTCGCTCTGCTTGAGAACTTTTTGCAGCAAAAACTTCAAATGTTTTTCTGGTTTCCAGCCCTGAATGCAGATTAAAGAAGCCATGAAAACACATGGGGTGAGGGACTGATTATAGCAACTTCATGCCACGAAACTCTAGAATTTTATTCTAAGATGGTTTTTTTTTTTCACCTGACGTCGATCAGTTTGCATGAATGTTTGCCGTTGATATTGCATGAGGGTGAGATTCACAGGGTCGGCCGGTTGGGGTGGCATTGCTGTTGATGAAGACCACTGGCGGTTCTGATGGTGATGATGGTGAGCCATGGATCGTCGCTGGCGTGCCATTCTATTCTTTCTGGCTTCCTTGGTTGAGGCGGCAGGATTTGGGGAGCGGTAGTTCATGTAATCTAAATGGGATTGGGAAGCTGCAAAGCGGTATTTATGATCTTGAGATGCTTGCAATGTAGCATTACAGTAGGCCTGTTGATGGTTTTGTGATCCCTGGTGCAGCATGGCGGCCATCTGCGCCGGCCATGGGTTGCCATCAAAGACAGCAGATTGCTGCAACATTGTTTGACCACTGTTTCCATTAACCAAGTTGGACACATCCCTGAAGGACCCAGCTGCACCATCATCTATAGGTATTCGTCTATATTTTGCAGCGTGAATTGCATCAGCGGAACCGGGGAGGCCCTGCATTGCTCCAAACATGGACGGGTCGCCCGAATTCAGATAAACAGGCACAGTACAACTCTGAGGAATATCGTTATACAACCCATTCTGACGATTATCTTGTTGCTGCACCATTCCTCCACCATTCCATGGATTAAAATGGTCCATCCCTGGGAAATTATATGAAGCAGGCGTAGCAGTGCACATGCCCGCCTCGTTCAAAACCATCTGCTGAGAAGAATACAGCTTCCTCTTACGCTGCAAATGATGATTCTGCACCCATGCCAGTATCAGTTTCAGGAGATGCAGCATCCCTTTCTTCCCCCCACCTAAATGTTTAGCAGCGGCTTCAATAGTCGATCTCTTCAGCTTAATGCTTCTGAGGTCTTCTGGAGAAATGGAGTCACGGTTAGATTTGAGCCATTCGAAGAAAACCATTGGGAGTTCTTCTGATAAGGAGTCATCTGCACGTTCTTCAAAAGATCCAGAGCCTAGACTAGACTGCAGCCCTTCTAAAACAGATGAATCCGGAACATTAAAGAGGGGATCCCAAACATCAGATCCATCCAGCAAATCAAAGTTCTGTAGCTCCTCCAAAACATCAATTTTCTCGGAATGATCAGGATCCGAATACAGGCACTCGGCATTAGTATTACCGGCATTGTGGTGTTCATTGGCCTGTAGGGTTGGGACCAGGGAGCTCTGATTATACGAACAAGAGGTGGCAGAATCAGTGCCACATAATGTAACATCTTGCTCTCCACCAGACGGAGTGCCTGGGGCTGCACAGGTCGAGGAATACCTTTCTACACCTTCGGCCTCCTGCTTGATATTTCTGGGTATCCAAGAAGACGAAGACGGAGAAGAAGCAGAGGCGGAAGAGGAAGAAGTAGTAGCAGAACCCAACGAGGATGTGGCTGGCGCTGGAGGACCCAAATCCTGGAGCTCTTCAAACACAGGAAGATTAACACAGTCAAAAATCCTCGCAGCATCCAACAGATCATCAGTTTCTGTGCATTCATAGTCCGTCCATTCTGGGCTGCTGGGAGGAATCAATTCCTCCGCCTTGGCTAGAGAGTTATCTACAAACTCAGCTACATCGTCATCGCATGATTCAGTGGCCATTTCCGGTTTTTCTTCATCTTCTACTACTCTGCTGCTCTGCTCTTTCATCTCTATCATTCCTTTCAAATCCTCAGCTTCAACGATTGCATCTTTCATGACAATTTCATTTGCTTCGGCGATCTGTGTAGGAACAGTGCTCGTGTCCATGTTCCTCCTCCTCTTCTTGCTGCAAAGGAAGTTAGTGATCAGGTCACAATCACAATGCACATTAAAACCTAACAAAACAAACTTTCTAAAAACCCAATTCAACTACCTTAATATCCACTATTCCACTTACCTCAGTCTCAACGGATATATATATAAATACAATTCTCCGAAAACCCCAATCTCAAAAAACTCAGCTTAGCCCATTTTCTGAATATTTGCTTTCCATAGGCCTGCAACCCTAAATTCATAAAAACCAAGAAATTGCTTCTCTGATTTGAGGAAATTTCTTCTCAGCTCAGCTCATCTCATCTCATCTCATCTATTCTTTCATAATCCAGATGCCCAACTGACCGGATTTACAAGCATATTTATATAGGATAGAAACAAGCAAACAAAAGGCTTGATATCCAGATCTGGGCAATGATATGAAGGCAATCAAATGATGGGTAGGGAGGCAAGCAGGTCGTTTTTATAAACCAAGCAAGGTCTACAGACTCTATTAGCAAGCCATGCAGACATGACACCTCGGGGAACGGGGGAAGGAGGGGTAAGGAAGAGACCAGAAGGGGTCAAAACTGCGGTTCTTCTGAAAGCCTAAAAGTCTTTTCTGGCTGTAAAATTGTAATGGACAAATCGCCAGCCTTTTGACTGTAAAAATCCCTGAAGACTCTCCGCCATGGATCTTTTATTGTTTAATGACGGTGATCCACTATACATGGATAAATATATACACATCTAAGTAGGAAAAGGGATCAAAGGCACATGATGGGCATGGAAAAGCAATGTAACAGTCGTCAGCTCCACCTGAATACGAAGACGCCCGCCCGTATTTCAATGGACGACAATAGATAAACAAGCCCTAATAGACGAAAAATAAACAAATCAAACCAAAAGGAGGTTGTGGGCTGGGGCTGCTATGGCTGTTGTGACGGTAGTCATAATTGGGACTATAAACTCGGAATGCCCATTTCACTTCATATCGGTTGAAGGCTGCCCTAAATCCCTCCAAATAAGGCACCCTACTCCCACTTGGAGGCCTCTAATTGCAGCTAAATCTGTAATTTTTTCACGTTTTTGATTAATTATCGGCGAGCACTAAATGCCCCGCAGCCCCATCGCTCCTAGCTCAACACCTGCGCACAGCAAAAGGCCCCTGTCTTTTCCTCTAAACTAAGCGCGAGTGGGATTGGAGATAAATTAGGCAGAAGTAAAGCAAACAGGCAAGGGCGCAGCCATTGTTTTGTTGTTGAATATTTCGAGCAGTCTACGAAGATCGAGATGAGATGCGCGCGCCACCTGAGTGCGTATGAACTGCCATGCGTAATGCAATGAATGGTCGAGGTAACGGCACCTTCAACCATCTACTTAAATGACTTTTCCCTTCTTTTTCTCTTTCTGAGTAAAGAAATGTGATCGCCTTGTCTTGATTTGTCGTTGAAACGGCGGGGCCTGCACACCCCCGCTCCCTCCGTCCTCCACTACGTGTCCGTCTCACCATCTCTCCCATTGCTCTCTCCCACATGAACATATCAATATTAACAAGAAGAAACATCATCATCGTCGTCTGCATCTCTATCCTCGTCCTCATCGTCCTCCCAATCCCTATCTAAAACCCAAACCCCATATGGCACCTAACCCCTAGGTTTATCTTCCCCCACATCAGCTCTTGAAACCCAAACCGCATATGGCATCTAACCCCTAGGTTTAACTTCAGCCCCACATCAACTCTTCAACTTTTCTGTGTGCTATTGCTCTCTTGATGACACCTAATGTTTCTAAGAGTTGCCTCCATTGTGCTCTCTTGGTGACACCTACTCTTTCTAAGAGTTGCCTCAATTGACAAGTAAGGGACTTTTTCCATTGGTTTGCTTTACTTGCAGGAGATAAAAGAATGTGGTGAGAATCAAATTAGGAGTAGTTGATGTAAGAGCAAGGTAATATAGAGTTTCATCACATTTGTAGCGATTAGTTGTTATAGTTTAGGGATAAATTGGTGGGAGTTTTTTCTAAGTAATTGACGTTTTTATGAGCCTTTATATAGCAATGTATAGCCACTTGATCCAGAAAAATGTGGTGAGAATCAAATTTGGAGTAGTTGATGTAAGAGCAAAGTAATATAGAGTTTCATCACATTTGTAGCTGTTAGCTGTTGTAGTTTAGGGATAAATTGGTAGGAGTTTTTTCTACGTAATTGAGGTTTTTATGAGCCTTTATATAGCAATATATAACCACTTGATCCAGAAGAATGTGGTGAGAATAAAATTTGGAGTAGTTGGTGTAAGAGCAAAGTAATATAGAGTTTCATCACATTTGTAGCTGTTAGCTATTGTAGTTTAGCTATTGTAGTTCAGGGATAAATTGGTGGGAGTTTTTTCTACGTAATTGAGGTTTTTATGAGCCTTTATATAGCAATGTATAGCCACTTGATCCAGACTCTCTACTCACAACTTATAACACTCAACCACTTGAGCTAGCCCACTCCACTATTTAATTATATATATTGTATGTTATATGTGTGTATATATTATATATGTATATTTAATTAAATGTGTGTATATATTATATATGTATATTTGATTAAATGTGTATTTATTTATATAGTAAAACTATAGATATAGTATTGATTAAATATATAATGTTTTTGCAAACATATATAGCATTATAATGGTCAAATTAGACAACTTCTCTTGTGACACCAAATTGTCACAAGGATTAGACAACTTCTCTTGTGACACCAAATTGTCACAAGGCCAATCAACATGATGACTAGTTCGACTAAAATTTGTTTAGAGATCTTTATCACATAAACATTCAAATTTAAATATTAATTATGAAAATAATAATATAATAGAAAAATATAAACTTGACAAAATAATATAGCATACGATTTTAACATAAACATCCTAATTTTTATCCAAGCTGGTACTTGATGGGGAAGTAGGCATTCTATATTGGGAAGAGTGGGGGGAAGGCATCCTCTCACACAAGGGTTCTATGTGGTTTTTTGATAATATTTCTTAAACATTTTGGTTCTGGTTGCGGCTGTATATTGATTTTGGATATGGCTGTGGTCCTTTTTGATCAGTTTTTTGTGACTGTATTGATACATAAGATACTTTTGAAGGATGTCTGAGCATTGCTCTAGTAATGTACTCAGAATTATATGTACTTTTTGATTTCATTTAGAAATAACAAAATTACTAGCTTTTGTTCCACTTGAAAAAAACATAAACATCCAAATTTATGTGTTATTGTTAGAAAATATGAACGCAACAAAATGATAAAACATAACATACACTTTTAACATAGGTAAAGACGTGTGCAATAAGTAAAGATAAACTTTGCAAATAGCATTCACAAAAGTATCCAAAAGCATGATAACAAGCACACAATATAAGCACATAAGAAATACAATCATATTAATGAAACTTAACTTAAAAATTGAGAGTCTAATCTAAAGAAGAAGAGCTTAGAGCTCGTGAAGAGTAAATTGTGCACCATTTGTGTGTAAAGGAGATAGGAGGGAATGATAAATCATCCTCATTTAAAGGATAGTGTCCATGTGTCCAATGTTGTCCAATGTGTATGTTGTGTAACTTAAATTAGAAGAGGTTCCAATTTTGTTGGTAAGGAAGGAGATGGTTTATGACTTCCTTTCATATTATGAATTCAAGGTGGTAATTTGTCGATTTAATGGATTTTGGATTTTGGTTTCAATAGTAGTAGCTTCAATTAAATTGAACCAAGAATTGAGAGGTATATCTTGTTTCCAAGGATTTTTTTTATTGTACAATTTCATACTCTTTTTTATTACTACCATTTTTTTGAAAGGAGTCCTTGGTTCTAGGTAGGATTTTTTGTTATCCCATCCAATATGTGGTAAACCAAAATACTTGTATGACTATGTTTTTCTCATTCCTCACTCCATTTTTGGGATTTATGAGTTTTTGAAGACATTAGGAATACTTTGGGTCAATATTTGAAAACAAATATGAATCGAACAAAACTTGGCATTTTACATATACGTGTATCCAACCAAAAAAATCCTAAAACAAAAGCCAAAGAGTGGCCTCAATCATTTAAGGTACTAGAGGTGGATAATGAAGAGAATGAAGAGGGGCTTATTATTCAAAATCATCATAATATAGATTTAGAGAAGGATATCAATGACTATCCTCCAATTTAGGTTGAGGAAAAAATGATATCTATGGTGAATAGAGAAGAAGATAAGAAATCCATGATGGTGGTAATTGCTACTAAAGCCCCATATGGAGGAATCACAAGAATTCATGAATTTGACAACTTCCTCAACTTTTGACCATTGAGTTTTGATTTACTCTCTCTGTCATTGTGCACTCTTTTCAAGGTGGCATAGGTTTACAAAAAAACTATTTTACAAAGGGTCAACAACAACAAATGGCCATAATATATAATATTAATATTTATTTTTGGATGTAGGGAAGCTATTGATTGTAAGATTACAACTCAACCAATTTTATATTACTCAGATTTATGAAAAGGTGGGTATGTTCCATATTTTGATTAAAAATAAATAATTATAGAGGTGGGAGGTGAGAGGATGATCTATGATTCCGATGGAAATCAAGAAGTTTACTATGAGTGGGGTTTAGGGAACGCAACCAATAATCAAGCATAAGCAACAACCCTGTATCAAGGTCTCGTGCAAGCTCGCTCTCTGAACATTCGCTCCCTAACTGCAATAGGAGACTCCTCCATAATAATCAAAATGGCTTGCAGCTCTGCAATAGGAGACTCCTCCGTAATAATCAAAATGGCTTGCAGCTCTGCAATAGGAGACTCCTCCATAATAATCAAGATGGCTTGCAGCTCTTCCCTCCTAAGAATGTCGCTATGGCTTATTGGATATCAAGGATAACCAGAGAGGATAACCAGAGAGGGATACCAATTTACAAACATTCATTTCTACGAGTTCGTTAGGCAACACAATCAAAATGTAGATGAAAGGGAAACACATGCAACAAAGGTCATGAATGGCATGCTAAAAAAATGGGGTCCTATTAACTTGCCACATCCCCTAAGGCAAGAAACGTTCTAGACATTAATGAGCAAAGTGGAAGGGCTATCAAATACATGGCAAGGTACCATCAAGGCAGATTGTGGGTGGTGCAATCTCATCGTACATGCTCCACATATCTACACTTCTCGAAATATCAAACGGGCTTCATAACTCACTACAGACAATATTGGTTAGCCGCTCTCTTTGGATGGAACATGTAGAGTGGGAGGATTGTTGCAGCTACAAGGAGAGTAGTGTCAATCTCTGGTGCATCTTAATGGTGCTCCACATATAACTTAAGAGATAACAATGGTCTTTTCTAGGTCAATTTGGCAAAACTTGCTTTGTTATCGCAGAACTCCTGTGTCTGCTGCCCTCGGCCCCCTTGGACTCTTGGCTCTTTTGGGAATTCTTCAGTGAAATGGGAGGAGCGTGGCAGACAACGACGGTCTTGGACGAGACCAGAAGAGATTGCAACCGTCGCAGATTTTGGGGAGGGCCTGAGATAAGCTTGTCACTGGCTTAACCACGATGGATTGTCCTATCTGCAAGTCAAATATCCATAAAGAAATTTCGGACAGGAAGAAAACCCTCAGGCGACACGAAGACATGCTAAACAACAACGGTTCTGCCATTTTCATGGCCACATCTAAACTGCAAAATATGGAAAATCAGAGCAACGCCCAGAGGGAATCAGATGAAGAATTTAATGACCTCATATTGTTCAACAGCTGCAAAGGCTGGATGAAGAGACTGGACAGCATCAGAACCTCCTTAGCAACTTGAGCAACGCAGCAGTCTCCATCGAGTTGGCCGCTGGCCCAGTCCTTCAACATGAGGAAGCTCAGGAAAATATGGAAATCAACATTCCAATCAGCTTCAAGTGAAAGCTAACAAGTAACAAGCTCTATGTAAAAAAATTCTTGTTTTGTACAACAATTTTGCTATCAAGAGACTTATGTTGGATATATACAGTTTCTTTGATTGAAGGATGACTCTAATAAACACATTAAAATTGATGAATATGAGAAACAACAACTTTTTGATAATACAAAGATAACTGTTGTTGTTAAAAAAAAATTATTTAATTAAAAATAAATAAATACTAGCACAACCACGAGAAAAGTGGTCAGTAAACACTCATAGGGGTAGTCAACTACTTAATTTTGTGAAGATAGCTCATTCTTAAACAAAAGCTAAAATTAAACTAATTAATATAAACATAAAACAAATAATATTTAATAAAAAAAATTAAACTAATTAATATAAACATTAAACTAATTAATATAAACATAAAAAATATTATTTAATAAACATACCTTTTTTCTTAACTACCACCTAACTTAGCTTATTTAAATCTGAATCAAGATGCATTTGAGCATAACAAGATACCACGACCATGAAATGAATCCCCATTGTACACTTGTTACACTCACGTTAATCTTGTTAATCCATTCAAAAAAACCCAAAATACCACATAAAATCTAAACACTACCAATGTAAACATTAATGTTTTAGTTAAAAACAAAATAAAAACCAAATTCTTTCACCTAACTTGAAAATGTTAAACACTTTGACTACAATGCAACTACTGCATCTTAAGTTGGTAACATGATTCGTTACTTAAATTATGACTTCTTAGTTTCCTCTTGAGTCTTCAATTGTTTTGTTACTTTTCACCTTTCTTTAATGTCATGGATTTAATTAATTAAATAATGTTATAATATATGATTTTTTTTCAGCATAAAAAATAGGTACTATTGCTATTCATAATCGAATCAAATAGTACAAAGATTTACCTCCACCAGTTTGCTAGGATATCAAAAATATCATTACAAAAAAGAGACTATGAGAAACATTCATATCTCAGAAATCACCCTGGAAACAGTGTCCAAAAACAGATCCAAGAAAAAACTACATAAACATATTAATATAAATATAAACAACTTTATCTATCAACTGAGACTCCAACCATTCCTCCCATTTCATGAAACCTTCTGAACCTTGGAGAGCCTGTTTTGAAAGAGTATCAGCAAAAGAATGCCTCTCCATAGTGGCCTGTTGGTGTGAAGAGCCCATTGCGGCCTGTTGTGGGAGCCAGCTATTGCTGTGATTTTTCTTTGGGCTGGGAAAGCCGTGAGGAATGTGTGAAGAGCCCATAGTGGTGTGAAGAGGCTGAGTGGCCTGTTGTGCGAGTCGCTGTTGAAATTATCCAAGCCCATTGTGGCCTGTGGCATGAAGAGCCCTCGTGGCCACCGTTGTGAGAACTCAGATCCTCGCTGAAGGAAGAGTAACCCGCACTGATAGAAGAGGACATCGCTCATCCTGGAAGGAGCCATTGAGAGAGAGAGGCCTCGAGGTGTTGAAGTCATGAAAGAGACCCTAAGACAGCCACGTAGAGAGCCGATTCGCCGTGGTATGAAGCTGCCTGTGTGTGCTTCTTGATCAGCACATGTTGCTACAGCTTGCAAAAGAAAAAGGGTGTGACGTAAACTCAGACAACCGGTGGATGAATTGTTTTTGGTGAAAACCATTTGTTTTTCCCATGAACTCAGACTACCGCGGGTCCATACACTGCTAGGGCGCGGTACCACTGAACTACCGCGGGTCCATATACTGCAGGGGCGCAGTACTCCGTGGGCGCGGTAACACCACAGTACCGCGAGTTGACATGCTAATAGGGCGCGGTACTTCACTCGTGGCCTTATGCGTTTTTCTTCAAT
Organism: Larix kaempferi; assembly: GCA_027924585.1. Lineage (NCBI taxonomy): Eukaryota > Viridiplantae > Streptophyta > Pinopsida > Pinales > Pinaceae > Larix > Larix kaempferi. Next base: position 10,600,821 of record BSBM01000560.1, read on the forward strand.
CGAAACTGCCGCATACTTGCTGGCCAGTTGAGAGTGGTACTGCATTCTGTGGCTGCTGTAAAGGTAATTGAATTTTTTTTATTTGATTAGTCTTGCATTCTCTCCCTAAGACTAGGTGCAATGGCTGCCGCCGCTCAACAACAGTTGGCTGATACATACATCAATGAGGCCTCGAAATTGAATGGAGAGAACTATGTCAACTGGAAATTCAAGTTGCATACTGTTCTTGAATTATTCGGTGGCTGGACGATTGTGAATGGCACTGAGTTGAAGCCTGCAGATCCAACGCTCCTTCCCGATTGGAATAAGAGGGAAGCCAAAGCCAAGGTAACTCTGCGAATGTCTGTGCAAGATAAGATCATCCCTCACATCAGAAACTATGACACGTCTAAAAAGACATGGGATATGCTCAAAAGTCTATATGAAATCATTGATGCAAATCGGATCTTGTTTCTGAAGACCAAACTGTTGTCAATCAAGATGGAAGCAAACGAAGGGGTAAGTAAATTTATTTCTCGCATTAAAGATTTGAGTGATAAATTGGCCGCCATAGGTGAAGCAGTAAATAGTACTGATCAAGTAACTATCACCGTGAAAGGTTTACATCCAGATTTCAAAGTGTTTATCTCAGCACTTGCAACAAGAGAAAAACCCCCAAATTTTGTGGAACTCACAGGTATTCTTCTTCAAGAAGAAGAAAGGATGAAGAACTTTGAACTCGATGCTCAGGGTTCAGATCTTGCACTAATGGCAAGAGGTCGATATATGCACAGAAGCAAACCATGGGGCATACCATGGAATGGAGACAGAGGCAGCTCATGGAACGGAGATAGAGGCAAACCCTGGAATGGAGATAGAGGCAACTTATGGAATTGAGATAGAGGCAAATCATGGAATGGAGACAGAGGCAAATTTTACTCAAAACAGAAAGGTATGGCTCAGAATGATCATTTTAGAAATAATGTAGATGGTCATTTCAATAGAAATCATTAATACCATGGAAGTCACAATGCAAATCACAATGGGAATCTTGCAAACACAGACACTCAAGAAATTGATGAATTTAGAAATATGAGATTATTTATTTATGAGGATGCTCTGTCTACTGATACAGATGATAAGAATGCATGGTTCATAGACTCAGGTGCATCTGCACATATGTCTTGTAGGAGAGAATGGTTCGATGAATACAATGAAAAGCTTAATGACACTCACATCTATTTAAGTGATAATAGGTCACTCAAGGTTCAAGGTTATGGAATAGTAAAGGTGAAACTATCTAATGGTGAATTGAAACACATACATAATGCTATGTATGTGCCTGGTATTAAAAAGAACCTTATCTATGTTTCAACCATAACCGATTATGACCTAAAGGTAGAATTTGGCAAGTACCAGTGTCATGTCAAAGACATCCGAGACCACTACAAGACTGTTGCTACAGGTTCACGATGTGGAGGACTATATAATCTGGATGTGTGCAAAGACAGTCATCTAGCACTAGCATCCACCATCATCACCATAGAGGAACTCTAGCATCAAAGGTATGGCCACATTAATCATCATGATCTTATACTACTTCAGAATAAATCTATGGTTGAGGGACTGCCTGTAATGAAGAATGTAGTGCTTGTGCACTTGGCAAACAACACCGAGATGCATTCCCAATACAACAAGAAAAGAGACAAACTGATCTGCTTGAATTAATCCATACAGATGTATGCAGACCTATGCAAACTACATCGTTAAGAGGTGCATCATATTTTCTAACATTCATTGATGACAGATCTAGATACACATGGGTCTATTTTATAAGGAAGAAAGGAGATGTCTTCGAATATTTCAAGGAGTTCAGAATGATGATCGAAAAGCAGACAGGAAAATGTATTAAAATTCTCAGATCTGATAGTGGAGGTGAATACATATCTGGAGCTTTCAAGCAATACTGTAGGGAAAATGAAATCCAGCAACAGTTTACAATGTCACACACCCCTCAGCAAAATGGGGTAGCTGAGCGAAAGAACAGGACATTAGTTGAATGTGCTCGCAGTATGCTCCAAGGTAAGCAAATTTCGAACGGTTTTTGGGCTGAAGCTGTCAATACAGCTGTATATTTGAAAAATAGAAGTCCAACCAAGAAATTAGACCCGCAAACACCATTTGAGGTTCTTTATGGATATAAACCTGAAATTAAGCATCTACGAATTTTTGGTTGTAAAGCGTTTGCACATATACCAAAAGGTGATAGAAGGAAACTAGATGCTAAATCGCTTGAATGTGTCTTTGTTGGATATTGGCATGATCGCAAAGCTTATAAGTTGTTTCATCCTAGCACTCATAAATTATTTGCTAGCAGAGATGCAGTGTTCCATGAACATATAGATATAACTAACAAATCAGAACAATGGCATAGTCTGACTAACAATGATGATCATGTCAAGTTAACCTCAATAGTTCAAGAACAGGAAGTGGAGGAGCCACAAGAAGAGCATAATAACAGAAGCAACAGTGAAAGCAGTAGAAACAATGGTGAAAGTAACAGAAGCAGCATAAGCATGAGTACTTCAACAAGTTCAGAAGAAGATACAGCAGAAAGCAGCAGAATTATGGATGGCACCTACTCAGGTAATCTAATGCTAATAAGGTCAACCAGACAGACTCGTCTCCCTCCAAGGTACAATGACTATGCTCTAATGTCTAATTTAATGAATATCAGTGAACCAATGAATTACAAGCAAGCCAAAAATTCAGCAGAGTGGGTTGAAGCAATGAATGAAGAATATAACTCAATTATGAAAAATCAAACTTGGGAATTAACTGAGTTACCGAAGGATAAGATACCCATATGCTGTAAATGGTTGTTTAAATATAAGCTTAAATCAGATGGAAGCATAGAAAGATTTAAAGCAAGACTAGTAGCAAAAGGTTATACTCAATAGGAGGGAATTGACTTTGAGGAAACTTTTGCACCAGTAGCAAAATTAAACACCATAAGAATTTTGGTTGCATTAGCTACAGTTCATAATTGGAATATCCATCAATTAGATGTAAAATCTGCCTTCTTAAATGGTGAACTTAAAGAAGAGGCATATTTAGTCTAGCTTGAAGTCTTTGTGCAGAAAGGACAAGAGCATCTTGTATGTAAGTTAAAGAAAGCTATCTATGGATTGAAACAGGCCCCTAGGTCATGGTATATAAAGATTGATACCTTCTTTAATCAGAAAGGTTTTGTGAAAAGTCAAAGTGTTCCTAATCTTTATGTGCAGAAAGATAAGGAAGAAAGTGTTTGCCTAATATCTTTATATGTCGATGATCTCATTATTACAGGAAATGCATGTAAGTTGATTGCAGAAATAAAAAATCATTTGTCACAGGAATTTGAAATGAAAGACCTTGGTGAACTTCATTATTGTTTGGGACTTGAAGTTTGGAAAGAATCTGGTAAAACTATGATCACTCAAAGTAAGTATGTGAAGGAAATATTGAACAGATTCAATATGAGTGATTGCAAAGTATCAGTAATTCCTTTAGAACAGAATGTAAAGCTATGCAGTCAAGATGGAACAAAAGATGCAGAAAGTACTTTGTATCGACAATTGGTGGGAAGTCTGAATTATCTCACTACTACAAGGCCAAATATATCATATGCAATCAGTATTCTTAGTCAATTCATGGCTAAGCCAAATGAAAGCCATTGGAAGGCTGCAAAGAAGGTCCTTAAATATCTGAAAGGGACAATGAACTTTGGTCTTTTATATACTGATAAGTTTGATGTGCAATTGGCAGGATTTTCTGACTCTAATTGGGTAGGAAACGTTGATGATAGAAGATATACTACAGGATATGCATTCAACATATGATCTGGGGTCGTATCATGGAGCAGCAAGAAACAACCAACTGTTTCTCTATCATCCACAGAAGCTGAATATAAAGCTATGTCCAGTGCTACATGTGAAGCTGTCTGGTTGAGGAGGATTCTTGAAGATGTTGGAGAAAAGCAAAGAGAACCCACAAAAGTACATTGTGACAATCAAAGTGCAGTCAAGCTGGCACACAACCAAGTTTATCATGCAAGGACAAAACACATTGAGCTGCAACATCACTTTGTTAGAGAAAAGATTGAAGCTAAGGAAATCAAACTTCTGTATTGTAACACAAGTGATAATGTCGCTGATATATTTACAAAACCTATTGGCAGGATTCATTTTGAGATTCTTAGGCAGAAATTAGGTGTCGTAGAAAACCCATTTCTACATTAAGGGGTATGTTGGAATAATGTAGAAATGGTAGGCAGGTTGATTGGGATTGGGTTGATGTGTACTTTCTATATTCAGTATCTAGAGGTTTGAGATCCACACTTTATGGATCTATGGTTTGGTTTGTTGTGACTATCTACACCTATATATTGTAATCTCATTTCAATAGTTAATTGAATTGGTTTGACCATTCCCTTGTGTATGAGAGTGATCCTTTGTGCTCTGCTCCTCTTTTCCGTCCATTGTGGCATGTGGCGTGAAGATCCCTCGTGGACGTTGTTGTGAGAACTCAGATCCTCGCTAAAGGAAGAGTAACCCGCACTGACAGAAAAGGACATCGCTCAGCCTGGAAGGAAACATTGAGAGAGAGAGGCCTCGAGGTGTTGAAGTCATGAAAGAGACCCTAAGACAGCCGCGTAGAGAGCTGATTCGTTGTGGTATGAAGCTGCCTGTGTGTGCTTCTTGATCAACACATGCTGCTACAGCCTGCAAAAGAAAAAGGGTGTGCCGTAAACTTAGACAACCGATGGATGAATTTTTTTTGGTGAAAACCATTTGTTTTTCCCGTGAACTCAGACTACCGCGGGTCCATATACTGCTAGGGCGTGGTACCCCTGAACTACCGCGGGTCCATACACTGCAGGGGAGTAGTACTCCGTGGGCGCGGTAACACCACAGTACCGCGAGTTGACATGTTGATAGGGCGCGGTACTTCACTCGTGGCCTTACACGTTTTTCTTCAATCGAAACTGCCGGGTGCTTGTTGGCCAGTTGAGAGAGGTACTGCATTCTGTGGCTACTGTAAAGGTACTTGAATTTTTTTTATTTGATTAGTCTTGCATTCTCTCCCTAAGACTAGGTGCAATGGCTTCCGCCGCTCAACAACAATTGGATGATACATACATCAATGAGGCCTCTAAATTGAATGGAGAGAACTATGTCAACTGGAAATTCAAGATGCAGACTGTTCTTGAATTATTCGGTGGCTGGACGATTGTGAAAGGCACTGAGTTGAAGCTTGCAGATCCAACGCTCCTTCCCGATTGGAACAAGAGGGAAGCCAAAGCCAAGGTAACTCTGCGAATGTCTGTGCAAGATAATATCATCCCTCACATCAGAAACTGTGACACGTCTAAAAATACATGGGATATGCTCAATAGTCTATATGAAATCACTGATTCAAATCGGATCTTGTTTCTGAAGACCAAACTGCTGTCAATCAAGATGGAAGCAAACGAAGGGGTAAGTAAATTTATTTCTCGCATTAAATATTTGAGTGATAAATTGGCCGCCATAGGTGAAGTAGTAAATAGTACAGATCAAGTAACTATCACCTTGAAAGGTTTACATCCAGATTTCAAAATGTTTATCTCAGCATTTGCAACGAGAGAAGAACCCCCAAATTTTTTAGAACTCACAGGTATTCTTATTCAAGAAGAAGAAAGGATGAAGAACTTTGAACTCGATGCTCAGGGTTTAGATCTTGCACTAATGGAAAGAGGTCGATATATGCACAGAAGCAAACCATGGGGCGGACCATGGAATGGAGATAGAGGCAGCTCATGGAATGGAGATATAGGCAAACCCTGGAATGGAGATAGAGGCAACTTATGGAACCGAGATAGAGGCAAATCATGGAATGGAGATAGAGTCAAATTTTACTCAAAACAGAAAGGTATGGCTCAAAATAATGATTTTAGAAATAATGTAGATGGTCATTTCAATAGAAATCATTACTACCATGGAAGTCACAATGCAAATCACAATGGGAATCTTGCAAACACAGACACTCAAGAAAATGATGAATTTAGAAATCTGAGATTATTTATTTTTGAGGATGCTCTGTCTGTTGAGAAAGATGATAAGAATGCATGGTTCATAGACTCAGGTGCATTTGCACATATGTCTTGTAGGAGAGAATGGTTCGATGAATACAATGAAAAGCTTAATGACACTCACATCTATTTAGGTGATAATAGGTCACTCAAGGTTCAAGGTTATGGACTAGTAAAGGTGAAATTATCTAATGGTGAATTGAAACAGATACATAATGTTATGTATGTGCGTGGTATTAAAAAGAACCTTATCTTTGTTTCAACCATAACCGATTATGACCTAAAGGTAGAATTTGGCAAGTACCAGTGTCATGTCAAAGACATCCGAGACCACTACAAGACTGTTGCTACAGTTTCACGATGTGGAGGACTATATAAGCTGGATGTGTGCAAAGACAGTCATCTAGCACTAGCATCCACCATCATCACCACAGAGGAACTCTGGCATCAAAGGTATGGCCACATTAATCATCATGATCTTATACTACTTCAGAATAAATCTATGGTTGAGGGACTGCCTGTAATGAAGAATGTGCATTTAGAATGTAGTGCTTGTGCACTTGGCAAACAACACCGAGATGCATTCCCAATACATCAAGAAAAGAGACAAACTGATATGCTTGAATTAATCCATACAGATGTATGCGGACCTATGCAAACTACATCTTTAGGAGGTGCACCATGTTTTCTAACATTCATTGATGACAGATCTAGATACACATGGGTCTATTTTATAAGGAAGAAAGGAGATGTCTTCGAATATTTCAAGGAGTTCAGAATGATGATCGAAAAGTAGACAACTAAATATATTAAAATTCTCAGATCTGACAGTGGAGGTGAATACATATCTGGAGCTTTCAAGCAATACTGTAGGGAAAATGGAATCCAACAACAGTTTACAGTATCACACACCCCTCAGCAAAACGGGGTAGCTGAGCGAAAGAACAAGACACTAGTTGAATGTGCTCGCAGTATGCTCCAAGGTAAGCAAATTTCGAACGGTTTTTGGGCTGAAGCTGTCAATACAACTGTATATTTGAAAAATAGAAGTCCAACCAAGAAATTAGACCTGCAAACACCATTTGAGGTTCTTTATGGATATAAACCTGAAATTAAGCATCTACGAATTTTTGGTTGTAAAGCGTTTGCACATATACCAAAAGATGATAGAAGTAAACTAGATGCTAAATCACTTGAATGTGTCTTTGTTGGATATTAGCATGATCGCAAAGCTTATAAGCTATTTCATCCTAGCACTCATAAATTATTTGCTAGCAGAGATGTAGTGTTCCATGAACATACAGATATAACTAACAAATCAGAACAATGGCATAGTCTGACTAACAATGATGATCATGTCAAGTTAACCTCAATAGTTCAAGAACAGGAAGTGGAGGAGCCACAGGAAGAGCATAATAACAGAAGCAGTAGTGAAAGCAGCAGAAATAGTGGTGAAAGTAACAGAAGCAGCATAAGCATGAGTACTTCAACGAGTTCAGAAGAAGATACAGCAAAAAGCAGCAAAATTATCGATGGCACCTACTTAGGTAATCTAATGCTAGGAAGATGAACCAAACAGACTCGTCTCCCTCCAAGGTACAATGACTATCTCTAATGTCTAATTTAATGAATATCAGTGAACCAATGAATTACAAGAAAGCCAAAAATTCAGCAGAGTGGGTTGAAGCAATGAATCAAGAATATAACTCAATTATGAAAAATCAAACTTGGGAATTAACTGAGTTACCGAAGGATAAGATACCCATAGGTTGTAAATGGTTGTTTAAATATAAGCTTAAATCAGATGGCAGCATAGAAAGATTTAAAGCAAGACTAGTAGCAAAAGGTTATACTCAACATGAGGGAATTGACTTTGAGGAAACTTTTGCACCAGTAGCAAAATTAAACACCATAAGAATTCTGGTTGCATTAGCTACAGTTCATAATTGGAATATCCATCAATTAGATGTAAAATATGCCTTCTTAAATGGTGAACTGAAAGAAGAGGTATATTTAGTCCATCCTGAAGGCCTTGTGTAGAAAGGACATGAGCATCTTGTATGTAAGTTAAAGAAAGCTATCTATGGATTGAAACAGGACCCTAGGTCATGGTATATAAAGATTGATACCTTCTTTAATCAGAAAGGTTTTGTGAAAAGTCAAAGTGATCCTAATCTTTATGTGCAGAAAGATAAGGAAGAAAATGTTTGCCTAATATCTTTATATGTCGATGATCTCATTATTACAGGAAATGCATGTAAGTTGATTGCAGAAATAAAAAATCATTTGTCACGGGAATTTGAAATGAAAGACCTTGGTGAACTTCATTATTGTTTGGGACTTGAAGTTTGGAAAGAATCTGGTAAAACTATGATCACTCAAAGTAAGTATGTGAAGGAAATATTGAACAGATTCAATATGAGTGATTGTAAAGTATCAGTAATTCCTTTAGAACAGAATGTAAAGCTATGTAGTCAAGATGGAACAAAAGATGCAGATAGTACTTTGTATCGACAATTGGTGGGAAGTCTGAATTATCTCACTACTACAAGGCCAAATATATCATATGCAGTCAGTATTCTTAGTCAATTCATGGCTAAGCCAAATGAAATCCATTGGAAGGCTGGAAAGAAGGTCCTTAGATATCTAAAAGGGACAATGAACTTTGGTCTTTTATATACTGATAAGTTTGATGTGCAATTGGCAAGATTTTCTGACTCTGATTGGGTAGGAAACGTTGATGACAGAATATCTACTACAGGATATGCATTCAACATTATATCTGGGGTCATATCATGGAGCAGCAAGAAACAACCAACTGTTTCTCTATCATCCACAGAAGCTGAATATAAAGCTATGTCCAGTGCTACATGTGAAGCTGTCTGGTTGAGGAGGATTCTTGAAGATGTTGGAGAAAAGCAAAGAGAACCCACAAAAGTACATTGTGACAATCAAAGTGCAGTCAAGCTGGCACACAACCCAGTTTATCATGCAAGGACAAAACACATTGAGCTGCAACATCACTTTGTTAGAGAAAAGATTGAAGCTAAGGAAATCAAACTTCTGTATTGTAACACAAGTGATAATGTCGCTGATATATTTACAAAACCTATTGGCAGGATTCATTTTGAGATTCTTAGGCATAAATTAGGTGTTGTAGAAAACCCATTTCTACATTAAGGGGGTATGTTGGAATAATGTAGAAATGGTAGGCAGGTTGATTGGGATTGGGTTGATGTGTACTTTCTATATTCAATATCTAGAGGTTTGAGATCCACACTTTATGGATCTATGGTTTGGTTTGTTGTGACTATCTACACCTATATATTGTAATCTCATTTCAATAGTTAATTGAATTGGTTTGACCATTCCCTTGTGTATGAGAGTGAGCCTTTGTGCTCTGCTCCTCTTTGCCTCTCCGTGTATAGGTTTTGTATGGAAAGTTTTAATTAACAAAATAAAGTATTATTTTTTTAATATATATAAAAGTAAGGAAATTTTTAATATATTATAACTATGTAAATATTGGAAATTTAGAATTAAAAAATGATAATTTGAGTTCGTATATCTATATCTATATATATATATATATATGAGAAATTTGAATTAGATTAAAATGAAAAAAATATAATTCATTAAAATTTACAAACTTTCATTCAAAATATGTAAATGTTGTTTAATGTTATTATATTAAAAGTGAAATAAAAAAATATATTAAAATTAGGATATTTGAAATATTTATTAAAAATAACAGGTTTTTTTTAGGGTAGTAATTGTGGGGATCATTATTGATTTAAGAGGAAACACGGAAATCATCTATACATGAGATTTGGAGATGAAGGAATATGTGGAAAACATGGTGCCATTCTCCATATCCCAACACCTTAATGGATAGTAAATCTAAGTATTCTAAAGCCATATTAAAAAGTGGGGATTTTTCTCCTAAATCCCTACACTTGGTTAATATCACAATGTATGTAAGGCCCTCCATTTTAATCTCAACAAGTGTATTAAATATCTTAGAAATCCCATTAATCCCATTACATGCAAAGGTACACATGAGTCATATGAGTAGCTTCAAGGGGAATGGCAGTGCATTAAAGTGTTGGGATGGGCACGAGAAGGCTACACATATGTCATCCATCCCAATGTCACTTCGTTTTGAACGCTCCGAGTTAGTTTACATTGGAGGAGGTGAGAGCAACATATATAGTTGGTTTCAACTTCGAACTTGTTAAGTATGTGGAATTGGCCTATAGTATTTTCAATGGATGCAATGGTAGCTTGAATTGGTTGGTTTATGTGGGGCCCATGCTTTTCTCTAGTTCAACAGAAGGACTTATCAAATCACCTAGTGGTGTTAAGTTGTGGATTATTATTTAGTTTCTTTAAAGTTTTGGAATTAGTGGGATTGTGTTCACTTCATATTGCTTTATCAATTGTGTTTTATGGCATCATGTTTAGTGTGTGATTGGTGAACCTTGTGCAAAGGGTAGCACTATATTTGCATTCTCTCAGGTGGTGGAACTGGGATCCACTATGTTTTATAGTCTCATTTGCCACAAATGGGACTATGGTACTTGGGCATATAAATTGTATTCTTTGAGTGTTTTGGGTATAATAATTTGTTTTCTTGTTCCAATGGTAATAACATAGCAATCAATTTGTTAGAGTTCTCTTAAGCGATGGAGCTAGTAACCATTGTGTATGTACTGGATTTGGATGCCCAAATTGAACTATGGCGATTTGGGCATAGGAATTATCTATTTGAATTTTTTTTTGTGTATAATTAGTTGCCTCTCTATTCCTTTGATTATAACACAACAATCACTTATGAATTTGAGGGCATGTATCATGAGTTGAATTCAGGGAACCTGTTGTTGCAGCAACACCCCTCCCCAAAATTTTGTACATGTTGGGGCCCCTCCTGTTTTTTTTTCGTACAAAGTCTGTTTGAGAAGACATCCCAGGCGTCCGCTCTGTTTTCAACATAAAATTTTCCTTCCCTGCTGAGCTGCTTGCCGTCAATCCGTCCATGTTCTCCCCATTAAGCCAAAAGATGACTTAGTTTTGCCCAAACGTTTTTGAAGTAATCCGGACTTTGTCCCGAAACAGCGGGAGTCAAACGTCCAACCTTTCCGAGAGGAGGACCTAGATTTCCTTTGTCAAAATCCGCGGGAGCCATTGGGCAAAACCACCCGAAACGGCGGAAGCTTTCGATCAAGTCTTCCGCGACCACGGAAAGGTTCGCGTTGTTCTCCCGAAACGGCAAAGAATTCAACAAAGCCATCCGAAACGGCGGAACAATTCAGCTCTGTCTTCCGAAACGGCGGAAGCCATTCGGATAAACTCGCCGAAATAACACAAAGCAGTTCATCATTTTCTTCCGAAGTAAAAGCACTTGGAAAATTTTCAATCGTTGCTTCTGCGGAACGGTTCAAGCTCCGAAACAACTTAGTTCCCGAAACGGCGGAGCCTTTCACTCGAACCTCCCGAAATGGCGGGGCTCATTCACCTTAGTCTCCCGAAAAGGACTTAGATTTTCTTTCGATGAGAAGACTGCGGGAACAAAGGACTTAGAGAATGTTTAGTTTCAACCTTCCGCAACGACGGGAGTTTAAGTGAGCCCACCCGAAACGGCGGGAGTTTTCAGGGAACCCTTCCGCAACCGCGGGAGCCCTCGTAAAATCCTTCCGCAACGGCGGGGGAATTCAAGGAACCCTTCCGAAACAGCGGAAGCCGCCGCGGTATCTTTCCAAAAGAAAATAAGCGGGAACGTTTTATGAAACCCTTCCGCAACGGCGGGGGAATTCATGAAAACGTCCCGAAACGGCGGAAGCCATTTGGATAAGTCCCGCGGAGAAATTCACGATTGCCTTCCGAAACCATGAAAAGACTTAGAATTTTCTCAAGAAGCTGTCGCGGAAGCCTTCAGCTTTTGCTCCCGAAACGCGGAAGCCTCCGGGCTACCCTTCCGAAACAGCGGAGGCCAATCGCTTACCCCGTTCGGCGAAAGGACTCCGAAACGATCCCGGGCGAATTTGCGGAAAATATAAGTTTTGCTTCCGAAACGGCGGAAGCCTTTCCCAAAAGCTTTCCGAAACCAACGGGAGCCTTCGCCGAACCTTCCCGAAAAAAATCAACGAAACTTTGAAATTCTGGACCACGGAAGCTTTCGCAAAAGTCTTCCGAAAATACTGGGAGCATTCGCTATATCGTTCCGAAAAAGCGGAAGCTTTGGCGTTACCCGTCCGCTACACGACAGTCTCTCGCGGAAGGCTTCAAGTTTCCTTTCCGCATTAAGCCCCGAAACGTCGGAAGCTTTCACTGAACCCTTCCGCAACGGCGGATGCAATTCGCAAACTGGCCCCGCAAGTGACGGTCGCACGGAAACCGAGGTGCTTTGACGTGACCGCTACGCGCGGCGAATTTAAACCCCGCTTTAACCACGCCACCTACCCAATTAAGTGCTCACACGTGCCATTCTTTATAAAATATACCGCGGGGGGCTCGACCAATGCACCATTGTTTTGAACCGGCCAGCGACGTGTGATACCGTGCAAATCGCTCCAGCTCACCTCGCGCATCCGTGCTCGCAGCCACCTTGCTCAAGCAATCCCCACGGTGCCAGGTAGGATCTTAACTCTGATTTCCACCACTGAATTGTCCTTTTGGGGAAAATAATGGGGTTTAGTGGGATTGTGACGGGCAAAACACCCGTCAAGGGCTATGTTTTGCCCGTCAGGTACAGTGAACGGAGTTTCCGTTTTACAAAATCATTTTAGGCCTTCGTGAAAGCGTTATATTTTATTTTGGTGGGTGTGGGCGGTTAACCATGCCCTGTTTTGTTTTAAACCCCGGGCCGCGCCCCTCGTCGTGGGTTAAGTTGACAAAACCCTATAGGCTTTCCATGTCCCTGACCGTGAACCCTGGGCCCTTTTCCATAAACCCCAGTCCCTACACGCGAAGCCGAAACCCGTAAGCGGTTAAGCTACGAAAGTCGAAACTTGAAGCCGCCCTAGCTCTCCCCGTCAGTTTGTCCCCGGCACCGTTACCTTCGCTCAGACTAAAGCCTCCCGTAGTGACTCGGCAAGTGGCCGCGTGTGACGATAGCATCCATAGCCCTCACCGAGTCAACCCGCCTCTTCCCCGCCTTCGACCTCTCCAACCGCAGCCATAGCGAAAGACCTCTCCTTCCGCGAGGCGGAACCGGAAGCCGATTGCTTCCGCGAATCACCTATCGGTCCAATAAGACCAATAGCGTCCGCAACATAGCTTATCCCGCACTCATCTTTTTAAGAGCTTCAAATGTTTCAATGTGTGTCTTATAATTGAAATAATGTTTTACTTCCTATATATATGCTTCGTTGATTTATCTCATTAAGACAATGTTGCTCTCTGCTGAAACCATACAACCTGTTGCTCAAACTCATGATGAATTGTATATGGATGTTATCAGGGATAATTCAATATGCCGAAACCCAGTAAGAAGAAGGCGAGGATGACAGAAAAGAAACCTGCTCCTCCTAAGATTGAAACCTCGCTCCAAGACACCAGGTGCACCACTGGTGTCCCTCCAGAAATCAGATGGGATGACATATACAGAATGATCAGGGACCAAGAGATCCCAGATATGTTGCTGGAGGAGGCACCGATCTATCAAAATATCAGAGCCTCAGGCATAACTAGAGCCGCTACCCGCCCTGAGCTGTTCCCCTGTGCTGAAGTGATCGGGTGGATACTCCAACATGCAGATGCTGATGGGAGAGTGATAAATGATAGCGGGAACATGGCTATCGCCTCATTTCAACCCGCGTATCTGGCGGCAGCCTACAGGTTTCCCCGTGTCCAGCAAGCTCTGACCGATGAATGGTTAAGCCAGATGGACAATGTCGAGATGGCCAAAAAGCTACTGGTGCAAGGGAAACATTTGAGGAAGAAAGAGAGGGAGGAGTATGACGTACAGAATCTAAGAGCTCCTTATAGGTTGATCGCCCTGATGCTGTGTAGAATCTTCGGCACGCCCGATGGCACAGTATACAAGATTCAGTGGGTCCCTATCATTCACTATGTGGCATTTAAGGGGACAGTGTTTGACTGGGCCACCATCTTGTCAGATAGTCTGGCCTCAATGATAAGTGCTGCTAAGCCCGGGCTGGCCTCGAAGAAGGCTGAATTCTTCATGTCCTCATACCTGATAGATTGTATCTTGGCCAAGATAGAGTTCCCCGGATTGGGGTGTACATGGGATAGGGCCACAGCCCCGGTCTACACTGCATTCAAGATGTTGTGGGCTCAGAATTACAAGCCCAGCTACAAACTCATTTGTGAGGGGTTCATCATGCCCCTATACGAGAAAATGTTCAAGGAAGAACCAAGTTGCCTGTCCCAAAACGCTTTGGAAGTCCTTGAGGATTATGGGGATTTCTACTTTTCAGAACAAGGTACCTACTTGAGAATGTTCGGAGGGACTAAGCCCCCATACATATTGCCGCAGTATGCCACAGACTATGTGGTGCTCAAGGAAGCAGTAAGACAACTCTTCTTGGATGGGATTGGAGCATTCCTCCACAAGCTACACAAGGCTTCCTTTCCCCCCCTACCTTTCTGCATAGGTGCTTACAAGTTTTCAGGGGTGGCCTCTGCCGATGAATTTGTTCAAGAGTTGAGGGCCTTCCATTTCGGTGAGGTCATCTTCCACAGGAACGACAGAAAGGGTAAAGTGGCCGAGCATTGCAAGGGGAACTATGCGAACTTCGAATATTCCCACTACCCCGATGCCGAGGAGGAAGCTTTCAGAGGCATCAGCAACATGGCTGAGCTACGGATCTGTCGCCAAAGTACTGGAGCGAGCTCTAGCTCAACCAAAACCCAGAAGACCATCCAGCAAAAGGAGAAAGAAGCCAAGGATGCCCGAGCTCAGGAAGAGCTCAGATTAAGAGAAGAGGCAAGGTTGCAAAAGGAAGCCGAGGAGGCAAGAAAGCTACAAGAGGCTGAGAATGAAAGACTGCGGAAGGAGGCTGAGAAAGCCCAAAAGCAGAAAGAAGCAGAAATTGAGCGAGCTGAAGCAAGGAAGAAGGCGGAAGAAGAATTGAGGACAAGGGAAAATACCGAAACAGGTGGGTCCGGTGCGCAGGACATGGAGATAGACACCTCTCAGGCAGGTGGCTCTAGTACCCAAAAGGAAGGGACAGACCCCGCTCAGGAAGTCCGGACCCCACCTATGGAAGAAGACATAGACATCATAAACCGACCAATTGTACCGTACACTCCATCTGGGAAGCGTACGGTGTCCAAATGGAATGAGTTTGTCTATGATAAGAAAAGAAAAACAATGGTCCTCCAATCAGAAGAGAGGATTAAAAGTCCCTTCCATGACGACATAGTTACTCACCGAGAGGTCGCTGTCATGCAGAACACAGATGCGGATCCCATTGCCATGGCCTCCGCAGTTATAGCAACAGCACAAGCATCATTTGCCAATGTAGGGGTTATAGTCAAAGAAAATATATTGACAAAGAAAAGAGCACGTACCTTGCAACGAAATGTGGCTAATGAGCAAGCCCAGAGAGACCTGATAGTGAATAAATACAATTGCTTGTACGCCGAGCATAAGGAGTTGGCGAATAAGTACAGCTACCTGGAGGAGGAAAAGGACCAGCTAGCACTCCAGATAATGATTGCAGAAGCAGAGAAGAATGGAGCAGAAGAAAAGGCTTCCCAGCTAGAAACAGACAAGCAGGCATTAACTGAACGTTTAGAGCAAGCGGAAAGCAGAACCTTGGATATGTCCCCCTTCCACGAGCTGTCATGCAATATACTACAGCAAGTGCATGGCTCTCAAGAGCTAATCACTGATGAGGTATGCAAACTCAAGGCCATGACGGTCAGGCTAAAGGAGGTTAATGCAGAAGCCCACAGGCTCAAGGCTAAGAATACCCGTGTCAAAGCAAATTTCATAAGTCAGATGGCATGGAGGGAAGGGAAAGGAGGTTTTCCCCCTCATCTTCCTTTTAAGACAGTGGAAGATTTTAATGAAGATATAGCCTTGTTGGAGTTTGGCCGGAACTGTGCCAATAAGCTGATGGCCAGTGTGCAGAAGACCACAGAGAGAATCAACAACCTGTACCAAAAGCTCAAAGGAGTCCACGATAACTGCTCATTGAGTTTCCCTCAGACCCTAGAAGATTTCCCGGGAAAGGAGCAGCGGTTATCTCAACTAAAAGAAGAGCTAGGCGTCCAGATGGAGTATGTAAAAAGCATTGATGTTCTTGCCATGGATGATCTCCAACATTACATCGGTTCATCAACACTTCACAATCATCTGTTGAAGGAAACATATCAAGTTGCTGAAGCGGGAGTACAAAGCATTAAAATAGAGCTCGGGAAGAATGTAACTTCTCAGAAAATCCTGTTTCCTGCTGCAGCAAACATAATCATAAGGGATACAGGTGTGTGGCACAGCTACATAGAAGAGGAGGTCAGGAAAGCTGCAGCAGCAGCAGAAACATCAGTGGATCCGGCAGCCCCGCTCCCAGCAGCATCTTCCCCAGCAATGGCAGAAAATTTGGCCAGTCCCGTTCCCCCTTCCCAATTAAGAGCAGCATCAGCAGGGGATTCGAGGTCCTCTTCCCAGGAAGCACCAGTGACAATCAATTTGGGCGACCCTTTGCCATCGGAAGCTCACGCACAGGAATGAAGCAAACCGAATTCAGCTGGACGACTCCCTTCAGACAGACACGTGCCCAGCAGGGAACGCTCGGATGTTAATAAATTTTCTGTTATGTACATTTTGAACATGTAAGGCTTAAGCCATGGGACAGCTGTCCCTAATTTTGTCAAAACATTTTTGTAAAAGGAATGGCCATTTTGGTAGTCGATTTTAGTAGAAATTCCTGTAAAAGACAGAGGGGGAATGCTAGGTGTCAGCCCAGAGGGCAAATTTGTAACTATAAATAGGAGCTAGAAGAGATTCGCCAGGGGGGGACTTTTGGCAGGGAATGAAAATTTTGGGCGAATGATATGAGCTATCTTGTATCGGCTCTGTAAATTGAATTTTCTAATAGAAGCCACAGGAGATGGACGTTTTGCTTGGAATGTTGGGTTGCTGTATGTTGGACTATTCTAATGACTGCAATTCTGCAATGTGAGATCATTCTTGACTTCTGAATTATTTCTTTGTATTAATGATTTTGCTCTTATCTATGCATGCGTTCTCTCTATTTCATGGACAATGAATGCGTTCCATATTAAATCAGGAGCTACCTGCTGATACTTTTACCATTGCTGTAGATTTTTCTTCTAGAACGAATGGCTAACTGTTCTTTCTTCAGGATAATTCGTATGGCTCATTGTTCATGCTTTTAATTGCTCCTTGCAGGGATCTTTTAGTTTAATTCCAGTTTCGTTCTATCTAGAGCTGTTTCTTTATTCTTGTTACTTAGATCAAACAATTTTGATTTCTTCTGTTCATAAGCAATAAATTCGTTCTGTAGGTTCAGTGTAGATCTGTTTCCTTAATCCTGTAGCTTTTCTCTTTTTTTTCTTTTTTTTTCTGAGCAACAGATGCGTTCCATTTTAAATGAGAAGCTATCTTCTCAAGATCCTCATCTTGCTGTAGCTTTGACCGTGAGAAATAATAGTTATCTGTTCGTTGCTTATGATATCTGTTACAGCTGATTGCTCTCCCCTTAAGCGTGTTCCCCTGCAGGGATAGGTAGATGTGTTCCTGTTTCTAAATTTAAATCTGTTTCAGTTGCATTTAGACTAAGTATAATTTAGGCATGTGCATCTCATATAAAACACATAAAATCCAAAAGAAAGGTGGATCGGGCCATAACCGGTAAAATCGGATTTAAAGTCCAAAACCACGGTTGCCGGAACCGCTAACCGGACGGATTCCCTACACCAAACGGGAGATAGTCTAATTGGGACCGTCTCTCGGGGAGAATCCCTTTCTGATTGATGCTACGATATCTGGGGCATCAACAGTTTTTGGCGCTAGAAGGAGGGCCTGAAGTGCATGGCTGATAGAGGAAAATCTTCCACGGTCATAGATAACACTGAAAACCCGCTTGAAGAAAACTTTTCAAACAGCCCAGATCTTGGATTAACAGACCAAGAACGCCTCGTTTCTGACCCTGAGCCTCAGGAAGCTTTATACGCTGTTCCTTTTGCAGAAATAGAGGACTTGAGAAGACATACTAGATCTTACGTTAGACAGCTAGGTGGGTTAAACGCTGTCAACTTCCTCCCTAAGAAAACTACACCCAGAAAGGAGCCGCAATATACCCGTGATTCGATCCTCGTTCAGAGTTTTGAAGAACTGGTAAATCTAACGTTGGAAGAAATCTCCGGCACTCTTAACAAGTCAGACCAAGAAAATCTCGAAGAAATTACCACTCCCAAAAGTACTCCACCGAATTCACCTTACAATTCTCCACCAGGGTCTCCACGTCCGAACCCAAACATGGCTGTACCTGCCTGGAGAGCAAGGGGAGCGCTGAACTTAGCTGGACCATTCCATAATCTCCCTAAAAATCCAGAAAAGGTCTTGCCTAAGTACGATCCAGGGAAGGCCATTTCGGCAGAGGATCACCTCAAGAGTTTTTACTTAGCTCTGAACCTTTTAAATGTACAACATGAAGACGTAGTCTGCAGGTTGTTTCCGTATACATTCGAGCCTAAGGTATCATCTTGGTACTTTAGCCTTCAACCCAGCTCAATCTCTAGTTGGGATGATTTCGAAAAGTGTTTCCTCAAGAAATACGGGAACCAAAAAACTGTAGCCACGCTTATGAAAGAGCTCTTATCCATGAGAATGGAGAAGAAGGAAAAGGTTCAAGACTTTAATCAAAGATTCACAACGCTGTTAAATAACTTTAGTGAAACTAACAAACCCACAGAAGAGTCTTTGATTGAATACTACACAACAGCTCTTGAAGGTCCAATCGCAATGTTTGTAAAACGATCCAAGAAAACGACCCTAATAGAGAATTTTGAGGAAGCTCGAAAGGTAGAGGAAGAGGCTGATAGCATAGCTAAACATGCCTTAGATGTGGAAACAAAACCAGCAGCTAGCAAGAAACCTTTGCTCCTCACGAGAGGCAAAGAAGAGCCATCTACGGATATGGAAAACGTAGTTAAGATGATGCAGAAGTTATCTAACAAAATCGTAGATCTTGAAAAGGACAAGGCTGCTAATACATCTAGGAAACCTTTCAAGCCATTCTATAAGAGAAGGGAAGACGGGGAACAGTCTCACCCACCAATGAACACTGCCCCTGTTCTAAATTTGAATGAGATTGGGATGGAGAATTTCTGCACCTTTCACCAAGAACCACACTCGGAGAAGAGCTGCCCTCAATGGATCAATTCCATGAGCTTGGTCATGAACCAAATGTTAGATTCTCAGATCCCAGACCAGGATGATCCTCCAGAAGAGTCAGGCCCTGAGTTAGAGGAACCAACCCCGGACACTACTATGGTATTGTGGGATTGGATACCTATGACTGAATTAGTAGAAGAAGATTACGCAGACAGCTCTCCCTCTACCATAAATGTTGCTACTCGCAGCAAGGGCCCAACTGCGGATCCTGTCCCATCCACCTCTTCCCATAAGCCTAAGATTACAAAGGATCCGCCCAGGAGGCATATACCAATCATCCCACCACAGCCCAAAGTAAACCAGACAGCGGCCAAACAGCCAAGTGCTGATAACACAGTTCAGCCGCCTAAGGAGACCTTGAACAAAACAGATCAGTCCACTCGAATTGGGAATGAATCCGATATAGGGTATGATATTATCGAAGATATCAAGAAAGTTAAAGCAAACGTATCAATATTTGACATGTGTAGCTTGCCCCATCAACGAGACAAACTACTTCATGTTTTACAATCAAAACCCAGCGCTACATTAACAGATTCTCAAGACAATCCTGAAATTAACGAAGCTAGCATCGGTGGGAAATCCAAATCCCAAACATTGCCATTTCTGCTGACATTCGAAATTTTTAATCACAATGTGCATAACTGTCTGGTAGACTCCGGAGCTTCTTCAAACGTCATGCCACTTTCAATTTGTAAGAAAATTAATGGGCAGCCCGTACCATCTCCAGCTCAAATCATACAATTAGACAGGACTGCTGTCAAGGTTATAGGGGAGATGAAAGATGTTCTAATTAGACTGTCAGCCGACCCTAGAGTTTGCCAATTCATTGACATAATGGTGGTCGATATTCCTGAAGCTTATGGGCTGATTCTGAGTAGGGATTGGTCTACCAAGTTGAGCGGCTACTTTGCTACCGATTGGTCTCATCTATGGCTGCCTTATCAGAACAGGCAGAATCAGATTAAAATTCTTAGGGAACCTCATATGAAACAAAACATAACCCAGCTAGAAGAAAAGAATGAGGCTGTAGCTTTCTCTTCCTCGGTCCTGGGAAATTACTTCTTGGAAATGGATCCGGGTAACTATCAATCTGAAACCTTTTGCCATGAATCAGACAAACAGTCCGATCTCCTTCATTTTTCTCGGACTGATGAGGTTGATTGTAACATAGTCAATTTAGTTGCTAACGTAGACCACAAAGAAACTAACTTAGTTGAATCTAAAGATACCTTTTGGACATTATACTTTGATGGTTCTAAAACTCTGGAAGGATCCGGAGCCGGTTGTGTTCTAATGGATCCAAAGAAGAACAAGTATTTTTTGTCTTGTAGATTAGAATTCGATTGTACTAACAATACCGCTGAATATGAAGCTTTGGTGCATGGTTTAAAGAAGGCCATTGGCTTAAATGTTAAGTACCTGAAGGTTTTTGGTGACTCCGAGATAGTAGTTAGACAGGTAAGAAACACCATTCATTGCCTCTCACCGCACTTGAAAGGTTACCAGGCTGAGGTATGGGATTTAATCATGTATTTTGACGCTTTCAATATAAAATCAATTCCTAGGTTGCAAAATTCTGCTGCCGATTTGTTAGCAACATCTGCTTCTAGATTGGTGCCGACAAATAATAAATGCTCGATTGAATTGATTTTCAGGCCTTCCATTCCCGATAACATCACAAACTTCAGAATCTTCGATGATGACGAGCAGATTATCAGCTTCCTGACAAATGAAGACAGTTTTCAAGGAGCTGCAATAGATGAGGAAGAACATGATGATGATTTGATGAAGAAGGAAGAGGAGAAGGGAAATTTCATGCCAAAAGGGGTAAGGTCCCTCGAAATGCTTTTCGATCTTCAAAATAAATTCAAAAGACCAGCTAATACCAAAACTAACAGCTCATCAATGCAACATGAGTTGGTTAATTTGGGTACCGAGGCAGAACCAAAATTTGTCAACCTTGGCAAATGCTGTTCACCAGGAGAAAGAGAAAGGTTCATTAAGTTGTTTAAACAGTACAAGGATGTTTTTGCATGGACCTATGAAGATCTGAAAACATATGACGTCCGCATCATTCAGCATGTTATACCAATGAAAGCGGGTGTCAAACCATTTCAGCAGCAGTTAAGGAGGATGCATCCCACTCTTGAACCGCTGATCCAAAAGGAATTAAAGAAACTCCTGGACGCAAAGATAATCTTCAAAGTTAGGCATTCCGAATGGGTTGCAAACTTGGTTCCCGTGAGGAAGAAATCAGGAGAGATTAGGCTATGTGTAGATTTCAGAAATCTAAACAAAGCCTCAGATAAAGACAACTACCCCGTGCCTTCAATGGAGCAAATCCTACAAATGGTATCTGGATCTGAATTGTTTTCTCTCCTTGATGGGTTCTCTGGCTATAATCAAGTGTTAGTAGCTGAAGAAGATCGTCTCAAGACTACCTTCAGGACTAAGTGGGGAACGTTCGCTTACAGGAGAATGCCGTTTGGTCTGATAAATGCTGGAGCTACATTCCAAAGGGCGATGGATATTGCCTTCCGAGGATTGGGTGGGCAATGCGTTGTTGTTTACTTAGATGATGTTACAGTCTTTTCGAAGAAAAGGGAAGATCATGTTGTTCATCTGAGACATATCTTTGATCGTTGCCGGAAGTATGGTATTTCCTTAAATCCCAAGAAGAGCGTGTTCGCTGTACCCGAAGGTAAGCTATTGGGTCATATCATCTCCAAAGAGGGAGTGTCAATCGACCAGGAAAGAGTCCAAGCTATTAATAAGATTCCGATGCCTCACAACAAAAAATCTATGCAGTCTTTCATGGGCACCATTAATTTTGTCCGCAGATTTGTTCCGGATTTTGCACAAATTGTTAAGCCATTGCAACAGATGGTTAAACAAAGCATGCAATTTAAGTGGACAGATTTGGAGAAGGACGCATTTAGAGATATCAAGACAGCTGTAGCCAAAGCTCCTTCCTTAAGAAGTCCAGATTTTGATAAAGATTTCATCTTGTATACCTTCGCTTCGGATGATTCTCTCGCAGCTGTACTCACGCAAAAGGTGGAGTTGGGGGACGAATACCCAATTTCATTTATGAGCACTGGTCTGCAAGGGGCTGAGCTGAATTACCCCGTAGTGGACAAGCATGCCTACGCGTTCTTCAAAGCAGTCAAGCAATTTAGGCCATACATTTTGAAGAACAGAACTAAAGTCATAGTTCCCCACCCAGCGGTTAGATCCCTTTTCGTTCAAAAGGAATTGGGAGAGAGGAGAGGAAACTGGGTCACAGCTCTGCAGGAGTATGATTTGGAATTTAAACCTGCTACAATCATCAAAGGACAAGGTCTATGCAAGTTACTGGCGGGAAACTCGACTGATGAAGAGCACCATTGGAGAAATGAAGCCGAGCTCAATTCGGTTGAGGTATGCCATATCTTCACAGCTCCCCAGTCATGGTATAGAGATCTAGTGCACTATTTGCAGCAGGGATATCTACCCGAGCACTGGAATTCTAAACAAAGAAGGGCACTCCGATTGAAATCGGCACCCTATCAAATCATTGATGGGATTCTTTTTAGAAAGAATTATGACGGAGTCCTTCTTAGATGTTTGGAAAAGGAGGATGCAAACAAAGTTGTCAAAGAATTGCATGATGGCCCCGCAGGTGGCCATTATTCAGGAGAGACGACAGCACACAAGATATTGAGAGCTGGTTATTACTGGCCCACTCTGTTTCGAGATGCCCACACGTACGCACGAAACTGTGATGTATGTCAAAGAAGCACTGGGAAGTTACCTAAGGCCGCAGGCCCATTGCAGCTTGTCATCATCTCTGAACCTTTTGAGCAATGGGGCATAGATGTTATCGGGGAAATAAATCCAAATTCTTCCTTGCAACACCGATACATTCTGACAGCTACCGACTATTTCACCAGATGGACGGAGGCCATCCCGCTGCGCAAGATCAATGAAGATGCAGTTATCAGCTTCTTGAAAGAGAACATCATAACCAGGTTTGGGGTTCCAATTTCCCTTGTTTTTGATAATGCTACTTATTTTTCATCTTGCAAGATAAATGAATTTGTTTATGAATGGGGAATTAAGTTGCATTATTCAGCCAATTACTACCCTCAGGGAAACGGATTAGCTGAATCCTCAAACAAGAATCTGATTCGAATCCTTAAGAAAACGGTGATAGAAAACCAGAGAAGTTGGCATGTGGCTCTCCCAAATGCCTTATGGGAAGATAGGGTAACCCCGAAGAATGCTTTAGGTGTCTCCCCTTTCACTCTTGTCTATGGCAAGGAAGCCATACTTCCCCCAAACATCTTGCTGCCATCCTTGCAATTGTCCCAAGCCTCTCGGGGTTCTGGTAGCCAAGCCTTACAATCCAGGATAAACACCCTGCTTCGACTGGAAGAAGCCCGACACAAAGCTAAAGACCGATTTCATCAACACCAGGACATAGTTAAGAGATGGTTCGACAAGAGGAAATCCGGAAAGAGGGACTTTGAAGTTGGGGATTTAGTCCTGAAATGGGACCATAATCACGAAGGCAAAGGAATGCACACGAAATTTCAACATCTATGGGTAGGCCCGTACCAAATTTCTGCAAAATTGGGCCCATCCACTTATAAATTGACAAATCTCGAGGGAGAGGAAGTAGCCCTTCCACTCAATGGCCTCGCCCTGAAACAGTACTTCGCGTGAGTCTCCGTGAGACTTCCTGTACATAAATAAAGTTGTCTGTTCGCTTTCGCTTTTAGCTGTTTTATTTTTCGGCCATGTTGTTTCCTGTTTTTGTTATTTGAGCTTTTCAATAGGTTTTGTTTTCTGAAGCACCCGTTTGAGTTTCCCGTTGAAGATAGCTTTCTCAAAGAAAACCTGCAACCCATGAGTCTGGAACCTTGCTCAGTAAACCCGGCCCGCTGTGCTCTCGCTGAAATAATCAAAAAGCGGGAGGCCTACCCTGCTAGTCACACTAATCCTGTTCAATAGCAGAGACCCATGGCCATCTTCACTACTATCGTTGGGCTCCACCCACTCTCACACTTCAAAGGCATCTCAAGAAAGGTTACCTAAGTTGGACCCATGGAAAGTGGCACTTCTCGAAGACACGGGGTATTGAAATGACTCCATGCTGCTGATTTAAAAGCCAAAATGGCCTACATTCAAGAGTCTGTTTTCCAGGGATTCTCGCCTCAATTAAAGCATGGCTGAGACAAAACAAAAGGGACATGTAAAATCAAGAAGGCTGTCCAAAAGGCCCAGCTCAAAATAGGCTCCTCTCCGTCCGTGAAGTTTGATCAAATCAATAAAACCTCTAACTCACACAAAAGGACATTATGGATTGAGGAGCCCAAATCAAAGATCGGTCCAAAAGAAAATATCCCTGGAAGGCTCAAACAGCTAAGCTGTCCAAAATACAAGCATCCCAAAGGATGCCAGCAGCATGGGAATGAGGAACAAGAACAATAGTGTCCATGACGAAGTGTTGCAAATCCTGTGGAGTCCGGCAGTAGTGACCATTTGAGGGATGACCCTCCTAAAATGAATCTCATATGCTGGCCCTCTGAGAGTGGTGAAGATGCCTCGGTCGAAGCTCCCCTTTCCCAATGACTAGCAGGAAAAGTGCTCCTTTCCCCGCATGAGTCTAAAATGCTCAGCTGAGTAGTGCACCCGAGACGGATGTTTTAATGAAGTTCCGGACCATGTAGGGTATTTTTTCAGAGATCTGTGTTCGCCAGCGACTCGCCATTGTTGTTGCAGCAACACCCCTCCCCAAAATTTTGTACATGTTGGGGCCCCTCCTGTTTTTTTTTCGTACAAAGTCTGTTTGAGAAGACATCCCAGGCGTCCGCTCTGTTTTCAACATAAAATTTTCCTTCCCTGCTGAGCTGCTTGCCGTCAATCCGTCCATGTTCTCCCCATTAAGCCAAAAGATGACTTAGTTTTGCCCAAACGTTTTTGAAGTAATCCGGACTTTGTCCCGAAACAACGGGAGTCAAACGTCCAACCTTTCCGAGAGGAGGACCTAGATTTCCTTTGTCAAAATCCGCGGGAGCCATTGGGCAAAACCACCCGAAACGGCGGAAGCTTTCGATCAAGTCTTCCGCGACCACGGAAAGGTTCGCGTTGTTCTCCCGAAACGGCAAAGAATTCAACAAAGCCATCCGAAACGGCGGAACAATTCAGCTCTGTCTTCCGAAACGGCGGAAGCCATTCGGATAAACTCGCCGAAATAACACAAAGCAGTTCATCATTTTCTTCCGAAGTAAAAGCACTTGGAAAATTTTCAATCGTTGCTTCTGCGGAACGGTTCAAGCTCCGAAACAACTTAGTTCCCGAAACGGCGGAGCCTTTCACTCGAACCTCCCGAAATGGCGGGGCTCATTCACCTTAGTCTCCCGAAAAGGACTTAGATTTTCTTTCGATGAGAAGACTGCGGGAACAAAGGACTTAGAGAATGTTTAGTTTCAACCTTCCGCAACGACGGGAGTTTAAGTGAGCCCACCCGAAACGGCGGGAGTTTTCAGGGAACCCTTCCGCAACCGCGGGAGCCCTCGTAAAATCCTTCCGCAACGGCGGGGGAATTCAAGGAACCCTTCCGAAACAGCGGAAGCCGCCGCGGTATCTTTCCAAAAGAAAATAAGCGGGAACGTTTTATGAAACCCTTCCGCAACGGCGGGGGAATTCATGAAAACGTCCCGAAACGGCGGAAGCCATTTGGATAAGTCCCGCGGAGAAATTCACGATTGCCTTCCGAAACCATGAAAAGACTTAGAATTTTCTCAAGAAGCTGTCGCGGAAGCCTTCAGCTTTTGCTCCCGAAACGCGGAAGCCTCCGGGCTACCCTTCCGAAACAGCGGAGGCCAATCGCTTACCCCGTTCGGCGAAAGGACTCCGAAACGATCCCGGGCGAATTTGCGGAAAATATAAGTTTTGCTTCCGAAACGGCGGAAGCCTTTCCCAAAAGCTTTCCGAAACCAACGGGAGCCTTCGCCGAACCTTCCCGAAAAAAATCAACGAAAATTTGAAATTCTGGACCACGGAAGCTTTCGCAAAAGTCTTCCGAAAATACCGGGAGCATTCGCTATATCGTTCCGAAAAAGCGGAAGCTTTGGCGTTACCCGTCCGCTACACGACGGTCTCTCGCGGAAGGCTTCAAGTTTCCTTTCCGCATTAAGCCCCGAAACGTCGGAAGCTTTCACTGAACCCTTCCGCAACGGCGGATGCAATTCGCAAACTGGCCCCGCAAGTGACGGTCGCACGGAAACCGAGGTGCTTTGACGTGACCGCTACGCGCGGCGAATTTAAACCCCGCTTTAACCACGCCACCTACCCAATTAAGTGCTCACACGTGCCATTCTTTATAAAATATACCGCGGGGGGCTCGACCAATGCACCATTGTTTTGAACCGGCCAGCGACGTGTGATACCGTGCAAATCGCTCCAGCTCACCTCGCGCATCCGTGCTCGCAGCCACCTTGCTCAAGCAATCCCCACGGTGCCAGGTAGGATCTTAACTCTGATTTCCACCACTGAATTGTCCTTTTGGGGAAAATAATGGGGTTTAGTGGGATTGTGACGGGCAAAACACCCGTCAAGGGCTATGTTTTGCCCGTCAGGTACAGTGAACGGAGTTTCCGTTTTACAAAATCATTTTAGGCCTTCGTGAAAGCGTTATATTTTATTTTGGTGGGTGTGGGCGGTTAACCATGCCCTGTTTTGTTTTAAACCCCGGGCCGCGCCCCTCGTCGTGGGTTAAGTTGACAAAACCCTATAGGCTTTCCATGTCCCTGACCGTGAACCCTGGGCCCTTTTCCATAAACCCCAGTCCCTACACGCGAAGCCGAAACCCGTAAGCGGTTAAGCTACGAAAGTCGAAACTTGAAGCCGCCCTAGCTCTCCCCGTCAGTTTGTCCCCGGCACCGTTACCTTCGCTCAGACTAAAGCCTCCCGTAGTGACTCGGCAAGTGGCCGCGTGTGACGATAGCATCCATAGCCCTCACCGAGTCAACCCGCCTCTTCCCCGCCTTCGACCTCTCCAACCGCAGCCATAGCGAAAGACCTCTCCTTCCGCGAGGCGGAACCGGAAGCCGATTGCTTCCGCGAATCACCTATCGGTCCAATAAGACCAATAGCGTCCGCAACATAGCTTATCCCGCACTCATCTTTTTAAGAGCTTCAAATGTTTCAATGTGTGTCTTATAATTGAAATAATGTTTTACTTCCTATATATATGCTTCGTTGATTTATCTCATTAAGACAATGTTGCTCTCTGCTGAAACCATACAACCTGTTGCTCAAACTCATGATGAATTGTATATGGATGTTATCAGGGATAATTCAATATGCCGAAACCCAGTAAGAAGAAGGCGAGGATGACAGAAAAGAAACCTGCTCCTCCTAAGATTGAAACCTCGCTCCAAGACACCAGGTGCACCACTGGTGTCCCTCCAGAAATCAGATGGGATGACATATACAGAATGATCAGGGACCAAGAGATCCCAGATATGTTGCTGGAGGAGGCACCGATCTATCAAAATATCAGAGCCTCAGGCATAACTAGAGCCGCTACCCGCCCTGAGCTGTTCCCCTGTGCTGAAGTGATCGGGTGGATACTCCAACATGCAGATGCTGATGGGAGAGTGATAAATGATAGCGGGAACATGGCTATCGCCTCATTTCAACCCGCGTATCTGGCGGCAGCCTACAGGTTTCCCCGTGTCCAGCAAGCTCTGACCGATGAATGGTTAAGCCAGATGGACAATGTCGAGATGGCCAAAAAGCTACTGGTGCAAGGGAAACATTTGAGGAAGAAAGAGAGGGAGGAGTATGACGTACAGAATCTAAGAGCTCCTTATAGGTTGATCGCCCTGATGCTGTGTAGAATCTTCGGCATGCCCGATGGCACAGTATACAAGATTCAGTGGGTCCCTATCATTCACTATGTGGCATTTAAGGGGACAGTGTTTGACTGGGCCACCATCTTGTCAGATAGTCTGGCCTCAATGATAAGTGCTGCTAAGCCCGGGCTGGCCTCGAAGAAGGCTGAATTCTTCATGTCCTCATACCTGATAGATTGTATCTTGGCCAAGATAGAGTTCCCCGGATTGGGGTGTACATGGGATAGGGCCACAGCCCCGGTCTACACTGCATTCAAGATGTTGTGGGCTCAGAATTACAAGCCCAGCTACAAACTCATTTGTGAGGGGTTCATCATGCCCCTATACGAGAAAATGTTCAAGGAAGAACCAAGTTGCCTGTCCCAAAACGCTTTGGAAGTCCTTGAGGATTATGGGGATTTCTACTTTTCAGAACAAGGTACCTACTTGAGAATGTTCGGAGGGACTAAGCCCCCATACATATTGCCGCAGTATGCCACAGACTATGTGGTGCTCAAGGAAGCAGTAAGACAACTCTTCTTGGATGGGATTGGAGCATTCCTCCACAAGCTACACAAGGCTTCCTTTCCCCCCCTACCTTTCTGCATAGGTGCTTACAAGTTTTCAGGGGTGGCCTCTGCCGATGAATTTGTTCAAGAGTTGAGGGCCTTCCATTTCGGTGAGGTCATCTTCCACAGGAACGACAGAAAGGGTAAAGTGGCCGAGCATTGCAAGGGGAACTATGCGAACTTCGAATATTCCCACTACCCCGATGCCGAGGAGGAAGCTTTCAGAGGCATCAGCAACATGGCTGAGCTACGGATCTGTCGCCAAAGTACTGGAGCGAGCTCTAGCTCAACCAAAACCCAGAAGACCATCCAGCAAAAGGAGAAAGAAGCCAAGGATGCCCGAGCTCAGGAAGAGCTCAGATTAAGAGAAGAGGCAAGGTTGCAAAAGGAAGCCGAGGAGGCAAGAAAGCTACAAGAGGCTGAGAATGAAAGACTGCGGAAGGAGGCTGAGAAAGCCCAAAAGCAGAAAGAAGCAGAAATTGAGCGAGCTGAAGCAAGGAAGAAGGCGGAAGAAGAATTGAGGACAAGGGAAAATACCGAAACAGGTGGGTCCGGTGCGCAGGACATGGAGATAGACACCTCTCAGGCAGGTGGCTCTAGTACCCAAAAGGAAGGGACAGACCCCGCTCAGGAAGTCCGGACCCCACCTATGGAAGAAGACATAGACATCATAAACCGACCAATTGTACCGTACACTCCATCTGGGAAGCGTACGGTGTCCAAATGGAATGAGTTTGTCTATGATAAGAAAAGAAAAACAATGGTCCTCCAATCAGAAGAGAGGATTAAAAGTCCCTTCCATGACGACATAGTTACTCACCGAGAGGTCGCTGTCATGCAGAACACAGATGCGGATCCCATTGCCATGGCCTCCGCAGTTATAGCAACAGCACAAGCATCATTTGCCAATGTAGGGGTTATAGTCAAAGAAAATATATTGACAAAGAAAAGAGCACGTACCTTGCAACGAAATGTGGCTAATGAGCAAGCCCAGAGAGACCTGATAGTGAATAAATACAATTGCTTGTACGCCGAGCATAAGGAGTTGGCGAATAAGTACAGCTACCTGGAGGAGGAAAAGGACCAGCTAGCACTCCAGATAATGATTGCAGAAGCAGAGAAGAATGGAGCAGAAGAAAAGGCTTCCCAGCTAGAAACAGACAAGCAGGCATTAACTGAACGTTTAGAGCAAGCGGAAAGCAGAACCTTGGATATGTCCCCCTTCCACGAGCTGTCATGCAATATACTACAGCAAGTGCATGGCTCTCAAGAGCTAATCACTGATGAGGTATGCAAACTCAAGGCCATGACGGTCAGGCTAAAGGAGGTTAATGCAGAAGCCCACAGGCTCAAGGCTAAGAATACCCGTGTCAAAGCAAATTTCATAAGTCAGATGGCATGGAGGGAAGGGAAAGGAGGTTTTCCCCCTCATCTTCCTTTTAAGACAGTGGAAGATTTTAATGAAGATATAGCCTTGTTGGAGTTTGGCCGGAACTGTGCCAATAAGCTGATGGCCAGTGTGCAGAAGACCACAGAGAGAATCAACAACCTGTACCAAAATCTCAAAGGAGTCCACGATAACTGCTCATTGAGTTTCCCTCAGACCCTAGAAGATTTCCCGGGAAAGGAGCAGCGGTTATCTCAACTAAAAGAAGAGCTAGGCGTCCAGATGGAGTATGTAAAAAGCATTGATGTTCTTGCCATGGATGATCTCCAACATTACATCGGTTCATCAACACTTCACAATCATCTGTTGAAGGAAACATATCAAGTTGCTGAAGCGGGAGTACAAAGCATTAAAATAGAGCTCGGGAAGAATGTAACTTCTCAGAAAATCCTGTTTCCTGCTGCAGCAAACATAATCATAAGGGATACAGGTGTGTGGCACAGCTACATAGAAGAGGAGGTCAGGAAAGCTGCAGCAGCAGCAGAAACATCAGTGGATCCGGCAGCCCCGCTCCCAGCAGCATCTTCCCCAGCAATGGCAGAAAATTTGGCCAGTCCCGTTCCCCCTTCCCAATTAAGAGCAGCATCAGCAGGGGATTCGAGGTCCTCTTCCCAGGAAGCACCAGTGACAATCAATTTGGGCGACCCTTTGCCATCGGAAGCTCACGCACAGGAATGAAGCAAACCGAATTCAGCTGGACGACTCCCTTCAGACAGACACGTGCCCAGCAGGGAACGCTCGGATGTTAATAAATTTTCTGTTATGTACATTTTGAACATGTAAGGCTTAAGCCATGGGACAGCTGTCCCTAATTTTGTCAAAACATTTTTGTAAAAGGAATGGCCATTTTGGTAGTCGATTTTAGTAGAAATTACTGTAAAAGACAGAGGGGGAATGCTAGGTGTCAGCCCAGAGGGCAAATTTGTAACTATAAATAGGAGCTAGAAGAGATTCGCCAGGGGGGGACTTTTGGCAGGGAATGAAAATTTTGGGCGAATGATATGAGCTATCTTGTATCGGCTCTGTAAATTGAATTTTCTAATAGAAGCCACAGGAGATGGACGTTTTGCTTGGAATGTTGGGTTGCTGTATGTTGGACTATTCTAATGACTGCAATTCTGCAATGTGAGATCATTCTTGACTTCTGAATTATTTCTTTGTATTAATGATTTTGCTCTTATCTATGCATGCGTTCTCTCTATTTCATGGACAATGAATGCGTTCCATATTAAATCAGGAGCTACCTGCTGATACTTTTACCATTGCTGTAGATTTTTCTTCTAGAACGAATGGCTAACTGTTCTTTCTTCAGGATAATTCGTATGGCTCATTGTTCATGCTTTTAATTGCTCCTTGCAGGGATCTTTTAGTTTAATTCCAGTTTCGTTCTATCTAGAGCTGTTTCTTTATTCTTGTTACTTAGATCAAACAATTTTGATTTCTTCTGTTCATAAGCAATAAATTCGTTCTGTAGGTTCAGTGTAGATCTGTTTCCTTAATCCTGTAGCTTTTCTCTTTTTTTTTTTTTTTTTCTGAGCAACAGATGCGTTCCATTTTAAATGAGAAGCTATCTTCTCAAGATCCTCATCTTGCTGTAGCTTTGACCGTGAGAAATAATAGTTATCTGTTCGTTGCTTATGATATCTGTTACAGCTGATTGCTCTCCCCTTAAGCGTGTTCCCCTGCAGGGATAGGTAGATGTGTTCCTGTTTCTAAATTTAAATCTGTTTCAGTTGCATTTAGACTAAGTATAATTTAGGCATGTGCATCTCATATAAAACACATAAAATCCAAAAGAAAGGTGGATCGGGCCATAACCGGTAAAATCGGATTTAAAGTCCAAAACCACGGTTGCCGGAACCGCTAACCGGACGGATTCCCTACACCAAACGGGAGATAGTCTAATTGGGACCGTCTCTCGGGGAGAATCCCTTTCTGATTGATGCTACGATATCTGGGGCATCAACAGTTTTTGGCGCTAGAAGGAGGGCCTGAAGTGCATGGCTGATAGAGGAAAATCTTCCACGGTCATAGATAACACTGAAAACCCGCTTGAAGAAAACTTTTCAAACAGCCCAGAT
This sequence comes from Larix kaempferi, assembly GCA_027924585.1. Classification (NCBI taxonomy): domain Eukaryota; kingdom Viridiplantae; phylum Streptophyta; class Pinopsida; order Pinales; family Pinaceae; genus Larix; species Larix kaempferi. Next base: position 10,633,284 of record BSBM01000560.1, read on the forward strand.
CTTGGATTAACAGACCAAGAACGCCTCGTTTCTGACCCTGAGCCTCAGGAAGCTTTATACGCTGTTCCTTTTGCAGAAATAGAGGACTTGAGAAGACATACTAGATCTTACGTTAGACAGCTAGGTGGGTTAAACGCTGTCAACTTCCTCCCTAAGAAAACTACACCCAGAAAGGAGCCGCAATATACCCGTGATTCGATCCTCGTTCAGAGTTTTGAAGAACTGGTAAATCTAACGTTGGAAGAAATCTCCGGCACTCTTAACAAGTCAGACCAAGAAAATCTCGAAGAAATTACCACTCCCAAAAGTACTCCACCGAATTCACCTTACAATTCTCCACCAGGGTCTCCACGTCCGAACCCAAACATGGCTGTACCTGCCTGGAGAGCAAGGGGAGCGCTGAACTTAGCTGGACCATTCCATAATCTCCCTAAAAATCCAGAAAAGGTCTTGCCTAAGTACGATCCAGGGAAGGCCATTTCGGCAGAGGATCACCTCAAGAGTTTTTACTTAGCTCTGAACCTTTTAAATGTACAACATGAAGACGTAGTCTGCAGGTTGTTTCCGTATACATTCGAGCCTAAGGTATCATCTTGGTACTTTAGCCTTCAACCCAGCTCAATCTCTAGTTGGGATGATTTCGAAAAGTGTTTCCTCAAGAAATACGGGAACCAAAAAACTGTAGCCACGCTTATGAAAGAGCTCTTATCCATGAGAATGGAGAAGAAGGAAAAGGTTCAAGACTTTAATCAAAGATTCACAACGCTGTTAAATAACTTTAGTGAAACTAACAAACCCACAGAAGAGTCTTTGATTGAATACTACACAACAGCTCTTGAAGGTCCAATCGCAATGTTTGTAAAACGATCCAAGAAAACGACCCTAATAGAGAATTTTGAGGAAGCTCGAAAGGTAGAGGAAGAGGCTGATAGCATAGCTAAACATGCCTTAGATGTGGAAACAAAACCAGCAGCTAGCAAGAAACCTTTGCTCCTCACGAGAGGCAAAGAAGAGCCATCTACGGATATGGAAAACGTAGTTAAGATGATGCAGAAGTTATCTAACAAAATCGTAGATCTTGAAAAGGACAAGGCTGCTAATACATCTAGGAAACCTTTCAAGCCATTCTATAAGAGAAGGGAAGACGGGGAACAGTCTCACCCACCAATGAACACTGCCCCTGTTCTAAATTTGAATGAGATTGGGATGGAGAATTTCTGCACCTTTCACCAAGAACCACACTCGGAGAAGAGCTGCCCTCAATGGATCAATTCCATGAGCTTGGTCATGAACCAAATGTTAGATTCTCAGATCCCAGACCAGGATGATCCTCCAGAAGAGTCAGGCCCTGAGTTAGAGGAACCAACCCCGGACACTACTATGGTATTGTGGGATTGGATACCTATGACTGAATTAGTAGAAGAAGATTACGCAGACAGCTCTCCCTCTACCATAAATGTTGCTACTCGCAGCAAGGGCCCAACTGCGGATCCTGTCCCATCCACCTCTTCCCATAAGCCTAAGATTACAAAGGATCCGCCCAGGAGGCATATACCAATCATCCCACCACAGCCCAAAGTAAACCAGACAGCGGCCAAACAGCCAAGTGCTGATAACACAGTTCAGCCGCCTAAGGAGACCTTGAACAAAACAGATCAGTCCACTCGAATTGGGAATGAATCCGATATAGGGTATGATATTATCGAAGATATCAAGAAAGTTAAAGCAAACGTATCAATATTTGACATGTGTAGCTTGCCCCATCAACGAGACAAACTACTTCATGTTTTACAATCAAAACCCAGCGCTACATTAACAGATTCTCAAGACAATCCTGAAATTAACGAAGCTAGCATCGGTGGGAAATCCAAATCCCAAACATTGCCATTTCTGCTGACATTCGAAATTTTTAATCACAATGTGCATAACTGTCTGGTAGACTCCGGAGCTTCTTCAAACGTCATGCCACTTTCAATTTGTAAGAAAATTAATGGGCAGCCCGTACCATCTCCAGCTCAAATCATACAATTAGACAGGACTGCTGTCAAGGTTATAGGGGAGATGAAAGATGTTCTAATTAGACTGTCAGCCGACCCTAGAGTTTGCCAATTCATTGACATAATGGTGGTCGATATTCCTGAAGCTTATGGGCTGATTCTGAGTAGGGATTGGTCTACCAAGTTGAGCGGCTACTTTGCTACCGATTGGTCTCATCTATGGCTGCCTTATCAGAACAGGCAGAATCAGATTAAAATTCTTAGGGAACCTCATATGAAACAAAACATAACCCAGCTAGAAGAAAAGAATGAGGCTGTAGCTTTCTCTTCCTCGGTCCTGGGAAATTACTTCTTGGAAATGGATCCGGGTAACTATCAATCTGAAACCTTTTGCCATGAATCAGACAAACAGTCCGATCTCCTTCATTTTTCTCGGACTGATGAGGTTGATTGTAACATAGTCAATTTAGTTGCTAACGTAGACCACAAAGAAACTAACTTAGTTGAATCTAAAGATACCTTTTGGACATTATACTTTGATGGTTCTAAAACTCTGGAAGGATCCGGAGCCGGTTGTGTTCTAATGGATCCAAAGAAGAACAAGTATTTTTTGTCTTGTAGATTAGAATTCGATTGTACTAACAATACCGCTGAATATGAAGCTTTGGTGCATGGTTTAAAGAAGGCCATTGGCTTAAATGTTAAGTACCTGAAGGTTTTTGGTGACTCCGAGATAGTAGTTAGACAGGTAAGAAACACCATTCATTGCCTCTCACCGCACTTGAAAGGTTACCAGGCTGAGGTATGGGATTTAATCATGTATTTTGACGCTTTCAATATAAAATCAATTCCTAGGTTGCAAAATTCTGCTGCCGATTTGTTAGCAACATCTGCTTCTAGATTGGTGCCGACAAATAATAAATGCTCGATTGAATTGATTTTCAGGCCTTCCATTCCCGATAACATCACAAACTTCAGAATCTTCGATGATGACGAGCAGATTATCAGCTTCCTGACAAATGAAGACAGTTTTCAAGGAGCTGCAATAGATGAGGAAGAACATGATGATGATTTGATGAAGAAGGAAGAGGAGAAGGGAAATTTCATGCCAAAAGGGGTAAGGTCCCTCGAAATGCTTTTCGATCTTCAAAATAAATTCAAAAGACCAGCTAATACCAAAACTAACAGCTCATCAATGCAACATGAGTTGGTTAATTTGGGTACCGAGGCAGAACCAAAATTTGTCAACCTTGGCAAATGCTGTTCACCAGGAGAAAGAGAAAGGTTCATTAAGTTGTTTAAACAGTACAAGGATGTTTTTGCATGGACCTATGAAGATCTGAAAACATATGACGTCCGCATCATTCAGCATGTTATACCAATGAAAGCGGGTGTCAAACCATTTCAGCAGCAGTTAAGGAGGATGCATCCCACTCTTGAACCGCTGATCCAAAAGGAATTAAAGAAACTCCTGGACGCAAAGATAATCTTCAAAGTTAGGCATTCCGAATGGGTTGCAAACTTGGTTCCCGTGAGGAAGAAATCAGGAGAGATTAGGCTATGTGTAGATTTCAGAAATCTAAACAAAGCCTCAGATAAAGACAACTACCCCGTGCCTTCAATGGAGCAAATCCTACAAATGGTATCTGGATCTGAATTGTTTTCTCTCCTTGATGGGTTCTCTGGCTATAATCAAGTGTTAGTAGCTGAAGAAGATCGTCTCAAGACTACCTTCAGGACTAAGTGGGGAACGTTCGCTTACAGGAGAATGCCGTTTGGTCTGATAAATGCTGGAGCTACATTCCAAAGGGCGATGGATATTGCCTTCCGAGGATTGGGTGGGCAATGCGTTGTTGTTTACTTAGATGATGTTACAGTCTTTTCGAAGAAAAGGGAAGATCATGTTGTTCATCTGAGACATATCTTTGATCGTTGCCGGAAGTATGGTATTTCCTTAAATCCCAAGAAGAGCGTGTTCGCTGTACCCGAAGGTAAGCTATTGGGTCATATCATCTCCAAAGAGGGAGTGTCAATCGACCAGGAAAGAGTCCAAGCTATTAATAAGATTCCGATGCCTCACAACAAAAAATCTATGCAGTCTTTCATGGGCACCATTAATTTTGTCCGCAGATTTGTTCCGGATTTTGCACAAATTGTTAAGCCATTGCAACAGATGGTTAAACAAAGCATGCAATTTAAGTGGACAGATTTGGAGAAGGACGCATTTAGAGATATCAAGACAGCTGTAGCCAAAGCTCCTTCCTTAAGAAGTCCAGATTTTGATAAAGATTTCATCTTGTATACCTTCGCTTCGGATGATTCTCTCGCAGCTGTACTCACGCAAAAGGTGGAGTTGGGGGACGAATACCCAATTTCATTTATGAGCACTGGTCTGCAAGGGGCTGAGCTGAATTACCCCGTAGTGGACAAGCATGCCTACGTGGTCTTCAAAGCAGTCAAGCAATTTAGGCCATACATTTTGAAGAACAGAACTAAAGTCATAGTTCCCCACCCAGCGGTTAGATCCCTTTTCGTTCAAAAGGAATTGGGAGAGAGGAGAGGAAACTGGGTCACAGCTCTGCAGGAGTATGATTTGGAATTTAAACCTGCTACAATCATCAAAGGACAAGGTCTATGCAAGTTACTGGCGGGAAACTCGACTGATGAAGAGCACCATTGGAGAAATGAAGCCGAGCTCAATTCGGTTGAGGTATGCCATATCTTCACAGCTCCCCAGTCATGGTATAGAGATCTAGTGCACTATTTGCAGCAGGGATATCTACCCGAGCACTGGAATTCTAAACAAAGAAGGGCACTCCGATTGAAATCGGCACCCTATCAAATCATTGATGGGATTCTTTTTAGAAAGAATTATGACGGAGTCCTTCTTAGATGTTTGGAAAAGGAGGATGCAAACAAAGTTGTCAAAGAATTGCATGATGGCCCCGCAGGTGGCCATTATTCAGGAGAGACGACAGCACACAAGATATTGAGAGCTGGTTATTACTGGCCCACTCTGTTTCGAGATGCCCACACGTACGCACGAAACTGTGATGTATGTCAAAGAAGCACTGGGAAGTTACCTAAGGCCGCAGGCCCATTGCAGCTTGTCATCATCTCTGAACCTTTTGAGCAATGGGGCATAGATGTTATCGGGGAAATAAATCCAAATTCTTCCTTGCAACACCGATACATTCTGACAGCTACCGACTATTTCACCAGATGGACGGAGGCCATCCCGCTGCGCAAGATCAATGAAGATGCAGTTATCAGCTTCTTGAAAGAGAACATCATAACCAGGTTTGGGGTTCCAATTTCCCTTGTTTTTGATAATGCTACTTATTTTTCATCTTGCAAGATAAATGAATTTGTTTATGAATGGGGAATTAAGTTGCATTATTCAGCCAATTACTACCCTCAGGGAAACGGATTAGCTGAATCCTCAAACAAGAATCTGATTCGAATCCTTAAGAAAACGGTGATAGAAAACCAGAGAAGTTGGCATGTGGCTCTCCCAAATGCCTTATGGGCAGATAGGGTAACCCCGAAGAATGCTTTAGGTGTCTCCCCTTTCACTCTTGTCTATGGCAAGGAAGCCATACTTCCCCCAAACATCTTGCTGCCATCCTTGCAATTGTCCCAAGCCTCTCGGGGTTCTGGTAGCCAAGCCTTACAATCCAGGATAAACACCCTGCTTCGACTGGAAGAAGCCCGACACAAAGCTAAAGACCGATTTCATCAACACCAGGACATAGTTAAGAGATGGTTCGACAAGAGGAAATCCGGAAAGAGGGACTTTGAAGTTGGGGATTTAGTCCTGAAATGGGACCATAATCACGAAGGCAAAGGAATGCACACGAAATTTCAACATCTATGGGTAGGCTCGTACCAAATTTCTGCAAAATTGGGCCCATCCACTTATAAATTGACAAATCTCGAGGGAGAGGAAGTAGCCCTTCCACTCAATGGCCTCGCCCTGAAACAGTACTTCGCGTGAGTCTCCGTGAGACTTCCTGTACATAAATAAAGTTGTCTGTTCGCTTTCGCTTTTAGCTGTTTTATTTTTCGGCCATGTTGTTTCCTGTTTTTGTTATTTGAGCTTTTCAATAGGTTTTGTTTTCTGAAGCACCCGTTTGAGTTTCCCGTTGAAGATAGCTTTCTCAAAGAAAACCTGCAACCCATGAGTCTGGAACCTTGCTCAGTAAACCCGGCCCGCTGTGCTCTCGCTGAAATAATCAAAAAGCGGGAGGCCTACCCTGCTAGTCACACTAATCCTGTTCAATAGCAGAGACCCATGGCCATCTTCACTACTATCGTTGGGCTCCACCCACTCTCACACTTCAAAGGCATCTCAAGAAAGGTTACCTAAGTTGGACCCATGGAAAGTGGCACTTCTCGAAGACACGGGGTATTGAAATGACTCCATGCTGCTGATTTAAAAGCCAAAATGGCCTACATTCAAGAGTCTGTTTTCCAGGGATTCTCGCCTCAATTAAAGCATGGCTGAGACAAAACAAAAGGGACATGTAAAATCAAGAAGGCTGTCCAAAAGGCCCAGCTCAAAATAGGCTCCTCTCCGTCCGTGAAGTTTGATCAAATCAATAAAACCTCTAACTCACACAAAAGGACATTATGGATTGAGGAGCCCAAATCAAAGATCGGTCCAAAAGAAAATATCCCTGGAAGGCTCAAACAGCTAAGCTGTCCAAAATACAAGCATCCCAAAGGATGCCAGCAGCATGGGAATGAGGAACAAGAACAATAGTGTCCATGACGAAGTGTTGCAAATCCTGTGGAGTCCGGCAGTAGTGACCATTTGAGGGATGACCCTCCTAAAATGAATCTCATATGCTGGCCCTCTGAGAGTGGTGAAGATGCCTCGGTCGAAGCTCCCCTTTCCCAATGACTAGCAGGAAAAGTGCTCCTTTCCCCGCATGAGTCTAAAATGCTCAGCTGAGTAGTGCACCCGAGACGGATGTTTTAATGAAGTTCCGGACCATGTAGGGTATTTTTTCAGAGATCTGTGTTCGCCAGCGACTCGCCATTGTTGTTGCAGCAACACCCCTCCCCAAAATTTTGTACATGTTGGGGCCCCTCCTGTTTTTTTTTCGTACAAAGTCTGTTTGAGAAGACATCCCAGGCGTCCGCTCTGTTTTCAACATAAAATTTTCCTTCCCTGCTGAGCTGCTTGCCGTCAATCCGTCCATGTTCTCCCCATTAAGCCAAAAGATGACTTAGTTTTGCCCAAACGTTTTTGAAGTAATCCGGACTTTGTCCCGAAACAGCGGGAGTCAAACGTCCAACCTTTCCGAGAGGAGGACCTAGATTTCCTTTGTCAAAATCCGCGGGAGCCATTGGGCAAAACCACCCGAAACGGCGGAAGCTTTCGATCAAGTCTTCCGCGACCACGGAAAGGTTCGCGTTGTTCTCCCGAAACGGCAAAGAATTCAACAAAGCCATCCGAAACGGCGGAACAATTCAGCTCTGTCTTCCGAAACGGCGGAAGCCATTCGGATAAACTCGCCGAAATAACACAAAGCAGTTCATCATTTTCTTCCGAAGTAAAAGCACTTGGAAAATTTTCAATCGTTGCTTCTGCGGAACGGTTCAAGCTCCGAAACAACTTAGTTCCCGAAACGGCGGAGCCTTTCACTCGAACCTCCCGAAATGGCGGGGCTCATTCACCTTAGTCTCCCGAAAAGGACTTAGATTTTCTTTCGATGAGAAGACTGCGGGAACAAAGGACTTAGAGAATGTTTAGTTTCAACCTTCCGCAACGACGGGAGTTTAAGTGAGCCCACCCGAAACGGCGGGAGTTTTCAGGGAACCCTTCCGCAACCGCGGGAGCCCTCGTAAAATCCTTCCGCAACGGCGGGGGAATTCAAGGAACCCTTCCGAAACAGCGGAAGCCGCCGCGGTATCTTTCCAAAAGAAAATAAGCGGGAACGTTTTATGAAACCCTTCCGCAACGGCGGGGGAATTCATGAAAACGTCCCGAAACGGCGGAAGCCATTTGGATAAGTCCCGCGGAGAAATTCACGATTGCCTTCCGAAACCATGAAAAGACTTAGAATTTTCTCAAGAAGCTGTCGCGGAAGCCTTCAGCTTTTGCTCCCGAAACGCGGAAGCCTCCGGGCTACCCTTCCGAAACAGCGGAGGCCAATCGCTTACCCCGTTCGGCGAAAGGACTCCGAAACGATCCCGGGCGAATTTGCGGAAAATATAAGTTTTGCTTCCGAAACGGCGGAAGCCTTTCCCAAAAGCTTTCCGAAACCAACGGGAGCCTTCGCCGAACCTTCCCGAAAAAAATCAACGAAACTTTGAAATTCTGGACCACGGAAGCTTTCGCAAAAGTCTTCCGAAAATACCGGGAGCATTCGCTATATCGTTCCGAAAAAGCGGAAGCTTTGGCGTTACCCGTCCGCTACACGACGGTCTCTCGCGGAAGGCTTCAAGTTTCCTTTCCGCATTAAGCCCCGAAACGTCGGAAGCTTTCACTGAACCCTTCCGCAACGGCGGATGCAATTCGCAAACTGGCCCCGCAAGTGACGGTCGCACGGAAACCGAGGTGCTTTGACGTGACCGCTACGCGCGGCGAATTTAAACCCCGCTTTAACCACGCCACCTACCCAATTAAGTGCTCACACGTGCCATTCTTTATAAAATATACCGCGGGGGGCTCGACCAATGCACCATTGTTTTGAACCGGCCAGCGACGTGTGATACCGTGCAAATCGCTCCAGCTCACCTCGCGCATCCGTGCTCGCAGCCACCTTGCTCAAGCAATCCCCACGGTGCCAGGTAGGATCTTAACTCTGATTTCCACCACTGAATTGTCCTTTTGGGGAAAATAATGGGGTTTAGTGGGATTGTGACGGGCAAAACACCCGTCAAGGGCTATGTTTTGCCCGTCAGGTACAGTGAACGGAGTTTCCGTTTTACAAAATCATTTTAGGCCTTCGTGAAAGCGTTATATTTTATTTTGGTGGGTGTGGGCGGTTAACCATGCCCTGTTTTGTTTTAAACCCCGGGCCGCGCCCCTCGTCGTGGGTTAAGTTGACAAAACCCTATAGGCTTTCCATGTCCCTGACCGTGAACCCTGGGCCCTTTTCCATAAACCCCAGTCCCTACACGCGAAGCCGAAACCCGTAAGCGGTTAAGCTACGAAAGTCGAAACTTGAAGCCGCCCTAGCTCTCCCCGTCAGTTTGTCCCCGGCACCGTTACCTTCGCTCAGACTAAAGCCTCCCGTAGTGACTCGGCAAGTGGCCGCGTGTGACGATAGCATCCATAGCCCTCACCGAGTCAACCCGCCTCTTCCCCGCCTTCGACCTCTCCAACCGCAGCCATAGCGAAAGACCTCTCCTTCCGCGAGGCGGAACCGGAAGCCGATTGCTTCCGCGAATCACCTATCGGTCCAATAAGACCAATAGCGTCCGCAACATAGCTTATCCCGCACTCATCTTTTTAAGAGCTTCAAATGTTTCAATGTGTGTCTTATAATTGAAATAATGTTTTACTTCCTATATATATGCTTCGTTGATTTATCTCATTAAGACAATGTTGCTCTCTGCTGAAACCATACAACCTGTTGCTCAAACTCATGATGAATTGTATATGGATGTTATCAGGGATAATTCAATATGCCGAAACCCAGTAAGAAGAAGGCGAGGATGACAGAAAAGAAACCTGCTCCTCCTAAGATTGAAACCTCGCTCCAAGACACCAGGTGCACCACTGGTGTCCCTCCAGAAATCAGATGGGATGACATATACAGAATGATCAGGGACCAAGAGATCCCAGATATGTTGCTGGAGGAGGCACCGATCTATCAAAATATCAGAGCCTCAGGCATAACTAGAGCCGCTACCCGCCCTGAGCTGTTCCCCTGTGCTGAAGTGATCGGGTGGATACTCCAACATGCAGATGCTGATGGGAGAGTGATAAATGATAGCGGGAACATGGCTATCGCCTCATTTCAACCCGCGTATCTGGCGGCAGCCTACAGGTTTCCCCGTGTCCAGCAAGCTCTGACCGATGAATGGTTAAGCCAGATGGACAATGTCGAGATGGCCAAAAAGCTACTGGTGCAAGGGAAACATTTGAGGAAGAAAGAGAGGGAGGAGTATGACGTACAGAATCTAAGAGCTCCTTATAGGTTGATCGCCCTGATGCTGTGTAGAATCTTCGGCATGCCCGATGGCACAATATACAAGATTCAGTGGGTCCCTATCATTCACTATGTGGCATTTAAGGGGACAGTGTTTGACTGGGCCACCATCTTGTCAGATAGTCTGGCCTCAATGATAAGTGCTGCTAAGCCCGGGCTGGCCTCGAAGAAGGCTGAATTCTTCATGTCCTCATACCTGATAGATTGTATCTTGGCCAAGATAGAGTTCCCCGGATTGGGGTGTACATGGGATAGGGCCACAGCCCCGGTCTACACTGCATTCAAGATGTTGTGGGCTCAGAATTACAAGCCCAGCTACAAACTCATTTGTGAGGGGTTCATCATGCCCCTATACGAGAAAATGTTCAAGGAAGAACCAAGTTGCCTGTCCCAAAACGCTTTGGAAGTCCTTGAGGATTATGGGGATTTCTACTTTTCAGAACAAGGTACCTACTTGAGAATGTTCGGAGGGACTAAGCCCCCATACATATTGCCGCAGTATGCCACAGACTATGTGGTGCTCAAGGAAGCAGTAAGACAACTCTTCTTGGATGGGATTGGAGCATTCCTCCACAAGCTACACAAGGCTTCCTTTCCCCCCCTACCTTTCTGCATAGGTGCTTACAAGTTTTCAGGGGTGGCCTCTGCCGATGAATTTGTTCAAGAGTTGAGGGCCTTCCATTTCGGTGAGGTCATCTTCCACAGGAACGACAGAAAGGGTAAAGTGGCCGAGCATTGCAAGGGGAACTATGCGAACTTCGAATATTCCCACTACCCCGATGCCGAGGAGGAAGCTTTCAGAGGCATCAGCAACATGGCTGAGCTACGGATCTGTCGCCAAAGTACTGGAGCGAGCTCTAGCTCAACCAAAACCCAGAAGACCATCCAGCAAAAGGAGAAAGAAGCCAAGGATGCCCGAGCTCAGGAAGAGCTCAGATTAAGAGAAGAGGCAAGGTTGCAAAAGGAAGCCGAGGAGGCAAGAAAGCTACAAGAGGCTGAGAATGAAAGACTGCGGAAGGAGGCTGAGAAAGCCCAAAAGCAGAAAGAAGCAGAAATTGAGCGAGCTGAAGCAAGGAAGAAGGCGGAAGAAGAATTGAGGACAAGGGAAAATACCGAAACAGGTGGGTCCGGTGCGCAGGACATGGAGATAGACACCTCTCAGGCAGGTGGCTCTAGTACCCAAAAGGAAGGGACAGACCCCGCTCAGGAAGTCCGGACCCCACCTATGGAAGAAGACATAGACATCATAAACCGACCAATTGTACCGTACACTCCATCTGGGAAGCGTACGGTGTCCAAATGGAATGAGTTTGTCTATGATAAGAAAAGAAAAACAATGGTCCTCCAATCAGAAGAGAGGATTAAAAGTCCCTTCCATGACGACATAGTTACTCACCGAGAGGTCGCTGTCATGCAGAACACAGATGCGGATCCCATTGCCATGGCCTCCGCAGTTATAGCAACAGCACAAGCATCATTTGCCAATGTAGGGGTTATAGTCAAAGAAAATATATTGACAAAGAAAAGAGCACGTACCTTGCAACGAAATGTGGCTAATGAGCAAGCCCAGAGAGACCTGATAGTGAATAAATACAATTGCTTGTACGCCGAGCATAAGGAGTTGGCGAATAAGTACAGCTACCTGGAGGAGGAAAAGGACCAGCTAGCACTCCAGATAATGATTGCAGAAGCAGAGAAGAATGGAGCAGAAGAAAAGGCTTCCCAGCTAGAAACAGACAAGCAGGCATTAACTGAACGTTTAGAGCAAGCGGAAAGCAGAACCTTGGATATGTCCCCCTTCCACGAGCTGTCATGCAATATACTACAGCAAGTGCATGGCTCTCAAGAGCTAATCACTGATGAGGTATGCAAACTCAAGGCCATGACGGTCAGGCTAAAGGAGGTTAATGCAGAAGCCCACAGGCTCAAGGCTAAGAATACCCGTGTCAAAGCAAATTTCATAAGTCAGATGGCATGGAGGGAAGGGAAAGGAGGTTTTCCCCCTCATCTTCCTTTTAAGACAGTGGAAGATTTTAATGAAGATATAGCCTTGTTGGAGTTTGGCCGGAACTGTGCCAATAAGCTGATGGCCAGTGTGCAGAAGACCACAGAGAGAATCAACAACCTGTACCAAAAGCTCAAAGGAGTCCACGATAACTGCTCATTGAGTTTCCCTCAGACCCTAGAAGATTTCCCGGGAAAGGAGCAGCGGTTATCTCAACTAAAAGAAGAGCTAGGCGTCCAGATGGAGTATGTAAAAAGCATTGATGTTCTTGCCATGGATGATCTCCAACATTACATCGGTTCATCAACACTTCACAATCATCTGTTGAAGGAAACATATCAAGTTGCTGAAGCGGGAGTACAAAGCATTAAAATAGAGCTCGGGAAGAATGTAACTTCTCAGAAAATCCTGTTTCCTGCTGCAGCAAACATAATCATAAGGGATACAGGTGTGTGGCACAGCTACATAGAAGAGGAGGTCAGGAAAGCTGCAGCAGCAGCAGAAACATCAGTGGATCCGGCAGCCCCGCTCCCAGCAGCATCTTCCCCAGCAATGGCAGAAAATTTGGCCAGTCCCGTTCCCCCTTCCCAATTAAGAGCAGCATCAGCAGGGGATTCGAGGTCCTCTTCCCAGGAAGCACCAGTGACAATCAATTTGGGCGACCCTTTGCCATCGGAAGCTCACGCACAGGAATGAAGCAAACCGAATTCAGCTGGACGACTCCCTTCAGACAGACACGTGCCCAGCAGGGAACGCTCGGATGTTAATAAATTTTCTGTTATGTACATTTTGAACATGTAAGGCTTAAGCCATGGGACAGCTGTCCCTAATTTTGTCAAAACATTTTTGTAAAAGGAATGGCCATTTTGGTAGTCGATTTTAGTAGAAATTCCTGTAAAAGACAGAGGGGGAATGCTAGGTGTCAGCCCAGAGGGCAAATTTGTAACTATAAATAGGAGCTAGAAGAGATTCGCCAGGGGGGGACTTTTGGCAGGGAATGAAAATTTTGGGCGAATGATATGAGCTATCTTGTATCGGCTCTGTAAATTGAATTTTCTAATAGAAGCCACAGGAGATGGACGTTTTGCTTGGAATGTTGGGTTGCTGTATGTTGGACTATTCTAATGACTGCAATTCTGCAATGTGAGATCATTCTTGACTTCTGAATTATTTCTTTGTATTAATGATTTTGCTCTTATCTATGCATGCGTTCTCTCTATTTCATGGACAATGAATGCGTTCCATATTAAATCAGGAGCTACCTGCTGATACTTTTACCATTGCTGTAGATTTTTCTTCTAGAACGAATGGCTAACTGTTCTTTCTTCAGGATAATTCGTATGGCTCATTGTTCATGCTTTTAATTGCTCCTTGCAGGGATCTTTTAGTTTAATTCCAGTTTCGTTCTATCTAGAGCTGTTTCTTTATTCTTGTTACTTAGATCAAACAATTTTGATTTCTTCTGTTCATAAGCAATAAATTCGTTCTGTAGGTTCAGTGTAGATCTGTTTCCTTAATCCTGTAGCTTTTCTCTTTTTTTTTTTTTCTGAGCAACAGATGCGTTCCATTTTAAATGAGAAGCTATCTTCTCAAGATCCTCATCTTGCTGTAGCTTTGACCGTGAGAAATAATAGTTATCTGTTCGTTGCTTATGATATCTGTTACAGCTGATTGCTCTCCCCTTAAGCGTGTTCCCCTGCAGGGATAGGTAGATGTGTTCCTGTTTCTAAATTTAAATCTGTTTCAGTTGCATTTAGACTAAGTATAATTTAGGCATGTGCATCTCATATAAAACACATAAAATCCAAAAGAAAGGTGGATCGGGCCATAACCGGTAAAATCGGATTTAAAGTCCAAAACCACGGTTGCCGGAACCGCTAACCGGACGGATTCCCTACACCAAACGGGAGATAGTCTAATTGGGACCGTCTCTCGGGGAGAATCCCTTTCTGATTGATGCTACGATATCTGGGGCATCAACAGAACCTGTTGGTCAATATCTCCCACATCCACTGTGGGGACACTTTTCTATTTATACCTCTATTGTTGTTGGGTTACGTAGTGGCATCCCCATCATAATGCATTGTGTTGCCATATAAAATGTTAGCATGAAATTTGAGAGATTCAAAGGATGATGCGAAGAAACTAAGCATTTATCAATAAAAAGAAAACATGTCCTTAATTTCCCTCTCCAACATAGTGAACAATAATGAAAACTCCGCCTATTTTGAACTAAAGGAAATCATCATGTAATAGAGTGGTAAAAATCCAAGCACTTGATGCTGAGTGTTTAACCCTCAAAGCTATTGTGGATGCTACTTAAATGCAACTAGGATTCACAAAAGATGATGAAACAGTCTCATAGATGATAGAAGACATGAAAATTGAGGATTTAGTGCCACAACAAGGCAATCAAAATCTAAGAGAAACCTATAATTAACACTCCTCTCACTAATATGTTGTAATGTTTTGTAAACTCTTTTTTGTTTATGTTTAGACATATATTGTTGAATATATATTTGTAATAGTCTATTAGGTTTCTTTGAAAGAGACATCACCATAAATACAACCTTGTTTTGTGATTATGAAGATTTGATAATCATGTCAAGACCAACCAACATTTACATTTTTTAATATAATATTATATTATAATTGTTTTTATTAAAAACTGATTTTTTAATTGAATCAATAATATTCCTTTTTAATGCAATATTATATTATAATTGTTTTTATTAAAAAATAATTTTTTAATTGAAACAATAATATTGAAAAATAATTTAACAAAATAATTTTGAAAACCATTCTTTAACATTTAAATAGTTTATTTAATATAAAACAAACACACATATATATACATTACTCAAGTTTATATTAAAACTTTTTTCTCTAAGTTTTTACATTTTAAATGTTTGTATTTTTTTTAAATAAGTTAAATTTCATAATATTTAAAATTAGATAGAATCTCAAAATTTTAACACCAAATTGTTTTTTTCATGAATGAGGTTGCTACAAACAAATGTATGCAAATAACAACATGCTTACAATTACACCCACTAAAAGCACACCACACCAAATTAAAATTATACACTAAGTTTACATTAATAAATTTTTTTTTTATTTTATATTTATTACGCCTCGTCGTCTACAATAATTTTTTTCATGAATGAGGTTGCTCCAGACAAATGTATGCAAATAACAACTTGCATACAATTACACCCACTAAAAGCACACCACACCAAATTAAAATTATAAGCACTAAATTTACATTAATAAAAATAAATATTTTATTTTATATTTATTACGCCCATAGGCATTTACAATAAAAAAAAATGCATAAGCACTAAATTTACATTAATAAAAATAAATATTTAATTTAAATTTATTACGCCCATAGGCATTTACAATTTCTTTCTCGTGAGGATGAATCTACTTGACATGTTCTAATTTATATAATTCTTACCGCATATTTCCTCTAGTTATAGGAGATAAATGTTTTTGTTATTAATTAAAATGATGATCTTGAATTGATTATTACAATTATCGTTAATAAAAAATCATATAATAAAAAAAAAAATTAATAAATATATATATTTTTTAATTTATAAATATTAATATATTATATATAATAATTAACAAAAGTAATAAATATAAATATTATAGTTGTTAACCGAAACAATGATCTTAATTAATGGTTGTAATTTATAATTAGATTAATATAATTTATAATAATAAAAAATCTCGTTTAAAAAAAGTTTATTTTTTTCAGCTGACAAAAACTATATTGTTAATATTTTATTAAAATCAAATAGTACATAAAAATACAAATCTGAGTAAATAAGACTTCTCGTCTGCAGAGCTTAACCATGCTTATTCTTTACAAAGTTCAATTCAAAAAACCATATTTGAATGACATACATATTGCAAAAGGAAAAACATGAAGTCAAAACTATGACATCCTGCAATTATCCATGGAAAAGTTCAAATATCAAATATCGTGACAGCTTATTAAGTTTGATAATTGATACATGTTAATGCTAAAAACAATATAGTTTAGATGGTTTTATTTAATTTTAATAATTTAATTATAAATTAAATTTATATTAGCTTCATTTTAATAATATAATTAAATTCATTAAATAATTAATATAATTTTATTTAAGTAATATTTAATATTAATAATATGAATGAATTTAATATTATAAATAATAACATTAATAAAATATTAGTAATATTGAAAAAAGCATTTAATATTATATTAACATTAATAATGTTGAGATTATTAACAATATTAATAGTAACATTAATAATATTATTATGAGCATTATTATTAATAATAACAATCAATTAAAGTCAACTATGGTCAATCAAGTTAAATCAAAGCTAACTATAGTCAACCATGATTAACCGAAGTAAACGAAAGCCAACTATAGTCAACCATGGTTAACCATAGTCAATCATTGTCAAGCATGGTGAACCAAAGTCAAGCATGGTAAACCATAGTCAAATATGGTCAAGCATGATTAGCTAAAGTCAACCATGGTCAACCAAAGTCAACTACAACCAACCACGGTCAACCAAATTCAACTATGATCAACCATAGTCAAGCATGGTCAACCATAGTGAAGCATTGTCACATACCCAAATTCTGAACATTATATATTGTCAAAAAAACATTATGTTTTATTTTATTGTAAAATTTTATGTTATTGACCAAGTGGAGTCAAGGATGATTGTAATTAATTACTCTGAATATTTTATTATTAATAAATAAAAGAGAAGACAAATATCCAAATGAGACTCTTGAATAAGTGTTCACTGACCCACTAGGAGGAATGGACTGGGTGGAGAGTAAACTAACACTTGGCAGCATCCTCAACTCATTTCTAACTGTTGCAGGGGGCAACTTCCATATTTTATGGTCATGCTCCCCAAGAAAGTGGAACTGAGCAGGTGGCTCATTTACTAAAAACAATTGACCAAAAGACTTAGGCATGCTTATCTACCCATAGAATTCTGCAGGAGGCTTCCCATTCTTACCTTGTGATAATTTCTGAATTGGAAAGACAAGAGAGCACAAGAGATTTGATGAGGGGGAAGGTTAGAAGTGATTGAGTAAGTTAAGACTGCATTCTGAACTAGTGCAACCACATTGCTGAGTTCAATACTGCTAAAAGCAGGAAGTACCATTGTCAAGTGCTACTGTTGAGTTGCAAAGGAATTTATTCCATTTCTCCACACAACATCTTCGTCCTAGTGGTTCAGTGAACAGGCTCAGGGGTCCTAAGGCAAGTAGCTTGGATGTCTTTAGGAAAATGTTGGGTGGAACGGGCTCCTTTGGTTGTTTGTCTCTTCTACATTACCAGGTTCTAATTGTGTTATCTTATTTACTTTCTGCCAAATGAATGAACTTATGTTATCAGTTTTCTATGTAATCTTAGGTATTTTGGACTGTTAATAAATGTCTTACTTCTGCAAATTTGATCTACTATGGAAATCCATATATCAGTTAGGTTAAAATGCTAAATAGATAGTTAAAATTAAATTAATGAATGATATATTAATAATGCTTCCCTGCATTTTTCCACACACTGTCTAAGTGTCGTACTCTAGTACAGGGAAGATAAATTTAGAAATAGATTGGAATGATGATATTTCTGTAATAAATTCGAATGATATATTTTGTATTTCTGCACATAGTTAGAAATAGAATCTTTAGTTTTCTTACAATTGTGTAAGCTTTTAAAATACAAGACTTGTACTTATGTAATCCTACTTCATAAGCAATATAAAATAGGACAGAATCTTTGAATGTTCATAAGCAGTTTAATACTGAAAGTATTTCACTATTATTCAGGATTAGAAATCCTTTAATTATTATGCTCTCAAAGAAATACTCTCTTTTATGAATTATAAACTATAGCATTGTAATTATAAGAATCAATTTATCTTATAAATAAAAGCAGAGTTTTCATGTAAGTACAACTCACTATATAAACATTATCTTTATAAATACCCGCATCGACCTATCTCTTAACCTATTACAGAGAACCAACTTAAACAATGATGTGACCAACCCTATTAATACCAAAACTTCTTATGTCAAGATATTGTAAATGTTGCAAGAAAATAAATAATAATCATGCATCTATCTATACCATTGTACATATCAACGTAATATGTATTAATACACTTAACAAATAACTTAAACAATAAATCAATGCTAAGCAAATAGCCTATCGGCGTTCCTGGGTCGAAAAACCCCGTGTATACAGTTTCATCTTCTATCACCGTATAAGCATACTTTCCTTTCAACACAAAATTTTAGATACACAAGTTCAGGGTTTCAAACCCTTAATGATTCTACAATCGAATTTCAATCATAGTATTTAGTTATGATAGGGTTTATAACCCAGGGTTACGGTTTTTTATTTTAAAACTCTAAACATTTTAACCTTTTAAACCACAGAGTTGGCTCTGTCCTATCTTTTGATATCAAACAACTTTATAAAATAACAACGAATGCCAAGAGCTTCCTCTCAGGCTAACATTTCAAACTTCATTTGAATAATGCAATTATCATGTATATTTTATATAATACATTATTGAAGAAAACAATACAAGTTGAGGTCGAGGGTTCGACCCTCTCTATATCTAGTTTAATCATAAACAGAACTGGGTCCATAAAACCCTAATCACCACAAAGCTCTTCAACATATTTCTTTCCAAAATAACAAAATGACGATAGTAAACACATCGAAATCTTTTCCAAACTAAGCTTTCATTATATAAAACCACAGGTCTTTATCCATAAAGATTATTACAGTAAGCGTTGAGAAACCAACGAAGGACAGGTCGAGTGTTCAACCTTCTTTGTATCAAAATTTGCCTCATGGCTTAAAAACATTACAACCATTGTAAACACTAAAACGTAAAAACAAAACCAAAGTCTCAGTTAAACCAACGAAGACCGGAATTGTTCCAAACCTTCACCCAAAAACCTTCTGAGTACATTAAGATGCCCACAAGGGAGTCATTGAGGCTTACTAGGGCTTTACAACTCTTATAATTCAGGTTTGGCTAAACTAGGAGCTAGTGCCGAGGAAGTACCTGCCAGAACGATAATACAACCTGTTGGTTAAACCTTGAAAGGCTCATATATTAAAACATTAAACATTGCAAATAATAAACACTCGACAAAGTACAGTGGTCAACTTCGACATTACCTGCAAAACCCTTGAAGCTCCCATGAACTCTCCTGCGACGTATCAAGCTTTCAAGCATTAACAATGGAGGTGCTCAGTGTTACCATCGATTTTAAGAAAGGATAAATAACTTAGAAACAACTCGGCTCATATAGTTTACTGGTGACAAAATGCAAGTTACAGGTCGCAGTATCAAACCCGGGAGAGGTGCCTACAAACCCTTGTTACGAACCCTAAGAAATCGAGAGCCTGTCGGCCTCTCCACCCCCACACACTACAAAAGTGAATGCTCCAGGTTATGACTTCGACGAGTAATTCCAAATGTAATTAGGGTTAACACTTTTACCAAGAACCTTCACGTGAAGACCTACCACGGTGGATGCCAATAAGCATTCCACCAAAACGCTTTTAATGAACCTTAATTACCATAGCTACCGATTTACGAAGTGCCTACCAACGCATCATCCACCAAGGTTTTATTTTATATGGTCTTCAACATGGTTAAACATTACATATGGCTATTCATTATAACCATAGTATATAGTGTTTACGTAAACATGTCAAAGAGTCAAACTATATCATTGCATAATAGCCTTTAACATAAGTGTAGAGTCTTTGATAAGTCAAGCTTTGCATATAACCATAATGCGTACAAAGGTATTAATGCTTAGCATATAAAATAGTGCGCATTAGAGTTATAATATCTAACATGTAATTATAATATACAAATAGGTCAATACCTTTATAATAAGATAGAATGGATATAAGAATTATAACTTTAGCATATAGAAATATGTGTTTAAAAAGTTATAACACCTAGCATATAGTATGATGAATAAAGCCTTAGCCCTTAGGTTATACCTTAAAGTATAAAACCTTTGAGATAGGGTTGGTGGTACACAAAAGATCAATATATCATAAGTTGATGAATCCACATAGTTATAAAAGCTGCAGTCGAGATCTTGAATGCTTAAAAAAAATACAGACCATAGTACAATTTAAGTAAAATGGCATAAGCATGATAATTAAATAGGAAGCTAAGCTCAAGAGAAGAACACCAGTAAATAGTCACGACCTATGTGTATAACGCATGACCACAGCTAGGGTAGGTCTTACCCTTACTCAAACTAAATCCTCCACACTTTTAACTTTGGATACTATGTGAATCAAATTCTTTTTACATACATATTTAATGCTTCGAAAAGAAGTATCGCGCTTACCTGCGATCTGCGACATAAGTTTCAAGAGCATTAGCTAAATAGCTAAGTAAGCCTCGGAGTGCCCATAGGACCCCTTCATCATCAAGAAAATCAAACAGTTAGTACATATGATTAAAATAGTACTACAAGTAATTGACAACACTTACGCATTTGAAAAAGTAACCATACATATTCAGATTTCAAAATGGTATTAAAACATCCAGCAATACTTAACAAGTATAAATACATACTTATAACCTATATGATAAACATAGCAAGAAATTAACGTAACATGTTTATAACCTTGATGACTATTTGAAGATGTGTCGTTATCAGGTTGTCATCTATTAAACAAATTAACATATGTTATACTTCTGCATAGCAATTGTAGCACTTTATGCTATATAGAAATTTTTTAAATTTTTGTGAAATTTTGGGATGTTACAAGCATGGTTAAGCATAGTAAACTATGGTCAACCGTAATCAACCATTGCCAACAATAATCAACCATAGTCAACCACAATCAACCATACTTACCCACAATCAACCAATAAGGGTCAAGCATACTTAACCATTACTAAGCATGAACTACCTTTTTCAACCAAAGACAACAGTGGCCAACCACAACTAACCATGGTTAACCATCATTAGCCATGAACATCCAAACTCAACCATAGTCAAGCATGGTCAACCAAAGACAACCATGGTCAACGATAATCAAGCATGATCAACCACAGTTGACTATAGTCAAACATGGTCAACCATGTTTAACCTTGGTCAACCATGTGTAACCTTGGTCAACTATGTTTAAACTTAGTCAAACATTGTCAACCATGTTTAACTTTTGTCAACCATGTTTAACCTTAGATGACTTTGGTTGACGTTGGTTGACTATGGTTGACCGTGCTTTACTATGGCTGACTTTGGTTTCCATGGTCAACCATGGTTGTCTTTAGATGTTCGTGGTTAACAATGATTGACTATAGTTGGCCATGGTTTACTACGGTTGACCATGTTTGACCATGGTTTACTATAGTTGACCATGGTTTACTATAGTTGACCACGATTGACTTTGGTTGGCCATGTTTTATTATAGTCAACCATGGTTGACCATGCCTCGTTATGGTTGACTTTAGATGTTCATGGTTAATGATGGTTAACGATGGTTAACAATTGTTGACTGTGGTTGAGTTTAGATGTTTATGGTTGAAAATGATAATTCATGGTTAACAATGGTTAAGTATGGTTGACCATGATTGGTTGACCACGATTAAGTATGGTCATTTATGATTGACTATGGTTTATTGTGGTTGGCCATGGTTGATTATTGTTGACCATGGTTGAAAATGCTTGACTATGCTTGACCGTGCTTCACTATGGTTGACCATGATGGAATTTGGTTGACCATGGTTTACTCTAGTTGACTTTAGTTCACTATGGTTGACCATATTTGATTATGGTTGGCCATGCTTGACTTTGGTTGACCATGGTTGAGTTTGGATGTTCATGTTTGACAACGATTGATAATGGTTGACAATGGTTGACCATGGTTGACGATAGTTTGCTTTAGTTGACCTTAGTTGACCATGGTCAACCATCATCAACCATGAGAATCCAAAGTGAACCATGCTCAACCATAGTCAACCAAAGTCACCATGGTCAACCATAGTCTAGCATGGTTAACCATGGTTTCCTATGCTCAAACATGGTTAGAAAAGGTCAATAATGGTCAACCAACATCAAACTTGGTCAAGTATAGTCAACAATGTCAACCATGGTCAACCGTAGTTAACCATGGCCAACCATAGTCAACCATGCTCAACAATTGTTAACCATGAACATCCAAAGTCGAACCTGGTCAACCATAATGAACCATGGTGAACTAAAGTCAACCATAATCAAGTATAGTCAACAAAATTTAACAATGCTTAACCAAGGTCAACCAAAGTATATAATGGTCAACCATGAACATCAAAAGTAAACCATGGTCAACAATGGTCATCCATAGTCAACTAAAGTATATAATGGTCAACCATAATCAACCATAACATTAAAAAATATTAGTAACATTAAAGAAACATTTAACATTATATTAACATTAATAATTGAACATTCACATTAACCACATTGAGATTGTTAACAATAATAATAATAACATTAGTAATGTTTTTATGAGCATTATTATTAATAATAACAATCAACCAAAGTAAACCTTGGTCAACCATACTCAATTAACATCAACCAATGTCACCCATGGTTAACCAAGGTCAACTAAAGCCAACTATAACAAACCATAGCCAACCATCATTAACAACGGTCAACCAAAGTTAAGCATGGTCAACCATAGTCAAACATGCTCAACCAAAGTTGACTAAAGTCAACCAATGTAAACCATGGTCAACCAAAGTCAACCATGGTCAACCATATCAACCATAGTAAACCATGGATAACTATAATCAACCATACTAAAGTCAACCATGGTGAACCAAATCTAGCCATAGTCAAGCATGGTCAACCATATTCAACCATCGTCAACCAAAGTCAACTATAGTCAACAATAGATAACCATGGTCAACCATCGTCAACCATGGACATCCCAACTTAACCACGGTCATCCATATTCAACCATGGTTAACCATTATCAACTATGAACATCCAAACTCAACCAAGGTCAACCAAAGTCAAGCATGGTCATCCATAGTCAAGCATTATCAACCATGGGAAAATATGGTCAACCAAAGTCAACCATGGTAAACCATGTTTAACCTTAGTAACCATGGTCAATCATGTTTAACCTTAGTCAACCAATGTCAACCTTCGTCAACCATGTTTAACCTTAATCAACCATGGTCAACCATGTTTAACCTTAGTTGACTACGATTGACCATAGTTGGCTATGGATGACTTTGGTTGACCTAGTCAACCATGGTTGACTTTAGATGTTCTTGATTGAAAATGATTGACTATGGTTCGCCATGGTTTACTACGGTTGACTATGTTTGACCATGGTTCACTATAGTTGACCATGGTTTAACCACATTGAGATTGTTAACAATATTAATAATAACATTAATAATGTTATTATGATCAACCAATATTAATAATAACATTAATGACATTAATAATATTAACCATCCATAGTCAAGCATGATCAACCATAGTGAACCATGTTCAACCGAGGTCAATTATAATCAACCATGGTCAATTATAGTCAACCATGGTCAATCATAATAAACTATGGTCAACCATCATCAACCATGAACATCCAAACTCAACCATTGTCAACCATGGTCAATCGTTGTCAACCATGAACATCCAAATTCTACCATGATCAACCATAATCAATCACGGTCAACCAAACTCAAGAATGGTCAACCATAGTCAAGCATGGTCAAATATGGTCAACCATGGTCGACAAAAGTCAACCATGGTTAACCAAAGTAAAAATGTCAACCATTGTAAAAAAAGGTCAACCCAAGTCAATGATGATTTGTCAAGCATGGTCAACCATAATCAACCAAGGTTAATCATAGTCAACCACGATCAACCATCATCAACCATGAACATCCAAAATCAACGATGGTTAAACACATGGTTTACTATGGTCAACTAAATTCAACCTTGGTTAACCTTCATCAACCTTGGTCAAGAAACCTTAATCAATGAACCATAATCAACCATGGTCAGCTATAATGAACCATAATCAACCATGGTCAAGCATAATCAACCATTGTTAACAATGGTTATCCATAGTCAATCATGGTTAACCATAATAAAACACAATTAATCTTGCTTAACCATAATCAACCATAGTCAATGATGGTTAACCATAATCAATCTTAGTCAACCCCAATTAACCATAGTTAACCACTATAAACCAATAAAGTTCAACCATGCTTAACCACGGTTAATAATGAACAACCATCATCAACCATGAAAATCCAGTGTCAAGCATGGTAAAGTATAGTCAATGATGGTCAACCATCATCAACCATGAACACCCAAAGTCAACCATGCTCAACCATAGTTAACCATGGTTAAACATGGTCAACACAAGTTAGCAATGGTCAACTAAATTAAACCAAGTTCAACCATGGTCAACTATAATCAACTGTAGTTAACCATGGCGAACCATAATCAACCATGGTCAACTATTATGGACCATGAACATCCAAAGTCAACATTGGTAAACTATAATAAACCATGTTCAACCAAGGTCAATCATAGTTAACCATGGTTAACAAAAGTTAATCATGCTCAATTGAAATCAACCATGGTCAACCAAGGACAAGCATAGCCACACATGGTCAACCGTCATCAACGATGAACATCATAAGTCAACCATGGTCAACCATAGTCAAATATGGTAAACTAAAATTGACCATGGTCAACTAAAGTCAACAATTGTAAAACTTTTTTACTATGGCCAACCATGGCCAACCATAATCACCATGAATATTCAAATTCAACCATGGTTAAATATAGCCAACCATGGTCACCATGGCCAACCATCATCACCATGAATATTCAAAGTCTACCATGGTTAACCAACCTTAATCAACCAACCATAATCAACCTTAATAAACTATGGTCAACTATAGTCAACCATGGTCAACTATAATCAACCATGGTTAGCCATAATGAACCATAATCAACCATTGTTAACAATGGTTATCCATAGTCAACCATGGTTAACAATAATCAAACATAGTCAACCATGGTCAGTCAGGGTCAACCACAATCAACCATAGTCAACCATAGTAAACCATAATCAAACATAGTCAACCATGGTCAGCCATAATAAACCATAATCAACCATGGTTAGCCATGGTCAACCATTATCAACCATGGTTAGCCATAGTCAACCATGGTCATCCATAATCAACCATGGTCAACCATATTCAACCTTAATAAACCATTGTTAACAATGGTTAGCCATAGTCAACCATAATTGAACATAATTAACTGTGCTTAACCATAATCAACTATAGTCAACCATAATCAACCATGGTTAACCATAATCAATCATAATCAACCACAATTAACCATAGTTAACCACTATCAACCAATTAGGGTCAACCATGCTTAACCATGAACAACCATCGTTAACCATGAAAATCCAATGCCAAGCATGGTTAAGTATAGTCAACGTTGGTCAACCGTCATCAACCACAAATACCCAAAGTCAACCATGCTCAACCAGAGTTAACTATGGTTAAAATTGCTAACAAAAATTAGCAATGGTCAACTAAAGTCAACCATGGTCAACTATAGTCAACATGGTCAATCATAGTTAACCATAATCAACCATGGTAAACTATTATTAACCATGAACATCCAAAGTCAACCTTAGTTAACTATTATTGACCATGAACATCCAAAGTCAACCTTGGTCAGCTTTAATGAACCATGGTTAACCAAAGTCAACCATAGTTAACCATGGTCAATAAAAGTTAACGATGCTAAACCAAAATAAACCATGGTCAACCAAAGATAAGCATTCCCACACATGGTCAACCATAGTCATCCATGGTTAACCATTGTCAACTATAGTCAAATATGGTCAACTAAAGTCAACCATGGTCAACCAAAGTCAACCATGGTCAACCATTGTAAAAGCACATTAACTATGGTCAACCAACGTCAACCATGGTCAACCATTGTAAAAACACATTAACTATGGTCAACCAACGTCAACCATGGTCAACCATAGTCAAACATCGTCAACCATAGTAAACCATAGTCAACCATGGTCAACCATCATCACCATGAACATCCAAAGTCAACCATGGTCAAATATAGCCAACCATGGTCAACCAACCTTAATAAACCAATAATAATCAATCATAATAAACCATGGTCAACCATAGTCAACCATGGTCAACTATAATCAACCATTGTGAACCATAATCAATCAGAGTAAACCACAATCAACCATAGTTAGCAACGGTCAACCAAGCTTAACAATGGTTTACCATGAATAGCTATAGTCAACCATGAACATCCAAAGTCAACCATGGTCATTGATGAATATCATAAGTCTACCGTGGTCAACCATATCATCCATGGTTAACTATGGTCAACCATAGTCAACCATGAACATCTAAAGTCAACCATGTTCAACCATATTTGACCATGGTCAGCCAAAGTCAACCATAGTTAACCATGGTCAACCATAGTAAACCACTGTCAACCAAGGTCAACCATAATGAACCATGGTTAACCAAAGGTTAGCATGGTCAACCATAGTCAACCATGGCCAACTATATTGAAGCATGGTCGACTATTTTCAACCATAGTCAACCATGGCCAACCATATTGAAGCATGGTCGACTATTTTCAACCATAGTCAACCATGAACATCCAAAGTCAACAATGTTCAACCATACTCAAACATGGTCAACCAAAGTCAACCATTATATTTATTATTATTTGTGTTGCCTTATTATTATTTTTAATTATTATTATAATTATAATAATTTACCAAACCTAACCCACATGCCGACCGTCAACTAGCAAGCCATATTAATTAATTAATATGGCTTATATACGTCGATAGGTGTATATCAACCACTTTTAAATGTGTGACCATGGTTGATATATGCCTATCGACATATATAAGCCATATTGATTAATTAATATGGCTTGCCAGTATATGACTTAAACATAATATTTTGTTCCTTGGGTGTAAAAAATGTGGAGCGCCTGGTTCTCCTCCTGTAGCTAGGGTTTACCTTAGTCACCCATGGTTTATTTGCATGAGGGCAATTAGATCCATGTTGGATCATTGCGTTTTTAGTAGGAGTTTTTCTTGTTCAAGAAGGATACAAGCCATAACTAAGCAAGGAAGTTTCTCCATGTCAAGATGTGGACAATGGCAATTGCCTTATTATTTGAGATAGGGGTTTCAAAAAGATGGTCAATACCTTGAACCTGACCAAAAGAGTTGAACTAGCACTAAGTATATTTATCAAAAAACTGGAAGATATTCCTTAGTTGCACTTGCTAGCTCCAAGTTTAAGCAAAAAATCCTATATCCTCCCTAAGTGTTCCCTAGTTGGAAAGTTCACAGGTCTCTGGCCTATTCCAAGAGCTACAAAAGTGTGCCTAGTAGATAAATGGGTTCTAAGCTTCATGGACATGTATTTTGTTTGCTTTAAGAAGAATTTTTCTTGTGCTTCTATTCCGTAACAAGGAAGATCAAGATTTGATCCTTTGTTTTTGCCCTTACTTCACGAGATCTAGTGGATTGTTTTTATCTCATTGGTCCTTTTACTTCAACCTCAAAGATGAGATCGCTATAGTGCTAGTGTGGGTTAGAATCCCTTATCTTCCACTAATGTTTTGGGATGATAGCAGTCTCAAAGATATAGGGAACAAGCTGGGTTGATTCATTGACCATGCATAACCAAAAGGAAATCGATATGTTTGTGCCATAATATATGTGGAGGTGGATCTAGATAAGGTCCTTCCAAAGGCAATCTATATTAATATGGATGGATGGTGACATCAATAAGATTTTGATTATCAACATATCCCATTCAAATGTATTTCTTGCTATGAGTATGGGCACTTCACCAAGAAATGCCCAAAGATCTAAGAGGACAAGCCTAATCCCTCTAGCCCCCCTGAGCAGGTTCCCTTCAAGTTAGTTTCAAGCAAGTGAAGAAAGCAACCCTCTAAGGGGTCGTGACCTCAAAAGGAATATCAAAAAATTCTTCCCTTTATGAACAATAACATATATGAGGCCCTTGAAATTTTAGAGGACAAGGAAAAAGAAAATGCTGAAGAAGAACCATCTAAATCTCACGTGGATCATGAAGGTGGAACAAATATGAATCTGAGAGGTGGTGCTTTAAAGGAATCTTAAGAGGGTGTAGCTCAAGAAACAATATAGAATATGAAGATTTAGGAGAGGAGAATCACGAATTAATGGATTTCAACTATCACATGTAGAGCAACAGAACAATCGTAAAAGCATCGAGCCTATTTTAGAAGCTGAGGAAGAAGAGGGGCATGAAAATGACTCCCTAAATCTTGAGGCCACTTTAGAAATGGAGGATGAACCCCAAGTTCCTCTAGAGTCACATTGTAAAGCATCATAAGTCCACAAATATGTCAGCTCTCCTCTAGTGCTAAGTTCTTCTTACATCAGGGAAGGCATCACTGCCTCTCACAATAGGGAAAAAATCCAATCAAGAACAAGAAGCAATTGAAGTAGGACAAAATATAGCTTGAGAAACTCAATCATCGTTTATTGACTTGTTTTCTAACTTTATGAAGTGATTATTTCTAAAATTCTTCATCTACAATGTTTTGTCATTTGTTATTTTTGCTATTCCTATTTGTGACACAATGTACTTGTTAGGCTTTTTATGCAAAGAAATGAAAAACTAGAAACAAAGAATTCTTAAATACTAGGTGGTATGTTTTGAGAAAAAATATATAAGTTGTTCCAATTTTTTTTGTATTTCTTGTTTTTTCAGAAGAAAAAAAACGTACTATTGCTATTCATCAGAATCAAATAGTACAATGATATATCCAGCCTCATAACCTTGAGACATACCGTCATATACATCAGCACGCAGGCATGAAATAGCTAACAGAAAAAACATACAAATATGAGTTTTTACAAAACATCTCACAAAAAAGTGTCTATACGATCTTAAAGATCGCCAAAAAACTAAAGAGATCCAGTATCCAAGATCTCATTCTCATACCACTCTTCCCAAAGGAGATTGCCCTCAATTCCATCAAGAACTTGCTTAGATAACCTGTCTGCCATATCATTATGTTCTCTATAAATATGTTCGAAGGAGATCAGTTCACATTTATCAATCTCATCTCTAGTGTGCCCGCACCAACGACGAAGAGCCAACACCTGTGAATTAAACTCCCGTTCTGCCCACTTGATAGTAACCTGTGAGTCTCCATAAACCTTAATATCAACAAGCCCAAAGATATTTGCAATCTTCAAAACACACCATAAAGCCATCATTTCTGCCTTCATGTTTGTCCCTGTGCCACAGAATAGTCGAAGCGAGAAATAATGTTCATTGTTTAAAAAGATAACACCTCCTGCAGCACACATTCCATGTTGTGCTGCCCCATCAAAGAAGAGTACAGGCTGATTAACAGTAAAGGAAAAATGACTGTTCCTATTGTTACTTTGCTTCAATATCTCATTCTTATATAGATCTGCCATCTTTAGAACAGTAATGCCACAGGCCTTTACCTCAAGAGCTTTACCTTTGAAACTAGCACAATTTCTAGCATACCATATAAACCATGACACAAAGATTGGTAAAAACAAATGATCTTTTGCTTTCTTGTACCAGTTTAGTAGACACATACCAAAATCACCCACGTCCCAGGCATCATTTATATGTAAATCTGCACAAACAAGATTCCAGACTTTTTCCAAAAACTGCAATCAACAAAAATATGACTAACAGTTTCATAATTTCCCTTGCAAAGGATGCACCAGTTGGGTCCAATCCAACCTTGTTTTAACAGACAATCCCAAGATTTCAGTGTTCCTTGTAATGCATGCCAAAGGAAACATTTAATTTTCAGTGGAAATGCCCATTTCCAAATTTTTTTGTACCACTAGTTCTGAGGGTAAATATACTTTTCTTGAATAATTCTCATATAAGCACCTTTAGCAATAACCAAACCTGATTTCCCATCACTTGTCCAAACTAATTTATCAGCCACTGTATTTAAATGCACACCAGCAGAACATAGATTGTGAACATATCCGTCCCATTCATTTGCATCACAACCAGTTAGACCCAAGTTTTTTGCACATAACCAGTAGTTCCCCTCACCTTTGAACTAGGCGCCATTTCTAATCATGTTTAGAGTAGACAATCCATATATCTGTAAATAACCCACCAATCTATCAGATAATAAATGAGCTCCATCCATACCAAGAATTGGATCCTTCCCAACAGTTATCTTTTCACCCGAACCACACTGCCATTTAATATCAACTAATAACCAGTCAAAAACCTTTAACAGACCCCTCCACATGGGCGAAATGCATCCCTCTCCAATCTTTTTCTACCATATCCAAGTATGGATCTCTTCCTTAATGTATTTAATATGAATAACATGAGACCAGAGAGTACCTCCGAAAAAACCACGCCACAAACTCTTTAATCTGAGAGCCATATTAAAGATTTTAAGGTCTTTTATACCCCAACCCCCAAACCTTTCAGGCCTAGAGAGTGTTTCCCAGGCCATAGTGATCAACTTTGCTCTTTCAGCACTTCCAGACCACAAGAAGTTAAATAGTATCTTTCAAACAACATTCAAAATGGACAATGGCACCTCCAGCAAAGACATCCAGTAAACATGTATGCCTGTAAGCACTGCCTTTATAAGAATAAGTTTACCCCCAATGGATAGAAACCTATAAGTCCAATTTGATACCCGAGCCTCCACCTTATGTAACAGCCATTTCCAATCAGTTAACTGATAGTTATTTGGTTTTAAAATATACCCAAGGTACTTTACTCCATCTTCTAATCTGCAGCAACTATAATGTAGAATTCTCCCAATTTCTAAACATCTGGATGGGATAACATTATATTGAAAAAAGTTTGATTTGGAAGTGCTCACGTTCATGCTAGTCACATTGCAGAAAACATTGATAATATTCCTGAAGACCAACCATTCTTCCACAGAAGCAATACCAGCCAATAAAACATCATCAACAAAAATCAAATGAGTAAGAACACATCCATTCCCATCAACAATACCTTTGATAAACCCTTCCTCTTTTGCAATATTCAGGAGTCTGCTTAGCGCATCAATCACCAAAATGAAAAGCAAAGGAGATAAAGGGCACCCCTGACGCAAACCCCTGGAGCACTGAAAAAAATTAGAGGGTGTCCCATTTATCAAAACTGATATAATTGCCGTGGAGACATAGCCCATAATCCAATTAATCACCAGAGGTGGCATCCCGATATGAATCAAAACCAATCTCAAAAAATCCCAGTTTACCCTGTCATATGCCTTTTCCAAGTCCATTTTTAATAACAAAGCTTCAAGCTTCCTGGCCTTAGTAGTTTGAAAAAGTTCCTGAGATACCCCAATAGCATCACAAATCTGCCTATTGTGTAAAAAGCCAAATTGTTCAGCAGTAATATGTTCAGATAAAGCAGCCTTAATTCTTTGCACGATGATCTTTGAGATAAGCTTATATGCTAAATTGCACAAAGCAATGGGGCGAAATTCCCCATATGATGATGGATTTCCACATTTAGGTATCAATGTAACAAAAGTCGAATTCAAAGCACCAGAATCAAATCCATGCACTCTGTATGTTCCACCATATTGAGTAAATCCTTCCCCAATATGTCAAAGAAATGGATAAAAATTTCCACCGGCCAGCCATCAAGCCCCGGGCTTTTTTCCTTCTTAAACATTTTCAGTGCATGTTCAATTTCATCCAAAGTCACCCTTTTCCCCAATTCAACAGCTTCATTTTCATCAAAAAATTTGGGGTAGAGCCTTGCTATTCTAATCTGATCCAAAAGTACACTAGAACCCTCATCCTTATATATATTGCTAAAGAACTTAACAACTTCACATTTTAAAGGATCCTCGCCAGAGATCATATTGCCCAGTTCATCCTTCAAATTCCAAATAGTGTTCATGTTGCGCCATGCAGAAGCATAGGAGTGAAAAAATTTTCAGTTTCTATCGCCATGTTGGACCCATAAGGCCCGACTCTTTAGTCTCCACGCCTTCTCTTCTTGTAGCAGGATCTCTTCCTTCTTCTTTTCAAAATTTTTGACTGCTTCAAAACCCTCAGGATCCAGGCAACCAGAAGTATTTTTAGTATGATACATCTAAATAATATTCTCTAATTTAACCAATTCTTCTTTGTCTGCTTCCTTTTTCTTCATGATCCACTTGCTAACAGTATATTTCAGCTTTTTCATTTTTTTACAAAAGAAATCCATAGGATTCACACTATCAACAATCTCAGACTTCCAAAAATTCTTAACCATGTCACAAAAATCCACCTCACTTAACCATGAGCTATCAAATTTGAAAGGCCTTTTTAATCTAGCACCAAAGTCATCGAATTGAAAGATAACCAGCCAGTGATCTGAGAATTTCGATTCATGTACCCAAGAACGGTACTTCTGAAATTTACTAAGCAAAGGTTCCTTTATCAGAAATCGATCAATCCGCTTGTGAATACCCTCACTGCCCCTTCTACCATTTGTTCAGGTTGGACCCAACTTTGCCGGTACCACATCAATAAGAGCATTGTGATCAAGAAAAGATAAGAAATATTCAACGAAAGGATCAATTTTAGCCTTCTGACCCCAAATTTCAGAGGATGACTTAGTTACATTTAAGTCTCCTGCAAAAATAAGGTTTCCATCATTTAGAATACCAGATGCAGCAAAAGAATCCCAAAATATTTGCCTGTCGCTATAAGGAGCATAACAATTAAAAACAGTTAAATCCAAGTTCAAACCCATACAGAACCCTCTCATCAGAATGCCCCGGGGTGTTTTGAAAACATTAAAAGAGTAGAGATTTGGATCCCAAGCCACCGCCAAACCACCAGAGAAACCATTGGAACATACAGTAGACACTTCCCAGAACGGAAAAACCCCCCAGTCTTGGTAACCGCATCAGAGCTTGTGCACATAGTTTCCTGAAATAAAACAATGCCCAGGCTAGTATCATGGAAAAGGTTGGACAAGGCCCTAGCCCAGGAAGCCTTCCCCAACCCACGAACATTTAGAGACAGCAAAGACATTACGAACCCTCATCCACGGGTTTCTCTGCTCTAAGACCCGAATCTGATAAAAAATCCTTTCCCTCAGCTTTCAATATGTCTGTAACTGAAAGATGCCCCTCAACAGTCAAATCCCCCTTTCAACCTCCTTCTTCCCTCTTCTTTTCTTTCGAATCGTCACATTTTGAAACCTAATGGAACTAAGAGGCAATGCATCAGAGTTTACAGGAGGATTTTTTGAGTACACGGGCAAGGGGGAGAAATCCAAAGATACCCTATCCTCCTTATTATAAAGAGGCCCAGAGCCTATATCCCTCTGATCCAATTTATTTTTCTCCAAACCAACAAGCTCACTATTATTCAAATTTGAGCGCATACAGGAATCAGGAGCAAAGGAGGGGTTAGGTATCAAATCCACAGATTTTGGCTTTTCAGGTTTCGTAATAGGTTCCATTTCAACAGCTGAAGACGATACCGGCCCTAGCTCAACCCTATTAAGCTCACCTTCCAAATTACGTGCCACCAAATTCCTATCCCCAAACCTCACATTCCCCAATTCCCCCACAGGTGTATCACATTTATTATGACACAAAACTACCTCCCCCAAAGATATACGTCTGTCTAAATCACGTTCCCATTCAGCAATAAAAGCTAAGTCCTCATTTGATACAATACAATAGGCCGATTTAGGTAGAGGTTTAGACTTACCAATTTTCGGAAGAGGTGTAGCCGACTCAAATTGTGGAGTAGCTGAGTCACATAACGCAGGCGCAGGCGGAACCATATCGCACCGCCCCAACAATACAGGACAATGAGCCTGCACATGTCCCACCATATGGCACTAGAAACATCTGAAGGGGATACAAAAGAATTCCAAACGTTGCTTCCACATACGATTTCCCCAAACAATTTCAACTTCAGCCGGAAGCCCAAAGCTCAAGTCGAATTCTACCATCACCTTCGCATAACGACTGTCCATTCCAAACAGGGTCTTCTTATCAACCCTAATAAATCTACCCACTGTGTTAGTGAGACCTCTAATGACTTCTTCCGTCTAGAGCTCTATTGGCAGTCCTGGTATCAACAACCACAGGTGTCAAATACCTTGTCTTTCACAAAGTGGGTCAAAACCAGGGCACCACCTTTTGAGCACTAAAGAACCATCCTTAAACAACCAGGTACCAGCCAGTATCTACTCCATGAAATCCTTCTTGGAAAAGGTAAATAGTATCCATTTGTTCATTAATATGTTGATACGAGGTGCAATGCCTGTAATTGACACCCAAAATTTCTTAACCCATTCAACAATTTCAACCTTTGACCCCGAGGCATACTCCAAACGGCCTACCAGCGCCCTTTCGGCCAACATTTCTACCCTATCCAGGTTCTTATCAGTCTCAATAACATATCTGTCAACCCTATCTCTTGCCTTCAACGTTTTTACCCAGAGATCATATTGCCCAGTTCATCCTTCAAATTCGAAATAGTGTTCATGTTGCGCCATGCAGAAGCATAGGAGTGAATTTTTTTTGAGTTTCTATCGCCATGTTGGACCCATAAGGCCCGACTCTTTAGTCTCCACGCCTTCTCTTCTTGTAGTAGGATCTCTTCCTTCTTCTTTTCAAAATTTTTGACTGCTTCAAAACCCTCAGGATCCAGGCAACCAGAAGTATTTTCAGTATGATACATCTGAATAATATTTTCTAATTTAACCAATTCTTCTTTGTCTGCTTCCTTTTTCTTCATGATCCACTTGCTAACAGTATATTTCAGCTTTTTTATTTTTTTACAAAAGAAATCCACAGGATTCACACTATCAACAGAGTCAAACTTCCAAAAATTCTTAACCATATCACAAAAATCCACCTCACTTAACCATGAGCTATCAAATTTGAAAGGCCTTTTTAATCTAGCACCAAAGTCATCGAATTGAAAGATAACCAGCCAGTGATCTGAGAATTTCGATTCATGTACCCAAGAAGGGTACTTCTGAAATTTACTAAACAAAGATTCCTTTATCAGAAATCGATCAAGCCGCTTGTGAATACCCTCACTGCCCCTTCTACCATTTGTCCAGGTTGGACCCAACTTTGCCGGTACCACATCAATAAGAGCATTGTGATCAAGAAAAGATAAGAAATATTCAGCCAAAGGATCAATTTTAGCCTTTTGACCCCAAATTTCAGAGGATGACTTAGTTACATTTAAGTCTCCTGCAAAAATAAGGTTTCCATCATTTAGAATACTAGATGCAGCGAAAGAATCCCAAAATCTTTTCCTGTCACTATAAGGAGCATAACAATTAAAAACAGTTAATTCCGAGTTCAAACCCATACATAACCCTCTCATCAGAATGCCCCAGGGTGTTTTGAAAACATTAAAAGAGTAGAGATTTGGATCCCAAGTCACCGCCAAACCACCAAAGAAACCATTGGAACATAAAACAGACACTTCCCAGAACGGCAAAACCCCCCCAATCTTGGTAACCGCATCAGAGCTTGTGCACATAGTTTCTTGAAATAAAACAATGCCCGAGCTAGTATCATGGAAAAGGTTGGACAAGGCCCTAGCTCAGGAAGCCTTCCCCAACCCACAAACATTTAGAGACATCAAAGACATTACGAACCCTCATCCACGGGTTTCTCTGCTCTAAGACCCGAATCTGATAAAAAATACTTTCCCTCAGCTTTCAATCTGTCTGCAACTGAAAGATACCCCTCAACAGTCAAATCCCCCTTTTCAACCTCCTTCTTCCCTCCTCTTTTCTTTCGAATCGTCACATTTTGAAACCTAATGGAACTAAGAGGCAATGCATCAGAGTTTATAGGAGGATTTTTTGAGTACACGGGCAAGGGGGAGAAATCCAAAGACACCATATCCTCCTTATTATAAAGAGGCCCATAGTCTATATCCCTCTGATCCAATTTATTTTTCTCCAAACCAACAGGCTCACTATTATTCAAATTTGAGCACATACAGGAATCAGGAGCAAAGGAGGGGTTAGGTATCAAATCCACAGATTTTTGCTTTTCAGGGTTCGTAATAGGTTCCATTTCAACAGCTGAAGACGATACCGGCCCCAGCTCAACCCTATTAAGCTCACCTTCCAAATTATGTGCCACCAGATTCCTATCCCAAACCTCACATTCCCCAATTCCCCCACAGGTGTATCACATTTATTATGACACAAAACTACCTCCCCCAAAGATATACGTCTGTCTAAATCACGTTCCCATTCAACAATAAAATCTAAGTCCTCATTTGATACAATAGAATAGGCCGATTTAGGCAGAGGTTTAGACTTACCAATTTCTCGAAGAGGTGTAGCCGAGTCACATAACGTAGGCGCAGGCGGAACCATATCGCACCGCCCCAAAAATACAGGACAATGAGCCTGCACATGTCCCACCATATGGCACTGGAAACATCTGAAGGGGATACGAAAGAAGTCCAAACGTTGCTTCCACATACGATTTCCCCAAACAATTTCAACTTCAGCCGGGAGCCCAAAGCTCAAGTCGAATTCTACCATCACCTTCGCATAACGACGGTCCATTCCAAACACGGTCTTCTTATCAACCCTAATAAATCTACCCACTGTGTTAGCGAGACCTCTAATGACTTCTTCCATCTAGAGCTCTATTGGCAGTCCTGGTATCAACATCCACAGGTGTCAAATACCTTGTCTTTCACAAAGTGGGTCAAAACCAGGGCACCACCTTTTGAGCACTAAAGAACCATCCTTAAACAATCAGGTACCAGCCAGTATCTACTCCATGAAATCCTTCTTGGAAAAGGTAAATAGTATCCATTTGTTCATTAATATGTTGATACGAGGTGCAATGCCTGTAATTGACACCCAAAATTTCTTAACCCATTCAACAATTTCAACCTTTGACCCCGAGGCATACTCCAAACGGCCTACCAGCACCCTTTCGGCCAACATTTCTACCCTATCCAGGTTCTTATCAGTCTCAATAACATATCTGTCAACCCTATCTCTTGCCTTCAACGTTTTTACCCTGCGCTGGTTTCTGGCTCTAATACCATGCAAATTAGGGTTCGAAAATTGGCCAGCAGCCCCAAACCCTGATACATTGGGCTCAGCTCCAGCAGAACCCTTGTGAGAAATTGTAAAAGACATATCGACGCCTCCAAAACGAATGAGAAAAGCTAAAGCAAACCGGCCAAACCGGTAGTCAATCCCATAGGTGTCAAACCAAACGAGGGTCGAAACTCCACAACAGTCACATCAAAAAACAGAGGAGGACCACAAAAAACACCTCATAGCTAGTCCAATCAATTTGCCAAACCGAGGAAACAGGCCAAATCAACCAGGAGTTACCACCACAAAATATGCAAGGTACCACCCCGAGAAAGGCCTAGGACAAAACGACTGCAAATTACACACAATATTAGCTAATTAAGACAAATTGCACTTAACTAAACCTGGTAACAAATGATAAGCTTCCCACTTTTTTTTAACTTGGCTGGAACTAGTTGACCCTGAGAGGCCAAGGGACTCCAAGTATGTTGCTGGGAGTTTAGCCAGCCGCCGCCTGCAAAATCACACTAACCCTGTAGCAAATTTGCATAAAAAAAACCCTAAACCGAGCCATCATGCTCCTCATCATTTCGAATTTTAACTAAATAACATTTTTTTATACAAATATAACCATTTCTATAATATATTAAAAAAAAAACTCTAACGCCAAATTAAAATTATTAAAACTAAATTTATAATAAAAATATTTTTTTATTAAATTTTTTATATTAATATGATTTGAACATGAATATAAACATTAATTTTTACTCATACCATATTGGTATATGATTTGACCATGAATTGAACAATGAAATGATTATTTACCCCTTACCCCACCAAGAGGGAAAACTAAAAGGGTTTGGCAAATATGAGAAACTGATCCTTACTCCATACACGTGGTGATCACTTTTGTGAAAAATGTTAAATGGAGGTTTCTATTGGCTTGTGATAGTTCCAATATTGATTAAAAAAATAGAGTAAGCCAAAAATATCTGAGCGGTGGTAGATCCCTTTGACAGCAAGGTGGGGCTATTGGATATGGAGCTAGGAAATACAAATCTCTATGAGGGGGGCGCTAGATCCCTCCAACAAAGGTGGGGGTGTGGGATACACACATAGGGAATGTTGCATAATTTCTCCTTTGTGGGCTTTGAAAAGGCATGCTCAAAGTATTAAAAAAAGGTAGTATTGGATGTTATATATTGAAAAATAATAATAAAGTTGTTTTAATTTAAATGGAAGATGTTAATATAATATTATTAATGTAATAGGATGTATAGTGTAATTAAAGATATTATATTGATAATATTTAAATATAAATATTTTTGGGTATAGACTTAAAGTGTAATAGGAAGTAGTATCTGGTTTTATCATGCTATTGCTTTAGGTTTGCATACAATTATATTGATCTTAGTTAAAGGTGCTTTGGATGTGTGTGGTTTTAAGTTAATGTTAGATAATAAAGGTTTTGGTTATAGTTTTTTGTGTGATGGTCTGAGATGGGGTGGTACTTGCGATATCTTGGTTTGGGATGCTTTTTATTTAGCAGTTTTCTAGATGTTGAATACTATATGGAATTAAGGTTAGATGTTATTAGAAAACACATGATTCCAGTGGAGGTAGTTTTAATGATAATCATAAGGGAGATTGGTTTTCTCACAGATACTATTTAGGTTGAAACTGCTTTTTGGCCATGGAGTAAGATAGAAAAGTACTTCTGATTGGTTAAGAGTTTGTCTTCCTTAAATGCAGAAAACAAGTTAACGACCCAAGAGTAAGAGGTCTTATGCAGAAGTCAAAATCTATTAATTCAAACAACGTGATTTCCTACATTCATAAATAAAAACTAATAATCACTTCAAAACCACTAAATTATGATAAGTTTTACCATCTTCTTTAAAAAAATCGAACATAAATCTCTCTAACCTGGATCAACTATTTAACACTTACCTCACCAATTTGGAAAATTAAAAAGGTTTGGCATTAGGAAAAGTCAACCTTGCTGGATACCTATGGTGTGCACTTTCATAAAAAAAAAGGTTAAATGGAGGTTTTCTATTGGTTGGTTATATTTCCTATGTTGATGGAAATATAGAGGAAAAAAAACCTTTTTTACGGGTTGTAGATCTCTCCAACACGCTTGTGGATGTTGGATACGTACCTAGGGCTTGTTGCATAATATTTCCCTCGACATATGGGTCGTAAAGGGCACGATCCCATTGTTAAAAATTGGCATTTTTGAAAATGACAAAAGTTTTTATACAATGATGGTTTATCTTAAGTTGAAGATGTTAAATGTTATAGTTATGGAAATGGGTATACTCCTATTTGAAACTTTCTTAGAAGTTTGTTTTAATGTTTTTGATCATAACAATTTCAAAGGAATTTTTGAAATCTAAAAAAATTTGTTAAATTTACATATTCGTGTTGTTCTACGGGATATTTAATGTATATTAAAGTTTAGTTAAATATTAAAGTTCAAATATTTTTCTTATTTATTTTTAATTTTTTATTAAAATTTATTGAAATATGATTGGATTAAAAGTCTTGAATTGATTAAGTTTTATCATTGGACGCTATTAAAATAAATATGAAAATAAATTAAAATACCATCATACCTTTACTAACCTAATGTACAAATAATTTTCACCTGTTGCATTTACAAAAAAACACCTATCCCATCTCAGTGTACTTCATTGCATGAGTAACATCTGGACATAAGTCTATGGTATTCTTGACAAGTGTACTATTTCACTTTCCCCCTTATGAAGTGTAGATGGTAAGGGTGTAGAACATTCTAAGGCAGGGTTAGGTTTCATAGTTATGGTATTTGTTTTCTTGGAGATAACATCAATGCTATGGTGGAATATTGATTGGAAGGAGGGTGCAATAAGTCCTTTCGGTATTGGAAGGTACTATTTTCCTAGCTTTCCTTGTGTTTGTGTGTTTGTAAATTGTTTTTGAATAAAGAGATTAGAAGTCCTATGTCTCTATTGGAAGGTACTATTTTCCTAGCTTTCCTTGTGTTTGTGTGTTTCTAAATTGTTGTTGAATAAAGAGATTAGAGGATGGAAATCAAGGATGTCCATCTAGGCCAGGTGTTGCAAAAAACCAAATCAAGGGTGTCCGTCATGGTCAAGTATTGCAGAAAACCACTAGGGAGCTCTATCATGCCATATATTTCATTTAGAAGGTACTGTGAAATCTATGACCCATTAAGTATTTCATACATAGCTGACCCACCGCCGTACCACCCTCTGAACAACTTTGCGCATGCCAGATCTTCCATTCATGCAAACTTGAGGAACAACTACAATCTGATTGCGCTATCTCCCCCAGTTTGCTTAAGAAATGTGGACTATTCACGCAACATACACAAACAATGGAGATCAAGCCTTTGTCCTTCTAGAAATTGCATATTGATCACTTTGATTATTGCTCACTCCTGCATCACAATTGGAAATGGTCTGAGGCTTAATACTATGTATGGTAATATATGTATCCATTTAGTGTGTAAAGATTTGACACATCATTTTGGTGTTGACTGCAAAAATTAAGTGGAGTCCATAATAAGAGATAAATGAAAAGTATGTTATTTCCCATGTAGCCTGTTTGAAGTGACAACTGCATCTGATTCTTTGTTTCTCATAACTCAACGAGTTCTGAAGGCTATAACAACATTAGAATGAATTCAACTTGTACTTAAGCTACCTCCCTGATTTGAGGGCATCAGGAAGGCTCATACAAAGGCATGTCTGTACTATGTATTGATAACTATGTTGTTAAAGAATTGACGATGCTTCATTTGTGCTCGAACTCTTTTTGAGGGAATACTTCCTTCCTTTTTCTTCTAGCATTGTTTGTTAGATGATTGTTTTTCCAGTTTGAGGTATCTTCAGGTGTCTTCACGACATGGGGAAACCCTAGTTAAAGACCAATTTTCTGTTGCCCCAAATTTATTCTCTTATGATTTCCTGTTCAAGAAACCTGACCTATACGATTGATCATTTTTTAAAGGCATCTCTTTTGGTGTCAAGATTGTAGCATCTCCTCGCTTCTTGTATTCTATCCATTGCTCTTCTCTTTGTGTCTTCCTCAAACATTCTTATTGTTCTGTCCTCTCGGATCATACAAGTTGATGGCTAAGCCACTAGCAGCCTCAACACCTAGCACAAAATGGCTTCAAAGTCGAGTTGTAATTTCATTTTCTTTTGTCCAATATAAAAAATATTAAAACCTTCAGATATAGTGAAGTGCTCTTTTTGTGGTAACTAGTATGTTTGGATTTGTGACCGTCTGATATGTGCTCAAAAGCGTTTTTCAATTTTGACGAGATTGTCTTATGTTGTTTTTGCAATGATAGGATTTGAAGATACGCCCTAACCTAAAATCATTATGGCATGTTTAGGTGGCAAGCTAGGGTGCATATCTCTTGAAGATAAATGTTTTGACCATGTCACTTGCGCCAAGGGATTCACATGAAGCCCAAGTGCATTCAGTTTGCTTTGGAGCAAGTTGTGCCTATCGTGATTGGTGTAAGGGGGACACATTGGCTTCCTTACCCTTATAGGGATTTTGAGATGTCTCATTGTTCAAGGTGTTTGATTCCTTGGACAACAAATGGTAGTGGGGACTACTTCAGGAATAATGCTTTTGTTGAAGTTTAAATTTGGAGTTATGGAAGAGTCTTAAATTCACTGATTTGATTCTCAAATTGATTTACGTAGCTTCATTTTTCTGCATATGGTATGTATTTGATATAAGTGGATAGAAGTGGATTGAGTCCCGAGACCAGGTGGATATTGGATTCTCTCTAGTCCTCCCATTTATCGGAACTAGACCGGTCATCGAACCGGCGAAGCCCAAAATGTGAACCGGACCATAACTGGCAAAAAACCGGGTAAAAAACCAACCGACTAAAAAATACATAAAATATTCATATTTTGTAAAAAAACATATATATTCATGTGCATACATATGAATCCAAATTGTTAATACACAAATATGCAAAGTTTCTCATATATATAGCAAATATGGGTGCAAGTAACCAAAAAAAAGCACCTAGTGCAATACATCTCTGAGGTTCTGAACCAAAGTACATCAACAAAGAGGCTCTAAATGGCCCCTACAATCCAAAAAGAAACTATAGTACTAATGAATAACAATAAACTGATCATATGGCACTACCTTACTAGCTACTACTGCTAGAATCTAGTGTCTAGTAGTCTACTACTCCTCAATCTCATCATCGTCCTCCTCATCCTCTTTGGGAGTGGGATTCTGAGCCCCACTTGATTCCCCTGGCCCTGAAGGTGGAACCTATGGAGGTGGGTCCAAATCCAACCAAGAAAGGTCTTCATTATCAAATACTGGTGCTTGAGTCTCCACAACCCACTCTGATGATGGATCAAAGTCATCCAAGGATATGTTGCCTGATGTTGGTGTCTTCAACAACTGGTTATGCCTCAGCCTAAGATTGTATTGGACATAGACCATATCATTCAACCGTTTGTGTTCCAAAAGATTTCGTTTCTTCGTGTGTATACGCTCAAATACACTCCAATTGCGTTCACATCCAGAAGCATTGCATGGCTGGCTCAATATTCGAACTGCAAATTTTTTCAAATCAGTGCATCTCCCACCAAACTACCCCCACCAATAGGCTGCAATAAGAGTTGAATGCAAACAAGTTTCAGCAAATGGCTTTGGAAATTTAACTCATTCTTTACAATGGATAATCTAATTTGAAAACTTTGAAAATTCTTACCACGTGGATCCTTGGATCTGCCTCGTATGGCCATGCTCATGTCAAATCTACCCATTCTCTCATCGAATTGTAGTAGCTTACTGTGTATCTCATCTTGTATCTTGGCATCAAGAACCATGCGCTCAATGCATGTATACAATCCGTCTTTTACCTCCCCATCATCATTGGCTTCAAATTCTTTTGTATAGTGGCACCTTCAAAAGTTCAAAGTTCAAAAGACAAAAAATATTCATCAATGAATTTGAAATTGTAACTTATAACTTTGAACTTTAATGTTTGAAATTAAAAGAAAACTTATAACTTTGAATAGGAATTTTGAGATTTCTTACCTTGGGTTTAAGTAATAGCCAGTTGCATGCAAAGGACGATGGAGTTGTTTGTTCCATCTGTCATCAATGATATTCCAAATAGGAAAATACTTCTGCCTTTTATCACCATATGCTTTCTTTATTGCTTCTTTGGCCTAATCCATGGCCTCATAAATAAAACCCATAGTGGGTTTATCACCATCTACCATCTGCAACACTCTCACAAGAGGCTCACTGAATAAAAATATCTCTTCTGCCTTTTTCCAAACACTTTGTCAGCTATATCTTTCCCTTCAGCCTTTTTACTCCATTGACATTCATTCCACTTATCGCAGGAAAACATCTTCCGCAGATTGGATTTTTGATCAAGAAGGGATGGCAACGAAAGAAAGTTTGTTGCAAATCATGTAATGGCTGATCTAACAAGCTCTTTACCCCCAGTGTTCTTCCTCATAAGACTCAAAACCCATGAGTGGTTGTAGATGTACCTGGTTATTGATTTTTCCTGCTCCACACACTTCTTCACCCACTCAATTTTGCCAATATCCTCCAGCATGAGGTCCAAACAATAGGCTGCACATGGTGTCCACCAAATGGTGGGGTGTTTTTCCTCTAACATCCTTCCCACTGCAACATATTTTGAGGCATTGTCAGTGATGATATGTACAACATTCTCTGGCCCCACCTCCATAACTACTCCATCCAAAAGATGAAATAATAATTGTGCATC
This sequence comes from Larix kaempferi, assembly GCA_027924585.1. Classification (NCBI taxonomy): domain Eukaryota; kingdom Viridiplantae; phylum Streptophyta; class Pinopsida; order Pinales; family Pinaceae; genus Larix; species Larix kaempferi. The sequence goes on from BSBM01000560.1 coordinate 10,677,477, forward strand.
CTTCACCTGATCAGAGGCATCCACAAATTTAAGAAACATGGTTCCTTTTGGGAAAGCAATCAGGAGATTGATAATAGTGCGGGATTTTCCATCACTCTATCCATCAGACATTATTGTGCACCCTGTTCTACTCCAGGACTGCTTGAACTCCTTCAGATATCATCTATTCTTTGAACTTCATTTCGTAAAAGGGGTCCTTTGATATCATGAAAACTAGGGCCTTTGAAGCCCGAACCACATGAAGCTATAGCATCTATCATAGGTTGATAATAAGAAGAATTAGTTGCATTGAAGGGTATGTATACATCATACCACCATCTAGCTATGCATTCCCAAGCAGCCTCCTTCGCCATCTTCTTCCATTTAGCATCAATGGTGGGCTAAGCACAAGCCCTCTACTGCTGGTCTAGGTATTACATGGCCTCTTCAGGTTCAAATTGGATGCTCTACGTCCACCTCTCCCCCTAATAGGAAAACTGGAGGATTCTTCAAAACTAGTCAAATGACCTTGAGGGGTTTCATGATCACCACCCTCAGGATCATAGTCACTCTCATCCTCAAATGGCATTGAACTTCTCCCTATGTCTTCTTGAATCTTCTTTGCCTTGGCTTTTTCTTCTTGGTAGGCTTCAATACTACTTAGCATCTCTACCCTAAGAACATTAGAGACTTTCCTACAAGGTTCAACATTGCCTCTAGCACCGGCTAAGTGTTGTTTTAACCTATGGAGGCCACCCCCGCTATTTTCTTCCCACAATAATTGCATTTTTTTTCCCACCATCATCCAATTGGCAATGAACCCATGTCGGATCCTTCCTCTCTTTTGGAGCCATGACAAACAAAAGCTGGAAATAAAACCCTATACTTTATTAATAACTTATTAACTAAGAAAAAAAAATGAAAGAGAAAAGTCTCGAGACTTGACATACCTTTGAGAAAGAAGAAGAAATGAAGGAACGCTAGAGAGGAATTGCCGCTGCCAAGAAAAAAAGAACAAGCTGATCCTTGCTAACAGTCCACAAATTTTGCACAAAATCCTTCAATAACCTCCAAAACAGTCTACATAATAGCAAAGTATATTCAATGTAGATAACAAAATAAAAGTCTGCAGGTGCACTCCTTAGCCCAGTTTAGTGCATATCCTTCCCAACGCCATGAAGCTCAAGATACCTCGCTGCAAGCGAGTATAGCATGTTTACAAGAAGATGCTAGCAATGCTCAAGTAGAATATCTTCTGAGTTGTCCATAGAGACAAATGTGACGTGAAATAGAAAAGGAAAGCGACCACCAAAATCTTCATCATTGTCGTATGCTATTTCTGCTAAAGAACTAACGCTATATAAGCACAGGAAAGCTGGTGATAATAACCCTGTAATGCAGATTGCGATTCTCCTGCAACCACTACAGGATTGCTAGACCAAATTTCTTTTAATTACTGTGCTTTAGATTTCCACTGGGAATTTCTATGAAACCATTTCTTCAATGTACTCAAAACATATGTCATAACTCCGACTCTTCCCAAGGTTTCGACTGTGTTAAAATATGGGTTTGAAACAGATTCAGAGGTTGGGTTTGAAACCCAATGTGTGAAAATATGGGTTTGAAATATATTCAGAGGTTGGGTTTGAAGCTAGACATTTTTATTTGACAATTTAACCCATTTTTAAATAAAACTATTATAAAAGCATAAAATGATTTTAAAACATAATTATTTTTCTTTTAAAATTTTAGGGTCTTGCATAAAATAAAACAAAGGTTAACATGGATTTCCTCATGTAAACAAAAATAGTAATTGATCGAAAGTCTAGACCTCAACTTATAAAATTTTAGAATGCGAAATTTGACCAAATCGAAAGATTGGAGTGATGGGAGATGTGAAAACAAAAATAATAATATATCCAAAGGCTAGACCTCAACTCTTGAAATTTTAGAATGCACAATTTGAACAAATCGAAAGATTGGAGTGATGGGAGACTTGGTGAAGTATGACGCAATTTTTTTTAAGGTAACGAAAACTTAACAGAGTTTGTGCAAATTTGGTGAAAAGACCAAAAACTTGACAGGTTCATTTTAGTGCTAACAATAGGTATTTAAGTTCAAATCTAGAATCCAATATATTAATGGGACTTAACAGGAAAAAAAAAAAACTACTACTAGGGTTTGCTCTGCGTCTTCGCATCTGATTTCCTATGGCGGCCTCCTTAGCCTCCTCTCCGGAGGGGGTCATGTCTTTGGAAGATCACTATAAGCAAGCCATCTCTACGCTATTGTGGCAGGATCTAAAGCCGATGCTTCCTCTGAAGCCATATTTGTCAAGTTAGTTGTGGCTCCAGAAGTTTCGCTCTCCTCTCTCGCAACAAAAAGCAAGGTGGTGGCACTCTCAGACAAAGGGTCCATTGGGAATTTCACTGGACTCTGGCCGTCCCCAAGAGCAATCGAAATATGGCTAAACAAGAAATGGCATCCATTAATTAAAGGAGAAGTGATTCAAAACTTTCGTGGAAAGGGTTTCTATGTCTTTCTGTTTGAGTTCAAGGAGGACAAAGATCTCATCTTCAGGAATGACCCCTATTTTATGGGCCCAAGAGGTATGTACTTAAATCAATGGAATGCATCTTTTGACCCTGAAAAGGATATCCCCAATGTTGTACTTGTCCGGGTGAAGCTACCTCACCTTCCACTTCACTGTTGGGGAGATGGGGACTGAAGGGAAATAGGAAATACTTTGGGGAAGTATATAGATAGATTTGAACCCAAACCCCCACTATTTTCATGTGCCAGAATCTACATTGAAGTGGATTTGGAGAAGGGTCTACCTAAAGAAATAAAACTCACCACGGATGACTGGTATCATTTTTAGAAGGTGTACTATGAACAAATCCCCTTTAAATGCAAATTCCGCCATGAGTACGACTACTTTGCGAGAAAATGTGCAAAAAAGAAGGCCCTGGAAGAAGAATTAAATAAGGAATAAGGTTGGAATGTGGTCACAAAACAGGGAAGAAAAGAACAACAAACGATTCAACCCCCCCTCCAACGAAGACAAAAGATGCCCCTTTAGGAAGCAGGTTTCAATATTTAGCCTCTGAGGAAGAGGAGGAGGAAGGGGAAATAAGAGAAGAAATAAAAAAGGAAAAAGAAGAGCGACCTAACTATTGGTTGTGGAGCCTAATATTTCTTATTTAATAGAGGTTGTGTTTGAGCCGTGTCTGGATCCCATCCCATGATGGGGGGGTTTGGGGGGGCTTCCCCCCCGAAAATAGTTGCCATGGGGGGTCCAGGGGGTGGCATCGACTAGTTTGGGAGCCCCCCTTGACAGGGGTTCTGGGGTAGTTCTCCCATATCGAAAATTTCAGAAAAAAATGCCTTTTAAAATGTTGTAATTTCATGGTGATGACTTGGTCAATAATGCGTGATTTATGGGCCCATGGTATTGGGTGTTCCATAGTATTTTCCCATGGTAATCACTCTTTAAAAGGAAGGCTTTATAATATGGTTGTGTATTGTAGCATTGTAAAGAACTCTGTGATTGTGTAAGAGAGACCATGGGAGAGTGAAGAAGAAGTTGCAGCGGATGTGCTGCAGGTTGTATCCCTTCATTTGTTGGATGGTATAATAATAAGGACTGGAAATTTCTGTGTGGACGTGGCCCATCTTGGGTGAACCATGTTATATTGGTGTCTCTCTTGTAATGTGTTTTATGTGATTTATATTTGAATCTTGTTTATTGTTATTGCTCTGCGATCCTGTTTTTCTAAAACTAACAATGAAGAAGAGGAAAATGGAAACATTCCAGTCATAGAAAACTCGGTTAAGTAGGCCAAGGAGATCTGCTCAGACTCATTAGGATCAATGACTAGATCAAAATCCAAGCTCTCATAAGAAGGATCGATAGAAATAAGGGAGGAAGAGAAAGGACAACCAAGGAAGAAGGGAAGGAAATCAAACATGACACATAGGGAGGAGCAAGCTGAGAAAGAAAAGGTGGAAGGGAAACAAGCCACTCTAGACCAACATATCAAGATAATCTCTACTCCAGGAAAGCAGCCAATAGGGGCATTTCAGAATTTGAAGGTAAAAAATCCTCCCTCAATCACTCGTAAATAATGAAAATAGTCTCCTGGAACTGCAGAGGATTAGGAGGTAAAACCAAAATAGAAGCCATTAAAAATATGATAAAAAATGAGAAAATATCTATAATCCTCATCCAGGAGACAAAAAAGAGTGAGGAAGAATGTAAATAAACTATGAAAAAGATATGGAAGAATAGTGAGAGAAGCTCAATTGTAGCAGTAGGAAACTCTAGGGGAATCTCCATTTGGTGGGATGCTTGTAGATTTTCTAGAACAGGAGAATGGAAGAAACCTAACTGGATCATGGTTAAACTAAACGACCTAGTAGAAAATGAAATAATACATATATGTAATGTATACAGACCGTTTCTTCATCATAAAAGTCCCAAATTTTGGCTTTCCTTTGAAGACCTTCGAAGATTGAATCTCCACCATCAAAGTATAGTAGCAGGGGATTTCAACACCACAATCTCCCTCAATAAAAAAAGAGGAGTAAGAGTCAGGGATCCCTATGGAGAGAATTTGGAAGACCTGCAAGCCTCATGGAATCTCACTGATATCAAGCCCAAGAAAGGAAACTATACATGGAGCAACAAAAGATTAGGACCCAGACATATAGCGGCGTGCCTCGATAGAATTCTGGTAAGTGCATTTTTTATGCTAAAAAGCACTATTCCTGTCTCCAAAATTCTCCCTTCTGCTGTTTCAGATCACAAACCTCTTCTTCTTGAATTTGTTCTGCTTGATTTAAGTGGCCCCCTCCCTTTTAAGTTTTCTCCATCTTGTATCAATGAGGATGAACTGTATAATATAGTCAAAGAGGCATGGCGTCCTTATGTCCAAGAGACCCTAGGTTTTATTTGGGAGGCAAAATTGAGAGCCACCAAAGTAGCTATTAAGGCTTGGGTAAAAACCCGAAATGACTCGATCGATTTCCGTAGGGAAATGATTCGGGAACTAGGAATATTGCAAGAAGAAATGGAGCAAAGTGAAATAACAGAAGCGACTTTAGCAAAAGAGAAAATGTTGGGGGAAGAGATACAAAAAATGAAAAAAAAAGAGGAAGAAGAATGGAGAATAAAGTCAAGAATCCTTTGGCTGAAGGTAGGAGACATAAACACAAAATACTTTCATAATCAGTATAAATAAAGAATGAGAAGAAACACTATATTGGAGCTGGAAAATGAGAATGGAGAAAAAATATCCATTGTGCAGAGAACTAAAGATGTTACTTTTAGGCATTTTTCGTTCTTTATACCAAGTGGAGGAAGAAGAGGAGCTGGAGGAACGTGAGATTCTCTACAGGCACATTCTATCCCTTGTTTCGAATGAGGATAACGAATCTCTTCTTGGGAAAATATCATAGGCAGAGGTTAGAGACGCTATTTGGTCCCTGCATCCTGAAAAGGCTCCTAGCCTGGATGGGTTTCCCATTTGTTTTTATAGAATATATTAGAGCATTATAAAAGTGGATCTCTATAGAAAGTTGGAATGCTCTAAGGGGAGAATCAAGCTGGGAGGAGATACTAACTCCTCTTTCATAGCTCTGATCGCAAAAGAAAAAAATCCAACCTCTTTAAAAAGATTCCGCCCCATATTTCTCTGCAACACATCATATAAGATTCTGACAAAAATCATCGCCAGTAGAATGAAGAAGCTTATCCCCAACATAATTTCATAGAATCAAGGAGGTTTAATCGTAGGAAAGAAAATCACAGACAACATAATTTTAGTTCAAGAAACTATTCATTACAGCTATAAAAGACATGAAAAAGGTATGGCAATTAAACTAGATTTAGCAAATTCCTTTGACAGGATCAATCATAGTTTCTTTTCAAAGTTATGGAGCAGTTTGGATTCTCCCCTCTTTTTATCAGGTGGATAGGGGCATGCATCGGTCATCCATGGATTGCCATTTTGGTTAATGGTAGACCCGCTGATTTCTTTAAAGCCTCTAGAGTGTTGAGGCAAGGATGCCCACTCTCTCCTCTTCTTTATATCATTGCAGCTGATGCTCTGAGAAGACTTCTTAACTGGATTTTTGAGAGTGGAAATCTGTCGGGCATAAGCATTTCAATAGGAGTAAGGGGTATCAATCACGCTGATTTTGTTGATGACACCATCCTCCTTGGTACTGCTTTTGTTTCTTTAGCAAAGAACTTCAACTCAACTCTCTCTACTTTTCTAAAATATGCTGGAGGAATGACCAATAAAGACAAGTGCAAGATTTATAGCTGGAACTGTCCTCCAAATATTCTGTTAGAAATATCAAGAACTCTTGGGTTCCAAGGGATCATCAAATGGAACTTTTTCAAGTATCTTGGTGTACCTATCACTCTAAAAAAAGCAGTCCCGGAGCATGGGAAGAAGTTCCTCACAAAGTTAAGCCCCGCATCCAATCCTGGGGGCTGAAATGGTTAAACTTAGCAGGAAAAGTAACTCTATTAAAAGCCATTATGTCCTCAATGCCTATATTTATATGCTCATCTCTTTTAGCTTCGGTGGGTTTCCTAAGTAATGTGAGCAAACTCCTCAGGAATTTTCTCTGGTAAGGAGGAAAGGATGGAAGCAATAAATTCCATCTGATCAAGTGGGAAACTGTTAGAAATGAATCCAAAAGAGGAGGTATTTCTATAAGAGAACCAAGGATGGTTAACGTGGAAATGGGAGGAAAACTTCTCCGGAGACTGATAAAAGTAAGCAATGACTAGTGGAAGCAAGATACCCAAAAGAAATATCTTAAACGACCAAGGATCAGAAGTCTAGATCAATGAATAGAAGGAAACAACTCCAGAATATGGGATCTCTATAAATTAGCAACCAAGTTAATTCAAGAGCATATTCATTGGGTCCTTGGAAATGGCAAGAGGATCAAAATATGGAGTGACAGGATTCTGAAAAACCCCCCTGGGAGAGCTAGAGTAACTCATAGAAGTCAAAGGTTGGCTCAACCAAAAAGGAATCAACACCTTGTACGAGCTTTCAAGGTGGCACAAAAATGGAAACTAGAAAGGCTAGAAAAGATTGGATATCCCTGGTTACCTAGTGCCATGATTTAATAATCTAATCCTTGAACTAAATGTGAGGGCACCAATGCACAAAAAGAAAGATATTCCAGAGGATGGGGACCAATAGGAAGGTATAGTGTAAAGGAAAGATATAAAATTATGATCAACGAACTACCATCTCCTCCCATTGACAAGATTTGGGGATGTATTTGGAGCTCTAGCAACCCTCCGAAGCTAAACACCTTTTATTGGCTGCTGGTACATGGGAAAATTCTCACAGCTGAGAATTTGAGAAAGAGGGGAATCAAAGGACCTAATAGATGTGTTCTGTGTAAGGAATAGGAATAATAAATACAACACTTGTTCCTTGAATGTAAATTCACCAAGGAAATATGTAACATCTTCATGAAATAAAATGGGCATCAACTTCCAGATCTAGTTAGTGGATTCTATAGGGGATGGGAGTTCTATATCCCAGAACTCTAAAGCACAAAAATTCCTTGAAGCATTTATGGAGGGCTGCCCCCAAATATATTAATTGGAAAATATGGCTTGAAAGGAATAAGGAAATATTTGACGGGAAAAAAGCCGAGGTAAGAAGAGTTGCTCTGAAAGCTCAAATGAAAATGAAGGAATTCTTTCTAACATAGGGAAAATCAATCTCAACATCAGATATCCTAACCCCCTCTGGAAAAAATGGACCATCAACATTGTAAAGTAAATCTCTCTTCAGTCCAAAGCTCATAAAAAAGAGTGGTGGGCAATAGATCTCTCCCCAAAGAATTTTCAAAATTGGGTCAAGGCTCAAGGAAAATTTTGTTTATTCTTTGATGATGCGGCATCGAAAGGTAACCTAGGGGAGGCAGGTGTGGGCGGGTTACCTATGAACCAAAAGGAACAATTATAAGAACATTCGCATGGGGTCTCGGCAAGAGAACGAACAATTTTGCAGAATGGATGGCTCTCTCTCAAGGAGTAGAAAGCTTGAACAAGTTCTAGGTGAAGGAATTCATTGCTTCTGGCAACTTGATAATTGTTATTCAAGCCATGAATAACATGAGCAAAGGGAAAAAAATAATGAATAGTCTTCAATTAAGAATTTGCAACATCTATCCCAATAGGACCAACATCAAGTTCTACCACGTTAAAAGAGGGATCAATGGTTTGGCGAACCACTTGGCCAATGTTGGGACGAACTTAAAGGAAGGGGAGTTATCCCTCTATAGGCATCACATCACCCCTAAGTGGTGTAGCAACTTTTGAAAAATCATTAAATGAGTTCATCACCCAAGAGAAACCGCCTTAATGGCGTAGGTTGAAGACATGTATGCTCACTGCCAGATGGAAGGCTCGAGGATTCTCCTGGAATGAACCACTATGGATCCTTCTCTTCATCATTAAGTCTACACATTCCTCTTCGTGAAGAGAAGGTGGGTGGAAGGTACGAAAATCATTCCCAAATGATGGATTTTTCGCTGTTGAAAGAGATGAGGGAGAATATATGGGAAATCCAGCTACTCTTTCCTCATCTTCTGCAAATTGGAAACTCTGTCCATTGTGAGCATTTACAAGAGAGCAAAGATATAGACATGGTGGACAAGGGAGCTATGAAAAATAAAGTCTCATTCTCGATTCATCTAGAGGAAGATGCAGGTTTAGCTTATGTCACGCAGGAAATCAACACCATCAAGGAAGGATTTATGGATCTTCAAAAAATGAATAGGTGTATTTTTGAGGTGGAAAATGCTTGCTTGGAGGAGTAAAAACACATTGGGCTAGATTTAACAAGGTTCGAATCGCGACTGGAAGACGCAGAAACTGGTTATCGGGTTTAAACAGGAGAAGTGGAAGATTTAAAGAGGATCATGGCAGACATGGAACGAGCCTTGAGCGCAAGGTTGGATGGGGTCAATGGGAAGCTGTTGGCACTACGCTGAGTTATTCAAAATTGTAGCATGAATGATGCAGAACACCTTGAACATCATTTTAATGAGTTGGAGGAAATTATGGAGATGGTGCAAGCAGATGTGAACGGAATCTAACCTTGGAATCACGAGGCAGAATGTGCAGAGGACTCCCCTATGGATGATGTGTCAGTCGTGCAGCTAGAGATATAAGAAGCAATCATTCAGAAATGATGTCTTTTCTTCCCTATTAGTGTTAAGGCTATGTTTTTGTGCAGTTTTTTGGTAGGACAGTTCATAAGAGTATACACAGTCAGAATGAGGAGGTCCAATTTAGTAAAATTTTGTAAATATGCCGAACAACTAGAATTCTCTGTTACTTTGTTTTACACAGAAACTTTACTATGTTATTTTTGGTTTCTATCATGTAGCCTTGGGGGCATTTGTAATCATATTTTTCTATAATATAATCCTCTTCTCGTTCGTGTTAAAAAAAATATTACTGGGATTTAATAGTTAAAACCTATATTTTCCCTTCTTAGAATGTGCTTGTAGGTTGTAGGCATTGGTCTTGAGGTAGCACGCTAATTACCCCTGTGGAATGCTTCCTAACAAGCTCTTCTTCAAGAAATTTTGCCAGGAATTGATCCTGCAAGTAAATTGTTAAAATTTTTGTGGCACAGAATCGACACAGAAGCATGGAGCCTGTGTTGTTGTAACTTACAATGGCTGCACTTTGGAAGAACTTTTCAAGTATTTCAAGGGTCGTTGAGCTGGAATGATCAAATCCCTCACCACAGGTCAAAATTTCATTCCTTTTTATGTTTTCCCCCCTTATTTTTGCCATTCAATTTCCCACAGTTGTGTATGGTTTGAGGTTTTGTTCTTGAGATTTAATGTTTCTGCTATTTGGTATTAACTTTGAGGAATTGTACTTCTGAAAACTGTAATTGTTTTTCGGGGCCATGCAGTTTTCTGACATTTTTATTTTTTTTGTCATTGCAATGAATACAAAGGTAATGTTATAGGATATCAATCTTGTAATGGATATGTTCCAAAGCATGTTGTCATTTTAGGATTCCTTTGAAGTAAGTTCCAAAGTGCATTGTGGTTTTGTTGTTAAACATAAGTACACGGTTGGTTTGTTTGCTAGGTTACTTTTCTGATAGGTGTAGAAATCTGGAAAATAGTTTTGTAACAAAATGATAGAATGGCCATTGACCTATTAGAATTTTAGATTTTAATTGTAAATTCATGCGTGCAAGATTCTTATGAAGGGATTAACAACTATATATCATGCACATGTCAAAGATACATTTTGACTTCATCATTTTTAGGTCATATGAGTTTTTCTTATCTGATTTTACATTTCAATTCCCATGCATGAATTGATCTTGTGCTGCATACATGTTTAAGTTTAATTGTCTAAATCTTTAAAAAATCAAGAATGTTTTCATAATTGGATTTAGATGGCATTGTAGTACATGACGAGTCTTTTTTTCTCATGATATGCTTTTCCAAGTGGCCTATTTTTACTCAAATGATTCAAATTTAATGCTTGTCTAATAAAGTCTATAAAATTTGCTCATCCCCAAGCATACAAGAATGCAAAGATGCACTACGCAAATAACTAGAATTAATGATGTATTGATGTAGTTGGAGGGATTTTGGAAAAGTTCTCAAAGTGCCTAAATTCCTTTCCTCCTAGAGTTCAACAAATATATTGGAGAGAGTAGATATCACAATGTTATGGACATGAATGCAAGGCTTGGTTGCTTTCGTAGCAACACTTACATACAACAAAGCTTGGGTTATGAATGTTGTCCCAACCATTGTAAAAGACAATACATTTGGTGTGATATATGAAACATGCTTTATTGAAATTTATCGTGATTGGTGTGATTGTCCTAGGTGCAAGTATCCACATATATAAGAGCTTTTCTCTTCTTTAATTGCTTTTCTACTTTTATATATGATTTTTTCTTAGTTTTTTTCCCAAAGTAATAATATTTATTATTTATTTTTCAAATTCTTAAAACATGGAATTATTTTATTTTCAAATTCTCAAAGGCGGGGACTAATATGCATGCAACTCTTGTTTTTAACGATTTAGCACCCTTTAATACACTTATTACAATCAAATTGTGAAATGTTAAAATTTGATATCTATAGGTTCATCAATTCAAAATCATTTTTGTCCATATTAAATAAGTAGTTTCTTTCAAATTATTAAATTGAATGACCCAAAAAACATTTTTACATCTGAATACCAATATTCTTTATTATAAATATTTTTTGTAAGTAAGACTATTTTATATTAATAGAAAGAGTTTACATAGCCATATCAACGTTGCAAAACCAGAGCCATAATGACGAACTGGTGATACTTCTCTACAACCTTTGAATCTGCCTTAAACTGTTCAAAACCATCCTACACTAGTGGGGAGAACTAAGCATAGACCTAACACTTACAAATACAAGATCATAATAGAGATATTGTTCAATCCTAACCATCCCAAAACATCTGTTAAACACTAAAGTCCGACATCTACATATAACTATTAGACACATTACAAACTACCGAAACTGAAAAGAGCCTTAGAACCATAACATTAATGAACCTGGTGACCTCCCCCCAAACCCTCCACGCCCGAATGCCACAGAGCTTGATGGTTTCTTGGAAAAATTTCCATCCCTAGAGGTCACATTGTATAAATTCCACCCCCCTCAGCCGAAAGACGCGGAGAAAAATGAACACCCAACTTGCTAGTAATCACGTCTATTTTTCTGTGCATCAGGCGACAATCAACATTATGTTCTTTCCAAAAATTTACGAGTTCCTTGTCTCCTTTATCTTTCTCTCATATATCCATCAACACGCGAGCCAAAAGTCCCTTCATAACCCCGAACATTGAAACCGATCGCTCATACAATGCCAGATGACTCCAAGTAGTTCCAGGGTCCTAAACTGACTCGACCAATGCCTCAAATTCCTCCTCAGGTTCCATATACTCCAATTCCTTCCACAAACCCTATTCGACCATATTTATCTCCTTCTTCACTACAACAAGAATACAAGATTTATAGAAATTGGTCGCTTCAACAACATTGGTATGCTCTCTCATGGCCTGCTGCGGGGTGGATTATTTATTACCCTTCACCTCCTGGATTGTCGTCATCCTCCTTGTCTCCATATTTCTAAGCCATCTATGGCCCAAACTGCTTCCAAAAGTGACCTTGAAAAAGCATAAACACACCTAGGGAACCGACAACTCGACAAAAAAATATGCACCCCAATTGATCAACCCATCTTCCAAACTTATGATGATGGCTCCATATATTTCCATAAACGACCTAGAAGACCTCCTCATTTCTAGGTCTGCACTCATACTTCATGGAAATCCAACACCCCAATATTCCCTTATTCCCCACATAATAGCCTAAGGGAAAGCCCTCCTCCTGTACCTTCTCCTGTATAAATAACCTGGGCGACCACCTCCATAATATCCATTCCCCCCACTGCTCATATCTCCTAGACTATGCTCAAAGCTCTCCATGTGCCGTGCCATGTGTCGGGACCGTTCCTCTAGTTGTCATGTCTTCCCACCATCGTCACCAGCATCCAGGGCCTCCATATCCTAGAAATCCAAGGCCTTGCGTTGATTAATAACGTTCCAATCCTCTAGAATTTTGATACTACCATCTTGGAGTGAAGCACAAGTCATAGTCCCCAAGTTAGCCATAAAATATTCCACCTTATTGCCTTTTTGTTGAACGCGGCGAAAATTGAAACCATGAGCCTAACATAGTCAAAATGCCAACTTTTCTAGTTGAAATTCCAAGCACCAATGATTCAAGACTTTGGATACTGGATGTTTGTTCAACAAACGCTCGACCATTCTCAATATGATCTCAGAGTCACCTTCCACCACCAGTGGCTCAAACATCTGATTTATAGCACTAGAGATTCCATGAATAAGTCCCTCTAGTTCAACAACATTATTACTCTTCGATCCCATAAATCCCCGAAACACCCAAAGGACTTCTCCCTTGATATTGAGGAAGACTCCTTATTACCCTTCTAACCCCAGATTGCCTTTAGAGTCCCCATCAAAGTTCAATTTAATGCTACATTTAGGGGGATCCTCCCACCTATCCGTACTGGGACTGTGAGTTCTGGATCTTCACACACCTCCTATCCACTTAGGAATTTCATTGAACATCAAGCCTGAATAATCCTCTTCTCCTTGTCATTGGATTGGAAATACTGCTCTCTCCAGAAGCTTAACCTTAAGGATTCCTAAATATGGCATTAGACAATTTTCTGGATACCCTCCTCTATGTTAGATTTATCCCTGAAAATCCTTTGGTTCCTTTCTTTCTAGATTTCCCATAATAGAAATCGTGGGAAGAGTTTCCAAACTTTATTGAGAATAACATTTTTGAAGGGATTGGTACTCCATTCCTTGATTGAACTTTCTGGTCAACCCCTCACCCTCAATAATTGGTGAAATATCACCACACCTTTATCCCATAGATTTGAGGCAAAGCTGCAGGATCATGGAGAACTAAGCCTCCCTACAATTTGGGAAGGCACAAGGTGTCCCATCCAACTAGAGCCCACTTCTGCTTCTCATTAGATCCCCTAAGAGAAATGTCATTTGAAGATTCTGAATCTCTTTCAACACCGCTTTTGGGGCTTCCATCACGAAGAACATATAGGTTGGCATAGCTTGCAAGATTTCCTTAACTAAAACCAACCTGCTGGCCAGGTTGAGGGGTCATAGAACCCAACTAGAAAGCTTCTACTTCATCTTATCCAAAATCTCTACCCATGAGACTTTCTTGATGACCGAATCTGAGAGAGGACCTCCCATATATTTGGATGGAAGGGAGCTCCTTTGGAAACCCAAGATCCGAAGGATATTTCTTTGAGTAACCACTGACACGTTGAAGAAAAAAACTTGGGACTTTGTTTCATTAAATAACAAGGCCGATGCCTTAAGAAAAAGGTTAAGTCCTTTCTTGATAGCTTTACCTTCTTGCATCGAAGCATGACCCATGAAAATTGTATCATCCAAAAATTGTTGGTGGGATTGTTTGGGGGCCATAGGATGGAGGGATAGCCACAGAGTTCATTAGATTCTAGTATCTCCTTCAATAATCATCATGGTGGTGTGCCTGGCTGTGAATCCAAGGTCAGAGACACCAAGAAACCCAAGGGAAGGATGATTAAGGGTAATGCATAGTGAAATAAGGTATCCGTGGCTAGGCCAGTCATGCCAAAATCCAATAGATTAAAACATTCATCCTTATTAAATGTAATGCATGAATATGAGAACATTCCCTTTTCTAAAGCACTAGCTATGTAAGGTAAATATGTTGTGCTCGCTACATTGAATGTGTATGAGTAAAACATGATGGTAGACATATCCAATGTTATAACAAATATTAAGGACATATGCTTAGCCTATGTGCAAGATAACATGATTGTAAGTATTCAATTGTTGTCATCCCAGTTTGTTCCAATTGTCTTTCTCATGAGTTTATATTATTATTCTGTTATGTGTGTGCTAAATGTATGGTTAGATAGTGAGAATTAACAACCACATGAACCATCAGAGAAACAGAGACACATGCTTCCATCCACAGCCTTCAAAATCAAAACCCATGGTTGTCCCCTACAACCATCATTCACTAGTAAAATCATATTTCATCGCTGCCCTCTCTCTAGCCATCTGTAATGTCCCTTTTTTGAATTTGATTAAAATGGTGTATTTTTCAACTTTTTCCACTAGTTCAACCTTTGACTAGTATTGGTCTCTTGGTCTCCAAATGCTCCCAAATTGTTACAGAAGGTGTATGGATGATATTATGGATGATATTATGAAATAATTATGAGGTTCAGGGATGCTTTAGAGTCTTCAAGAGGCTTCTGCAACTCTTCTTTAAGTTCTGACCAAAGTAGGGATTTTGACTAGCAATTTCTCTTTGACTAGTATTGGTCTCTTGGTCTCCAAATGACTCTAAATGCTTGTATGATGGGTCTGAAGGTATTTGATATGTATTAAGACATATAACATAGGATTATGGATACTTAAAGACCCTTAAAACACTTTTGCAACATTCATTTACAATCTGGACAAAGTAGGAAAGATTACTAGTAATTTCGAGCTTCAAATCCCCCAAGGGTAGTGGACAAAGATGGTTTCCCAAATGCTGTTAAACCCTTCCAAATTTATGAACAGAGGTATGGTACTTATAAGTGTCTTTAATGATATCCCCAATTTATCCTTAATTAGTTCTTATGGCCTTCTGCAACTTCTTAAAATCATATGTCTATATGCAAGATTTCACATAGGGGGAAAAGCTAGTTATTTTCACCATGACTTATGAAATTCGAATTTTAGGTGCCAAGGGATTATGCTCTGTTAATGAAAATTACTCAAAACTTTAATAACACTCCACACATCAACAAAATCATAGAGAATAACTTATATAACTCGAAATAGTGTCTCTTCAAACTCCAACAACAAGATCTAGGGGAAATTGCATCATTTATGCATTGTATAGTATTTTTACATAAATCCACTTAGTATTTCGACCTGAGAGTCTCATGAGAAGTAAAAAAAAATTATATATATCAGATTACAAATATATGGGGCCTCAAGAGATATCCCAAATAGTTCATCACCTCAACAAGTGCGTCTCTCCTCAAGGAGCAAGAATATGCCAAGAAATAGAAGAATGGTTGGAGAAGCAAGCTGAAAGAGATGTGACCATGAGCTGCCCTGTAGCTTCAATATATAACAAAAGACTCCATTAAATCTCCAAATGAAAGGTCTGAATGGCCTTTCCAATTACCAACTAGGATGGGAATATTTCACCCTCGAAATTGGTGCTAAGGAAAGTAGAGTAGCACTCCACTAGCTCTCCTCTCCCAAATGCAAAATGCAAATTCTAAAATGATAAAAAGCTACCATACTTCTTTTTTATTGTCTTTTATAAACTTCTAAGGTTCTCCATGGGTAGAATTCCTCCCAAGAGCTTCATGGCAACTCAAGTTGGGAAGAGATTCCCAAGTATGCCACTTGTTCTTCCAATTCTAGCCCTCTCCTTCTCCAAATTCGAATTGGTGTCTCTTTGGTTGCCCTAACTCACTTGAGATCCTTCTTGGAGGATATTTTTAGCCCTGGCATGTCATATATGTCAGATGTAAGCCTTCAGGTTTGATTTGTGTCATATGTGTCATATTATCTTCATCATTATTGTCATAGAGCTAGGGAATCTAGTCCAAGTGTCTCACTAGCTCCAAAATGCCTCTTCCTCTTCCATGGGAGTTACTCTTCCACTCCAATTCGACCTTAATTGATTCATGCCAAGTATATTGACCTTCCAACTCATCCCAAGAACCTTGGGCTTCTTATGGATTTGAAATGACAAGAGGAGGATGCCACGTGGCATAACAAATCTAGCTTGTGTGGGTCCCACATCCTCCATGTGTCTTCATGATCAATTGACATTTTGATTTTACCTTGTATTTATTTATTTAGATCCTTTATTAAATATTTATGCCATTCTAATGTTCAAACATCATTTATTATCCCCCTTATTTCAAATCCCAAAGCTTCCACCCCCAACCTAGGGAACTAGTAATTTTCCTCCATGGCAGTTCATTTGGATGGGTATATTACAACTTTGAATTGGGACATTCTATTAATGTGACCCACCTTGTCCATTTGGATCTAATTTCACATTATTACTAACTTGGACTTCATTCTTGGCATTTATTTGACCCTTAGCATCCATTTGAAAAACTATCATGAGCATGGCCAAGGGGCTTAGGCCATTGTGACCCAATGCAAAATTTTGGGACATAAAAAATCCTCCCTTCCCAATATTTCTTGTCCTCAAGAAATTTCAACACATGTATGTGGAAGAACCTGTTTTCTTTCCAAAATTTTGCTTCCCAAAACTTCTCTTCTGGAACCGGCTTGAGTAGAGCCATCTATGCACTACAATTGTGTGTTTCCAAAAGCAAGGAGATGTGAATTTTCTTTTTCATTTTGATATCCCCTGTAACATCACCACTAAACACCAAAATTTTAATTAAATCCATCAAAACCATGTTTGCACAATTACTCTTCACCTCTTTCATATTTTGGAAACCCCTTATGATACCATTGTAATTCTTGAAGTTGCCACTAAGTTGCCCAACTTTCAGTCTTCGAGATCCCATGAATATTTTAGAGAGGAACCACCATGCTTGCTATTGCACTACTCTGATTAAAATCACTTTATTAAGTGGGGAATACATCTCCCATTCTGCTTGTTTTCCAAAAAATTCGAAATCAATGGGACTAAAAATTATCCCAGGGTCCCATTGCTTGTATTGCACTCCAACAATTAAGAGTGCTCTCCAACCCATACCATCGGGAAAGAGGATTCCTGGATCCAATTTTCTTGTATGCATTCTTCCAAACATCACGAGTACAAAATATATATCATCAAAGTACATAACAACACAGTAAAAATGTACATCAAGGAGGTGCCTCATTAAAGAATCATGAAAGGGCTTATACCTCCAAGTAAGTAGACCACCATTTGCCAAAGGCATACAAGCTTCAAGTGACCAACCATATCTGATCCAATGACATAGGTGAGGATCCCATGTCCTATAATGCTGCTCCAAAAGGATGTAAGATGCATCAAAATAATCAGCCATGTGTTATTTCATCCAAGAAGTGAATGAAGAATCTCCACTAAAATCTGAACCAAGTAGGGAACAAAGAAAACAATGAGCCTTCAAGGGGCCCACATAAGTAGAATTTGTGCATCCATGAACATGTGTATCATCAAGAAATAACAAATGATGTTTCTGCCAATAAGAATTTTCTCCAATCATATATCTCTTCACCCAAGTAGTGGATGAAGTTCCTCCAATATCAGTTGAGCTAAGCAAGGAGCAAGGGAAATCATGAGTCTTCAAGTGACTCAAGTGAACATCATAAGTGCATCCATGTAGATGTGTTTCATCATAAGGTAACAAAGAATGCTGCTGCAAATGTGAATAATAAATGGCTCTAATAATGTCATCATATAAATAAGATATAGGAGTTTCATACTCCTCATGTGGCACCATAAAAAATAAACCTTTCACCCATACTTCATTAGGATGAATGCTGCAAAATATGGAAGTGTAGGATGTAGGAGAATGAACCAACTCACCCAAACGATCAGAAAGTGCAGAAGTGTCATCATGTGAATGCTCCATAATGGTAGGATCACGCACCTCCCTCAAAAGTGCAAAAATTTCCTCATAGGTTGGTTCCAAGGTAGTGGAATCATACACTTCTTCAAAAAATTTGTCACCATTTCCAAGAGGAAACTCAAGTTCCTCTTCCACCACATCAAGTGCTTGGATCTCATCAAGCTCATATTCAAACACATCAAACACATGAAAATTTTCATGTTTCTCATGATCTACCATGCCATGAGAATCCTCCATGCAATCTACCATATGACAATTTGAAACATAGGAGGAAGAACAAGTACATTGCAATCTTTCAAGAAGTTGCTCATTTTGAATTTTGAGTTTATGAATATCCTCATTATTCTTCAAGTATGCATCATGTAATAATTCATTAAACTCAACCAAATTGTTTCTATCAAAAAGCAAAGACATGAAATTACCTTTGATGTTGCACATTGCTCTTTGAATCTTCTCCATGTCTTCAAGGAAGGATGGATCCTTCAATGAAGAATCTTTGCAACAAGAATTTGACACAAAAGCTTGAGTGTCACGGAGTATGCTAATGGTCTCTTGTATCTTCTTTTCATTCATCTTCAAGGACCCTTCAAGAAAATGAGGCTCTTGCAAATGAACCTCCTCATCTTCTTCCTTCTTGATAGGACCAAATTCATGAAGCTCAAGTGGTGATGGGGAAGTTGATCTTGTTTCTTCTTCAACTGATACAAGGTCTTCATTTTCATGTTTAATGGAAGTTTGGCTTGCAACAACACTTTCAAAAGTGATCTCTATGTCACCAACATAGAGGCGTGAGCACCCATCAGTAGGTACTCCTTCATAGTCAAGCATCCATCAGTAGATGCTCTTTATTTCATTTCTAAGGTAGAATGTGTCTCGAAATGATCTTCAATACTTTCAATAGAAACTTCTTCAAGCTCATGTGATGTATCTTCATCTTTTTCAGAGTCACTTGGGAGTGACTGTCGATCCTCTTCATGTACTGCTTCTTCTACTTCACCTATTTCAAAACTAGGTGGTTCATGGGTCTCCTCCTTTTGCTCCTTCAAGAAAGCTGATGCTTTTTTCCCCTTGGTTTCCTTAAGATCAATATGTTTGGAATCTCTTTTTGAATAAATCCCAAGAAATCTCCTCAAGTAGGACATACATGCATTCCCTGAAGCTTCATATATTTCACTTCTCTTTTCACTCACACACATATGATTTTCTCTCCAAGGTATTTTACAAGAAGGGCATAAAACTTTCTTCACTAACTCCACATCTTCATTTTTGGATCTATTTGCAAACAACCAATCATTATAGTCTTCAAAATGAATGGCCTTTTGTGTATTTTTCCTCAAATCAAGATATGATTGATATGCTTGATATTGTTAGGGCAATGTTTTATATGTTTCTCTCCATCTTTGTAACTCATTCATAGAATTATCCTTTGGTAGTGTGACACACTCATCTTCATCAGATTCAAAGTCATCATAATAGTAAGACATCGCTGCAAATTATTCTGCAATGTATGAACCTAATCCATGGGTGCAAGGACCATGCTTTGATACCATTGTAATGTCCCTTTTTTGAATTTTATTAAAATGCTCCCAAGTTGTTACAAAAGGTGTATGGATGATATTAGGACATAATTATGAGGTTCAGGGATGCTTTAGAGTCTTCGAGAGGCTTCTGCAACTCTCCTTTAAGTTCTGGCCAAAGTAGGGATTTTGCACCCCCAAGTCCAACTAGGACCTAATGCCACTTCATTTTGGAGCATTTAACATTTATTCCATAATTTATTGGCCTATTTTTCCACCATCAATTTAGAATATTGAATTTTCATGAGAAACTATAGACCTTGGGGTTAAATGTCAATATTTTAGTTCTTCCACATAACCCTTAGGAATTGGGTAGGCCAACTTAATTATTTATCTGAAAATCATTTAATTAGGGACATGACAGTCCTACCTACCCAATATTGCTTGTCCTCAAACAATTTAAAACATGGATGTTGAAGAACTTGCTTCCTTCCAAATTTTGCTTCCAACTTGTTTCAAAAATAATTTGAACCTTCATACTTGCACTGAACAACCTCTTGAAGTTGCCACTGATTTGCCAAAATTTTCAAAATTTCATGTTTCCAAGAAAATTTATGAGAGGAAAGGCCATGCTTCTGCTGCTCCACTCTGATTACAATCACCTTCTCAAGTGGTGACTCAATCTCCCATATTTCTTGTTGCCCCCAAAAATTGAAACCAATGAGACCAAAAATGATCCCATGGTACCAAATGATCCTGATACATGCATGATGAGAAATATCTGCAGCTAAAATCCATACACACCAAGCATATGAAAAATGAATCCAACTAAAGAATTTGAAACAATACTCTACATAAATGAACTCAATGAAATGAAGGTTATCTTTCTCCATCCATCCAACAACCAAGGTGTTGTTCCAAATGAACTGAAAACAAGCATTGTCGGGATCCCATTGCTTATGTTGCATTGCAAAATATATGCATGCTCTACCACAAAAACTTCCAGGCAAAAGATTGCCCACATCCCACTGCCTTAGTTGCAAATCTTTGAGTGGCAGTGTCACATGTGGAAAACTAAGATTCCAAAGAATGTCAGGATCTCGTTGTCTCATCTGCATATTTCCAAACATCAGTAACAACAATAAAAATTCACCACTATAAAAAATGAAAGGAAGGATGTAAAGATCATACCACCATACTGGAAGTTCAACATATCCAGTGCACAATTGAAACTTTGAGGGACCCTGCATCAAAATATGAACTTCTTCAAGGTTGGGCCGAGACCAAGAGAGACTCTCCATCATGAAATACATATCCTCATAGTGGGGCTTAATGCAAACAAGTCTCCCCCAATCAACCAGATAGTCCTCATGTTCCAAATGCACACAAGAATCAAGAGTGAGACCATTGAAGCTCAAAGGACAAGGGTGAAAATCCCATGTTTCATCACCAAAAGAGTAGGAATCATCCCACAAGAAAATATGTCCATGATGCTCCAAAAGAATGTAAGATGCAAAAAAATAATCATCCATGTGCTCTTTCATCCAAGAAGTGAATGAAGAACCTCCACTAAAATATGAACCAAGTAGGGAGCAAAGAAAACAATAAGCCTTCAAGGGGATCACAAAAGTACCATTTGTGCATCCATGAATATGTGTATCATCAAGAAATAACAAAGGATGTTGCTGCCAATAAGAATTTGCTCCAATCATATATCTCCTCACCTAAGTATTGGATGAAGTTCCTCCAACATCAATTGAACTAAGCAAGGAGCAAGGAAAATCATGAGTTTTCAAGTGACTCAACTGAACATCATAGGTGCATCCATGCAGATGTGTATCATCATAAAGTAACAAAGGATGCTGCTAGAAATGTAAAGAATAAATTCCTCTAGTCATCTCATCCTCAAAAGGGGAGATGGGATTTTTATACTCCTCATGTGGCACCTTCAAAAATAAACCTTTCACCCATACTTCTCTAGGATGAATGCTGCAAAATATGGAAGTGTATGATGTAGGAGAATGAACCAACTCACCCAAATGATCAGAAAATGTAAAAGTGTCATCATGTGAAGGCTCCATAAGGGTGGGATCATGCACCTCCCTCAAAAGTGCAAAAATTTCCTTATAGGTTGGTTCCAAGGTAGTGGAATCATACACTTCTTCAAAAAGTGTTTAACCATTTCCAAGAGGAAACTCAAGTTCCTCTTCCACCAAAACAAGTGCTTGGATCTCATCAAGCTCGTCTTCAAACACATCAAGCACATGCAAGTTTCCATGTTTCTCATGATCCATCATGTCATGAGAACCCTCCAAGCAATCTACCATTTGACAATCTGAAATATAGGAGGAAGAACAAGTATCTTGCAACCTATCAAGAAGTTGCTCATTTTTCATTTTGAGATTATGAATATCCTCATTATTCTTCAAGTATCCTCCATGTAACCATTCATTAAGATCAACCAAATTGTTTTTATCAAAAAGAAAAGACATGACATTACCTTCGATGCTGCACATTGCTCTTTGAATCTTCTCCATGTCTTCAAGGAAGGATGGATCCTTCAATGAAGAAACTCTCCAACAAGAATTTGACACCAATGCTTGAGTTTCATGGAGTATGCTAAGGGTCTCTTGGATATTATTTTCATTCATCTTTGATGACTCTTCAAGAAAAAGAGGCTCTTGTAGAGGGACCTCTTCTTCTTTGTACTTTTTGATTGGACCAACTTCATTAAGCTCAAGTGGCAATGGGGAAGTTGATCTTGGTTATTATTCAACTACTACAAGGCCTTCATTTTCATGATTAATGGAACTTTGGCCTGCAGCAACACTTTCAAAAGTGATCTCTATGTCACCAACATAGAGTTGTGAGCACCCATCAGTAGGTACTCCTTCATAGTTCAAGCATCCATCAGTAGATGCTCTTTGATTCATGCCCAAAGTAGAGTGTGTCTCAGAATGATCTTCGGTATTTTCAATGGAGTCTTATTCATGCTCATGTGATGTTTCTTCATCTTTTTCAGAGTCACTTGGGAGTGACTTTCAACCCTCTTCATCTAATGTTTCTTCTGCTTTACCTATTTCAAAACTAGGTGGCTCATGGGTCTCCTCCTTTTCACTCAAACATATATGATTTTTAGACCTTTCTTCACTAGATCCACATATTCATTCTTGGGCCTACATACAGACACCCAATCGTTAAAGTATTCATAAGGAATGGTCTTTTGTATATCTCCCTTCAAGCGAGATATGCTTGATATTGTTGAGGCAAGGTTTTACATGTTGCTCTCAATATTTCTAATTCATTCATAGGATTAGCCTTTGGTGGTATGAAACATTCATCTTCATAATACATAGAGTCATATGAATAACCTTCATTCCTTATGAAATTGTAAGAAGTGTTGCATGATGGCACATCTTCCTCATACCATTCACATTCTTCTTCATATTGCTCACAATCATCTTCATACTGCTCATAAGCATTGTACTCATAGGAGTCACCATAATAGTAATACATGGATGAAATTTCTTCTTAAATGGATTATATTAATGCACAGGTGCAAGGGCCATGTTCTGATACCACTGTAATATCCCCAATTTGGCCAATTTTCGAACCTTGGACTAGTGAAACCCCAAACTATCCCAAATGATCCCAAATGGTTTCGAATTATGTCTGGAGTGGATTGATGTGTATTAGGAAACACTAATTCAGCTATTATATGCTTGGAAACTTTCTAAAGAATCCAACAACTTGCATTTACAACTAGAGAATGAAAGGCAAAAATACTAGGAAAATCGATGTTAAAACCCCCAAGGGTAGATGACACTTTTGGCTTCCTAAATGATATATGACCCTCCAAAATTTCAGAACAGACACTTGGATCATATCAAGGATCTCCAAAACAACCTAGTTGCAGCATTGATTCATATTTATAGCTTTCTAAGGCACTCTTAAAACATAAGGTTACAAAACACATTCATTGCTTGGAAATTATGAGCAATATAACAAAGATTTTTACATGGAATTCTAAGAAAATGCAAAAAGGGGTCTGCATAAAATTTATGTCTCATGTACATTAAATAATAGGATTCTTAAACAACTACAAAAATAAGAAGAATTCTGGTGCAAAACTGAGATATAGATGCTCATAAATGTATTCAAGGGCGCGATGGATCAAAATGGTGGTTTTTGCTTGAGTTTTCTTATATGGTCCAAGGGATTTAGAGATGTGGCTCTCATGATATGAATATTACATAGTTATGTAGAAACTAACATGTCCAGAAGGTCTAAATATAAATCCTCCATTAGCTAGATGCAACAATTAGTGCGCCATCACACTTTTACATGACATTGAGAGAAAGAGGAAACTAACTCGAATATCAATGTTACTTGGAGAAATAGTACATGAAGTGCTTATTATTTCTAGATGTGTCTCTCATGATCTATCCATTACATATTTATGCATCCATTAACAAGTTCATAAGGTCGAAACAACAACCTTCCATTATCTATATGCAACAAAGAGTGCGCTATCTCACTTTAAATGAACATTGAGAGAAAGATAGGAGAATGATAGTAGAGAAGGAAGAGAGAATATGAAATTGAAATCAGATGGGGGTTGAACCTGAATCAATACATCTCCATGAAGCTCTGTTGAGAGGTATGATTTGCCTCTCCATCAACCAACTTGGATGGGAATCTTGCACCCTCGAAATTGGTACTAAGGCAGGGAGGATGAACATCCACCGTGCAAGGACAAGTTTGAAGATCTCCAAATTGCAAAGATGGAAATAAAAAATGATCAAAGGCTGCTCTATTTCAAATTTTACTCCTTTTAATAACTTTAGTTGACTCATTTACCTCCTTAGAACTCAAATTATCTCCTAATTACTCATGAAATTCGAATTAGTGGGAGTTATAACCCTTCATTGGCCCCACATGACACTTGGCTCATCTTTTGTCTCCAACTCCTCCATGATTTCAAATTGGGAAATCTTTTGGATGCTTGGTAGATGTGTAACTCCTCTCATGCTTCCTCTTTTTCTATTTTTAGCTCTTACATTGTCATAGATGTCATAAGTGTCATAGGTGTCATAGAATATGTCATAAGTGTCATAATGCTTGTCATAGTTGTCATAGAATCTGTCATAAGTGTCATAATGCTTGTCATAGTTGTCATAGAATCTGTCATTGCCTATTTTTATCCCTATGCATCTTCCTCTTCCTTCATGAATGTTACCTCTTCCCTTCCAACTCGAATTTGGGGATGGCTCCATGTTTAAAGGAGGAATATTCTCTCATGTGGACCCCACATGTCCACTTATGCGCCCCCAAGTCCAACTAGGACTAATGCCACTTCATTTTGGAGCATTTAACATTTATTCCATAATTTATTGGCCTATTTTTCCACCATCAATTTAGAATATTGATTTTTCATGAGAAACTATAGACCTTGGGGTTAAATGTCAATATTTTAGTTCTTCCACATAACCCTTAGGAATTGGGTAGGCCAACTTAATTATTTATTTGAAAATCATTTAATTGGGGACATGACAATGTTTTCCATTCTAACTATAAATCAATGTTTCCAGAAATCTCCCGCTACAACAGGTATTCACAAGATCTAGGACCAAGCCAAACCCTCAACAACAAAGGTGTCTCCCTGGAACCAAATACAACTCTGATACCAATTGTTGGTTCTAATACCGATTACAATAGTATTGCAAATTGATTCATATAGTTAAACAAAATTAGACATAAACCAATGGCACATAACACATCAAGACATTACATGGAGATTACCCTAGAAACTCGTCTCTTGGGGGGAAACCAACAAACCAATGATATTACCACTCATCTATTAATCAAACACTCATAACAGGTGTTTACAATCGCGATTTAGTAGACCACAAATCACACTTCATTACATTCCATCATACTTTCTATTTACATAGCCATTACATCTTATTTATAGATGCAATACAACCAATTACTCATTAATGGCAATCCATAACTTCCTAACCACTTTCAATTATTATGTTACAGTTGAATTGACTATGTCAACCTTTGTAGATCCCATATTGAGATTCTGGTGGTTCTATCGACTTCTCGTCGACCAGTCATTTTCCTTCGACCAAACAACTATTCCAGTTGACCAGTCCACTAGATATCCATTATCTCTCGACCTCCAACTCTAGTCGACTTATACCAATCACTCTAGTCGACTTATACCAGTCGATTTATATGCAAATAATATAACAATCCCAATAGGTTTCTTCTTTATATTATGGCAATGAGGATGAAAATCCACATTTTGCTATTCACATTCCTCTAGTTGGGTCCATTGATCATGAACCTACATTAGACCCATCACTTCATATATGGGTCCATACAACACAATAAGTAGTTGGTGATCTTTCCAGTGATCCTAGACATCAATGCCGAATATGTTCGTAGTTCTAGCAAGCCTTTTCCATTTTGGATCAATTTTTGGAGACTCATGATCCATAAGCATTTGCAGAAGCTTCTATCCATCCATATTGGGTCAGAACAATGAATGAAGAATATCATTCCTTCATGGAAAATAATACTTGGGGATATTATAACTCTTCGAAAAGGAAGGAAACTTGTCAGATGTAAATGGGTGTATAAAACTAAGTATGCACTAGATGGAAGTGATGAAATACATAAGGCCTAATTAGTTTCCAAATTATTTTCTGAAGTTGAAGGGATTGTCTACAATAAAACCTTTTCCCTATCGATAAAATAAATTATATATGCCTTGTTCTAGCTCTTGTTGCTTCAGATAAATCAAAGGTCCATAAAATGGATGTCAAATATTCCTTCTAGCATGTATATTTGCAAGAATAAATTTACATGGAACAACCTCCTGGCTATTCATAATGAATCTAGCCTCGTTTGTCTTCTTAAGAAATATCTCTATGGAATTCACCAAGCTCCACGAGCGTGGTATGCCAATATGAATAGCTTTCTTCTTGACACTAATTTTTACAGTTTCCATTCTAATCCCAATGTCTACACCAACAAAGTAGGAAACCATCTCATAATCCTTGTTCTTTATGTTGACAACCTTATCCTTAGTGGTAGTGACCCTAAATTTTTAACCCATGTTAAGAAGCAATTTGAAATGACTGACTTGGGACATTTGCATTATTTTCTAGGCCTCTAAGTCTTGCAAACCAAATAAGGAATTTTTCTTTATCAATGTAAGTATGCTTGTGACCTTTTTTGTCACTTTCATGTATGCAAGGTTGTAAACCAAGCCTATCTCCCTTCTAGTTTGGAGACAAACTTACTGCCACCTGCACTACACATGAAGTAGATGCCACCTTGTACTATCATCTAGTTAGTAGTATTTTATACTTGGTTTGTACTATTTTGATTTTTTCTTTTGTGGTTGATCTTGTTGTCTGTTATATGTAAACACCCCGTGGAAGTCAATGGAAAGAAAAAAATGATACTTTGGTACATCCAGGGTATTCGGTATAGTTCAGTTTGGGATTCATTACAATTCATGGGGGACTCCTTTGATGGTTGGTTTCACTATTTCAGATTGGGTTGGAAACCCCGATGATCGAAAATCTATTGCACGTTATGTTTTCATTCTTGGTTTTGGATCGATCACTTGGGATTGTAAGAAACAATCCCAAGTCAAGAAGCCTTGTGGCTTCAACAAATCCTTTTAGAGTTTGGATTCTAGTAGCATCATTTGACTACCCTCTAATGTGACAATCAGAGTGCCATCAAAGATCCAATTCAACATCAATGAATATGCACTTCATTAGAAATCTTATTCAGGATCACGTTCTCAAAGTCCTCTTTTTCCCTAAAAATGATGAAGTTGCAGACATCTTCATAAGGTATCTTCCAAAAGTGAAGTTTTCTAAAATTCAATCTATGCTAGGAGTTTATGAATTTGTCAATAAGGTGGGATAGGTTCTAATGCCTCATTCATTCACCTATTATGTCACCTTTGTACATTCTTCAATCTTATCCCAAGCTATTTTTAAGTGGGAATGTTAAGATATTTAAACTCTTAGGGATTAGTTAAGATCAACTTGGTTTAATGTATCTTTATGTAAAGTGTGTTTGTTTAGTATGCAACTATACTTATATAATATGATGATCATGATAAGTTCTTGACATAATGTAATGTACTTAACCCTAGAAATTTAGGGAAAAACAAAAAAAACACAAGAGAAAATAGATCAACCTTGAAAAAGATCTCTTGTATTGATGATATTCAAAATAGAGAGCTATGTTCACTTTCCTCTTCAAGGTGCAACCTCCAAGAGAAAATCTCCAAATACAATAACAATTATTGACTGAACATTACACAACTTACTACTCTATATGTATTTCTTCAATATCCAAACCCCTAACTACTTGTTGTCCCACTATTAATGAGGCTCAACCACCTAGGGGCCTTTATTTAATTAAAATGACCCTTTTACATTAAGTCACTACCCACTAACTATATGATGGGACTTATGACCTTGTTCATTGATAAAGTAGTGGGGTTAGGGTGGGACCCTAACATGCTCTCTCCCTTCAAATTTATCATTTCCCTCAAGGCTATAAATGGGGAAAATGTTGAAAAATGGTTGACGGTTCCCAAGTAGCATATTCTGGTGAGGTATCCTTCAAATGAATCAAAAATTCAAGAATAGTGCGTTGACATATATGATTGTCCTTGGTGTCCACAACTGCTTCTATTTGGATCCAAATGGAGCCTTCATCATCTAATGCCGGTAATTTGTTTTTAATTCTACAATTCTAACCCATGACCTTCTTTAAACATAACACATGAAATACTACATGGATCTTGGAGTGTGCTGGGAACTCTAATTTGTAGGCCTCTCGACCAATGCATTGAATGATTTTATGTGTCATAAGACTTTGGTGCAGGATTTTTATGGCCTTTAAATTTGAGAGCAGGTTTCTTGTGAGGATGGAGGAAAAGGGATATTTGGTTTCCTTCTACAAATGAATGCTTTGAGTGATGCTAGTTCACCTATTGTTGCATGTGGTTTTGAGCCATTGCTAAATTTTCCTTAACTGTGAAAATAATGACATCACGACTATGAAGCATCTTATTTACTGCATGTCCTTTGGAGGTACATGGTAGATAAGAAACCACTGACGGTGGTTGTTGCTCATAAACCACTTCATATGGTGTCATTTTTGTAGCTTCATTATAAATGGTATTATATCACCATTTCACCAACGGTAATCATTGTTCCCTTTGTTGTTGCTTTTTGGTTGCAAAACATCACAAGTAGGTTTGAAGACACTTGTTGACTGCTTATGTCTAGCCATCCATTTGGGGATGATAAGATGTACTCATTTTCAACTGGGTGCCTTGTAGTTTAAATGGTTCTTGTGAAAATTTTCCAGTGAATGTGGGATCACAATTTGACATAATGGATGTGGGAATGATATGGAGTTTAAAAATATGGTTGACAAAAAACTGGGCAACTGTTGTAGGGGTAAAGGGGTGCTAAATATCACGAAAGTGAGCATATTTGGAAATTTGTTTAATTACTACCATGATGACTGATTTATTACCTGATTTTGAAAGACCAAAAATGAAATACATGTAAATGCATGCCCAAATAATGTCTGGTATTAGTAATGGTTGCAATGCCCTATGAGTCTTCATTGTCTCACCCTTGTTCCTTTAGAATTAAGTGTCACATTTTGCTACAAAAGTAATAATTTTTTTTTCATGCCTTCCTAGAAGAAGGAGTGCCTAGCATGCATAAGTTTTCTAAAAGCTTGAATGACTTGCAGGAGGAGATAAATGTAATTCTATTAATATCATTTGTTTTCAAGTTGAATTAGGTATAAATTGCAATGTATATTGTTTCCAAGTGTAACCTTGGGGAGGGTTGGCATCCTCATGAAATCAAAACATATATTGTTTCCAAGTGTAACCTTGAGGAGGGTTGGAATCCTCATGAAATCAAAACATATATTGTTTCCAAGTGTAACCTTGGGGAGGGTTGGCATCCTCAACATTAGTTATCCATTATTATCATGATTCTTCTAACCATTTAGGTATTGGAGAGGATAAGGTAGAGAGGGATCCTCTTTTTCATGTTTCCTTGACAATGCATCTGCTACAACATTGTCTTTGCCATTTTTGTAGACGATATTGTAATCATACCCTATAATCTTGGTGACCCATTTATGTTTCTCTAAAGATAACAACCTTTGTTCCAAAAAATATTTTAGGATGTGGTGATACAACTTGATTTGGAAGTGTTTCCCTATGAGATACAACTACCATGTGTCTATTTCATATAGGATGGCCATCATTTATTTCTCATAGGTAGACTTGCCCAAATTCCTATCATACACCTGCTTACTAATGAATGATAAGGGTCTTCCATCTTACATTCAAACTACACCCAAACCTTTTTTAGAAACATCACATTCCAATACAAAAATCTTAGTAAAATTAGGAATGACAAGAACAAGGTGGTGCATAGGGATTACTTTAAAACTGATAATGCTTTGTTCTGTCGCTTCTTTCCATGTAAAGCCGTTTTTCTTGAGCATGTTTTTCAAAGGGGATACATTTTCACCATAGTTCTTCACAAACTTCCTATAGTATCCAATAAGGTGATATGATCCTAGGTTGGTGCATAACATAAGGCGTAAAAACTTGCATAATCTCGCCAAGGTTTTAGGGCATGGCCATTATTTCATTGCCGTAATATTTTTGGGGTCCACTCTTTTCCCATCTTGTCCAATAATGTGACCCAAGTATTCAACCTCGGAGGCCCCAAAATCACATTTGAATCATTTAATGAACAATTGATGGTCTCAAAGGAGTTGCAAGAATTTATCAACATGTTGGACATGGGAATCCCATGTTTTGTTGTAAATCAACATGTCATCAAAGAAAACCAACACAAAATCATGAATATATGACCATCAAAATTTATTCATGAGGCTCTGAAAGGTCAAGGGGGAATTACCAAAACTCATAATGGCCTTCATGTGTGAAGAAATTTGTCTTCAGAATATTGTCCTATTTCATCTTAATTTGGTGGTATCTGGAATGAAGGTCAAGTTTGGTGAAACAATTGTCACCATGGAGCGCATTGCACCATTTTCATTCTTACTTTAAAAGCATAACCACTGGGGATGAATATGGGTTAGGGCTGGGACAAATGAATTCCACTTCTAGTAGTTTCTAAATGATCTTCTGAATTTTATTCTTTTATGAAAATGGGTGCCTATATGGGCATACATTTGGTGGTTGATTTCTTGAAATCAAGGGTATACCATGATCATGCTCACCTCTTGATGGGGGCAAATTATTTCGTGTTTCAAAGACTTGTTGATGTTTGTCCAAAATATTTTGTAAGTCAAGATCTATTTTTGGTGGTGTTGTCTACAACCTATATGGCATGGAGGTTAGTAATAACTCCCAAGTGACCTTTATTCAATAATTTTTCCATCCAATGAGAACATATGATTTTAGGGGAGTCTAATTGTATCACTTTGAGGGAGTGAGTATAAGAGTGTTGAGAAAAACTCAAGTATAACTCCTTGAAATCCATGGTGAGTAATCGTTATGTGTGTAGCCACTTGGCCCCTCTAACTATATCACAACTGCCCATATGTATGATTGGCATATGAGTTTTGAGATGCTAGTCACCCAATTGGAATCTCACATTTTTACAACACCCGACACATTCATCATCCCACCATTGGCTATCACAATTAGAAAGTTGGGAACTGGGTGGACACAAGAATGGATTTTTTCAACCTCTCATCGACGAAAAAACATTATGGTTGTTTCCATTGTCAACCAAGACTACCACTTTGTGGTGCTTGATGTAACCCATAAGTTGCAAGGTTTGCAAGGATGAAATACTTGATAACGCATGAAAAGAGATGAGTGGTTCTTCTTGATAGATTTCGAGTTCCACTTCTTCTTACATGGGAGGAATTTGGTCAGTGGCCTTGAAATTAGGAATATCTTCGATAATGATGTCTTTGGAATGGGTAGGAGTGGTCACATCAATTTGAAATGATTGTTGTTCTTTACATTTATGACTAGGAGCATACTTTTCATCACAATTATAACAAAGTTAGTGTCTTTGTCTATTTTCCATTTCTATTGGAGACAACCTTTGTACTTTCAAGGGAGGAGAAGGGATTATGCTTGAGAAAGTTTCCTGTATAGGGCATGAGAGGGGAATGAAAGTGTTGGTGTACATGCATATTTTTATTGTTTTTTCCACTTAATAGGGACAAGGGTGGTCCTACTAGAGTTATCCCCCATTTTTAGGGACAAGGGCACTCCTAACTAGAGTTATCCCCCTTTTTAGGAAGAAGGCCTTCCTCACTACAATAATCCCCTTTTTCTAGGGATCCTACTATAGTTTTTCCCTTGTTTAGGATGAAAGCACCAAACTTGGATAGTTTTGGCCAGGTAGACTTTAGTTAACTCATGCATGACCTAGTTAACTCCCTACTTGGAGTTCCAGGTCCAATTAATATTGGTTGCTCATGCATCATTGAGTTAACTACCTCATGATGTAGTTATAGGGATAATTAACCATAACTACTCATGCATGGACAATATTACTTCCTAAGAAGGGCGCACTTGTCTATTCTAGGTATAAAATATCCTCACTTGGTAGTTCTATGTCTAGTTAAACTCTAGCTTCTCATGCATGGCCAATATTACTTCATAAGAAGGGCACACTTAGCTATTTAGGATGATTGCTCGAGTTTCACAAACGTTTATGCCTATGCATGTAATTAAGTCTAGCTTGGTGTTGAGGCCTTAACACACCCCAAGTTAATTGACATGGGTTGATTTAAGTTCTAAATTCATGCCGATTTGATTTTTCAAATCAGGTTGAGTTTTAAAATCATCCCGAGTTTCAAAATTGGGCCAATTTGAGTTCGAAAATCATTGAAAAATAGGGTTTTTTCAATGTTTGTAAAATGCTCATAACTTTTGATCCCAAACTTTGTTTTGGGCATGCTTTATACCGTTGGAATTGTCTCACCGAGATACATAATTTTTATTTTATATTTTTTTATGATCCACTAACATTTATCCTTGGGGAGTTTTTAAAACCTTCATTTTTTGAGCATTTTAAGAAAACTTATCTAGCAATGTGAAATGAAGTTCAAAGTTGTAGAGCACAACGATATCTTATGATTTGGATTTCCATTCAAGTTGGGATTTTACTTTAACTTGCAATTTTAATGCTTCACAAGAAAATAATTAATTATTTGCATATATGAGACCTAAATAGAGTCGGTGGCTAACTTTGTTTGTATCACCAAGAGTATTTGTTTAGTAAGGTAGGATAATTCCATCATGACATTATGTTGAGTACCTCTTGATTATTCCTTCAAATTCCTATTATTATTATCATGATTTTGAAATTTAAATGATATATAAATAGTGGGAATCTCTTATGTAGAAGATAGCAAGGGATGGTAAAATAAAAGAGAAGATGACGAGGGATAGAAGTTTAAATGATACCAAGCATGAAAATGATCAAACTGACTTCAAATTGTGTTAAAGAACTTACTCTTGGGATCACACTTGGAATCAATAATGTGGGCCCTACATACCTAAAAAATAAGCACTTGGTTATATTTTAAAATCTCAATTATATGAGTATTATTGTCATTATATGAACTTAATCATTTGTGCAAAATGTGTTGGAGATATTCCTAACTATTTAAAAGAGATCACTAAAAGGGAAACACTTTCTTGATTAAAACCCTTTTCCACATGGCAAGATAATCAAGAAAATGTATTTATGGAGAAAATTCCTATAAATGTAATGAAGGAGAAGAAGAAAGGGATTTTTTTTTCCCTTTGGAGAGATGGATCAGTAAGCTACATTAGGAATATACCATTGTTGGTTCTTACTTCTATTGTAATTAATCTTTTATTTCTAAATGAAATAAGTCGTTAATTGGTGAAGGTTGATGCTAGAGATTTCTATCATGCTATGGTGCTTGCTTAGACAGTTCTTGTTGTTCTTTGGTACTCTTGAAGACCATGTGAAGGATATATTTTTGCTGTATATTATTCTCACAACTTGGTATTTAGTTGTGTTCTATCTCTTATTGAACAATAATTTGCTCGTAGGTGTATGGAAAGGTTACTTTTAGCTATGTAAATAGGTTATCCTCAACTTGTTGACTGTAACCTAGGGTTTATCTAAGAATATTCTTATGAATTCTTTCTAGGATATTATCTTATATTACTCTAATTTAATTTCATGCTCTTCTTCTTGTTCTAGTTAGAGTATGTTAGTTAAATATAAGGTTGTAGCTATACATTTTTCTAGTAGGCTGTTAGTAATGTTGGGGTTATGTGATCTTTAGCTAAGTGAATTAACTTCTTGTTACTGATTACATTACTTTATGATGGATTTGTATCTTTAGTTTCTAATAGATAATTCTACATCATCATG
This sequence comes from Larix kaempferi, assembly GCA_027924585.1. NCBI lineage: Eukaryota > Viridiplantae > Streptophyta > Pinopsida > Pinales > Pinaceae > Larix > Larix kaempferi. The sequence continues at coordinate 10,711,739 of BSBM01000560.1, forward strand.
CTTGTTTAGTTGCATTTCATTCTTCATATTTAGAAAAACCAAAACATTGGATTGAGCCACAACCGGTAAAACCCTAAAACTAATAATGGTTTCTGGGACAGAATCTCGATGGGTTTTCTTATACTAAACGAGAGAGAGTTTATTTGGGCCTTTCTTCCAGGGATAACCCCTACTGTTGTTGTTTTTCATCCCCCCCCATTAACACTTGGTTACATATATATGAAGGCTTTCATCTCATCGTACATTCAATTGATTAATGAAGATTACATTGCTTAAATATTTTCTTATTCTCTCTTATTTATCTATTACATTCTAGATCTTCTTGTAGGTTGATATTCCAAATCTCACATGGTATCAGAGTCTTAGTGAATCTAAAGGATATTATACAAAATTCTAGGTGAATATAGTCTGGAGTGCACCAGAAATGATGTATCAATATTGGAAAATAATCCTCACTCCATTAAACTATTATGAATGGAGGTCATAGGTGGTGATTCTCTTGCGGAGCAAAGGGTTGTATAGAGTGACTATGGGGATTGCGACCGAAACAAATTTTGTTGTAGAGAAAGAAAACTAGTATAATCAGATGGATGAAGCTTTTGGATTGATATATCTCTTGGTTTAACCCAACCTCCAATATCACATTGATGATACAAAATATCTTAATGAAGTTTGGAACAAGCTATAAGGACTCTTTGGGAAGAAGGATGAGATGAGAGGACACCAGCTAGAGAATGCGTTGATTAGTTTGATCCCAAGTAGCTTTAATACTATCCAAAACTTCTTCACAAAATTTAATCATTATTGTTACAACTCAAGTTATGTGTAGTAGACAAGAAGGATGAATAGCTAGTTCTCTCAATCCTATCCAAATCCAATTCTGAATACTCAATATTTGTTTCTACCTACACAAAATTGTCATTTAGAGCTACTTGAATATGTCTACTAGGGATGACTTTCTTGTCTCTTACCATGCGCAATATAATATTGTTAGAATGGGTTCTCTAAAGACATCAAAAGCACATTTCCTTGCTGCGAATTAGGGAAATAAGAAAAATAGTGAGTAGAATCCAAGCTTCTCCTCTAAAGCATGGAAAATTTCATCTTAGCTTTTAATCCCAAATCATTTAATAATAATAAAAATAATTATTATAGATGAAAATGTTAAATAAAATATCAAATATATTAATAAATAATGTAAATAGATACAAACATTTTAAATTATAAAAAAATGGAATTTAGCTGTTATTATACATTTAAAAATTAAAGATAATAATTTATATTTTTAATTATAAATAAATAAATATAAAAAATAGAAGTATTTGCATTTATTTTTAATTATTTTATATTATGTTAAATATAATGATAATCTTATTATACTAATTCAAAATAAACAATTATAAAAAAAAATATAAAAATAATTAGTAGACAATGCATGCTAACTCTTAACTTGTGGTTTATAATATCTTGACTTTATCTTATCCTCTATATCATATCAAATAGATGTACAAACATTCTAAATTATAAAAAAATTAAATTGATTTAAAAATAAAATAAATAATAAAATAATCACCAATTTTATTTTTTTAAATATAATTAAATTCAAATTTATTTAAAAATAAAATAAATAATACAATAATTACCTAATTTTATTATTATTTAAAATAATATTTGTAATATTTTATTAAATATATAAAAATAAAGTTGAATATATTAACATGTCAGAAACAATTCCTATAAAAACAAAAACAAAATTGACAATTTGTAACAAGATCAACTTCATAGTGCTGTAAATGAGAGATTTGGGAATGTATAAAAAGATGGAAGTAATCTAAAGCAGAATTAGACATATTAAGTCGAAGATAAACCAAAAAAACTATGATATACAAATAGAACTCTGGAAGATTTTGTTTTTTTATCTAATCATGCAATTCACCATCAAAATGCAGAAACTCTTTTGTCAAATTATAAAATAATAATTTATAATCACAGTAGTAATATTGATCTAGGGCTTCCTCATATACAAAGTCTCTGTAAGCAAATAAACTGTAGAACAATTGCATAAATCACAATACCTAGCAATTTGCCGCTGAAAAGCTGATAAAGATTAAGATAAATCATAACGCTCCGTTAAAATTCATAAATACAACACTCTGGGAATTCATAGCTTGACGCTGAACAATAAAAAAAAATAGAATTTTACATATACCTGTTAGGCCGGAATTAGGGTTTTACATATACACATGAATCACTTGAAAAAAAATCAAAATAACAACCATTTATATAAGATTTAATAAATGTTTACAGTCAAGAACTCACATGAAAGTTTGATATTATCAAGATCACTGTACAGCAGAGAAGTGCAAAGGCCTAAATAATTTAACACCCATAATACTGTTCCACCTACAATTTAATAATAACCAGTGATCAATCCATAAAGACCAACAGCGGAGCTAACCACTTTTTCGCTTCCTCCATCAATTTATCGGGATCCAGCAGTGTCGACCTCACAATATCATTGGTGAGCAAATCCTGAATCCATTTATTGAGATGAGGGCATTTCTCACTGTCTGCAAATCTCAACCCAGCTAGCTCTTGGGTTGGTCCAAACAACGCCACAGAAGGAGCAAAGAATACATCCATGTACTTCAAACTCCTTCCGTCATACAAACACCCTCTCTTCTCCAACTCTTCAACTCCGTTCTCCAAAATCATACCCATCTCATAATACTTCTCCTGCACCTTCTTCAACTCCTCTGCGCTACGAACTCTGAAAAGCTCATCAAATATTTCCTTAAACTGCAAAACCAAACCATTCCATTAATATATATATATTTCTTCTAACAATAATAACAAATTGTCTATTTTTAGTCACGGAACTCTCAAACCAACCATGTAACTTAATTTCGTCTCTGAGAAACTTTGTTTATGAAAAGGAACTCTCAAACCAACCATGTAACTTAGAGATGTAACTCATAAGTATATAAAAAATGTACATACCCTCCTTTCCTTTCCATTCCAGAGAATTGTTTATGAGAAAGAATTCTCAAACCAACCTGTAACTTAACGATCTAACTGATAAGTCTATAAAAATATAGATAAGTGATAAGTCTATAAAAATACATATTTCCTTTCCCTGCTAAATAATATTAATCCTTTTTAGTGTTATTCAGTGTAGACAGAAAGAGTCCAATCTGTTGAATACCTTCTGGGAATAGTGTCAAAATAAGATAAGACTTCGCTCTCAAGCTTTCCCTTTTTGGCTTTTTACTCAGCCTACTTTTCCAGGCATATCTATGTATGATAGGGGCATGGTTTGAGGTTGCATTAATGGAGTGTGTTCGAATGAAGAGAGATGAGTGAAGAGGCGATCTTTATTTCGATTGCTGATTCCCTTTATCACCGGCATGGATAGGGGTAGGGTTCTGATGTCATGGTTTCAAGATTGCATTAATGGAGTGTGGGTAGGGTTCTGATGTCATGGTTCCAAGGTTGCATTAATGGAGTGTATTTGAATGAAGAGTGATGAGTGAAGAGGCGATCTTTATCTGGATTGTTGATTCTCTCCATCCATCCGGCATGGAGCAAAGTTGGATGAAGGGAATCAGCAATCGAGATAAGCTCAAAGGAGTGAGTGAAAAGCAATCTAATACATTTTTAGAAAAAACACATATTTTTAACCATTAAATCTATTAAAATGTACTATTTAATTACCTTCTTGTCCCAGAAATCAGACCAGAACCGCTCAAGATAACGATCATATGGATCGTCGGAGAGCAAACAAGGCGCTTGAGGCCAAGTCTCGTCAATGTATTCGATAATAATCCGAGATTCACAGATGGCTCTGCCGTTGTGAATGAGAACAGGAACCTTCTTGTAGACGGGATTGGTACTGAGTAACAGCTCGCTCTTGTTAGACAGGTCTTCTTGCACAGCTTGGAATTCGATTCCCTTGGCTTTGAGAGCTAACTCCACTCTCGATCCAAAGCCGCTGCGCCAAAACGTTAATAACTTGAGACCCTCTTCCATCTTCTTCTGATAAAGAGACAATGATAAAACAATGATAAAGAGACAAAGCAATATCTGTCGCGATTGACGTAACATGATTGGTATTTTGGAACCGAGGAGAGCGAATATTCTATGTACAACCATTTTTTTATTATAATCATCTATCCAATTGTAATTTATTAATAATGAAATTGCATTTTATTAATATTGAAACCATTTTTTTATTATAATTATCTATCCAATTGTAATTTATTAATATTGAAATTGCATTTTTAAATGTATATATATTTTTTTTCATTGTTCATATCTTTTCTGATTATAATTATATATCGGATTGTAATTTATTAATATTGAAATTGCATTTTTAAATGTATATTTATTTACAAGTCAACATACATTTCATTTAGTAGTAGTTCGGTAGTCATTGTTCATATCTTTTGTGATTATAATTATCTATCCAATTGTAATTAATATTGAAATTACATTTTTAAATATATATATATATATATATTTTTGTGATTGCTGGATATATTAGTAGTTCTAAAACATAAACTTACGATCTTTTAAGCCAAAACAAGGGTCTTCATCCTTAAGAGACCTTTTTCCCATTTTATGATAAACTTGGAATCTCCAAAAACCTTAAAAGTACCTGAACGGCATAACATTGCCACCTTAGGGATTCCATGTTTATCATAAAATTTAATCATTATTGTTACAACTCAAGTTATGTATAGTAGACAAGAAGGATGAGTAGCTAGTTCTCTCAATCCTATCCAAATCCAATTCTGAATACTCAATATTTGTTTCTACCTACACAAAATTGTCATTTAGAGCTACTTGAATATGTCTACCAGGGATGAGTTTCTTGAGTCTCTTACCATGGGCAATATAATATTGTTAGAATGGGTTCTCTAAAGATATTAAAAGCACATTTCCTTGCTGCGAATTAGGGAAATAATAAAAATAGTGAGTAGAATCCAAGCTTCTCCTCTAAAGCATGGAAAATTTCATCTTAGTTTTCAATCCCAAATCATTTAATAATAATAAAAATAATTATTATAAATTAAAATGTTAAATAAAATATCAAATATATTAATAAATAATGTAAATAGATACGAACATTTTAAATTATAAAAAAATGGAATTTAGTTGTTAATATACATTTAAAAATTAAAGATTATAATTTATATTTTTAATTATAAATAAATAAATATAAAAAATAGAAGTATTTGCATTTATTTTTAATTATTCTATATTATGTTAAATATAATGATAATCTTATTCCACGAATTTAAAATAAACAATTATAAAAAAATATAAAAATAATTAGTAGACAATGCATTCTAACTCTTAATTTGTGATTTAAAATATCTTGATTTTATCTTATCCTCTATATCATATCAAATAGATGTACAAACATTCTAAATTATAAAAAAATTAAATTAATTTAAAAATAAAATAAATAATAAAATAATCACCAATTTTATTTTTTTAAATATAATTAAATTCAAATTTATTTAAAAATAAAATAAATAATACAATAATTACCTAATTTTATTATTATTTAAAATAATATTTGTAATATTTTATTAAATATATAAAAATAAAGTTGAATATATTAACATGTCAGAAACAATTCCTATAAAAACAAAAACAAAATTGAGAATTTGTAACAAGATCAACTTCATAGTGCTGTAAATGAGAGATTTGGGAATATATAAAACGATGGAAGTAATCTAAAGCAGAATTAGACATATTAGGTCGAAGATAAACCAAAAAAACTATGATATACAAATAGAACTCTCGAAGCTTTTGTTTTTTTATCTAATCATGCAATTCACCATCAAAATGCAGAAACTCTTTTGTCAAATTATAAAATAATAATTTATTATCACAGTAGTGATATTGATCTAGGGCTTCCTCATATACAAAGTCTATGTAAGCAAATAAACTGTAGAACAATTGCATAAATCACAATACGTAGCAATTTGCCGCTGAAAAGCTGATTAAGATTAAGATAAATCATAACGCTCCGTTAAAATTCATAAATACAACACTGGGAATTCATAGCTTGACGCTGAACAATAAAAAAAAATAGAATTTTACATATACCTGTTAGGCCGGAATTAGGGTTTTACATATACACATAAATCACTTGAAAAAAAATCAAAATAACAACCATTTATATAAGATTTAATAAATGTTTACAGTCAAGAACTCACATGAAAGTTTGATATTATCAAGATCACTGTACAGCAGAGAAGTGCAAAGGCCTAAATAATTTAACACCCATAATACTGTTCCACCTACAATTTAATAATAACCAGTGATCAATCCATAAAGACCAACAGCGGAGCTAACCACTTTTTCGCTTCCTCCATCAATTTATCGGGATCCAGCAGTGTCGACCTCACAATATCATTGGTGAGCAAATCCTGAATCCATTTATTGAGATGAGGGCATTTCTCACTGTCTGCAAATCTCAACCCAGCTAGCTCTTGGGTTGGTCCAAACAACGCCACAGAAGGAGCAAAGAATACATCCATGTACTTCAAACTCCTTCCGTCATACAAACACCCTCTCTTCTCCAACTCTTCAACTCCGTTCTCCAAAATCATACCCATCTCATAATACTTCTCCTGCACCTTCTTCAACTCCTCTGCGCTACGAACGCTGAAAAGCTCATCAAATATTTCCTTCCACTGCAAAACCAAACCATTCCATTAATATATATATATTTCTTCTAACAATAATAACAAATTGTCTATTTTTAGTCACGGAACTCTCAAACCAACCATGTAACTTAATTTCGTCTCTGAGAAACTTTGTTTATGAAAAGGAACTCTCAAACCAACCATGTAACTTAGAGATGTAACTCATAAGTATATAAAAAATGTACATACCCTCCTTTCCATTCCAGAGAATTGTTTATGAGAAAGAATTCTCAAACCAACCTGTAACTTAACGATCTAACTGATAAGTCTATAAAAATATAGATAAGTGATAAGTCTATAAAAATACATATTTCCTTTCCCTGCTAAATAATATTAATCCTTTTTAGTGTTATTCAGTGTAGACAGAAAGAGTCCAATCTGTTGAATACCTTCTGGGAATAGTGTCAAAATAAGATAAGACTTCGCTCTCAAGTTTTCCCTTTTTGGCTTTTTACTCAGCCTACTTTTCCAGGCATATCTATGTATGATAGGGGCATGGTTTGAGGTTGCATTAATGGAGTGTGTTCGAATGAAGAGTGATGAGTGAAGAGGCGATCTTTATCTAGATTGCTGATTCCCTTTATCACCGGCATGGATAGGGGTAGGGTTCTGATGTCATGGTTTCAAGATTGCATTAATGGAGTGTGGGTAGGGTTCTGATGTCATGGTTCCAAGGTTGCATTAATGGAGTGTATTTGAATGAAGAGTGATGAGTGAAGAGGCGATCTTTATCTGGATTGTTGATTCTCTCCATCCATCCGGCATGGAGCAAAGTTGGATGAAGGGAATCAGCAATCGAGATAAGCTCAAAAGAGTGAGTGAAAAGCAGTCTAATACATTTTTAGAAAAAACACATATTTTTAACCATTAAATCTATTAAAATGTACTATTTAATTACCTTCTTGTCCCAGAAATCAGACCAGAACCGCTCAAGATAACGATCATATGGATCGTCGGAGAGCAAACAAGGCGCTTGAGGCCAAGTCTCGTCAATGTATTCGATAATAATCCGAGATTCACAGATGGCTCTGCCGTTGTGAATGAGAACAGGAACCTTCTTGTAGACGGGATTGCTACTGAGTAACAGCTCGCTCTTGTTAGACAGGTCTTCTTGCACAGCTTGGAATTCGATTCCCTTGGCTTTGAGAGCTAACTCCGCTCTCCATGCAAAGCCGCTGCGCCAAAACGTTAATAACTTGAGACCCTCTTCCATCTTCTTCTGTGTATTGCTACTGCTGGCCATTCATATATATAAATATATGTCTTTGCGGGCAAGTCTTAAATTTGTACATTAGAGCTGTCTTCACGAGCACGTCTTGAATTTGTACATTAGAGCTGTCCCGTCTTCACGAGCACGTCTTGAATTTGTTTAAAACAATGATAAAGAGACAAAGCCATAGTTAAAAATTACAAGAATGAGCAATATCTGTTGCGATTGACGTAACATGATTGGTATTTTGGAACCGAGGAGAGTGAATATTCTATGTACAACCATTTTTTTATTATAATCATCTATCCAATTGTAATTTATTAATAATGAAATTGCATTTTATTAATATTGAAACCATTTTTTTATTGTAATTATCTATCCAATTGTAATTTATTAATATTGAAATTGCATTTTTAAATGTATATTTATTTACAAGTCAACATACATTTCATTTAGTAGTAGTTCGGTAGTCATTGTTCATATCTTTTCTGATTATAATTATCTATCCGATTGTAATTTATTAATATTGAAATTGCATTTTTAAATGTATATTTATTTACAAGTCAACATACATTTCATTTAGTAGTAGTTTGGTAGTCATTGTTTATATCTTTTCTGATTATAATTATCTATCCAATTGTAATTAATATTGAAATTACATTTTTAAATATACATATATATATATTTTTGTGATTGCTGGATATATTAGTAGTTTTAAAACATAAACTTACGATCTTTTAAGCCAAAACAAGGGTCTTCATCTTTAAGAGACCTTTTGCCCATTTTATGATAAACATGAAATTTCCAAAAATCTTAAAAGTACCTGAACGGCATAACATTGCCACCTTAAGGATTCCATGTTTATCATAAAATTTAATCATTATTGTTACAACTCAAGTTATGTGTAGTAGACAAGAAGGATGAGTAGCTAGTTCTCTCAATCCTATCCAAATCCAATTTTGAATACTCAATATTTGTTTCTACCTACACAAAATTGTCATTTAGAGCTACTTGAATATGTCTACCAGGGATGAGTTTCTTGTCTCTCTTACCATGCGCAATATAATATTGTTAGAATGGGTTCTCTAAAGACATCAAAAGCACATTTCCTTGCTGCAAATTAGGGAAATAAGAAAAATAGTGAGTAGAATCCAAGCTTCTCCTCTAAAGCATGGAAAATTTCATCTTAGCTTTTAATCCCAAATCATTTAATAATAATAAAAATAATTATTATAAATGAAAATGTTAAATAAAATATCAAATATATTAATAAATAAAGTAAATAGATACAAATATTTTAAATTATAAAAAATTTGAATTTAGTTGTTAATATACATTTAAAAATTAAAGATAATAATTTATATTTTTAATTATAAATAAATAAATATAAAAAATAGAAGTATTTGCATTTATTTTTAATTATTCTATATTATGTTAAATATAATGATAATCTTATTCCACGAATTCAAAATAAACAATTAAAAAAAACAAAAAAATTAATAGGCAATGCATGCTAACTCTTAACTGGTGGTTTATAATATCTTGATTTTATCTTATCCTCTATATCATATCAAATAGATGTACAAACATTCTAAATTATTAAAAAATCAAATTGATTTAAAAGCAAAATAAATAATAAAATAATTATCAATTTTATTTTTTTTAATATAATTAAATTCAAATTTATTTAAAAATACAATAAATAATACAAAAAAAATCTAGCCCCAAGAGTTAGCTCGATCGGATGTGTTCTCGGAAGTTAGGCCTTCCAGCATGCGAGGTCACGGGATCCATTCTCATCGACTCTCCCGAGGCGTTAGGCACGCACGGTGGAAACCCCTTAAAATAAACCACATGGAAAAAAAATAATACAATAATTACCTAATTTTATTATTATTTAAAATAATATTTGTAATATTTTATTAAATATATAAAAATAAAGTTGAATATATTAACCTGTCAAACAATTCCTATAAAAACAAAAACAAAATTGACAATTTGTAACAAGATCAATTTCATAGTGCTGTAAATGAGAGATTTGGGAATGTATAAAACGATGGAAATAATCTAAAGCAGAATTAGACATATTGAGTCGAAGATAAACCAAAAAAACTATGATATACAAATAGAACTCTGGAAGAATTTTTTTTTTTTATCAACGGAAGGACTTGTAATCATGCAATTCACCATCAAAATGCAGAAACTCTTTTGTCAAATTATAAAATAATAATTTATAATCACAGTAGTGATATTGATCTAGGGCTTCCTCATATACAAAGTCTCTGTAAGCAAATAAACTGTAGAACAATTGCATAAATCACAATACCTAGCAATTTGCCGCTGAAAAACTGATAAAGATTAAGATAAATCATAACGCTCCGTTAAAATTCATAAATACAACACTCTGGGAATTCATAGCTTGACGCTGAACAATAAAAAAAAATAGAATTTTACATATACCTGTTAGGCCGGAATTAGGGTTTTACATATACACATGAATCACTTGAAAAAAAATCAAAATAACAACCATTTATATAAGATTTAATAAATGTTTACAGTCAAGAACTCACATGAAAGTTTGATATTATCAAGATCACTGTACAGCAGAGAAGTGCAAAGGCCTAAATAATTTAACACCCATAATACTGTTCCACCTACAATTTAATAATAACCAGTGATCAATCCATAAAGACCAACAGCGGAGCTAACCACTTTTTCGCTTCCTCCATCAATTTATCGGGATCCGGCAGTGTCGACCTCACAATGTCATTGGTGAGCAAATCCTGAATCCATTTATTGAGATGAGGGCATTTCTTACTGTCTGCAAATCTCAACCCAGCTAGCTCTTGGGTTGGTCCAAACAACGCCACAGAAGGAGCAAAGAATACATCCATGTACTTCAAACTCCTTCCGTCATACAAACACCCTCTCTTCTCCAACTCTTCAACTCCGTTCTCCAAAATCATACCCATCTCATAATACTTCTCCTGCACCTTCTTCAACTCCTCTGCGCTACGAACGCTGAAAAGCTCATCAAATATTTCCTTAAACTGCAAAACCAAACCATTCCATTAATATATATATATATTTCTTCTAACAATAATAACAAATTGTCTATTTTTAGTCACGGAACTCTCAAACCAACCATGTAACTTAATTTCGTCTCTGAGAAACTTTGTTTATGAAAAGGAACTCTCAAACCAACCATGTAACTTAGAGATGTAACTCATAAGTATATAAAAAATGTACATACCCTCCTTTCCTTTCCAGAGAATTGTTTATGAGAAAGAATTCTCAAACCAACCTGTAACTTAACGATCTAACTGATAAGTCTATAAAAATATAGATAAGTGATAAGTCTATAAAAATACATATTTCCTTTCCCTGCTAAATAATCCCTTAAGAATATTAATCCTTTTTAGTGTTATTCAGTGTAGACAGAAAGAGTCAATCTGTTGAATACCTTCTGGGAATAGTGTCAAAATAAGATAAGACTTCGCTCTCAAGCTTTCCCTTTTTGGCTTTTTACTCAGCCTACTTTTCCAGGCATATCTATGTATGATAGGGGCATGGTTTGAGGTTGCATTAATGGAGTGTGTTCGAATGAAGAGTGATGAGTGAAGAGGCGATCTTTATCTAGATTGCTGATTCCCTTTATCACCGGCATGGATAGGGGTAGGGTTCTGATGTCATGGTTTCAAGATTGCATTAATGGAGTGTGGGTAGGGTTCTGATGTCATGGTTCCAAGGTTGTATTAATGGAGTGTATTTGAATAAAGAGTGATGATGTCATGGTTCCAAGGTTGCATTAATGGAGTGTATTTGAATGAAGAGTGATGAGTGAAGAGGCGATCTTTATCTGGATTGCTGATTCTCTCCATCCATCCGGCATGGAGCAAAGTTGGATGAAGGGAATCAGCAATCGAGATAAGCTCAGAGGAGTGGAAAGCAGTCTAATAAATTTTTAGAAAAAACACATATTTTTAACCATTAAATCTATTAAAATGTACTATTTAATTACCTTCTTGTCCATGAAATCAGACCAGAACCGCTCAAGATAACGATCATATTACCTTCTTGTCCATGAAATCAGACCAGAACCGCTCAAGATAACGATCATATGGATCGTCGGAGAGCAAACAAGGCGCTTGAGGCCAAGTCTCGTCAATGTATTCGATAATAATCCGAGATTCACAGATGGCTCTGCCGTTGTGAATGAGAACAGGAACCTTCTTGTAGACGGGATTGGTACTGAGTAACAGCTCGCTCTTGTTAGACAGGTCTTCTTGCACAGCTTGGAATTCGATTCCCTTGGCTTTGAGAGCTAACTCTGCTCTCGATCCAAAGCCGCTGCTCCAAAACGTTAATAACTTGAGACCCTCTTCCATCTTCTTCTGTGTATTGCTACTGCTGGCCATTCATATATATAAATATATGTCTTTGCGGGCAAGTCTTAAATTTGTACATTAGAGCTGTCGTCACGAGCACGTCTTGAATTTGTTATGTCGTTGACATCTAGTTTTTGAGTCAAGGATATTAGTTTGGTTGATGTTATCAATTTTTTTTAAGCTATAGTCCAAATATTGGAATTCATAATTTTGAACTTATGTTTTTTTTTTTTAAATCTGATTTTTCTTCAATTTGATTGGGTGTATATATGATGATGTCTGTCTCGGTTTTCCCTCCCCAGGGAGTGGCGGCGGGAAGATGTCATTGTATCTGACATGTAATTTATTCGGCCCATCCTATTCTGCTATCCGTCCGTCCTGCTCCACCGTGTACTGGTGTAGTGGTGGGCCCCACGGTGTCGGTAATTAGTAAATGGGGGCCTGAAATGGGTTTTATGAAGACTCTGGATTGGTTAAAATGTGATCTCACTTGGCAGGTGGGCTCGGGTGCCTTGATTCGAGTTGGGATCAATCGCATTATTGGCATGGAGGATTGTTTTACTCTTCCCTCCCCTATTACAAGTTATCTACAAATATTGGGTTTGTCCACTTTGAACAAGATTCACATGCCCAGAACTGGAGTTGAGGATCATACAAGTTGGTTGTCTGCAAGTGATCTCGGTTTAACTGGTTATTTAGCTCGAACTTGGAATGATTACATTTGGAAGCTAAATTCTGCAGGTGTCAGCTTGACCCATGATAAAGATCAACTAGTCTGGGGCGGGAACCCTTCCATGGGGATAGTAACTGCTCAATCTATGTACAACAGAATTATTCAAGATAGGTATATATATCCACAAGACTGGTGGTATAAGAGACTTTGGGTTTGGGATATTCCCATCAAATTGAAGTGCTTCACTTGGTTACTTCTACAAGATAAATTGAAGACCTGGGATAATTTATGTAAACGGGGCTAGACTGGACCCAGTTATTGTATCCTTTGTAAAAAGGATGAAGAATCAAAACAACATCTCTTTGTCAATTGTAGCTTCACTATTCAGGTTTGGGATGTGATCTCTTCAAGATTGAATATCACACAGTGCTGGGATGTTGGTGAATTCAATAAATGTCTGCTAAACTGGTTCAGATATTGTAAGCAACATTATTACATTGCATTATGTATCCCCTGGGCTATCTGGTTCTATAGAAACAGTGCTATTTTTAGAAATGGCAAACCCGATATTGTTCAGTGTAGCTTGACAGCTTTGAATATGTTTGCAAATTGTAAGATGGAAGATCAAAAGATGAAGATTGACAGGGTTAGTTGCTTCAATTTCAAAGTGGACCAGCCTGTTCTATTTTTTGATGGAGCTTCTCAATCTGGTATTTGTGCTATAGGTGGTGTCATCTATCTAAATGAGTCTCATTTCTTCACTATTCGACTCAATTGTGGACTGGGAACAAGCATGAAAGCAAAATTAATGGCGTTATGGTGCATTCTCAAAGTTGCAAATTGTTTCGGGTTGGTCAATTTAAAGGTCTATGGCGACTCCAGGGTTACTATAAAATGGGCGACGGGTGAATTTAGACTCAATGTCATGTACCTGAGACATTGGGCCATCCGGACTCAACAAGAAATTTCCAAACATCATAACATTATTTTTGAGCACATCTTTAGAGATCATAATTCTCTAGCAGATAAGTTATCGAAACAAGCACTTTCTGGTTCTGAAGGACAACTGTTTTGGGAGGAATGGTGCGAAAATAGTGTCCTGGATAGTGGTTCCCTTTTCTTTTTTGACTGAATCTGGATGATATTTTTCTCAGTATTTCAGTTCTGTTTGTTAGTTACAGGCAACAATCTTTTTGACTTTTTTTCAATGTGCATTCTGCTAGGGAGCTATTTTGCCTCTTTGTAATGGGTTAATTTGCACAGATGACAAGTGTTCTCAGTAGAATTGTCATGTTCTGGGATGGCTGGATCATGTTGAAGGTTTTTTGTTCCTATGATTGTAACTCTGCTGTATCTGATTTGACTGTAGAATCAAGTACATCTTTGTACTATTTGATTCAATCTTGAATATTAATAGTAGATTTTTTTTCGCTGGAAAAAAAAGTTATGACTACCTACTCACGAAAGGGTAAAGAGAAAAGGTCTCGTACGTACGAATATGCATGGAAATTGGAGTAGGCCACGCAGTTAGGGTTTTTACTGCAGCCACGTCAACATCACGACGGACTATCGGCGATTAGGTAATAATTTGGTAGAGCGCAGCATATGATAATTTTTTTGTTTTTTGTTTTTTTTATTTTCGTGGTATTTGCTTTATTTGTTCAACACTTATCATTTGCTTAAGCAGTTCTCACTTCTCACATATCAGCCATTAATATTTATTATCATTATTATTTATATGAAGCTTTTTTCATGACTAAATTGTTTATTCCGTCAAAATTCAAAGAACATGTGGAGGGCGGGTCACTTTGGCATGTTATTCAACCATGTGATTTGGATTGTTGACAAAAGGGTGCTGCTATGATGTTTCTCTTTTGAACATTTGTGTAAATTCAACCACTTTGGTGTTGACATGGCCTCCCAAATTCTAAGGTATCAACCAATTTCTAAACATGTTCACATTAGTTCATTGGCTTTGTGACACGTGTCATGTTTGTGTAGATTATAATATATATATAATGATGGTTTGAAAGTTGTCTCTTTGTTTCTTCCTTCATTTTTCTATGGTAATGAGGAATGCAATGTAAGTAGTCTTCTTTAACAATGTCAATTTTGTTTATGAGTCAATTTCGTTAATAGTTGAAGTTAAGTTTTGCATTTTTTTTCATTTAAATAAAGTAATGAAAAAATAATTGGAATAATGTAATGTGATTAAATAATATTAATAAAAAATAAACAATTATTGGTTAAAAAAATATTTATAAAAAATTTAGCTCTATATGTGATATACTCAGTATGTGTATAGCTTTTAGTTTGCAGTTTTTGTTGTAAAATATTTAATTAGTAATTGGATAATTAAATTTTTAGATTTTATGTGATACTTTTTTTTTTAGTACAATGTGAGTGGGCCTAACAATTAAGAACATGGTCACAAGTTCAAATACGGAAGGGGTAGGGTATGTAAACCTTTGTAGACTTTTAGGTTTTAGCTTGTCCCACAAACAAGAAGGTGTCATACACCAAATTAGTGTCTAGCTTGGAGTGATCTTAAAAATAGATGATTATTATTATTATTATGAAAAAGAAAGAAAGAAAAAAACATTATATTTTGTAATTTTTATATCGATAATAAATAAATAAAATATTTATTATTATTAAAAATAATTAACATAAATGAATAAAATTTAAATATATATTTGTTATGATTTTTGATCATAAATAAAATATTCATAATTATTTATAAAAATAAATAAAATTATGACAAAATACTATAAATAAAATATATAGTTCATTATTATTTTTTTGGCCAGAAAAAAAACATATTATTGATATTCAAATTATGAATCAAATAGTACAACAATGTTTATGTCATAAATGACATAGCAGTTACATATAAATTAGATAGCTCAAAGAGACTCTACAAAATATCACTAGTGAGATAATGCCATCCCAACCATAATATTACTACATAAGAAGAGTCAACACTTCAAAATCTGAACTTAATCAAATTATATATAGTTCATTATTATTTATGCATAAAACAACGACAATAAAATTGCTTATGATTATTTAAGAGTTTTTTATGATTTCAACTAAATTATGATAGGTTTTGCCATCTACAAAGATATAGATAATTTTTTATTTCTATTAAAAATACATATTAAAAAATCAAAATATTAGATACTCAAATTTAATTTTTTTATAATGGGAATTGAGGATGGCTAGGGTTTCTTGGTTTTTTTCGGCGATTTTTTGCATAATTTATCGATCATGAAGATTGATGGGATGATCTAGTGACCTGTGGCGACTTGGAGTCCAGCTGATTCGAAGAATCAGCCTAGTACCAGCCAAGGTAAAAAAAAGTGGGAACAAGCCTTTTAGCCGTGGGTTACTCTTCCTCTTGTCAATTGGATTTTTCGGTAATTTTGCTAAAATCTGGCCCTTCTCTAGTTTTAAGGGATTCTCTACCAATTTTATCGATTGTTTTTTCTTTGGCACAAGTGGGGACCTTTTTAGCCCCTATTCTTTTGTTATGTCACCATTGCGAACTATTGGCAGATGTCAGCTTTGCCTGACAAGTGACCGGCAGCTGGGGACCATAGTCCTTTAACCGAAGTAGGGTTTGTTATGGAAGAGACCTTTCGCTCTCCTTTGCCATCCATGTTGACTCCTTCTGTTGCTGTGGGGGAAATTTCTGGTAAAGCTGGAGATGGCTCTACTCGTAGAGTCAAGCTGTGTGGGCAGAAGGCCAAAGCACACCGTATGATTAAAACCTTCAAAGCTAAAGCAAAGATTTCAAGGTATGATATTGATGCCGATTTCAATCTTGAGCGTATTGGTATTTTGGCTGACAGAGCGTTGGTGGGTCGTTTTGAGTACGCCTCGGGGAGCAAGTCAGAAATTATGGAATGGGTTAATAAAATGTGGGTGTCGCTTACCGGTTTCGCTCCCAGGATCAACTTATTAATGAATAGATGGATCCTATTCACTTTCTCAAAGGCTGCTCACATTGATAAAATTATGTCTTGTTTCTGGGAATTTAAGAAGGGTTCTTTGTTTTTGAAGCGATGGCATATAAACTTCAATCCTTTACATGAATTTCAGTCTCTCTGGCACCTTTGGATGGTCATCCCAGGCCTTCCCATTGAGCTTTGGTCGGAACAGGTCATAAGGGGGATTGCTAATTCTGTTGGAAGATTTATTCGTTTCGACAAGAAAAATTTTTATGGGATGGATCGTCGTTATGCTAAAGTTATGACAGAAATTGAGACGAAGGGGGGATTACCGGCAGAAATCGAGATAGCATGGGGAGATAGGATTTGGAAGCAGCCACTTGATTATCACAAGATTCCTTTTCGCTGTTTTAGTTGCAGAAGAACAGGTCACGTGCGGTCCACTTGTCCCTTCAGTAGCAAGAATCCGGTGGGGCTGAATGACTTGGAACTCTCTACTCCTAGGGCTGGCTCTCCAAATTCTTCTGCTGATATTTCAGGTATGCTTAATTGCCAAACCCCTATATGTTTTCCTGATTTATCAAGGGATGAACTTACTTTTATCAAGAATTCTGAACAACAATTATCTAGACGCATTATTAATGGAGATATCTAGATGCGGCATGATTTGATCACAGGGTTACCTTTATCTAGCCCTGCTCAGGATTCTCCTTGCCCTAAAGTCGGTCGTAAGCTCTTTAATGAACATGTGTCTGACCCTGAAGTTTCAGGTCCTTCTACAACCTGCCAGGGTATGAAGGATATCCCTTTTCCTTCCTCTATTGGGACACCCTGTTCTATTGACCATGCTCTTATGTCTCGTCCTGCTGATATTTTGGGTGAGGGTTTGCCTTCTCTACCCGTAATTCCTACATCATCTTCGCTGAATTTGAGCAGTGATGCTGGGCAGGGTTTGTCTGGCCATCAGACAGTGGATAATTTTGTTGTTTCTTCAAACCCTAGCGACTCTGCTATTTTAGCTGAGAGTGGATATCTTATGTCGGCAATGGAGGAGGAATTTCCCCCTCTACCCTCATATTCAAAGAATCTGGAGAATGGGTCATTAGCCAAATCTGTCCACACTTTAAATTTTCAAAATGTTACTATCAGAAGGGGTAACAAAAAAAAGTCTCGAGATAAAAATGCACTTCTTCCTTCTGACTCTTATACACCTATTTCGTAGAGGCTAGATGAGGTGGATAGGTCTGTGGGGCTTAGAGCGTCGTCCCCCGGTTGGAATGTTTCTTGATGTCTATCCTTTCCTTAAATGTCTGTGGTTTGGTTAAGGTGTCAAGGGTACATGCCTTATCCATCCTCCTTAAAGCTACTGTCCCTGCTGTTGTTCTTCTTCAAGAGACAATGTGTAATGAAGCCCTAGCAATTCAGAAACTATGTAATCTTCTTCCAAACTGGGAGGTTACAGCATCGAGTTCTGTTGGTCTTTCTGGGGGTCTAGCCGTTGCTTGGGACCCAAATATTTTTGTTTTCAAAGCTTTCTACACCCGCTGGGGCATTCTTCTTAAAGGAAATTTCTGTGGCAACCATCAAGTACTTTCCATCCTCAATTGCTATGCACCCTATCGGGAGAGACACATTTTCTGGACTTCTCTTCAAGAATCTGGGCTTTTGAATTCTCATGACCTGATTATTGCAGGTGATCTTAATTTCACCTGTCATGCTTCCGAAGTGTGGGGTGGAGCAGCTAGATTGGATGAGTTAGCAGATTTCTTTCTTCATTTTTTTGGAGCATTTAGATTTGGTGGACATTCATCCCCACAAGTTGGTTCCTACATGGACAAATGGCAGATTTGGTAAAGATGGTGTGCATAAACGTTTGGATTGTTTTCTTGTCAAGTCGAAGTTATTGGGCATTTTCCAGAAACATATATCTTGGGTTTATGACTCCAAATTTTCGGACCATTGGTCCATCATTCTCTAGCTAGAGGATATGAGTGCATTCCAGCGTTGCCCTTCAAATTCAATTCATCCTGGCTTGAAGATGAATCTTTCTGCTATTTGGTAAGAGATTTCTGGTTAAATTGCTCGGCATATGATTCTAATCCAATTCTGAATTTTTGTTATAAATTAAAAGACCTGAAAGTGTTGGTCACTAAGTGGATTAGGAACAGAAAGAAGGCTGATACTCTGGAGTTACATATGTTAGAAAACAAGCTACAGGCTGCTCTCTCGGCCAATTTTCATAGTACCCTTTCCCATGATGATTTTGAAGTTATGAGACAGATTGAGACAAAGAAAGAAGAGCTATTATTACAAGCAGAAAAAGAATGGCGGCTTAAAAGCAGAGCCATTTGGATCTCACATGGCGACAAAAACACTAAGTTTTTTCATTCCTATGCTTCAGCTAGAAGGAATTCAAAATATATATGGGAAATTGTGAATGACAGTGGCACCTCGCAATCTGGTCTTGACAATATAAAATCAGAAGCTGTCACTTATTTTGGTCAAATATACAGTGATCCTGGCGATTGTTGTTTGACAGAACACATCAGGATTGCTAATCTTTTTCCACGTTTCTTTAATGAACAAGAATCTGGACGCTTACTGGAGGAGATCTCCCTAGATGAAATTGAACAAACTCTCAAGAGTTTTGCTAAGGAGAAAAGCCCCGGACCGGATGGGTGGTCGGTGGAGCTTTATTTGCACTTCTTTGATCTGATGGGGAAAGAGCTTATGGATTTGGTGAATTTTTCCAAAAACAATGGATATATCCCGGGAGGTTTAAATGCCACCTTTGTTATGCTCATTCCCAAAAAGGATAAGCCGGGGACCTTTGGAGAATATAGACTGATTGCTCTTTGCAATTTGTTATATAAACTTATCTAAAAAATTATTACAGATCAGCTAAAGATTGTGCTTTCCCAGCATATCTCATCAGAACAATTTGGCTTTTTATCAGGTAGACAAATACATCACGCCATTGGTATTTCTCAGGAACTTCTGCACAGCATTAAGATATATAAAAAAATGCTCTTCTCCTTAAAATGGACTTGGAAAAAGCATATGATAGGGTCAGTTGGTCCTTTCTCAGATTAATCCTCATTAAAATTGGAGTTCCTCCGTTGATCATCAAATGGATAATGGCCTACATCACTTCTATGAATATTTCTGTATTGATTAATGGAAGTCCATCAGAATTTTTCAATTGTTCCAGGGGAATCAGGCAAGGGTGCCCCCTTTCACCCCTTCTCTTCATTTTGGTCATGGATGGGTTCAGCAGACTGGTTCACCAAGCGGTTGAGAGTGGGCATATAAATGGAATAAAGGTAGCAAAGGATTGTGTAGTCTCACACATCCTGTTTGTAGATGATGTATTAATCGCAGGTGTGGCCTCTGTTAAAGAATGGCATAATTATAATGCTATCATTCAGTCTTTCTGTTGTGCTTCAGGCATGAAAGTAAGTTCTGCAAAATCTAACTTTTATCACTTTGCTACAAATGATGTCCTTCTGCGTGACATTCTTTCGATGCTGCTTTACAAGTGCTGTGATATGGACCAAGGTTTTAAATACTTGGGTTTTTTTCTTAAACCAAATAACTATCTTACAAAGGATTGGCTTTGGCTGCTACGTAAAATTGAATCCCGTATCTCACATTGGTCTTTCAGATTTTTGTCCATTGGGGGCAAACTTATCTTATTGAAGTCGGTGTTATCCAGCATACCAGTTTACTGGTTCTCTCTACTGGAGGTTCCGATGTCTATAATCAAGACTATCAAAAAGTTTTTTTATAACTTTCTTTGGTTCGGGTTGGCTGATAGCGAAAAGGTTCCAATGGTTGTAGCAGACACTATAGCGAGACCCTACAAATTTGGGGGCCGGGGCATCAAAGACTTGGGGGTTTTTAACATTGCTCTTAGATCAAAAAGTCTATGGAGATGTCTGTTTGGATCAACTCTCTGGTCCAGATTAATTCATTGCAAATATTTAAAAATGGACGCCATCTTTTGGTTTAGAAAGCCTAAGCTAACTAGCTAGAACTTCTCTCCTATGTGGAGGGGTTTTATGAAGACTCTGGATTGGTTAAAATGTGATCTCACTTAGCAGGTGGGCTCGGGTGCCATGATTCGAGTTGGGATCGATCGCATTATTGGCATGGAGGATTGTTTTACTCTTCCCTCCCGTATTACAAGTTATCTACAAATATTGGGTTTGTCCACTTTGAACAAGATTCACATGCCCAGAACTGGAGTTGAGGATCATACAAGTTGGTTGTCTGCAAGTGATCTCAGTTTAACTGGTTATTTATCTCGAACTTGGAATGATTACATTTGGAAGCTAAATTCTGCAGGTGTCAGCTTGACCCATGATAAAGATCAACTAGTCTGGGGCAGGAACCCTTCCACGGGGATAGTAACTTCTCAATCTATGTACAACAGAATTATTCAAGATAGGTATATATATCCACAAGACTGGTGGTATAAGAGACTTTGGGTTTGGGATATTCCCATCAAATTGAAGTGCTTCACTTGGTTGCTTCTGCAAGATAAATTGAAGACCTGGGATAATTTATGTAAACGGGGCTGGAGTAGACCCAGTTATTGTATCCTTTGTAAAAAGGATGAAGAATCAAAACAACATCTCTTTGTCAAATGTAGCTTCACTATTCAGGTTTGGGGTGTGATCTCTTCAAGATTGAATATCACACAGTGCTGGGATGTTGGTGAATTCAATAAATGTCTGCTAAACTGGTTCAGATATTGTAAGCAACATTATTACATTGCATTATGTATCCCGTGGGCTATCTGGTTCTATAGAAACAGTGCTATTTTTAGAAATGGAAAACCCGATATTGTTCAGTGTAGCTTGACAGCTTTGAATATGTTTGCAAATTGTAAGATAGAAGATCAAAAGCTGAAGATTGACAGGGTTAGTTGCTTCAATTTCAAAGTGGACCAGCCTGTTCTATTTTTTGATGGAGCTTCTCAATCTGGTATTTGTGCTATAGGTGGTGTCATCTATCTAAATGAGTCTCATTTCTTCACTATTCGACTCAATTGTGGACTGGGAACAAGCATGAAAGCAGAATTAATGGCGTTATGGTGCATTCTCAAAGTTGCAAATTGTTTCGGGTTGGTTAATTTAAAGGTCTATGGCGACTCCAGGGTTACTATAAAATGGGCGTCGGGTGAATTTAGACTCAATGTCATGCACCTAAGACATTGGGCCATCTGGACACAACAAGAAATTTCCAAACATCAGAACATTATTTTTGAGCACATCTTTAGAGATCATAATTCTCTAGTAGATAAGTTATCGAAACAAGCACTTTCTGGTTCTGAAGGACAACTGTTTTGGGAGGAATGGTGCGACAATAGTGTCCTGGATAGTGGTTCCCTTTTCTTTTTTGACTGAATCTGGATGATATTTTTCTCAGTTTTTCAGTTCTGTTTGTTGGTTATAGGCAACAATCTTTTTGACTTTTTTTCAATGTGCATTCTGCTAGGGAGCTATTTTGCCTCTTTGTAATGGGTTAATTTGCATAGATGACAAGTGTACTCAGCAGAATTGTCATGTTCTGGGATGGCTGGATCATGTTGAAGGTTTTTACTTTGATTCAATCTTGAATATCAATAGTATATTTTTTTCGCTGGAAAAAAAATATAATTTTTTTATAAGTATTTTGTTTTGCATAAAATAATTATAAAAAATAATATAATACTATTTGAAAAAGTTAAAATTAAATTAATTTATAATTACATCTATAGATGGTTATATTTTAGAATTAAGATGGATGAGTAAATGTTTTCTTCTTAAATAATTGGTAGTTGAAGCATGAATAACATACAATTCGTGACACTTAAGTGTGTTAGTATATCATTTATAAAATTTATTTATTTGAAACTTAAAAATTAACTAATTTATTTGGATTTGATTTATCTTTACAAATGAATAAGTTGTTTTATTTTTAAGATAAATATGTATTTTTTATATTCAAAGAAAGAGTATCTATTTTATATGAGACTTAAACCAGAGACTTTACTTTTTACTTTTAATACAAAGTAAAAAGTAAATATGGGACTTTAGAGTGTTTGTCGAGTGCTTGTCCAGTAACAAAATAATACAAAGTAAACAAAAAATCATAATACAAAGTAAAAAGTAATAATACTATGTCGGCCATAAACAAAAAAGAATAATACAAAGTAAAAAGTAAATATGAGACTTAAAGTAGAGACTTTAGAGCTTAGGATTAGGTGGCTCAGGTAGGATTTGGATCTAGGCTAGTTTATAGTAATATCTATTTTATATAAATTGTTTACATTCATAGAAAAATAATAAGTAGAAAAAATGTGTAATGTAATATGTAAATTTTTTTTTCTTTATTTTTTCATATTGACAAAAAACGATATCTGTTATTCAATATAATCAAAGTTACAATATTCATATCGAAGAGAACTAAGCATCAACATGAGATCCCATCTTCTAAAATAAAAACATCTTAACCATGTCCCAAAACAAAAGCTAGACGATCGAGGTCATACGGCAGAATTATAAAGTGAATTTTTTTAATTTTACAAAATAGTAATAAATTAGTTTATATTATTTAAACTAGTTTAAATTAAATATGTGATTCATTTTAATTTAGAAAATTCAAAGTACCTTTAAAAAAAAATTATGGTAAAAAGAAAGTCAACATTGTTAAAATAAATATAATTTTTTAAGGATAAAATAAGATAAGGATAAACAAACTCTGGAAAATTAGGAATCTTATGGATTTGTCATCATAGAAGGCTGAATATAAAAATCATTTTCTCTTAAAATGTTATACATACATTAAATCATTTAAAAAAACAATTTCAAAATACTTCTCTTAATACATATAAATTTTAAAACAAAACAAAATGATTGCTTCTTTTAAGAAATCAATATTTGTGTCAATCAAAAATATTTTACCAATAAGAAATTTTATCTTTAAAAAATTATCAGTTGATTATTTCATAACCAATTATTGTTGTCCCTAATCATTATTGTAAATCATCTTCTACTTAAAAGGACAAAACCTAAAACCTAACTATATGACATTTTCATGTATTATGAAATGTTAATTTAAGCCTGGCATGTCTTTTTTGACATTTTTGATGTCAGAGCATTGACCAAAGTAGGAAGGGTTTTTTGAAACTGAAATGAAACGATATGATGATGTTATTATGTCCTTGACATCTAGTTTTTGAGTCAAAGATATTAGTTTGGTTGACGTTATCAATTTTTTTTAAGCTATAGTCCAAACATTGGAATTCATAATTTCGAACTAATTTTTTTTTTTAAATCTGATTTTTCTTCAATTTGATTAGGTGTATACATGATGATGTCTGTCTCAGTTTTCCCTCCCTAGGGGGTGGCGGTGGGAGGATGTCATGGTATCTGACATGTAATTTATTCGGCCCATCCTGTTCTGCTATCCGTCCGTCCTGCTCCGTCGTTCGCTTGGGTACAGTACAAAAAATCTCTTAATAGTACTTACATTGACGCGTTGAATACTAGGTCGAGTTCATTGTACTCACTCTGCATTTGTTGATCAAGGACTTCGTTTAAACAAATGAGATAAGACATGCTCGTACAAGGCGTTGTGCCTGGTTCCAGATTCTGGTTGTATTAACACGATCCCAACTTCTGCGAAACTTGTAGGACTCTTGGATGAAGCGCACAACTTCTTGAATATCAGTTCACCGCATGATCTATGATCATGCGTCAGTCAAACTGGAAATCCTTTTTATTCCTTTTTCTTTGTAGATGTCATCCATAAGGTAAATCAGTACTTTAATAATCATCCTGCGCCTTCATATGCCTGAAGAATGCGGTATCCCTTCTCAGATCACATTACTGCTGCTGTTCGACTTTTTATCAGATGATATCTGCTGGTAGAGCCGTCTTAGACGCGCATTTACAATTCAGAATGCATACCTCGGTGTGAATGGAGGGGCTGAGAGGAGTCGGCGGTAGTCTAACAGTCGATCCCTGCAGTTAAACAACTTCCCCGAACTCAGCATCTATCCTAGCGATTTTGATCTGGAAACCATGTTGAACATGCTTTTATCTATGATCTTGTGAAGTACAGTCACGCCGAGCGGTAGGCCCCTTGATATTAACCCCTACAAATTCTAAACCGATGGAATGCTGAGCCCAAGCAATAACTCTGCGAATATACCAATTCACACTCTTCGCAAGACCTTCTCACTGTGCGTGACCCAACAGTTGTGAGCTGAGTTTTTCCTAAACTCTGTGCAGAGATCCTGTGGTGATTGCTTTTGTCTTTAGTTAAAATAATGAGAAATTTGCGAGTTATGTATTCTAGCATGAATATGACCTAAGGTTGGAAAGTATCACTTAAAGTATGAGTTTAGTATATGTTTGTGAAATGAATAATTACGTATTCATCTGTCGTTTGTTTGAAGTGATATGCAGTTGTAGTTACTAAGCATTCATCAATCAATGATCTGTTTTAAAAACGCTAAACCAAAAATTGGCGGTATCTACTCATAGTTTTCCACATCATCGATGCCTTAATAAATGAATTATGAAACTTCAAGTTAGAACTGTTTCGCCATTTTTTTTCAGGCTGGCTAAAATCTCGTATGTTAAGGCACGCAACGAGTGTGTTGAGCCTTGGTTTTGTAGTTAATAATTGGGAACAATGGAATCAAATTCCACAATCCTCTAGCTCCAGTATGGACTGTATATTTAACCCTGAGGATTTAAATTGTAATGATTGTCGAACTTATTTACTGTGACTAATGTTTCGAATATTTTTTTTAATATTAAAATCTCCATTATATATGGAGGTTTGCATTAATTATAAGGATCTAAGATCTATAAAGCAATCTTTAGAGATCCTTTCTAGCTGAATATTGTTTTTGATCCAAGGGTGAGATCGGTAGGTTGAGTCGCAGCACCTTTTCGCTGACAGTTGAGCTCTACATTTGAACAATTCAACTCCAAAAGAGCCCAAATCCCGCATTAGTCGAATGGTAATTGCCAGTTAAATTTTAACACGATCACAGAAGGTGGGATCGTATTAATACAACATCTGAGAAATGGTTTTATTTCGGCATTGTAAAACAAGAAGCTCAAATTTCTAAAATCAGATTGCATTTACTTGAAAATTCAGATTGCTTACATAATGGTACAACTTAAATTTGTTTTTTTTTTTTCATACTTTGGCATCTAGTTTTATCATTTTGATTTAATATTAAGAATATATATTTCATGGAATTACTTGACAGAAGTGAAGTGAGCAGCAACGTTTTTAAGAAAGTTCTCGTCTAATCCTAACGATTTCTCTAAATTAAGATGGTGTTTATGCATTTGTAAAATTTTAAAAATATAAACTCCAAAAATATTTCAAACTTCAATGACTTGACTTTAAATTTTAGACCCAACTTTTCTTTCATTCATTCTTTTGCACGTGAACAAAACACTAGAGATGAATGGGGAGTTTTTTTATAATGGCATTCCGTGAGCATATTTTAAGTCAAATTAGCAAACCAAAGTGTATCCGACATATGGAGAAAAATAAAAATAAAAAATAAAGCCAGCATTAAACATTTGAAAAAAAAACCATTGAGATTGAAAACATAGACATCATTAAATAGACAAAGATATACACAAATATGAGCTAGTGGCAATGTCAAGGACATTGCCACCTCGTGACTCTTGTTTAAAACAATGGTAAGAGACAAAGCCCTGGAATGAGCAATGATAAAGAGACAAAGCCATAGTTAAAAATTACAGGAATGAGCAATATCTGTTGCGATTGACGTAACATGATTGGTATTTTGGAACCGAGGAGAGTGAACATTCTATGTACAACCATTTTTTTATTATAATCATCTATCCAATTGTAATTTATTAATAATGAAATTGCATTTTATTAATATTGAAACCATTTTTTTATTATAATTATCTATCCAATTGTAATTTATTAATATTGAAATTGCATTTTTAAATGTATATTTATTTACAAGTCAACATACATTTCATTTAGTAGTAGTTTGGTAGTCATTGTTCATATATTTTCTGATTATAATTATCTATCCAATTGTAATTTATTAATATTGAAATTGCATTTTTAAATGTATATTTATTTACAAGTCAACATACATTTCATTTAGTAGTAGTTCGGTAGTCATTGTTCATATCTTTTCTGATTATAATTATCTATCCAATTGTAATTAATATTGAAATTACATTTTTAAATATATTTTTTTTTTTTCGTGATTGCTGGATATATTAGTAGTTCTAAAACATAAACTTACGATCTTTTAAGCCAAAACAAGGGTCTTCATCCTTAAGAGACCTTTTGTCCATTTTATGATAAACATGGAATCTCCAAAAATCTTAAAAGTACCTGAATGGCATAACATTGCCACCTTAAGGATTCCCCACAATCTGAATAATTCAGCCTTTGAATTGGTGCCTTGTTCACGAGAGATAAAAAATTATATGAAAGACTTTCTCCACAATGAATGTGGAAACTAGCACCACATTTCTGTTCCGCCACAACACCATCAAAACACCCATAAGCTAAACCAGTCACATTGAAAGTCCACTTCAGAGATCTGCCAAAATTTTTCTCCTTGTATTCAGGATGAATATATGAAGAAAAAAGTTTCCAGAAGTTGAACAAAGTATATTTAATGTCGAGAATAGTATTTCTGAAAATGGCATCATTTCGAGTTTTCCATACACACCATGCAACAAATCGAGGAAGATTTTTATAAATCCGATTTTTATGAGTCCAGTTTTTATAAGCAAAAGTAAAGTTCGAATCTGGCCAAACCCCAATTGTTTTCAAAGAAGAACATATAGAAATCCAGATGGATTTGGAGAAGCTACACTAGAAGAAAAGGTGGTCCATGGATTCACCTACCTTCTTGCATAAAATACATCAAAAAAGACATTGTGAGTTGGTTTAAAAATGTGGCTGGGAAATACCAGAATGCTTCATATTTTTGGAAATTTTTTCTCAAGGCTTTACCTTGGATTTTTCTGAGTTGGCAGGTAGGAAATGGTGAACAAGTGATAGTTGGTGTGGATCCTATGTTGGGGATGGATTCTAATTATTTCCTTTTTGGCGAGTTGCGAAAGTATTTTATGGAGCTGGGTTTCTTTTCTCTTAACCACTTTAAAAGAGTTTCATGTACCAGAGATGATCCTTCATATTGGCTCTTATCATCTGATTTTGGTTTGACGAGAAGATGGGCACATGAGTGGGATCAGTATATTCAACGTCTGTTGTTGAATGACATTCGACTTTCTGATGAGAAGGATGTTCTAGTATGGCACAAAAATACACATTCGGGACAGATCACAACAAGTTATGCTTATCATGCCATTGCCGAAACACTTTTTGAAGGCAATAGAAGCTGGTGGTTTGGAGCTTTATGGTCTTGGAAGATGCCACTCAAACTAAAATGTTTCCTTTGTCTTTCTTTTGTTGATAAAATTCTAACTTGGGCAAATCTGATGCGTAGAGGTAAGATAGGACCAAATTTATTTATAAGTCAACAAATCATTTATTAATATTGAAGTTAAATTTTTAAATATATAAATTTATTTATAAGTCAACAAGTATAATAGTAGTAGTCAATAGTGATGGATTTTCTCACCACTAATTTGACTTTAACAAAGGAGTGTTATATAAAATGAATTTTATGTTTGGAGAAACATGGATATGTCTTGTGTCTCTAGACATCATTTATATACATAAATTAGGGATATAACCTCTACTAGTTTCCTTTATGATTTATAGGCGATAATAAGACCACAAACCTTTATAAAGAATTTGAATATGTATTATTTGGCATGCATTTTGGGGATGGTTAGGAGTTTGAACTTTTGCATAGTAAGGATGAGTTTTATGGTCTAAGGCATGGTTTAGGACCAAAACCTAGAGATGCAAGTTATAACAGTCTCTTCTAGGGCTTGTTTCTTATTCACATGCCCCCAACCTACCCTAAATGCATTGCAACGATAATGAGTTCCTTATAAGTGGGATGCATGCACGATTTTAACATTTAGTGTTGAACAGATGGGTCTCATGGCCTCATGGCCTAACGATTTCCCAATGTTGTTCCATCACTTTTTCCATTGGTCTTTTTCATGATATTGTGTTATGCGATTTGCATCCCCTCGATTGTGTGAACCCGGTCCTTGGAATTCCTTACCAGCATCAACACAAGGTTGTTTACCATGATCGCACTCATCAATATCATCTTCAACAGGATGGTAATACATATATGTCCTCACCTCTTCTTCCTTGAAATATCCTTCCCTTCTCTCTGATATTGATGTGATCCGATAAGTCAACTTAAAAGAATGTTGGCCACTATGTCTGGTGTGCCCTTTCAAGGCTGATAATACCACCCATCTAGTTCTCCCAGACATGACCCCTTTACTTGTTGAGTATGATGATGTCTTTGCTCCTCCCATAGGTTCACCTCCTTCTCATCCCATTTAACACACCATTGACCTTATCCCTAGCACAAGTTTACTCAATGCTCTATCTTACCGCCTGACTCGTCTTGAGGTTGAGAAAATGCATCGTCAAATACAATAGTTGTTGAATTCGACTCACATTCAACCCATCTCTTCACCTTGTGCCTATATGGGCTTCGTAATTCCTAAAAAGGAATCCAATGAATGGTGCCTAGTCACTAACTATTGTACTCTCAGCAAGGTCACTATAAAAAACCAATACCCTTTGCCTCAAATTGATGATCTGCTGGACAACTTGTGAAGTGCCTGATTCTTTACCAACATGGATCTTCATCTCACAGCTTGGTACCATCAAGTTCGTATGCACACTGTCAATACATGGAAAAAAACCTTCAAAACCAATTTTGGGCTATATGAATGGATGGTGACGACCTTCGGTCTCATTAATTCTCCTTTTACCTTCATGAGGCTAATCAACGACATATTCTGGTCTCATATAGATTATTTTATGGTCATCTACCTTGATGACATTATCATTTTTAGTAGCACTTGGGAAGAACACCTTTAGCATGTTTGCATAGTCTCCGACCTCTTACAGACACACAAATTGTAGGTGAAAGAACATAAGTATTATTTGATCAATATTGAATTTAGTATTTGGGGTTTATCATTGATCAAGATGGGGTGCATCCCAATTTGGACAAGGTGAAAGAATTGGCCATTTTTCCTTCTCCCACTAGTGCTTTTGATCTCAAAATTTTTGTGGGGGCACATAATTCTACAAGCATTTCAGACCTAACTTCTCCCACTTAGCGCACCCCCTACATCATCTCTCTAATCAGTCAGACTCCTTTTGTATGTACGCCTCTTGATCATTAGTAGTTTTAGTGTATTAAAGATGCCCTTTGTTCGTCTCCTATCCTACGCTTGCCAAATCTCCACCAGCCTTTTGAGATTGAGAATGGTGCCTATCAACATGCTATTGGGGTTTTTTTTTAATAGGGAGGTCATCCTATTTCCTATCATTTAGAGAAACTCTCCAATGCTAAGCTCAATTATATCATGTATGACAAGGAATTCTACAATCTGGTGCATTAAAACAATGGTACCATTGTATCTTGGGGAAAGAAACATTCTTGTAGACTTATCATCGGTTGTTGATCTTCCTTAATTCTTAGTCCAAGGTTTAGGAGCAATGCCATCTCAATTGGGTTTCTTAGATTCAACAATTTCATTTGGTTATTAACTATTAGAAGGGCGTGACAAATATAATGGTAGATATCTTGAGCAAGCATCCCACTTGAGTACTTTAGATTTTGGAAGTTCATTTTGTGGCTTATGATTCCTAGAAACCAATCTATGCTACATATGCATTCTTTGGTCCCATTTGGGAATCATTGCAGCATCCTATAGAGTTTAATCAGACACCTTTCCTTTAATACACCATTTGGGATGGATGGATCTACAAGTTCAACCAATTATGTTTGCCACTTTCCTATGACTGTCTCACTCTCATTTGTGAGGCTCATGCATATTCCTTTGGAAATCAGTTTGGTAAGCATAAGACAATTTAGAATTTGTAGCGCCACTTATTCTGGTCCATAATGCAGCGACAAGTTGAACAATTCATCTATGCGTTTTCCTTATGCAATCAACATAAGTTGAAAAACCATAAATATGGCCTTTATCAACCCCTTCCTATCCCTGCTCATCCTTGGAAATCCATTTCTATGGACTTCCTGAGTGGTATGCCAATGAATTTAAGCAAACATGATTCTATTTAGGTAGTTGTCTATTGGTTTTCAATGACGGTTCTCTGCATCCCTTGCACAAATACCACCTATACTGCTAATATGATTGAGTTATTTTTCTTAGGTTTGGACTCATTTTGGTCTTCCTAGCAGCATCATATCTAATTGTGATTCTTGTTTTCATGGAACATTTTGGAAGAGACTTTGATCTTTGGTGGGACGCCACCTCAAATTATCCTCTTCTTTTACTCACAAACATATGGCCAAACTGAAGTAGTGAATCATAGCTTGGTTCATGCTCTTCATATGTACTTTTCTAATAATAAACAATGGGATGCTTACCTTCATGTTACTCAACATACTTATAACCGTTTTGTCCATCTATCCACATGTCTCTCCTCCTTTGAAGTCTTTTATGGCTACCAGTCTTTGGATCCTTATGAACTTCCACTTACCTTGACCCTTATGGGTATGGATCATTAACATAAATAACAAAAGTATTCCCCCTCCTTTCTCCAAAATTTGGCTCAGAAACATGCCTAGGTTATGGAATCCCTTCAGGATGCTCAATAATGTTACATAGTACACCATGGCTTACATCAAACCCCCATATCCTTATCACTTGTCGTGATCATGTTAGGTTGTACATAGAAAAGTAGCCCTTCTAGCTCAATGTCATCATAAAATCAACCCCCTTCGCTACGGTCCATACATAGTCCTCCAACAGATCGGTGAGAAATATTATTGTCTTGATTTTCCACCCTAGTTGGGTATCCATGATGTAGTTAATGTTAATCACCTCAAGCTATTTGAGTATCCCCTATTATAGGAATTGGTCACCATCTCTCATCCTTTGGAGAATGTCCTTGATTACCAACCCCCTCTCACTATGGATACCTTGTCGAACACTCATTCTACGACCACTCGACAACACCATCATATCTCTTATATCGTGGGTTGTAAAGGTCATACTCCTTCTCAAGTTAAGTGGTTTTCACATGAGCTTCTATGCAAGCATAGTTTCCTTAGTTGTTGGTAGAAGTAGGGAAACTTTCATATCTAAACAGGGAGGAATTGGGAAAACCAGAATGCCCCCCCCCTAATCTAGACTACATGGGCACTCCTCCAAATGATTCACGTGGCCCAAAGGAAGGTGCAGTCTCTAAGCAAGCATGCTCTTCAACATATGCGTCCCTTCAGTTGATCGAGCCTCCAAGTAGGTTGCACCTTTCCAATAGTGTGCACATCCCAAGGAAGGGAAATGGGCCTTAAGATGAGTTAGTGGTTAAGAATAACTATATAGTAGTCACAGTAGTGGAGTCAGTTATCTATAGATTGACATGGTCAATCACTTTTGTAATAAGATTATATATATAACGACTACATGGTGAAGCTAATAAAGTTGATGGTATATTGGTTCTACTCCTATTATGAGTCTCTTGTTTACTATTTATTGTTTTACGATCTATTTTATCCCTTGTCTAATCCAAATCAACATACCAATTACAACGAAAGTGTTTTTTCAAAAATAATGATAGGGACAAATTTTGGGATCCAATGCAATAAGTGGTCCCAATGCAATAGTTTCCCAACACCCCATATATAGATACACAAAGTCCTTAAATATTTAGTACTAGAAGAAAATGGTCTCATTGTAAAATAGTATATAGGGTAAAATATTAACGCTAAAGTTTGCAGCTACATAAAATAGAAGGGAAGTAACAAGAAAACTAGGTTTTACAGTGTTGAAGGTAACTATCAAAACCTTTTATTTTCTTTAGAATTCATTGTAAATATTAATAGAGATAGAAAGAATTAATATATTTTTTGAAATAGTCATGGGAAAATTTGAGATAAATAATAAGAAGTTACATACCTAAAATTTCTCCTCTATAGAGTTGTTTGTGACTTACAATCCCCTACAAATTTGAGTTTTCATAAAAATCTAACTACTCCAAAGTCTTCCCTAGTAAATCTCCCTTGCACAATTCTCCCTTCAAACTTTTGACAAAGAATGATATATTGATTACAGTTTCTATTATAAACTCACTTTTAGAAAATGAAATTCTCGCTCATTTTTTGTTGAACAGTTTAGTTCATTAATGAGAAATGTGTGTACCATTTTTTTAAGAGCTCGGTCGACCCATGAGTGGAAAATGCAACAATGAGCTCGATATGTAAGAATGCATCCTATTAATATAAAATAAATAAATACAAATGCAAACATCCACTATTAAAAAAATGTGGATATTTTTTTTTGTGAAAGTTGTTGTAGATGTTTCTTTTTTATGCTTATAATAGTTTAGCACACTAGCTTATGGTTACATTTATGTACACATTGATGTAGTAATATGTATTGAATGTATCAATTATATTAAAATTCCACTCCAATGTTTGTTTGAAGTTAGAGTATTTAATGCATCCCAAATTTCTTTTGAGAATATAGAGACATAAATTATAATACTCCATAGGATACGAATCTTGTTTAAATTTGCATCATATACATAAAAAATGGTCTTCATCTATAGGTTTCTTTCATCCATCAATTTTTGAACCTCCATGAACATGGAATGAACGTTGAAGATGAAGACCGGAATGGTCTTCGAACTGTACCTTGAGAGGTTTTTTTGTTACTTGTTGAGCCTTATTTTGTTAATGTGTCGGAAGCTATGAAGATGATAAATGTTTATTTTGTTAATTTATTTTGTTTATAAAGTTGTACCTTGAGAGATTTCTATTTTTTTTTTTTTAATTTAAGAAGTTGTGAGATCTAGTATTGTGCACTCTAGAGACTTAATTATCTAGAGTATTTGTACCAAAACAACTATGTTGATATGCTCGAAGCATAGATGATCAAGTTTTGACTTGTAATTGTATTTGGAACATATATAATCAAATATGCTGAAAGTGTTTAATGATCAAATTTTGATTGGTTATTAAAACTAAATAATGTAAATTTTATTGGAAAATAAAATATATATATATATATATATATATAACTCAACTAATCGTTAAAAACATAATTAGCTTTAACCATCAAAATGAATCATAACATTTAAATACCACTCTACGATATTGAATATATCAAAAAACATCATAAGACGCGAAAGGTGTTACCATTATCATCGAAATAGTAAAAATAGGTTACTAAAAAAGTATATAGAAAATCACGTCAAAGTAAACATAACCCATCCAAAGAAAATCATGAAAAAAGAATTAGAAAGGGTTACTCAAAACAAAACAAAAATCTAAGGTTATTTTTATGCCGTAAGGGGTTTCTACAAGTGGGAGTCGACTCTCCGAATTTTGTTTTATTGATTTTCAACCGTCTAATCTTTCATCTGACGATTGGGATAGGCTGGGTTGTCTGATCTGCCATCTACCAAATGAGGTGGTGCTTTGTGAATTTGTATTTTTATTAGTTTTCAGTCATCCAATCATTGAGATACTTTAGTCTGTCGATTGAGATACTTTAGTTTGGACTCGATAGAATCCAAATGTCCGCCGATAGTTTCCAAGCGGCGCCACGCAACTTCAAGGTTGTTGTTGTTGTCCATTTTATATGCAGGAACACACAAAATACCGGACAACAACCCGTAAGTATCAATCAATAAATCCCAAGATTCCTTCTTCACAGCATAGATTGCACCCCAACAAATGATTGGCCATGCCTTATTTGTAGAAACTAGCAAGGGTCGGCAGATTTAGTCCAGAGGCCTCACTGAAAACCTTCGAATAAGAACTTAGAAAAATAAAATTATTTGAGGAATCCAGCTCTACAAGGCCAAATGAGAACTCCCCTGAGTGTATCAGATAAGGACAATAAGAGAAGAAGAGCTTTATATTCTTTGCCCGGAGTTTCAGCATAGGAGTGCCAGGATTTGTTGTTGGATTCCTTCATGCCCAAAGCTTCTTTCTTCAGAGAAAGAAATGGATACCCTAACGTCATTATCAGGAATGGCGACTTTGTGAGTGGCATCGAGTTACAAGGATAGGAGTTTTTGTTGAACCAGTCACAACCAGGCGCTGAGGGTTTCAATTTCAGCAACAATGACACCTGGTGCTTCTTTTCTAAGAACCTTTCATTTGGCTTGACCCCGTCTCCATATTGTAGTGATGATTTCCACCATGATAGCATTGTAGGATCGTGGTCTGAGGCCGTAAAAGATGAGGGGGTTGAGTCCGGTCGAGATATTCATGCAAAATTTATAGTAAATTTAGTCGAGAGAATAACGAAAAATACCAATGGCGAATCCCCGTTGGGTTGGCGAGCTCGTCAGGTAGTAAAAAAAAACTTATTCATCATGCTATTTTTTAGGTGTTTCTGTAGAAAACCATATCTGAACAATCGGGGGGATTAGGGATGGGTGGAATTTGACCCCTTTATCATTAAGTAGTTTATGCTTTGTAATGTACCCTCCCGCAGACCCAATTCGAGGAAGGGAACATGCTAACAATCTATGGGGATTTTCATAAAACTCATCCCATTCATTAGATTCATACACATAAATTCCAAAGTGTGTAGATGCAATTTAAGCAATATGCACAGCGGAATTGAAACTCATCCACACACATATCATATCATATGCATACAGCATATCAAAACAGTCATCAATTTAAACATTGTAGAAGTAAATACATAAACATAAAAAACACGTATCTTCATTGTGCAATTGTCTCAGACAACTAGCTATGTCGCTGCAACGTTCCACCCAACCATAGGCCAGTTGTGTTCATCAATCTCTCAACACAACTGCCACCCTCAAGCTGGGCATGATTCTTACAAGGAAAAGGGGACATTCAAGCTCATACATAGCCAATTAACCATTTCATCTGAGCCAAGCCATTCCACAACTGGGTTTATCAGGCTACATCAGAACCCTGGATGCTTGTACTCAAGCTCAAGCCAAAACAATGGATTAGGAGAGGAAAATTCATCCACAGGGAAGAAAATGTTTTCTCTCACAGATATATGAGCATTCATCAGCCAAAACGGTCTCAATGGAACCCCAATTCCATTCCCCTTCTTCCCCACTAGTATACAACACAAAAACGCCCTTCTCCCAGCTGAGAAACAAGGAAAAACTAGAAAAACGTGGCTGGAAAACACCCAGGTAGCTCCAAACGCGTGAGGGAGCCAAATTGGTTGATGGATAATGGCTTGGGGAACAATTCATGGTTCTTTTCTTGCCCATGAAGCAAAACACAATTTTCTATGTAGGGTGGCTTTCCCATACCCAAATTTGGATAGCCATACCTCTCATTCCCCAAGGCATTAACTACCTCAACCAACTCTTGGGAGAAATCAATGATTGGGTACAAAAGTCAACATGGGTAGTTGAGGGTTTGATGGTTTCTCTCATTGACATTTGGATTGACCTGATTGGCTCCAAGGGTTTGAATATTTCCCTCCCAATTCCTTGTAAAATCATGCCCCCATCTCTTGTTTCATTGCATAGCTAGTTGTGGGTATTTTATTAAAATGCATATTTACATGATGTTTGAATTCCAATGTGACTGGCTAGCATGTAAACCATATGCATCACTAAATCGATGGCGGGGCCTTGGCCTTGAGCTCCTCACCATGATTTTACAACAATATTACATAATTTACATTTGAATGTAATGGGGTCAAAATGGGGACATTACATTTCCCTCCCCCTTGGAATAACACCATCCTCGGTGTTCCAATACTTAGGAATAAATACCCACTTTACACATGCCTCAAATTCACAAATGGTGGCAGGTCTGTCCTGCATTTCATCTCTTTAATTAAACTTTCAGAAACAAGTACTTTGGCTTCCACAAACTGCTCCTGCTGGTTTTGATCTTCTAGCTCTGTAGGTGGGCATTGCTCCACAACAATCCCTTCTCTTTATTACCCTTCCAGCTGATCTATGAGTTTGGAATTTCAGGGATACCATCTTTCTTGCCATCCTGACAAATTGTTGAGGAATATTTCCAGCCAAAACAATAACTTTTGGTCTGCTTCCATGATCACAGTGCACAACTGGCTTCCACTTTGCTCACTAGCAACACTTGGCTGGTAAAAGCTACAACAAATGGATTTCAATTTCTCACCTGTGAGACTCATCATGGCAATTCGTGTTAGGACAAGCATAACACAATATTAAAATTAATCAATTATCTTCCCAATTGACATGGAAAGTCCGTCCACGCTTTACTCATGAGACTTTCACACATTTCATGCTTTCCCAACATACATATGAACTCATTCATGTTCATCCTTTCACACGAAAATAACAAATTCAGTATTCACAATTCATTTCAAGCAATTAAACACAATCTATTTTTAGCTATGACATGCACTCAACAATCCTTTGTTTGTAAGATGCATCAGTCAAAAGGAAAGAGAAGAGTAAGAGTTTCCCCCTCTTAGTCTTGTTCCAATCCGGAGCCACACTATCACTTGTGGTTCTATGCTCCTTAGCCTCTTTCACTTCAATGTGAACGCTTGACTTGCCCTTCTTGGCTATGACACATAGTGTCTAAGGTCTGTCTGAGGATTTTCAACTAGGGAATCCTTCCCCATTGTTTCTTACAGAACCTTTGGCTGCTAAGGCCCACACATGTCCACTAGCACCATCTTATCATTGCTTCTCATGTTGATCTTTCTAGGACAACCACGTGTCCAAATGCATCCCTATGATACCTTCATAGTCCTTGCTTCCAACAATACCTACACTCAAACATTGAATCAATTCACATGTTCAATTTATTCTCATATGGTTTATTTCTAAACAAGAGTTTAAGAAATCATAAACAATTCATATACACATGTATATTCATAAGCAAGAAGCTGCAAGATAACCAAATACTTATCTGTATTGGATGTCTTCACTTTATTCCACGGGCTCCTTCTTTTCTTTACAAGCATTGGATTTTCCGTGGATACAATAATGAAGGTTGGGCCAGCACGTAGGTTACTCCACAACCATTCGAATAGGAAATCCCAGGCCAGTACACCAACTGGTTTACCAATCAACTCATTTAGCAATATGCTAGGCCAGTGCTCCGACTGGTTTTATTACTTAATTAAGGAATGATTTGCCAGCACGCCGACTACTCCACAACATCAAGTGGTTAATGCTCACACCAACTATTCTCTGAATTTATCGAGCATCAGTTACTCTTTGGATTACCAAGAATTTTAGTGCCCAACCAATTACTCTCTGTATTTACTAAGGATTTTATCGCCCAACCAATTACTCTATGGATTTACCAAGAATTTTATAGTTCTTTCAGGGTCATTGCTTTCCTGCAATGACCAAGGTTTTCAACAAAGAAACAATAGTGTATCAACTTAGCTGTTAGAAGACCTATACCTGGAATCTTCATTATTCCAAACAGGAAATAAATGAAAATGAATACTTATCTGTATTGTGCATTTCCTTTTTGGTCCACAGGATCCTGCTTCGCTTTGCAAGCCTTGGGATTGCCTATGGACTTGGATGTTTGGCCAGCACGCATGCTGCTCCACAACATCAAATAGTTAATTCCCAACCAGTACACCTTCACGCTGACTGGATTTACCAAGCATTTGTGGTGCCCAACCAGTCCCATACCTAGTTGGACCTCTCCATTGCCGAGCCAGCACATCCGTCTGGGTCATCAACCAATGGAAGGAAACTACGCCACCGACCATTATAGTTCAAGGCTCTACCACTCTGCCTTAGGCTTGCATCATCCTTTCACATGTGTCACAACCCTTCATGCACATAATAATTCTTCACCCACACAAGGATGGAACTCCTTCTCTTGTGCAAACCGGCGGTTCCCTTTAGGAACTCTATAGGTGACTTCCTTGACTGCAGGCCAACATGGTCCCACAATACTCACAACACCCACTCAAATAATTCCAAACCAGTGCATCGACTGGGTTTATTAGGCATGCAACAACCCTTCATCAATACCTCCACAACAACCATTCATTATTTTTTTTCCGTGTGCAGCACCAAATTGCATCTGTTTAGCTGATAACACAAGATGGATAAGCAAACTAATCAGTATTGCTGCTCTTAAAATTTGAAGCATAATTCATCACATTCACTATCAAGTATTGAAACACCAAGAATGCGTCCATTCCCTTAGGGTGTAGTCAATATTGACAACCCTATCATAACCCAGCACCAGAAAGGTGTGCACTTCCTTTCGGATGTGAGTCATGTAGGACCTAATCATACTCAAGCAGTCTGGAATAATAATGAAATAATAAAACATGCTCTGTATATTAAATCTAATAACCAGACATGTATATTTTGAGTTAGGGTTACAGAATACTTATCCCTTTTCATATGTGTCTTTCCTTTATTTGTGAATAATGGCGGCTCCCTTCTCTGAGTCAATAGTACTTCGGTTTGCCACCCCAATATTTTCACGTTCCATGACTCACACATGCCTTCTTGGCATAATTTCTCCATTTCACTCACATGGCTTCCCAACATGCAGTGTAGCTGGGATATTAACAAACTTACTATGGTGTTTCACCCAAAACCCATTTTCAAAGGATGGGGTCCTTCCCATCTAGTTTGGCTTCTGCAGGCCATCACACATGGTCTTCCTGCAATGTGTCATCCTGGCACACTTATCAAATAGCCAAACAGTCCACAACATTTAACAATAACTTCAAATCTGATTGTTTCATAACCAATCAATGTCATTAATAATTAAATTCAATATGAATTTACAGTTCTGTCTACTACAGAAATTAATTTGCTTAGTAATGAGGCTATCCTCATATTGTTTGGCTCTTGTAAGTGGTATCACTATGTCCATTATTGTTTCACTCTGGATGCCATACATGAACATCCACTTACAACATGTCCTCCTGACACAATTTTTATATAAGCCAAACAGTCATTAGCAATTATTAGCAAAATTTCAAATCTGAAATTTACAAATCTATTTTTCCTACAGAAATTAGATTTGCAACCATGAGATTATTCTCATAAATTTAAATCAGACAATTTTCAGATCACAACCATGAGAACCTTCTCATAACCTTTGGCTTCTGCACATGGTAGATCCCGATCTTTACTATGGACTTATCCTTATTGCCATACGCAAGAATTTTCTATCTAAAATTTGAACTTCAATCAGCTAAACACATTGTGAGTATCTATACATATAATCATTTCATTGCTACACTAATCACTGAAGTGATCTCAGAATTATAACACTCAATAATTCAAACACTCTCAGCTGTTAATATTTGAAATGTAATGAAATATATATCTCTATATATGCATCATTATCATGATAGAATTGCAAGACACAAATACACTATCCATGCAATTGAAATAAAACTCCAATATTCATTACTTCACAGCCATATTCTTTTTATGCAACTCTGTCCTTCCAACAAAGCACTCTGGTAGCCCATCAACATGTCTACCTTCTTCATGCAATCATTCTCCTGCATTCACAACAACTCATGAAATGGTTTCAATATTAACAATGGTTCACCATTTCATCGATTATCTAATTGCATTGAACACACACACACACACACACACAAACACACATATATATATATATCATAACCATGCATTCACACAATGCATCTCAACATGTGCACCCGCACATAAGCATGCACATTCACAACATTTACATAATATTTTGACGTGCATTCACTTAATGCATAACCCCTCAACACAACCTTGCATTAATCCATGAATACTATGCATTCCAGCATATTATGGCCTAACCATGGCTGTCTCATATGGCATGTACTACCACAATATGACTATAAGTCTTTACTTTCTTTGGTTGTTAAACTCACAACCAATATACACAAATGGCATGATGTAATTTTTATATGAATGCATTGAGGTTTCTAAGAAACTATAGGGTGCAAGGATCCCTACCTTTACTTACCCTCACCTCACCATACTCGGTAGGTTGACATTCACATTTAGGCACTCAATACCATATGCAAACCAAATCAACATAGTTTAATCATAGTTGAAGGGATCTTATCAAATCCTCCTTCAACATTCATGCAATTTAAATACAAATAACCATTACCTGCATGGCTGTCATTAACATTGCTTGATGTTACCTGATCAGTTGGCCTCTCACCAAGGCTTTACAATCCTTTTTTTC
This sequence comes from Larix kaempferi, assembly GCA_027924585.1. Classification (NCBI taxonomy): domain Eukaryota; kingdom Viridiplantae; phylum Streptophyta; class Pinopsida; order Pinales; family Pinaceae; genus Larix; species Larix kaempferi. Next base: position 10,753,052 of record BSBM01000560.1, read on the forward strand.
CAACCTCGTGATCATAGATTTGTTGCCCCAACCTTTCTTCATAAGGTTGTTGGTCATATGAAACAATCATCATCCACATCCTTAGCCATGCTTCAGTTTTCTTTGGTCCTACAACCAATGCGAACACAACTAATTATTAGCAACCACAATAATTATCTTGAGTAACTCATTGCATATGTAAAATCTCACTATTTTACCAATATGCAACATCATACATATATATGCACAAACATTTTCACATGCACTATGCAACGTTTGTTAGTATTCTAGCTAGTACATATTCACTTTACCTATCTATCCTCTTGCATTTTCAATCAAGTATTATATGGTCTGATTCGTACAACCATTATCAACAACATGACTGGTGGTCAACCATAGGAAGTACCATTAATGGGCTATTGCATGTATAACTTTCACTACCTTTACCCATATGCAACATCATGCTCATGCATAAGCAATTCACATGCACTATGCAATGACTCTTTAATCATGCCCACTAATTCATATGCATTACTCCCTTGCATTTCCAGCATCCCTATGCCATAATTTTTAGTATATAAAACTTAGGAAATATAAATACAATAGCAAGAGAGGTGCTAAGGGATTCTCCCTTTCCAATTCCTCATCATGACATGGAGTTCCTCCTCCACATCATACCTGATCCTTTTCTTGTCTTCCCTACCAAGCATACAAGCAATCATTAGCTATGATCTTCCCATGAATTAACAATTCAATATATATATACATACGTGTATAATGTTCATTTTTTTGCTATTTTACAAACATGCAATTCTTATGCTATAAACATAAATAGTTTAAGGTGAGAAGTTTCCCTCTTATCAACATTGCCTTGTTGCTCCCATTGCTCTTCCGCAATGCATATTACAGCCAATTACTCTTAATAAGGCCTCCACAACCTTCTATGCAATTCCTGCTTCTCATCCCAAGCATAGAGAATATATTTCACACTTTCAACGACTGTCTCTGGGGGACGACGAGGGTTAAGGGGGCTTGCCCTCTCATTTTTTTAATTTTTTTTGTAAATCCTTTGATTTCGCACAATCTGGCGCATAAGTTCCATGGCAATTTTTCCATTTTCGGCACCTGAAAATATCCCTGAAAAACAGCTAAAATTTCCTGTTTTGGAGCAACTCACCGAGTTCTTCCGACCCATTGCGGATCAACTCACTAAGTTTTGCTGGTCGGCGAACTCAACTATCTCTTCCAATCCACTGCAGACCAAATCGCTGAGTTCTGCCGGTCGGTGAACTCAACTATCTCTTCCGACCCGTTTCGAACCAACTCACCGAGTTCTGCCAGTCGGCGAACTCAACTATCTCTTCCGACCCGTTTCGAACCAACTCACCGAGTTCTGCCAGTCGGCGAACTCAACTATCTCTTCCGACCCGTTTCGAACCAACTCACCGAGTTCTGCCAGTCGGCGAACTCAACTATCTCTTCCGACCCGTTTCGAACCAACTCACCGAGTTCTGCCAGTCGGCGAACTCAAAGTTTCCTGACGACCCGTTGCGGAGCAACTCATCGAGTTTCGTCGACTGCTTTGGCGCAAACTCACAACTTTCTGTCGATCTATTGCGGAGCAACTCGCCCAGTTCTGCCGCCATTTCAAACCAACTCGCCGAGTTTTGCCGCCGTTGCGGACCGACTCACCCAGTTTTGCCGCCATTGCGGACCAACTCGCCGAGTTCTGCGTCGTTGCGGACCAACTCGCCGAATTCTGCCGACAAAACACTTAGAAAATTTTTGAAATTTTTTCTTCCTTTCCCCGAGCACTTCCGCAACTTCGTCGATGCAACTCAGCGAGTTTCACTGACCGTTTCGGCGCAACTCAGCAAGATTCGCCGACACAGCCTTGGCGGAAAACCCAAAAACCCTAAGAATTTTTTTTTCAAAATTTGAAATTTTCTTAATGATCAGTGTTGAGCAGGAGGAATACTTACCTCTGCAACTGTGATAGGTATCCCATGAAGGCCCAAAGCTGCAACCAGCAGCTCTGATACCAAATGTAATGTACCCTCCCGCGGACCCAATTCGAGGAAGGGAACATGCTAACAATCTATGGGGCTTTTCATAAAACTCAGCCCATTCATTAGATTCATACACATAAATTCAAAAGTATGCAGATGCAATTTAAGCAATATGCACAGTGGGATTGAAACTCATCCACACACACATCATATCATATGCATACAACATATCAAAACGGTCATCAATTTAAACATTTCAGAAGTAAATACATAGACAGAAAAACACTTATATTCATTTTGCAATTGTCCCAGACAACTAGCTATGTCACTGCAACGTTCCACCCAACCATAGGCCAGTTGTGTTCATCAATCTCTCAACACAACTACCACCCCCGAGCTGGGCATGATTCTTACAAGGAAAATGGGACATTCAAGCTCATACACAGCCAATTAACCATTTCATCTGAGCCAAGCCAGTCCACAACTGGGTTTATCAGGCTACATCAGAACCCTGGATGCTTGCACTTAAGCTCAAGCCAAAACAATGGATTAGGAGAGGAAAATTCATCCACAGGGAAGAAAACGATTTCTCTCATGGATATATGAGCATTCATCAGCCAAAATGGTCTCAATGGAACCCCAATTCCATTCCCCTTCTTCCCCACTGGTATACAACACAAAAATTCCCTTCTCCCAGCTGAGAAACAAGGAAAAACTAGAAAAACGTGGTTAGAAAACGCCCAAGTAGCTACAAATTCGTGAGGGAGCCAAATTGGTTGATGGATAATGGCTTGGGGAGAAATTCATGGTTCTTTTCTTGCCCATGAAGCAAAACACGATTTTCCATGCAGGGTGGCTTGCCCATACTCGAACTTGGATAGCCATACCTCTCATTCCCCAAGGCTTTCCCATCCCGTTGGCTCAGCTCAGTCCTCCTCTGAGAAGCCGAGATCCTCGATGGAACTACGAAAGGTCCTTTGTTCCCTGAGTACACCATTTTCCCACACAAGTCTGCAAATTCTAAAGGTGTCAATGAAACGACAGTGTTTGGAATTTTTTTATTGGTTTTGTTGTTGTGAGTGTTCTAATAAACCAACAACAGAATGATTGACGTTTTACAAAAACAAAGATAGTTACTTATGCTATGGATTAATTCATACATTTGTTGTTAGAGTGTGCTTTGGTAGATTCATTTTTCATGGGTACAACCCCTTTTGTTGACATGCATTGGAAGCCAAGCAACCAAAAATATGACTGGAGAGGAGTTAATCCTCGAGAAAAGTACTTGAAGCATCTATTACAGGTATTCCACACCAATAAATGAATAGATAGAAATATCCATTTTTCCATCCTTTTTATTTAGTTAGGTTTCTCAATGCCATGGTATGAGTGCTTCCATGATACCGAGCATATAGAGGACAGACTTGGCTTCAACCCGTATTGGCATTGCACTCCATTTCAAAATGAATGAATCGACAAAGTGCCTTAATATCTTACTATCACCAAATGCCAATTGTTCCACAACTCGATACATGTCAAGAAAAAGGTTTATCAACGTTAGTATCACCTCCTTCATCACCATTTTTTCTTTCTTGGTACTAGACGAGTAAATTCTTGGTATCAGACATCTGATTTAGTAGAGGATGAAATTACATCTACAACTATTGCTATTTCAGTAGTGTGCCCAAGGTATTTTCTCAGGTAAGAGATCGGAGTGAGTAGTTTCAAAGTCTAAAGAACAAATTATTCACCAAAAGAAAAACATCATTCAACAACAGTTGTGACATATCAATATGAAAAATATCATTCAACAACAATTGTGACACATCAATATGTCTAAAGAATTTTTTTATCTAGATGCAAGCCCTAGCTATTGAAACTTGAAAATTAGCAAACAATCCCTTAACAAGTTTCACACTTCTCATATAAAAATGTTTCTAGAGACCTCTAGACTCGTCTATAAGCTTTCTCAATCTCTTTGGTTTCTCTATTTATCTTCCAAGCATCCCTTACATTGTAATAATGACCTTTGCTTCCACACAAATGCAAAAACAACCTTTCTGCACATATCCTCATAAAATTTGTATGGGGATTAAGTGATCATATAGCTATATTACACTTATCCCACTCATCTAATTTAATATCTTTATTAACGGAGCCTCTATCTGAAAACTATGCTCTTTCACTCGAATGGTCCATCTAATTTTTCCAATCATATTAGAGTGTAAAGTAGGCAAACAATATTTTCTAAGTCTGAAAATAGATCATTTTGATGAGATTTATAATATGAATATGAAAATTAAGGAACAAAACTGCCAGATAGGAACTCTAGTTTCACCATTCGTAAGGCACCACATGATACCCCAATTTTTTTTATAATTGGCCCAAATTCCATATTTTGAGATGAACTCAAACATACACCAACTATATTGTAGAATGTCCATAAGATCATTAATGAAATGTTGTCTAAAAGCAACACACTCTTGCTCTAGATGGACTACAAGATCACTTTTCCCTTAACCAAAGTTTTAGCACAGAAACCTAGCCATTGAAGAACATAGAATTCCTTTCCTAACATTCGAATATTGCATGCCCATGGCTACCCCCAAATTTTGATAGCGATTTTATCATTCGCTGGTTGGTGCTAATTACAGACCATAAAAGTACAAAAACATGTAAAAAAGGATGAGAACCACTCCAAAAGAACATGTTTTAGGCATAAATTGGAATTCAAATTCAGTTCATCCATCACCAATGTTACAATTTTTCCAAATCTAAGCTTTTGGGAGTTGAATTTTTCATGAAATGACCACCTATGGAAGAATGTACTTTGTAACAATCGGTTGTTTAGATTATCATTTGTTAAAAAACATTCATTTAAACATATATTTTAAGTTCTTTGCTCCATATCACTCGCTATTTTGTTTTTGTTTTGATTGTAACTTGAAACATTACTTCATGTCCACATCATTTAAGGATGATACTGCATTAAAAGAATCCATATGAATGCAGTAGTAATTCTGTTTTCTAATTTTCATGTTTAATTTTGGAATGCCAATAATGTATGGCCAATTATGTGACTAATCTAATGTTTTGAAAATATTGTATCAACCCTAACATTTTTGCTTTTAGTTTGTGGTTCTCCTTTCAATAGTCTATTTTGTCTCTGTCTTCTTCATCTCCTGCCTTCCCCTTCACTACAGTGTTCTTTTATTGCACCCCAAGATGCAATTGCTAGTATTACTAGTTATTCAAATTCATTGAAGATCAAGTTTTACTAGTTATTCAAATTCATTGAAGATCAAGTTTTACTAGTTATTCAAATTAGTTGAAGATCAAGTTGAGTATATTTTCCCAATTGAGGTTGGATTTATCACCGGAACAAATGTAATGGTCTTGTGACAATTAAAAAAAAATCAAGTTTTGTTTAAATAATGAATTGTGTCATTTTTAAACTGGGTTGGCAGGTGCGGGGGGAGTCCTTCTAGACTCCGAAGGAAACAAAGTGAATGAATTTGCCTGGGGAATTGGAAGGAGGACAAACAATGATGCGGAGTGGCTCACCTAGATCAAAGGTATGGATGTCGCAAAGAATAACAATGTTAAGGATCTTGTGGCCATTGGCGATTCTTTGCTAGTAATCAGGGAAGCTAGGGCTTTACACAAAAATCGTCGAAATACTGCCTCCAAGCTACAACATCACTTCATCTACCCGGTCAAGGACTTTAACTCAATCTCCTTTTTTCACATCTTAAGGATCAACAACCAACAAGCTGACACCATGGCCAATATTGGTGTTGGTTTAGACCGTGGTCTAGCAATCAGCAATGGACAACACCTTGTAAACAATTGGCTTCCATAACACCCCCCCTTGTTTTCAACGAACTCGATTTCTAAGCGTTCATACAACATTGGTCTAATCCCTTTTTTGAAAATGGTTAATTGTAAGATTTCCTTGGGATCCCCTCGATCTCCTCACGCGTCCTCTCGACTCAAACAGCGGTCACTCCAGGCTGACTCCACCTGTCTCGCTTGTAGGATTTCAATGCGAGCAGGCGACAAGGATTCCACAATTGATAACACGGATGGAGGATGGCAACAATGCAGGTCTATGTCTCCATGCGCTGCAGTGTTGACGTTGCAGGAAGCATATCCAGGTTCATTCAGGGGGAGTCGACATGAAACATTATCTTTCATCTCTTGATGTAGTCTAGGGACAGGGCAATTCCGAGCTTCAGGTCTCTAGTGGTGGTTTGGCGAAGCAAGCCTGTCGTGGGAATACCAAAACTGATGAGCCTGGTAGTGGCAGAGGATGGACTCCTCTTGACGTGGGGCAAGGACAAGGTAACAGGGGTTCTGCGCAGCATGTCGTTTGCTGCCACGAGCATGGCAGTGGCCAGAATTGGTTGCCTCTCGATATGGGTCTGGGCCAGAACCATGGTGGTTCTTCGCAACATTTTCGTGGTGGCTCTGGAGAGCCGGGAAATGGCAGGAACTGGATAAACACCGCTGGGGAGAATAGTGGTATAGTTAATTTGGATTCCCCTCATGGGCCTGACAGTCCTCCCTCCGAAGTGCTCTCGCATGTTCAGGATTTGGAGTCCCGGGTCCATTGGCTCAGAGGTGAAAACTCTGACCTGAAGAAATCCATCTCCCACCTCTCTACTTTTGTCAATATCTTGAACTCTGAAGTTCGGAGCAACAGCAGCAAGACGAAAGAATATTTCGAAGGGTTGGCTGGGAAAATTGAGTCCCTTCACAACTGCCTCAAAATTGTTGAAGCCAAAGTCGACTGCGTCAGGACCTGCAATCGGAATAGCCCCTCTGTCCTCCATGGCATTGATGACAAAAATGTGGGTGTTGCAGCTGGGAGCAAGGAAAAGAACGTCCGCCAGCATCATGTCAATTGATATTTCCTCTACTTTCTCATCTTTGTTTCTTTTTCAGAACCTTGTTGTTTACTGTTTCTCCTCTTAATATGTATTACCTTTGTAGTTTTCTCCTAGGGTAGTTTGTAAAATTCTTCAGTTGTAGTAGAATAGATGTTATGGGTGTGTGCAAGAAGATGAGGGTCACTTTAGATGCAATGCTACTTTTTTCAAATCTCGTTCCTGATACCTAAAACATAACGCGTTTCTGATATTTACCACCTGCCATGGTAAGACCCGAGCCTAACATGTCATTGGACATGTAGGCTAGGTAACAATAACGCGTACGCGTTATGTAGTTAAAAAACGCGTACGCGTTATGTAGTTAAAAATCGCGTACGCGATATGTAAAACTAAAAATGAATTTAAAAACACAGTCGGCCGATTGCCGACCACCCGCGACACTCACGCATCAGAAACGCGAATAGAGGCGAAATTGACCCTGGACGAGGACGCTTTGTGGCCCACTCAACTATCCGTGTTGCTCGATTTAGCTGGAGGGGAGACAAATTCACCGGTGCATTCTCATCTAGTCAGGTAATTCATTCACCCAAATCATTTTTTTGTGATTTTTTAATCCAAATTACTATTTTTTTATTGTTTAACCTAGTTTTGTAATATTGATCAAATTGGGAATAACCCAATTTGTAATTAAATTCACACCTCAAAATGAAACCCTTTTCAAAAAACTCAAAACTTCATAATCAAACCAAAAATTGAAAAAATTAAAACTCCCCCCTTTCTACAATGTATTCATCTAAGTCACCCGACACGAGGACATGGGACACGAGTGTCCCCACCAGGCTTCAAATTTGAAGCCTTCAGGCCACTTCAAATGTTACCCACACGTCATAGAAGGCCACTTCAAATTTTACCATGCAAAAAAAATTTAATTTCATGGTAAGCCCTTCAATAATTAAATTAACCACTACTGTTTAAAATTGCAACAGAAGGGTAGCTTCAAATTTCACCCATCAACAATTTTTAGTGGGAAATTGGGAATGCGGCTACTAGCTAGGTGACTTGGGAGTGGGACTCGCTTACTCTCCAATATCCACGTGTTCGATCATCCATGGATCATGGACCATTGGGCCTCTAATAATATCATTAAGCAACTTACGTGGACGGGCTTACACTGAGTAGCCCATGGCTTGAACGCTTCGAAGTTCTCGTGTTTGTAGCGAGCGCTTACGTGTTTAACACATTTAATGGCATCAACAAAATTATTAAACCTGGAAGGTGGCTCATACGTGTTGTTGCTAGCGGGCTTACCAAGTTACAAGTTATCACATACCAATTCGTGAATGCTGACTCCGTGAGTTAATTGAGTATTCAATGTATAATATATTATGTTAATATGCCCCCGCGAATTTGGCATTTCAGACAAAATCCACAATCCATAAACTTCTTGTAATGTTGCAGGTTGTTGCTCCTGCCCATGGCCCCTACCTATAGACCTGTGTTTTCTTTGTTGTATCAAGTTAATCCTACCATCTACGGCTCCCATCCTCACACCCTGTGTTTTCTTTGTTGTATCAAGTCAATCCTGCAGCTCCCAAGTTCCACCTTTTGTTTTCTTTGTTGTATCAAGTCAATGCTGGAATTCCATGCTTCCATGGCTCCGACCATATTGCATGAATAGAAACAAGCTTTTTCTTATACCCCTATTCCACTGTGGTTGAGCTACTTCCAAGTTCCACCTACCCTATCTCCTCCAGTCCTCCAGGATAGTTTGCGGAGCGAAGCTGGCAATGCCAGCCTGCCATAAACATATTTAAAGAAATTCGTTTTCTTTGAGGAGCTCAACTTCAAGGCTGACTAGATTTTTGACATCCTATGAATTTACAGGTCTGCTATATCCACTGAAAAATAAAGCCTCTCAACTTTACTACGTTAGTAAACATTGAAATTTTGATGTACTATTACATTTTCAAATGAAAAGAATAACTTATTATTAATAAAAAAATCAAATCATATTAATATATTAATGAATTTGAATTTAGCTTCCCAATTATATTAAAATAAATTATACATTTTAAATGATCCACAACCAAATATTATACTGAGAAGGAAATGGAAAAAAATGAATTTCCTCAACACAACATGCTATTTCCTTATGATGATGCTTTTACGTTTATGATTACCAACCTTGGAATCAGGTTTGGTTATCCGAAGGTGTAATATCTTCTAAGCTAAGTCAATAGGTAGGGATGTTGGTATTGATATAATTATGACAAAGTTTTATAAAGGATTAGGAACAATTCCGTTGGCTTGTAGATGACATATTTATGGATAAAAAGCTTGTTGTTATGAGATAATGACATCATGCCTCAAAAACATGTCCCATACAATCTAATGTTAATGGGCGCTCTACATAGAAATTGGAATGTCAACATTTGTGAGTACAATAAATATGTGGATGATTTTGGCCTACTACAACTTTAATATATTGAGTGGATTGATAACCTTCACAATTATATAAGAGATTGTAGCTATGACTAGGAGGAGAGTTAACAATGCAACAAAATCAAGTAATCGAATTTTGTGCATAAAATGAACATAAGACTCCCACCAAATTTCACTGAATCTACGTCTTAACAAAAGAACTCATCGTTTCACGGGATTCCACCCCATCAATCCTTTTAACAGTAATGGCCATAACAGTTGCTACAACCCTAGCGCGAGAAAAATCAATCGAGCTACGCATGACAATACTTGAAACCAGACTTTTTGAACTCCCTATTACGTCATAGGAATCAATACTACTTTCTCCACAACATGTGGCACCCTCAATATCTTCCATCACCGCAATTTACATTTGATAAAAAACTTGTTCCCAAATAGTAATTACCCCATTCTTTGCTCTAAAAAGGCCTCGGTTAACCTAGAATCCAATCCATACAACATGAACACATCCATATATACACATAGAATAAATATTAATAAATTTCTCATAGCCCTTCAATAGTGTTCAATATCTCATAGCCCTTCATAGTGAAATGGGACCCCACCCTTCAAATTTGATCCCTGGTCCCCACTAGACACAGTGACCCCCGGAATTATGACACGTAGGACACGGTGACCCCCGGAATTATGACACGTAGGACACGGTGACCCCTGGAATTAATATATTTTTAAAATATATTAAAATTTAAAAATATAGACATATAGATCATCCAATAAAATTTAACATTTACAATTACAAATATTCAATAGAAATTACATTTACAATTACAAATATGAAATATTCAATAGAAATTAGATCATTCACAAATCACAACACATTTGTCATTCACAATCACAAAACACAATGAGACATTGAGACACATAGATGCAAACTCATCACTGCCTTGATCCTCCTCCTCCATGCCTGAATCAACAAACTCATCACTGCCTTGATCCTCCTCCTCCATGCCTGAATCAACAAACTCATCACTGCCTTGATCCACCTCCTCCTCCTCTCTGCCAATCTGACTAACTTACTTTTTAATTGTCAAATGTTTAATTTTAAGTTTTAAATGTATGTAAGTAAATGCCATTAAATTGCTTATGTGACTTTGATTTAATACATGTTCAATTTTGAAGAGACGTCATTATATACCATGTATATGTTTCTAATGATTTTCGTATTAATGTCTTTATTGCAGTTGCGGCTATGGATGCCAATGCCGAAATATTGATTGAGCTTGCCCAATTGAGGGGCATAAGTGAAGCTTTTAGTGGTGGCGACAGGATTCGCCGTTCACTTGCATCAACCTTGGATGCAATTGTGGACACAATTTCACAATCTACGAATGTCCTATATGATATTGCATCTTACAGAGAAAGAAAAAGACAACAATATGCTGATGGACTAGATTACAATGCAGTAAAAAAGTTGAAAATATCCAAAGAGGTTATATTTGCATTGTTTAGGGACCCTCGGACGGGGGAAATCCCTAATGCAAGCAAGCCGCATATCTCCATTGAGTGGTGCACGTTTCAACCATTTGTTGATAACTGGATGGACAGATGGTACATGGTTTTTGATATGCCACCACACAACAACAGGGAAATTCCCTTATATTTCCTTCGAAAGATGTACGCAGAGTTCGTGTTGCATAAACACGTTAACTATTTTGACATCTTACAGTTCCAGGGGATCGGTGGGGGGATGCCCCAAAACCGACCCAATGCCAGGCTTCGAGACCAGGATCGCCCTATCCCTGCACCTCGCAGGCAGTTGCCTGGGCCAGATGTCCCACTAGCACATCGCATTATTCCGCAGACACGGGATGCATTTTTGAGTTTGGCACGGATGGTTGTTCGCCATGGCAGGATGGTTCAACATATGGGTGAGGAAGGGACATCTGTCCCTGGTGTGGTACATACACCAGCTCGTCACCATGCAGGACCATCAGCTAGTGCAGGACCATCAGGACCATCCACTAGTGCAGGACCATCAGGACCATCCACTAGTGCAGGACCATCAGCTATTCCCCATCCTAGTACTGATCCTCACGAGTGCACGTCATGTGGTCGTCCCTGCTATGGTATTGCCTCAGATGTTGCCTTCAGTGGCTTTTTGAGAGAGGTATCTTGATGGTTAATTGTAATAAATTCTTCATTTATTTTCGTCTTTGTACACATATATATAGTTTGACCTAATATATCAATTTTGTGAACTTGCAGTTGATGATGATTACCGGCAGTGACGCCCCAGAGCCGGATGTTCCAGACTCGACAGGGGGGCATGATGCTACCCATTTGGCAGGCCCATCTTATATACCACCTATTGCCGTATCTCACACCGAGGTAAACATTTTAAAATTTCAGTTTTTTAATACTTGTTAATTTGTTAATTTCCACATACTTTACATTTTAGTTCATTAATGCTATATACGGTCTAATATTTACAATTATTAAACTTGCAGATGGCAGATCCTTCACAGGGGCAAGGTAATGTGGAGGTAGTGCCCATGGTCATACCGTCCCCTGAAACGTCTGGGCTCCAGGTAAACAATTAAAAATGACATTTTTTAAATACATGTTTGTTTGTTGAATCATGCATGTCTAACTACATGAACACTTGCTGACTGTAGGCACCATCCGACACATCTGGCCCATTGCCTAGATTTGCATCTCCCTCCAGGCCATTCGTGAACAAGGGTCGTGTGTATGTGAGGCGTTCTACTCCGAGAAAGACTCCAGCTGCCCACGACCATGGGCTTACTCACACCACGGTAATGTATATCCTTCGATGATATTTGTTGTTTAACTTGAAATCCAGTGCATAAATCGTTTTTGTTAATGTTTGAATTGCATGTTTACTGCAACAGGAACCCGAGTTGTCTGCTGAGAACCTTGCATCGATGGTTGATGCAGCAGTTAGTGCCGCATCTGCAGTGGCGACTGATCACACACAGGTATGTAACTATTTCAACATTATCTTTACATAGTTTATTATTGTTGGACCTATTGTTTATTCATGCATTTCTAACTATTTCAACATTTTTTCATTGTAGCCACCACCAGCAGGAGCAGTGCCTGGCCCCCCTGGTTCAACCATCCTGGATGTTCAACCGACGGCTCCATCTGGTACACAAGCAACACAATCTCCTTTGTCAGTTGAGGTGAGATGTCCTTCAGTGACCAAGTGTTTCATGCACTTTCCATGCACCAGTTGATAATTGTTGAGATAATGTATTAGTGTACATAGTTAGTTGAATTTAACAATTGATATTTAATTTGCAGGATCCAGGGATGCACATTGATCCTAGGGATGTGCCTAGAGGATCAACGTCGGGAAAGAACAAGAGAAAGCTTGAGTTTTGATAGTTTTGGATAGTTTTGGACACATGTGCTTTTGGATACTTTTGTATATATATGTACTTTTCGATACATTCAGTTTTGGAGACATGTACATTGACTTTATTGTGCATGTACTTTTGGAGACATGTACATTGACTTCATTGGATACATGTACTTTTCGATACTTTTGGATATACATGTACTTTTGGAGACATGCACTTTTGGATATACATGTACTTTTGGAGACATGCACTTTTGGATATATATGTACTTTTGGATACATGTACTTGTGTCATTCTAATGTGTTGATTTGTGTGGATTATCTATTACTCATGAATGCACTATGTCAAAAGAACAAACTATTATATTCAAAGGTTTCAACGAATTCACTACATGCATGCACTAATTGGTATCTAATTAAAATTTGTGATTTTGGATGATCATTACAAGTTATGTCAAAGTTCTTGCTCGTGTAATTTAATCAAACTAAATGCAATACAATGTTTTCAAGCTTTCAACGAACTCACTCATGCACACCCATTGCCATCAACTACCAATGAAAGTCTAACATTATGAGGTTCTTCTTAAAAAATGGGTAATATTTCCTTGATGATCGTAAATTGAGAACCATTTGTAGCCACTCATATAATACCATCTTCACTTATCTTTGTACATGATAATCCATATAATGTGCTATGTTTTTTAACCTAAACAATCATCAAAAACCTAGAATTATAGGGATATGACAAAGAACCTTATGGGGCACCTTATATATTAACCTTGTGTATACATTAGGATCTTTGTCATACCATTGTTTGAAATGTCATTCAATACCTTCAATTTTATCAACATCAAATTAGTAGACAAAGTGACCCATCTTTGATCTCTTGTATAGGCCTTTGTGTGCCTTATCAATAAGATGTACATCATGAATATTATCATAGGTCTCATACATAGGTGCATCCTCATCCATGCAAACAAAGGTGTCATGGATCAACCTATTATCCCTTTATTCTCAATAATATTAATATCATTATCTTCCATAGGATCAAATTCAACTCCATCACCCCCATTATTACTACTCTAAATTACAGCCTTAGGAGTTTTGATCATGTGTTTTTGTCTCTTTAGGAGTTTTGAAATATTATACTCTTTCAAAAATAATATGGAAGTTCAAATATTTAAAAGTGGCTTAAATTATAAAATGGGCGGAAATTCACCAAGTGTCCCTGAACGGCATTTTCATGCGACTTGCAACTCGACATAACTCGGAAACCGGACGTCGGACCGACGAACCGTCGACTCCGTTGGTCTCCTGGCGTGCGATTACCTCTAGGGGGCCCTCTCCCTCGTCTCCCCATGGCCCAGTGGCTTCATTGTGCATTCATTTCGTAAACTAGGGTTTTGCTCAGTTTAATTGTATGCAATCTCGCATTGGTGGGTCAACTCTGCAAAAACCTCCCCCGAGCCAGTGTTGGCAGTGTTCCCACGTCGGCATTGCCCACACACACTTGCGGGAGCCAACGGCACGCAATCTTCCTGCTCCGTTTGATTTTTGGCTCCCGGACGGAAATTCACCAAGTGTCCCTGAACGGCATTTTCATGCGACTTGCAACTCGACATAACTCGGAAACCGGACGTCGGACCGACGAACCGTCGACTCCGTTGGTCTCCTGGCGTGCGATTACCTCTAGGGGGCCCTCTCCCTCGTCTCCCCATGGCCCAGTGGCTTCATTGTGCATTCATTTCGTAAACTAGGGTTTTGCTCAGTGTAATTGCATGCAATCTCGCATTGGTAGGTCAACTCTGCAAAAACCTCCCCCGAGCCAGTGTTGGAAGTGTTCCCATGTCGGCATTTCCCACACACACTTGCGGGAGCCAACGGCACGCAATCTTCCTGCTCCGTTTGCTTTTTGGCTCCCGGACGGAAATTCACCAAGTGTCCCTGAACGGCATTTTCATGCGACTTGCAACTCGACATAACTCGGAAACCGGACGTCAAACCGACGAACCGTCGACTCCGTTGGTCTCCTGGCATGTGATTACCTCTAGGGGGCCCTCTCCCTTGTCTCCCCATGGCCCAGTGGCTTCATTGTGCATTCATTTCGTAAACTAGGGTTTTGCTCAGTGTAATTGCATGCAATCTCGCATTGGTGGGTTAAACTTGCTCACCTTGCAAACATCATCCATCAAACAGAAATTTGATGGAGTTGAAATCAATGGATTGCTTGTCACAATAGGCATTCATAAGTTTGCGTAATTGAATACTCCTCTTAATCCCTAAAAAATACTTCATTCCCATCCTGCAGATCCCAAACAATGTCAAAGGTAAGAAGGATTTCCATATAATCCAAATATATGTTTTTTTTCAAATATATTTTACATGGAAACATAGCAAAATGGAATCTAATATTTCGTTTGCATTCGGAAGAAAAGATTGGCAAGGCCAACATTGGCTTCCTTTTGGATTAATATCTCCATTTATAATTCCATAGATTTATAAAGTTGTCTTAATCCTAACTGTATACATTGCATGAGAATAAACACCATCAATCTCATTTTTGAGACTTGGTTGTCATGTTAATGCAAATGTAAATGTAAAGGTTGCCTTTACAGGACTTTTGAAACTGAGTGTGGGAAAGGGGATCATGATCGAGATGTTGTGTAGGTAAACATTATATTCTGCAGGTAAAAATGGAAGTTTACGAGAAATTCTCTCATTAGTTACACAAAATCTATTGTTGAATGGTGTTCTTCAATAATTGTAGATGGAACAAGAAGACGAGATATTTTTGGGAGGTGGTTGATGTAGATCAATCACATAGAATAATGCATGGAATTTGTGGATTTCATTTAGTTTGAAACTCAAACAATGTTATAGTAGAAATATGAACAAGAAAATTCTATCACTCGCCATTATTCTAGGTATAAATATTGAATTATCCTAGTTGGATGAGGACTAATCAACCATTTCACCACATTATGATCATGTCTCAAATCTTGTACAACCAAGTTTTGTGAATATGAGATTAAATCTTATCAACTAGCATGAATACATTACATTTTGTCTATTTAGTGGACTCACACGTTGGAACTGATGTTTTTTAAAATGAACATATATGCAATGGTTTCCCTGAAAGATAATTAATGGGGCACTCACTATTTGTTGGCATGTTCCTTAAAGGCGAACCAAACCCTCATGTCTCACTAATAGATGACAATGGTGATCAACTTGTAATCAGTTTGATGGTTATTAAAGGATAATATCTAACACTGGATGACCAAACATGGAAGAAGGTTGGTTATGTATTTCAAGATTAGACTAGGTGAATCTATATACCACTTTACAAACTTAGTTTTCGATACAAACCTCAAACTACAAACAATGCCAAGGAAGCACCCATCAAAGGTATGATACTTCAAGCCTCATTGTGAACATGAAAAGTTAATGGAGATCATTAGTAATAGACATGATCCAAATGGTCTACTTAGATGACCATAGGTAAGTAGATAAGTAAGATTGCCTAACATGGTCACTCTTGTGTTATATTCCAAGGTATATGGGTTGTTTGTTATTTTTGTTAATTTTTCAATTCATTTATGTAGATTACTCATATTAAATTGTTTATAATGAATTAGTCTAATAATGGTGTCCTTGTATGTGTCCAGATTATCCAAAGAATCATAAGCACATGAAATCCCATCAATAAGAACAATGGTCTTTTTCAACACCACCAAAGAAAAAATCAGAAAAATGAAATGACCTACTTCAAAAATTATTTTATTACTTATTGTGCATGGTCCATCAAACAAAAGGTAAACAAACACAATTATATGGCCTACAATGTAGGTCTTTTGATGCTCTATTTCACAAGGTTTTAACAAACACACTTGTTGTGATCATCATTAAAGTCTACAATTTCTTTCAATGAATGTGCCAAATTGACCTAACAACATAGGAAATTGAAAACCACATCCATTGAAAGGAATAATTCAGTTTTTTTTGTCATGAATTAATTTACTATCATGGATTTATGGCTCCCGGCAGTGTTCCCACGTCGGCATTGCCCACACACACTTGCGGGAGCCAACGGCACGCAATTTTCCTGCTCCGTTTGCTTTTTGGCTCCCGGACGGAAATTCACCAAGTGTCCCTGAACGGCATTTTCATGCGACTTGCAACTCGACATAACTCGGAAACCGGACGTCGAACCGACGAACCGTCGACTCCATTGGTCTCCTGGCGTGCGATTACCCGGTTTTGTTGCATGGTTGGAGTTCTATTCCCCCGGTAGGTATCCAGCAGGTGTCCCTGAAGGCCTTCTGGTAGTGAGACGGGACGAGCCATAGAATGAAGACCGTGGCTCGGATCGACGAACCATCGACTCTGTTGGATTCAGCACACCGGGATAGTGCCAGGGGTGCCCCTCCCCTCCTACCCGGTGGCCCATGTGTCACCTTGCAGGTCCATCTTGGAAACTAGGGTTTTGCTCAGTGTGGGAGTGTGCAATTTTTGCACACGGGGGTCAACTTTGGAAAATCATCCACTGGGCAAGTATGGCTAGTGTTCCTAGCCCGAACCTGTCTAGACACACCTGCAGGTCTCCCCGGAACCCGGTTTTGTTGCATGGTTGGAGTTCTATGCCCCCGGTAGGTATCCAGCAGGTGTCCCTGAAGGCCTTCTGGTAGTGAGACGGGACGAGCCATAGAATGAAGACCGTGGCTCGGATCGACGAACCGTCGACTCCGTTGGATTCAGCACACCGGGATAGTGCCAGGGGTGCCCCTCCCCTCCTACCCGGTGGCCCATGTGTCACCTTGCAGGTCCATCTTTGAAACTAGGGTTTTGCTCAGTGTGGGAGTGTGCAATTTTTGCACACGGGGGTCAACTTTGGAAAATCATCCACCGGGCGGGTATGGCTAGTGTTCCTAGCTCGAACCTGCCTAGACACTTTGGAAACTAGGGTTTTGCAGGTCCATGATGATGATGATGGTGATGATGATGAAGATGTTGATGATGATGGCTTGGTCTAAGGTGGTGCTCTCAACTAGCTAATTCATTATGAAATATTTAACAAGACATGAATTAAATTTAATATAAGTGTATTGATTAATATAGTGAGCATGAATTGAATTAATTTTGTTGGGTGAAGCCAATAACCAACATGATGAACATAATATAATTTTAGGGTTTACTGATCATATGTAAAAAATGGATTAAAAAACACAATTATTATAATTTTAGTTTAATGTTTATCCACTTTAATCCATATATTTTTTAGTTTTGACTATGAATACACAATAATTATTATATATATATGTGTGTGTTTTTGTGTGGATAACTTAGAGATGTATAATAAAAATGGGTAAAAGGTGGTTGTCACTAGAGACTTTCATAGTTGTATAGTGAAAATGTAATAGCTATTAAAATTTGGATTAGAAAATTATTAAAGAAAATAAATTCTATAGAAATGGGTAAAAGGTGGTTGTCGCTAGATTAAGAGAGACTTTCATAGTTGTATAGTGTACAATTGTCTAGTGGTTATGGCAGTGATGTGTAAAATCTTATGATCACATGAAAGAGATCACAAATAGGTTCATAAAACTAAGAACAACAATACTTTGAGCAATTTTTCAAAGGAAACTAGAATAGAGCCAATAAAGAGAAAAAAATACTAAAAACTTGATTTCATACTAAAATGAATGAAAAATGGTTTTACATAAAGAAATTTGAATTACTCAAGGAACCAATTCGATTGTCTAGTGATTCATAAGGATTTAGTTGGGCTTAACATAGAGCTTAAATGCCCTTAAAGTTAGCTAAGCAACCCCTCAAACATGATTAATATATGGTTTACTGATCATATGAACATAATATAATTTTAATCCATCTCTTGTAAATTTGGCATTTCAAGAACGCAAAATTGACATATTCATATGAAACATACATGTGAAAATTGAGCATATATCAATATTCAATTACAAATAGTGAAAATAGTATAGTATTAAAAGTATGTAACGTACCTCATCATGCTAGATCCCACCTATTATCATACAACCAAGCCCTCCGGATCATCTCTTATACTGATGGTCTCCATTAGTCTCTCGTGCTCTGTATCCGGTAAGAAGTAGCGTACCTTCGATGTATTTCGACTAGGCATTGTTCGTACCTGAAGGTTTGTGCCAATGATTAAGTTGGTAAAGTGATATACACTTGCACCTGGTTTGTAATCCCTGTAAACATATCCACCCTTCTTTCTTCCATTGTTGTCCCGTGTCAAGTATTCACCTTTAACAACCATAGACCCAGTTGGAAAGTGGTTGTTTTCATCGTCAGTCATGGACACAATGAGAGTTTGCTTTCCATCTATACAGCGTGCCAACCAGTATTCATCACCCCATTCAGTATCTTTTGAGGCAACCACTGCGTATATGTGCCCTGCATTATATGATTGTAGGTATATGATCAAAATATTTTTCGTGCGATACAAGGCCATTAATGTGCATTTGAAGACTACGTAAACAAACAAAAAATGTTAAGGAAATGCATCATACCGGGTTGTACAAGGTCTGAGACATGATCAAAATCTGCAGAAATAGATGATTGGTCTTCTTCCAACGGAGTTAACTCAACAATTGCACGTTGATCAAGTGGAAGTGATATGCGATCCCATCCATCAACCCAATCCAATGATTCACACCCATCCCAGTCACCATCACAACAAGGCGGGCAAAAACAAGCGAGTTTTCTGGTCCAAATTTCAAATACTGGGTTATCAGAGCTTCGAACCGAATGAAAGCCACGAGTCCCAGGCACAGTCTTGCATTCCCATGCATGTGAACGATCTATGTCTACCACCTCCCAAAAAAATCTCTCCACATGTCTCTTTCTTGTGGATTCTACTCGCATAGTTGATTCCTCTCCCATTACTGACGTGCACCACCTGACTATAGATTGAGCATTTAGAATAGTAGATTCTATAGATACTTTCAATTCCTCTCTTCGTAGGGCTGTTTTGACACATGCTCCGGCTCCATCATGCTCTCCTTTACCATGCCCAGTCTCAAAATAGTTCCACATATGTGGCACTTTGTAGTTTTTATGCAATGAACACAACCACTGAAATATGCGTGCATTTTTGAACTGACCAGCACACCCATCAGACCAAATCCAGTGTCGGTCCATCTGTATGTTCCTTCCCTTCAAGTGATCATAGATAATGATGAAGCAATGACGTACATAGTGGAAGTCGTGGCACCTATCATCACTTATGTAGAAGTGATATTCCTTCAGAATTTCTCTTTGCTCTTCAGTGCTATTTGGGCCATGCCTATATGTGATATGGACCATCAAGGAAACCTGCTCAGAGTGATAATACTGACTTTGGATCTCATTTTGAGGTTGCAGAGTGTAGTTCTCGGCAAAATCAACAATTGAAAGTATAGTACCAAGGGGAAATGTATCTCTACATATTCTAAACTTCTCATCCTGCCATCATGCCATGTGGACATGCTGAACATATTGATGTGTCTTTTCAATAAATTCCTTGATGAAGTCACTAACTTGTACCTGGTGACACAAAATGATCTCAATGTCAGTTTTTTGTTGTAAGTAAGGATTGAAATGTAACCGTTACAACATAATTTTATAGATATAAATGCATACCTGAGATGTCACCAATTGTATTTTTTTGCTTTCTTTCCCTGGGACTATTTCATAGTTGATATATTTGAAACTTTTCATGTCTGTAACCATTTTCCCAAATTCACTGTCTCCATTCTCGTGCATACATTGGCTCAATAATGCCATTCCAGCACAGTTGGAGCATGTTCCATCCAAACAAGATTTTGCATAGTATGTTTGCCCCTCGGGCCTATTGCACATGATGCTATGAATGAATTCTCTTGATGAAGTCGGTGGTATTGTCATGGAGCAATCCTGCACAATGTTAGTATGCAACACACGACGAATGTACAAAAATGTTTCATAGTAATATTCATATTCTACATGGTATCTACAACAACAAGTGTTACGAAGAGTATTTATTCTAACATACCATGGCTTACATTTCTCAAAAGATCTTTGCCCCAAGTTCAATTGTCTATGCTCAATCTTAAATTTCTCGTAAAGCTCTGTCTGTGTTATATCAAGAAGATGCTTAGTATGTGGTTCACGATCCTTTGAACCCCTTCTTAGTTTTAGTACATCCTTTCGGTTTGAAGAAGGCCTTGTGTGATCATGCCAAAAACTGTGCACTAGTCCCTTTACTGCATCAACTAGCTTCATGTCACGACATGGCAACCGACCAACAAAGGCCCAAAAATCTGTCTGATCGGTTGTGTCAAGATGTTCTCTTCTAATAGAATACCTACGGAGGGTTTTTACATTCAAATTAACTAGTTCGGATGTAGGCCTGAGAATACGAAGGGCCCTGGTGTTCTTATCTGCAATTGATTGTGACAACACACGACGAGCAGCATTGCGGTCCTTTGAACGTGTGTTCTTACCAATTTTACCAAATGCATCTACTAGGCTTTTAACTATATGAGAACTTGGTTCAGAATTCTTTATCATCTTTATCCCTAACTTTTTCCTAACAACATTCATGCTCCTAGATTTTAACAATGATAAAAATAATCTACATTTATCTCCATCACATTTAGAAACAAAATATTTATCAAGTATCTGTTGAGTTTGATAAGCAATACTACGTTTAGATAGCGTACCTTCAATGGAATTCATAAGTCTTTCATCAACTTGTATACGCTTCGGAGTTCTTCGACGTGTGCTTGCTAATGGAGGTAAGGGGGTTGGAATTGTACCATGTAGCGCATCACTAAGACGCTCTGGCGTTTCAGTAGTAGCTCGGTGTCCTTCATTCTCTTCCTGGTAGTTGGATGGTGGAAGTCCAACATCCTCATCCATGGTCTGTGGAAGTCCAACATCCCCTTGTGGAAGTCCAACATCCTCATCGATGGTGTGGATAACATTCTCTTCTTCAACAGTAGGCAAAATGTCCAACGCCTCTCTGACTTCATCGCTTGTATAACCACATCCAGATAGCAAATTGGGTGTTTCTTCGTGAGCTTCATCTTGAGATGGTAACTTATCACTTTGACTTGAAGTGGGAATTGAAACATCCCCTAATGAGCACCTACGTTTTGCTTCTTGATTACTTCCATGGGGTGCTTGTTCAACAACTATTGTGGAAATTGAAGGTCCCTCTTGTCGTGGATTAATAGGATGAACCATGGTATTCTCTACAATTGGATTTGGATTAGTTTCCAAAGAAAGCCTCCGATTCATCATGTATATTCTTTTCTTTTCTTTCTCTTCTTCAATGACTTCTTGAGATCTCTTCTTCCTTGTTGATTTGTTTACTCGGTTACGTGCATTCCCCATCACCACAATGATCAATTCAATATAGTTTGTTTTTGTTGCTCCTCAATTACAAGCTCTTCAATAATAAGCAAATGGAAGTTCTTCCTTGTTGGTCTTGAAGCTTGATATCTTACCTTGTGTGCTCCTCAAATATAGGCAAAATGAATCTTTCAAAGGCCTTATCTTTGGTGTTCTTCAATTGGAGATTCTTCAAGCTTGCTAATTATTTTCTTCAAATATGGCCATATAACCCAACACCACAGTGAGCAACCATGAAAGATGTCCTCAATGCTGCACCTGCATAAAAAAAAATGATGGAGTTGGTGTAGAATGTGAAAATTTTCAGACGCGGGCTCGTGCTGTTCGAAAAATCGCGGGATTGTTGCTTTCGTTCGGACAGAGTGAAGTTGCTCTCGGACAGCAACAGTCCATTATTTCTGGAGTTCCAAAATGCGTACGCGTTATATATATATAAAACGCATGCGCGATATGTAGTGAAAAAACGCGAACGCGATATAGTCAAGCACAATAAATAGGTTAGGTGCACGGCTAGGGCAACGAACAAAATCAAAGAAAACTAATAATTTATATGTTTGCATACAAAACAAATGTTTTGTATGGTTTAATACCCCCTAGCTCTCTCCCAATAATCCCTAGATACCCCCTATCTCTTTCTAAATATCTGTCCCTCATTCTCCCTACATGTTTCTTTCATGTTTCTTTCTCTCCCTTCAGCCATGTCTCTACCACCCCACTCTCCATCTCTCCACCTTCTCTTTATCTTCGTCATTATCCCTCCCTATAGCACTCTCTCCCTTCTTCTCCCTTAATCACTAACCCTCTACGCCTTTATCCCTCCCCCCTGCCCTCTCTGTCTTACCTTGTTCCTAGAGCCCCTCCCCCATAAAGGCCTTTAGACCCTCTTCTAAATATTAATCCCTAAGTGCATAAGTGCACAAGATGATGAGGAGGAGGAGGGTGATGACAATGAAGATGATCATGATGTAGATGAAGATGATAAAGATGATGAGGAGGAGGAGGGTGATGACAATGAAGATGATCATGATGCAGATGAAGATGATAAAGATGATAATGTTGACGAAGATGATGGTGATGATGATGAAGATGTTGATGATGATGGTGATGAAGATGTTGATGATGATGGTGATGATGATGGTGATGAAGATGATGGTGACATGATGGAGATGTTGATCTGATGAGGAAGATGATGATGATGATGGTGATGATGGTGATGATGATGAAGATGTTGATGAGGACGATGATGGAGATGAAGATGATGATGATGAAGAAGATGATGATGATGGAGATGTTGTGTTGATGGGGAACCTAGAGATGACAATGATGATGAAGATGGTGATGGTGATGGTGATGGTGATGGTGATGACGATGAAGATTTTGATGATGATGCTGATGGCGATGATGATGAAGATGTTGACGATGATGGTGATGGTGATGTTGAGATGATGATCATGATGATGTTCAGAAGATCATGATGGTGATGATGGTGATGATGATGGAGAAAATGACAATGATGGATATGTTGATGAGGAACCTGCAGATGCCAATGATGATGATGATGGAGATGTTGATGAGGAACCTACAGATGCCAATGATGATGGTGATGACGATGAAGATGTTGATGATGATGGTGCTGGTAATGATGATGATGATGATGATGACGAAGATGATGGTGACATGATGGAGATGTTGATCTGATGAGGAAGATGATGATGATGATGATGGTGATGATGATGAAGATGTTGATGACGATGATGATGGTGATGAAGATGATGATGATGAAGAAGATGATGATGATGGAGATGTGTTGATGGGGAACCTAGAGATGACAATGATGATGAAGATGGTGACGGTGATGACGATGAAGATTTTGATGATGATGCTGATGGCGATGATGATGAAGATGTTGACGATGATGGTGATGGTGATGTTTAGATGATGATCATGATGATGTTCAGAAGATCATGATGGTGATGATGGTGATGATGATGGAGAAAATGACGATGATGGATATATGTTGATGAGGAACCTGCAGATGCCAATGATGACGATGATGGAGATGTTGATGAGGAACCTACAGATGCCAATGATGATGGTGATGACGATGAAGATGTTGATGATGATGGTGTTGGTAATGATGATGATGATGATGAAGATGAAGATGATGGTGACATGATGGAGATGTTGATCTGATGAGGAAGATGATGATGATGATGATGGTGATGATGATGAAGATGTTGATGACGATGACGATGATGATGGTGATGAAGATGATGATGATGAAGAAGATGACGATGATGGAGATGTGTTGATGGGGAACCTAGAGATGACAATGATGATGAAGATGGTGATGGTGATGACGATGAAGATTTTGATGATGATGCTGATGCTGCTGATGATGATGATGATGATGATGATGATGATGAAGATGTTGACGATGATGGTGATGGTGATGTTCAGATGGTGATGATGATGATGATGATGATGATGATGATGGAGATGTTGATGAGGAAGGGGGAGATGACAATGATGATGAAGATGTTTATGGTCATGAAGATGATGATGATGGTGATGGTGATGATGATGGAGATGATGGAGATGATGGAGATGGCGATGAAGATGATGATGATGATGATGATGGTGAAGATGATGAAGAAGATGATGATGATGGAGATGTTGACCTGATGACGATGAAGATGATGATTATGGTGATGATGATGAAGATGTTGATGCTGATGATGATGGTGATGAAGATGATGATGATGGAGAAGATGATAATGATGGAGATGTTGATGAGGAACCTACAAATGCCAATGATGATGATGATGATGATGATGGTGATGACAATGAAGATGTTGATGATGATGGTGATGGTAATGATGATGAAGATGATGATGATGATGGTGATGGTGATGGTGATGTTTAGATGATGATGTTCAGAAGATGATGGTGACATGATGGATATGTTGATCTGATTCAAGGAAGATAATGATGATGATGATGATGGTGATGATGATGAAGATGTTGATGATGATGATGATGGTGATGAAGATGATGATGATGAAGAAGATGATGATGATGGAGATGTTGATGTTGATGGGGAACCTAGAGATGACAATGATGATGAATATGGTGATGGTGATGGTGATGTTGATGACGATGAAGATTTTGATGATGATGGTGATGGTGATGATGATGAAGATGTTGATGATGATGGTGATGGTGATGTTTAGATGATGATAATGATGATGATAATGATGATGGAGATGTTGATTTGATGAGGAATATGATGATGATGATGATGATGGTGATGATGATGAAGATGTTGATGATGACGATGATGGTCATGAAGATGATGATGATGAAGAATATGATGCTGATGGAGAATATGATGCTCACAACTCCCTCTAGTCTCTCTCTCCCCAACCATCACTCTCTCTCTCTCTCTCTGTCTCTCTCTCTCTCTCAAACACACACACATACACACACATTATGTCACTTTCCATTCTCAAACCCATACCCCCTCCATCCATATCTATCTCCAACTTTCTCCCTCCATCCCTCACCCTACCTTCTCTCCCTCCCTCTCTCATCGCTTGTCTCTCACCTTCTATCCCTCCCTCATCTTTCCCTCAACCTATCCCAATCTCTCCATCACTCCCTCTCTCTCCATCGCCACCACTCTCTGCATGTCTCCCACCAACACTTTCTGTCCCTCCCTTCATATCTCTTATTTCGTTCTATCCCCATCTATCTCTCACTCCCTCCAAATCCATTCCTCCCCATTGTCCCTCTCCCTCCCTCGCTCTATGTCTCTCCCCCCCTTGTATTCTTTATTTCTCTCTCACATCCCCCTTGCCTCCATCCATTCCCCCTTGTCACTCAAGTCTCACTTTCAACTTCTAACCCTATACCTCTTCAGAACCTATTCTACTCCTAATAGTGCTCTCAAGCTCCACTTCCCTTCACCCCCTATAGCCCATCATGTTCTCATTCCCTTCATCTCTCCCCACTCAAGCTTCCAACATCCTTCTAAGCCCTTGAACCTTTCCCACCCCTATTAAATATTAACCATAGATTCCCTTGACCCTTCCCCACCCCTATTAAATATTAACCATAGATTCCCTTGACCCTTCCCCACCCCTTCTCAAATATTAAACAAAATTTCCCTTGACTTCTACACCCCCTCTTTCTCAAGTATTAAACATGTATTTTATGATTTGAATAACGCGAGCGCGTTTTGTAACTATATAACGCGTACGTGTTATGTAGTTATATAACGCGTACGCGTTAATTATTGATATAACACGCACGCGTTATTTAGTTATATAACGCGTACGCGTTAATTATTGATATAACACGCACGCGTTATTTAGTTATATAACGCGTACGCGTTATTTAAATCTAAAAGCGCGGCAATATTTTTGAATTTAAACAGGCCGAGTCACATACTCACATGTCAACAATAATCCTATGTGTATGCTTTGGAGTTTGCTTCAGTAATTCCAAACCTGTGCTATGTTAATGAAAAACCAAAGCTAATTGGGTATTTCTTCCAGTTTCTGGAGAAGCCTGTGCTTAGCCACTCGTTACAATATGCTACACAGAGTCATTTTTGACGAAATCTTAGACACAAATAGCATTTTTTCTGCAGATTCCAAATATGTAACTTTTATTTTGAAATATTAATTTTTCCTATTTTTTTTCAATTTCTTTTCTGTCCTACCTCCTTAACTCGTGAAACACATTGTTAGTGTTTCTTCCATAACTTTTTCAATTCTCAATCATTTCAAAAAAAAATTGTATGGTGCACAAGAGGACACTAACCTCCACGTTCTATGAAAAACCCATTTCAAGAATTTTGCATTAAGACCTTCAAAGGCTCTACCCACAAAAGATGTACTATTTTTGAGGTTTGATCACTTAGACAATTATAAAAAAATTATAAAATTACTAATTTAATTTTCGAAAAATAATGGCGCACAAGTGCTATGTGTTCTCTACATGCATGCCGATTTTTGTAGCTTGATTCCATCATTTAGGCCCTCAAAGGCTCTACCCACAAAAACATATACCTTATCATTTGCCTGAAAAATAAAAAGTGTCTGTTAGGAAAACTGAAACTTGACATAGCTATGCAAATTTTCAATACATAAAAGTTATATATTCAGAAACGTGATTCAATTTCCTACATTTCATCTTTTTTACTCAATGCAAGATATTTTCCGTAAGTAAATCAAAAAATCCAAGTAAGTTGAGGGATGCCTGCTTTTTCAGTTTTCTATTGCATCTAACGTGCCAAAAGTGACCCTCATCTTCTTGCACACACCCTTATGTTAAGTATGACATGCAGAGACTAGATTGTGAGGAGCTTGTCTTGACAGCCCTCCTATTTTGGGATTTTTTTTTTTTTTACAACAATGGGTAAAAATGATTCGTTACCCATTGTTGTAAAAAAAAAAAAAAATTGTGTCATTTTTAAAAGTTAAATAAGTCTAGAAAAATAAACATAACCATTTATATCCACTAATTTGAAGTAAATTGTACCTACCTACATTGTGTTTGGTATATGTAATAATAAGAATATATAAAAGTAGTGGTAGAGAGTATTGTGGTTTTTGCGCCCAAAAAAAATAAAATATTATAAAAAATAAAATGTCGGGATTTAAATCATTTAGGACATAAATTAGATAAATTAAAAACATAAACATTGCATTACTAGACTGCAAATATTGAGGAAGGGTTTGCACCTCAAAGAGATTTGATCCCTTTCGCCCTTGGTAGATCCCCTTTAAGATGGATCTATGATGGTATATATGGAGTTAGATATTGGTAGATGGAAAATAAAATAAGAGATGGTAGATGGAAAATAAAATAAGAGATGCTATATTGACTTGAAATTGTCTAAAACTGTATTTGATTCGTTAAGATTTAGTTTTCTTGAATAAAGGTACCCCTTAACAAGGTACATATGAGTTATTTAAGTTATTTTAAGTGACATGGTTTTTATTGAATAAAGAAGAAAAGTCAAATCCCATTACATATGAGTTATTTAAGTTATTTTAGGTGACATGGTCATTGTCAATTTGACAATTAAGGTACCCCTTAACAATGTACATATGAGTTATTTAAGTTATTTTAAGTGACATAGTTTTTATTGAATAAAGAAGAAAAGTCAAATCCTATTACATATGAGTTATTTAAGTTATTTTAGGTGACATGGTCATTATCAATTTGACAATTAAGGTACCCCTTAACAATGTACATATGAGTTATTTAAGTTATTTTAAGTGACATGGTTTTTATTGAATAAAGAAGAAAAGTCAAATCCCATTACATATGAGTTATTTAAGTTATTTTAAGTGACATGGTCATTCTCAATTTGACAATTAAGGTACCCCTTAACAATGTACATATGAGTTATTTAAGTTATTTTAAGTGACATGGTCATTCTCAATTTGACAATTAAGATACCCCTTAACAATGTACATATGAGTTATTTAAGTGACATGGTTTTTATTGAATAAAGAAGAAAAGTCAAATCCCATTACATATGAGTTATTTAAGTTATTTTAAGTGACATGGTCATTGTCAATTTGACCATTGATTTATAATAAATTTTATCACCTCCCTTCTCTCCCTTGTTAGAGATCTTTTTGTCAATGAATATACACTCTCACAATCAAACTTTTGGGAAATTTGGGCTTCGTGCATAGCTTCCTCTTCTACCGCAAATGTTTACAGTCATAGAGATGCAAAGCTAAGCCATAACCAAATAAGCAAATAAACTAACTAGAGATTATAGACTGACAGTGAACAATCTAAAGAAGTGATGAATCACTTTAAAAAGAAATCAAAATCACCATCAGGCATTCAAGATTTAATAAATGTTTACAGTCAAGCACTCACATCAAAGTTTATTATTATCAAGATCACTGTCCAAAGATCTAAATAATTTAACATTTTTTGCAGTGTTCCACTTGACAATATAATAATAACGAGCGATCAATTCATCCAGACTGAAACCGGAGGAAACACTTTTTTACCATGCTCCATCAATTTATGAGGATCCGGCAGTGTCGACTTCAAAAAATCACTAGTGAGCAAATCCTGAATCCATTTGTTGAGATGGGGGCATTTCTCAGTGTCTGCAAATCTCAATCCAAGTAGCTCTTGGGTCGGTCCAAACCACGCCACAGAAGAAGCGTAGAACAAATCCATGTACTTCAAACTTCTTCCGTCATACAAACAACCTCTCTTCTCCAACTCTTCAACTCCGCTCTCCAAAATCATACCCATCTCATAATACTTCTCCTGCACCTTCTTCAACTCCTCTGCGCTGCGAACGCTGTGAAGCTCAGCTACTATTTCCATGGTCTGCAAAACCAAACCATTCCATTAACATACATTCAATATAAACCATCAAAATCCTTTTGTTCATTCATTTTTCGAGGTAATAATTAATCTATGTTGAGATTGACAACCTTTTGTTCATTCATTTTTCGAGGTAATAATCTATGTTGAGATTGACATATGGATGAAATTGTTACAGTAATACAATAGATTTAGATTAATATCAAGATCAACCTGTGTTTTTTTTAAGAGATTATGTTCAAATGGGAAGAGGTAGAATATGTATATCTCTATAAATTTTAATAGTTGTAATTGGATCCTTTCTTCAGTAAATAAAAACATCATTCATAAATTAAAATTAATAGATTATTTGTATATGAAAAAATCATCTGAGTTTATTTAGATTGATGATTCTTTCCATCTAACAGGTATGGACTTTGCTCCATACTCGTTGGATGGAGGAAATCAGCAATCCAAATAAAGATAGCCCAAAAAAATCAATATATTCATCACATAAATTTAGGGTTAACATGGATTTGTCATACAGTGAAATGAAATAATAGATATAATGGAATAATAGATCCAGAATTGATATAGATTTATGCTCATCATATAATAGAATAATAGATCCAGAGTTAATATGGATTTGTGCTCGCCATATAATAGATCCATAGATCCAGAGTTAATATGGATTTGTGGTCGAATAATAGATCCAAAGTTAATATGGATTTGTGCTCGCCATATAATAGATCTATAGATCCAGAGTTAATATGGATTTGTGGTCGTCATTAATTACCTTCTTGTCGATGAAATCTGACCAAAACCGCACAAGATAACGATCATATGGATCGTCGGATAGCAGATGTGGAGCTTGAGACCAAGTCTCGTCAATGTATTCGATAATAATCCGAGATTCACAGATGGCTCTGCCGTTGTGAATGAGAACAGGGACTTTCTTGTAGACGGGATTGCTGCTGAGTAACAGCTCGCTCTTTTTACAGAGGTTTTCGTCCACAGTTAGGAATTTGATTCCCTTGGCTTTGAGAGCTAATTCTGCTCTCATTGCATACAAGCTGCACGAAGCCGTTAATAACTTGACGCCCTCTTCCATTTCCATATGCTTCTGTGTATTGCTGCTTGCTCGCCATTCACCGATTAATAAATGCCATTTGGGAATTAATATATTGCTTTCTTTGCGTGCACGTCTTGAATTTGTTTAAAACAGAACAACGGTACGAGACAAAGCCGTAGTCAAATTACAGGAATCCGTCGCGAATGACGGGACGTTATTGGTCACTTATCACGAAAAAATTCTAGTTTGAGATTATGTAGGTTTGCTCGAATTCCGTGGATCATTAGGCATGTCGAGGAGACTTAGTTACCTGAGGTTATTCGTAAGTGGATTATGTAGGGTTACTATTTTTTTCAGCAAAAAAAATCATCTTCCGTTAGTTGATAATCCAAGCTAGAAGATGTCTCAGCGAAATAGAATCCATGTAGATGGAATGAAATCCATCTAACACCACCAAAGGACCACCGTATCTTTGACACATGACTTATACCTTATGCAAATCTTGAAACAACCTTATGTAAATCATGAATTTTCCCATTTATATTTCTAGGGACTTTCCATAAATCCATTATCCCATGATTCTTGTCATATTTTTTTTTCTCACAAAAACAAATATATATTTATAAAAAGCTATTAAGACTGCTAACAACTAAAACAATGCATTATGTTCAAAATTAAGAGTTTCTTTTCTCTATTCATTAAAAAACAAACTAGTCATGTAACTTCAACTTCCTAAAAATACTTAAATCATGTATGTCATGCCGAGTACTATATTACTAAACACACAATCTTAAAATCAAAATACTTTCAAAATGTATTAATAAGAGAAATTGCTAAGATTGTTGCCAGTGATAGATTCTTCCATTGGCTGGTCCTCTTTTGCATGTACCTATTCATCGTGTTCTTTGTAAGCCAAAGTTGTTTGTTGTGTAGTACTGTCATTAACTAGAGCTTCCATTGCAGAAGCTATAAAGATGTAAATAAAACTTGTAACTAATTGAGACCCTCCGAGATGCAAATAAAACTGGTAACTAATTGAGACACTCTGGTGAAACCCAAGATTATATTACAGTGCATTTGAATTTGAGGCTAGTTTATCATAATTTAATTTTAGATCATGTAACTTGCCATCCAAAATGCTTTGATAGTTTTCCCATGGCTCTAACTAGGTACTCGAATATCTACAGTTTGGTTAACTCTATTTAGTTGACAAGTAATATAACTGAGGTTTCTCTTTATCTCATGGATACTGTGGTGGGCCATTTCAAAATAGACATGTGTGCTAATAAATCTAAGAAGACATAAGGTAAGGGTTCTGAAAACAAAGCCACATGTCATAACTACAACCCTGAGTTTCCCAGATGCAACAACAAAAAACTAGGGAACCGAATACCAAATCCAATCTCCACGTCCAAGCACTCAACAATGATTTATGAGTAAAAGATTAAACCTTGATTAGCCTTGATTGAAAGAATTACTTGTGATGTTGAGGTCGTGATATCTTCTCTGGCTATCACTATACCCAACACTTAATCCTTCCTCAATGTTGTTAAGCCATGCAAGCAGACTCGAGACTAAGTGATCATGGTAGAGTTTGATGCCACCTTCAATCCCACCTAGACGAAAGTTCTTTAACAACCTCCTGGCAAGAATAAATTTACATGGAACAACCTCCTGGCTATTCATAATGAATCTAGCCTCGTTTGTCTTCTTAAGAAATATCTCTATGGAATTCACCAAGCTCCACGAGCTTGGTATGCCAATATGGATAGCTTTCTTCTTAACACTAATTTTTACAGTTTCCATTCTAATCCCAATGTCTACACCAAGAAAGTAGGAAACCATCTCATAATCCTTGTTCTTTATGTTGACAACCTTATCCTTAGTGGTAGTGACCCTAAATTTTTAACCCATGTTAAGAAGCAATTTGAAATGACTGACTTGGGACATTTGCATTATTTTCTAGGCCTCTAAGTCTTGCAAACCAAATAAGGAATTTTTCTTTATCAATCTAAGTATGCTTGTGACCTTTTTTGGTCACTTTCATGTATGCAAGGTTGTAAACCAAGCCTATCTCCCTTCTAGTTTGGAGACAAACTTACTGCCACCTGCACTACACATGAAGTAGATGCCACCTTGTACTATCATCTAGTTAGTAGTATTTTATACTTGGTTTGTACTATTTTGATTTTTTATTTTGTGGTTGGTTTTGTTGTCTGTTATATGTAAACACCCCATGGAAGTCAACGGAAAGAAAAAAATGATACTTTGGTACATTCAGGGTACTCGGTATAGTTCAGTTTGGGATTCATTACAATTCATGGGGGACTACTTTGATGGTTGGTTTCACTGTTTTAGATTGGGTTGGAAACCCCGATGATCGAAAGTCTATTGCACGTTATGTTTTCATTCTTGGTTTTGGATCGATCACTTGGGATTGTAAGAAACAACAATATCTTGATATTTATTTAGTAGAAGCAGGGTACCTAGTCACATTCAATCCAAGTCAAGAAGCCTTGTGGCTTCAACAAATCCTTTTAGAGTTTGGATTCTAGTAGCATCATCCGACTACCCTCTAATGTGACAATCAGAGTGCCATCAAAGATCCAATTCAACATCAATGAATATGCAATTCATTAGAAATCCTATTCAGGATCACGTTCTCAAAGTCCTCTTTTGCCCTAAAAATGATGAAGTTGCAGACATCTTCATAAGGTATCTTACAAAAGTGAAGTTTTCTAAAATTCAATCTATGCTAGGAGTTTATGAATTTGTCAATAAGGTGGGATAGGTTCTAATGCCTCATTCATTCACCTATTATGTCACCTTTGTACATTCTTCAATCTTATCCCAAGCTATTTTTAAGTGGGAATGTTAAGATATTTAAACTCTTAGGGATTAGTTAAGATCAACTTGGTTTAATGTATCTTTACGTAAAGTGTGTTTGTTTAGTATGCAACTATACTTATATAATATGATGATCATGATAAGTTCTTGACATAATGTAATGTACTTAACCCTAGAAATTTAGGGAAAAACAAAAGAGAAAACAGAACAACTTTGAAAAAGATCTCTTGTATTGAGGATATTCAAAATAGAGAGCTATGTTCACTTTCCTCTTCAAGGTGCAACCTCCAAGAGAAAATCTCCAAATACAATAACAATTATTGACTGAACATTACACAATTTACTACTCTATATGTATTTCTTCAATATCCAAACCCCTAACTACTTGTTGTCCCACTATTAATGAGGCTCAACCACCTAGGGGCCTTTATTTAATTAAAATGACCCTTTTACATTAAGTCACTACCCACTAACTATATGATGGGACTTATGACCTTGTTCATTGATAAAGTAGTGGGGTTAGCGTGGGACCCTAACATGCTCTCTCCCTTCAAATTTATCATTTTCCTCAAGGCTAGAAATGGGGAAAAAGTTGAAAAAAGGTTGACGGTTCCCAAGTAGCATATTCTGGTGAGGTATCCTTCAAATGAATAAAAAATTCAAGAATAGTGTGTTGACATATATGACGGTCCTTGGTGTCCACAACTGCTTCTATTTGGATCCAAATGGAGCCTTCATCATCTAATGCTGGTAATTTATTTTTAACTCTACAATTCTAACCCATGACCTTCTTTAAACATAACACATGAAATACTACATGGATCTTGGAGTGTGCTGGGAGCACTAATTTGTAGGCCTCTCGACCAATGCATTGAATGATTTTATGTGTCATAAGACTTTGGTGCAGGATTTTTATGGCCTTTAAATTTGAGAGCAGGTTTCTTATGAGGATGGAGGAAAAGGGATATTTGGTTGCCTTCTACAAATGAATGCTTTGAGTGATGCTAGTTCACCTATTGTTGCGTGTGGTTTTGAGCCATTGCTAAATTTTCCTTAACTGTGAAAATAATGACATCACGACTATGAAGCATCCTATTTACTGCATGTCCTCTGGAGGTACATGGTAGATAAGAAACCACTGACGGTGGTTGTTGCTCATAAACCACTTCATATGGTGTCATTTTTGTAGCTTTATTATAAATGGTATTATATCACCATTTCACCAACGGTAATCATTGTTCCCTTTGTTGTTGCTTTTTGGTTGCAAAACATCACAAGTAGGTTTGAAGACACTTGTTGACTGCTTATGTCTGGCCATCCATTTGGGGATGATAAGATGTACTCATTTTCAACTGGGTGCCTTGTAGTTTAAATGGTTATTGTGAAAATTTTCCAGTGAATGTGGGATCACAATCTGACATAATGGATGTGGGAATGCTATGAAGTTTAAAAATATGGTTGACAAAAAACTGGGCAACTGTTGTAGGGGTAAAGGGGTGCTAAATATCACGAAAGTGAGCATATTTGGAAATTTGTTTAATTACTACCATGATGACTGATTTGTTACACGATTTTGAAAGACCAAAAATGAAATACATGTAAATGCATGCCCAAATAATGTATGGTATTAGTAATGGTTGCAATGCCCTATGAGTCTTCATTGTCTCACCCTTGTTCCTTTAGAATTAAGTGTCACATTTTGCTACAAAAGTAATAATTTTTTTTCATGCCTTCCTAGAAGAAGGAGTGCCTAGCATGCATAAGTTTTCTAAAAGCTTGAATGACTTGCAGGAGGAGATAAATGTAATTCTATTAATATCATTTGTTTTCAAGCTGAATTAGGTATAAATCGCAATGTATATTGTTTCCAAGTGTAACCTTGGGGAGGGTTGGCATCCTCATAAAATCAAAACATATATTGTTTCCAAGTGTAACGTTGAGGAGCGTTGGAATCCTCATGAAATCAAAACATATATTGTTTCCAAGTGTAACCTTGGGGAGGGTTGGCATCCTCAACATTAGTTATCCATTATTATCATGATTCTTCTAACCATTTAGGTATTGGAGAGGATAAGGTAGAGAGGGATCCTCTTTTTCATGTTTCCTTGACAATGCATCTGCTACAACATTGTCTTTGCCATTTTTGTAGATGATATTGTAATCATACCCTATAATCTTGGTGACCCATTTATGTTTCTCTAAAGATAACAACCTTTGTTCCAAAAAATATTTTAGGATGTGGTGATACAACTTGATTTGGAAGTGTTTCCCTATGAGATACAACTACCATGTGTCTATTTCATATAGGATGGCCATCATTTATTTCTCATAGGTAGACTTGCCCAAATTCCTATCATACACCTGCTTGCTAATGAATGATAAGGGTCTTCCATCTTACATTAAAACTACACCCAAACCTTTTTTAGAAACATCACATTCCAATACAAAAGTCTTAGTAAAATTAGGAATGACAAGAACAAGGTGGTGCATAGGGCTTACTTTAAAACTGATAATGCTTTGTTCTGTTGCTTCTTTCCATGTAAAGCCATTTTTCTTGAGCATGTTTTTCAAATGGGATACATTTTCACCATAGTTCTTCACAAACTTCCTATAGTATCCAATAAGGTGATATGATCCTAGGTTGGTGCATAACATAAGGCCTAAAAACTTGCATAATCTCGCCAAGGTTTTAGGGCATGGCCATTCTTTCATTGCCGCAATATTTTTGGGGTCCACTCTTTTCCCATCTTGTCCAATAATGTGACCCAAGTATTCAACCTCGGAGGCCCCAAAATCACATTTGAATCATTTAATGAACAATTGATGGTCTCAAAGGAGTTGCAAGACTTTATCAACATGTTGGACATGGGAATCCCATGTTTTGTTGTAAATCAACATGTCATCAAAGAAAACCAACACAAAATCATGAATATATGACCATCAAAATTTATTCATGAGGCTCTGAAAGGTCAAGGGGGAATTACCAAAACTCATAATGGCCTTTATGTGTGCAGAAATTTGTCTTCAGAATATTGTCCTCTTTCATCTTAATTTGGTGGTATCTGGAATGAAGGTCAAGTTTGGTGAAACAATTGTCACCATGGAGCGCATTGCACCATTTTCATTCTAACTTTAAAAGCATAACCACTGGGGATGAATATGGGTTAGGGCTGGGACAAATGAATTCCAATTCTAGTAGTTTCTAAATGATCTTCTGAATTTTATTCTTTTATGAAAGTGGGTGCCTATATGGGCATACAATTGGTGGTTGATTTCTTGAAATCAAGGGTATACCATGATCATGCTCACCTCTTGATGGGGGCAAATTATTTCATGTTTCAAAGACCTGTTGATGTTTGTCCAAAATATTTTGTAAGTCAAGATGTATTTTTGGTGGTGTTGTCTACAACCTATATGGCATGGAGGTTAGTAATAACTCCCAAGTGACCTTTATTCAATAATTTTTCCATCCAATGAGAACATATGATTTTAGGGGAGTCTAATTGTATCACTTTGAGGGAGTGAGTATAAGAGTGTTGAGAAAAACTCAAGTATAACTCCTTGAAATCCATGGTGAGTAATCGTTATGTGTGTAGCCACTTGGCCCCTCTAACTATATCACAACCGCCCATATGTATGATTGGCATATGAGTTTTGAGATGCTAATCACCCAATTGGAATCTCACATTTTTACAACACCCGACACATTCATCATCCCACCATTGGCTATCACAATTAGAAAGTTGGGAACTGGGTGGACACAAGAATGTATTTTTTCAACCTCTCATCGACGAAAAAACATTATGGTTGTTTCCATTGTCAACCAAGACTACCACTTTGTGGTGCTTGATGTAACCCATAAGTTTCAAGGTTTGCAAGGATGAAATACTTGATAACGCATGAAAAGAGATGAGTGGTTCTTCTTGATAGATTTCGAGTTCCACTTCTTCTTACATGGGAGGAATTTGGTCAATGGCCTTGAAATTAGGAATATCTTCCATAATGATGTCTTTGGAATGGGTAGGAGTGGTCACATCAATTTGAAATGATTGTTGTTCTTTACATTTATGACTAGGAGCATACTTTTCATCACAATTATAACAAAGTTCGTGTCTTTGTCTATTTTCCATTTCTATTGGAGACAACCTTTGTACTTTCAAGGGAGGAGAAGGGATTATGCTTGAGAAAGTTTCCTGTATAGGGCATGAGAGGGGAATGAAAGTGTTGGTGTACATGCATATTTTTATTGTTTTTTCCACTTAATAGGGACAAGGGTGGTCCTACTAGAGTTATCCCCCATTTTTAGGGACAAGGGCACTCCTAACTAGAGTTATCCCCCTTTTTAGGAAGAAGGCCTTCCTCACTACAATAATCCCCTTTTTCTAGGGATCCTACTATAGTTTTTCCCTTGTTTAGGATGAAAGCACCAAACTTTGATAGTTTTGGCCAGGTAGACTTTAGTTAACTCATGCATGACCTAGTTAACTGCCTACTTGGAGTTCCAGGTCCAATTAATATTGGTCGCTCATGCATCATTGAGTTAACTACCTCATGATGTAGTTATAGGGATAATTAACCATAACTACTCATGCATGGACAATATTACTTCCTAAGAAGGGCGCACTTGTCTATTCTAGGGATAAAATATCCTCACTTGGTATTTCTATGTCTAGTTAAACTCTAGCTTCTCATGCATGGCCAATATTACTTCCTAAGAAGGGAGCACTTAGCTATTTAGGATGATTGCTCGAGTTTCACAAAGGTTTATGCCTATGCATGTAATTAAGTCTAGCTTGGTGTTGAGGCCTTAACACACCCCAAGTTAATTGACATGGGTTGATTTAAGTTCTAAATTCATGCCGATTTAATTTTTCAAATCAGGTTGAGTTTTAAAATCATCCCGAGTTTCAAAATTGGGCCAATTTGAGTTCGAAAATCATTGAAAAATAAGGTTTTTTCAATGTTTGTAAAATGCTCATAAATTTTGATCCAAAACTTTGTTTTGGGCATGCCTTATACCGTTGGAATTGTCTCACCAAGATACATAATTTTTATTTTATATTTTTTTATGATCCACTAACATTGTTTTGGGCATGCCTTATACCGTTGGAATTGTCTCACCAAGATACATAATTTTTATTTTATATTTTTTTATGATCCACTAACATTTATCCTTGGGGAGTTTTTAAAACCTTCATTTTTTGAGCATTTTAAGAAAACTTATCTAGCAATGTGAAATGAAGTTCAAAGTTGTAGAGCACAACGATATCTTATGATTTGGATTACCATTCAAGTTGGTATTTTACTTTAACTTTCAATTTTAATGCTTCACAACAAAATAATTAATTATTTGCATATATGAGACCTAAATAGAGTCGGTGGCTAACTTTGTTTGTATCACCAAGAGTATTTGTTTAGTAAGGTAGGATAATTCCATCATGACATTATGTTGAGTACCTCTTGATTATTCCTTCAAATTCCTATTATTATTATCATGATTTTGAAATTTAAATGATATATAACTAGTGGGAATCTCTTATGTAGAAGATAGCAAGGGATGGTAAAATAAAAGAGAAGATGACGAGGGATAGAAGTTTAAATGATACCAAGCATGAAAATGATCAAACTGACTTCAAATTGTGTTAAAGAACTTACTCTTGGGATCACACTTGGAATCAATAATGTGGGCCCTACATACCTAAAAAATAAGCACTTGGTTATATTTTAAAATGTCAATTATATGAGTATTATTGTCATTATATGAACTTAATCATTTGTGCAAAATGTGTTGGAGATATTCCTAACTATTTAAAAGAGATCACTAAAAGGGAAACACTTTCTTGATTAAAACCCTTTTCCACATGGCAAGATAATCAAGAAAATGTATTTATGGAGAAAATTCCTATAAATGTAATGAAGGAGAAGAAGAAAGGGATTTTTTTTCCCTTTGGAGAGATGGATCAGTAAGCTACATTAGGAATATACCATTGTTGGTTCTTACTTCTATTGTAATTAATCTTTGATTTCTAAATGAATTAAGTCGTTAATTGGTGAAGGTTGATGCTAGAGATTTCTATCATGCTATGGTGCTTGCTTAGACAATTCTTGTTGTTCTTTGGTACTCTTGAAGACCGTGTGAAGGATATATTTTTGCTGTATATTATTCTCACAACTTGGTATTTAGTTGTGTTCTATCTCTTGTTGAACAATAATTTGCTCGTAGGTGTATGGAAAGGTTACTTTTAGCTATGTAAATAGGTTATCCTCAACTTGTTGACTGTAACCTAGGGTTTATCTAAGAATATTCTTATGAATTCTTTCTAGGATATTATCTTATATTACTCTAATTTAATTTCATGCTCTTCTTCTTGTTCTAGTTAGAGTATGTTAGTTAAATATAAGGTTGTAGCTATACATTTTTCTAGCAGGCTGTTAGTAATGTTGGGGTTATGTGATCTTTAGCTAAGTGAATTAACTTCTTGTTACTGATTACATTACTTTATGATGGATTTGTATCTTTAGTTTCTAATATATAATTCTACATCATCATGCTTGTTTAGTTGCATTTCATTCTTCATAATTAGAAAAACCAAAACATTGGATTGAGCCACAACCGGTAAAACCCTAAAACTAATAATGGTTTCTGGAACATAATCTGGATGGGTTTTCTTATACTAAACGAGAGAGAGTTTATTTGGGCCTTTCTTCCAGGGATAACCCTTACTGTTGTTGTTTTTCATTCCCCCCCATTAACACTTGGTTACATATATATGAAGGCTTTCATCTCATCGTACATTCAATTGATTAATGAAGATTACATTTCTTAAATATTTTCTTATTCTCTCTTATTTATCTATTACATTCTAGATCTTCTTGTAGGTTGATATTCCAAATCTCACATGGTATCAGAGTCTTAGTGAATCTAAAGGATAATATACAAAATTCTAGGTGAATACAGTCTGGAGTGCACCAGAAATGATGTATCAATATTGGAAAATAATCCTCACTCCATTAAACTATTATGAATGGAGGTCATAGGTGGTGATTCTCTTGCGGAGCAAAGGGTTGTATAGAGTCACTATGGGGATTGCGACGGAAACAAATTTTGTTGTAGAGAAAGAAACCTAGTATAATCAGATGGATGAAGCTTTTGGATTGATATATCTCTTGGTTTAACCCAACCTCCAATATCACATTGATGATACAAAATATCTTAATGAAGTTTGGAACAGGCTATAAGGACTATTTGGGAAGAAGGATGAGATGAGAGGACACCAGCTAGAGAATGCGTTGATTAGTTTGATCCCAAGTAGCTTTAATACTATCCAAAACTTCTTCACAAAATTTAATCATTATTGTTACAACTCAAGTTATGTGTAGTAGACAAGAAGGATGAGTAGCTAGTTCTCTCAATCCTATCCAAATCCAATTCTGAATACTCAATATTTGTTTCTACCTACACAAAATTGTCATTTAGAGCTACTTGAATATGTCTACTAGGGATGAGTTTCTTGTCTCTTACCATGCGCAATATAATATTGTTAGAATGGGTTCTCTAAAGACATGAAAAGCACATTTCCTTGCTGCAAATTAGGGAAATAAGAAAAATAATGAGTAGAATCCAAGCTTCTCCTCTAAAGCATGGAAAATTTCATCTTAGCTTTTAATCCCAAATCATTTAATAATAATAAAAATAATTATTATAAATGAAAATGTTAAATAAAATATCAAATATATTAATAAATAATGTAAATAGATATAAACATTTTAAATTATAAAAAAATGGAATTTAGTTGTTATTATACATTTAAAAATTAAAGATAATAATTTATATTTTTAATTATAAATAAATAAATATAAAAAATAGAAGTATTTGCATTTATTTTTAATTATTCTATATTATGTTAAATATAATGATAATCTTATTCTACGAATTCAAAATAAACAATTATAAAAAAAAATATAAAAATAATTAGTAGACAATGCATGCTAACTCTTAACTTGTGGTTTATAATATCTTGACTTTATCTTATCCTCTATATGATATCAAATAGATGTACAAACATTCTAAATTATAAAAAAATTAAATTGATTTAAAAATAAAATAAATAATAAAATAATCACCAATTTTATTTTTTTAAATATAATTAAATTCAAATTTATTTAAAAATAAAATAAATAATACAATAATTACCTAATTTTATTATTATTTAAAATAATATTTGTAATATTTTATTAAATATATAAAAATAAAGTTGAATATATTAACATGTCAGAAACAATTCCTATAAAAACAAAAACAAAATTGACAATTTGTAACAAGATCAACTTCATAGTGCTGTAAATGAGAGATTTGGGAATGTATAAAACGATGGAAGTAATCTAAAGCAGAATTAGACATATTAAGTCGAAGATAAACCAAAAACACTATGATATACAAATAGAACTCTGGAAGATTTTGTTTTTTGATCTAATCATGCAATTCACCATCAAAATACAGAAACTCTTTTGTCAAATTATAAAATAATAATTTATAATCACAGTAGTGATATTGATCTAGGGCTTCCTCATATACAAAGTCTCTGTAAGCAAATAACACTACTACACACACGGGGTATTAAGACAATATTTGAGACAATATTTGTGTAAATTGTCTCAACTTAAGACAAAACAAAAATTGTGTATTGTCTTAAATATTGTCTTTAAGCGAGTGTCTTAAACTATTGTCTTAAATTATTGTCTTAAACTATTGTCTTAAATTTAAGACAATAATTTAAGACAATAGTTTAAGACAATAATTTAAGACAATAGTTTAAGACACTCGCTTAAAGACAATATTTAAGACAATACACAATTTTTGTTTTGTCTTAAGTTGAGACAATTTACACAAATATTGTCTTAATACCTCATATATGTAGTAGTGATAGAATGCAAATATTTATGATAGGGCACGGTGGAATCGAACCACCAATCTTCTGCATTATAATGCAGATGCTCTACCATTGAGCTAGTACCCTGCAACTTCATATACAAGAAGAATATATGTGCTTAAATGAAATGCAACTCGCTCTACCACAAGCATCATATATGTCCCAAAATCTCAAAATCCCTAAGTGCCCAAGTGCTAAGCATGCAAGTATCAAGCCCCACCTTCGTCTTGTGAAAACCACCTTTGACGACGTCCACACCCACATGGTCTGCTTCCGCCATAACCAACACTTTCGTCCATGCTCACAGGCCGCAAAAAATTATCTGCCTCATATTGCCCTCTCCAACCAAGCCCACAGGAGAAAACAAGATAGTTTTGTTGCCACAATAATCAGATTGTGCAAGCTTGAAACCGGTAACCTCGCCGACATAAGGGAGGCTAGGGTATAAACCCTAGCCCCCTAAACATTGGCTCAAAAAGTACTATGAAAACCCCAAGTTGCAGAGCATAAAATTTATAACCCTATCTTGCCTTCCCCTGCTATCTATTCTATTGCAACTCTATCTTGCCTTCCCGCGCTATTTTATTTTTTTGCCTATGAAAAGCTAAAAAAAAACACTTGAAAGAAAATAAATAAAAGATGAAAGTGGCAAGTTAAAGACAATATGAGATTTTTGTCTTAAAATATTGTCTCAAAATGGCCCTCCGTGTAGTGGCCCTCCGTGTAGTAGTGTAAACTGTAGAACAATTGCATAAATCACAATACCTAGCAATTTGCCGCTGAAAAGCTGATAAAGATTAAGATAAATCATAACGCTCCGTTAAAATTCATAAATACAACACTCTGGGAATTCATAGCTTGACGCTGAACAATAAAAAAAAAGAGAATTTTACATATACCTGTTAGGCCGGAATTAGGGTTTTACATATACACATGAATCACTTGAAAAAAAATCAAAATAACAACCATTTATATAAG
Organism: Larix kaempferi; assembly: GCA_027924585.1. Taxonomy (NCBI): domain Eukaryota; kingdom Viridiplantae; phylum Streptophyta; class Pinopsida; order Pinales; family Pinaceae; genus Larix; species Larix kaempferi. Next base: position 10,796,359 of record BSBM01000560.1, read on the forward strand.
ATTTAATAAATGTTTACAGTCAAGAACTCACATGAAAGTTTGATATTATCAAGATCACTGTACAGCAGAGAAGTGCAAAGGCCTAAATAATTGAACACCCATAATACTGTTCCACCTACAATTTAATAATAACCAGTGATCAATCCATAAAGACCAACAGCGGAGCTAACCACTTTTTCGCTTCCTCCATCAATTTATCGGGATCCGGCAGTGTCGACCTCACAATATCATTGGTGAGCAAATCCTGAATCCATTTATTGAGATGAGGGCATTTCTCACTGTCTGCAAATCTCAACCCAGCTAGCTCTTGGGTTGGTCCAAACAACGCCACAGAAGGAGCAAAGAATACATCCATGTACTTCAAACTCCTTCCGTCATACAAACACCCTCTCTTCTCTAACTCTTCAACTCCGTTCTCCAAAATCATACCCATCTCATAATACTTCTCCTGCACCTTCTTCAACTCCTCTGCGCTACGAACGCTGAAAAGCTCATCAAATATTTCCTTAAACTGCAAAACCAAACCATTCCATTAATATATATATATTTCTTCTAACAATAATAACAAATTGTCTATTTTTAGTCACGGAACTCTCAAACCAACCATGTAACTTAATTTCGTCTTTCATTGTTTATGAAAAGGAACTCTCAAACCAACCATGTAACTTAGAGATGTAACTCATAAGTATATAAAAAATGTACATACCCTCCTTTCCTTTCCAGAGAATTGTTTATGAGAAAGAATTCTCAAACCAACCTGTAACTTAACGATCTAACTGATAAGTCTATAAAAATATAGATAAGTGATAAGTCTATAAAAATACATATTTCCTTTCCCTGCTAAATAATCCCTTAAGAATATTAATCCTTTTTAGTGTTATTCAGTGTAGACAGAAAGAGTCCAATCTGTTGAATACCTTCTGGGAATAGTGTCAAAATAAGATAAGACTTCGCTCTCAAGCTTTCCCTTTTTGGCTTTTTACTCAGCCTACTTTTCCAGGCATATCTATGTATGATAGGGGCATGGTTCTGATGGCATGGTTTGAGGTTGCATTAATGGAGTGTGTTCGTATGACGAGTGATGAGTGAAGAGGCGATCTTTATCTAGATTGCTGATCCACTTTATCACCGGCATGGATAGGGGTAGGGTTCTGATGTCATGGTTTCAAGATTGCATTAATGGAGTGTGGGTAGGGTTCTGATGTCATGGTTTCAAGGTTGCATTAATGGAGTGTATTTGAATGAAGAGTGATGAGTGAAGAGGCGGTCTTTATCTGGATTGCTGATTCTCTCCATCCATCCGGCATAAGCAAAGTTGGATGAAGGGAATCAGCAATCCAGATAAGCTCAGAGGAGTGGAAAGCAGTCTAATAAATTTTTAGAAAAACACATATATTTAACCATAAATCTATTAAAATGTACTATTTAATTACCTTCTTGTCCATGAAATCAGACCAGAACCGCTCAAGATAACGATGATATGGATCGTCGGAGAGCAAACAAGGCGCTTGAGGCCAAGTCTCGTCAATGTATTCGATAATAATCCGAGATTCACAGATGGCTCTGCCGTTGTGAATGAGAACAGGAACCTTCTTGTAGACGGGATTGGTACTGAGTAACAGCTCGCTCTTGTTAGACAGGTCTTCTTGCACAGCTTGGAATTCGATTCCCTTGGCTTTGAGAGCTAACTCCGCTCTCGATCCAAAGCCGCTGCTCCAAAACGTTAATAACTTGAGACCCTCTTCCATCTTCTTCTGTGTATTGCTACTGCTGGCCATTGATATATATAAATATAGGTCTTTGCGGGCAAGTCTTAAATTTGTACATTAGAGCTGTCTTCACGAGCACGTCTTGAATTTGTACATTAGAGCTGTCCTGTCTTCACGAGCACGTCTTGAATTTGTTTAAAACAATGATAAAGAGACAAAGCCATAGTTAAAAATGACAAGAATGAGCAATATCTTAGCCTCCGCACATGGAGGTAAAAAGCGGGGGGCGCCCTTACGTGACATTAGCTGGGCTAAAAACTCCCCTTCGCGCACATGCAATTGGAAAGCGGAGGCGGAGGCGGGGGCGGGTAAATTTCAATTTCAATTTCAATTTTCTTGGAAGTAATCGCCAGCCTTTCAGGGGAAGAAGAGGCTACACGTATTGAAAGCTTAAACAGTGAGTGATCTCGTAAGCGATAAGATCAATGGATGGCAGATCTATCTGACCAGTTTTCAGGGGTGTTGGATGGCATGAGTAGGTTCAACCCGATTTCTATTGCCAGTTCCCGGAGCAAACGCAATGAGAAATTGTGAGTAACAAATTTTGTTTCTTCTTAGTCGGTTAAAATGGTAACCTGGACTGAGCACGCTCAGCCTACAATTGCCTGTGAGCTCTCGCCACCAAGCCACAGGATATGGCGGTTACTCTGTTGGTTCAAAACGTAAGCTAAGAACGCTGTCAGAACTGGTAGTTATATCATTTAATAGCCTTATTTTTTTTTGCCGCCAAGGAAAAAGGGTAACCTCAGCTGTCAGTTTTGTACTGTAGCTGTCAAATTTCGTCAGAAAGCATTGGTGCCTGAAGGCAAGCCCAGGTTGTAGGTGGGTCTGCTGGAAATGCGCGAAAATTGAGCTCAGGGGCGCCCTCGAGCGCGCTTGAGGGCGTTTTTTCCCTCCATGTGCGGAGGCTATCTGTTGCGATTGACGTAACATGATTGGTATTTTGGAACCGAGGAGAGTGAATATTCTATGTACAACCATTTTTTTATTATAATCATCTATCCAATTGTAATTTATTAATAATGAAATTGCATTTTATTAATATTAAAACCATTTTTTTATTATAATTATCTATCCAATTGTAATTTATTAATATTGAAATTGCATTTTTGAATGTATATTTATTTACAAGTCAACATACATTTCCTTTAGTAGTAGTTCGGTAGTCATTGTTCATATCTTTTCTAATTATAATTATCTATCGGATTGTAATTTATTAATATTGAAATTGCATTTTTAAATGTATATTTATTTACAAGTCAACATACATTTCATTTAGTAGTAGTTCGGTAGTCATTGTTCATATCTTTTCTGATTATAATTATCTATCCAATTGTAATTAATATTGAAATTACATTTTTAAATATATATATATATATATATATTTTTGTGATTGCTGGATATATTAGTAGTTCTAAAACATAAACTTACGATCTTTTAAGCCAAAACAAGGGTCTTCATCCTTAAGAGACCTTTTTCCCATTTTATGATAAACATGGAATCTCCAAAAATCTTAAAAGTACCCGAACGACATAACATTGCCACCTTAAGGATTCCATGTTTATCATAAAATTTAATCATTATTGTTACAACTCAAGTTATGTGTAGTAGACAAGAAAAATGAGTAACTAGTTCTCTCAATCCTATCCAAATCCAATTCTAAATACTCAATATTTGTTTCTACCTACACAAAATTGTCATTTAGAGCTACTTGAATATGTCTACCAGGGATGAGTTTCTTGTCTCTCTTACCATGCGCAATATAATATTATTAGAATGGGTTCTCTAAAGACATCAAAAGCACATTTCCTTGCTGCGAATTAATTAGGGAAATAAGAAAAATAGTGAGTAGAATCCAAGCTTCTCCTCTAAAGCATGGAAAATTTCATCTTAGCTTTTAATCCCAAATCATTTAATAATAATAAAAATAATTATTATAAATGAAAATGTTGAATAAAATATCAAATATATTAATAAATAATGTAAATAGATACCAACATTTTAAATTATAAAAAATTGGAATTTAGTTGTTAATATATATTTAAAAATTAATGATAATAATTTATATTTTTAATTATAAATAAATAAATATAAAATATAGAAGTATTTGCATTTATTTTTAATTATTCGATATTATGTTAAATATAATGATAATCTTATTCCACGAATTCAAAATAAACAATTAAAAAATATATATATATATAAATAATTAGTAGACAATGTATGCTAACTCTTAACTTGTGGTTTATAATATCTTGATTTTATCTTATCCTCTATATCATATCAAATAGATGTACAAACATTCTAAATTATAAAAAAATCAAATTGATTTAAAAGCAAAATAAATAATAAAATAATTACCAATTTTATTTTTTTTAATATAATTAAATTCAAATTTATTTAAAAATAAAATAAATAATACAATAATTACCTAATTTTATTATTATTTAAAATAATATTTGTAATATTTTATTAAATATATAAAAATAAAGTTGAATATATTAACATGTCGGAAACAATTCCTATAAAAACAAAAACAAAATTGACAATTTGTAACAAGATCAACTTCATAGTGCTGTAAATGAGAGATTTGGGAATGTATAAAACGATGGAAGTAATCTAAAGCAGAATTAGACATATTAAGTCGAAGATAAACCAAAAAAACTATGATATAAAAATAGAACTCTGGAAGATTTTTTTTTTTTTTATCAACGGAAGGACTTGTAATCATGCAATTCACCATCAAAATGCAGAAACTCTTCTGTCAAATTATAAAATAATAATTTATAATCACAGTAGTGATATTGATCTAGGGCTTCCTCATATACAAAGTCTCTGTAAGCAAATAAACTGTAGAACAATTGCATAAATCACAATACCTAGCAATTTGCCGCTGAAAAGCCGATAGAGATTAAGATAAATCATAACGCTCCGTTAAAATTCATAAATACAACACTTTGGGAATTCATAGTTTGACGTTGAACAATAAAAGAATAATAGAATTTTACATATACCTGTTAGGCCGGAATTAGGGTTTTACATATACACATAAATCACTTAATTGCACCGAGTGAAACGAGGTGCTCTACAGCTTAATATGGGGGAGATCTTCTAACGTCATGTACGTTACATCTAATAAAAGCTAAAAATGTAGCTTTACATCTAATCTATTAAAATGTAAAAGGTGATTGTGCTTAAAAATAAGTAAAAAAAAGTAAGTAAACTAAAGTAAAAAGAAGCAAGTAAAATAAAGTAAAGTAAAAGAAAGTAACGTAAAGTAAAGTAAGTATGGGGAGATGTTGTAATGTTTGTGATGTAATGTTTGTTACTAACAAAATCAAGATAGATCAAATTTCTTGAGTTTGAATTTTAAAAAAGAAATACACCTCAAGAAATTGGATTCCTCTGGATACTTGATAGATACAAGTTTAAAATGGATCTTAAATATTTACAGTCAAAAACTCAAATGAAAGTTTGATATTATCAAGATCACTGTACAACAGAAAAGTGCAAAGGCCTAAATAATTGAACACCCATAATACTGTTCCACCTACACTTTAATAATAACCAGTGATCAATCCATAAAGACCAACAGCGGAGCTAACAGATTTTTCGCATACTCCATCAATTTATCGGGATCCGGCAGTGTCGACCTCACAATATCATTGGTGAGCAAATCCTGAATCCATTTATTGAGATGAGGGCATTTCTCACTGTCTGCAAATCTCAACCCAGTTAGCTCTTGGGTTGGTCCAAACCACGCCACAGAAGGAGCAAAGAATACATCCATGTACTTCAAACTCCTTCCGTCATGCAAACACCCTCTCTTCTCCAACTCCCCAACTCCGTTCTCCAAAATCATACCCATCTCATAATACTTCTCCTGCACCTTCTTCAACTCCTCTGCGCTACGAACGCTGAAAAGCTCATCAAGTATTTCCTTCCACTGCAAAACCAAACCATTCCATTAATATATATATATATTTCTTCTCACAATAATAACAAATTGTCTATTTTTAGTCACGGAACTCTCAAACCAACCATGTAACTTAATTTCGTCTCTGAGAAACTTTGTTTATGAAAAGGAACTCTCAAACCAACCATGTAACTTAGAAATGTAACTCATAAGTATATAAAAAATGTACATACCCTCCTTTCCTTCCAGAGAATTGCTTATGAGAAAGAATTCTCAAACCAACCTGTAACTTAACGATCTAACTGATAAGTCTATAAAAATATAGATAAGTGATAAGTCTATAAAAATACATATTTCCTTTCCCTGCTAAATAATCCCTTAAGAATATTAATCCTTTTTAGTGTTATTCAGTGTAGACAGAAAGAGTCCAATCTGTTGAATACCTTCTGGGAATAGTGTCAAAATAAGATAAGACTTCGCTCTCAAGCTTCCCCTTTTTGGGTTTTTACTCAGCCTACTTTTCCAGGCATATCTATGTATGATAGGGGCATGGTTCTGATGGCATGGTTTGAGGTTGCATTAATGGAGTGTGTTCGAATGAAGAGTGATGAGTGAAGAGGCGATCTTTATCTAAATTGCTGATTCCCTCTATCCAACCTGCATGGATAGGGGTAGGGTTCTGATGTCATGGTTTCAAGATTGCATTAATGGAGTGTGGGTAGGGTTCTAGGTTGTATTAATGGAGTGTGTTTGAATGGAGAGTGATGAGTGAAGAGGCCATCTTTATCTAGATTGCTGATTCCCTCCATCTATCCGGCATGGAGCAAATTAGATGGAGGGAATCAGCAATCGAGATAAGTTCAGAAGAGTGAAAAAAAGTCTAATAAATTTTTAGAAAAAACACATATTTTTAACCATTAAATCTATCAAAATGTACTATTTAATTACCTTCTTGTCCGTGAAATCAGACCAGAACCGCTCAAGATAACGATGATATGGATCGTCGGAGAGCAAACAAGGCGCTTGAGGCCAAGTCTCGTCAATGTATTCGATAATAATCCGAGATTCACAGATGGCTCTGCCGTTGTGAATGAGAACAGGAACCTTCTTGTAGACGGGATTGCCGCTGAGTAACAGCTCGCTCTTTCTACAGAGGTTTTCGTCCACAGTTAGGAATTTGATTCCCTTGGCTTTGAGAGCTAACTCTGCTCTCAATCCAAAGCTGCTGCTCCAAAACGTTAATAACTTGAGACCCTCTTCCATCTTCTGTGTATTGCTACTGCTGGCCATTCATATATATATAAATATGTCTTTGCGTGCAAGTCTTGAATTTGTATATTAGAGCTGCCTTCACGAGCACGTCTTGAATTTGTTTAAAACAATGGTAAGAGACAAAGCCCTAGAATGAGCAATATCTGTTGCAATGATAAAGAGACAAAGCCCTAGAATGAGCAATATCTGTTGCGATTGACGTAACATGACTGGTATTTTGGAACCTAGAAGCAGGGCGTGTGATAACTGGCACTCAAATCGTCCTAAGTGGTGATGGAAAATTTTCAGGCCAGGCACAATTCTATTTCTTTTTGTTTTTTTGGAATTTTGATAATTTGGGTTTTTTTAAAATGGAGCAAAACTTTTAAGGACACAGTTCCATGGCATAGTTCCACAGTAAAATTAAGATTCCACAAGTTTTTATAATGAAATTTAAGGAACAAATAGCTTTGAGTGCCAGTTATCCCAGGCCAAGGAGCAGTGAGTATTTTAATTGTAGTTTATGAATATTGAAATTGCTTTTCAAATGTATATAAGTCAACAAATATTTCTTTGTAGTAGTTCAGCAGTCATTTCTAATATCTTTTCTATAATTATTTATCCAATTGTAATTTATTAATATTAAAATTACATTTTTAAATATATAAATTTATTTATAAGTCAATAAATCATTTATTAATATTGAAATTACATTTTTAAATATTAAATTTATTTATAAGTTAACAAGTCATTAATCATTGTTAATAGTGATGACTTTTCTCACTACTGATTTGACTTTAAGAAATGTGTGTAATATAAAATGATTTTGACTATGTAGGACCCTTTATTCAATTGTAATTTATTAATATTAAAGTTACATTTTTAAATATATAATTTATTTATAAGTCAACAAACATTTCTTAGTAGTTTAGTAGTCATTGTTAATATCTTTTCTGATTATAATTATTATCCCATTGTAATTTATTAATATTGAAATTACATTTTTTAAATATATAAATCTATTTCTAAGTCAACAAGTCATTTATTAATATTGAAATTACATTTTTAAATATATAAATTTATTTATAAGTCATAGAGTCATTAGTCATTGTTAATAGTAGTCAATAGTGATGGCTTTTCTCAGTACTAATTTGACTTTCACAAAGGAGTGTTATTTAAAATGAATTTTATGTTTGGAGAAACATGGATATGTCTTTTGTCTCTAGACATCATTTATATGCACAAATTAGGGATATAAGCTCTAATAGTTTCCTTTATGATTTATAGGACATGATAAGAGTGCAAACCTTTATAAAGAATTGGAATCTGTATTATTTGGCATGCATTTAGGGGATGGTTAGGAGTTTGAACTTTTGTATAGTAAGGATGAGTTTTGTGGTCTAAGGCTTGGTTTAGGATCAAATTTACCTAGAGATGCAAGCTATTAGAGTCTTTTCTAGGGCTTGTTGCTTATTTACATGCCCCCAAACTACCCTAAATGCATTGCAACGATAATGAGTTCCTTATAAGTGGGATGCATGCACAATTTTGACATTTAGTGTTGAATGGATGGGTCTCATGGCCTCATGGCCTAATGGTTTCCCAATTTTGTGCCATCACTTTTTCCATTGGTCTTTTTCATGATATTGTGTAATGTGATTTGGATCCCCTCAATTTTGTGAACCCCGTCATTGGCATTCCTTACCAGCATCAACACAAGGTTGTTTATCATGCTCGCACTCATCAATACCATCTTCAACAGGATCGTAATACCTATGTCCTCACTTCTTCTTCCTTGAAATCTCTTTCCCTTCTCTCTGATATTGATGTGATCTGACAGGTCAGCTTAAAAGAATGTGTGCCACTATGTTTGGTGTGCCCTTTCAAGACTGATAATACCATCCATCTAGTTCTCCCAGACATGGCCCCTTTAATTGTTGAGTATGATGATGTATTTGCTCCTCCCATAGGTTGAACTCCTTCTCATCCCATTTAACACACCATCGACCTTATCCCTGGCACATGTTTACCCAATGCTCTATCTTAACGTATGGCTCGTCTTGAGGTTGAGAAAATGCATCGTCAAATACAATAGTTGTTGAATTCGACCCACATTCAACCCATCTCTTCACCTTGTGCCTATATGGGTTTCATAATTCCTAAAAAGGAAACCAATAAATGATGCCTAGTCACTAACTACTGTACTCACAACAAGGCCACTGTAAAAAACCAATACCCTTTTCCTCAAATTGATGATCTACTCGAAAACTTGCGAAGTGTCTAATTCTTTACCAAGATGGATCTCATAGCTGGGTACCATCAAGTTCGTATGCACACTGTCAATACATGGAAAATAGCCTTCAAAACCAAGTTTGGGATATATGAATGGATGGTGACAACCTTCGGTCTCATTAATTCTCCTTTTACCTTCATGAGGCTAATCAATGACATATTCTGGTCTCATATCGATTATTTTATGGTCATCTACCTTGATGACATTATCATTTTTAGTAGAACTTGGGAAGAACGCCTTTAACATGTTTGCATAGTCCCCGAGCTCTTACAAACACACAAATTGCAGGTGAAAGAACATAAGTATTATTTGGTCAATCTTGAATTTAGTATTTGGGGTTTATCGTTGATCAAGATGGGGTGCATCCCAATTTGGACAAGGTGAAAGAATTGGCCATTTTTCCTTCTCCCACTAGTGATTTTGATCTCAAAAGCTTTGTGGGGGTACAAAATTATACAAGCGTTTCAGAGCTAACTTCTCCCACCTAGCGCACCCCCTACATCATCTCTCTAATCAGTCATACTCGTTTTGTATGGATGCCTCTTGCTCATTAGCAGTTTTAGTGTATTATAGATTCCCTTTGTTCGTCTATATATAAGCAAAAAAAAATCTAAAAAAACAAAATAGGTGATATGCATCAACATTCTTCTAATTAAGCAGGAGGGATTCCTTCATGTGTCTGCAAGTCATCTTCTATCAGAGAGTTTTCTTCACACTGGTTTTCAGGGTCCACCCACTCAGAGTGCTTCTTGAATTATTCCCTCAAGTCACTCAAAGAATCTTCTGGATGAACCAGACAAGCCTCAATGGACTGTCAATTCCGCTTTGCAAAGTATCGAATAACTACCCCTTCAGAGAGAACAAGAATTGTTTACCGCCTTCAAATTTGGCCTGTTGAAAGTATTTAATGCCTTTGAAATCTTTTTGCATTTCCTCAAGCTCACCAACATGGACGCGGACATTGGTTTCCACATCCTCCATTCTTGAATCCATCCGGGTGAGGTCCATACTGATATCCTGATGAACCACCTTCGAAGGCATTGCATGTGTTCTTCCTGATATCCTCATGAACCACCTTGATCTCCCGAATCTCTTTCATCATATTCTCCAAATTCATTCTCTTGTTGGCTGGGATATACCAAGGAAGAGTTCGCAGACTAGCTTTGAGAAACACACCGTCGCAAGTGAGAGTTTCAATACCATACACCATTGTTTTAAAGGAGGTACCTTCTCCCAGAAAAGGATCGTGCGTACGAGAGCCGAGAGTTCAAGATTATTTTGCATGCTCCCATATCACCACCACAGCTACCTTCATTAATGCGAGTGAGGGTTGTCCAAGGGAGGGATTTAAATACCAAGCTATAATGGATTCCACTTGTCCACAAAAGGAGAGGGGAAATTTGCATGCACGCCCCCTTAAGGAAGTCAGAGTTGATAAAAAAAAGGGGACCATTTGGTGTGAGGGCGGTCTTGGTTCAAAACGATGAGCCCTTCACTCAACCTAGCTCCTTGGTTAGCCATGGTGTCATCCTCCAATTTGCTATGCCTTAAATGTGATAGAACTGAATCTTGGAGATGTCGTTAATGACATAGATTATTCTTTTTAGAATTTTGTTCAGATTCTTGTCAAGACCTTTCTGAATGTTTATCATTTTCTGTATAACAATCATGGATTCTCCAAGGATAAAGTATTGTTCTTTATGCAAGGAGACCATTATTTCAACCCCTTGAAGGAGAGCCACCCATTCTGCTTGGTTGTTTGTTCTTCTTCCTAATCCCCATGCAAATTGGAATAACTTGTTACCTCTGGGGTCATAAACGACCCCTCCCACACCTTCCACCCCTAGTTTGTTTGAATTTGTAGAGTATATAATGTATCCTGAATTTCTTTTGAGAATATAGAGACATAAATTATAATTCTCCATAGGATACGAATCTTGTTTAAATATGCATCATATACTTTAAAAATGGTCTTCATCTACATGTTTCTTTCATCCACCAATTTTTGAACCTCCATAAACATGGAAGGAACGTTGAAGATGAAGATCGAAATGGTCTTCGAATTGTACCTTGAGAGGTGTTTTTGTTACTTATTGAGCCTTATTTTGTTAATGTGTCGGAAGCTATGAAGATGACTGCTTATTTTGTTAATTTATTTTGTTCATAACGTTGTACCTTGAGAGATTTCTATTTTTGTTTTAAATTAAGAAGTTGTGAGATCTAGTATTGTGCACCATAGAGACTTAATTATCTAGAGTATTTGTACCGACACAACTATGTTGATATCCTCGAAGGGTAGATGATCAAGTTTTGACTTGTAATTGTATTTGGAACATATATAATGTGATATGTTAAGTGTTTAATGATCAAATTTTGATGGTTATAAAAATTAAAGAATGTAACTTTTATTGGAAAATAAAATTACTTTGATATATATATATATAATTTAATATGTTAAAAATGTTTAATGATCAAATTTTGATTGGTTATAAAAATAAAAGAATGTAACTTATATTGGAAAATAAAATTACTTTAATATATATATATATATAACTCAACTAATCATTAAAAACATAATTAGCATTAATCATCAAAAAGCATCATAACATTTAAATACCACTCCACTATATTGAATATATAAAAAAACATCATAAGACGCTAAAGGTATTACCATCATCATGGAAATAGTAAACATAGGTTATTAAAAAAGTACATAGAAAATCACGTCAAAGTAAACATAACCCAGCCAAAGAAAATCATGTCAAAAGCATTAGAAAGGGTTACTCCAAACAAAAAACATCTAAGGTTATTTTATTACTAGTTATTCAAATTCATTGAAGATCAAGTTTTACTAGTTATTGAAATTAAGGTTATTTTATGTGAGTTATTTTAGGTGTTACGGTTATTTTATGTGAGTTATTTTAGGTGCTATGGTTTTTCTTAAATAAAGGTACAGAATATGGTATATGTGAATTATTTTAAGTGGTATGGTTTTTTTTAACAAGAGCCATGAGGTGGCAATGTCCTGTGCTATTGCAAATTAGTTTTTTTTGAAATTTGCAAAATCAACATGTGAACCATAAATTAATTAGATTATCATTGTTGAGTATATGAGCCATTCTCCACGTGGACAACTCAAGAGAATCTCAAAAACTAGAAGGATATTGGCTTTTATATAGATTTATTTACATACACAAAAGATGAACTACAACAGTTAGATGATATTTTCCTATTTGGAATTGCCATCTTTCACACTGCTATTAAGTAACTATATAATTACTTCGCAAGTGACATTTACTAGAGATGATTCTCTCTTTATTTTGTTTACAAATTTTATTATTGGTGAAAACCTTCCCAATCTAAACAAAAAATATCCATTCACTTGTCCATAGTTGTCATTAACTAAATTATCACAACCCTGCATAAGCAATTTTTAATGTAAAAATAAAACTAAAAAAACCCAATTTTTAATGTAAAAATAAAACCAAAAAAACCCAAAAGAAAAGGTGAAAAATAAGGCATACTTCTATCCATCCTCGGAAAACTTTCATTGCTACCAAATTTCATTAATAAAAACAACCTTAATTTTCCTGGCAACTCAGAAACACATATTTTAATAAATACGGAGAACTAAAATCACACAGAATACATATTTTAATAAATACGGACAACTAAAATCACATAGAATTCTATTGGTCTCTTGTCCATGCTAACTATCTTATGCACATGAATACATTATCAACCCATTTCCCTTGACAGATATTGTCAATATCCCGTGAATCTTAATTACCCAGTAGATCATGAAGGAGCTTTTTCTGCAAAAATGGTAAACCCATTTTTCCCACTTCCCAAATACTTCATCTGCTAAAATCAGGGCGTCTCAAGTTGTAGAGATGTTTGATAAGAGTTGATTTCTTGACACCGTCTATGTCTAATCCGACAATCCCCACAATCATTGTAGTGTTTGAATCGTTGTGTTTCAAGATGATGTGAGAGGCATCGATCTAAATTCTAGACTCCTTGAAGACTTTCCCAACTTTTGAACTCCATACCTTTAATAAATAATCAATGGGTGCATTATCATCAGGCATCATGATCAATTCCATTGTATTATTGGTGCAGTAACCAACAACGAAATTTGAGGACATGAGCTTTGATTCTCTCAAGACACGAGCTTTTGCCTCAAGTCTTGCAGTTTTCGATTGTGCCTTGTGACTTGTGAGGGCCAAGGATTCGAACCCTTGAAAATTAGTGGGATTAGCTTCTACTATGGGTGCATGTGTCGAGGGATTGATTCACATCTTCAACAAACGCTTTCTCAGATAGATATTTCAAAAAAATTGATCTCATTGTCTATTCTCCCAACGATCTGTGAACCTATGACAGATCATCTGAAATTCATAAACTTAACCATTTTTTTAAATAGTTGCAAACATTGAAAACCAACAAAACCAATACAACTAGAGACACTATTCTTTATGATCGCTTCCCCATTTAAAAAACCAAATATTGAAATAATTAAATAATTTCTGTTTCATTACCTATTCCCGAAAATCGCATGCAACCAAATGATAGTTCGTTCTTCTTCTTAAGTAAAGGAGCCTCACTTGATATCAAGTTTCAAACAGTTCGTCTGACGTAAATGACAGCTCTTCCCACAACGAATAAGCCCTACATATACACACAAAACTACAGTTAATTGTTATATGGATATATTATACGTACAAACAGATACATGGTGGCCTAGTTTTTGTTTCTGTAATAAAAAATACCACGTCCCTTACTATATTTTAGAGCTTCTAAAAAGGTGAATGAATTAAAAATCGATTTTAATGGATCAACTAGCACCAGTTTATTGATTTTTTGAGTATTTAACACATTTATGCACAGAGACATAAATAAGCATATAAAGATTAAAACTACATCATGTCTATCTATAAATACTAAAGCATATATAGTTTCAAACTAGATCAAACGGTGATGTATTGGTGACTCAAGATTGGGGCAATTGTACAATCAATCGCATGGTGAATTACTTCCAACTTTTGAGAAATTCTACCTTTCAAAGACAATTATCAAAACTGCTAAATAAACATAACATAGAGACTAAATTCCCGGCTATATTTTCGTGTTTTGATACAATTCTAACAAAATATTTTCTTACATTAATTTACACACTACTAAGCTTAAATTCCATTGTTAACGCTATCACCAAAAGTAGTTGGGAAAGAGAGAATCCAGAAAAAGTTTCCAAGAAGATGTCACGTCCAGATTTGCGAGCACTAACCATTAATATCGTATCCATACACAGGTATAGACTACAACTATATTGTATGACATATATTAATGTGAAGACCCATCAACAAATGGATATTAATGTGAAGACTACAATGGTTCATGACATCAACACACCGCCACTCCTGGGCTACAGAGCCTAGGGTAGAAGTTTACGGCTCGTACCATAAAAAACAATTTGTAAAGCATTTGGTTTATAAAAAAAAAAGAGCCACGTGGTGGCAATGTCCTTGACATTTCCACATGTTCTATTTGCATAAAGTTGTATGGATGAGATATTTGCTCTGAGTTATTGATGGATTCATCATGGTGTTGCTTGGATGAAGAATTGAAGGAATACATGCATCGACTAGCTTTTCCAAACAGACTCAGATGTAAGAACAATATAAAGATGTGGCTCATTGGCAATGTTCTGAATTGTCATGATCAAATACAGCTCCCAAAGGTTGTGAGGAAGCATTGAACCATGTCAATGACAACTCTCTCTCTCTCGATCATAGCCTTGATTCTTTTTTTTTAATTACTTAATTGTTTTATATACAGATCTGGTGGCATCCTGGTTGCAAAGCACACCAGTGGTCTCCCTTGGGAATAAGTTGATACTAAATATCCATCTCTTGAGACCCTTGAGCAGAGCTTACTTGGCATTGTGGCGCATAGTGCACAGTTTGTTTGTATGTCTTCGTTAGGATTCTTGATTAATAAACCGATGACGATCTGCATGGAAACAAATTTATTTTAATAATTATGATGAAGGGTGATTATTTCGAGAAATTGTTTTATTACTCAATATTATTATCCATTTATTCCTATACTGGATGTTGAATTGCTCGTCATAAAAAATTATCTTTTATGCATGTTTATGGGAACTTTAAGGTGTTGGTGGAGTGGGGAAACAATAAGGTTGTTCTTCATGTATCCATTTTGGACCATTGGTGTGCCAGAATTACAAATATGAAGTCGGTGTGGCAAAATTACAAATCTGAAGTCCTCCTTCTCAGGTCTTTGTTTTTCTCATGTTTACAGGTCTTTCAATATGATGGTTGACCAACTGTCCAAAAAAGTTCTGGGTTCTCCGGAAGGTGTCCTCTTCTATGAGGAGTTCCATGATTTCTCAAAGATTGATGAGGGCTCCTTCTACATCTACTATAAGGATGGTAATTTCTTGATGTATATTAGAGCTTGCAATTTTGTTTTTTCTTGTTGTGGACTGATCGGGTTTGTATGTGAGCTTTTGATAGATTCATTGTAACCTGTGGTTGGCTGATGTACTTTGAGACTATCATGCTCTTTGGTTGTTTATATGTTCAACTTCTAGGCTACATGAGTTTTTGTTATATTGACAAAGGGCTAGTTTTAGCCTTTCCAGATGGGATTGGTTGGTTTCTATTTATGATGATCAAATTTTCCTTCTTCTAGATCTTCGCTTATATTATAATTATAAATTTGATTCAAGTATAAATAACAAATTATAGTCTTTTTATGTCTGAAAAAAATATAAAAAGTGTATTTAATCATAGAAACATTTGCAAAAGACCATTTATTTGGCACGCTCAACTTTTGAAAAACTTTTTTTCCAATAGATATTTAGATATAACATGAAAAAAGATACTATGAAGTATAGTGATAAAATTATTTTTTTAACCAAAAGCAAACAGATACACTTTTCAACCGTTATAAGATTGCATTATATTTGTCCAATTAACAAACAAATCGATTACTACAATCTCATTGGTTCGTTATCATTGGATATCATAGTTGGCATTGGAATACGCTTGTCCATTTTTTTTAATTGATGGTATGCTTCCAACTAGCAATGGCCATTGTTTAATGGCCAAAGTAACACCATATATGTTAATGTCTCGGTGCTATACAAACGCATCTTCAAATCATCTATCGGCCTTATCCTCTAAATAATTCACACGATCATTGATACGACCATTGCCCAATTTTGGACTAATCTTCAAATCAGTGCCATTGTTGGCCTTATATTTTCACGTGACTCAGGACAAAAACATGATAAAACCATATTTATTACTTTCAGGCCGCGTTGTGCCATGAAGGCCACATGGCTGGGTAAAGAGCCTATATACCAGACATGATTCCTTCTCTTGTCTCGACTAATCCGTAAATTAATATTCTTTTTGTTGTGTCGGCCCTGTGTGTGGCCCACGAAATTGCTGCATGCATGACAGTTGCAACATCCCTGGGGATCCGTCACCTGCAGGTGCAACCACCGCCTCATGTTCTGATAGTGCAACCACCGCCTCATGTTCTGATAGTGCTAGGATGTTTACCATACTATCTCATTTGGTCATGGCTCACAAATGGTTTGCAGAGAAGATTGGCCACAGCACAAGTAAATGCTGCTATTAGAAGGACGCACTTCTCACTGGCTTTCACAATTTGGATGTTCATTCAATTCTTCAACAACTAATTCGATACTAGAAGTCATGGTTAATCATTTTCCTTGAATTGGTTGAGTGAACCACATAAAAAGCTCTGAAGTGAAGCAGATGGGAATTGGTTAATCATTACAGTACCCACTTCGTACTTGTGAGATCAACAAAAGAATCGTTGCACTTCGCATTTCTGAGATCAACAGAAGCGGGGTTTCATCATCTAGGAGGTCTTTCTGGAAGCTGCCAAAATGCTGAAGGTATCCAAGCCAGCGGTTATAGATTTTCCATGTTGAACTATATTTTATTTTATTTTTATTGAGCAGTTATTTGACGTGAAACCAACTCGTGATTGTGCAGAGAATCAAATTAAAATTAGGGCATATGCACTGATCCACTCTTGAGCAGTTTTTTGTTTCCCCGTGGTGGGCTACGTATGCCTCCTTTTAATGTCGTCTAGTCTTTTATGCTATAGTTTCACCCTAAATCAAAAAGTTTTCCTATGTTTTTGGCCTCCACCCTCTTATTGCGATTTCCTTTTCATTTTTTCCAGGCTCTGATACTTGACAAACCTCAACTGACACCTGCACCTGCTCGCTGCCACTTCTGTTGTAGTCGACACTTTCATCTTTATCGTCTGCTAACCTCATTGTATGCAGCCCACGCAGACCATTCTTTCCTCCTCTTTCAACAGCTCGAAGTTAGGTGGGTATACTTTCGCTCTGTGGTCAGTCAATGCTGGTATATTTCTATCAAGTATGTGTCACGTCATTTTCTTTTCTCATATGCCATGATTTTCATAAGCGAATATGGTGCAAGAAATCGTCTGCTCAAATTAGCAAGCCATTACTCAACTTTTGAAACCTCATTACAGTTTCAATTTAAATTTTGTTTTAATAATATTACATCGTTGTTAATTGCCAGCTGCACAAACTTTCATGTGCATATTTTTTTTAGTCGGAACAGAGCAACTACCTGCTTCCTAGCTCACAGCCATGCTCTGAAACGATCGGGCGTTAATATGCAATTAAAATTTGGGGCATACTATCGGATTCGAGGGATACTTTCGCCGGATCGGGCCAAGAAGCTTTCCCCGATCTACATCAGGTAAGTTCTGCATATGTATTTATATTATCTGTTTATGCATTTATATTATCTGTTGTCCGATTTTAAGATAGAGTTTTTGGATTATTATGAGAGTATCATATTTTTTATTATGAGTTCTAGCGCAAATGTTTACAGTAATAGAGATGCAAAGCTAAGCCATAACCAGGATCTAAACCAGAAACGAGGATCTAAACCAGGAGGACACATAGGTTGAAGTAACAACAATAAACCAAATAAGCAAATAAACTAGAGATTATAGACTGACAGTGAACAATCTAAAGAAGAATCACTTTAAAAAGAAATCAAAATGCCTGAATAAATGTTTACAGTCAAGCACTCACATCAAAGTTTATTATTATCAAGATCACTGTACAGCAGCAAAGTCCAAAGACCTAAATAATTTAACATTTTTTGCAGTGTTCCACTTGACAATATAATAATAATAACGAGCGATCAATTCATCCAGACTGAAACAGGAGGAAACATATTTTTACCATGCTCCATCAATTTATCAGGATCCGGCAGTGTCGACTTCAAAAAATCGCTGGTGAGCAAATCCTGAATCCATTTGTTGAAACGAGGGCATTTCTCACTGTCTGCAAATCTCAACCCAAGTAGCTCTTGGGTCGGTCTAAACCACGCCACAGAAGAAGCGTAGAACAAATCCATGTACTTCAAACTCCTTCGTCATACAAACAACCTCTCTTCTCCAACTCAACTCCGCTCTCCAAAATCATACCCATCTCATAATACTTCTCCTGCACCTTCTTTAACTCCTCTGCGCTACGAACGCTGTGAAGCTCAGCTACTATTTCCATGGTCTGCAAAACCAAACCATTCCATTAACATACATTCAATATAAGCCATCAAAATCCTTTTGTTCATTCATTTTTCGAGGTAATAATCTATGTTGAGATTGACAACCTTTTGTTCATTCATTTTTCGAGGTGATAATCTATGTTGAGATTGCCATATGGATGAAATTGTTACAGTAATACAATAGATCTGGATTAATATCAAGATCAACCTGTGTTTTTTTTCTTAAGAGATTATGTTTAAATGGGAAGAGGTAGAATATGTATATCTCTATAAATTTTAATAGTTGTAATTGGATTCTTTGTTCAGTAAATAAAAACATTATTTATAAATTAAAATTAATAGATTGTTTGTATATGAAAAAATCATCTGAGGATGATTCTTTCCATCTAACAGGTATGGACTTTGCTCCATACCCTAACAGGTATGGACTTTGCTCCATACCCGTTGGATGGAGGAAATCGAGATAAAGAATGCCCAAATAAATCAATATATTCATCACGTAAATTTAGGGTTAACATGGATTTGTCATACAGTGAAATGAAATAATAAATATAATGGAATAATAGATCCAGAATTGATATAGATTTATGCTAGTCATATAATAGAATAATAGATCCAGAGTTACTATGGATTTGTACTCGCCATATAATAGATCCAGAGTTAATATGGATTTGTGGTCGTCATTAATTACCTTCTTGTCGATGAAATCTGACCAAAACCGCACAAGATAACGATCATATGGATCGTCGGATAGCAGATGAGGAGCTTGAGACCAAGTCTGGTCAATGTATTCAAGAATAATCCGAGATTCACAGATGGCTCTGCCGTTGTGAATGAGAACAGGGACCTTCTTGTAGACGGGATTGCTGCTGAGTAACAGCTCGCTCTTTTTACAGAGGTTTTCGTCCACAGTTAGGAATTTGATTCCCTTGGCTTTGAGAGCTAATTCTGCTCTCATTGCATACAAGCTGCACGAAGCCGTTAATAACTTGACGCCCTCTTCCGTTTCCATATGCTTCTGTGTATTGCTGCTTGCTCGCCATTCACCGATTAATAAATGCCATTTGGGAATTAATATATTGCTTTCTTTGCGTGCACGTCTTGAATTTGTTTAAAACAGAACAACGATACGAGACAAAGCCGTAGTCAAATTACAGGAATCCGTCGCGATTGACGGGACGTTATTGGTCACTTATCACGAAAAAATTCTAGTTTGAGATTATGTAGGTTTGCTCGAATTCCGTGGATCATTAGGCATGTCGAGCAGACTTAGTTACCTGAGGTTATTCTTAAGTGGATTATGTCTTTCCAGGTAGGGTTACTACTATTTTTTTTTTCAGAAAAAAATCATCTTCCGTTAGTTGATAATTCAAGCTAGAAGATGTCTCAACTAAATAGAATCCACGTTGTTGATGGAATGAAATCCATCTAACACCACCAAAGAACCACCGTATCCTTGACACATGGCTTATACCTTATGCAAATCTTGAAACAACCTTATGTAAATCATGAATTTTCCCATTTATATTTCTAGGGACTTTCCATAGATCCATTATCCCATAATTCTTGTCATATTTTTTTTTCTCACGAAAACAAATATATATTTATAAAAAGCTATGAAGACTGCTAACAACTAAAACAATGCATGATGTTCAAAATTAAGAGTTTCTTTTCTCTATTCATTAAAAAGCAAACTAGTCATGTAACTTCAACTTCCTAAAAATACTTAAATCATGTATGTCATGCCGAGTACTATATTACTAAACACACAATCTTAAAATCAAAATACTTTCAAAATGTATTAATAAGAGAAATTGCTAAGATTGTTGCCAGTGACAGATTCTTCCATTGGCCGGTCCTCTTTTGCATGTACCTATTCATCGTGTTCTTTGTAAGCCAAAGTTGTTTGTTGTGTAGTATTGTCATTAACTAGAGCTTCCATTGCAGAAGCTATAAAGATGCAAATAAAACTTGTAACTAATTGAGACCCTCCGAGATGCAAATAAAACTGGTAACTAATTGAATAAAACTGGTAACTAATTGAGACACTCTGGTGAAACCCAAGATTATATTATAGTGCATTTGAATTTGAGGCTAGTTTATCATAATTTAATTTTAAATCATATAACTTGCCATCCAAAATGCTTTGATAGTTTTCCCATGGCTCTAACTAGGTACTCGAATATCTACAGTGTGGTTAACTCTATCTCGTTGACAAGTAATATAACTGAGGTTTCTCTTTATCTCATGGATACTATGGTGGGCCATTTCAAAATAGACATGTGTGCTAATAAATCTAAGAAGACATAAGGTAAGGGTTCTGAAAACAAAGCCACATGTTATAACTACAACCGTGAGTTTCCCAGACGCAACAACAAAAAACTAGGGAACCGAATACCAAATCCAATCTCCACGTCCAAGCACTCAACAATGATTTATGAGTAAAAGATTAAACCTTGATTAGCCTTGATTGAAAGAATTACTTGTGATGTTGAGGTCGTGATATCTTCTCTGGCTATCACTATACCCAATACTTAATCCTTCCTCAATGTTGTTAAGCCATGCAAACAGACTCGAGACTAAGTGATCATGGTAGAGTTTGATCCCACCTTCAGACGAAAGTTCTTTAACAACCATGTTAATTGCATTTGTTATATATCTTCATTAAGTAAATGGAAAGGAAATTCTGCACAAGGAGGAGTTATTTAAGTCACACCTTCATTGTGTCCTATCGCCCTACACCTATCTACCACTATTTTATTAGCATGCAACCTAGATAGGTGCATCGGACTATGGTTGTGAGAGTTTCTTTTCATCATGGGATTAAAACAATTTTAGGGTCTCCCCCATTTACAATGACCATACCTTTTGAAAACCTCACTGCCCTATTCACCATATCATCTGCTATATGAGGTTATTGCTTTGTCAAACATGGAGAAGTTGGAACAACTTAAGAGTTTCTTTACATATTTAGAATTTAAGCCTTCATTCTTCCAACAATAACAGCACTATCCACATGAGGGGGATTTCTTAGGAGATTGATGATCATGGTTGAATCTTCATTAGAATTTTAATTTTCAAAGATGAATTTTCATTAAAATTTATAATTTTTTAAAATTAAAAATTTCAATTTCAACATAAGGCCCATCCATTAATATTATATTAAAAATAAATGTAATGAGAATTTTTAGTGAAATTTACTAAAAAACCAATGTTATTATAACAAAAACATATCCATATAAAATAAAACAATCTAATTTTTCAATATAATACATATAAATTTATAACAATCATTTACATATCTATATTCAATTATTTATCAAATATATAGAAATCATCAATAAATATTTGTCATACCTATGCACAATTATTTATCAAATATATGAAAATCACCAATAAATATTTGATTTTAACATCTAGACAAATTATATAAGTTTTTCACTTCTTTTATTAGAAATTAATTAGAAATTAATTATGTCTATTATTTTTTCTTACTCAGAAATATGTCAAAACTTGATATTCATGAAAATCAAGGTATAATCAGATTACATAATCTCGTGAATCATTACATAAAAACTTAACAAAAACATTGAACTTGCTTGGAGATAATAACAATCAGTAATCAATCCATCCAGACTAAAACTGGAGCTAACTGCTTTTTTGTATACTCCATCGATTTATCGGGATCCGGCAGTGTCGACTTCATAACATCATTGTTGAGCAAAGCTTGAATCCATTTGTTGAGATGAGGGCATTTCTCACTGTCTGGAAATCTGAACCCAACTAGCTCCTGGGTCGTTCTGGACCACGCCACAGAAGGAGCGAAGAACACATCCATGTACTTCAAACTACTTCCGTCATACAAGCACCCTTTTTTCTCCAACTCTTCTAATCCGCTCTCCAAAATCATACCCATCTCATAATACTTCTGCACTTTCTTAAATTCCTCAACTCTACTAACGTTGAAAAGCTCAGCATATATTTCCTTTGTCTGTAAAATTAAATCATTCATTTCAATCAGTTGATAGTAAGAAGGAGCTGCAGGATCAGTTGATATTAAGAACGAGCTGAGTTAGTAAGTTTGAAATTCTGATTTTTACTCTGGGATCATCATCAGTAGATAATTGAAGCCATATATAAACAGGTTTATGGGCATCTCATTCTTCCTTAGGCTTCAATTGTCTCTTGATGATGATCCCAGAGTAGAGATCTAATCGTGGAGTTTCAAACTTAGTAACTCAGCTCCTTCTTACTATCAATAATAATCTATTTTTAAGGTCATAATTAAGTTAAGCTAAACATCAATTTAATATATGAGATTCTTTGTTTGTAAGACAAAAAATATCTTTACACAACCATATAATTAAACTTATGATCTCTTATGAAAAAATACATGTTTCTAACAATTAAACCAGCTACTAGATATCAAAATCTTTATTTCTCAATCCAATATAGATATTAACACATAATAAATCTAAGATCTAAAGTTAATATAGATTTACACTAGGGTTATTCTTACCTTGTTCTCGATAAAATCCGACCAGAACCGCACAAGATAACGATCATATGGATCGTCCGGCAGCAAACGAGGCGCTTGAGACCAAGTCTCGTCAATGTATTCGATAATAATCCGAGATTCAGAGATGGCTCTGCCGTTGTGAATGAGAACAGGGACCTTCTTGTAGACGGGATTGCTACTGAGTAACAGCTCGCTCTTGTTAGACAGGTCTTCGTGCACAGCTTGGAATTTGATTCCCTTGGTCTTCAGAGCTAATTCTGCTCTCCATGAAAAACCGGTCCAAAACGTTAATAACTTTACGCTCTCTTCCATATCCATATCCATATGCTTCTTCTGTATATTGCCAGTACTTGCCATTCACCGATTTATATATGATCTTCCCTTATATATATATATATATATCTTTGCGTGCAAGTCTTGGATCTGTATATATAATTTGTATATCGCTGTCTTTGCGAGCACGTCTTGAATTTGTTTAAACCAGGAATAAAAGACAAAGAGCCAGTCAACTATATTAGAGACTAGACAAATGTGAAATAGTATAAAGACAAAGAGCCAGTCAACTATATTAGAGACTAGATCCTAAACACTTTGAGGCCAATGATATGGCAATAATCTTGCCTCTGCTAATATCGTCATGATTTTCTCAACACTTTGAGGCCAATGCTTCGGATCAAAATGTTGGTAGCCTATCTCCACTCCTTCTATTAAATACCCAGGCAAATTTTTTAAGAATCATGGATGATTCCTTGTGTCTGGATTCATTATCCTCTACACACCCAAATGCAAAAAAAAACAAATGTATATCATTACATTCTTGAAACCATTTTTTCTTTTCAACTCTAAGAATCTAGACTTGCATTCATCACTAACAGCTATTGGTTTGAGATCACATTTTTCACAAACTTTATACATAACTTTGGTTTCTTTGTGACACCATATAAAATAATAGGGCAAAGTGAAACAAATGTACTCTACTATTGTTTTATCTGTGTCTTCATGCATATCATAATTATTGAGCCATTTTAAACTTTAAACTACATCCACTCAGAGCACTAATAATGTTTCCATATACATAGTTTTTGTGGGCATCATTCTTCCATTTTCCAACATAAAGCAAGTTGTGTGTTGCAACAAGAGCATGTTGTTTTCTATCCTTTTCAAATAAAGACACTGTGGCTAGCCACTCGTTATTTTAGGGATATAATATACTTGGATTTGCAAGCTACTATTGAGAACAAAGCATCAAATTCATATATCTCTCAGACCTAGCACACATAGAGAGAACTTTCAAAAGGTGCATTGAAGAGCTAAGCATCAAAAGGAAAATTCACTTCTTAACCACTTGAACAATCAAATTGCTAGCTTCTCAACCACTTGGATAGTTGAGTTGACTTAACACTAGCATTGGTACTGTTAATTTGCAGATATAGTGACTCCATTTTGAATTTCATTTTTCTTTCATATGAACTGTACAAAGTAGACAACAAAATGTTCCTGATGTCCAACTAGAATAGAACCATATTACAAACTAAAAAATAGAAACAAGTCTTCAATTCTTTATGAGATTCCCTGGCATTGATTAGTGATTTACTTAATTATATGAATATCCTGAATCAAAACTTATCAAGGCTCCCAAAAATGCCTGTGTTCACCAAATGGAGAATAGATGCCAAGAGCAGTGCATGTAATTATTCCTGCAATAGATGCCAAGATCATTGCATGCAATTATTTCTGCATTGGTGATCTTTTTCCACTTTTCAGTTTCCTCTGGTCACAAACAACATTTAATTAATTTACACTATCAGATGAAAAATAATTTTTTCATAATAAAACATAACAACTTTAAAATTTGACCACCAAACATTTTCTCCTTCTATATATATTCAAACTCTTTGCATCGTCTCACATAAATCTTTAAAAATGCATGCTTTCTCATCCTATCAATGGGATATAGTGTGACCTAAAACACCAATGCTTCTAAAATCTAGCACATCTAAAAAATACTATGGACAATATCAACTTTAACAAATTCTTAAAAAACAATTAAACGATGTATTGCAGGATTAGGCTAGAAACGCATAGATAAGCCATTGCTTCTATGTAATAAGTACAAATCTATGTACAATTGAGGCAATAGGTTAACCTAATCTACATAAATGAACTTTATATTTGCAAAGGAAACAAACTCATTGCTTCAAGCTTTGCAAAGTCAAAGTCTGGTATCGGTTTTTTTCCCATATGAATGATATTCAATGCTTGAAGCAATGAGTTTGTGCATGAATAAAGAAGAATCTTTATTCATCATATTTCTACAGAGGAACATTATTATTCATTTAGAATCTTTATTATTTATATTTTTAAGTTTTTTAAATTGTAACCTTAAGGAATTGTTTTTCTTCCATTAATATGTATTTCCTCTTCTTCATCAAAGAATATGCAAATGTTGCTTGTGTAATATGAGGACTATGACATGCCACAATCAAAGTAGATGGTCATAATCTCCCAAAAAGGAAAGAATGATGAAACACAAAAAAGTTGAACTTACCATTTGTGAGAAAACAACAGTTGCAACTCCTTGTTGAAGTAGAGCAAGGGCATAGCCACATAAAACAACACCTCCAATTGAAAGAATCCTTATAGATTAGTAATGCAATGTAAACAACTTGAAACTTGTCATTTAAGATGGATGAAAATTTAATGTCTTCTATTAGTTTAAATTTGATCTAAGATCTCTTAGTAGTAATCTCGTTCCAAACAACACACATAAACCATTGGATAAAGAGTTGTCCCAAAACTATAATCTTTGGTGTTGCTTAATAAAATGGGGCAAAAAAACAACAAATTTAAAAAGTCTAATGTTTTTTTAAAAGCTAAGATGCATACCTAAGGAGAAATGGCTTTCGTATTGATATGGATAGTTATCGTAGTTAAGTTGAATCTCACAAATAGCTTGATTTCGTGGATCAACAACCAACAAGGAACATGTATTGCTAACATACACAACATGAAAATAGTTTGAGAACTTAGCATCCTCACTAGGAATAACGATATGTCATGATTTAGTTGATGGTGGCTACAATCTTACACCTACACCAATCATAACATCCACAACCAATCACTATAATACATCATTACATTACATAATTCAACTAATTATTAAAAACATAATTATCATTAACCATCAAAATGCATCATAACAATTAAGTATTGAATGTATCAAGAAACATCATAAGACACTGAAGTTGTTAATATTATCATGGAAATTGTAACCATAGTAAAGGTATAAACACAATCACGTCAAAGTAAACATAAAGAAAGTCATGACAAACGAATTACAAACATAACCCATCAAAAGAAAATCATGACAAAAAGAATTACAAAGGGTTGGCAAGGTGCATGTGGGTGCGTGTGGGTTATTTCAGGTGACATGATTTTCTTTGAATAAAGGTGAGGAGTCAACTCATATTTGTAGATAACCAATGGTTGTCGTCACATTAGTAATGGTTAAATCATGATAAGTTTTACTATCTTCCAAAATAAAGTTGTTAAAAATATTTTTGTTAATAATACACTCTCACCATCAACTTCATTGAATTCTGCATGAAAGATTAAGGCTTAATGCATAGCTTCCTCTTCTAGCGCAAATGTTAACAGTAATAGAGATGCAAAGCTAAGCCATAACCAGGATCTAAACTAGAATCACACATAAGTTGAAGTAACATCAATAAACCAAATAAGTTGAAGTAACATCAATAAACGAAATAAGCAAATAAACTAGAGAACAATTACATAAATCACAACCACTAGAGATCTACCTCTAAAAAATTGATAAAGATTAAGAATAAATTACAATACTCCATTAGAATTCATAATCACATTACTAAGTGAGAATTCATAGCTTGATGTGAAGAATCAAAATAATATAAGTTTACATATACCTACCTTGCCATGATGAATCAAAAGCCTTAGGATTTAAATCACTTTAAAAAGAAATCAAAATCACCGTCACTCATATAAGATTTAATAAATACTCATATAAGATTTAATAAATGTTTACATGGAAGCACTTACATTAAAGTTTATCATTATGAAGATCATTGTATAGCCATAAAGTCACACCATACTAAATTCTAAAACTAAATTCACACCACACTTACAGAAAGGTAAATTGCATAAATGAATTCTAAAAGTTATCTTTACCAAATACAAGTTATTGTTTATAATCCAAGATAGTAAGTAAGATTATTTCATTAAACACATTCATTGCATTCATGAATTGTAAAGTAAACTTCTCAATCACTAATCTACATATTAAAATTACATTGCAGAAATAAACTACATAACCTGAGATGCAAAATTATCTAATTAAAACAAAACAATAAGTTAAAACTACATGATCATAAAATAAATAAAATCATATTGCAGAAAAATATAAAAATAAGATCTATATTGAATCAAGATGAAATTGTAGCTTTATTCCATCATTATTTGGACTATTGCTCCAAGATTCCTCCTCTTTAGAATGGGGAATGAGCTCTTATTTATACATGAGTTTTCCATAATAAATAATAAAGGAAGATCCAAAATATCCTTAACAATTTGCTAATAATTTGGATCTCAAAACCATTTACAAGATATTTGGTAAAACGCCAAATCTAATATTTATCCAAGATTCTTTTCATATCCAAGAGGTTGATGATGCTCCTTGGTCCATGGAATGACTAGTGCTTGAGGGGAAACTCAAATTATTGACTTTCTGCAGCTTCTATAGACAATCCGCAGCTTTGACAGGTTATGTAGGAGGTTCCACGTTTGTAGAGGATCCACAACTCGTAGGTTTTGTAGGAGGTTTGGCGGCTTCTTGTAGAGTTTCCACAACTCATAGATCCTGTAGGAGGTTTTGCAGCTGATAGGTTCTTTAGGAGGTTCCTCAACTCATAGGTTATGTAGGAGGTTTCACAGCTGCCTATAAAGTTTCCACAACTACTATGGAACTCCCTTAAGGATTTTGTAGTTACTTTCTAACAAATGAATCAGTATCCAAAGCAATTACATAGTACACTAACCCCCATAATGTTAGTAAAAAATCAAATGAAATGCTAAGACATGTAACGGAAAAACATCTTGAGCCTAAAATATGCATATGAGCATTAGAAGGGATTAGTACATAACTATGGATAAGCAAAAGGGTTTAAAGATGCCAAATCCAAGGCTCGTCACCTTGATCTGAATGGAGGAGAGTGATGCGATTGTGGGATCTACGCTGAATCATGGAATCATGAAAAAAATGGGAGTTTCTCTCTCCTTCTTTCATCCAAGTGACTTGTGACTTTTGTCTCCAAAGGACTTCCTCTTGATCCAAACATTGTTTGATAGCCTTCTAGAGTTTATTTTCTTTTTGGAGAAGATCTTATGAGTATCTGTTGGCTATAGATTCCTGCTGAACCATTAGCATTTCTTCCTCAAGCATTTTTCTGGCTTGAAAGATGTTTCCAAAACCTCTTTGTTCCAGGTTTTCAGGTTTCCTTTTACCCACTTGAGATTTTGTTGGAGCTTGTACATTTTGGATCGCTGAGGCATTGGCACATTTTCCCACCATTGAGAGAGAGTTTCTTAGAAGTTCAAGTGATTCAACCAAAATTTCTCAAACCTGAAGGGATGATTACGAGGAAAAGTTTGTTCGTGCAATTCAAGGCTTATGGGCCAATGGTATGAACCCGCTCCTGGAAGGATGAAGGAATCTATAGATGAGCCAAATCGCACAAAGCTAGTAGAGAGGAGAAACTTCTCTAGTTTGGAGGCCACCTGGTGCACTCCTCCTCTCTTGCTATTACATGTATGCATCTCATATGTCCATCAAATCCAACAAGGAAATAAGGGGTCCAAAAGCTCTGCTAGTAGCATCTGGACGACTGATTCCACCTTTGTTTTCCATGGGGGAAGAGATCATGTTAAAATATCCACCCAAAATCCAAATAGATTGATGAGTCATCTCCTTGAGATGAGAGAGGGAGGTTAAGAATCTGTCTTTGGAAGTTGGAGTGTAAGGACCATAGACATTGGTGAGGGAGCTCGACAGACCAAAGTTCAAGAGAGTGAAGCAAGCAGACAATGAGAACTAAGTGAAGAAAACTTTTGAGAGTTGGATGAGGGTAGGATCCCATAGAATGGAAATACCCCCAACTACACCTGCATCATCAGTATCCATTGATTGACAGTTTTTCCAGAAGAAATTTGAGAATGTGGAGAGAGACTCAGAGGAGAATTTAGTCTCCTGCAACATGATAGCAGTAGGTAATTTCTGATACATCTTAGATCGAAGAGTACGCTTTTTACTCTTCCCACTCAGTCCTTGAATATTCCAGGACAAAATATTCATGGGTAAACAAGAATTAGGAAGGGATGAACTGAAGCCAATTATGAAGGGATCTGTGGTTACCTAATTCCAACATATGCTCTCTCAGTTCTATTAGTCGCTGCTTTTTGGTTTTCTTTCCATGCTTAGGATATGTCTTGCTTCTTGTCAAGCTAAGTGGTTAGTGTGAGGGATGAATACCCAATTGAGTCCCTTGCAAAGATTGAACATTCAGGGGAGGGAGGAGATGGCATCCACCTCTTTAAGAGCCTTTCGGATAAGAGGGATATGGGGAGAGGGAATAGTAAGAGCCTTTCAGATAAGAGGGATGTGGGGGGAGGGAATAACAGCCATATATCCTTTTTTCAAGTCTCGATGATCTTATGGAGTTCATAATATGTAATTTCTATCTCACCTTCCTCTTCATTGTTCTCTGAGCTTTCTTGTCAATTCATGGTTTTGTCTTCCAATGGGTCTAGCTTCCTCTGTTTGGCTTGATATGGGTCAGGATTTTCTTTTTCTGAACCTTCCATGATTGGATCTAGTTGCATGATACCTTCGGGATCCATTTCCAGATCTTCAAGCATAGCATATCTATTTGATGTTCCTATTGTACTGCTTGAGTTGAGATTGCAGGTCTTGGGTGTGCCTTTCGTTCTTCTACTAACAATTATGAAACCATCTTGAGTTGGACGAAAATGCAGCTGCGAGGGGGTGGAACGAGGGCATGAGCGAAGTCCTTGAAGATGTGTACATATTCATGGCATTGTATACATCTAAAGGGGATATGCTCATAGTCAAGGGTTTGTGTCCATTCCTCATCTTGGAAGTTCATACAAATGGCTTATGGAAGGGGCTTTGAAACATTGATGTTGACACATATTCTAGCGAAGGAGGTATACCGCCCCCTTTTGTTTATTTCAAAACTCTTTATGAATTTCCCTATAGTGTTTCCAATCCCCATTAGGGTTTCTTCCTCCCATTATTCATGAGGCAAGGAATAGAGCCTGACACATACTGGAATTTCCAAGAAGTATTCAAACTCTAGGAAATACGACCCCTACTCAATTATTCTTTCACAATCCTCCTGGTTGAAGAAAATAGCAGTGAAGAAACCTTTTGAACCAATATTTAGGTCTACTCAACCTTTGGGTTTCCATTTGTGAGCGATCCAACCCCGAAGCACTCTTTCGTTGGGACAAAACCCCATAAATTTGCATATTATGGCATGATCTCTCATGTATTTCCTGTATTCACCTGCCTTGTTTAAGATCACCTCCAAGATTGGGATGTTGTCTCTCTTCGACAATCATCCACTACGAGTACTTCTGGCACCTTTTGAGGGAGGAATAGATTCGTCATTCTTTCCGGTTTGGGCCTGTGGATCTTCTGACGGTGCATTTGAGTGAAAGCCCTTTTCTTCCATGGGATTTGTAGAGGAGCTTATTGGGACCCGACCCAACTGAGAGGAAGGTCACAAGACCGTGTTGCAGTAGGAGGGAGCCCTGCTCCCTCTAGGCGGCTAATCCATTGGGTTGAGAACATAGTAAGGGTTTCACAGGATAAAGAGTAGCTAGGGTTTTTCTCCAATAGTGTTAGCACTGTAGTGGCAACCCCAAATTGAAAGTATATTTTTTTTTCCATGTTATTATGCTTTGAGTTGATAAATGAAAGATTGATGAAAGTGAACAAAAATATTTTTGGATACTTACAACTCTATTTTACTCCTTAAATATCATTGTTTACATGAATAATCATCATAATTGTAATTGTTGTCTTGTATTAGCACTGTAGTGGTAATCCCAAATTGAAAGTATATTTTGTTTTCCATGTTATTATGCTTTGAGTTGATAAATGAAAGATTGATGAAAGTGAACACAAATATTTTTGGATACTTACAACTCTGTTTTACTCCTTAAATATCATTGTTTACATGAATAATTATCATAATTGTAATTGTTGTCTTGTATTAGCACTGTAGTGGTAATCCCAAATTGAAAGTATATTATATTATGTTTTCCATGTTATTATGCTTTGAGTTGATAAATGAAAGATTGATGAAAGTGGACACAAATATTTTTGGATACTTACAACTATGTTTTACTCCTTAAATATCATTGTTTACATGAATAATTATCATAATTGTAATTGTTGTCTTGTATTTCCCTTGGTAGATTCATGATCCTATCTAGGATAGGTTAGACTAGCTACATTCTACATAGTATGAATTAAATAGCATCTTGTGTAACTGCATTTCATTTTCAATTCAAACACTCAAAATAGTAATGGTTGTTGGGCTAAAATCCCAATGGGTTCCTCATACCAAAGGGAGGGTTGTCTAATTGGGACTTCTAATTGGGATGAACTCCTATTATATAAGGAGACACTTTTTACACATAAATAATGTACAAGGGAAATATACGGGGGTGGAGGTATAATAACTCCTCATGCCTCCCATCATCTCCCACACTTATGTTCAGTCTTGATTGATGGCCAATTTATGTTGGATTTAATGGATTTAAGGCGCGTGGGTGGGATATCAGATATGGATAATGGTAGCATTGTGTTGAATTTCATGAATAATGAGTGGATTATGTTTGTCCTAGTTTTGAAAGAGTGGGTGTTTTTTAAGTTTCTCATTATCTAGGATGGGTGCATTCATCTTAGTGAAATCCTAGGTGACTAGGTGATGGAGTAATTTTTCTAGGCCTTTTTGATAGGGGTAAGCAACTTATCCTTCTTTGTTCTGATTTAGAATCGACTCCAAGTACTTATCTTCTCTCTTTGGAAAGGATTTTTAGTTTTAGTATAATTTGGACTTAGGTTAAGACTAGAATCCCTAGCTCTATCCTTCTGGATTTCGTGATGAGTTTGAAGTATGTCACATAGAGCCTTGTTTCTTAAAATGGTGCCTTTTTTAGACTCTAGATAGAACAATGATGATGGAATATTGAAGTCAATAAGTTGTTGAGACAGATGTTTGGCCAAATGGAGGGAATAAGATTAAGCAATAAAATATACTTGAGTATGCATGTGGAGAAGCAAGAGGCTAAACAAGAAGAAATCGAATCCCAAATTAGGGAATTAAAGATGAAATATGATAAATTAGCAAGTGATTTCGAAATGCACTACAATAATAACCTAAGGTTTGTAAGGAGCTCTCAATCTTTGGTTGGTCTTCCATAAGTTTCGGCATGCTCAATGAAAGATCAAGCTACTAAGGAGGACAATGTGAAGCAGACAACTATTGCCTCGTTTGTATAGCATAAGATATTATATGGAGAACATGGTACTGACAGGGATGATGTGGCTATGGAGGAGGCTCTCAATGAGCATATATTTGGTCATGAATAACTTCACTTATGTTGTTTACTTGTATTTTAATTTCAGGAGAGTCTGTCAAATAATGTAGCTATATGTATAATAGGTTTTCTCTATGCTTTGCATATAATAAACATATTTTGAGGAAGACTGTAATATTTTGAACATAATTTGTAGAGAAAACATTTATGGCTCTTGAATTTATTGTATCTCTCTCGTGCAAGGAATTTATAAATTTTCTTATAAACATAAAATATATCCATTCTTGTTAAAAAAGAATATTCCAAGGGGAATGCATCTCTACATTTTATTGATAGCTTGTCTTTCCATCGAGACATATGTACATGTTAAATGTAATGTTGGGTGTTAATTTTTATGGAAGTCATGAATAAAATTGTAAATTTGCACCTAGTGGAAAAATAAATAAAGCATCAAATAACTACATACATATTTTTAAAAAAATAACTAATTTTAATGAAACTACCTCAGCCTACAAACTTGGAAACTGACAGAACCATGCCGAAACTACCTCTTTCGGTCAGATTTTCCATGCCGAAGCTTACTTCCTAGACCCTTTAGCCATGAATTTCGATCAGCCTCTAAGCTTGGAGACTGAGACACATGGAATACAGAAGCTTCCCAATCCCCTGTTGTGTGTTCAAAGACGGGATATTGTACCCTAAAATCTTGGAGTCTGTTACGAACGATAAACTTTCACAAGATTATTTATTCATGGAAGCCTCCGTTACTTCCAGCTTTAAGAATTGCTGGAGTCGTACCAATCCAACATAACAAATTTCTGTTAAAATTGATCAGAAGCAGTCAGTTCCCCTGTTCCCTACAGAGGTTAGATCTGGAAATCGAGTCCTTGCGATTTCGTGGTGGTCTGGGCTTTGAATTTCATAAAAGAGTGTTTAATGGCACGGGTTGCAGTTGGCTCTAAGATTCCGGACGGCGAGCTGTTCTACATGGATGCCAAGAACCAGCTACAGAGTGTTTCCGTCCACTCTTTGGCCGCCGGAAAGAAGGTTGTTATCTTCGGCGTCCCCGGAGCCTTTACTCCCGTATGCAGGTCAAGCAAATTTCAAATTTCAAATATTCCGTTGCTGAACTTTCTGCTTTGGTATTATGATTTGAGCTTTAATTTGTAATTTTAGTAAATTTAGGTTAACAGAATAAAAAAACGAGTGTTACAGTGCACAAAGAATAAAAATGAAAACGAAAACAGCTTGAATTTTGAGCTTACTAAATCAGATTTTACTGTGAAATGACTTTGAATTTGTTGTGAAGCTTGAGATTTTGGTAAAAGGTCAATTACTGAGATGTCGTTTTGTTTTGCAGTCGGGAACATGTTCCGGGATTTATTGAGAAGGCCAAAGAATTAAAGGCAAAAGGCGTGGAAGAAATTATCTGCATAAGTGGTATGTCTTTTGTTTCAAACTCTAACAGTAACCTAACGCAGTTTTCACATCTTATCTGAAAGCTGAAAACAGCCATGGAATTTATTTTGCTTCAAACCCTAACAGTAACCTAACGCGGTTTTCACATCTTATCTGAAAACTGAAAACAGCCATGGAATTTAAATAAAGATAACCTGGCTGTGTGGAATGGTAAAGTATATGCAGATTGGTACAGTATCCAGAAATTTGACTTTAACAGTTTCACTAAATGTATCTCTTTAAGTTTTTGGTATAGAAATAAAATTTTAAAGTAGCTAAAGTGAGTTTTTAACTTTTTTCACTGTGATTTAGGAATGTTTTTCTTCAAGTTTTTGGTATAGAAATAAAATTCTACAGTAATCTAAGTAATTTAAAAAAAAAAATTCCTGAATTGTAAAGAAGGCAGATTAATATAGAAACTTTGTGAGTGAAGGTAAGACTAAGTAGCTCACTTGGTGAATGAAGGAAGTCCAGACATTTCAAAAAGTGCAGGGTGGAGTTCAATTCCCCACTACAATATATTCTGAAAAAAAAAATTAGAAACTTAACCATCAGTCTTTCATTTCATTTAGAAATGTTTTTTTAGCATAAAAATAAAATTCTAAAGTAATCTAAATAATTTTTAAACTTTTTTTCTCAATTGTAAAGAAAGCAGATTAATATAGAACTTAGCCATCAAAAATGGTGCTCAATCAATTGAAAGGCAATAACTGATAGAGTGTTGATGATGATTTTCAGTGAACGATCCATATGTGATGAAGGAATGGGCAAACTCGTACCCAAGCAACAAACATATCAAATTTCTTTCTGATGGCTCTGCGAATTACACAAATTCATTGGGCCTTGAACTGGATTTGACAGAGACGGGACTAGGAGTCAGATCTCAACGGTATGCACTGATCTGCGATGATCTTGAAGTTAAAATTGCAAATCTTGAAGAAGGTGCAAGTCACATGACAACTCACAAAGTTTCGAGTGCTGAAAACGCATTGAGAGAAAGCTGTAAACAAAACCTACTGCAACCACCCACTAAAGAACGTTGGGTGTGGGTTGACAAAGTACTGGGTAAAACAAGAAGTTGCATGTGTGCATAAACATTGGGTGTCGATTGACAGCATACAGGGCAAGAGAGGCTGTATGTGTTCATAAGCTAGAGTGTTCTGATGTGATATTCTTTTTACCTAATGTTTTGTGAACATTATAGGGTGATGATTATCAATACTGTTATACATTGTTATATGTTGATTGAGGTGTGCATAGAAATTTTCAATTCTTAAGCAGAGCGGTTTAGAATTTTTTTGTAAATTGTACACATAATATTGTACAAACTGCTGAGTGCATGCACTTCTAGCATGAAAAGATGCTTTAGGAGTAGATTTTTTACTCTATAAATGGGTTCCAAACCTACTATTAAGTTTGGGGACATAATGATAGATTTGGCATCAAATTGGTAAGTAAGTTATGGTGTTGGCCTTAAATCTATACTTTTTAGGCTCAAGGACATGGATAAGCATTCAATTCAGTGTATGGTTTATATTATTTTGAAATAAGATAATTTATATATATATATCAGCTGCGTGGGTTAACTCAAGTGGTTGATGACTATGTATACATATTTTAGGGCCTCACTTGAAGTACCTTTCCCACAGTCAAAATTAATTACTTCTTAATAATATTTGCATTAATTTGATTTTTTCATACATATATAATGACTAAATGTTTTTTTTGGTTGTGCATTAATTATACAATTTAATTTTGTTTTAACATATCTATATTATATTCTATTAGTTTTGGGGAGTGTACCAATTACTCTTCAATAATGGTTATTAGTGTTGGGGAGTCTCAATTATAATGGTTGACACTTGGTTGGTATAAGTAGTAATGTTGTAATTATTCATTGTGGATGTTGATTATAAGAATGTGTTATGTTAGGTGAGGTAATTGTTATTCATTCTACAACTATGTCTTTATACTCAATGCATCAAAGTCTTTTAGGATGGAGTCTAACTCAAGGTGATGGAGAGAGTTGAATCACTGACCTCCCCACTTTATATGAATGCTAGTTATTATAATGTGTTATATTAGGTGGGGATAATTATTATCCTGACTAGGATATATACTCATGTCCTTTGACATTTCATGTATTATATAATGTAATGAGTATCAAGAAATCATTGTGTGGTATTATTGGCATCGTATATGTAATGAGATTCATTGTGCTTAATGAATAATTTGGAATTCGTTAAAAGTTAAGTCTTTGTGTTCATTTTGTTCTTCTTTTATAATGTTGTGAGAATCGTATTGTATTGTTTTCTCTGGGATAATAGGGTGCACTTTTTCTATGAATGACATTAAAATACCCCAAGAGTTGGGTTACTACCCTCATTGTGATATGGGTTCCTCCATCTGAAAATTTATCTCCGTAGTGCCTTCAAACTAGCAGTGTTGTAGTTATTGCCTCAATTCTATATGTATGAAGCTATTGCCTCAATTCTATATGTTTGAACTACTCAAGTGTTTTTCCTAGTTTGTCAAGAAATCTATAGCTCTAATAATGTAGTGTAACTATGTTTTCTTTGTTGGAACTCAGGGTTAAATAAAGTCTATACCACAATGTTCAAAACATTGCATAGGAAGAATTAGGTGGAATTCATTGAAATATGCCTCGCCTTCCTTTTTAGTTTCTCTTTTGACAATGATCAAATATTCTACAAAAGTGCATGCAATCATTAATTGTAGTGGGTCATCAAACTCAACATAAAGTAATTTACCATATGCTAAATTGGGCTTGAAAAGTTCCCTCTAGCTACTCCCACTCTTCCAATAGTAGGTTCATCATGGAAGGTTCTATGTATTGTCTCACTGTGGTATCCTTCCCTTTTTTGCACATTACTTTTGCATTCATCTAGAATCTGAATTTTCTTTATATAGTTGGGATCCTCCATTGGGTTGTTGACATGACCATTGGATCCTTTCCATTTGTTAGGATCAAATGAATATCCTCTAAGTATGTAAGGTAATTTGAAATAAGATACATAGAAATTTCAAACCTCTACCCAATTTGAAATTTCCACGTCACTTCTATGAGGCCATTGGTATAATTCATAGAGTTTTCATCCTAATTGTTGAAACTAACTTCTTCAACAACACTACAAGAAACTTTTGATCTTTCCAATTGTACTTCTAAGCAAATTCAAGAATACATACACCACAAGGACTTTAAACATAAATCATTTCATCATCCCTTAGGGAAAGATCTATCCCAATACACATATATGAAAACTAATTCCATTACAACAAAATATAATAGTGACATATCAAATCTAGAAATTTCATTATGCATGCTATAATAACATAGAATTAATCCTCATTGTCCTAATAAATAAGGATAATAAAACAACCATGAAACCTCCTCAATGCATAAGAAAAGCATATCTACAATCAGAAAATTTAGGACAGATATGGTGCACTTCATATTATCAGAATAATAAAGAAAAATTATAATACTTCATCTCATCACAAGATGGTACAAGTCCTTTCAACTAATCCTAAGAAAAGACTCTTCAATGCATTTGAAACCTTTATTATGAAAACTACAATCATTGAAAACCAACCAACAATACAAAGGTCAAGCAATCCATCCCACCAATATATACCAACCAATCCTCAAAGCTTCTTTGTGTTGGTTTTTCAGAAATTTCAATCTGATCTAGGATCTTAACTGAGAGAATAGCATGTACAGCATATTAATCATGGACACAATAATGCAAGCACACAAAAGAAACAGAGTTTCACCGGGGAAAACCAAGAAGGTGAAAAACCCTGCAACTTCATCAAAGATAGATAGAGCAATGATACAACCCAAGTACAAGAGATAGTCCTCCTAGCAGCAGCTTCTCCTCCTCCACTAGTGCGCCACTATCCAATTGTTATAGGTCAAACTTGCACCTCTCCGTTCGTGATCACCTTGAGCTGTTGATCACACAAAAGGACAACTTGGATGGAGGAGCAGGTTGACCTGAGATGATACTTTGACTCACTCCATTTCCTGATATTACTGGAAAAACCCAAAAAATATCATTTTGAGATATGAGCGCTACTCTACTTAAAGAGACTAGCACCCATACGCTACTCCAGTGTATAATAGTAGCGCCCATATCCTAATATATGCTACTCCTTCTCAGCATAGTAGCGCTCAACATTTTAAACTCGATGAGCGCTAGTTGATAAGCACTAAAGTAGCACCCTATACGCTACTTCACTGAACAAGAGTCGCGTACATCTTAAAAGATGATTAAAAAATAAATTAATTTCTCGAGGAGGATTAGTTGCTAGTAGTTTCCCAACTCCCCCAACTTCCTCCATAACTATACATCGACCTGAACTACTTCTCTAATCTTATAAATACAAACAAGATTAAAAGAGAAAGGTTAGATGGTGAGATGGATTAATGGAGAAACTTTGAGACATAGAGAGAAGCTTGCATTGGAGGAGTTGTTGCTGAAGATATCCAAGCCAGAGAAGAGCCAGAGCCCAGAATCAAGTTGCAGGAACCTGTTACATGATCAGGTTTACTGAAAGGAAGGTGGATTTGGAGGTTGAACACAAGATCAAGTAAAGGCTAGGATCAGACTTCGATTGAAAGGTGTGTTCCCAAGATCCATAACTTATTTCTTTTCATCAATATATTTGTAATATCATCAATACACTTACCTGTCACCCCAACCAAGTTGATAGCATTAGTTTCCTTGCTATAGGGTATATTTGCCCACCAACAGACTGGCGACTCCGCTGGGGAAAGTTGAGTTTTGGCTCTAGGAAACCTTGTTCTTGTTTGTCTTCTTAGATTTTTTTTGACTTCTTTGATGTGTTGAGAAACCCTATAGGTATCCCTTGCCTATTTCTTTCTGCTTTCATCAGTTTTTGATATCCTTCAAAGTCAGTTTTTAAAGCTTTTTAGATATGAGCGCTACCCTGGTATATATACAGTAGCGCCCATACGCTACTGTGCTATATATACATTAGCGCCCATCTCTACAGGGGCGCGAGTTTCCCTACTGCACAGTAGGGTACGTTTCCTGAAGCTGTTCATTAATAGTTT
Organism: Larix kaempferi; assembly: GCA_027924585.1. NCBI lineage: Eukaryota > Viridiplantae > Streptophyta > Pinopsida > Pinales > Pinaceae > Larix > Larix kaempferi. The sequence goes on from BSBM01000560.1 coordinate 10,835,946, forward strand.
GCTTGAGTTTTTAGCCATTCTTGTGGTTTGCTGACTTTGCTTTTAGGTCTCCCCGACTGGTGTGTAAGGTTTTTAACTTTTGTTTAAGTTATAGAACCTTTTCTTGAAGTCTTTTTCCATCTTTTGAATCACTTGTTTACCTTTGGAAAGTTTGGACTGTTTGTGACTTTTTGGAAGACTAGGTTGTGTTTTGTGTTGAGCATTTCCACTTTTTTAGGCCCTGACTGCATGTTGCTAGTTTACAAACCTGCATACTCTTGTATCCGCTGTTTGTGGCAACGTTTGTCTGCCCTTTACTCATCCTATCCTTTGTTCTAGGGTTTGGTCCGTTTTAAGAGCTTCTAGGGTGTCTTCCGATTTGGTTCATTTCCATTCTTCCTGGACTTATTGTTTTTTTCTGGTTGCAAGTGCATCTAAACTGATGTAGGCTGAGTCATTTCTCAGTTCTTTGTGTTAGTAATTGGCAGCTTGCTTGTCTACTTTTGCTTGGCATAGTGGTCTTGCTAGGGCTAGATACTTTAGGTCAGTCCTTTTGTGTCTTTCTCCTTCGTTTTCTCCCACTTTGTTTCCAAGTTTAGAGGCTTTTTCTTTGCAAAAAACCTGTAGATCAAGTCTTTTTCGAGCTAATGTCTCGATAGCTATAAGCTTAAGAATTTTTTTAGCCATACTTACACACATTGCACATAAGTTTTATTTTACTTTCCATTTTTCATAGTTCTTTTTCGTTTATAGAAAAAGCAAAAAAAAATTGGTAGTTTAAGTTTAATAAGACTTATTTTTCTTGTTACAAGATAGCATAGGATATTTTGTACAATTTCAAAAAAGAAAACAAAAAGTTTTTTAGTAGGTTTACTCAGATTTTCAGTTTTGGAAAGAAGTAAATGAAAAAATGAAAAGAGTTTGTTGTAGAAAGTTTTGATTTTATTGCACTTTTGTTTCCTTGTTGCAACCACGCCACACAAAAGCACTACCCTTTTTGAGTAATAACAGCTCTAAAAATATTTTAATAAAATAAATTAGAAACATTTTTTCTTTTTAGGGATACACTACACCAACTAGTTTTGGTTAGGATCTTGAGTTTAAATCACCTTAAACCACTCAAGATCACACATTACGCAAAAATCGTAGTAAGACTATCACAGGTAAACCCACCTCACTCAAAACTTGTCTGGGATCTATGCAGTAGGTCATTGCGAGATTAGATTGTTGGGAATACTCCTCCTACTTTCTGTTCGAGCATACACCAGGATTGGATTTTGTATTGGGGACTCTTTCGAGTTTCGGGCTTAGTTACCCTACCCATGCTTTCTGATTCGACCGATGACTGTTCCCCCAGGAGTTTTCGGTGTTGTGGTATCCTTAGTATCTGACTCTAGGTTCATACACAGGTGATAGCAGAGGGTATATCTGCTGTACATAAGACAGACATGGGAGGAAATCCCTTACAGGTCTTTGGGAGGGCGGTTGGGTGATTCCAGCGCTTGCACCCTTAGTCATTGTATTGTGGACCCCGGGTAACTGTCTTTCTTCCTTCGTTGATCTGTTCTGGGCCCTCATCATCCCAGACTCTTCTCCGGAAGGCATCTGTTTGCCTTGTTTGATTTACCTAGGACTTTTTTTAGTGGTGTGCTCTTTGTGCTACTTGTTTTAGTTTGCCTTAGAGAACTTTTTGTTCATTTGAGCAGGAAACTATGTTTAGCATTTCGGCGAGTGCCAATCAAGGTACCCCTATTCCAGGGGATCCTTGTGCTGTTCCATTCATTGGAAACATTGGTGCTCCCTTAATGGCTACTCTGAATCTTCCTGGATCCACTATAGGGCTGCCGGTTTGGTTGTTTTCCACTCCGAATGCCTTGCATGCTCCTGACGCTTCTTTTGTGAGCACCTCAAATCAAGAGCATCAGAACCCTATGCCTCCCTTGCCAGTAACATCTTCTCCTCCTCCTTCTACCTCATGTGGCGAAAGTAGCAATACTAGTAACCAGGCATCTAAAAGGAATAGACGGGGGAAGAATAGGAAGAAGATGCCAAAACAAGGGGGCAGCAACCCAACCTCTGCAAGTCATGCTAGGGGCAAGCACCCTTCCTCTGCAAGTCATGCAAGGGGCACCTACCCAGCCTATGGAGGTCATGCTGGGAGAAAACTTTTAGTCACTGAAAATCATACTGAAAGTTTGTCTTCAACCACTATCAGTCATGTTGAGGACACGTCATTGATCGCTGCTAGTCATATTAATGACAAGTCACCAGTTCCTGTGAGTCATACTGGAGACACCAGATCAGCCACTGCAAGTCATGCTGAGGGAGTTGACATTGTCGACAAACGAAACAAACAGAAGCTTAAGCTCCCTTATAAGTTTTGCGAGGGAGACCACCTTACTTACTTGTGCCCTGTACTTCCAGAAGTGCAAAAAGTGTGATCCTTAGTTCAAAAGTATTCTGCTTCTGAGCAACCAGCCTCTGTGAGTCATGCTGGGGGCAAGTTGTCATCCAATGCTAGTCATGCTGACAGTACTGACATTGTAAAGGAGTCTCGACCTATAGGACGGAAACCAAAGTTTCCTTGTAAACTCTGTAAGGGAGATCACCTTACTCACCGATGCCCTGCCATTCCAGAGGCACGAAGAGTGTGGTCCATGTCTAAAGGAACTTCTGTTCCTAAGTTGTCTATAGATTCCCTGCAGTTAGATCAACCTTTGGTTGATAAAGTGGTTGAACCAATGCAATGTTTGTTCGACCCCACTCTTCCTTCGGAGAGTGAAGTGATCGAATCGATGCAATCTTTGACCGATCCCATCAGTCCTTCGGAGATTGATGCACCTACTACTGAAGTCTTCTACATTACCAGTTTGGATGTTCCTGAAAAAGGGGGCACTTCATCTATGCCATGTGAACCCCTACCAAGCCCTAGGATTGTTTCCTTTGATTGGAATAGTCTAGCCGAGCCTCGTCTTCCTTCTTCGACACCTTTCCAGATAAAGGTTGATATCGGGAACCATATGGTTGATTGATGCATTGTTGATGAAGGTGCTTCTGTTAGTATCTTATCCACTTATGCTTGGAGAGATTTGGGTTTCCCTAATGTTATTCCAACTGTTAATTGGCCGTTGACCTTCGATAGAAGACCTAGTGAACCGATCAGATTCCTCCATCAGGCACCTGTTACCTTGGGTGGAAAAACAGTCTTAGTTGATTTTATGGTTGTAAAGGACCCTATGGACTTTGGTATGATCCTCGGGCGTGATTACGTTTATGCTATGCATGCTGTGGTGTCTACGCTTTTTCGTGTGATGCATTTCCCTCATAATGAAAACATTATCACCATTGACCAGCTTGCATTCGTTGATCCTCCTTATTACCCAACTAAAGACCAGTCTGATCCCTCGTCATTAGGCACTACTATGTCACATGGGCCTTATGTGGCATATTGTTCCTTGAGTTCAACTGCTACTGAGAAGAAGTCTCTGAGTTCATGCTTACCTTCTCGGGACTTGGTCCCAGCTTTTGACCAAGTGACACCTCCATCTACATGTTTAGATATGTGTTCTATCTGGGATAATATGCTTCCTTCCGATGAAGTTTTCCTAGAGTCTATAGTACAGTCTACCATTCATTTGGATGTTGATCCAGTCGCAGTCATGTCCAACCCCGGTTTGACCTTAAAGTCTGATCTTCCTACTGTTGAGTCTTTGGACTCTCCTATAGATCTGCAAATCGGTGTTCCTGCTGAGTTTGATTATGCTCCTAGAATATTCAACTCCCGTGATGATGAATTTGTTTCTGCAAATTCCATCATGTCCTTCAACTTTGATCTTCATCCTGAAGTTGATCTTTTTGATTGTAAGTCCTCGGGCTTGGGTACCATAGAGTCTTCATTTGAAAACTCTGCCTTGTTTATGCCTGCTATTGATGATAGTGAAGTTGAAAGTATTTCTACCACGGTGACTTGTATCGGGTTTTTCTTTACATATGTTTTAGATATGATCCTGGTACTAATGTTTCTTGGAGACAGGATTCTTAGCTGGATGTATACTTGCTTACTGGTCCTTTTCGACACCTTGTGCGACCATGTCAGGTATATTCGGAACCTTGCATATAGGTTTAGGCTTCCCTGCTGTTATGTTGCATTTGAACCTTTTGCCATCCGAATTCGCCATAGGGTCGAACCTGTTGGATATTGGTGTGTTAGCCATCTCTTTATGCATTGTTCACCAGTCCGACAGCAGAGCCTACCTAACATGGGTCACCCTAGTCAGCACCCTTATGCCATTCTGGTGCCCATGTTGAGTTTTTCTCATAGGCTTGGGAGCATTTTTAGATTTACCATGACTTTGAGAAGAAGCCTCATATCTTTCTTCCTCATATATTTCTGGCCATCCCTGATAAGGCTCCCATCTTTGTGTTCAAATTACATATGCATCTGTTATGATCCCGCTTGCGCTAATGAGCCTGAAGCCGACTTCCACGCTTTTAGCTCGTTATATAAGCCTCCATCTCTGATCTCATTTTCGCTAATCCCTGTATCATTTTGCCTTTGCAGTTTGACACCTTTTACCTGGAAGAGACACACCCTGAGTGTACTTATCTTTCTCATGTTCCTTGCATTAGGCATAGCTTTGTTCCATGCGCTTGGAGCTAGTTTTGCATGTCCCTGACACTCGTCTCCTCCCAGACGAGCATTCTTCTGCCTTCACTTCGAGCTCGTTAAAAACAGTAAGTAGGTTGCGAGCAGTCTTCCACCTTTCCTTTGAGCTCGTTAAAAACAGTAAGGAAGTTATGAGCATTTTCCTATCTCCTTTGAGCTCGTTAAAAACAGTAAGGAGGTCGTGAGTTTACTTTTTCGGACTCATTAAACCTTTACGGAAAAGATCCCTATGGAGTTCTTTTAAGCCCTTTTCAGACTCCTTAAATAGGAAAAGTTTTTCAAGCATAGTTGTCTTTTCGGGCTCGTTAAAATAACTGAACCGACATCCACTTAGGTATAGAATTACCCCTTTTCCGGGACTTGGTGGATAATTTACGGAAAAGGTATACTCTAGCTATACTCTGGTATGCGCTAGAAGAGTTCTTCTTCCATTATTTTACATTTTTTCGGGGAAGGAGACTAACTTTACGAAAAAGGACTTTTGGAGTCGTCTTTAGGGTTTTCAGACTCTCGAAATGTGAAAACACCAAGCAAGCATTCACCTACTCGGGCTCGATGTGAAATCCACGAGATGGTTGATAGAGGACTGTTTAAGTTTTTCAACTCTATAAACAAGAAAATACAGCCGAGCACATACCAATCCGGGCTCGATATAAAATCCACGGATAGGTGTATAGAGGATTGTTTAAGTTTTTCAACTCTATAAGCAAGAAAACACCGCCGAGTATAAACAAATCCGGGCTCGATATAAAATCCACGGATAGGGTATGGAGTTTTCTTCTAGGTTTTTTCAGACTCCTTAAATATGAAAATACCGTTGAGCATGCTTTAGTTCTTTGTCAAGCTCGTTAAAAAATGAAAAAGGAAAGGAAAGGGAAGAATGTTAAAATATCTTTCAATATGATGGCAGCAAGTCAACTATTTCCTTGAACAAAGCACCTATTTTGAGTCTATCAAACAAGTTGGGTTCTAGTGTTAGCCTTAGGGTAAACTTGATCTCAGAGTTCTTACTCCTCCGTTTGGTTAGTCTTCCAACCATATGGAGGGTCTGCTAATGTCTCTTACATTTCAGACTTATTATTTAGCCCATTATGTTAGAAACTGCCTGAGTCACTTTGTGTCGTGCTCAATGTTCAAGGATATACCCTGTGTCGGCCATTCTGCAGTTTACCTTGACCTCATGTGTCGACCTTCCTAGTGTCAGTCTTGTTACATATTATTCCATATCAGCTCTTACCAGTTGAGTGTTCCTCGAGTTGGATGATGGAGGATGCCTTAAGGCCTCCCTTCCAACGGACTTCTTCCCATCGACATCAACTCATTATTCTGGGATTGAAGTTTAGAGTTTCGGTTAGTACCTTGGAGATTGCAGTCACCAGTGGCAATTTTCCTCGCTGTTGAATGATGAGACTACATCAATGTCTTTTCTTCGACAGGATTCCCAAGTGTTCGACTCCAAGTCCATCTATTCACATTTGGCGAATCGTACTTGGTACCTTGGACTCCATCATCATTATCGATGGAAGTCCTCGCGTTTGTTAACGGTATACATCAATGACCGGTAATCAAACGATACCCCCCATGTTCGACTGTCATCTCATCTATTCACATGGTTAGGGTTTGTACCTAGAGTTGTTTTGGATGAAGACCTTGGGATTTTGGATGACATTACCTCATTTTGTTATCACCCAAGTTGTGCAAGACTGAGCCTCACTTATATTCGGCTCTCCATGAGACATAGATCCGGTTTGTTGTTATGGCTATGATCTCTCAGTTTGACATGGATCCACGCTTGTATTCCAAGTGGCCATGCTTTATATACATCTCCTTGTTATGTATCGGAGATCATGTTGTATCACACTGCACATCTATATGATGTCAAAAAATGTAATTGCTAGCTGACCTTGATCTTTGTTGCAGGTGTTCTTGTGACTTGTTTTCTGCGGTTCTTTGCTCCTCCTCTGGCTTTGGATTATAATGTATTTCGGCCATCATTTCCCTTTGACCTCACACATTAGGGGGCATCTGTTATAGGTCAAACTTGCACCTCTCCATCCGTGATCACCTTGAGCTGTTGATCACACAAAAGAACAACTTGGATGGAGGAGCAGGTTGACCTGAGATGATACTTTGACTCACTCCATTTCCTGATATTACTAGAAAAACCCAAAAAATATCATTTTGAGATATGAGCGCTACTCTACTTAAAGAGACTAGCGCCCATACGCTACTCCAGTGTATAATAGTAGCACCCATATCCTAATATACGCTACTCCTTCTCAGCATAGTAGCGCTCAACATTTTAAACTCGATGAGCGCTAGTTGATAAGCACTAAAGTAGCGCCCTATACGCTACTTCACTGAACAAGAGTCGTGTACATCTTAAAAGATGATTAAAAAATAAATTAATTTCTCGAGGAGGATTAGTTGCTGGTAGTTTCCCAACTCCCCCAACTTCCTCCATAACTATACATCGACCTGAACTACTTCTCTAATCTTATAAATACAAACAAGATTAAAAGAGAAAGGTTAAATGGTGAGATGGATTAATGGAGAAACTTTGAGACATAGAGAGAAGCTTGCATTGGAGGAGTTGTTGCTGAAGATATCCAAGCCAAAGAAGAGCTAGACCCCAGAATCAAGTTGCAAGAGCCTGTTACATGATCAGGTTTACTGAAAGGAAGGTGGATTTGGAGGTTGAACACAAGATCAAGTAAAGGCTAGGATCAGACTTCGATTGAAAGGTGTGTTCCCAAGATCCATAACTTATTTCTTTTCATAAATATATTTGTAATATCATCAATACACTTACCTGTCACCCCAATCAAGTTGATAGCATTAGTTTCCTTGCTATAGGGTAGATTTTCCCGCCAACACCAATGAGTGTATGAGTGAGAAAGTGAATGATCAAATAGAGTGCCTCCCGCATTCTATTTATACTTGACTTGACTTGCCTAATAACCTTTTCTAGGTCGGCCTCAACTTAACCACTTAACATAATGCTGACAGGGCCGACCCCCAATAGGGTGGTCTAATAACCATTTAACCCACATGACTTATACAGGGCCGACCCCATTAACGTGATCTAATAACCCATCAAGTATAAGTTACGACACTTGCAATATAAATGATGACACTTTTGTATAGAGGAATAATAACATCTCTATAAGAATACAATATACCTAGTTGAAATACATTCTGAAGTTACAATTACATTAACACTCCCTCTTAAATAGGAAGGTATTTCTCGACACAAATCTGCTAGCACAAGTCTTCATCTCTGGTTCATCGTCACTGGATCATTGTCATCGAATCATCGTCATCGTCACGACTACTGCTATCTCAATCAATCTCTGATCTACTCAACATAGGAAGTTCTACAGAGCCAGTCATTTTTCATACTAGATATAGGCCCACCACCTGCAGGTCTTCATCATCACTGGCCATACTATGGAATCCTCGGGACTTATTACGTGCGTCACAATGCCTCGAAAGAGTATCCCAGGATCCTTTATGTGCCGAAGCACGACTGGCAAGATCTCCCAGGTCCACTTACATGTGACTGTCACAAAACCTTAAAAGAGTGTCTTGACTAGCAAGACTATAAAGAGCATCCGAGGCCTTTTACGTGACTAGCACAATCTGTCCAGATCTCTAGGACGTATTACATGTGACTCCTACCACAATGCCTCGAAAGACCATCCTAGGACTTATTACGGGCACACAACCCAACCTATTGGATCTCCCAGGTCTACTTACATGTGGTCACCACAATGCTTCAAAAGAGCATCCCAGGACTTATTACGGGTACACAACCCAACCTATCGGATCTCCCAGGTCTACTTATATGTGGTCATGGCAATGCCTCGAAAGAGAATCCCAGGACTTATTACGGGCACACATCCCAACCTATCGAATCTCCCAGGTCTACTTATATGCCATAGGACAATGTCTCGAAAGAGCATCCCAGGACTTATTACGGGCACACATCCCAACCTATCAGATCTCTCAGGTCTACTTATATGTTCTCTAAGAGAAATTCCTCGAAAGAGAATCCTAGGATTGATTACGGGCACACAGCCCAACCTATCGGATCTCTCAGGTCTACTTATATGCTCATCTGCACAATCTGTCCATGGCCATAGAGTATCAACCTGATACTCACCATACATCATCCTGATGTACATGATCACATGATCATCCTGATCATCATAGCATCATCCTGATAGATATCATCTAGAGCAACATCCTGAAGCTCATCATCCATGATCATCGTGATTATACAGTGCATCCACCTGATGCATACCAAGTATCTACCTGATGCATATCATCATACATGATCTACCTGATCATGCAATGTATCTACCTAATCATACAATGTATCTACCTGATACATATCATCATACATGATCTACCTAATCATACAATGTATCCACCTGATACATATACAAATGCATGATCCAACTGATCATATCCAGCATCCAACATGATGCATATACATATACATGATCCAACTGATCATAACAAGCATCCAACATGATGCATACACATATACATGATCCAACTAATCATAACAAGCATCCAACATAATGCATACAGAGCAGTAACAGGGGCATCATCTTGATACTCATCACACAACGCTTATATCCACAGCCATGGGAAGGATCCTCCTCTCACCATGCTTGGAATGGCTCCTGCAAATGTGTTCATCACTTCTTCCTCGAAGTGTCCTCTATCTGAAGAACACCAAGCCTCTCTCTGAAGTACTCAAACTTCACTCTGGATAGTGGTTTTGTCAACACATATGCAACCTGCTCATCCGTCACAACATACAGGAGCTTCACTGCTCCTCTTTGCACCATATCCCTGATTCAATTTGTTTTGACATGTCGTGGAACACCAGGTTCTCAGATAGCTTCACACAACTTTGGTTGTCAAAAAATATACTAGTAGCCTCCATCGGGAGTTCAAATAACATAGACAATAGCTTCCTGATCCATACTGCCTCACAACTAGCCGAACAAGCTACAACATACTCTGCTTCGGCTGTACTCAATGCTACGTAGGACTGCTTCCTGCTAAACCAAGAGATCACACTTGATCCCATACTGAAGCAGCACCCAGAAGTGCTCTTCCTATCTGCAACACTTCTTGCCCACTCTGAATCAACATAACCCTGTAGGTTAAACTTTTGATTCACATCATACTTGAGCCCATAATCAATTGTACCCTTCAGGAACCTCAGAATATGCTTTATATCAAATAGGTGAACACCTATGGGATCCGTCAGGAACTGGCTCAATGTGTTCACCGCAAAGCAAATGTCTGGTCTCGTGTTCGTCAGGTACATCAAGGACCCAATCATCTGACGATACACGGTGACATCAACCAGATCAGATGAAGCATCACACAAAAGCTTCAGGTTCGATGCCATAGGTGTGGCCATGGCCTTACAGTCCATCATCTCGAACCTCTTCAGGATCTCTACTGCATACTTCCCTTGTCCAAGGAAGATTCCATCTGTACTCTACCACACCTCCATGCCTAGAAAGTAGTGCATCATCCCCAAGTCCTTCATCTCGAACTCGACAGCAAGCTTCCTCTTCGTATCGACAATCAATCCATCATCACTTGTCATAAATAGGTCATCCACATACAATAGTAGTATCACTGGATTTCATTCCTCAACCTTGTAGTAAAGGTTGGAATCCGCTTTACTCTTAGTAAAGACCAAACTAGATAGAAAGTTGTCTATCCTACCATATCAAGTTCTAGGAGCTTGCTTCAAGCCATACAAGGCTTTCTTCAACCTGCACACATATGACTTCCTGTCATGTGTCTTAAAACCAAGTGGCTGCTGCACATACACTTCCTCCTCGACTACACCATTCAAGAAAGTTGTCTTGACATCCATCTGGTGTATCTTCCATTTCATCACTACAGCCAGAGCAAGTACTATTCTGATGGAATTCTATCTGGCTATAGGAGCAAAAGTCTCTATGCTACCATCTACAGCATGATTGATCTTATAGATCCACTTGGAGGTCACAACAGACTTCCCTTCGGGTCTTAGGACCACATCCCAAACATCATTCTCCATGATCGACGGATCATGGTATCATTACTTCATCCTGGATCCTGGGAACTTCAGATTCTTCAATAGATAGTTTTGTTGCTGAACAAATGTTGTAGTCCTTCTTTTGTAGGTGATGGTATACGATCTTTCCTACAAAGCAAGTTAAATTGCATGATTAGAAACATCTCATAGTTTTCAGAACAAATTCTTACACATAAAGAAAGAAATATGTCATACAGTCATGCAATTATTTTAGCCAATGCTTCAATACAACATTTATCCATATCCCGTAACTTTCTAGATGCCTTCCAATCTCTACCAGAACATTGTTAAGAGTGTGCACAACTCCCAACATGTCAGCAAAAGAGATTTCATTCTAGATAAATAGCAATGGAATGTTGTACAGTGCCATAGGCCACTTACCCATCATATGCATATTAGTAGTATACTGTTCATTAATGCAATTATTCTAATATGCATAATACTCAACCTAAGTCTGGGAACATAAGCATATACATCATTGATCAATATTATTTAAACACTCAAATATACAAGAAATGACAATTCAAATACTTATCTTTGTTTGTTTGTTGGGTGGACTCCCTCTCAATCTTTCTTTCCTTGTAGGAACTACTAGAGTGTGCTCCCTCTTGATCTTTGCTTCCTGGATTACCTGTCCTTGAACTTATATCCATCCTCGATCACTATGCATACTTACTAGTATCATCATTGTGTTATCCTCAAGGTCTCATACATACATTCATTAGTATAATCTTAATACTATCAAAAAAATTATGATTCTAAGTAATCTTAAACATATATGGTCAAGATCATTTCATACACAGATAATTTATCACAATTCTTTTACTCATGCATATTCTTATTTGACCATAGGACTTTTCGGGTTAGTCATATCATCAATCAAAGTAAGAAGCATAATATGCCTAAACCCATGATTACTCAACCCTATAACTTCATGAATAATCATTATCAATCATACCAAGTATACTTATATAAGAGATCCTATCACAAGGTAGGATTCTAACTTGATATAGGAAAAACATACCTGGATTAATATGTTAGCTGGTTATGTCTAACATACCCATATGATGTCTTCTTCTTCTCTTAAATGACTTGTGCTCGTGACCTGCATATCTCATAAGTTAACCATTGTGGAACCAAATTATACATACCTTGTAAGTAGATCTTCTATGTGATCCATGACAATGGATGAATCTTTGTCTTCATGTCACCATGGTCATATGTTCTTGAACTAGAACATGATTTCTCTTTCTTGATGTGCCTTTCATGTTGGCGGACAACATCAACCTCATACAACACCACAATGCATTAGTACAATCTTAAGTGTCAAAACCCTAATCAATGAATATCTTCTATCATGCATTCATATTTTTATTAAGGTGATACGACAAGTCTAAAATTAATCAAGATTGTACTAATCTTAATGAAGACAAACATATCATAAACTTAATCATGAACAGATTTCGAAACATACCCGTAAGTCATACCTATCGAGTTTGCTTGTAATATTCTTATGTAAGGCCTTAGCCTCATCTCCCTCTGAAACTGGAACTTCTTCACTTATGCAGGTGACCAATCCATTCTCTTCTAGAATTAACCCAATCCACTTGATTTGCAGAAACTGGATCTGGAGCTGGATTAGGGTTTGTCAGGGAAACCCTAAAAATTCAAACTTTGAATTTCAAACTTCTGAAAGGATAGAAAGATGCGCCTTGATGAGATGATCAACCTAGTATACTCGGAATTTGAAAAATGCAAAGTTTCACCCCTCAAATTTGCTTTTCAATCTTCTGGATTCACTGGGGAGGACCCTGAATTAGGGTTTGAGTTTCCCGGAGCTTCACCCAACCAAATAGTTTGATCCAGAGCTCTAAACTTTGATTTTCCCAAGGAGCTTCTAGCTGTGGTCACATATTTCAAAAATTCTCATTTTTGCAAAAGCCCTAATTTTTCACCTTTCCGCTCAAAGTCCCAAACTAGGGTTTGATCAAGCCCAGTCTTCTGCCCAACCAAAAAATTCGATCTTGGTCTCTAAATTTTGATTTTTATGAGGAGCATCCAACCATGGTCTCTGATTACAAAAATTCCAACTTTCTACGAAACCCTAAATTCCCGTAGCCATGAATGAAGGTGCTCAAAATCCAATTCTGTTTTGACATAAATATGCACCTGATTGTTTCTGGTGTAACTAAGAAATTTTGGATCTACAGGGTCTGAAACATCTTCCTATGGTAGCCTGACTTGTTAAATTTCCAACCCCATGGGTCTGACCTCAAATGGATTCTCTGAGAGAGAGTTATGCCAAGTGTCACAATGTGACCTGTTTATGGGATAAAACAGGAGAGTGAACTTGTACGGAGTGCCACGTGTCACTGGTTCAATTTCGGCCTCTGAAAATTGGACCTATGAAAGTACAGTCCGTGCCCTACCTGCCACATTTTACGAAATTTCATTTGGAGCTTCCTAGCCCAAGTTGTGACCTTTTTTCCTAGGTCACCTGTTTATGACTGAGATCTGGAAGAGGCAAAAACCCTATATTGTACAGATCATAAATATGAAAGTACAACGAATTAGAGGCTCTCCTTCAAACACAAGTTACATGTGGATCTTATCTTTGACCTGTAATATTTTCAAATCCTGAAACTTCACCAAAATGAATTTATAGCTAAAGTGCTACGATGACTGGATTTTGCTATATCAAGCCTTAACTTTGCAAGTGCAACAAGTGTCATAAATGCCATACCATGCCTTCTTTCAGGATAGCTCTGATACCATGTTAGTTTTTCAGAAATTTCAATCTAATCTAGGATCTTAACTGAGAGAATAACATATACATCATATCTACAGCGTATTAATCATGGACACAATAATGCAAGCACACAAGAGACACAGAGTTTCACCAGGGAAAACCAAGAAGGTGAAAAACTACGCAACTTCCTCAGAGATAGATAGAGCAATGATACAACCCAAGTACAAGATATAGTCCTCCTAGCATCAAATTCTCCTCCTCCACTAGTCCGCCACTCTCGAATGAGTGTATGAGTGAGAAAGTGAATGATCAAATAGAGTGCCTCCCGCACTCTATTTATACTTGACTTAACTTGCCTAATAACCTTTTCTAGGTCGGCCTCAACTTAACCACTTAACATAATGCTGACAGGGCTGACCCCCAATGGGGTGGTCTATTAACCCTTTAACCCACATGACTTATACAAGGCTGACCCCATCAAGGTGGTCTAATAACCCATCAAGTATAAGTTACGACACTTACAATATAAATGACGACACTTCCGTATAAAGAAATAATAACATCTCTATAGGAATACAATATACCTAGGTGAAATACATTCCGAAGTTACAATTGCATTAACACTTTGAGCAAACATGACACTAGTTGGAAAACTGTAAGATCTTCCACTTTCATCACACAAGCCATCAAGGAGATTCACACACTTGCATCTCATGAGATACACATTAGCATCCCACAGGATCTAGTCCTTGTTACAGGCATAATACATGATCTTCCAAGACTCCCCAAATAGCTATCATAACACCAACTATAAGTCTCTAAGATACAAAATAGTAGTTGTTAAAAAAGACACTCTCCTATCCTTATATAGACTAAGGTAAGGGAGGTCAACAATAAAGTATGATTAGTTCTACAAGAAATTCTACAATAAGTAAACAAACACTCCTCAAAGCAAGGCGTCCACTTTTCACACTAGGGTTTTTCCAACCCTAAAGGTGGTGCACCCTCCAATCACTACAATAAAATAGGAGATTATTGACAATTTTACTATCCCCTTTTAGTTTACTTTTTCATTGTGTGGCATTTTCCTGGTGCTAAAGTTGGTGTAAAGAAGCATTTTATATTTTGCACCATATGTAATGCTCTATAGGTATTTAAAACAACATTAGCATAGATTTCAATGTCTAGTTAAAATTTGTGCAAGTGTTTGCATCATAAATTGTGTTCATACTCTATATACGGTATGTCTTTAGCATCCCTACTATGCAAAGTTGCTCGAATTCACCCAATTTCGAACCTAGGAATGTTATACACAAATTGTTCCAAAAGATTCCAAATGTTTTCGAATTGTGTAAGCATGGGACTTGGGAGGATATAGGACACTCTAATACAACGTTTATACACCCAAACATATGTTATAAACATTCATGGTCCACAATTTTCAAAGAGCGAAGAATTGGAACAAAACTAGTTAATTGCATTGGTGGAAATCCCCCCTAGGTCAGCTACTATTTGACCTTCCAAACACTGTACGACCTTCCCTAATATTTAATATGAAACTTGTATCTGTTAGAGGAAATCAAGGACAACATTTTTGCAGTATTATATCAGTTTTTAGGGTTGGATAGGTCTTCCAAAAGATAGCAGCTTATAGAGCATACAATTTATGAAAAAAAGGGTAGACAAGGGACCATGAATTTATGTCACAAACTATAGTAATACTTTAGGGGTATGCATACAACATTTTGGCCATCCATTTAAATCCATATGCAGCTCAAATCATAAGCACTACCTCAATAAAATTTTGTTATCAAACCGATACAAATCACTCTAAAATCACCATGAGAATACAATGAGGGAAATAGCTTGAATCTCAATGTTACTTGGAAATATTACATGAAGTGCTTGGTGTTTCGAGCCGTGTCTCGCATGATCTATCCATTGCAGATTTATGCAGAAATTAACATGTCCATAAGGTCTAAATAACAATCTTCCATTAACTATATGCAATAGGGAGTGCGTTATCACACTTGTACATGAATATTGAGAGAAAGATAGGAGAATAAGAGTAGAGAAGGAAGAGTGAACATGGCCTCGAACTCAAAGGGGAATTGAACTTGCATCAAAACATATCCATGAATATCTATTGAGAGGTATGAATGGCCTCTCCATCAACCAACTTGGATAGGAATCTTGCACCCACGAAATTGGTTCTAAGGCAGGGAGGATGAACATCCACCGTGCAAGGACAAGCTAAGCTCTCCAAAAGTGCCAAATGATAAATGATCAAAAGATTCTCTCCTTCATCAGACTCCTCTTTTATTAACCTCCAATGGAATCCACAGCTCGAATTCCCTCCAAGAGTCTTCTCCCAACTTGAGTTAGGGAGAGATTCTCATAAATTACACTTGTCCCTCTCTTTCTTGCATTCCTCTTCCATCAATTCGAATGGGGGAATATTGGATAACCATAACTCCCCTTGTGCACCCTCTTGGTGGATATTTTTAGACCTGACATGTCATATGTGTCATATGTCATCAACCAGGTATGAATTTGTCATATTTGTCATATATTATCCATCATTGTTGTGATAGAGAATAGGGAATCTAACTCCAAGTGTCACAATTCTTCTATGATGCCTCTTTCTCTTCCATTTGCTAATTTTTCGATAATTTCATTCAATATTATCTAGGATCACTAAGAGAATAACATGTGCAGCATAACAATCATAAACACAAGATACAATAGACACAGAGTTTCCTCGCGGAAAACCAAGAAGGTGAAAAACCCCGCAACTTCCTCAGAGATAGAATAAGCCACAAACCAAGATCACAATGATCAAAACCAAAGAGATGTCTATAGTGGATACTCCTCCTCCTCCACTTGTGTGCCACTTTTTCTCTTAGCTATGCGAGCTTGAGAAGTGAGTGAATGAATAGAATGAGAGACACAACCTCTCTATTTATACACTGACTTGACCTGCCAATAATCCAACAGGGTCAACTTCCTAATGAAGTCTAATAACCCAACCACGTGACCTAACTAGGGCCGACCCCACTCTAGTGGTCTAATAACCCATCAATACAAATGACAACACTTACAATGTAACTTGCGACACTTGCAAATACAAATGACGACACTTCCAATCAGAGGAATAATACATCTCCATTGGATATACAATAAAGTACAAATGTAATATACAAGTGAATATCTTCCGAAGTTACAAATACCTCAACACTCCCTCTTAACTAGGAAGGTATTCTCTAGACACAGGTCATCAATACATATTGGCGCAAGTCTTCAATTCTGGAGTTGGATCATCATCACTAGATCACGGAGCATCATCATCATCACTGCTATTGTATTCGACATCTCGATCACTGGGCTATCTCTGAATTCTTCTCGTCATAGGAATTTCTACAAAGCTAACCCTTTTTCATGTTGGTTGTAGGACTAGCCTCCTGTAGGTCTTCAGCATTACTAGCCATACTGTGGAATCCTAGAGACTTATTACGTGCATCAACAAAACCTCAAAAGAGCATCCCAGGACTGATTACGAGCTTACTGCTCAACCTATTGGATCTCCTAGGATCTTTTACATGTTGACTTTCACAAAACCTTAAAAGAGTGTCTTGCAACCTGCAAGAACTCTAAAGAGCATCCCAGGACTAATTACGAGCTTACTGCTCAACCTATCGGATCTCTAGGGCTGATTACATGTGACCCCCACCACAAAACCTTAAAAGAGTGTCCTGCATCCTGCAAGAACTCTAAAGAGCATCCCAGGACTAATTACAAGCTTACTACTCAACCTATTGGATCTCCAGGGCTGATTATATGTGGTTAGGCAAAACCTTTAAAGAGTGTCTTGCAACCCGCAAGAACTCTAAAGAGCATCCCAGGACTGATTACGAGCTTACTTCTCAACCTATCGGATCTCCAGGGTTGATTACATGCCTCTAGTAGAAAAACCTCGAAAGAGCATCCTAGCTCAGACTATAGGATCTCCCAGGATCTTTTCTATGCTACATGCACAACCTATCCACGGCCAAGGAGTATCAATCTGATACTCATGATCATACTGATCATCATCATATAGTACATCATCCTGATGCACATCATCATCACATAATCATCCTGATCATCGTCACAGCATCGTCTTGATGCATGTCATCTGGAGCATCGTCCCGATACTCGTCACATATGTTCATCCTGATCATCATCATAGCATCATCCTGATGCATGTCATCTAGAGCATCGTCCTGATACTCATCACATATGATCATCCTAATCATCATCATAGCATCGTCCTGATGCATGTCATTTGGAGCATCGTCTTGATACTCATCACATATGATCATCCTGATCATCATCATAGCATTGTCATGATGCATGTCATATGGAGCATCGTCCTGATACTCGTCATCATCGTATAATCAAACTGATCATACAAAGCATCCACCTGATGCATATCATCACATGTGATCATCCTGATCAACATCATGCAGAACATCATCCAGAGCATCATCCTGATGCTCATCACACAGTGCTTACATCCACAGCCATGGGAAGGATCCTCCTATCACCATGCTTGGAATGGATCCTGCAAATGTGTCCCATCACTTCTTCCTCGAAGTATCTTCTATCTGAAGAACACCGAGCCTCTCTCTGAAGTACTCAAACTTCACTCTGGCTAGTGGTTTAGTCAACACATCTGCAACCTGCTCATCCGTCGCAACATACAGGAGCTTCACTACTCCTCTATGCACCATATTCCTGATATAGTGATATTTGATCTCGATGTGCTTCGACTTGTCATGGAACACTGGGTTCTCTGACAACTTCACACAACTCTGGTTGTCACAATAGATACAGGTAGCATCCAACAGGAGATCAAATAACTTAGACAATAGCTTCCTAAGCCATACAGGCTCACAACTGGCCGAACAAGCTACGACATACTTTGCTTCAGCTGTACTCAGTGCTATGCAGGATTGCTTCCTGCTAAACTAAGAGACCACACCTGATCCCATACTAAAGCAACACCACGAAGTGCTCTTTCTATCTGTAGCACTGCCTGCCCAATCTGAATCAACATAACCCTCTAGGTTAAACTTTTGATTCGCATCATACTTGAGCCCATAATCAATTGTACCCTTCAGGTACCTCAGAATATGCTTTACAGCAATCAGGTGAACATGTCTAGGCTCCACCAGGAACTGGCTTAAGGTGTTCACTGCAAAGCAAATATATGGTCTCATGTTTGTCAGGTACATCAAGGACCCTATCATCTGACGATTGTAAGTTTTAAACCTTAACAGTGTAGTAAAAACTCATACATATTCTTAAGCATATCAGAAAATACACAATGGCACACACATAACACAGATATTTTCACATGGAAACCCTTAACCGGGAAAAAACTAGCAAAACTTAGAGCCGCACAACTCCTTTTATTATATGTTTACTCAACCATTTACAATACAATATATGGTATTTTGCAACCTCTAAAACCCTAATTCGTTTACCCGAAATTAGGTTACAACCCTAATTGCTTTACCGGGATTAGATAGAATACAATGGGTCGAAATCGCAAAAAAACAAAAAGCAACCCAAAAAAATTTTGCACTCCGTGCGAACTTCGGGGGCCTACGGTCCGAAACGAAGGGGTGGGGCCTTGGCGGGCTACCTCCCCTCACCCCCCCCTCCGGCCGCGCCCGGCGCAGCCAAATCACTACTAGGGAGGGGATCGTGGTGTATGCACAGCCACCATGTGAAGAGATATAACACACCCAACATTCTCCCACTTGTTGTTCTCTTCACATACAGGAGAAATTTATGACTTCAACAGTTCAGGGCAGCAATGCCCATGTTCTCTTTACACCAAGAGAACTTCTGAGTACTCACAGACTTTGTCAAAGAGTCTGCAACATTTTCCAAAGTATCAACCTTCTCCAGCAACACTTTGTTTTGTTCAACCATGTCTCTGACGAAATGGTACTGCACATCAATGTGCTTTGTATTCAAGTGATAAGCAGGGTTCTTTGCCAGAAAGATTGCACTTGAGCTATCACAGCCTATCTTCACTACATTCTGAACAAAACCAATACCTGAACACAGCCTTTGCAACCATACAACTTCCTTACTTGCATGGGTAGCTACCATGTATTCAGCTTCTGTAGTTGAGAGTGCAACTACAACTTGTCTTCTACTCATCCAACTGATTGCTCCTCCAAATAGATTAAAAACGCAACCACTTGTAGATCTTCTATGATCAAGATCTCCAGCCCAGTCAGCATCAGCAAATCCTTGTATATCTATCTCTCTGTTTAGTCTGGGTCTTCCTTGGTAGTATATTGCAAAATCTGTAGTGCCACGCAAATACCTGAAGACCCTCTTTACTGCAGTCCAATGTTCATTTCCTGTTTTTGACATATATCTGCTCAAAACTCCCACTGCATGGGCTATATCTGGTCTAGTACAGATCATGGCATACATCAAACTGCCAACAGCACTAGCATAGGGAACATGAGACATGTCCTCTACCTCTTGTTGTGTCGTGGGACACTGTTCTGCAGATAACCTTACAACTACAGGAATGGGCACCTTCACTGGTTTGCTTTCCTGCATATTAAACCTCTTCAATATTGTCTCAACATATTTCCTCTGATTCAACCAGAGTTTCCTGTTTCTCGATCTCTTTTTATTTCCATGCCCAAAATAAAATTTGCAGCATCAAGATCTTTCATGTCAAATTCAAATGACAACTGATTTTTGACATCCTTGATGATTTCCTTGTTGTTTCCAATTAGCAACATATCATCAACATACAATATCACATAAATAAAATGATCACCAATTAGTTTGAAAAAACACAGTGATCAGCTTTGCTTCTTGAGAAACCAAGTCCTAGTATATAAGTATCAAACTTTTGATACCACATTCTTGGAGATTGTTTCAATCCATAGAGGGACTTTTTCAGCTTACAGACAAGCTCCTTTCTCCCTTTCACCACAAACCATTCTGGTTGCTTCATATAGATTTCTTCATTAAGGTCTCCATGTAGGAATGTCGTCTTCACATCCATCTGCTCTACTTCAAGATCAAAAGCAGCAGAAATAGATAAAAGAAATCTAATAGAAGTCAATTTTGCAATAGGTGAAAAGATCTCACGAAAATCGATGCCCTCAATTTGGGAATAACCTTTCGCTACTAGTCGAGCCTTGTAATTCTCCACTTTACCTACTGCATTTAACTTCTTCTTGAATACCCATTTGCTCCCAATAGGTTTTCTTCCTTCTGGCAACTCAACCAGATCCCATGCCTCATATTTGTCATATATTATCCATCATTGTTGTGATAGAGACTAGGGAATCTAACTCCAAGTGTCACAATTCTTCTATGATGCCTCTTCCTCTTCCATTGTTAGTTTTTCGATAATTTCATTCAATATTATCTAGGATCACTAAGAGAATAACATGTGCAGCATAACAATCATAAACACAAGATACAATAGACACAGAGTTTCCTCGGGGAAAACCAAGAAGGTGAAAAACCCCGCAACTTCCTCAGAGATAGAATAAGCCACAAACCAAGATCACAATGATCAAACCCAAAGAGATGTCTCTAGCAGATTCTCCTCCTCCTCCACTTGTGCGCCACTTTCTCTCTTATCTATGCGAGCTTGAGAAGTGAGTGAATGAATAGAATGAGAGACACAACCTCTCTATTTATATACTGACTTGACCTGCCAATAATCCAACAGGGACGACTTCCTAATGAATTCTAATAACCCAACCACATGACCTAACTAGGGCCGACCCCACACTGGTGGTCTAATAACCCATCAATACAAATGACGACACTTACAATGTAAGTTGCGACACTTGCAAATACAAATGACGACACTTCCAATTAGAGGAATAATACATCTCTGTTGGATATACAATAAAGTACAAATGTAATATACAAGTGAATATCTTTCGAAGTTACAAATACATCAACATCCATGGGAGTTACTCTTCCACTCCAATTCGACCTTCCTAGATTCATGCCATGAATAATGCCTCTCCAACTCCTCCAAGAACGTTATACTCCACCTTGGATTCGAATGGGTGAGAGAAGGATGCCACGTGGAATGGAGAATCTTGCCATGTCTGAGTCTCATGCCACCTATGCGCCCTCATGACCAAATGCCACCTTATTTTTCCTTTATTATTATTTATTTGTCCCATTTACTGTGGATTTTACAATATAAGGTTCATTTGGGGTCTTGTAGCTCCCTTATTCAAAGTTTAAATGTTTCCACCCCAACCTAGGGAACTGGTAGATTGGTGGAGATTTTCCTTCATGAAATTTATTTGGATGGGGACATTACAATATCAAGCTAGCAATTGGTATACAATTGATGTGAGTTCCAGAGTTATATTTACATGTTTGATGATGGATATAGCATTCATAAAAACTCCTATGGTGCCTCCACTTTAACCTCTAGGTTTTCCTCCATTGTAGCTTTATGTTTTTTCCTCTATGTTAACCTCTAGTTTTGCCCCCACTTTAGGATCCTATTTTTCCTCCACTTTAAATTTGATTTTTCCTTGAGCTTAGCCTCCAATGTTTCCTCTATTTTAGGCTCGAGTTCTGCCTCTATTTTTTCCTCCATTATGGATTCCAAATTATCCCCCAAATTAGCTTCCACTAATATAGCATCCTTTTTAACATCCAAATCAATCACCATTTTTACCTCCTATAATTGCAACATTTTTAGCTTTGAGCATTTGTATTTTAGAGTTGGAAATTGAGTTTAGAGACGAGTGTGTGCATACCAATTCAACTACTCTTAAATTTTTGGTTTAATGTAAAAGATATTACTATTTTTTTAATAATTAAAAGTATTTCAATGAGTTACCTCGGAACTTGAACTTAATTGTAATATTAATAAAATATCCCAATTCCAAATAGCATGATGATTATTTATATAGTTAAAGGGGAATTTACAACATCATCCATCACTAAACTAAAATAATCAAGGACATAATCAAGATAACAACATTACCATACATAATATCCATCAATTAAAAGAAGTAAATATGATGTCAATACCATCACATTATCATGTCATAGACATTAACATCATTGAAAACTAAACATATAAAAGAACATAATGTCGATACTATCATACAAAACAACTAAGACACCAATATATAAACAAATCAAAGTGATTTTCATGCCATCATAAGTCAACACAAGTCAAAACAATACTCATATCATCGTCTATCAACATCTATCGATGTAACAAGTCAATATGATCTCTATGTCATCATTTGATCAACATTTTAAGGGGAAGTAATACAGCGATCAATATAATGCATCACTAACAACTACATCATTATCTTGATCATCATCATCTTCATTATCATTAGTAGCAGTGGATTCGCCATCATATGATATTTTGGTGGGCAAGCTCAGTTCAATCCGAAAATATTTCTTTAGTACATGTTGGGATTTCTATCCATAACCACTAGAAATAAATTGTTCACTATGGATGATCATTACATGGAGCAATACAAATATGAGTTAAGTATGGCCAAGATGTGAAGAGGCAGTTGTTGATGATAAGGAGATGAGGATTGAACCTGTATTCTAAATTTGTTAAGGGAATTTTAATGGTTCAATAATTACAATGATAAAATGTTAAGGAAGTTACAAATGGACTGTTAGGAACCCATGTCCTTACTTTGTTAGTATATTGTTATTGGACGCATATGCTTTGTAAGTCGTCCCGTAGTATTTGTTGATCCATAGTTTGTGTTATTGTTGTTGGCGCATATGCTTTGTAAGTCACCCGTAGTTTTGTTGATCCATAGTTTGTATTGGCCCATGATTTTGACCCATAGTATTGGCGCCTAGACTTAGTATATAAGTGTGTGTTGAGACCTATGAAGGCACCGACACCGTGAAGTTATTTGTATTGAGCTTGCTCAAAGGAGGTTGCCCCCTCGAAGTGGCCTGCGATCAATATAAAAGTGATTCTGAGTTTTTTTATTTCTTCTATCTCGTGTGTTTTGATTAATTATTGCAGCTTCATCACATCTGGTATCAAAGCACTTTCTTGGGCTCGCTGGGTGAAATTTATGTAAAAAAAAAAAATTCACATATGTCGCAGCTTCAGATCTAGGAATAATCCCTACCCGCTTAACTGTGGGAAGTACTACTTGGGCATAAGCCCTAAAACTCATTGTGAGGAGTACCACAAGAACCCCGAAGTAGCTAGCCCATTGAGAGGACCTGCCAACGAAAAGGGCAACGACCCCTACCTGATTGATTAGTTCCCACCCGTGAGGTAAACCAAGAGCTGTCGTTTGTGGCAAAGCGGTTATCAGTTTTACCTGAGCCATGGAGTGAGGGGTACTGCCCCAATACGCAAGCCATTAGACAGCATTGGTAACCGAGTGAATCCCCTGAACTGATAGGAAGCTGCACATACCTAGGGTCCATATCTATTTTTTCGTTGAATTGTTGCCGATCACTTCCACGCCGTTTCAGATCCATTCCGAGCCATTTCAAATCCAGCCGTTTCATATCCATTCTGATAGTCGTTACAGCTCCAACCATTTCAGATCTATTCTGAAAGTCGTTCCAGATCCAACCATTTTTTTATCCATTCGGCATCGTTTCAGATCCATCTGTTGTCGATCCCTTCTGCAGATCTATCTATTTCTGATCCCTTCCGCGCCGTTGCAGATCCCTTCCTAAAAAAAAAAAAAATAGAGTATAAAATTATGTTTTTCGGCCATGTCTCCCTTGTTTCAACTCTGTTTTCCCTGAAACTTCACTGACACCCTTGCAATCCCATTCAGCATATTTCATTCCTGAAGACCCTATCCCAAATTCCACTTCCCAAGACTAGAAATCTCACATTTGTCTATTTTTAGGGTTTGTCATAACTCCTTCGATTTTCACCCAAACGCCTTCAAATTTTGCCACCGTGTTCCTTTCTTAATTCTGCTTCTTTGTCCCTCTCTACCAAATTTTCTCATTCTTTCACCCCGCTTTTGAAATCCCCATTTTTGCTTCCTTGTCCTTTAGAAAGTGTCCACAACCTGGTCAAACCCCAATTACCCATCCAAGTTTTTCCCAAATCCAAATTTCCCTTTAATAAATAAGATTTTGTTTATGTTTTTCTATCCATTCCCCCCCCCCAAAAAAAAAAAAAAAAACTCCTGGTTATGGTTGTCACCTGTGCGGGAGCAAAAACCATGGAGGAAGCACTTGCAGCCATCCAAACCAAACTCCAAGATCTAGATGAAAAATTTCTCAGCCTCCATCTTCAACATTCAACCATGAACAATAACCGACAGCCAGAATCTTTTGCAGCCACCGGATTCTCTTCTTCCAGCAATTTTCGTGGGCCAGAGCTTGATTTTCCTCGCTTCAATGGTACTGATCCGACTGGATGGAAATACCGAGCAAAACAATATTTTAGTTTGCACAATACTTTTGATGTCCAGAAAGTTCCACTTGCATCCTTTCATTTGGAACAGGAAGCCCTTCAATGGTACCGTTTCAAACTGGACAGATTTTTGCCAACTCCTTTTTCCACGATTTGGTCCTAGTGCTTTTGATGACTTCACAGGCGCACTCACTAAACTTCACCAAATTAGCACAGTAAGAGCGTATCAGACAGAATTTGAGAACCTATCCAATCACACAGAAGGATTGTATGATGAATTCTACAGGAGTTGTTTTATTAATGGTCTTAAGGATGAAATCCGGTCATAGGTTAAAATGTTTTGTCCCAACACAATGATGGAAGTCCTAGGTTTGGCTAAGTTGGCAGAAGACAAGATTGCAGCCCAACAACGCTCCAAACCCACTTTTGTTCCCTTCCGAAATATGGGTTCTCAATGACCTCCCATCCCGCCAGCTTCTCGACCAACTCCTATCAAGCATTTGTCTAAAACTGAGATGCAGGCACACCGAGAAAAAAGGCTTTGTTATAATTGTGATGAGAAATTCACTCGGGGACATAGATGTGTTCAACAAAAGCTCTATCTCTTGGATGTGGATTCTCCGCCTGCCTCTGAACTTGGTGAAGAAGCTCCAGATATAGTAGATGATCAGGTCGACATTCAGCACCCGCCTGTTGACACCCCATCTCAGGACGACCCACCCGAGATGTCTCTCCATGCTGTAACCGGCATCACCACCCCACAAACAATGTAGGTCAGGGTATAGATACTTCAAGAAGCTCCCCCTTACCATACTCATTGATTCTGGTAGCACTCATAACTTCATTGACCCTCGGATTGTCAAACAGGCTGATTGTTTTGTCCATCCTTGCTCCAACTTTGAAGTCATGGTTGCCAATGGGGGCACCTTACCTTGCAAGGGGAAGTGTCACAATGTGCGTATCTCTATGGAAGATTATAACCTACGCTCTGACATGTTTTCCTTGTCCTTAGGCGGATGTGATGTGGTTTTGGGCGTTCAATGGTTACCCACACTTAGCCCCATCTTATGGGATTTTGCTGAACTTTGGATGCAGTTTTCAGTCAATGGGACACAACACAAATTTATGGGCTTACAACCAGGGTCTCTCCGCATCATCAGTTCACATCGCCTGGAAAAGATCCTTAAGAAGAATTCACATGGTGTCATCGCTCAGCTCCATTCCATTTAGATGCACCCACCAACGGTCTCCAATACTTCCTTGGATCGATCTGCAGGTGTCTTTGTTGCACCAGTGGGCTTGCTGCCTTCACGAGACCTTTCCGGTAAGCATTTAACCGCATCTACATCTCAGCAGGAAATGATGGCTATTTTGCATGCAGTACAGATGTGGCACCCATACCTATTAGGGAATTATTTATGCATCAAGACTGATCTCCAAAGTCTGGAACATTTTCTGGAACAACAGGTCTCCTCCCCAGCACACCGGAAATGGGTTACCTAACTCATGGGTTCTGGCTATGCGATCACTTACAAGAAGGGTAAGGATAATATGGTGGTAGATGCTCCTTCTCGTAAATTTGATGACTCAGTTTCTCTTACAGCTATTTCTTTGCTTGTTCCAAATTGGTTGCAATCTGTTCAACAGGGCTATCTCTTCTATGAACTCCATGCTTCTTCATCGGCAGGGCACTCTGGGTTCCTCCAAACCTATGACCAAGAACAATGTAACTTCTTTTGGCAGGGAATGAAAATGAAAATTCACCAGATGGTGGTTGAGTGTGATACTTTCTAGGTCAACAAGGATGAAACGATACTCCTTTCGGGACTGCTCGAACCCTTGCTCATCCCTACACATATTTGGACAGTTATTTCTATAGATCTCCTAGAAGCGCTCCAGTGGTACAATACCACATCTAAAAGGACACCATATGAAGCAGTTTATGGACAGGAACCTCCAGTTCTTCTTCCATACACGCTCAACATCTCCCCAGTTCAGGCAATTGACTCGGTTCTTCGAAACCGTGATCAAATTCTTCTCATTTTACAAGACAGTCTTCACATGGCAAGAATTCGACTAAAACAACAATCCGATCAGCACTATTCTGAGCGCACTTGTAACGCAGCTAATATGGTCCTTCTTCATCTACATCCTTCCAAGCAATCATCCTTGAAACTCAAAAGGCGTCGGTGGGCCGAAATGCAACCCAAGGAAGCTACAGGGGAATCACTCCTTCAGATTCTGCATCAATTTTCACATCTAAAGCTTTGAGGACAAAGCTTTTTCTAAGGGGGAGGGGATGTTAGGAACCCATGTCTTTACTTTGTTAGTATATTGTTGTTGGATGCATATGCTTTGTAAGTCGTCTTGTAGTATTTGTTGATCCATAGTTTGTGTTATTGTTGTTGGCGCATATGCTTTGTAAGTTGCCCGTAGTTTTGTTGATCCATAGTTTGTATTGGCCAATGGTTTTGAATCATAGTATTGGCACCTAGACTTAGTATATAAGTGTGTGTTGATGCCTATGAAGGCACCGTGAAGTTATTTGTATTGAGCTTGCTCAAAGGAGGTTTCCCCCTCGAAGTGGCCTGCGATCAATATAAAAGTGATTCTAAGTTCTATTATTTCTGCTATCGCGTGTGCTTTGATTAATTATTGCAGGTTCATCACATGGACACAAGGTGGAATATGGGATGATAAGAAAATGAACAATTATAGAAAATGGATATAAATAGCAAAGGATAAATTGGATAAAGGGTGTGCTCCAAGAACGAAAATAGAGGTCCAATATTTGGATTTGCCATGACCTTTGGCCTGGTAGCATAATAAATATTTGCAAATGTAGGCAACATTGGTATGACTCAACCAACAAGGTTGTCCACTATAAACAATTGTGTTGATTAGTGATTATGTTATTTTTTAATTTTGTATAGTTGCTGGCAATTGAATACTTGGGTGTGAGTCATGTATCTACATACATACATACATGTATATGTATATATGTATATGCATACATACATGTATATGTATATATGTATATGCATACATACATACATATGTGTACACACACACACACATCCCAATTGTAGTTCTATTTATGTTGTTGTCTTTTGAAATCCAGTGTCATGGTAGATTGAGATATTGAGAATTTTGTAGAGAATACATATTTCAGATTGTGACCTCACAATTGACTAGTGCAAGGGTCATGTTGCAATTAGTAATTTGGTTTCAAATACAATTATCCACCAAGTTAAAGAACATATCGCATGGTTTAATGCAATTTACTTTTCGTACATTTACTAAGAGTTCAATCAGCAGGCCAATTTCCTTTTGAAAGAATCTTTAAATATGGAGGAAAGTGTGTTAGTGGTCCAAGAAATTAGGGAGGAGGAATTGATCTCTAATATCAATTTAATCCTATTTTAATGTGTTGGTCAGATGTTTGTGTGACTTTGTAAAGTCATGTTAGATGCTTCGGAAGGGAGTTTCTTGATGTTTTGGTCTTTTTGATTTTGATTCTCTAGCTACAGCCAATTGAGCTCTCACACAGGTATGAATTGTGATCAAGCATAACCTTTTGATTTCATTCTTGAAATATCAAATATAATTTGTTTTCTCAAAAAAATTTAAAAAATAATAATAATTCCTATTGTATAATTTTAATTCACAAAGGGGCATTTTCCCTCTCCATAAAGTGGATTTGCAAAGTTAAATGTAAATAATGTAGTTTAATTCTTCATAACTTCTTGTGTTAGATTATTGTAGTGGGTGTTGTGTGATGAATTGATATTACATAATCTTATGAAATCAAAGTGACTTGTAAGGAAGTGTTGCCTTATCTTCATCATGTTGTATCATAGCTAGCTACAACTTTGGGACAAGAAAATAATTAGCAACAAAATAAGATGAGCAGTACACAATGTGATGATGAAGAAGATGCATATAAATATTAAGAGGATTGAAGAAGTTGTTGATATGAAAATGAGGGCCCATATACAATTCATAAAAAGATGAAGAAGAATTGTTTGAATAACATAAGATATTTCCAGAAGATTGAACACCTTCAGCAATCATTCACACAAACCAATCATAGATCAACACAGTGATGTTTTACATGATTAAAACCATCAAATATGGAAACAGTCCATAGCCCCATCAAAATAGATACTTGAGGCAATATTGCAATGTCCCCAATCAAAATTTAGAAATATTATCTCCAAGGTTCCAACTTTAATTATGTGCTCATTCAACAACAGTTTCTGATGTCCATTGAATGTGTGTAGCTCATTAATGTGCATAGATTCCACTGAAATGTGTCCCAAATCAGATATGATAAAAAATTGGAAGCTGGTAAAGAAACCGGGAACAATAGTTCAATTTTTTCCACACCGAACACGGGGTTTCCAACTCTTCCCAAATTCTACCAAAGAGACTCGAATTCTCCCAATATAATTTTGATGGACTCAACTAGTCTCAAATAAAACTATATTACCCACTGATAAGCTCTATAGAACTTCCAAAGAAGTATGAAAGACACCCTCTCAATACTAGTGAGAAACTAGCTCGATTCCCCCCACATTGGAATACTAGTTTTTCAACTTGACCCAAACACTTCCTAATCATCCCAAATATTCCCAAACAGATCCAATTATACCCTAAAACTCCCAAATTAACACAAATAACTTACTAACAGACTTCATGGATCCGATATAAAAAATGTATACACATTGTCTTAAGATTGCTTAACCATATTAGCATATTTGCACATAAATCATCCATAAACTTGAACATTGATCACCATATGATGAAAGGCACTATAAATATTTATAATGAATTTATTTAAATATTAAATATATGTATTACAACAATATATGACTCTTACAGTAGCTCAAAATCTAAGAAATACAAAGATAGAAATGTAGAGGTGCAGCCCTCCACCATAAGAGATGTCGAATAGAATATATTCAGTAATTTAATGATGATATCTTGGGCATACAACAACCTTTTTGAATGAAAAAAAATTGTTTCCCACTGTAAACAATTCTTTGAATTCAATGGAATAGGTCTCACATCCCATAAATTCTCATAAGTGTCGAAACCAGAACCTTCATTACGCCCCTCCTTCACCGATCCAAGCTCTAAATCAACAAGAAGCACCTCCAAATGATAGAGAAGCCTCCCAAATTGATCCCTAAGTCACATATCAGTTATATAATTCCAAAGAATGATCTCTGCAAGTGAAAATGGATCCAACGGTGGGACCTCCTCATGCAAGAACCCAAAACTCCAACACCAAAATGCCCGAAAAACACCAAAAACCTCTGCTACTGCAACTTGAAATTCCAAACACATGTAGATGAATTCGAATCAGAAATAATACAATATATAAACCTACATTAATTGAATCTCACTTGATAAATTTGAGTGATTCCTCCTCACCTCTCTTTCACATGAAGCACAATTGAGAAATCTGAGTGATTTCTCCTCTCTTGCTAGTTAGGGTGGAATCTTTCACCACCAAAACTAGTTCTGTAGCAAGGAGCACATATCCAAAGCTTGAGAAGTTCAATGTCTCTCCAATACCAAAATTCAAATGACCAAAATCCCCTTCACTTATGTCTTCACCCTTTTTATAAATCTTCATGGAGCATTTCCCCCTCATTCTAGGATTCTCTCACAAATATTTAATAAAATATTAATAAATGTTATTTTTATGAGAGAATGACATCTTGGGACTCATTTACTTCCTCTTTAATGTTATTTTTCCAAATAATAACTTCATCTACCTTGGAAATTTGAATTAGAGAGGCTTAGCTTGAATTTGGGGAAGTTACACTAGAATGTGGGCCCACCCCTCTCCTCTAGCACCCTCCTTGGCTAAATTTAGGACCTGCAACATTTCATAGGCTGTCACAAGTTGTCATAATATGTCATAGGACCTAATTCTTGTCATAAGTTGTCATAGATGTCATAGGTTGTCAGAGATTTGTTACTTTTATCCTGGGGAGTTACAACCCATGAGATGCCTCCATGATAGGATTCCTTCCACCTTAGATGGGATTTACACCACACATTTGGACTCATTCCACCACTAATGCACCCTCCTTGTCCAAATTATATCAAAATATTAATAAAAAATATTTTTAGGAGAGAATGATTCCTTGCTCCATAAATTTTTCCCTTGGACCTTGGTTTTCCATAGTGCCTCATGACCCCAATTCACCACTTTACTATTCTTCTTTAATTTTTCCAAGTGACTTTATACCATTGAATTCCCTAGTAATGGAGTGGTCCATAGTAAAAATTTGGGGACATTACAGTCCTCCCCACCCAAGATTGTTTGTCCTCAAGCAATTTAAACTTGTGAGTGGTAATGCTTCTTCTTCTTCCCCAACTTATGCTCATTGATTTTTGTGCCTCCTTCCATAGTGGTGACCTTTCATAAGGTGGAAATTTCAAGTGGACCAAGTCATCAACTCTACATCCCACACTCTGAACTACACTAAGGTTGAAAATGATGCCATGGTTCCATCCCAAAGGAAAGGAGGTGAAGTACATTGTGCTCAATGTATGGTCCTGCAAGGTACTGACATAGGAAAACTCCCAACCAATGCCAATAAGAAGAGTGACTCTATATTGCAACCACTCAATCAACTCCCCAACAATAATAATCTCATCATTTGAAAGCCAAAACTGACTCTCAACTCCAGGTCTACTGCTAAAAATATGCCCTACACTGTAACTCTAAGATCCCCAACTAATATCCAAAAGGGAACCACCATGTTGCTACTGCGCAAATCTAATCATAATCATCCCCTATAGAGATAGTTCCATCTCCCCAACTGTCCTTCCAACAACCCAGCTGAAATGACTGAGTCCCAAAATGATCCCAGGGTCCCAATTGAACATGAGAAATGTAGAGTGTCTGAGACACCTGAACCCAATAATACCAGGATCCCACTATCTATGTTGCACTCCTCCAAACATCATCACTGTCACCTGTAGCAATCTATCACTCCAAGGAATGTCAGGATCCCACCTCCAAATTAGAAGTTCATCATTCCCAATGCTCATCCAGACCGTTGTGATCCTCTCCAGTATAACATGAAGTTCCTCTTATGCAATCTACACACTAGTCATATGTCTCATATCAATGCCACTAGTCCCATCCAACTGAATCAGATGAAACTCCCCATCCAACTGAATCAGATGAAACTCCCATGTCCTTCCATGTATAATGAAGGAATCAGATAACAACAATAGATGCCTCTGTTTCTGCTCACAAGGATGAACACTAGCTGGTATGCTCTGAACCCAATGTTTATCTGCCTCTGTCATACATATATCCACCAAATACATGGATGTGTAACCTCCTCTACTAGCTATTCCATATAAAGTGTGCACATCTGTCTCATCCATGACTAAGTCTCTTTCCCATAGAGGGAGCTCATGATCCTTCTGATTCAAAACAAGTACTTGGTCAACATTCCCCTTGTCAAATATCTCCTCAAGTACCTGTAAATATGAAATATCCTCATGTTCAACCCCCACATGAGGCTCCTCCATCGAACCATGAATGTAATCAGCCACATACAACTAGTTATCTGAAGTGTAGGAGGAAGGGTGTGATCTTTCCAACTCCATACAAAGTTGTTCAACCTCCATATATGATTCTTGAAGTGATTTTTGTGTGCTCTTCAAGGAATCATGGGTGATCTCAAGCTCATGGGTGACCATGTCAACTTGACCTTCTTCTTCTTGTAATGCACAATGGTACATCTCAACAATCCTAAGAAGATGGTCTCTATCGAAAAGCAGGTGTATGTAGTTATTATTCATGGATTCCACTGCTTTTCGAATGGCTTCAAATATGCAAGGGAATATTTTATTTTCAAGCAAGCATCCGCCCCTGAAGATCTCCAACAATAATTTGTCACTAAGGAATTTGTGTAATAAAAAAATTTCATGGTTGTCTTAACATTCTATTTGATTACCTTCAACTACCCTGCTAAGAGTTTCAACTCATGGGAACATTCCTCCACTAAATTTTCTAATTTGTTTACATTTTCATCCTCCCAAAAATCATCATTTTCCCTTGCATGCTCTAATTCTGCACACTCTTCAATTGGAAGAAATAATGGTGAGAGATAGGTTTCTTCCCGTTGCCTTGTTTGGGCTTCCAACAAACCTACTTTCATAGCTCCTTGCAACCACTCATTTCCCAATTCTTGAGTTTTGTTTACATATTCTAAGGGCTGGTATAAAAAACTAGAATGTTTGTGGCATGAATCCCCAACGCATAATGCATCTTTAACAACCAAATCAACATTAGAAGATTCTACAATACCATTATCCTCATGTGGAATGGATGCTATCTCATGATGATGCAAAGAAATATGGCTGCTGCAAAAATCAGAATTTTTGGCATACCAGTATGTCACATCTTCATCATACCCATGTAGTTGATCAGTGAGGGCATGTTACTCCACTTTGTGTTCAACTGGAAGACTCAAGGATGCAATTTGTAAGTCCTTTGATCCAATTTATCATATGTCCGCGATGAGTTTGTGAACATAGCTTCAATTTCCTTGGGTTTCCCACATGAAGGTTGGTTTTTGTTCTCATCCTAGTCATCTAAAGTTTGAACTATGACAATGGATTTACTACCTTATGATTCAATTTTACCATAGGAGCCTTTGGATGCTCTTTTCTAGAGAAGCCAAATATCTTCTTCATAAGTCTTGATGAAGAGAATTCTGGTAATAAGGCTTGATACTGCATCAAATTATGCTCTATCTCTCGATATGTATTGTTTGGCTTCTCATAGACCTCCCTTATATTATCCAATTGAAACTTCTTATCCTCTATGGTCGAGGCATGAAGGGAAGTGGGTAACAATCTGCCATCTACAAGTCTATCCATTAAATAATTTTCACCTTCAACACTATATATGTTATCAAATAAAGAATCCTCCAACTCATGTCGAACATGAAATCCTCCATCTATCCTTACAAATCCTTCATTGTATTCTACTGAATAAATGAAACCATCTTCATAGAATGGTTCTTCCCATGTTAATCTCTCCTCAAGCTTCCAAGAATCTGATTCCAACCTCATGTCTGCAACCCTTCTTCAAGTGAGGGTTATGTTCTAAAATTTTCTTAAAATTTATCCTTTAGTTTCCATAGATGTCTAAAACCATGCTATGATACCATTGTAATATCCCCAATCATAAATTAGAAATATTATCTCCAATGTTCCAACTTTAATTATGTTGATTTTCAACTTTTTCCCAAATAATGGCTTATGAAAGATTATGATATGTGCTCGTTCAACAATAGTTTTTGATGTCCATTTAAGGTGTGAATATCATTAATGTGTTTATATTCAACTTCTTTTTGTACCAAATAATATCTAATATAAAAGTGGAAGCTGGTAAAGAAACTAGGAACACTATTTTGGCCACACTGAACACAGGGTTTCCAACTCTTCCCAAACACTACCAAAGCGACTCGAATTCTCCCAATATAATTTTTATGGACTCAAATAGACTCAAATAAAATTATATGACCCACTTATAATCTCTAGAGAACATCCAAATAAGTATGAAAGACACCCTCTCAAGACTAGTGAGAAACTAGCTCGATTTCCCCCACATTGGAATACTAGTTTTTCAACTTGACCCAAACACTTCCTAATCAACCCAAATATTCCCAAATAGCTCAAATTATACCTTGGAACTCCCAATTCAACACAAATAACCTACTAATAGACTTCAGGGAGCTGATATGAAATTTTTATACACATTGTCTTAAGATTGCCTAACCATACTGGCAGATTTGCACATAAATCATCCATAAACTTGAACATTGATCACCATATGATGAAAGAAACTGTAAACCTTTATTATGAATGTATTGAAATAGTAAATATATTTATTACAACAATGTATGGCTATTATAGTAGCTCAAAATCCAAGAAATACAGAGATAGAAATGTAGAGGTGTGCCCCTCCACCATAAGAGATGTCAAATTGGGTAGATTCAGTAAAATGATGATATCTCGGGCATAGGGAAACCTTTTTTAATGAAAAAAAAGTATTTTCACACTGGAAACGACACTCTGAATGCAATGGAATAGGTCTCACATCCTATAAATGATCATAAGTGTCAAAACCAGAACCTTCATTCCAGCCCTCCTTCATCGATCCAATCTCTAAATCAACAAGAAAAACCTCCGAATGATATATAAGCCTCCCAAATTGAGACCTCTGTCACATATCAGTCATACAATTCCCAAGAATTATCTATTCAAGTTAAATGGATCCAATGGTGAGCCCCCCTCAAGTAAGAACCCAAAATTTCAACACCAAAATGCCCGGAAAACACCATAAACCTCTCTTGCTACAACTTGAAATTCCAAACACTTGTAGATGAATTTGAACCAGCAATAGGAAAATATATAAAACTGCATCAACTGAATCTCACTTGATAAATATGAGTGATTCATCCCACCTCTCATTCACATGAAGCATAATTAAGAAATCTGAGTGATTTCTCCTCTCTTGCTAGCTAGGGTGGAATATTCCACTACCGAAACTAGTTTTGTAGCAAGGGGCACGTCTCCAAATATTGAGAATCTCAATGGATCTCCAATACCAAAATTCAAATTACCAAAATCCCCTTCACTTGTGTCTTCACCCTTTTTATAAATCTTCATGGAGCATTTCCCCCTCATTCTAGGATTCTCTCACAAATATTTAATAAAATATTAATAAATGTTATTTTTATGAGAGAATGACACCTTGGGACTCATTTACTTCCTCTCTAATGTTATTTTTCCAAATAATAACTTCATCTACCTTGGAAATTTGAATTAGAGAGGCTTAGCTTGAATTTGGGAAAGTTACACTAGCATGTGGACCCACCCCTCTCCTCTAGCGCCCTCCTTGGCTAAATTTAGGACCTGCAACCTATCATAGGTTGTCATAAGTTGTCATAATATGTCATAGGACCTGATTCTTGTCATAAGTTGTCATAATCTGTCATACGACCTGATTCTTGTCATAAGTTGTCATAGATGTCATATATTGTCATAGATTTTATATTTTTATCCTAGGGAGTTACAACCCATGAGATGCCTCCATGATAGGATTCCTTCCACCTTGGATGGGAGTTACACCACACATTTGGACTCATTCCACCACTAATGCGCCCTCTTTGTACAAATTATCTCAAAATATTAATAAAATTGATTTTTAGGAGAGAATGATTCCTTGCTCCATAAATTTTTCCCTTGGACCTTGGTTTTCCATAGTGCCTCATGACCCCAATTCACCACTTTACTATTCTTATTTAATTTTTTCAAGTGACTTTAGACCATTGAATTCCCTAGTAATGAAGTGGTCCATAGTAAAAATTTGGGGACATTACAAAAATATTATGTTGAGGGGAAAAATTACATATGAGTTTCTCACTACCAGTCATTTAGCAAATGACCCTCCATGCTCTTTAAATAGAGACCATGGACCAATATGGTGTTAAGCCACATATCAATAGCAGTTGAGATCAAGGTAAAGATGAACCAATCTATCACCCTATGTCTAGAACATATTGTGACCGTCGAATTGCATAATTATAAATGCAAATTAAAGAAACACACTTAAACTACAGAAACATTATACCAATTTTATCTTAACTAACTCCTAAGTATCTAAATATCCTAACATTCTACCTTAAGAGACTACCGACTAGCTAACAATACAAAGTAGCATATGATTTAGGTGTAGCACAAGTGGCAGGAATTTTGACTCCAAATTGGAAGGGAGAAGAGGTTTGTTTACAATCATCCATGTGAAAGTGACAAAGAAGGTCACAAGCATACTCAGACTGAGAAAGAAAAATCCCTTCTTTGGTTTGCAAGACTTGGAGGCCAAGAAAATAATGAAAATGTCCTAGCTCAGTCATTTCAAATTTCTTCTTAAGGGTGGATTTCACATGGAATAAATTTTATGGTCACTACCAGTAAGAATAAGGTCATCAACATAAAGAACAAGGATGATAATATCATTTCTTACTTTCCTAGTATAGACATCAGGGCTAGAATGGCATCTAGAAAAACCAGTGTCAAGGAGAAAGATATCCATTTTGGCATATCAAGCTCGAGGATATTACTTAAGGCAATAGAGAGATTTATTAAGAAAAACAATAAGGCTAGAGTCATTCTGAACATAACCAAGTGGTTGATCCATGTAAATTTATTCTTACAAATATCCATGCAAGAAGGCAGACTTAACATCCATTTGATGGACCTCCCATTTATGTGAAGTGGAAAGGGAAATAGCAAAGCAAATGGAGTCCATTTTGGCAATAGGGGAAAAGGTTTCATTAAGTCAATTCCTTCAACTTGGGAAAATCCTTTGGAAATTAAATTTACCTTAAGTTTTTCAACACTTCCATCAAATGCACACTTAGTTCTATATATCCATTTACACGTGACAAGTTTTGTTCCTTTCAGAAGATCTACAAGATCCCAAACATCGTTCGCCATTAAGGAATGATATTCTTCATCCATAGTTGTGTCCCAATCTTAATGGCCTGAATATTTTCCAAATGACCCTAGATCATGATTCTCTAAAACTTGAGTCAAAAGAGAATAGGCTCATTGGAACTATGAACATGTTCGACAAAGATCTCTTGGATCATTGACAATATTATTGGTTGCTTCACTTGACATAGTTATTGGGGAGTTTATAGGTATACCCTATTTATATGCCCCCCTAATGACATAGTTGTTGCAATGAACGATAGTTTAAATCACCAAATCGCTCATTCCAAAGTTTGCTCAAGCCATCGCTATGAGCAATAAAAACTGAGGGAAAATGTGATGACCCAAAGTTGTTGAATCTGTACAACCTATTAATATCATTAATAATTCTGGTTTCAAGGACCTTGATTACAACTTGGTGAGGTGTAAAATATACTATCTTACCTTCACCAAATGAGTGATTTGATAGAATGACAATAAATTGCAAAAAAATATTGGAACGCTAATATGTCATTGAACTTGCCACCATATAGGTGAATTGTCCTAGATCCTACAACATTTAGAGATCTATCATCACCAACAAATATTTCTTTGGTGTTACATTCATTTATAACCAAAAAAATGGCTTTATCCTTAGCCATATAATAAGATGTTCCAAAATCAATGAGACACTCATTAGAAGAAGAGGAAGAAAAAGCATTGAAGGAAAAATCAGAAGCATAAAGTGCATGTCCATGAGTTGTAGAGTTAGAAGGTGAATCAAGGTTTATGTTGTGCATCGTCATTGTTGCTTCCAAGGCTGCCATCTTCTTGAAACACTTAGATTCAGCATGACCATATTTCTCATGAAAATTGCAATGCAGCTTAGTCTTCTTATATTTCGATTTGGTTCCCTCATCACCATTGGAAGGATGAGTTGGCTAAGAGGGTTTGTGACCCTTGTTTTGATTATTTTTGTGAGGATGTACCTTATTGGGATTCTTGTTTTTATTCTCATGTTGTGCCACTAAGGCTTTTGCAGTGTGTGTTTGGGCACATGCCCATGCCAAAATGCACCTATTAAGGGTTGTGCAGACCTTAGCAGATTTTTAAAGTGAAAAGAAAAAACAAATAAAATTAACTAGCATGCAGTACATTAAAGAAAATCTAAACTAACAATATAAGCATATTCTTTGACAAACAACATTCATATGACAGAATCATTTAAAGAACCAAAGAATTTATTTTTATATTGAATAAAAAATTACAAGGGGTAGAGTCACCTCACAAGTGTAGTTGAAGGGGCCCCTGTAGCGGTCCAAGGGAGGGTCTGTTGTTCTCCTAGAAGTCTCTCAATCCTTTGGCCACACATCACGGCAGCAATCTCCAACAAGTGAGATAGGAGTAAGAAGAGGTTGACTCCAATCTCAAGAAAATTTGGTAGAATTATGGCTTGAGCTAAGCAATGGAGAATTGCATGTAATGAGGGACCTTGAGGGTTCATTTATAGTCACAGTAGATGGCTTTGGGGATAGGATCGGGCTAGATTTGTTCATCCTAAATCCTCTCTTTGATTTGGGCCATGCCAAAATATGTGCCCATATTTCCTTTTTTTTTTCTAGGAGAAAAGGATAAACAACCAAAAATCATGTCAGGGCGAGGTTGCTTTGTTTTTTAATAAATGTGCAACTTGGGTTGCTTAAATGGAAGGAAACTAAGCGAGTTGGGTTTCTCTTTTCCTAGTAATATGTGTGATTTATTTCTAAAGTGGCCCCTTTTTTGTGTTTGACTTTGGTTTTTTGGCTTTTACAATGTTTTCTCAAGGTCCAAAAGGTGTAAATGAGGATGAATGATGACATATGTTGGTGACGGTGCTAATGACATGGAAGGTGGAAAATTTTGGGTGTTAACAAATTGCTCCCTAATGTGTGAGGTCAGGAGCTCATCATATGGACAACATACATCATGGGATTTATTTGCTTTCAGGAGATAAGTGTGATGGTGACATAGAAGATGGACACTACATAAGAGGGAACTCGCCTTCCCACATGACTATAGAGGCCCTTACCTGCAAATACAACACTCAACATGGATGAGGTGCATATAATCTCAAATATATGGATGAGGTGGGAATTCCCATGCTCGTATCAATGTCTCAAAATATAAATGGGATCTAGGCCCAAAGAGGACTTGATCAATACATGAATAATTGTTGTGTACATCATAAGTGTCCAGGAGGGACTCAAATATGGGAACACAATCATGGTTCCACCAAGGATGATCCAAAGGACTGATGTCGAAACAATGACATACCAATGGGGCGTTGGATCACAATAATTGATGCTTTGCTAGAATTGAAGGGATCCAATATTTGTAGTGACTCAAATAACTGAGAATATGAATCTAATAGGTTCAGGGAACTGCATCTAGAATTGGATACAATAGGAAGCATGTAATTGGAGGGATTCCAAACATTGTTTCTAATGCATCTTGGATATTATGGGAAACTTATGGTTGAATAGTTTACACAAAGACTCACCAAAAGTCTAGAGTCAAGAATATCCAGGGTCTTTGACCAAATAATGAAAGAACCATCAATATGTACGAATATCATCGGTGAAATGATTGAGTTGATGTAGATCATCTGAGAAATAACCACACTGAGGGGCACTCAAGTATCCACTCCTTCGGTCCAAGGGACTCATCAATGATGGTTATGAGGCCAAGGTATAGGATACCTTTGGCTCTATCCTATGGAATAGATGTGTCGATGTCAATAGCGATAGACCTGCAACTGAAAAGGAAGTGGTGTTTCCTTGAGGTAAGCGCGAGGGATATGAGCAAGAAATCAATGGAACTAGACATGTAACTAAGACATTGTTTGGGGATACAAGGGTAACTGAGTAATGGACTCAAACTTACTTTGTTCAGAGTATTAAAGCATGGCTGACTTGGTAGCATGTGTGGAACTCTTGATTGTATCAGGGGAGGGACACAACTGGGGTACCAGAGAAGATAACTACAATGGGAGGGACTCATTTATGGAGAAGGGGGGGTATATTTGATGTTTGAATTAGAGGTATTATGATGTTAGTATGACTCCAAAGGTGACTCATCTCATAATACTCTTAACAAAGGTGACCAACGATGCTACCATAAAAATGGATTATACATGATCTGCAGAAGTGTTGAGGAGCACTAATTGTTGAATTGTTTCTCCGATGTGTGAGCACTGAAGAGAGGTTATGGAGGAATAATCCAAAATCGCAGCTTCCCAAATGTATGAGCATCTGAGAAAAGGGGGTTCTTGAAATCACCCTTATATATTTTTTGTTGAGGCGGATGGTCACCTCGGCAAGATCAAATAGAAAGGTAAGGAGATAAGCATCCAGTGAAATGATCAAATTATTCAAAATACAGGGTGATGGAAAATGAAACTTTAATGGTGGGGCAAGATGTTGATGGTAATCTCCTTGCGGGGTGATGAACGATGGAAAAATAATGTAACTCTTACAGTATGTATGGAGTGGCGGGCTGATGAGTGCACAATGTGAAACATCGGGATGCCATAATGACCATAATTCTAGGATTCCATGGGGTAGGCCAATGAGTGATGATGACAGAGTAACATGCGGCTTTGTGAAAAATCACAGACTAGGTGGAATCCCAATCATACAGGAAAAATAGTAGCATGGGTGTTGAACAACAAGGGGCACTAAATGATGACACCCATGTGAGGAGGGTTCTATTGTTGAGTAAGGGAGGATGAAAGCGTGGTTAGGATGGGCCACTTACACAAACAGAAGGGGTCCCACAGGCGTAAAAGGGGTGCAAAGGTTGATGCAAAAGATGTTCTACAGAGGGGGACCACCTATATGTTAATTTGAGGTTTATACATGTAGGGAATTGTGAACGGGTGAAATTAGTGAATCTCATCGTAACTTGGACATGTACACATGGGAATGATACCTAAGTGTAAAAGTGAGTCTAGAAATCAAATCAAATATACCAGTACCATATAATAAAGAAAAATATTGAATTTACATGAGGGCATGCAAATCAAGGTGGGAAAAAAAGGCCTGAAAAATACTTCTCAATCATGGAAAATGGATCTCATAATCAAGAAGAGTGCTGGGTCATGATTACAACGGTATGAATGATGCATCAAACAGATGTTGTACGAGGCCATAATGCTTAGAGGAAAATTGGGGCCCAAAAGCACTTAAATAGGGGTGGAACCCACCACTCCAAGTGTCATTTTTACTACTCATTGTTGGAGGAGTGTGGAGAGCCCATATTTTCAGGTGTTTATTTCTTCCAATTCGACCATTGGTTTCGGTTTCTGCGAGTTTAAAGTTAGTGGTCTCAACCTTCTGGTCATTTATGTTTGTTTATTTTTTTCATTTTGGCCTCTTAAGGACCCTGGCAAACCCCTTGAGGGTTTTGGGGTAGGGTCACATATTTCATGGGGTTTTGAGTGACTTGGGTCACTCATTTTTCCTGGACATGTGCGACTTGGGTTTCTCCTATATAAGAAATAGGTGTGACCTAAGTCGCACCAATCGTAAGAAAAGATGTGACCCAAGTCGCTCTTTTCTCCCAAATGGGTGCAACTTGGGTCTCTTTTTTCCATCAACTTGATGCGACTTGGGTTGATTTCCCCCCTCATACGGCCATGACCGAAAGCAAAAACTATGAACTGTAAATGACCCATTTGATGGTGTGAAATATAGGATGTTGAGGGTCAAGTGGAGGGAAAGATATGTCACAAACATCCAAGGAGACATTCACAATGACCAACTTGTTAGGGACAGTCTGGCCATGCATGGGTTACTCAAATTCCTTGAGAACCCATTGATGTGGAGTGCACCATTATTACTCAAAAAGGTTGTTGAGTTTTTGGATTGAGAGACTAGGTCCTTTATCTTCCATGGTCAGCGAGTGGAGCTCACCCTTCAAGACGTTTATTTCATGACTGGTCTCCTTCGACTGGGGGTGATTGGTGATACTCAACCCATGCGTCCATGTGATGTGGACATGATGGATATACTATATCACCATTGTGTGGTGAGTGCGGAGCTCCATGGGTCATCCATACTGCTAGTCAATATTGAGAGCCTAGAGACATGATCTATTACGGCAGGGGTAGTGAGGGTCTTAGGATTGAGTGGTACACACAAGATCTCAGGAGGGAAGATGCTCTTGGTGGAGAAAGTACTATCTTGGACCTACTTCGAGTGGGCCCAAATGTTCCTTACATTGGTTCAATGATAGCTAAACCAATGCATCCAAAATGGAGGATATTTTGGCTTTGCTTCATTCATTTGGGGCATGTTCTTTGAGAAGGTGCCCATATTACAACCCCACTTTGTGGTGTGGGACAACATGTCGATGGAGTCCAATATGTGCCACTGGGGGGAGATGATGATAAGGGAGGGTAGGGGTGTGATCGGAAAGGTGTTCAACTGGGAATTCTTTGCGCAGTGGTGACAACTTCCTAAGGTGGTCAAGGACTACCTGTATGCAAACGTGGATTTCTGAGGAGACCCAGAGTTACCTAGTCATCCCCCTACCAAGCTTGGGGACCTAAAGGTATGTATGCATTATGATTATAGTTGTGTTTACAACACTAGCATATATGATAGATAGTTTTTTATATGATGGTGATACTGATGACTTGCCATACATGTGTGCAGATGTGGGGCCAATTCCCTTGGTGAACTACCAAAGATGATGCGACATGGTCGAGGGATTCGAACCTACCCCCCGAGTGTAGGGGTAGAGGAGGAGCACTGAGGTTGTT
This sequence comes from Larix kaempferi, assembly GCA_027924585.1. Taxonomy (NCBI): domain Eukaryota; kingdom Viridiplantae; phylum Streptophyta; class Pinopsida; order Pinales; family Pinaceae; genus Larix; species Larix kaempferi. The sequence continues at coordinate 10,879,238 of BSBM01000560.1, forward strand.
CTTGATGAACTATGTGGTGACATCAATCGACTGCTAGAGGGGGTGACCGACAACGGTTGGCAGAACCTTGATGATGAGTTGATTATGATCTGCTATTGGGCTCCCATTGAGTGGCACTTGACGATGAGTTGGATTGCAGTGGTTGTTGAGGTAATTCGAGACTTGATGCCAGGAGATATGCCCCATATAGGATTTAATAGTGATGTTGATGAGATTGAGGACGATGCCTCAGATTATTTAGATGACTAGTTGGTAGCATGTATCCATGCTATTAGCATGGGGATTTTTTACTGATGTACTTATTTGTACAAAGTTGTTGGGGATCCTTGTTGTAAACATGACTATATTTTAGACATATCATTTTATATATAGATGCATGTGGATGCAAACTTTTTATTTTTGAGGCTCTTATTATGATGTAGTGTTTTTTATGTGATGGATTATGTATAGATTACTGAAAAATGATATGAAATGTGTGTGAATGATTTATTTCCTTGTTATTGATGATTAATGTACCAATTTAGAATATCATTATCCATTTGGTTTGCTAGATTATTGAAACTCTTGGGACATGGATGAATGTAATGGATTCAAATTGTCTAACCAATTGTTTAGTGTGCAAGAATTTTCTAAAGAGGCAAGGATCGCATACCAAATAACACTTATTCAATTGTGCGACAAACAAATAGGAATCTACGTAAAAACAAAGGTGACAAGTGCTCATGTGCAGGGCATCAATCAAGAGACCAATCACAACGTCATATTTTTCATGGTTATTGGTGGCTGCACCAATACATATGCCATTGATATGGATCAAATCGTATGACGAGGAGTAAATTACCCATGCAGTTGAGGCAAGATTCCAACAGTAACTACTTGCATCATTAGCATAACCAATGTATATGACAGGATAAGGATACATTTGACAAGATCAATGAAACAAACCATGAGTCTCTTCTTTGAAAAAAAAGGGAAAAAAAGATATGAGACAACGAACGATGGGTTCAAGTAGATTAAGCATAAAGTCCCTTGAGATACAACCTGTTGTGGGGGTTTTTCAAGAGTTGACCATTTGGGCTAGAACAAAGGCCTAGATACAACCCATTGCTTGCACTCTTAGTGATGAATGGATTAGGGTGGAATAGATTTGTTCGTCGCAATTGGATTTGGGACTCTAGAGGAAATGAAAATTTGTTTTCATTTGAGTTCAACAAAATGGAAGTGGTAAAGAAAAGTGCATAGATATTTCAGATTATGTGCTATGGATTAGTATCTCTCCATTCAATTTGCCTTGTTCGGTTCAAATTTTCTTTATTTCTTGCTCATTCAAATTCTATCTGCAAGTACCCTAACTTTGTCAGTCTTGAAAGACACATCTTAAAGTCATTTGCAACTACCAGGAAATTAGTGAAACTCATATATTTGAAGGTTAAATGTTGGTTTCAATGACAACCTTATTGGTTTGAAAAACTGCATCCAGTAGAGTAAAACTCCTAGATTCATCCCAGTATGACTATTTTCATGGAGATAGTGATAGTCATTTCTGGCCTTGTTTGAAATTGGGTGGCTTCTTTAAGGCTACTTTTATAGGAAACAAAGGAAATAAATGTGATATGTTATGCATTTTAGTAAATTATATAGAAATTTGAATATCATTAGTATCAAAAAGTTTCAAGTTTTTGTCCATATAAAATTGATAATTAGTATGACATTTTTTTCCTTAATGAACTAGTTATGTTTCAAATTTTTTTTGGGACCAATTATTATGGAGTTTGTGAAATATACTACTACCTGATTGTTATGAAGGTTGTTCCTATTGTACACACTGGTAAAGATATAAGAATTGAACACATTCTAATTGGTTTGAAAATACACATTTTAAAACTTAGATTTAATTTCAGAATTTGGGGTTGTTAAGGTTAACCTTGACTCAAGAATGAGTCAAAGGTGGTTTAGGTCTAGCACATGGTTTCTTGTAGCTCATGATATTGTCCCAATGTATTGCATGCAAAGAATCCTTTATAAGGCTTGAGGAGGCTCCATTGTAAAGTGTCATGGAGGAGAGCTGGTGAGCTCACTTGGACCGATTGTCCGGTTTTGGCCAAGGTAATGAATATATTCATTGGTGTTGGTTTTTCCAAGCATGGGGTTTTCCATGGTAAATTATGTGTCTATATATGATGGTTTCTTGCTTTTTGTTAATTATTTCTCTCACATATTATTTATTATGCTCATAAATCCTAATAGGGGTTACCTTTTAGATATTTGTAATTTGGCATTAAACTTTGTCAAGATTCCATAACTTCACAAAAACTAAATTTGGGCTAGCTGCCACGTGCTCCAATTGAGCCTTTATATTTTTGGTATACAACCCTACAAAAACAACACGGACTTTAAACACATGTAATAGCTAAAGAGGATGTGTGCATTTCTATGACATAAAACCAAATTTCCACTGGTTCACATTAAGAACTTGGAATAATTTCCATATTGGTGAAAGCTTTCTTAGTATCTCCAACCAAATTTTCCTTATGGGAATTTGCAAGGTCAACAATATATGGATCTAAGAAATTAAATGTAGTGATATTGTAGAGATATGTTTTGGTATCTACACGAATTTTCATAGGTCCTACCATATCTCATTTGAAAGGTATTTCCGTCAGCTCAAATGGGTATTTCACATAATCTCATTTTGTTTCCTGGTTTGTAAGATATGCTTGTTTGAAGAAACACATGTTTGTACACAATGCAGCCACACGTATAAACAGCTTAAAATAGGTGCCACAGAATCCACATAGTGTTTAAGAGGATCTACCATAGCTTATTTGAAAGTTCTTTCTGTAAGATAAAATTATTTTTAAACATTTTTTCATTTTGCTTTCTGGTTTGAGAGATATCATCAACTTAGGAAACATATGTCTACAAAGCAGTGCGTGTGCGTCTCATTAGCTTCAACAAACATTTTCTTAGTCCCTAGGCCACCACAGAGAAAGCATGTTATATGGATGGAAAAGTCTCTTCAATATCTCAAATGGGTCTTCAATGGAATTCAATTTCATCACCTGCGTCAGAAGCTATGAATGGATTTGCAGCAAGACATCAACTACACCAAAGATCACGAATGTTTCAAATCCTATTGTAATCATGGTTATGAGTTAACCAAACAAAACCCACGGTTATGGGTCAACCACACAAAAACCATGATTATGGGTCAACCACGCAAAACCCACGGTTATGGGTCAACCACGCTCGAGATTAATTCTTTGTTATTCCTCAGCATTCATTTCCTATTCTACTCAACATTCACCGAGATAACTAATCTATTAGAAAAATGCAAGGTGTGTGACACATATGTCTAATAACCTTACAAAACACAACATTTTCTCTTGCACACTGTTGGCGGATATTTCTACCCTATAGTCAGGAAACTAAACTATCAACTTGGTTGGGGTGACAGGTAAGTGCATTTATGTCATTACAGAGGTGTTTACAAAAGAAATAGATTACAGATTTAGAGAACATACCTTTTACTGGAGTCTGATCCTAGCCTTGACCCAGTCTTGTGTCCAGCTCTCAAATCTACTTTCTTTCAGCAAACCTGAAACAACAATACCTTCCTCAAACACTTTGGGCAACATATAAATCATAAAATAAACAAAGATTATGTTTAATATCCAGTATTGACCAAAGTAAATCCAATTCAAAATGCCATTTTATAACACCTTCAGATTGGAACAAGGAAACACTTCAACCTTTATTTGTCAAAATAGTATGCAGTACAAATATACCTGATAATGAAGCAGGCTCCTGCAACTAGATCCTGGGCTCTGGCTCTGCTCTGGTCTGAATGTCTTCTGCAATGTCTTGAAGTTTCTCCATTAACTCATCCTCTCATTCTTTAGCAATCATTTGCATTCATAATTTTTTCTAACCCTTGCTCCCTTAGTCTTCTAGGAATTTATAGGTTTAAGGAAGCAGTTCAAGTCGATGAGGAGGTTGGGGAAGTTAAGAAACTGACTTCAACTAATCCTCTTCGATGGATTAATATATTTTTTAATCATTTTTAAGATACACGCGACTATTACACAGTGGAGTAGCGTATAGGGCGCTACTCTATTGTTTGAGAAATAGCGCTCATTTAATTTTAAATTCCGAGCGCTACTTTGATAATAAGGAGTAGCGTATATACTGATATGGGCGCTACTATTGTGCACTGGAGTCGCGTATGGGCGCTAGTCTCTTTAAGTAGAGTAGCGCTCATACCTCAAAATGATATTTTTGTATGTTTTCCAGTGTTCTCAGGAAATGGGATGAGTTGTCATAACATCCAAGGTCAACATGCTCCTCCATCCAAGTTGTCCTTTTGTGTGATCAGCAGCTCAGGGTGATCACGGACGGAGAGGTGCAAGTTTGACCTATAACAGATGCCCCCTAATGTGTGAGATCAGAGGGAAGCGATGGCCGAAATACATTATAATCCAAAACCAGAGAGAGAGCACAGAACCGCAGGAAAAAGTCGCAAGAAACCTGCAACAAAAATCAAGGTCAGCGAGCAATTACATTGTTGACATCTTATGATCTCCGATACATAACAAGGAGATGTATATAAAAGCATGGCCACTTGAAATACAAGCGTGGATCCATGTCAAACTAAGAGATCATAGCCATAACAACACACTGGATCTATGTCTCATGGAGAGCCGTATAGAAGTGAGGCTCAGTCTTGCGCAACTTGGGTGATAACAAAATGGGGTTATGTCATCCAAATCCCAAGGTCTTCATCCCATAACAACCCTAGGTACAAACCCGAGCCATGTGAATAGATGAGCTGATAGTCGAACATGGAGGGTATCGTCTGATTACCGGTCATTGATGTATACCGTTAACAAACGCGAGGACTTCCATCGATAATGATAATGGAGTCCAAGGTACCAAGTACGATTCGCCAAATGTGAATAGATGGATTTGGAGTCGAACACTTGGGAATCCTGTCGAAGAAGAGACATTGATGTATTCTCATCATTCAACAGCGAGGAAAATTGCCACTGGTGACTGCAATCTCCAAGGTACTAACCGAAACTCTAAACTTCAATCCCAGAATAATGATTTGATGTCGATGGGAAGAAGTCCGTTGGAAGGGAGGCCTTAAGGCATCCTCCATCATCCAACTCGAGGAACACTCAACTGGTAAGAGCTGATACGAAATGATATGTAACAAGACTGACACTAGGAAGGCCGACACATGAGGTCAAGGTAAACTGCAGAATGGCCGACACAGGGTATATCCTTGAACATTGAGCACGACACAAAGTGACTCAGGCAGTTTCTGACATAATGGGGTAAATAAGTCTGAAATGTAAGAGACATTAGCAGACCCTCCATATGGTTGGAAGAATAACCAAACCGGGGGAGTAAATAACTCGGAGGAAAGGTTCACCCTAAGGCCAAAAATTAAACCCAACCGACAAGATAGACTCAAGTAGGTGCTGTGTTCAAGGATAGGATTTGACTGATACTGCCTTTAACAATGAAGATATAATGTGTTTTCCCGTTCCTTATTCTTTTTAGATAAAAGAATACCCTTCTTGTGGATTTAATGAGTCCAAGAAAGAATGAAAACTCAATAGGTCCAACCATGTAAATAGTTTAATGAGCCCATGGGAGGAAAACTCAGTACCTTCTTCATAATTTAAAGAGTTCGAAGAAGAGATAGAAGATTACTCTATATGTACTGATCTCTGGATTTTATTATCGAGCCGAGATCTGTTCTTGCTCGCCAGTGTTTTCAATTTTAAGGAGTCTGAAAAACTTAAACAATAACTCCATATATCTGCTCGCGGATTTTAGTATCGAGCCCAAGCAGATTAATGCTCGCCGGTGTTTTCCTGTTTATAGAGTCTGAAAAACTTAAACAATCCTCTTTTCACCTATCCGTGGATTTTATATCGAGCCCGGATTGGTCTGTGCTCGGCGGTGTTTTCTTGTTTATAGAGTTGAAAAACTTAAACAGTCCTCTACTTACCCTCTCGTGGATTTCACATCGAGCCCGAGTAGGTGAATGCTCGCTTGGTATTTTCATATTTAGAGAGTCTGAAAACCCTAAAGAGAGACTCTAGAAGGTCCTTTTTCGTATAGTTAGTCTCCTCCCCCGAAAAAGTATAAAACAATGAAAGGAGAACTCTTCTAGCGCATACTGACGTATACCTAGAGTATACCTTTTCCATAGTTAATCCACTGAGGCCCGGAAAAGGGGTAATTCTATACCTGAGTGGATGAGCCTTCGGATACTTTAACGAGCTCGAAGAGGACAAGTCTGCTCGGCAATCTTGTTTAGGTTTAAATAGTCCAAACAAGGGCTTAAAATGACTTAAAGGTCAGCTTCTGGGATCGTAACTTCATGTCCTGCCAAAAACTAGGTTTTCAACAAAATATTAGTCGATGACGCAAAAATCTTAAAGAATATATGGATTTGAAATGTTTAGCTAATTGACAAGATTTATCATTAAGAAATTTGAGGTCAGGAGACGAATTCGACAACATTTGAGTGAAAATTGAACTTGGATCAGTTTTATACCTTATTTTGTGTTTCAATTGATTAATTAGGGATTTTGAAAATGTTTGAAACTATAGAAAATTAAAATTTATGGGTAAAAATTAAAATCCAATTATATATATAATTTCAATATTAACAAATCAATTTGCATTTTGTGTTGTAGGGCAAACATTGGGCACATTTTCACGAATTTCAAATCTCCTTTGTGATCGAACGGAGCATCCAATCGCCAAACTGCTTCCACCAAGTAAGTAGAAATCCACCCAACTTGCATTTCAATGGTTTATTTTTAAAATTTTGAGGAAAAATGGCCCGAAACGCAATGCTCATAAAGTTTTATGCGCGGGCGCTACTGTATATGCATAACAGTAGCGTACGAAGGCAATGGGCGCTACTTTGCTCAAACAGAGTAGCGCCTACACGCTACTGTGTAATATACACAGTAGCGTACATATTTGCAAAGCCAAATTAAAGCGCCGAGACTCAAAATTTTTGGGGTTTTTGTGCAGGATGGTCTTACAATGGAGGGAAAGGGAGCATGAAGACATGGATAGACTAGCTATGCAAGACCCTGCTACCCTTCATGCACTCCGTAGATGCGGTTTGTTGAAATTTTATCGAACCGTAAACATGCGGGCACTAAACAAGCTGTTTCGGAGATTGATTCAGTATTGGGATGTCGATACAAATACCTTCATCATCCGAGGGCAAACTCTTGAGCTTACCATTGAGGATATATATTTTATAACCGGTCTCTCAAGGAGAGGAGACGTAATCAATCTAAAAAGTACATCTCGCTTGGGTGCACGATCAGTGCAAGAATATGTGAACACCTACTGTGTTGCCGGAGCAGAAAAATCGGGAAGCCAAATCCTGATTTCAACTATTGATGGTCTCCCGCTGAAAGTGATAGTGAGCATGATCAACCGGGTATCCGGTAGTGCATCACAACACTTAGCTTCTAGGAACTCGATGCATGTCGGTGTACAGTGCTTGCATGGGCATGTTTATGATTGGAGTACTAGCTTGTTGGCAAACATGAAGTATCAATTGACAAGTTGCAAATCTGGTGCAATGAAGAATTTCGGGTACGGGAGTATCTTGTGTACTTTCTTCTTCGAGAGAATGCCTGCTATTAGTTTGGGAATGCCATTACCACAGGTTAACCCCCGTGAGCCCAGACTAGGCCGTTGGGGTGACATTTTTCTCCGCCAGGGTGGTGGGGAGAGTCACTATTGTTACCATACAGATGACTTCTGGGGGTGGTGGGAGAGGCAAGTTCCCGCTTTTGAGTAGTTTCCCTATGCTGGACTGGATTTTCATCACGACCCAGAGCTGGTACTTCCGCCAGGTGGAGCCTGGGGAGATATTGGTATGTTTACTTTTTTAGAATTTATTTAATTTTTTCAAACTTTTCAAATATTTGATTTTTTTTTTAAATGAGTTTTGGAGTTCTAAACAAGTGTTCAATGCAGATGTTGGGCCTGTTCGTCCCGAGGGCCATCCTACTATCTATGTGAGGCCAGCTGATATCACCGCAGCAGAAGCTATGCTGGGAACCCTGGAGAGGAAAATGAGTCGACTGACTCATGAGATTCCTACCAGCCGCATGGACCAGATACCTGTTGACATGCAGGAAGATGTTGTTGGGGTGCCCCCAGCATGGCTTAGATTACTGCGTAGGGTTGCTAGACTAGTGATATGCTACCGTAATGGGGTAGATGATGAGGAGGTTCCTCCTTCTCCATAGGAGAAGAAAAACATTATATGTATATATTTTTTGAGGCTGCCATGCCCAACTTTTGTACTTTTATGACTTGACTTATGAGACTCATGACTCGGAACTCATATTTTTTGATACGGTATCAATTATATATACAGTATCGGTTATTTACATGTGAATGTGTTTTAAATTTTATGTGTGGAATGTTGTTTACAATATATGATGCAAATGCCAGTCTAACACATAGTTTGCTAACGAATCAGCTAAATTGTTTAAATTTCTTGGAATGTGTTCATATCTGATAGAATGAAAATGTCTTTCCAATAATCTAACTCGTAGAAACTGTCGTAGCAATCCTGGATCTCTGATCCGATAGACACCTGTTAACTGAAATACAATTAGTTGTGAGTCAAGCCTTACCTCCAGGTATGAAATGCCATGACTGAGGGCATCTCGGAGAAGTTCTATAACTGCACTGTATTCAGCCACATTGTTCGTGGTAGGTCCCAAACAAACCCCCCCCGAAGAGACAAGTTGGTCAGCGGGTGAATAAATGACCCAAGCTGCTGCAGCCAACTGACAGGTGTGGCGACTGGCGCCATCAGCAAATCCTAAGAAATGTGCGGTTGACATCTGGTACATGAAACGAGAAACACACATCAGATCACCTAACGAACATAACAAAACTAACTATACAAAAATATACAGCTATGTTACAAGAAAAAGTACTTCAACCTAGGCATAGTACTTCTTCAGGTAGAGCCCATTTCTAGGCTCATCCAACTTATTCCCTTCGTAATCCACCAGTTCGTAGGCACCTTTCTTCAATACTTTAGAAATGATATAAGGTCCGAGCCATCTGGATTTGAATTTACCGGGTCCCAAAGGTTCTTTGTCTTGATCCCAAAGTAGGACCAAATCTCCTTCAATGAAAACTCTAGGTTTAACGGATTTGTCGTATTGTCCTTTGACTCGTTTTTTGTGAACTTCGTTTGTTGTAAGCGCATCCCGGCGCTGTTCATCTAGATGTTCTAAGCGTAACAAACGTTCTTCGAGTATTGAAGTATCGGGTAGTAACTGAACTGCTAGTTTTAGCGAAGGAATCTCGCATTCAATCGGCACCACTGCCTCTATCCCATGCACAAGTTGGAAAGGAGAGAAACCAGTAGCAGTCTTAACGTTGGCTCGATAAGCCCAAAGAGCCGGGTATAGCATGATGTGCCAGTTATTTCGACTGGCATTAACAGTTCGTTGTAATATAACTTTTAACGTTTTATTCACTGCTTCAACTTGTCCATTCGCCTGAGGATAATATGAGGACGAATGTTCTTGTCGAAAACCAAGCATTGTATATAACTCAGTCATCATGCTATTTTGGAAATGACTACCATGGTCAGTCACTATCTCTTTAGGTATACCAAACCGTGCTATGATCTGATTAAATACGAAATAAGCGGCAGTTTCTCCATCTGCCTTAACAGTAGGCATTGCCTCTGCCCACTTAGTAAAGTAGTCAACGGCAACGATGATGTAATGATGTCCTCCAGCTGAAACTGGATTACATGTCATGAAATCAACCCCCCATTTTGTGAAGGGACCTGCTGTAATTATAGGATGAAGAGGAGCTGGGTGTGCCCTCATTTTCTTAGTGAAAAACTGACATGGTCGACAGTGTTTCACTGCTTCCACACAATCTTTAAAGATCGTGGGCCAAAAATATCCGGCACGCAGTATCTTCTGAGCTGTTGCCAACCCGGAAAGATGTCCCCCACAAGCTCCACTGTGGGCATCATTTAACACTGCTTCAGCTTCTTCCCTAGTTAAGCAACGTCGTAAAATGGAATCTACCCCACGCCGATATAAAGTATCAGAGATAATAAGGTAATTTTTCGCATGGGTTTTAAGTTTACGTCGCTCTTCTCGGGAAAAAGAGGTAGGACATCTCACAGTCTGGAGATATATTAAGATATCTCCGTACCATGGGTCAGAGGAGGCGATGAGAAAGATATGTTCATCAGGAAAAGATGTTTCTTCCTCCATGCGTTCTAGGTCACTTGGAAATTCTGAGATTAATTCCGCGAATACTAGTGATTTTTTTGATTTAGCTGATTGGAAAACCAAATCGAATTCTTGTAGAATTACAATCCATTTATTGTATTTCCCACCAATGATTCGTCGTGTGAGAACATACTGGAAAGGGTTTACCTCTGCTATCACTGTAGTAGTTCGTAAAAGTATATAGTGACGAAGTCTCTGGACCGCATAGACCGCAGCAAGTGCTAACTTCTCAACGTGCGAGTATTTAACCTCAGGGGCTATCAATGCGCGAGAAAGATAGTAGACAACATGTTCTTGGAACATATCGTCTTCCTGAACCAAAACTATACCAATTGTAGTAAGAGACGCCGCCAGGTATAACAGAAAATCTTTTGAGTAATCTGACGGGCTTAACAAGGGTGCTGAAAGAAGTGCCTTTTTTAATGCTTCAAAGGATGATTGTGCAGCTTCGTCCCACACAAAGTAAGAATCTTGTTTGAGTAGCCTCATAAAACCTTTGGTAATTTTGGCGTAGTTTATTATAAATCGCCGTAAGAAATTAGACATGCCTTGCAGACTTTGAAGTTGTCGCACGGTGCGAGGAGGAGGCAGATTTACAATCGCCTCAACTTTAAGTGGGTCAACCATTATGCCACGATTAGAGACAATGAAACCTAGTAAACGTCTCCATTCGACACAGAATACACATTTGTTCGGATTCAAACGAATCTTATATTTTCTGCATCTTTCAAACACTTGTCTAAGGTGATCTGGATGGTCCCGTCTCTTTCGAGATCGCGCCGGGAGATCGTCCAAGTAAGGTTCTACAATGTGTTTGATGTCATGAAAAGCAAAATTCATTGCTCGCTGGAAGGTAGCCCCAGCATTTTTCAAACCAAATGGCATTTTCCGATAAGCAAAGGTGCCCCATGGGCAAATGAAAGCTGTTTTATGCTGATCTTCCTGTTTGATCTCTATTTGATTATATCCTGAAAAACCATCCATAAAAGAGAACATTTCATGTCCTGCACACGCATCTATGATTTGATCGATAAATGGTGTGGGATAGTTGTCTTTCGGACAAGCTTTATTCAAATCTCGAAAGTCAGTGCAAACTCTAATAGTGCCTTGCTTTTTATCAACCGGAACGGGGTTTGAAACCCATTCCGTCATATCGATCGGATAAATGAAACCGGCTTTGAGCAACTTTTCCACCTCAGCTTTGATGGCGGCTGCTTTTCTAGGGTTTACGGGACGGAGTTTTTGCCTCACAGGTTTCGCATTAGGATATGTTGTAATGACGTGTTCCACAATGGTTGGGTCAATACCTGGCATCTCCTCATATGACCAGGCAAAAACATCGCGGAATTCTTTAAACAAATTTGTATACAGGGCTATCTCTTCTGGAGAACAGTCTGCACCAATAAAAATATTTTCCACGACCCCGGGCTTGGTGGAAATGTTGACTGGAATTGTTTTTGAAATATTAGCCATGTTCCCTTCAGCATAAACAGCTTTTGAAGTAGAAGGAGAAGATGACAAATCAACAAGTCCACCGGGTCTCACAGGGAATTCTCCTCTCTCAATTCTGTCTAGATCCGGAAGTATGTAGGACCTATGATGCATATGTTCCCAAGGTTGGTCCAGGCCCATCATGACTTCTAAGATGGCTTCATCAGATGGCAAAACCGTATCTAAACAATCGAATGAGTGAGTAGAATTCAGTGACCATGCCGGAGCATAGTCCATATCTGACTCGACAGAGACTGGTGGAGTCATGATATGTTCCATTGTAGCGTGTTGAGTTTCCATATAGGCTACTTCTGCAATGGAGGGAGGCACAAAAGGATCTGACGTGGTAGGAAGGATCCAAGGATCAGTTCTTAAACCAACCGTAAATTTTTCAGTAACGGTACCCACATCAGAACGCATAAACAGAACAGGGGAGGGGATGTCGAAAGTGCCCATTAACGAACCATACAACCCTGCTCCTAAACTCTCCTTAACCGGGGCGGTTTGATCAACCAAAGGAATCGTGGTTTCCGTAGAAGTCTGGTGTTTTCCTTGAGTGAAAGAAAGTTGATCGACTGTAACGATCTTACCTTCAAATGGGAACATGACCACTCGAAAAACTGCCGATGCTATAGCTTGCATGGCATAAGTCCAACTCCTGCCCAATAACATGTTGTAATCGAGCGGAGCGTCCAGAACTTCAATCTCAACAGCAACTGTCTTACCGGCCAAAGTGACATTAAATGATGGCAAAACTCCATGTGGACGGAAAGTTCTGCCATCAAATGCAGTAAGCATTGTGTTGGAAGGGACTAACTCAGGAGAACCTAGAGCTTTCCAGCAGGAAATAGACATTACGCAAGTCGAGGCTCCCTCATCTACTACAGCTCGTCTTATGGTCATTGGACCATGAACGACTTCAATCTGGAGGGCAACGTGATATGGAAACCGGTATTTGACATCAGTCATATCAAATCGCGCAGACATGTTGGAGGACTCCATACTCCCAATAGCTGCCAGAAGTGCATTTCGTTGCAAAGGACAACTCTGCAAGACTTCTAAGGTAGACATGGCACAAGGAGTTTGGGCTAAATCTTCAACTACATTGTAGTTGGAAGCAGCCCACGTGTTGGGATTGTGCGATGCCCTCTTTAAGACACCTTTCGGAATCTTAGGCATTGGGTCCACAGGTATGTGGAGTGGAGTGGAGGATTCAGCAATCTCCTTATCCTTTCTCTGCGTTTCCGGGGTATAATTCTTAGCTCTGGTTTGCAAAAGTGCATCTGAGTTGACCATGTTTATGAATGTTTGATCAACCGAAGCGTGTGAAGTGCCCCCAGTTTTGGAGGTGCCAGAAGTGGAGCCTTGTCCTTTGGGAAATGGATCTTTCAAGACGGCAGGCTTCTTCTCTTTCAAAAGCTTCTGGGCTTCTTCTAGTAGAGGGCATTGATGAGTAAGGTGGTTTTGTTTGCAAAGTTTACAAGGGAACCTAACCTTCTTCTCTTCTTTATTACCCTCTTCGGCATTATCTTTTTTGGGCTTTTGTTGGTTCCCCTCTCCTTTCTTGCCCTTCTTTTTGTTGTTGGGCTGCCGAGGGCCCTTTTGATTGTTCTGAACCTGATTAACAGATTCAGAAGTAGAAGGAGAGGTTGTGACGGAAGCAATGTCTGCAGTCGAATGTTTGACAGTTAAGGCTTGGACCTGTTTGGTCAGTGCTTCGAAAGCTGCAGAGTTAACCGAACCCACTATGCCGTCAGCATGTGGTCCAGGTTTGGGTCTACTTAGATCAGTATTTGATCTCGGTGCATCCGGTATAATCTCATACAGTAAACCAGATTGTGCGTATACAAGGTCTAACTGTTGAGTCCTTAAGATGGCTTCTTCTTCATTGGAGACTCCAGATGTCGCTACTTCCTTAGAAATATAAGGAAGGAGTGATTTCAAGTACCACTCAAGCAGGAACTCTGGAGGGATATTGGCCTTTATGAGCCTCTTCCGTCTTCGCCACTCCTGAATGTGGTCAGATAGGTGAGTGGCTTTGTTTTGTCTAAAAGTAGACAAAAGTTCTGTTCCGGCATCATACCGAACAGGAAGTTGGAAATGGTTCAAAAAGACGGTGGCCAGATCCCCAAAACTAGAGAAAGTAGCCGCAGGTAACTCAATGTACCATTTGGCCGCGGGACCAGTTAAGGTCCTTTGAAACAATCTCAATCTGATGGAATCTTCGTTCAATGAATTTGAAGAACACCACAAGTGAAAGGTAGTGACATGGTCACCAGGATCTTCACCAGCTTTGCCTTCGAATTTGTGAATATCCGAAGGTAATTTGGTGGGAACTGATGGCCATGCTGAGTTATGACACACAGGATCATTTGTCAATTTCGAAAGGTCTGGCAAATTCAAAGTTGCCAGAAAAGGTAGACGAGGCCGGTAAGATGAAGCTTGATGAGGGAAAGCCCCCATTGTTTGTCCCATGAATTGTTGGTAGGGGTTGCCCCCAGCCATTTGGTGATAAGGGTTGCCCCCGGCCATGTGTTGGTAGGAGTTTCCACCTCCCAACTGTTGATAGGGGTTACCCCCAGTTAACTGTTGGTAGGGGTTACCCCCAGGTATTTGTTGGTAGGGGTTTCCCCCTGCCAGTTGTTGTTGTTGTGAGAAAGAATGATTAAAATTTCCCCACCCGTACGAGAGCGGATTAGTGTTTTGTTGGTTCGTCCATTGTGGCTGGGTGTTAGCCCCGCCATATTGCTGGTTGAAAAAGTTGCCCCCTCCCCCTGAGAATAAGGAAAAAGGAACATTATTTGCAGGCATGCTACCCTGATTCAAGTTAGGGCCTACAAAGTTGTTGAAACCAGCCGAAGCTGATGTGGACGGTGCAGTCATGGTACCCATGACTGGCATGTTTGCTGAAACACTTGGTCCTACCACAGGTGTGGAAACCCAAGTACTAGGGATCTGATATAAAGGTTGTGAAGTAGAAGGTGTTGCACAGTTAGCCATACCGCTAGGTCTAACAGTAGACGTGGGAATAGATGCCATTGTTGTGAAACTAGGCATTCCTAAAGTACTAGTGTTAAAACTGAAAGATGGAGTAGGCACAGACGTAGTTTGTGCCTGACTAGATGTAGCAGTAAAAGAAGGGTTAACTATGCTGGTATTCATACCTAAAGTGGGAGTTTGGGGACCCCCTTGTTCACCTCCTGTATTAGTCATCAGATGATCGGGAAGCAAAAGATCTGCACTGAAAAGAGGCTGTTGGAAACCAACAGGTGACAGCAACGGAATTCTAGTGTTAGTTAAGGGAGGATTGAAAGGAGTGCTATACTCCGCGGAAGTAAGATCTTCCACCTCAACAGTATTAAAAGGTTGTTGATCTGTGATACCTGGTGATGGTTCCTCAGGAACCTCAGTTTCAAGGTTTTCTGTTATAAGTATTTCTTCAAGCAGTTCTATTTCAGAGGTAATTTCTGAAGAAATACTGGGGTTTACCCGCTGTCTTGTAGCTGGTTGAATAGGTTCTATTCTAATAGGAGGAAGGTTTTGAATCCTTCTCGATCTACGGAGTTGTTGATTCTCCGTGATTATAGATATCCAATAAACAGCCTATAACCTAGTGGCCACTAAGACTAGGGGGCAAACAGCACACCAACTAAAAATTCCTAAGTATTCAAACCAATCAAACAAAGGTGCCTTCCGGAGAAGAGTCTGGGATGATGAGGGACCAGAACAGATCAACGAAGGATGAAGAATAGTTACCCGGGGTCCACAATACAATGACTAAGGGTGCAAGCGCTGGAATCACCCAACCGCCCTCCCAAAGACCTGCAAGGGATTTCCTCCCACGTCTGTTCTAGGTACAGCAGATATACCCTCTGCTGTCACCTGTGTAAGAACCTAGAAGTCTGATACTAAGGATACCACAACACCGAAAAATCATGGGGGAACAGTCACCGGTCGAATCAGAAAGCGTGGGCAGGGTAGCTAAGCCCGAAACTCGAAAGAGTCCCCAATACGCTATCCGATCCTGGCGTATGCTCAATCAGAAAGTAGGAGAGGTATTCCCACAAACCGATCTCACATTGACCTACTGCATATGCTCCCAGGCAATTTTTGAGTGTGGTGGATTTGCCTAAATGATAATCTCACTACGATTATTGCGCAATGTGTGATCTTGGGTGGTTTAAGGTGATTTAAACCCAAGACCCTAACCAAGACTAGTTGGTGTAGTGTGCCCTAAAAAAGAAAAGGTTTCTAGTTCATTTTATTAATAAATTTTAAGGGCTTTTATTACGCAAAGGGGATAGTGAGTGTGTGAACGTGGTTATAACAAGAAAACTAAATGCAAATATATTCAAATTTTCTTACAACAAAACTCTTTTATTTTTTTATTTTTTTTTATCTACCTTTTTCAAAAATGAAAATCTAAGCAAACTTTCCCACTAATTTTTTGTTTTCTTTTTGAATTAAACAAAATATACTAAGCTATTTTGTATTGACAAAAACAAGTTCTATTTAACTCAAAGTACCAAATTTTTTGCTTTTTCAATGACCGAAAAAGAACTATGAAAAAAAAAATGGAAAGTCAAATAAAAACTTCTTATGCAACAAGTGGAAGTATGGCAAATGTTCTTGGGCCTATAGCTATCGAGACCTAACTCGAGAAAGGCTTGGTCTACAGGTTTTTTACTCAGGAAAAAGCCTATAAACTTGGACACCAAGTGGGAGAAAACCAAGGAGAGAACACCCAAGGACTGACCCAAAGTGTTTAACCCTAACAAGACCACAAAGCCAAGTACACGTAGACAAGCAGGCTGCCCTACTAATACGAAGAAAACTGAGAGGTGAAACTAGCCTAGAGCTGTTAAAAAAGCACTTGTGACCATCGAAGACAAAAAGTCCCGGAAAAAAATGAAACTTGACAAGAAGAAGACACCCTAGAAGCTCTACCAAAGACCAAACCCTAAACAAAGGACAAGGATAGGAGAGAGCAGACAACTTCACCACAAACAACAGACACAGGAGTGTACAGGTTTGTAAATGGGCAAAAGCAGTCAGGGTCTGAAAACAAGTGAAAATGTTCGTCACCGAACACCACTAGGTCTTCCAAATAGGTCAAAAAGGTCTCAAAGAAATCCAAAGGTCAACAAATGGTTTAAAAAATGGAAAAACTTTAAGGAGTGGTTCTATAACTTGAATCAACGATTAAAAACCTTATGCAATCATCCCAAGAATCCTACAACAAAGTCAGAAAGTCTCCAAAAGGCCAAAAGCAAGAAAAATCAAAAAATGACTGCTTCAGGAAATATACTCTACTGTGCAGTAGAGCAACTCGCGCCCATGCCAAAACGGGCGCTACTGTATATACAGAACAGTAGCGTATGAGCGCTACTGTGTATATGTAAGAGTAGCGCTCATATTTCAAAGGCTAGGAAAGTGACTTTGGAGGGTATGAAAATCGATGAAAGCAGGCAAGCCAAAAACACAGGATACCTAAAAAGGTTCTTAACACATCGAAGGAATCAAAATAAACCGAGAAGACATCCAAAAACAATGGTTTCCTAAAGCCAAAACTCTTGGTTCCCCAGCGGAGTCGCCAGTCTGTTGGCGGATATTTCTACCCTATAGTCAGGAAACTTAACTATCAACTTGGTTGGGGTGACATGTAAGTGCATTTATGTCATTACAGAGGTGTTTACAAAAGAAATAGATTACAGATTTAGAGAACATACCTTTTACTGGAGTCTGATCCTAGCCTTGACCCAGTCTTGTGTCCAGCTCTCAAATCTACTTTCTTTCAGCAAACCTGAAACAACAATACCTTCCTCAAACACTTTGGGCAACATATAAATCATAAAATAAACAAAGATTATGTTTAATATCCAGTATTGACCAAAGTAAATCCAATTCAAAATGCCATTTTATAACACCTTCAGATTGGAACAAGGAAACACTTCAACCTTTATTTGTCAAAATAGTATGTAGTACAAATATACCTGATAATGAAGCAGGCTCCTGCAACTAGATCCTGGGCTCTGGCTCTGCTCTGGTCTGAATGTCTTCTGCAATGTCTTGAAGTTTCTCCATTAACTCATCCTCTCATTCTTTAGCAATCATTTGCATTCATAATTTTTTCTAACCCTTGCTCCCTTAGTCTTCTAGGAATTTATAGGTTTAAGGAAGCAGTTCAAGTCGATGAGGAGGTTGGGGAAGTTAAGAAACTGACTTCAACTAATCCTCTTCGATGGATTAATATATTTTTTAATCATTTTTAAGATACACGCGACTATTACACAGTGGAGTAGCGTATAGGGCGCTACTCTATTGTTTGAGAAATAGCGCTCATTTAATTTTAAATTCCGAGCGCTACTTTGATAATAAGGAGTAGCGTATATACTGATATGGGCGCTACTATTGTGCACTGGAGTCGCGTATGGGCGCTAGTCTCTTTAAGTAGAGTAGCGCTCATACCTCAAAATGATATTTTTGTATGTTTTCCAGTGTTCTCAGGAAATGGGATGAGTTGTCATAACATCCAAGGTCAACATGCTCCTCCATCCAAGTTGTCCTTTTGTGTGATCAGCAGCTCAGGGTGATCACGGACGGAGAGGTGCAAGTTTGACCTATAACACACACTTCAACTATTCCACAAGCAACTCTAGAATGCAATCACTCTTGCAGTTTTTTCCATAGCAAACATGTCTCAATTTCGTCTCTTTCATAGACAATAAAACTACAATAAAATAACAATAAATATCTCTCTCGTTTGGAGAAATTATGATACCACAACCTACACAAGCTCAAGCTAGTTATTGCATTTCATTTAGAGCCCTAGGATAGGAAAGGGTGACATCTAGAGTGGAATTTAATCATGAAATTTTCAATTAAAATAAGAAATTTTTATATATGTGAACTCTTGTAAAGTTGGGAAATCTTAATATGCCTTCATGTTCGAGATTAGGATCACATGAAGTCTTGTGTTTGGAATTTTAGTCCTCAAAAAGTTCATCAACTAAAGGAGCAAGGTCATGCTCATTGGATTACTCATGACCACATTTATCATGAGCATCATAGGAACTAAAAAGGAGCATGCCACATGTGTTTGGAATTAGAGGAATATAAATATTTAAGACTAATGTGAACATAAACCACCCCTAGGATGCATCATAAGTACTTTCCCATAATCTGGAAGTAACGAATTCTTGCCAAGGAAAAGTTTAGGGGTAAAATTTAACTGTTGGGTATGTGTTATATTATCTGCATGTATGTGAAGGGGAGAGTGCGCTTATCAGCAGCGCAGGTGACGATCCCTCCGGCACCTATGTGTTAAGGTTTTCCAGGGTAAATCTATGTGTACAATGTGTGAATGTTGTGGTGTAATCTCTGTTTTGCTTAAAAGAATCTGTATGGTTTGCTTCTCTACAAAGTTTTAAAACTTACATTAACCCATGGGCTATTTTCGACCTTTTTTTCAAAAAAAGATTTGCTTCAAAACTAATTCTCCCAAATTCCATGGGATAATTTTTTTTACTCTAAAAATCGCCAAAATTGTCCAAAAACTATATAAAGCCCTTACAAATTTGAATATTTTTACAAAAAAAACGCTAAACATTTTAGAGTTGCAAATTTAAGAATTAGAGATTCCCTAAGATTTCTATACTTTCAAAAAATTATGGATCCTTAAAAATTTCCCTAGTTCTTGCCCAAAATCTTGCTCATATATAAAGTTCTAAGCTAGAAGTTGTTACTTCAAGATTCTAGGTAGTTTTATAAGACCTCTTTATAGCACTTCTTAGGGGATTCTCTTTACTCGAGCAATGGAATGCACATTGGAGAAGCATGTTGTCGATGCTTCACTATAATCAAGGTTGTCAATGTAGTACCAAAGAAGCATGATGTCAATAACTGCAACGTATATAATCCATCACACATATAGAGGTATATTTACTATGCATCTAATGATCAAGTTGACATAGAAAGACAAATGATGTTAGATAATTTACATAAGAGATTAAATAAATGGTAGATACTGTTTAATATTTTGAACAAAATATTAAATTAAAAAGCATGTATTTGATATAATATTTTTCCTTTTTAACTTAAAAAACAATGATTAAATAAATTAGTCTATCAACAATTAAGATTTAAAATAATTCATAAAAAATTAATTTTAAAATAATTTAAATCCATATTAATCAAAAATCAAATCACTTTGACTCCAAACCCTTAATGTATGATTTGACTCCAACCCATTAATATATTCCAATTATGATAAAGAATAATAATAAATGGAAACCATAAGCCATACCATGATTTCACCCAAGAATAAAATGAAACCCACTAAATGGAGAAAATGAGAGAACTTAATTTGTAGATATAAAAGAAGGGAGAAAAAGTAAGTTACATCATAATTTTTACAAAGAATAAATAGAAAAATGACCATGAAAATGAGAACCATAAATTACATCATGATATATACCAAGAATATATGCACAAGGGATAATGAAAATGAAACACAGATGATAAAGGTAATGAAAGAAAATATTATTAATATGTAAAATTAATTAAATAAAAGAAAGAAAAGTATTTAAAAGAGATTGTGTGAAATCTTTAAGAAAAGAAATTAAAAATATAAATACACGAAAAAAGAATAAGTGGTAAAATAAGATATATATCTATATATATATCATCACAAGTCAATTTTTGTGTTGCACGCTTTATTTGACCTACCAACAAAAATAATTCAAATACATTCATTAAATGTTCATTAGTATCTTTTGTGAGACCTTATTCTTTTAGGATATTGAATATGTTAATGTTGGATTTTATTGTTGGCATGAGTTTAGAAGGTCTAGGATCTGAATTTTTAGGATATTGAATATGTTAATGTTAATGGACTTTATTGTTGGCATGAGTTTAGAAAGTCTAGGATCTGAATTTACCATTGGCAATTGGTTCAATTCTCAAGATAGGATGAAGCTATTGCACAAAGAAACGTGGATATGTCATCTGGACCATCACGTTGGGACATACAATATTAGATGATTGAAAGGAAAATTGAGTTCACATTGAAAGAAACATGAAACATACTTCATATATAGATCATGAATTGTGGAAGGACAATGATATTTACTCTGGTAAGCACAAGATCCATTTTTCATTAAATTTGTTGTTTTGTTGTATGAAAGGATAAAGGGACATGGAGAAATCAAAGTAATTAATTTTTGGTTTGACAAAGTTAAAGAGGAGTACATTGTGGAATTCTCAATTGAATATCATACTTTTTTCAGTGGTGTTGAAAAAGAGTTTAAGTTCAGGTTAAGAGGGAGATAGTTGGAAGAAATGTCAATATGGATCAAGATGGTGTTTATAAAAAATGGACTAATATAAATGAGACCATATAACATGGCAATTTAAGTCCCTCATGTTGGGGGTAGGGAAAGAAAGAATGGAGATGAAATAAAAAGTAGAAAGGAAAATGGATTTAGAAGGATAGAAAAGGCAAGACCATAAATATATATAAAAAGATACATGCTATACGAGGTAGTTTAAAATGTTCAATTTGAAATTTTGAAGAAAAGAAGAGAAAACATGATAGCAAGTAGTAGTAGGGTAAATAAAAGAAGAAGGAAAGATGTGCAAGAAGAGTGCATTGCCATAGATATCGTTCCAAAGGTGTGCATAGAGGAAGAGAGACTGTTGCAGGGGTGTAGCACAAAGGAAATGGTGTCCTTAATCCACACCAAAAAAGAACATAGTAGAGTAAGAGTAGATGATGTTGGATCCTAATTGTTGGTAAGCAATGTTGAAGATATAGATGAAGATGGAAGTAATGTTTTAGTCAACAAAAAAATTCAAGTGATGTTGGGATGACATCAATGAGAGTGAGGACACCTCAATAACTATAGTCATGTTCAAGCATATCATATTAGAAGAGTCATCTAGGTCTAGTGGAGAAGGATATGGAGAAGTAAATTGGTACAATCCCCTTCTTGAACCACCCCCACACACGCTTTGGTAGAAGGAAGAGAAAATTCAATTGAAACAAAGGTCGGGGCTATTATTCAACAAAGTGTACATGGAGAAGTGAATAGAGGAGATACAATGGTAAGCAGTTTAAATTTTCAATGGCGACGGCATCAAGTCATCTAGCTCTTAGGATTCCTATGTTCCATTAAACCGGGAAGGATGATGCAGAACAACATCTTTTTATATTTGAAGTTATATTGATGGTGAGCGAAATTATGGACAAAGCATTAAAAGTGTGTAGATGGAGACTACCTTTAGAGACTAGGCTCTCCAATGAAATGTGAAGTATAAGGAAAGTACACCTATGAAACAAATAAACAAGTTTGATGTAATAAGGATGGGTTTAATTAAAGAATTTCAAAAATCAAAATCAAATAGAAATGTATAACAAACCTTAAGGGGATTAAACAAAAGGTTGGAGAGTTTGTTTAGGATTGTGATAAGAGGTTCAAAGACTTGTTAGGTAAGTTGAATTTTTGGATGTAGGATGTCTAGTATAGTGAATTATAACTAGATTGTTGCCCCACATCCGCACTCCCCTCACACACTAAAATATCACATATTATGTAGAGGAGGCACTGGAGATTGCAATACATATGGAATGCACACTCGGAGGTGATCAGTCATCTATAGGAATGGCGTAGATTTAGATTTGACATTTTGCAGTATCTAATAAGCTCAAGACATTTCCAAGGGAAAAGGAGAAAAGGAGTCCATGAGAATGTTAGGTGCACTCTATGCAGAACAAATAGGTATCATCAAAATGAATGCCTATAGGTGAGCAATTATACTAGAATAAGCACACCGAAACTGTTCCCCATGGGGTCTAAGTGGAGTGGTATGAAGACTACAGACAATGGATACATAAGCCACCTCATTATACTATGCTGCAAAAGTATCAAATGTAAACAAACACACCATTCTGTGAATTTTGTAAATCTATAGGACATGGTGTGAACAATTATAGGTCATTATAGTTGATGAAAGAAAACCCAACAAGCACCTATTGAGTTCAAGGAACAAAGGAAAATGGTATTAGAGAACAAGGAGGATTCCAAGGAAGAGAACAAAGTGGATATGGAGGTGTGAGACATCCTCCTTACTTCAATTATGGAGAAGTTAGACATATCATGTGGCATTGTACAAAACCCCCATGTGGTGTGTGCATATTGTTATAGTAAAGACCACAAGATAGAATAGTGCCATGATTTGGTAAATAAGTGAGAAGAGAACAAGGTACATATTGTGACCATGGAGCCACATGGAGCCACATGGAGAAGATGGACACACCACACAATTATATGTGGTGACACAAGGAGGATCAAGAACTAGGATGGATGTAGAAGCAATATTGATAAGGAAGACCAAGAAAGTTGCACTAGCCCCACCAAAGTTTGATGTGAGAAAATAGAAACAATATTGCGTGATGTATTGGAGACATTCCAAAAATAACCTAAAAATGATAATGGGGCACAAACAAACAGAAGTCTAATGGATGAGACTGTCAATCAAGTAAGTCAATTTTTGAGATGTTGGATCAAATTGTTAAATTATCAAAAGTTATCTAGAAGATTAATGGATATGTTATCAAGTTGGGTGTTGATGTTTGAGGATGATAAGCTCATCTCATCTCCTCTTCCTAAGCATAATGAAGATGAGTTAATAAGAAGAGAAGAAGAACAAGAAAGGTGTTCAAGATGACCATGTATTTTAGGGTATGAGAATAAGCCTTGTCATTTTAGATTTGGGATTTGATGTGAACATCCTTCCCAATATTTATTGGGAACTGATGGGAAAGCCAAAGCTAGTTTGATCACCCATTCAATTGAGATTAGCAAATCAATACAAAAATTTTCCCATTAGAAGAGTTGAATATGTAAAGGTAGATATAGATGGGACAAAGGTTCTGGTTGGTTTTGAAGTTATTGACATTATGGATGAAAAATATCCCTATCTAGCTTTGTTGGGTATATATTGGACATTTGATAATGACATTATTCTAAATTTGAAGCATAGGAAGATGTCCTTTGAGTAAGGCGACCTCAACTTCATTGCTCCTTTACACCCCACTAGAGGAGAAAGGTATACATAGATTGTTAATGATGATGTGCAAAGCTCAATTTTGGATAATATCTTCATTATTACTACATAAAAGAGGGTCAAATAAACCCAATTGTAGATGGTGAGTTGAATTGAGGAGCATTTGTTCATATGATACAGATTTAGAATATATTATGGGTAGGTTGAAGAGAGGAGGCTATGAGATGTCCAATAGAAGGTGCACATATGTGGAAATATCTATGTGTTGGAGAGGGATAAATTTGCGCGATCCTCCTAGATATAGTGGAACATGGTCTAACACATTTTTTTATCAAATGGATGAGCACATACTAGAAGAGAAATGATTTGTAGTGATTGATAACATCATGAAGGAACTAAAGGAACCCCTGCATGCTAGTGGGATTCACGCAAAGATGACTTGGGAACTTGGGTGTAGGTTGTAAATAGTATATTGCTAATATTTCAACCATCTAGGACATGGATTTCATGAACAAGTACAAAGGACCAAGTAGCCCAAATAATATGGACTAAGAAGAACTTCCCAAAAAAGGAATGGACCCATTGGTTCATTCACACATTGTATGTTGTGCCTAGAAGTTGGTATGTGGAAGAGGAAACAAGAAGATGAACCAATGATTAGGAAGCAACGCAAAAGCAATTTTTTTCAATATTTAGATTCTCTTCAAAACGCTCTACATTGTCTAGGGTTCTAGAGGAAATTAAGCACTTCATATTCTAGGGTAAAGTAGAACTTGTGATCAAAGCATAGAGAGTGGTTTGCATGTACCATCGAAATCTTGGTAAATTGAAGGATGCCTTGTATTGTTGGAAGATGGATCTAGAAGAACCAATGGAAGAAGATGAGAAATTTAGATTATAAACAATTTGTTGGAGAAAGAGAAATACAAGGGAAGGATCGTAGAAGGATCACCCATTATTATAGACATCCCTTAAAAACTAAGAAGTGGAACATTGAGATAGATTATAAACCAAAGATGGTAATTATTGTAGACTATTGGGATCAAGAAATGCTTACCCAGTTAGTTGATTCACTTAAAGAATACTATGACTTGTTACTTAATAATTTTATGGAGATGAAGGGGATCGTAGGATCCTTGGGAGAAATGAAAATACAATTGAAGCATGATGCCAAGGCCTAGTAAAAACTGGCCATGTCAATTGTTCACCCAAAGTATAATGATAAAGTGAAATAAGAGCTATATCTAATGTTCCACATAGGCATAATTTTTCCATTAGAAGAGTCATTATGGATCAGCCCCACGATGATTCAAAATAAGGAAATAAACAATATTTGGATCTACATTGACCTTATATCATTAGATGCAGTGTGTGTACATGATCCTTTCCCTACACCATCCACAGACAAAGTCTTGGAGAATGTAGAAGGAAGTTGAGAGGCTTACTCATTCATTGATTGGTTCTTAAAGTACCATTAGATCAAAATTGCAGATGAGGGTAAAACAAAGAAAACCTTTTCCACTTATAAGTGGGGGTCATTTGCCTACAATATCATGCCATTCATACTAAAGACTGAACACATTGTATTCTCCATAATTGTGGTCAATTTTTTTAAGGAACTCATGCACAAATTTTTTTAAGTTTATCTAGATTACTAAACAATGTTTAGTCTATTGAAGGACCACATACAAGTATTGAATTTAATGTTGGATGTATGTCAACAATTGTATATCTCTTTGAACTTGAAGAAGCGTATTTCTGCACCCCCTTTGGATGTCTACTAGTACATGTGGTTTGTAGGGAGGGATTGTTGGTGGACCAAGTGAATATCACTATGATTGTGGACATGCCTCTCCCTACTTTTGTAAAATCATTGCATTCCATGCTATGAAATACAATATATTATAGGAAATTCATCAAAAACTGTGCGCACATTACAATACCATTGGAAATTGTTTTAAAACAATAAGTGAAATTCATTTGGAGTCTAGAGTGTCAAGGAACATTTGATCTCTTGAAACAAGTTATACAACTCGACGAGAACCCGCCATTGTTCTCTTTTTTGGGGGGGTCAATTTTAATAGTTGTTTTTACCTCCGTTTTAGAAAGTGTGTATACTGGTAGCACCATTTTTCATTTTCAGCCATTTTTTTGCGATTTTGAAATTTCTTGGTCATAAGAAAACTTTAACTTTTATTTACAAGGGCATTTTTTCAAAGTTTACAAAAAAATATAAAATTAGTATCTAGTTATAATTAAAAAATACATACATTTTATTTTTTTTAACATTTAGAAGCTAGTTACAATGGAAAATATATACATTTTGGAAGTTTTTTCTTTAAACTTTTCTCTTAAACAAGTCATTTTTTTAGGCAAATTTATAAAAAAAATGAGAAAATAATGACATTTCAAACAATTTTTAATGTATTTTCAAATATTTTATTTATAAAAATGATATTATTTAACATTATTTCCATAAAGTGATAATTCACATAAATTCAACAAAAACTATGCCATATATTTGTAAATGACATATTAAAAACATAATATTTATTCTCAAAATAAAATCTTAAAATCAAAACATTACAAAAATATCTTATAAGAATTTTGTCAAATTTGACATTTTCCTTAACGGCATGAAACTAATCAAGAAAATTATGCAGGCCAAAATCTTCATCAAAATTGACATTTTCTACACCTTAACTCTCTTCCTAAACCTCAATGTGCTCTTAATAAACTTTAAAAACGATATCAAATTATTTAAACACCATAATAAAATATTAAAACAAACAAATACAAAAATATATAATTTAAATTTAAAACATAGTAACATAAAAAAAAAATCATAATAAAAAAATTAAATATATAAATGATTTAATATATTAATAGTTTAACAATGAAAAGAAACAATAATCAAAATAACATATAATAACACATCATACCATATATATATATAATATATAATAAATAACATCACATATATAAAATAACTAAATATAATAAGAGAAAGCTGCGTTGCAGCATATTCCCTGCGAAAAAGAGGTCGGGGACTAATGCATAAGCAAAAAAAAAGGGACAGCGGGGACTAATGCATAAGCTTCCAAAGTAAAATACAAGGTGGAGGATTATTCAATAAGCCTCTGAGATGTCAGTCCAGAAAAGAATAAATGACCAGGCACTAACAAATAGGGCCCTAATGTGTGCCTTTGTCCAGTAAGTCCACCATAGTCAACTTTAGGGCATTGACTTTTTTGAGATCGATCAACCAATGTACAAAACCTGGTTTGTAAGGGATGGCATTGCTGGAAACCATGTCATCCATGACATTGCTCTTTGAAATATCCTTTGAATGGAAATTCATTGTCATCAAAGTGATTGTAGCTCACAATAGAAGTTGGTTGCAATGGGAATCAGAATCACAAATCGATTTTTTAAATTTGCATGCTCCTTTGAGAAATCGAAGCAACAGATTATGGGGAGGAGAATGAATCTTTGGCGGACAAAAGGCCTTGGGCGATTGCTGAAGCTCATAATAGTGGTGGTGCGTTGCATGGCTTTGTCAAAGATCCTGCAAGAGTGCTTTGGATTTCATGATCCCTCACTTGACAAAGATGCTTGTGGAGTTGGCTTCATTGCAAAGCTATGAGGAAAGTATACTCCCAATGCATATAATATGAATGTTCTTCTCTGATGTCAAGGACAAGAGAGTCTCCAATGTTTTCCTTTCCAATGTGGTGCCCAATGGATTCGAAGGATTGGTCACCAAGATTCCTTTTATAGTAATATCCCATTGCTCGACTTCATGATATGCTTCTTCAAGCGTAGGGGATGTAACCTGGAAGTTCTTTCTACTGTAGCAATGGACTGGGATGATTTCCACACCAATTATCCATCTCAGATATTTGTCAAAACTACACTTAAAAATAAGTCTATCCATCAATAAAAATATCACTTCCAATGTTTCCAACATATTAAATAATAAATTCAATTTGGAAGAAGACGTGCTAGGTTACCTTGGATAATATGGAGTTGGCACAAGAAAATCCTCCCCAATGTTTGCCAAAATGTAAGCAGTTCATTGGCTTCAGTTGCTCCCGCAGTAAGCACAATATAATCTAGATCAAATATGACTTTTCTACCCCTCACCTGTTCCATGAATCTTGCCAATGCCTACACAAAAATAAGCAAATTAGAACAATTTCAATAATCTTATACTTTATGATTAATGTTAATGAATAAAAAATGGTTGGAGTAACAACTCATATATATACACATATATACAACCTCTTCTAAGACAAGCAATCCATGGTAATCTTGATGCAGTGCAATGTCTCTGAAAGTTGTCTTGCCTTCCTACCAAATTGACGCTTCTTGATGCTCATCTAACCATGCTTCCAACAGATCAAAAGATACCTACAATTTGAGAATCCATCATTAAAAAATGATATTTGACAAACACTGATTGCGACCTTAAAATACATGCCAATAGTTTTTGTTAGAATTTGATCTTACTTGGTTCTCTGCTAGGCCCATCTCAATGATACTGATGGATTCCTCTGTGGGTCATATGGGTAAGTAGAATAGTCCTTGTTGTGCAAGGTTAGCCCATTGAAAGAAGGACATCGTCTATTGATAATCAAGTAAGTTATGCGACCTAAGTGAAATTCCAAGCTAATTGAATGACCACCTCATAATTTTGAAAGCTTTACCAGAGGAAAATTAAGAGAAGAAAATAGAGAAATCAATTATGCTTGAACTTCTCAAGAATCTTGATATGCCGCACTAATTCTTCAATTATTTGGAAATACTTCTTAATACATGGATATTTGAATTGAGATATTTGATGTTCAAGTTTCCCGAATTTAATAGTGGCGGCAATATTATTCAAACTATGACAAATGAATGCAAACAGAAGGATTATTTAGTTGTCATTTCGATGGCAGCTACAAGCCTATAGCGTGGGAGGTAATACATAAATTACAAAAATTGTAAATTAATTAAACTTAAGTTGTCAACCAAGAATAATACAACAGTTGACCCTGATTTCTCCCTTGGAGCCTGTAAGAGGACTGATGCTCCCCATCTTCACCATCGATACTGCAAACTGTATGAGAAAGGATTCTTCATATCCTGCATAAACATTCACTAGATCCATTGTGTTCCCTTGACCCTGTGAGAACAATTCTTCATCCGAGTTCAACAATCCATGTCCACTCAACAATCTCTTGAAGCAGGAGTAGTAGAATTTAGTGGGACTCACAAAATCCAATGGGGACAAGCTATTATCTCCTCCCAATTTCGGACACCCAGATATGAGCTGAGCCTAGTAAGACTTGTCTATGGTTAAGTCTCTCTATCAATTTCCACTCTAGTTGTAAAGCCTCTACCTAAAACTTGTGCTTTGAGACTGGTTGATGGTGTGACTCCCTACGTAATTTGCATTTGCATTTTTATTGATATTTCAATACTTATTCAATGCTATGAAATGAAATGAATGGATACCAATTTGAAATGATCTATGTGATATCTGAAAGGGAAACCAAATCCATCTCATTCAAACCTTGCCGTTTAAACAAGGTAATGAGAGTTTAAAGACTAGTTGAGTTGGGAGTTGGAATATCGTTGTTCGACCCACTCAAGCTTACACTCCTAGAGTCTCTCCTCCCTAGTAAAACTTCGCAACCAAGCCCTCCACTATGATGTTTATTCATCCATAAACAACATAAATCACTAGGCAATTAGATTATCGTCACTATGCATTATTATTTACTCTTATATTCTTGGAAACCAGAACTAGGCTGTTCTTTTGAATGAATGAAGCATTGACTAGTAAATCGATCAATATATTATCGAGACCACTAAGTCACAAGCTACAATAACAAGAATATCTGCAGACAATATTTTTTTGGGGCACGCATTCTCTAGTGCACTCTCAATCTCATCAACAACTTCAAATCCTCTGGCCGAGTTTCTGTTGGGATTTGACCCATTCAAGCTTCCTTCGTGAAGGCCTTCTCTACTACTGATTTTACTATTTGTTCATCCATAGGACATGACTTCGCATAAAAATCCGGAAAATGCAAGGGACCTCGGCGTAAGGGAAAGCTTACAATTTATTCGAAGGCTCCAATACCTAGCCTTTCATGCTCATTGCTATCTGATATCCTTCTACTATGGCCATTACTGAAGATAGTAATATTATTTTGTGTGTTGCAGTTATTTTTGTTGGCTACAATTGTTGTTTGGCATTGTAATCATTCTCCCTTCTAACAACTGCATTTTTCATGATTATCCCTGTCAGGATCTACGCGTGTATCATTTCCCTCCTTCAACTATCTATCAACACTGTGCATGCCAAGTCTCCTATCAACACTGTGCATGACAGGTCTCCTCTGGGTGTGTTGTGCATTTCTTTTTCTCTTGATGGCTGCTTTGGCCATGAATTGACAGCGTTCTCATCTATGTGCCATAAGGTAATTAGATATTGGAGCTGCCAACTGTTCCTTCTACATTGTCTTTGAGCAAAATGTCCATGTGAAAGCAAGGGGATCACTGTGTGAATGAATGTTGTGCAACCACTTCATTAACTTCATCCACTTAAAAATAAGGGCGAATAGTTATGAAAACTATTTTAAACATAATAAAATAGTATTTATTTTTTAATTTTATATATTAACTATATATATATATAGCTTGGTTTATCCTGGAAGCTCTTTCGAAGGGGCATAATAAAATAAAATAATAAAATAGTGTTCCAGTGATGGGTCTGGTTCTCCCTATTCGATGGCAACGACAGAGAGGATTTTGGAGATGGCGGTGACGATAACGGTGGGGTTATTGGAGAAGGCACCGATGGCGTCGACGGGCTTTGTGGTGCAGCTTCGGCAGTGGGGACCAGATATGACAGTATGGTCCATAATAAATACTATATAACACCTGTCATTTTTATAAATTTTTGTTTTTTAATTAATGTTATTTATTTTGAAATTTTGAAAATAAAAATAACTCTAACAGGGGATTATGTCCCATCCCAGGTGTACTTTACCAATCATAAAATCAAAATATTGCATTTTAAAAATTATTAAATTTATTTTTATTTTTCAAAATATTAGGTTTAATATGAAAATTATATAAAACATTGTAAAAAATTTTGTTTCAAAAACTCAATTAATGTAAATCAATGTTGATTGACTTTTAAACGAAAAGTATATCCCTCCTTTAACAAAGAATAATAAATAACATATAATAGCACAAAACAAAACAATAGTTAAAAAAAAAAATCAAAATATATATACATATTATATTACATTTCATATTACATATCAAAACAATAATTAAAAAACCAAAGCCAAAATTTATACATACATATATAATAATACATTTTATATTACATATTACATGTTTTAAGGTTTATCATATGTTTTCATGATATGAAGTATGGGGTTAGGTTTGGGCAGGGCAATTCTCAGAATCAAATAATATTAAATATATAATAATATATTTTATATTAGGTATTACATGTTTTAAGGTTTATCATATGTTTTAATGTTTTTGTTTATGATATGAAGTATGAGGTTAAGCTTGGGGAGGGCGATTCTCAAAATAGTGTCACCCATGCCACAACTTGGGCCGACGCGATTCTGAAAATCACCCTCCCCAAGCCTAACCTCGTACTTCATATCACAAACGAAAACATATATATTGAAAACAAAAACCAACTTTTATATATATATATATAATATATGTTTTGTTTTTCTGTTATTGTTTTGGTTTAAGATATATATATAATATGCCTCATTTTATATATAATATTTCTTGTTTTTTAGTATGTTTAGTATTGTTTTGTTTATGTTTTTTTTTTTACAGTAACGGGTAAGAAGTTTTATATTAAAAAAGGAAGGTCTGATACAAAAATTGGGAAGACTGAACCCAACAAAAAGAGGGATGAAGACACCTCATAACTAATCTTGACATTTCTGAGAAATAGCTAACCGAACAAGGAAAGAAGACAGTCTGCTATATCAGCCGATTACATATATAGAGTAAAAAAGATAAACATAACATAGATAATCCAGTGCTTAGTTGCCTGCTGAGCGACGACCCTTTTTCTTGCTACCTGCAGCCAGATTCTCGTTATCTTCCATGCCCAGGATCGCAGAAGGGTTATTGCTCTTGCTGGTTCTGATACAATCCATCTTGGCTTCAACGATCCTGAGACAGCTGTGCATAGACTCCATTTTGCCAACCATACTATCGAATTGTTCCTTCATTTTGCTGCTAGTGTTTCTAGCATCAGAAATTGAAATTTCAACAAGGATGGCAAGCTGAGAGAGAGCTTTTTTCAGATCTTTGTTTTCACCTCTCAACCAGCATACCTGAGATTCGATGTCTTGCAGATGAGAAAGCACGCTAGGGGAGGACTTTCCGGCCCACGAGGTGAGTCCAGATTCACAATACCCACAGTTTCTTCAACCAAATTCCAGAGCTTGCCAGTTCCTATCTCCCCATTGCTACCACACATTTGCTACAGAGAACCATGTTGCAAAGGAGCACCAAAATTTGGATTGGTACCAGCATCTGTGGGACACCAATTCTTCCCATAACCGAGCTCATACCCATTCTGAACACCGTTTGCAAGGTTCCCAATTCCCTGCCCAACATCCTGCTGCAACCACCCTCTGCCAATCTCAATGTTTTTAGGCTGCCCACGACGGACATGCTACATCTTGTTGGCGAGGGGCCCTTGAGCGTCTTTCTCACTGAGCCCATTCCCCTGCACCACCTCAAAGGCAGAGAGGTAACGCTTCAGTCCAAATCCTTCAAAATTGACCTATATGCTAGTCTTGCATTGGCAACATTGCAGTGCCGGGAGGCAGAGCCCAGAGTTACCACCTGTATTTCCACAATCCATGCTGCACCGCAATTCAAAGTGCCTGAACCAAAACCACTCTATATTCTAGAGTATGTAAAGAATGAATGTTTGAGAGATGTCATTGCCCAGGGTCTTGAAATAGGAGCAGGCATCCCTGCCTTTTGCGTGCAATAAATTCTCGCATGCGAGACAGTAGGGGCCAGACAGGGAGCATCATCACTTGTGTCTTGGGAACGGAAGACGAGATCATGAATTGATCTTGAGCTTGACCCTTAATGAATTCATCCAAACTTTTGTGGAGGCCAATGTTGGCCCAATGAAACTATGGAAATTTAGATGTAAGGTAAGGATGCTAGGATAGCCAAGGTGATCCATAAAATTATGGAACCCAATTATTTGCAATGTTTTGTCCATTTCTCACCATAATACCGCAGTTTAACCTTGCTCCAATATTTGCCATGGAGTCAGCTTGTTTGTTGTTGTTCCTTAGTACGTGGTAGAGGGAGATAGATCTTAAATCTTTGATCTTGTGGAAGAAATGGTAGTGATACTTGGAGGAGGGTTTACAGGATTTTTTAGCTAAGGCCCTAGCTTCTTGAATCACTAGGAGGGACTCCCCAATTGCTACAAGATCGTGAACATTATTTTTCTTAGCTATATCAATGCCTTTGAGTAAGGCAAGCCACTCCACATCATTTTTTGTCTGCCTTCCAATCCTCCATGCGTAGTCAGATAGCTTGTTTCCTTCGAAGTCCATAAGAACACCCCTCGCACCTGCCAACCCTGATTATTTTGTTTATGCTATTATGTGTATATTTTTTGGTTTTTGTTTTATTTTGTTTTTTAATGTTTTGTTTTTTTATTAGTTTTTTATTTTATTATTTGTGTTTTTATATTATTTTATTTTTTTAATATTTGTTTTTCAAACATTTTTTTTATGGTACTAAAGTATAGTGCAAATTTTTTTTATTTTTTTAAAGAATAATTTAATTTTTTAAATTTAATTATATTTTAATCTTAATTTTCTTTTGTTATTTAATTGTTTTTAATGTATTGTATTTTTTTTGGTGGTTTTTTTTTTGTTATTTAATTGTTTTTAATGTTTTATGTTTTTTTTTTGTATTTTAATTTTAGGAGTTTTGGTTGAATGATTTTGGTTATTAGAGTCATAATTTGGAACAAGGCATAATTTTAACCTTCTCTCTCAAAAAAGGTGATTATGGGAGAACCACTTTTTGATTTATGTTTTAAAAAAATTGTAATTTTAGCTCTGAAAAAAAAAAAGGTGCTATCGATAGCACCACTTTTCAAATCAAGGGTTGTTTTTGTTGTTTTCAATACAAAAATATTAGCTTTTATCGCTAGAGTTCTCATTTTGAGTGTGAAGTTCTTGTCAAGTTGTATAACTTGTTTATGGCATATGAAATGTTGAGCGTACATGAAGATTCAAATGGTGCACTCATTGATAGCAGAGAAGAATATGGGTCATCTTTATCTTCATCCAGTCATTCATCTGAAGAAAATGTAGCTTCTGATAGTGTGTTGAAATCCATGTGTTGATTTGAATATTTGCACATAAAACATTTTATCTCTTTTATTAATATGCCATTATTTGTATGGAAACTCTAAATGAGTGCTTGAACTTTGATATGATTTACTTCTACGTCTTATGGTTTAATATATGATTTTATGATGAATATCATAACTTTTTTCTTTTATATGAAAAGTGTGGTCAAATTGTTTCTTGAATAATTTTTGTTTAACTCAATGCAAGTTTTATATAGTGATACTAAGAGATTAAATAAGCACAATTTTCAATTATGATAAAATCATATAATAATGCCATTTTTTGAAAAAGTGTGCTACTGGTAGCATTAGTTTTCAATTTAGAGCTTGATTTTAAGGTTTTTGCAAACAACAATAACAAATGTTTTGGTTCATTTCTATATTTTTTACCCCAAATCAAAAAGTGGTGCTACCGGTAGCAACAATTTTTGATTCGGGGTTGTTTTTTGGTGTTTTTAATGCAAAAATATAGGTTTTTATGGCTAGAGTTCTCATTTTGAGTATAAAGTTCTCATCAAGTTGTATAACTTGTTTTGAAAGAAAAAATGGTCATTGTACCCATTTTGGTGTTTCTTATCTGAACGAAGTTATTCTACGTGCATGTGGATGCTTCAGCGATAGCCTTTGGCATAGTTCTTGGACAACCCAAAGAAGGTAATATTGATCATCTGATTTCATTTGCTAGTAGAAATTGTTTGGTGTAGAAAGAAACTATACAACTACATAAATTAGGGTCTTGCAATGGTGAATGAATTGCAAAAAAACAAACATTACCTGCTTGGTAATGCTTTTAAATTCTTTATTGATCATTTTTCATTGAAATACTTAGTCAACAAGCCAATGTTGGGGGTTTTTCATTGAAATACTTAGTCAACAAGCCAATGTTGGGGGGAATAATCTATAGATTGTTGCTTTCTTTTTTAACAATTTTATTTTGAAGTAGTTGTTAAGCATGGGAAACATAATTTGATACCAAATCACTTGTCTAGATTGGAGTCAAGAGAGAGAGTGGGGGTAGTACTGAATATGATTTTCTTGATGCAAAGTTGTTTTGGCTGGAGGTGGTACTAGACTAATTCAAAGAGATTATTCAAAGGTTTTAATATCTAGGAAGACACTTGAGGATTATGCATATGCATAGTGGTGGCAGTGAGTAACCCACACAATAGAGTGCCAATTGATTACAAGACAACTATATAAGCTTGGAGTGGATGGGATCCTGCATAGATGTGTCTTTGAACATGAATGCCATGCACTTTTGTAAAAATCACATGAAGGGATCCTGGGAGGATGCAACACAAGAAAAACAAAATTTGGGAAAGTGTTGCGCAGAAGATTATGGTGGCCTTCATTACATCAAGATGCCAAGGAGTACTATAAGAGGTGTGTTGTGTGTCAGTGAGTGGGAACACCTTCAAGATGTGATAAGCTACCCATGTTTCTTATTGTAGTGTTGGAACCATTTGAGAAGTGGGAAATTGACTTTGTAGGTCCGATCAATCCACCTATGTAGAGGACATCAGAGCACACTATATAATAACTATAAAAAAATACTTAATGCTTTGGGCTAAAGTTGTAGCAATCGAATATTGTACTACATAAATGTTGTGCGCTTCATTTTTTAGAACATTATAACGAGGTGTGGTTGTACAAGGGTATGAATGTGTGATCAGGGCACACACTTCATTAATACAACATTGAACTAGGAATTTATAATTGATCATTAGAAGAGCACACCTTATCATCCTTAAGAAAATGAGAATGTGAAGGTCTTAAACAAAATTTTGCAACATGCATTGACAAAGATCTATAATGTGGAGAGAGATGATTGTGATGAGTGTGTTCCTACGATATTATGGGCCTTCAAGGCTACTTTCATGAGGCTAACTAAGCATACTCCATTTCGACTTGT
Source organism: Larix kaempferi (assembly GCA_027924585.1). Classification (NCBI taxonomy): domain Eukaryota; kingdom Viridiplantae; phylum Streptophyta; class Pinopsida; order Pinales; family Pinaceae; genus Larix; species Larix kaempferi. The sequence goes on from BSBM01000560.1 coordinate 10,915,479, forward strand.
GTATGGGAAAGAAGTAACTATGCCCTTTGAATTTGTTGTCCCTAACCTGTGCATTTCAATAACCACAAAAATCACAAATGGTGAATCCCTTTAGAGGCAATTAGAGGATCTCATGGAGTTGGAAGAGCACCATGTTATTGTAGGATTCAACCAAACGATGGAGAAGTAGGGTCAATGAATTAGCAAGATTGTAATATTCATTCTAAGGTACAATCAAACCCAGATCATTATTTTTCTCTAAAGAAGTAAGTTTTTGAAGAATCTAGGGAAATTGAGAATGTTGTGGCTAGGACCCTTCAAAATTGCATAAATGTTAAAGGATGGCACAATAAAACTAACAAAATTGGAGGACCAACCAATAAAGGGCCTACTCAATGGTAGTTAGTTGAATCCCTACTACGCCCCACAAGAGGCGTAGTGAACACCTACATGAGATATACAAATGTGCTATAGTAGTAGTAGAGTGCGGAAGATAGTCAATTGTTCGTTAGGTTATGATTGTGGATATAATCACATAATAGCTATGGTATGTTGTATTAAAATTGGTTGTATGAATATGTTTGGTTAGTACAAGTCACAATATGTTACTTGTTTCAATAAAGGAAAAAAATTTAAAAGCTACCAAATTGGGTTCTCCTCTTGATGTATAGATGGATTAATATGACCAAAATGAGGCTATGATGGTGACATGATGTTAGTATTAGGAAGAGATCGTGGAATGATATTGAAGAAAATGATGGCATGTCCTGAAATGATAAGTAGTCAACATAGTTATTAGGAAGTTCATTTTTGGATTTTCTATAAAAATGGAGGAAGGAGTTGGGGATAACATAGAGTTCAAGATTTCAAGGGATACAATCTGCAATAACGATTTCAATGGCAACTTCATCTAAACCTAGACCTTGTCTAAAGAAGAAGGTCCATAAGGAAGAAAAACATGTTGACAGTGGAAGTCCATGAGAAGGTGCATATTGTCAATCCATTGCTAGGGAAATTCCACATTGTGGGTTTTTTTTAACTATAATATATAGGATGTTGTGCACTTTCCTGATTTCCAATTTGATTAATATACTAAAGTGGAAATAGTGGTTGATGGCATTGAGTCCATCGAGTAGAAGGCATGGACATGATGGCTATATAAACTGTTGTATGTGCCTCACTTTGGAGAAATACACCCATGCCATGTTGTGTTAGATTTTATTGAGTTAGTTGCAAGGAGGCTCATTGTAGCTAGATCAACCATACCCTATCAACCTAGATATTCCATTTTATATCAAGATTGTCACAACAAGGAGAAGATGCAACATAAGTCATGATAGCTTGAAACATTTATATGGAGGACATTTATAACAAATATGGAACAGATAAAGGTACACACTACATTATGATTTCAACCATTCAATATCCAAAGGTAAATTTTACTTCATACTAGCTTGCAAGTTGGTTCGAAAATGTCAAAAGGATGAATGCCCCGTGAGAGTCATCCATCTAGCTAAGAGGTGAGCACAAGGCATCAAGATGTCATGGGTGGGTGTTTTATCTTCAAAATGAGTTTTTTGCAAATTGCTTGGAGGCACAATAGTACATAAATGACTTCCATTTTAGTTGGGTACCCTTGCTCCTTGCAATGGTTTTATGGAAAGCATAACAAGGAAGACCCTTTGATATAGAGGACACATATACATTCCTTACACCAAAGAATAACACATGGAAGTATAATGAGGACAAGCTACTTTATGTGGATACTAACTTGGCATCTGAACATTGGTACACACACATGATACATGAGACTATTGAATCTTTCATATTCCGTGGAATCTTGTAGATAAGTATGATGATTTCATTTGTTTTGAAATTGACACGCATAATGTTTATCTTAAGCCTAGCCCAAAGTCATAGGCACCCACAAATTTTATGCTCTTTTGTATTTTGAAGATGATATTCATATTGCAATTGCATAATGACTTAAAAGCATGTACCCATGCCCTAATTCAAAGGTAGAGATTGTAGATGTTAAAGAAGTCAGAACAAAACACTAGAAAGAGAAAGGAAGAGCAATAGGAACTACACCAAAGAAGATTGTTCAAGAATAACTGCACCTTATATAGCTAAGGTAATAAAGAGAATAAGAAAAAACAAAATGATAAAAGGAAGATGAAGCAATGTGTGAGTCAGAGGCGTTACCAGGAAAAAGTGAACTAAGATAAGCATTATCGGTTCATCATATCAAGTAGTAGGGTTTGCTAAGGGAAAAGGAGCCATACCCCAAGAGACAACCCCAGCCAATCCAAATTTCTACTAAAAAGATAGTTGTTATCTTCGTAGTCAACAAGCATCCTTGAGTTATAGTAGTGGAAGATAGTGGACTAAGAGCTTCTTCATAAATCTCAGTAGAAGAAAGATATTATAGAGCACATGGGTAAATCACCATCACCAAAAAAGTTCACAATATTGTTGATAGTTGACATTTGCATATGATTCAAAAGGATTCTTCCCAATAGCTAATAGACTTGTGCCTCATCTTACAATCTTGGGAAACTCCAGAGGAACTAGGTTCACAAACTTAGGAAACAAGTGGCACTACACTTAAGGCAAATCAAACTATTCTTTCTCCAAGTCTTGGTAGTTAGTTCCTTCATGTCCCAAAGGTCTAATAGACAATGTTGCAAGTACACTCTCTATCCCTTGCAACCCATGATACTTTCATGCCGGGTGAAAGCTCACAACAAATTTCATGTGCATAATTAGATCTCTATGTCATTTGTTCCGTAGACTTGTCATATTATGTGGATTAGATGATTGATGAAGAGTGATTGGAACATCTTACTACCAATTATAAACTATCCAAGCTCTTTTTAATTTCAGTTATGAAGATTTTTTTTTCTAAAAATGTATTTAGTATTTCTAAATGAAATCAAAATGTAATGTACATTTTGATATGTCCTTTCAACACGCTTGAAGACTAAGTCTATTTACCATTGGCAAAAAAAGAAAAAAAAATTATTTCAATGCTTCCTTCAACTTATACTCACAAAAACTTCATGTACAATTTTCTATCAAAATCTAAGTTTGAAGCCATTTCCAAAAAAATAAAATCACTATTTAAAAAACAAGTACAAAATATGAGCTTCAAAATTCAAAATTTTGTTTTGCTCATGTGGATCTATCTATACATATGTTAGAAAAGGAATGTACTCTCTTATGATATATAATCTTTTATGAAAATATATAACTTAATACCACATAATATCTTTAAAGATAAGGTACTTCAAACATAAGTATTTTTATAAGAAAAAGATACATTTTTCACTCTGACATAATCCTTATCCTTCTTCATTAAAGGGAAAAGAGGTGTATTTATTTTAAATATTATTTTTGAGTATTATTTTAATAGAAAGGTAAAGGGTTGAATTTGTTTAAGTGTTTTATGAATGGAGAAGGTTAAAAAGTGGACAAATTCAAATTTTTATTATTATTATTTTTTTGAAAAAAAATTAATTTATTTAAAAAACAGTAAATTTATACATTTTTAATTATCTCAAATTTAAAAATATTAACTTATTCAAAAAACACTAAATTTGTCTACTTTATAACTAACCTAAGTTTAGAAATATTAACTTATTTGAAAAACCTAAATTTATCCACTTTTTAAATAACCCAAATTTAAAAATATTAACTTATTCTAAAAACGAAATTTTTCCACTTTTTAACCAACTAAATTTATTTTTCACAGCTTAGTTTAAAAGTTCTATGATTTCAAACTGAAAATTCAGATTTTTCCGACAAGATTTTGAAAAAAATCAGGCAAAATTTTTTAAACACAGTTAAATTCAAATTTTACAAAATAAAAAACTCAAAATTCCAGCAAAAAAAACCAGACCAAATCTTTTTTTATTTTTAACCTCTCATTGAATTTAAATTTAATAAAAATATATTTACTGTTTTGATTTGGCCCACAAAACCTTTGGTTCGAATAAATTGACATTCCGTATATCAAATTTTTATTAAACCCAGTTTATAGATACGCAGTTCAGCAAGTCTTTATAACAGAGCACCGTGGTAGTTCAGGTCCAGTGTTCCATAGAGCCCCGAGATATTGATATCGTATAGTTGCGAGGTGTTCTTGAGTTCGAATCCCGTTGAGCTGTTGGATTTTGAAAAGAGAGTTTTCTAATGGCTCCCATTGCAGTCGGTGATAAGATTCCGGAAGGCGTTCTGGCCTACTTCGACGAAGAGAAGAAGCTCCAGCAAGTTTCCGTTCACTCTTTGGCCGCCGGGAAGAAGATTATTCTCTTCGGCGTCCCTGGGGCCTTCACTCCCACCTGCAGGTTAGGGTTTTTTTAATGTTCTATTTCTTAAATTTTTGTTTCGAATGCTTGATTTGAGCTACGATCCATTGTTCTATGCTCTGGCTTTAGGATTATTAGATTAAGGGTTAATCTATTAGGTTTCAATGGCTGATTGAGTATTTTCTTGTTATTAAATCAACAAACTGCACACTGAGTTGTTGTCTCTGTGGCAGCATGCAGCATGTTCCTGGGTTTGTTGAGAAGGCGGAAGAATTGAAAGGAAAAGGGATCGACGAAATTATCTGCATAAGTGGTTAGTTATTTTTTTTAATATTCATCAGACTGAAGTGCTAAAACTAACAGCTATGGTTTGTAAAGAATGCGTTTTATATTTCTGTATTGCTAACCTAAGATACATGTTCGTGTTGGAGAAATGTCCTTCAAGATCTGGCTCATTAACTCAAGCACTTTCCTATGTCTATATTACGGCCACAGGGCTGTTATGGTTTGGAAAGAATGCGTTTTATATTGTTGTATTGATAACCTGAGATACCTGTTTATGTGGGAGAAACGTCCCTAAAGAGCTGGATCATCAACTCGAGCATTTCCTTTTGTCTATGGCACTGCTACAGGGATACTATCCCTTTAAAGTCATTTGACCCCAACAGCTTATTAGAGGCTAGGGGAATTAAACCTTGGCAGGCCGCCTGAAATGGGGTCATCATTACCTTCACTATTGAAATATGACCCTCATTTACAGTTTGGATTTTTCTGAGTCATTGTAGATTAAATGTATCTGTCCCAATCCAATCAATTTCTTTTGCATGGATTCTGGATTCTGTATTGTGGTGCTCAATGTTGATTGCCCACAAGCTTGGACCCTGAACCAATCAGTCTATTTCGTATGGATTCTGTAATTTGGTGCTCAATTCTGATTGTCCTTGTTTGCTTGGATGCTAATTGCACTGAGAGAATTGAGAAATGAGGTGCGTTATGGCCCAGAAAAAACTGGTTAACGTGCACGCATATACACAAGCATGGATTTATTAAGTGTAGGCACACGAATTTATTTCTTTAATCCTTCCTTGTTGGTTATTTAATACATGGAGGTATGGATCGATACTAGTTGTGTTTTTGCTTCTTACCCATTTTTTTTTTCTATTTTTACTATGGCAATTCCATGCTTATTATGCACCTATATTCTCATAGTGGTTTCGGACGGCTGAACTGTGCTTTGGAGCATTGTACTGGTTGCTTATGAGTGTTTGATCACCATGGCCTATTTTTTTATGATAATGTTCACAACAGTTCAATAGTGGTTTGGGAGGTTTGAATTGTGGTTTGGGAGGTTTGTACTGGTTGCTTATGAATGTTTGATCACCATGGCCTATCTGTCTATGAAAATGTTCACCTTAGTCCAGGTGACTAAGGGCACACTTAAAATCACCCTAAGAACAGGGAGGGATCCAACCTTCATTTAGGAGGGATCAAACCTTCATTTAAATGAAGGCATACGATGATCAAATAGGTGTAATGACAGACACAGGTAGAGGATACCTCTGCATGTTCTAAAGAGAGGCCATAGTCTACCTGTATCTGTGATTGCATCTATTTGATTATTCATGTACTTTTTTTTAAATGAAGCCCATTTTATAAGTACAAATGAAGCCCATTTTATAAGTGTTTCTGGGTAATTATCATATCATCATCTCTCTTGACATATCACTTTGCCAAAACCACAAATGCAAACAAGAACTCCTTGTGAATTTTTAGCAAATGAGAATTTGAGTGATTTTTTGCATCGGCAGTTATAACCTCCCACGATTTTGAAGTTAATCTTTATTTTATTCGAAATGCTTCAAGGAACACACGAATTGTGATTGTTGCATCCCTACTCCTATCCTCATTCTGCCCCACTGAGCAATTTGTGCTTGCATCTTAAATTTTTCGAGAGCCCTACAATATTATCTATACTTCCTACATGGGATTTTTCTTTCTGAATTTTACACCGTAGCCCCTTTTCTTTGTTTCGGGTTTTTCTTGCTGTAGGTACACAGTATTTTATTAACTACCACTATCAAGTTTTTAACATTTGTTGATACCCAACTTTGGCTTTGCTATTTTATTGTCTTGCACTAATTCTGTTTTATGTTCCTAAATATTTGTTGACCTTGAACTAGAAAATTGAAACTTTTCAAGCATATTTTTGCCTTCACTTCTTTCAGTTATATCCTAAACTATGATCTCACTGCACTTGGGGATTTTCATATCCTGGGATATATTTTCTGGATTATGTTGTCCCTTGATTTTCTATCAGAGAAGGATACTAAATTTAGTCTTGCTTGAAGCATTTGCAGTCTATTCCTGTACTGAATCTACCTAGTTCTGTTTTTCCTCTTTTCCTTTGTCATCCTAAACTATACTACTGCCCTTGGGATTGTGAATGCAAGGTGGGATAGATTTTCTGGATTGTATTCCCCCCTGATATTGTTTTTTCAGATATGATACTAAACGTTGTCTTACTTGAAGCATTTACCGTCAAGTTCTGCACTGAATTTACCTCAAACTTATAGTTTTTTCTTACTCTTTTCCTTTGTCATCCTAAACTATGCTGCTGCCTTTGGGTTCGTGAATGAATGCTGGGATAGATTTTCTTGATTGTATTCTCCCTTGATATCTTCTTCCAGAGATGATACTAAACGTTTGTCATACTTGAAGCATTTGCAGTTAATTCTCGTACTGCATCTACCCTCAACTCATCTAGATTTTTCTTGCCCTTTTTGTTGTCATCCCAAACTGTGCTACTGAACTTGGGTTTTTATTATTTAATGATTGCTAGTATAGCTCGATTGCGTTGCCCCTTAATTTTGTGCTTAGAATAGATGCTAAATTTTGACATACTTTGAAGCATTTGCTGTCAATTCCCGCAGTTCTGAGTTATGGGTCAGATAAATGCCTCGCTACTAATACATGTTTATGTTTTTTCAGTGAATGACCCTTTTGTGATGAACGAATGGTCGAAGACATATACAAACAACAAGCACGTCAAATTTCTGGCAGATGGTTCTGCAAAGTACACCTATGCATTGGGCCTTGAACTAGATTTGTCAGAGAAAGGACTGGGAATTAGATCCCGAAGATTTGCACTGGTTTGCGATAACCTTGAAGTTAAAGTTGCAAACATTGAAGAAGGCGGAAGTTTTGAAGTTTCCAGTGCCGAGGAAATACTCAAATCTTTGGGATCTTGAGTGATTTAGATGATACATGATGACAGTTCATGAAACTTTCTAGTAGTTTTTAAGGATGATACATGTTGCTAGTTCATCGAACTTTATAGTAGTTATTAAGGGTATGGATCTGGGCATATTATGTCATATGTTGACAACTTGATAACTAAACTGGTAACTATTTCGATATCACTGTTGGTTGTTTTGCAATAATAAGTATGTGACACGTATATTGGAGGATTTGGTTGGTTAAGTAAAATCCTTCGTTGCCTGCCACTAGATCTTTGGCCTTCGTTGCCGGTCAAATCTTGGAAATGACTTTAATTTGATTGCACTTGATCGAGGATTTGGTTGGTTAGGTAAAAGCCTTTGCTTGGAAATGACTCTTTTATTTTATTGCATTTAATGGAGGATTTGATTGGTTAGGAAATTATTGTCTTCCACTGGATCTTTGGCATTGAATACAACTTCGGTCAAATGTTGGAAATGATTCTTTTATTTGATATTATTGTAGTGAGTCCTTAGTTACAGCATATATTTTTTGGATGTAATAAATATGATGTGAACTTATTGTGTATTTTGCCTCCTGTCAATATTTCTTATGTTTTGGATGTAATAAATATGATGTGGATTTATTGTGTATTTTGCCTCCTGCCAATATTTCTTGGGATTTAGTTTGATCCTTCAGTGATTCTTTCTATTAAATGCATCCTTTCTCTTTATACCGAACAAATTCTAAGAGGAACATCTTATCCAATTGAATGGGAAGCTCAGTTTTTCCTCTCTGTTAATGAAGTGTTCCATTCTATTCACTATTCTATTACTCAATAGTAATGAATTGTTCCATTCTATTCACTATCCTTGTGAATTACTCAAAAGTAAGTGAATTATACATTTATTAGATCATAATGAATTACTCTAAAGTAATGAATTGTTCCATTCATTTGTTTTGTTTGGTTTGTGGTAATGATTTTAAAGATATAAAATTTTGTTTGGATTATACATATTTTCATATAAAGGATTTTAACTAATATATGTTTTTATATGTTTGTATTTACTGAATTTCTAATCAGTGATTTTAGGCAATGAGTGTCTTAATAACACACCCAGTCATTGGCTATTCTACACTTATGGGCCTTGTTTGAATTATATGTTATCAATTTATTTGAAAATTAGAAACTTATTTAGATTATATTGTATTAGAGTAGTTGGATTTGTGGTAATGAAATAGTCACAGTTTGTTTGGATTATACATCATTAGATCATTTGGATTTGTGGTAGTAATTTAAAAGGTACAAATTTATTTCACATCTATTTGAAATATAGATGTGAATCATTATTATTACATCAAAAGAAATAATATATGTATATTTATAAATCAATTTAGATTCATTTTAATTTTGTATTTTTATGCATACATTCATTTGTACATCGATTTTATTTATTTATTGTGGTGACTATAGATCTAGACTTAAGATAGACCTATGCTAAAGTGTATATCTTGAGCAGCCTTTTTTCACTAGTGAATTGAACCATCTTTATTAACAGCTTTCATAATATTAGTAGTAGAGTAGAACTTACGACCTTAGTCATGACAAGCAATACACAAACCAATGCACCAAGTCTTTTGCTTAAACGGAAGGCGAGGATATTGAGATGAGCACTACCCACCACCTGTAGGCTACGGGATATGGGTGATCCCAGGCGCATGCCCTATTATCCGGGCAGGGGAGTTGAACTTACGACCTTAGTCATGACAAGTAGTACACAAACCAATGCACCAAGTCTTCCGTTTAAACAGAGGGCGAGGATATTAAGATGAGCACTACCCACCACCTATAGGCTACTGGATATTAGTGAATTAACCTATCTTTGTTAGCAGCCTTCTCAATATCATTAACTTGAACTATATAATTATTTACAGCCTTCTCAATATTATTGAATTAACCTATCCTTGTTAGTGGCCTTCTCGATATTATTGAATTGAACTATTATTGAATTGAATTATATCCTTGTTAGCAGCCTTCTCAATATTAATGAATTGAATTATATATGTGTTAATAGCCTTAACAATATTATTAAATTTAACTATTATTATACAAAATCTAACAAGGAGAAATTAATACCACAACACTATTTTCCAACAAAACATAAGAAAAGCAAAAGTATTAACCAAACAAGAAATAAATCCAATAATAATTTGAATTTGGTGAGCATTATGTTGTGAATAGAGTTAAAGCATTGCATCTTTTAATGGGTTGTTTGTAATTAGTTTGAGAGTAGAAGCTATTAAATGTTGTTGTGTACATTGATGTACTATAGATTGCTATTCTTTAGGATAAGTGTTGTGTACATTAATGTATTATAGAGTGCAATTCTTTAGGATAAGAGAGTATAGATAGTTTATAGAGGAAAGGATTATAACCCTTACTCCTAAAATTAATGTTAGTTTGAAAGTATTTTGAACTGTTTTCAAAACAAGTTGTTCTATCAATGCACAATTGATTTATATGAACATTTCTAGATATAACTGTTAAAGTCAAGGAAGATTTTGAAGCTTGTGGAGTAATGCATTTTGCAAATTAGTTTACCTAATATAATTATATAATTAGTTTTTATAAGATGTAAGTATTGGTTCATATTTGTCAAATATAAATGAAAGGCACATAATATTCTATATCTATATCATGTTGACATTGAGAAATCCAACACCAAATAAGAGTAACCTTTATTTGGCTTCAATAAGAGACATTCCCTGCACCACTATGGTGTATATGAGAAATAGATAAATCTTTTGCAATATCTATTGCCATTGGATTCAATGTTTTAAGATGTTTATACCCACCCAATATTTGTTTACAATGTAAATCAAGGTTGTAAGCTTTGATTTGATTAATTGCATGAGTCTTTGTTGCGTAAAGGCTTTCTATGTGTGCAAAATAATTTTGGACCATCATCCCTATTAATATTATTTGGGTGAAGTTTGACCTCTAGGGTTTTCCCTACTGTTATACTTGAAAATTGTTCATTGTACAACTAATCTTCTCTTCCTAAAAAATTGTTGCAATGACAAGGTAATCTCCCGTTTTTTTAAGATAAAATTTTATCTAGACAACAATAGCAATAAATCTAGTTTTTTAGAGCTAAGCACAACCTTAATCAGAGTAGAAATCAAGAGGAGGCGGTGTGATCTAAACTCATTAACCAGTAAAGCTTGTAAACTGCATTTAAAAATCTCCAATACCATCCACATAGACATGTGGAATAACTAGATGCAAAGGTGAATCTATTGGCAATAAGTCTGATATAGGATCTTTTAGAAAAATGTTGAATTACACCGTTGTATTAGATGTAGGTCTTCAAAGATTAGAGTAACTTTGGTTATTATGGTTGACCATAAACATTTAGATGAGAGTTTATTTAAACTCGTTAGAGTTTTTGGCATTAAAAATCTATGAAGGGAGTTTAAATAAATTTTTGTAGGAAAGCTTTTACATATTCTCGATTGAGAATTTTAACTATGCAAACTCTTGGTCAAGAGTTGAAATAAACTCTATTAAATTTATTTTCAAGTATTTAATTAAAACATATTTCAATTTAGAGTTAGAGTGGTATATATTCTCTCATTTGAAATAATCAAACTACCAATGTCAACTTTAATTTTGATTTTTAAATAAAAGAGAAGATAAAAGCAAAAAGTGAAAAGGTCATTCGCCTAAAACTTGGAAACTAAAATAAACTTGGGCAAAAACTAAATCTTTTAACTTTTTATATAGATTTTTGGCTTTGGAATATTGGAAGTAGCTGATGACATGAATGAATAAACCACCATGCAAGATATTCACAATGCATGGGGTCATTTCAATGATGATATTAGCCTATTTGATTTTTTTTTGTTAAAAAACATAAATTATATGTTTGCTTTTATTTATTGTAATTTTTATGCATTTTTAAATTTATATTGTTTCAACTAATTGAAATTTATTCGAAACATATATATACATTCATTTATTTGAATTTTTTTGTACAAATAACGATATCTAACCAACAACAAAATTCTACCACAATGTGCATTTCACAAAACTTAATTGACAATTGCAACAACATCCACTTTAATGAGATTTTTGTGGAGAACATAGATGCAACTAACATTGAAGAAATAAAACCTACAATGGTTGGTCATACAACTTAAGATCAAGCTGATTACAAGATAAATTGATGATAAACAAGCTCAAACTTTATATGGTTTGGTAAAGCACAAAAGTTAAGAGACTAGATTATTGGGCATTGATAAAGTGAAAAGAGGTAAGGATAAAAGATGCGTTATCAAAACATGTAGCCTTGGCACTATCCTCACTTTCAAATAGGTGATTCTTTGATGTTAGTGATGATCATAGAATATTAGTAACAACTGTCATTGTAACACAAAATTCATCAAATCATTTGATGTCAATGACCATAAAGGTGTTAAAAACCTAAAGGAAAACACTACATAATTATAATAAAATTTAGAATTGAATTAGATGAGGATGATGAACTTGCTTGTTTGGCTAAGATATGCTTCCATATAATGTTAGGGTTAAGGTGTTAGGGTTTTGAAATCTAAATTATTGTTTCATCAAATGAAAGAGGTGAAGATGAACCACATGCTAAACATACAACACATGATACTAAAGTGGAATCATTCTAAAATTTCCAATAGAGTAATGTTGATATTAATATTTCCCTTGGAACATCTTTGAAGCTTAAGCCATGATATGTTAGGCCTCAACATTGTTTGTGACATGTTGTTAATACCATGTGGAATTTAAGGTGTATCTTGAGACATTTTTATACTTTGGCATTCAACAATAGTTAAATGGCCCTCCTTTTTTCATTGTTTGCAAATTGTTATCCAAATTATTATGTTAATGAGAAAATGATCAATCAATTTATTAGAAATCATGTGTTGGTGGTAGAAAATGTGAATAAAAATAGGATTTCGCGCTCTTTACTACCATGTATCATATTGATCTTAATGATCCTCTATTGTTAAAGATCATTGTGAAATGGAAGATATATGAATATGTTACATATAATCATATATCAGATTCATTTTCAACTTGAGAAAATATTACTTTGCTTGACGATGATATTTCAATGACACATTTCATGAAGAAGTTCAAGGATCAGATATATCGATATCTCAAACAGTCTCGAGTAGTGACAAGATTTACACCAATAAATTACATAAGGTATTTCCTAAAAAATAATATTTTCAATGATTGATTTTTCTAAGAATTACATATTTGTTGTAGAAAGGGAGATATAAGTGACTATCATTCAAATCAGGTTTCTAGAAGGGAGTAACAAAAATCTAGAAGGTTTGACGCAACAAACATATAAGTAATGATCAAAGTCAAGTAGCTTGATAGTAAGTATGATGTAATATTAGTTAAAATTGATCCTATACCAATTGGTTATATTGGACATTTGTTAATGTTTGTGGCCACTGGGTTTGTTACGACAAAAAAAGACTTTTTAATTTAGAGGTGTAGTGATGGATGGCAAGGAGGATGATACACCACACTTTAGGATAACACATTTTCTCAATTACAAGGCTTAGTTTACTATTTTCACTTTTGTCTCATGAGGTCATGAATGAGAAAACTAACTTCATATCTTTTGAAAGAGGATAAAAATTCATAAATAAAATTTATATTTTATATTTTTATAAGCTCGATGCGAAGATGACTATATTGATAACAAATCTAACATAAGATCTTAAAAATTGCAGAGGTACTCCATTGTAGAAGTTGCAAGTCTCTAAAAATCAAAGCAACTTTGACTACTTTGGTTAACCAAAAAAATTTAAATGAGTTTATTTAAACTCTCCCATAAAAGTTTTGGTACCTAAAAGTCGTGCCAAAAAATCTCAAATAGAAATTAAAAAACCTTTTATAATTTTTTTTTATAAACACTCAATGAAACATTTTAACCATGCAAACTTTATATAGAGTGATCACTCCATTTAAAGTTCTTTTCAACTCTCTTCATATTATTTTGAAGCCAATACTTTGGAGCAAACTAAAAAACTACTAGTTTCAACTTCAATTAAGTTTATAAAAATAAAGAGAAGATAAAAAGAAAACTCGAAAAAGAAAAGGTTATTGGGCAAAAATAGGAGATTAAAAGGAACTAATGGGAAAACAAATATTTAATTTATTATATTGATTTTGGTTTGGAATATTGAAGTTTGGCTTTTTACTTATAGAATTTTGATATTATATTTGAATTTATTAATTCTTTAAACCTAAAAAATAATGCCAAACACAAATGAAAATATGATCACATTGTACAAGACCAAACACAAAAGAAAATATGATCACATTGTACAAGACCAAACACAAAAGAACGATTAAACCCATGAATAAATAAGAAAGTGAAAGTGCATGCAATGGCATTAACCAGTGTAGGGGCATTACGAGGAGGAAAGAAGCTTGAAAGATAGCAAAACCATTGGTGAGTAGAATTTTTGAGTTTGATCTTAATTTATTTGAGTTTTAAGTTAAAGAAGATAAATTATATATTACTATTTTATTATTGAAATTGTATATTTAATGAAGAATTTATTGAATCACATGTGTACAAAAAACATTTACCAACAATAAAATCCTACCACAGCATGTACTTCACAAAATTTAATTGATAATTACAATAACGTTAGTTTTGAGTTTTTTTTTATGGAGAACATGGATGCAATTAACAATATTAAAGAGATGATCATATGAGTTTCATTATCAAAACTCATTTACAAAATAAATTGGTAATGGCACAAGCTCAAGTTTTATGTCGTTTGGTAAAGCACAAAAGCTAAGAGATGTAATAGATTATTGAAAATTAATAAAGTGAAAAGAGGTAAGGTTAAATGATTTATTTTTACTAGGGGAATTGACAACTGCGGCGGGGCTCGTACTTGTGTGACATGGGGTCGATTCCCGTCCGCTATTACTATACCCCTAGGTGCACCCACATAACCCCCATGCATGGGGCAGGAGCTAGATGAGGTTTGAACCCGTGATGTTGTAAGGAGTGCCTTAACAATACACTCTATCTTGACTTGGTCTATACCCCTAGGGGCAAGGTTAAATGATAAATTTTTTCTTTGTAAGTTAGACGATCCTTCTATTGCTTCAAAAAAAGAGATTTACAGAAATAACCAAGCCCTCCCAACAGAGGGAAAAAAGGCTTGAAAGTCAAAATGACAGTCTCCCCCGAAAGGAAACGAGACAGAACCAAAGTGTTTGGGAATTCTTAATCAGTCTTAAACCACAATTTTCCAGGATAACTATGTAAAGCGCTATAGACAGTAGCATAAACAGAAGTATACAGTATCAGCTAGAAAATTTCTACTTCTGAAAGCAGTAAAAAACATGAACAACATAAACAATAAATTACTCATGAGTGCCGCTGGTGGAACCAAGCTCAAGCTTCATTCCCAGGCGCTTGGCAATTTCTACCTGATTGCTCAGGATACGTTGCAGGAGCATCATCATCTCGTCTTGCAAAAGCAATATTTCACCGTGCTGCTCATCCTTCTCCACCAAGGTTCTGCCGAGAACCATTTTCTATGACCAGTACATATCCAGGGACTTCTGATAAAGGGTAAGATGACCACGGAAAGAACCAGGATTGGGGACGAGTTCCTTGAACTCCTTCTTGATTTCCTCTGCCAGGCATTTTCTATGAATATCTGTTTCCTCCTCATCCTGCTGAATTTTTTCTTTCACAGACTCAGGGATTTCCTTCTTAAAGCGCTTGCATTTGTCGATTAAAAGCTTCTGAAAGCGAATGCGAGGGCCCATAGGTTCAGACAAGCAAAATTCAAGTAGAGTAGAGGCTCGACGAGGGTTCTTGCAGGGAGGCATACTAATAGTAGGAGGAGCACCAGTCACAAACGAAACAAACAGGGGCGGCCCAAAGAAGTGGCAAAGGTCCCGGGTGAAGGCTCCCAGAAAAAACTGCCTCACGGTAGCGGAAGCACGACTAACAGGAACTCTATCAGCAACAGAAAGGTGGCTAATAACGTAGCTTTTGAGAGGGTGGCGAAAAGCAAACCCAAAGCCAGAAAGAACAGAGACAGAGCAATATGTTGACTTACTCGGGTTGACAGCAGTCAAGGTGGAGTCGATGGCGCAAATTCCAACTAGCTCAGGATCCCATTGACCATCCGGACCCAGACTAACAGAGAAATCCAGAGAGATGAACAGAATGAGGGCGAGGCTTGAAATAGAGCTCAACTGCTTATGAAAATGTTCTCTAATATCTGGTTGAATCAAATACTTATCTTGCGTGCTGAAGAGCTGCCAGCTTTTCCACCATAACTCATCCGACATAACCATAAAAACCTCACACTTCTTCATAATAATCACCGTGCATGCCTCTGTGCGAAGCCTTCATCGCAGATGTGCCATCCGCCTTTTGCTGATGTGAGCTTGTACTAGCTTGTAGAGTTCCATTACTCTCCTCGAGGGAGGTTGATAATGATATAGACAGTCTGATGGGGGGCGATGAGGTGGGAGCACGGGGGACCGTGCATCCGGCCACGTACCTCTCATCCTCCCTCCCAACCATCCCAGTGTCCATTCGCTGTGGGGAAGGTTAAATGATAAGTTATCAGAACATGTACACTTGACATTATCCTCACTTGGAAATAGGTGAGGATCAATTATGTCTTTTCTCAAGGGATATGACTTATCACGTCAACCTATATATATTGTTCCGACGTATATTTATATATATTTCAATTGTATTTAATTTCATTAATTTTATGTAATTCATTCATATTAATTCATATTATTATTTTAATACGAATCCTATGGTTTTTATATTAACAAAGGATGCTGTCATGAAATGAACAATCATAGTGGTATCAAAGCCATTTTTCATTTAGCATATGGCAATTGCATTTTTTAAATCCATTTTCCATTTAGCATATGGCAATTGCATTTTTTTTTCATTTAGCATATGACAATTTCATTTTTTAAATCCATTTTCCATTTAGCATATGGCAATTGCATTTTTTAAAGCCATTTTCCATTTAGCATATGGCAATTGCATTTTTCCTCATGGAAATGAAAAATGGGCTTGTGGCTCTTCTTCCAAATAATTATAAACAATTATAAACAATTTTTGATGAGAAGAAATCTCGATTCACTGTTATTCCTCAAGCTTTGGTGGCTCAACATCACATGAAGAAGTGTTTAAAACTCTTAATGGTTGTAATACGAGAGCTATCAAGTTCATGGTTCATTAGAAGAAGAAAAAATGCATTTAAGTACTCCGTCGAACAAAAGAATATAAAAATACATAGACTGCAACGGTTGCAATGTTAGAAGAGGATGATCACAATGGTTGTGGCCTCAAGAAGACTCCTTTAAAGTGACACAACTAATTCAAAAAAATTAAGAAGTAACCATTCCTTCATAGTCAACATCCACACCAAATTGTAAAGATGAAACAAGTTAGCATGGGAGCCATATCATTTAGTGAACTCAAAATGGTAGCACTTGGGCTTGAACTTGAGACTTCTCAAAGCCCCAAAGGATTAGAGGAGGGTGATTTTCCAATCCACCTACATAGTTGAGCCCATCAAAACCATCGCTTATGAACACATCATCGATGGAACTCATGATTGGTGAAGGGTGAGGAATTCCAAGTATTTAGTGCTCTTTGTTTTTGTTTTGTTCTACAAATTGTTTTGGTGCCGAGCCAAATTGGATGTCAAAGACAATCCAATTTTAGTTTGTTTGTAGGTTTAAAACTAATTTTTATCCAAGATATTATGTCTGAAGAATTGTCAATCATTTGATAACAAAACATTGTATTGATGACAAAAAATGCGAATAATAATTTTACACTCTTAATAATATATATTCTATTAGTTTTAATTCATGCGAGTACGATCTCGACCCAGTTATTGATTCCCCCACTTACAATAAATAAATAAATAAAAATTGCGAAATAAATGTATGATATATAGTTTATCAACAATTGGCTCTTACTTATTAAGTTGGATTTGAAATCAAGTGAAAAAACTAACAACTTTTCCTCATAGTCACTCAAACTACACTCAATTAACATCAAAATATTAATATACATATAATTCCTTTTTTATGAGATAAAAATTTCTTCAATTTTTTTGGGAAAGTCAAATATTATTTTATTTAATTATTAATAAATTTATATAAAATAATACATTATTCCTTTCAAAATTATAAGTATGCCAACCAAATTTTATTGGAGAATTTTAGAGCATCTTTAATAATCATGTTAATTACGAGGCAATACAACTATCACTTGGTTTTAAGTCAATGCTACACTCTATTCCTACTAGACCCATGAGGTACTTCCCCTCATTTCGAGGATGATATCCAAGGTAAATTGAGACTTTGTCAACATAGGGCTCAAGGCCATTACAACAATATACTCATTTAAGAGTTGGCCATGCCTAATTTGAAACAACCTTTTGAGCTTGAAATTGATGCAGCAGTGTGTGTGGCTATGGGGGCAATCCTTATGCAAGGAGGAAGGTCAAATTAATACCATTTAGAGTTTATTTCCTGGAGCATTGATGAATTACCCTACCCATAACAAGGATATATTTTCTCTAATACGAGTAACCAAGAAACGGAAACACTATCCCTTAGGGAGGGAAACCATAATGCACACTAACCACCAACCATTGTAATGTTTATAAAGTCAAAGAAAAATGTTGGATCATGGGTGATTCCATGAATATGGGTAACTCTTTTTGGCCAAATATGACGGTGAAAAACAGAAAATTTCCCTATGTATTAAATTGAAGCCCTCGAAACTCATACTTGCCACATGAATTTTGACATGTGGTTGAAAACCGAAATGTAGAGAATTTTGTTGGCTTTCCAATGATATTTTTTTCGAAATATACCAATGTCATTTATCATGTCAAATTTTCATTTAATGAAACGTGTGTACTTAAAAATTTGAAGAGCAATTAACAAGTAGTTTGTGTGTGTGCACAATAATTTAATGTTAAAGTAATAATTTTAAAAAATGAAATATGTGAACATGATCTAGACAGAATGCACTAGGGCTTACATATTTTTCTTTTAATTTTTCTCGAAAAATTATATTTATTATTATTTTTCGAAACTGACCAATGAATATTTAAGTTGCATTTTGCACACGTGTGTGTGTGCATGAAGTCTTTTGATTTTTACATAATTTGCAAAACTAAAAATTCCAATGAAAAATGTAGGATCATG
The DNA here is from genome assembly GCA_027924585.1 of Larix kaempferi. Lineage (NCBI taxonomy): Eukaryota > Viridiplantae > Streptophyta > Pinopsida > Pinales > Pinaceae > Larix > Larix kaempferi. Next base: position 10,934,280 of record BSBM01000560.1, read on the forward strand.
GGTGATTCCATGAAGATGGGTAACTCTTTTTGGCCAAATATGACGGTGAAAAACATAAAATTTACCTATGTATTAAATTGAAGCCCTCAAAACTCATACTTGCCACATGAATTTTGACATGTGGTTGAAAAACGAAATGTAGATAATTTTGTTGGCTTTCCAATGATATTTTTTTTGAAATATACCAATGTCATATATCGTGTCGAATTTTCATTTAATGAAACGTGTGTACTTAAAAATTTGAAGAGCAATTAACAAGTAGTTCGTGTGTGTGCACAATAATTTAATGTTAAAGTAATAATTTTAAAAAATGAAATATGTGAACATGATCTAGACAGAATGCACTAGGGCTTACATATTTTTCTTTTAATTTTTCTCGAAAAATTATATTTATTATTATTTTTCGAAACTGACCAATGAATATTTAAGTCGCATTTTGCACACATGTGTGTGTGTGTATGAAGTCTTTTGATTTTTTACATAATTTGCAAAACTAAAAATACCCTTTTAAAGAGGACGCGTTTATCTAGGGCTTGTGTATTTTTTCAAATTTTTTGGATGTGTATTTTGAATGTTGTGGATTTATCTTTGAGCTCAATCGAAGTTGTCGGCAGGGTTTTTTAGGGCAAGTTTTAGTAGAAATTTAAAAACAAAAGACATATGAAGATAAAAATTCATAAATTTTATGTATCTGGATAGAGGATTCGTTGACGAATCCAATGGTATCAAGTCCGCTCATTAATGAGCATTTAATGACATGGTTTAACTCTGTGGAAGGCAGACAAAACGTTCATTCTACAGTGAAAAGGGCTCTCAGCTTGTTTTTTAAGCGCTTGATCGAGCTATTTAAAATACCTCGATCGAGGGTTTAATTAGACCTCGATCGAGGGTTTTAACTAGACCTCGATCGAGGTATTTTAAAACCCTCGATCGATCAAATTGCTCGATTGAGGGCCTAAAAAAAGGTTGTGGGCCTTTTTTTAATTTTTTCAAAAGCTAGATCGAGCTTTTCAAAAGCTAGATCGAGCTTTTCGAAAGCTAGATCGAACTTTTAAAAGCTAGATCGAGCTTTTGAAAAGCTAGATCGAGGTCTTGTTTCAACCCTAGATCGAGGTATTTAAAAACCCTCGATCGAGGTATTGCCAAGCCCTCGATCGAGGTATTTTAAAACCCTCGATCGAGGGTATGAAAAACAAATTTTTTGGGTTCCACTTGCCAAAAATGGTGAACCAGCTTCGTGGATTCACCCAGGATGCAAGGTATTATAATTGGAAGGGATATTTAAAACAATTCCACCTACTAATGAAATACAATAAACAGTGTGTGACCTTGGTTCAACCCTTAAAAAATATCCAATGCTCTTGAATAGATTGGTGAAAGAGCTAGATTGAAGATCAACACAATTCAAGCCATAGGATCTAATTGATGGAAAATGGATTTAATTGAGATGACGAGGACACATTTTTATACAATTCCAAATATCTAAGGAATTTCATGCATCATTTTCACTTATGGAAGCATCACTTCATGCTATGACTATAATCATTGCTAAATGTTTACAATGGGGAAATAATCAAGATAAATCACTTGAGTAATTAAAGTAGAATACTACTTCAACACATGTGAAATCCATATGAAGTGTAAATGTGAAGCACCTGCAACAATTAATTAATAAGAATATGCGAAATAGAAGAAATGACAGAACTCAGAATCACTTTTATATTGATCACAGGCCACTTCGAGGGGGCAACCTCCAATGAGCAAGATCAATACAAATAACTTCACGGTGCCTTCATAAGTCTCAACAAACACTTATATACTAAGTCTAGGCGCCAATACTATGGGTCAAAACCATGGGCCACTACAAACTATGGATCAACAATACTACGGGCGACTTACAAAGCATATGCGCCAACAACAATAACACAAACTATTGATCAACAAATACTACGGGACGACTTACAAAGCATATGCGTCCAACAACAATATACTAACAAAGTAAAGACATGGGTTCCTAACATCCCCTCCCCCTTAAAAAAAGCTTTGTCCTCAAAGCTTTAGATGTGGAAATTGTTGTTGAATCTGAAGGAGTGGTTCCCATGTAGCATCCTCTGGTTGCATGCTGTGCCACTGAATTAAGACCTCTGTGATAGAGGGAGAGTGAAGCTGACGAGTGCGTCGATTGAGGATGGCCTCCGGCTCCAAAAGGATGGATCCTTCATTATCCAGTTCAGGTAAAATCGTTTGTCCATTGATGTTGGTGCCAAGAACTTTCTTCAGACAAGAGACATGAAAGACTGGATGAATGCAGGAAGAAAGAGGAAGTTCCAATTTATAAGCAACGGACCCAATCTTCTAAAGAATCCGATATGGCCCATAGAACTTTGGAGTGAGCTTATGACGCCCTTTGAGTTTCAGGGAGGATTGCTTGTATGGATGGAGACGAAGAAAAACCATATCGCCTACTTGAAAAGTGCGCTCAGAACGGTGTTGATCAGCTTGTTGCTTCATGCGATTTCTTGCCATGTGAAGATTGTCCCGCAAAATGCGAAGAATCTGATCACGGTTTCGAAGGACAGTGTCAACTTCCTGAACTGGTGAACTGTTGGGGGTGTATGGAAGAAGAACTGGAGGTGATTGACCATAGACTGCTTCATATGGGGTCATTTTAGAGGTAGTGTGGTAAGAGGTATTGTACCACCATTCAGCAAGAGGGAGCCACTTTTCCCACTGATGTTGTTGTTCAGAGGTGAAGCAACGAAGATAAGTTTCCAAGCATTTATTGATAATTTCAGTCTGACCATCTGTTTGTGGGTGATACCCTGAACTCATCTTCAGTTTGGTGCCAGTGTGGCGAAATAGCTCTGTCCAAAAATGACTGGTGAAAGTCGCATCATGATCCGAGACAATGGAAGAAGGGATGCCATGAAGACGAAAGATCTGGTCCAGGAAAATTTGAGCGACTGAGGAGGTTGTATAGGGATGGCTGAGAGCACAAAAATGACTATATTTGGAGAGGCGATTAACCACAATGAGAATCACTGTCTTCCAACCAGATTTAGGGAGCCCTTCAATGAAATCCATAGAAATATCTATCCAAATCCGTGTAGGTATGGGCAAGGGTTCGAGCAATCCTAGAAGGAGTGTTGTTTCACCCTTATTGCGTTGGCAGGTATCACATTCGGCCACCATCTGTTGAATTGTCCTTTTCATGCCCTGCCAAAAGAAGTTATGCCGTGCCCGTTCATACGTTTTGAGGAACCCAGAGTGCCCTACCAATGGAGAAGCATGGAGTTCATAGAAGACATCCTGTTGAAGATCTGTGCTCTGGGGAAGCACCAGACGACCCTTGTATCTCAGAGAAGCACCATCCCAAGAGTAATGTGGTACAACAGAAGGGTTGTTGGTCAAGCGTTGGATGATTTGAGATAAGGAAGAGTCATTTACATAACCCTGTTGAACAGATTGCAACCAATTTGAAACAGGGATAGAAATAGCTAAAAGAGAACCTTGGGCATCAAATGTGCGAGAAAGAGCATCTGCCACAAAATTGTCTTTACCCTTCTTGTAAGTGATCTCATAGTCATAACCCATGAGTTTGCTAATCCATTTATGTTATGCTGGGGAGGAGACACGCTGTTCCAAGAAATGTTTCAGACTCTGGTGATCAATCTTTATGTAGAAATGATTCCCTAATAGGTATGGTCGCCACTTCTGTACTGCATGCAAAATAGCCATCATTTCCTTCTCATAGGTAGAGGCAGCTAAATTCTTACCTAAAAGGGCTTTGTTGGTGAACGCAATGGGGTGTTCATCTTGAAGGAGAACAGCACCAAGTCCATTGCCGCAAGCATCACTCTCAATAGTGAAGGGCTTGGAAAAATCGGGCATAACTAAAATAGGTGTAGTACACATGGCTTGTTTTAGTTTGTCAAATGCACACTGAGCAGCATGTGTCCATGTAAAAGCATCCTTTTTCAATAGAGCAGTTAATGGAGCTGCAATCTTCCCATAATTCTTGACAAACTTGCGGTAGTAGCCAGTCAACCCCAAAAAACCACGAAGGCTCTTGAATGTCTGAGGATGCGGCCAATTGTTCATGGCATCGATTTTGGCAGGATCCATGCGAACCCCTTGTGCTGAGATAATGTGCCCAAGATACTCAACTTCCTTCTGTCCAAAAACACATTTAGACTGCTTGGCGTGGAGATGATGGTCAGAGAAAAGTTGCATGACAAGATCCAGATGCTGGAGATGTTCATCTCACGTTTTACTGTAGATGAGGATATCATCAAAGAATACCAGAATGAATTTTCGCAAGTAGGGTCGAAATATTTTATTCATTAAGGCCTGGAATGTGGAAGGAGCATTAGTAAGGCCAAAGGGCATGACCAATAACTCATAATGGCCATCATGTGTGCGGAAAGCTGTTTTAGGGATATCATCCTCATGAACCCGAATTTGATGATACCCAGAACGAAGATCCAACTTGGAGAAAAAGTGAGCCCCATGAAGCTCATCAACAACAAGAATTGGAAACTTATCCTTGATGGTGAGGTGATTAAGTGCTCGGAATTCAATGCAGAGGCGCCATGACCCATCTTTTTTGCGGACAAGAATAACTGGAGAAGAAAAGGAACTAGTGCTTGGGCGAATAATACCTTGCTTCAATAAGTCCCGAACGAGCATTTCAATCTCCGTTTTTTGGTGAAATGGATAGCGATAGGGCCTGATGTTGGGAGGAACACTACCAGGATGGAGCTGAATACGATGGTCTTCTGGCCTGGAAGGTGGCAATCCCACCGGTTTAGCAAAGACACCTGTATATCGATCCAGAATTTGTTGTAGATCCAAAGGAGTAGTGGAGATCGCTGATGGTTGCATCTGAATGGAATGGATCTGAGCGATGACACCATGTGAATTCTTCTTGAGGAGTTTTTCCATACGATGTGAACTGATGATGCTGAGAGAACCTGGTTGTAATCCTGTCAATGTGTGTTTTTGTCCATTGAGGGAAAACTGCATCCAAAGTTCAAAAAAATCCCATAAGATAGGGCCAAGTGTGTGTAGCCATTGAGCGCCCAAAACCACATCACATCCGCCTAAGGTCAAGGCAAACATGTCAGAGCGCAAGGTATAATCTCCCATAGAGATACGCACATTTCGACACTTCCCTTTGCAAGGTAAGGTGCCCCCATTGGCAACCATGACTTCAAAGTTGGAGCAAGGATGGATAAAACAATCAGCTTGTTTGGCGATCCGAGGGTCAATGAAATTATGAGTGCTACAAGAATCAATGAGTATTGTAAGAGGGAGCTTCTTGAAGTAACCCCTGACCCGCATTGTTTGGGGGGTGGTGATTCCAGCTAAAGCATGGAGAGATATCTCTGGCTGGTCATCCTGAGACAAAGGGTCAATAGGCGGTTCTTGAATGTCAACCGGAGCATCCATTGTTTCTGGATCTTCGTCACCAATTTCAGAGGCAGGCGGAGAATCCACATCCAAGAGATAGAGATTTTGCTGAACACATCTATGTCCCCGAGTGAATTTCTCATCACAATTATAGCAAAGCCCCTTTTCTCTGCGTGCTTGCATCTCTGTTTCAGACAAACGCTTGATAGGAGTTGGTCGAGGAGCCTGCGGTATAGGTGGTCGTTGAGAACCCATATTTCAGAAGGGAACAAAAGTGGGCTTGGAGCGTTGTTGGGCTGCAATCTTGTCTTCTGCCAACTTAGCCAAACCCAGGGCTTCCATCATTGTGTTGGGACAGAACATTTTGACCTCAGAGCGGATGGCATCCTTTAGACCACTAATAAAACAACTCCGGTAAAAGTCATCAGACAATCCTTCAGTGTGGTTGGCTAGTTTCTCAAATTCGGGTTGATACTCTCTCACAGTGCCAATTTGGCGAAGTTTAGTGAGGGCTCCTGTGAAGTCATCAAAAGCACTAGGACCAAATCGTTGCAAAAGGAGCTGGCAAAAGTCTGGCCATTTTGGCTCTTCATGAGCCTTGATGTACCAACGGTACCATTGAAGAGCTTCCTGTTCCAAATGAAAGGATGCAAGCGGAACTTTGTTGACATCAAAAGTATTATGCAGACTAAAATACTGTTATGCACGATAGATCCATCCAGTTGGATCAGTACCATTGAAGCGAGGAAAATCAAGCTTCGGACCACGGAAATTGATGGAAGAAGAGAACCCATTGTTTGATGAATACTCGGACTGTCGTTTGTTGTTCATAGCTGAATGTTCAAGATGGAGGCCGATAAATTTTTCATCCAGATCCTGGAGTTTGGCTTGGATGGCTGCAAGTGCGTCTTCCATGGTTTTTTCTCCTGCACGAGTGACAACCATAACCAGGATTTTTTCTTTTATTTATTTATTTATTTTTTGGTTGACTGGGTAGGAAAACAAAAACAGAAACTGCTTCAGTAAAGGAAAATCTGGACTTGGGAAAAAATCTGAAGGGTAATTGGGGTTTGACTAGGTTTTGGACACTGTCAAATAGACAGGGAAGCAAAAATGAGGATTTCAGAAGCGGGGTGAAAGAATGGGAAAATTTGGCAGAGGGGGATAAAGAAGCAGAATTCAGAAAGGAACTCTGTGGTAAAATTTGAAGGTGATTGGGTGAAATCTGAGGAAGTTATGGCAAACCCTAAAAATAGACAAATGTGGGATTTCGGTCTTTGGGAAGGGGAATTGGGGATAGGGTCCTCAGGAATGAAATATGCAGAATGGGATGACAAGGGTTCCCCGGAAATTTCAAGGGAAACAGAGTGAAAACATCTTCTTCTTTTTTTCCCAGACTAGAGCAGCTACAGCTCGGAAGGGATCTGGAATAGATAAATCTGCAACGGCTGGATCTGAAATGGCACAACAGTGATCGACAATAGTTCAGCTGAAAATAGATATGGACCCCAGGTATGTGCGGCTTCCTAACAGTTCAAGGGTTTCACTCGGCCACCAATGCTGTCTGACGGCTTGCGTATTGGGGCAGTACCCCTCACTACACGGCTCAGGTAAAACTGATAACCGCTTTGCCACAAACGACAGCTCTGGTTTACCTCACGGGTGGGAACTAGTCAATCAGGTAGGGGTCGTTGCCCTTTTCGTTGGCAGGTCCTCTCAATGGGCTAGCTACTTCGGGGTTCCTGTGGTACTCCTCACAATGAATTTTAGGGCTTATGTCGAAGTACTTCCCATAATTAAGCGGATAGGGATTATTCCCAAATCCGAACCTGCAACAGATGCGAAAAAAAATTTGGCAGAAATTTCACCCAGCGAGCCCAAGAAAGTGCTCTGATACCAGATGTGAAGCACCTGCAACAATTAATTAATAGGAATATGCGAAATAGCAGAAATGACAGAACTCAGAACCACTTTTATATTGATCACAGGCCACTTCGAGGGGGCAACCTCCTATGAGCAAGCTCAATACAAATAACTTCACGGTGCCTTCATAGGTCTCAACACACACTTATATACTAAGTCTAGGCGCCAATACTATGGGTCAAAACCATTGGCCACTACAAACTATGGATCAACAATACTACGGACGACTTACAAAGCATATGCGCCAACAACAATAACACAAAATATTGATCAACAAATACTACGGGACGACTTACAAAGCATATGCGTCCAACAACAATATACTAACAAAGTAAAGACATGGGTTCCTAACAGTAAACATATTCCACTATGTACATTATGGGTGTAGTATTAATGCAAGGAAGGATATCATTATGCATCATTAAGAGCTATTCCATGGAAAAATAATGGACTACCTTACCTATGACAAGGAACTCTATGCCTTACTACAAGGGATGATGAAGTGGAAGAACATTTAATGGGTAATGATATTGCTATCCATACTAATCACCAACCTTTGTAATACATGTAGACTCATAGTAAGCTCTAGCAAGCAAAGCATTTTGAATGGATATGATTTCTATAATAGTTTCATAGAGTGATCAAATACAAGAAGGGGATTGTACTTGATGAACAAGCTGGTTGAATTTTTTCAAGGCCATAAATTGATCTATAATCACTCAACCTATGGCCAAGTCGATTCAACAATATATATACTGTTAAATTTTAAATGCAAAAAAAATTGTTCTTTACTATGCTAGTTTGTTTTTACCTTGTTATGTATTGTTTCCATCGATTACTACACTATAAATGTCTTATGATTTTTCTATTTCTATCTTCATATTTTACCATTCATGTAAATAAATAATTCAAAAACAACAAACTCATGTAATCACACACAAAAGAACACAAATAAGGATTTACCCTAGAAATCCAAACATAAAATAAACATCGAAGAGGAGGCTTACCCAACTCCAAAGAATCTCATGAAACAATAGATTAAAATTTAGACTTAGCCAAATATCTATATTCCTATGCTAATGGATCAAGGGTAAAGGAAAGGGTACCACCCTTAATCTATTCTCAATACACTCAATTAAGCAAACACTAGTGTACAACATAGAATCTTATTTTCTCTAGATTATGACTAAGCAATAAGGATGGCTGCCTCTTATGGAATAAAAAACACCATCCAAATTGTTGGTGATATTTTGTGGCAAACAACACAATAGGTTTTTCCTTCTTTTGCTCTATAACCTTGGTTATGAACAAGGTTGCAAAGGCTATGAAAAATTCTCCCTCTCTGCGCTAATATTGGATCTCCTTCACTATTAATTGAAAGGATATATCCTTTTTACTTTTTGTATCATGGTCAACATCCCAAATCTTACTTTAGTGCTTAAATGAACCAATTTCATATGATTCCATAATGGAAAATTTACACAATTCAATAATGTCTCTTATGCTACTTTCCCTGAGAGCTTGGGCTCTTCTTTATGAGTAGGAATTTGTCTTCTTCTTCTGTTTAAATAGAAGGTTAGATCTCTTCCTTTCTTTAAAGGCTGACACCCTTTGCATGAACCTATGATTCTAATTCTAGGACCAACAAAGATCCATTCGCAAATCCCCTTATCTAGCTAACTGTTCGGATTTTATCTCCTTTCCATTTAGTCAGAAGGACAAAGGACTTAAGAAGTGGATCTTTAACCCATAAATTGAATCGCAACACATATATAGAACCTTTATACTTCAAAAATAACCAAAAGACATTCACCATAAGAATAACATAAAGATATAGAGAAAACCCTTAAGGTAATTAGGTAACACCATCAAATACTCCTTAAGGAATCACTCCACAAGCCATGCTTGCTACAATACAATCCATCCATATACCTAAATACAATGATACTCATGATACTTTTTCATGATTTTGGGTGAGGCTGCCTCATTTGCCGATTCATTGTTGGAGCACTGAGGCATTGCGAGCAATTGGAAATATGTTGGGGAAGTATATTGACAGGGTTGATCCAAAAGACCAATTCTCATGTGCTCACATCTGCGTGGAGGTGGGTCTGGAGGTTGGATTACCGGAAGCCATCAAACTGAAGATCAATTCTTGGGAACATATTCAGGAATTAGACTATGAGAAACTTCCTTTTAAATGTCGAATATGTCATGAGTATGAGCACTTTGCAAAGCTCTGTAAGCAAAACCCTCCTCCTGCTACAAATGGAGAACCTCAAGAACAATGGACAATGGTTAGCCAAGATTTTGGGCCAACTCACCAAGGACAAAAGGGAAAAGCCTCGGGTTCTAAACCTGCCAAAACATTTGAAATCCCTAATAGCAATGATAGATTTGCAGCTAAAAATAGGTTTGAATCCTTGGCAAATTTGGAAGCTAACGAAGAAGGGGATCAAGATGAGGTGCACTTGGAATACATTTCAATCCCCTAGACCCATGGATCTGATGGTAAGTTAGGAAATCCAGTGGACCAGATAGCAGAGAATCAACCAAGTAAGGAAAGAAGCTTGGAACATCGGTGGAGCAGTCCCTCTAGAGAAAGAAGAAGCCAAGAATCTAACTTGAATATTCCTATGAACTCTATTGTTAGTGAAGAACCTATGAAGGAGAAGGACTCTGATTTTGTTTATATTTATGTTAAATCAATAAAAATACAAAAATAACTCTACAATTGAACATAGGTTCATAGTAGTACGAGTGAGTACAAGGTATGTTCTAGTGATACAACCATAGGAATATCCAACATGGTGTACACTTCAATATTTGCTCTTTCTTTTGCTACACATGAATATATATAAGAGCATAAATTATTTACTTTCAAAGTAATAAAACAAAAAATATCATACATTTTGTTGGTGGTTAGCCAATACCATCATTGAAGGTAACACTTAGGGGATGTGGACTTGTTAATTTAGGTTTTAGTTCCAGTTATCCTTCACTATTGTCAAGGACACAAATCCATGGCAACGAGATCTTAGCATGTTGATCTTGAGGTTGTTGTGGGTTTACTTGAATGTTTAGGTTTTCGAGCTCAACATTCTCAAGATTTTAAGGGTTTGGTTTTGAGTTTTGATGCTCAATGTTCTTAGGGTAAAGGTTCAAAATATTCTCATTTCTAATTACAAATTTCAATTCAGTGTATTGACAAATTTTACATGAAATAATCAATTTCCAAATAAATAATGATTAATGAATAACAAGATTAACTAAATAAAACAATCCCTGCCTTTTAAAGGCCAAACACATAGAATCCTACTGTAACAACTCCAAAAATAACAACAAGAAAATTCATAAAATAAAATAAAATAATTATTTATTTATTGGGGGTGCATCATTGACGGTAAAATATATCTTGAATGACTTAGATGCGCGTGTTAAATTATTTGGATGCCAACAATCGTACTTATGTTTCTTTTGATATAGGGGTTCTTTGTGAAGAGATCCCAGGGCTTACTTAGCTTACAAAGCTAACGCTGCACTTGGTACCATGGTAGATCCATCGTCGGAGTGAGGGCTTCCGTCAACAATGGTATGATCACTTATCGACCTTCATGATTTAATTACTCGCGCTTAGAAGACGCTATGACTGACAAGTCTCAGAGTAGGCATTTTAAAGGTACTAAACCCTATTAAAATCTAGAGGTCCTATGAGATATACTAAGCATCTTTAAAACATGAAAATGATACTAAGTGTATGTTTGAAGTATGTTCTTCACAAATTTGTGTATAGGTCGAAACACTTTCCAAACTTCTTATGAGTTCACTGTCCTAGATTTCGAAAGTCGATGGGCAAACTATAATGGCTCTGCATAATAGACCTATCCTATGGTCTAAACACTTAGATGATGATATGCAGCAGGCTAAGGTATGTATCGGGCCCTAGCTAAGGTTTTGCAAATCCCAATAATGCTCTCGAGGGGAAATGATGGACAAGGTCTTATCAACTTAATGCATAGGTCTTTGGCATTTAAGTTGACTGGAACATTGATCGTGGTGATATTCCAAGTGGATTCGAATGGTTGTGGTGTGAGTAGAATCTCGAGGTCTTTTAAATGCAACTGTAAGGGCTGTCAGACTCACAATGATGGCTTCGACCACATGGCTCCTTCGAACCCTAACTCCCTTATCGAAGTGATTCTTGGCATTCTCATTGTTTGGAAAGTTGAAGTCTGTCTCCTCGGCTCTCTGGTTCTCGGTGGGCTGGCTCTTGGCCTCGGCTTCGGCCTTTAGCTTGGCTTCGACATGTTCATGAAAGTTGGGAAAGACATCTACCAGGTAATGTGTTCAAATCCTGTCCATACTTTGGTTTTTTTTTTCTTTTGTGTTATCATTTGCATGCATCTTAAAACTAGTTGTGGACCGGATTCTCGGTTTTCTTGTGGCAACAAGCTCCCGGTATCAGGGAAAGGAGGATAGGTTTTGAAGATTTAGAAGGAGGGAACTCGACCCTGGTAAGCCCCTAGTCCTCCATTGGAGATCTCGGTGTTTGCAACCCTGTGAGGAACATGGTTTAGACAGTCTTGACTGTTCAGGGGTGAGAAATTCACTGTCGAGGTAGCTATGCTAGAGTCTAAGTCTTTGTAAAAGTTTAGCATGCATTTAGGGTTGGGGTTGTTCATCCAAACTCGACTGACTATTGCGTTTTGATCTCAGTCTTTAAATGAATTGGTTTTGTTGTGGGATACACTTGTACCATTTTGGAAAAGACTGTGGATTGTTTATGAGGGACCTTTAAATGCCATGTTTCGATGGTTGGTTTAAATTTGTCGATGGTCTCTTCGGCTTGTTTGGATAATGCAAAAGGCGAACTGTCGGGATCTTGCAGTGCTTGCTTGTTGGTTTTAACTGTGTAGTGTCGGCTGTGGGAGAGTTTCTATTGCTCGGCCTTCGTGCATGGTAGTTGAACATTCTAGCTTCTTGTAAGATGGTTAAACTGCATAATACAAACTATGTTAAGAAGTTTGTAAGGATGAAATGTACAGTTGCTAAGTTTGTCGTAAGATTTGGTGGAGAAGTTAGAACTTCTGTCTTCAAAAGGTTAAGCTCTTAGTGGAGAGATAGTCGTTTGGAATGTAGCTTGTTTGATGTGAATTTTGTGGGGACTCGATCCCGAGCCTGATATGTATAGCATTATTCTAAAAATGATGGAAGCTAGGTTATTTCGATGTTTATCTATCCGGGTTCGAAACTCCCCTTTTTGGTATTTATAAATAAAAACTGTGATTTGTAAACTTGTTTATGGGAAAAAGGGTCTCTCGACAGTTCTACGTTGATACTACTGATTTCTAGGGTTAAGAAAAGATAGAATGCCATGTTCTTTGTTTATGTTCGAATGGTAAGGGTATCCACCTGCACAGGGACCTTACGAAAAATTAAATGTGGATCTACTGTCTGCAACAGTATGTAAGATTCCTGTCGTGAGTTGCATGTGATGGCTATTCTTGTTTGTTGTTATCCGAAATGTGCTTGTCTTTTAAATGAATGTGGTTGTGTTTAAAGCAAACAGTAAAATGATGGTATCGAAAACATAAATTTGTTTAACCTTTTAATGTTTAAGACAGAGCCGACCTGCTTTAGAGCACAAGAAGGTCCTCTTGAATGGCTAACATAGGGATTAGGGCAGTAAACGAAAACTGAAATATGACTGGTTATTAAACCCTGAACTGTATATTTCATTTCCTCCATTTTTAACAGTTTTCAAGTAAATCAACTATTTGAAAAGAACGTTTGATATAAATTCTGTAAATGAAATAATACCAAGGCTTATCTAAGCATCAATAATTTATTTCATCTATTCTTAAATTCTTCCCTGTACTAGAGTACACCACCTTCGGGTGGAAGGAAAAATACAGAGGTAATTATTTTCATTCGAACCAGTCAATCCTATTTCAAAGATCAGTTTATATATAAATCATCTTATCAATAATAACAAATAAAGTAGGAAATAGAAGAACTTGAACAACAGGGATGGGCAAACATCCACAGGCGACCGTTCCTCCCTACCTAATTCCTCAAGCACTTAGCTGAATGCTTGGGACCCTCGAGCCCGTTCACTAAACCACCAGGGAGAAGATGTTGAATATGAGTAGGAGACCTTGCTTTTTCAAAGACTCAGCAGTCCTTAAGACCTGCCATCCTTCCTTACTTGGTACTCAATCTGATGGATAGACTCACTTTGGAAATCATTAGTTAGCTACCCCTCATCGAATTTTCCTTGTGTGCTCAAAACTATGATAGTTTTTTTTCTAGCCAGCCCAAGGAGAAAGGAATAATAATGAAATTGTGAGCCCACTGCTCAATTCGATGGTTTTCTTTTTAGCTTGCCTAGGTCTTTGGTCAGTTATATCATTTATTGAGCCACCTGCTCAGCTCCTCCACCTTTGGAGAGTTATGACCAGAAATATAGGGTAGTTGCCTCCTGCAACAACTAGTAAGTGATTCCATATGTTGCCACTTGTCTCCTTGTCTCCTAAACAGTTCCATTCCTCCTAGTGGGTCAGTGAACACTCTTCAATAGTCCCCTATGGATGAGTGTCTCCACTTTTAAATTTATTAAAAATAAAAATAGTTAATTACAGTCATCCTTGACCATCTTGGTCATAAAAACTTTAAAAGAAAATTAGATAAATGTTTTTCTCAATATATATATATATATATATATATATATATATATATATTTTATGGTCATAAAAACTTTAAAAGAAAATTAGATAAATGTTTTTCTCAAAATAATTTTATTTATTTATTTTTTTCAGTTCTAGGGTTGTTACACCTACCAACATTGTGCACCTAACTTTGAAGACCCCAATAAGAATGTTGATGGTTCAATGGTGAGATCCAACACTTCCCTATAAGTGGACAAAATCGACCTTTAAGGTAAGTCCATTTTTATTCTCATTAGGTGAAACTATCACTTCCGATAATCATGTTGCTCAACGTCATAAAAATACATCATCAACTTCATGCATGTACCTATTGTGAATCATGTTTTTCTCAGAGTGAAGTTGCATAAATACACCTCGAGGCATAGACGTTGTGTCGAGCTATCATCCATATATATCCTCAGTTCTATAAATTTCTAGACAAAATCAGACAAATAAAACATAGTCTTGACTCAAATGAAACTAGATAGAAAGTTCCAAATTGAACACTTAGACAGGCTACACATAATGGACTTCTAAAGAGAAATGGGAAGGTTGCACATAATTGTTTTAGGATCAAACTAAAGGACATGCCAATGGGAAGCGTGGTAAGGCTGCACATAACGCTTATTACGTTTAAAATCCACTTTCTTCAAGGATGGGCAGGCTGCACATCACATATTTGTTTATGTATGGGAGGATTCAATAATAAATATGAATGGTTCACTAAAGGATATGCAAATGGGAAGCGTGGTAATTAATACGGTAATTAATGCTCTCTCTCACATTGAAGATATATGTCAGTTATGCTCATTAATTAAACCGCGCCACTAAAACAAATTGCTTGCTTCAAAACAAATATCTGCTTGAGTTGAAGTATAGATTTGAATGCACTAGCCGATTTGAAGTCTAGATTTATAGATTTGATGGCCAACTAGCATTAAGTTGGAAAGAGATGTAATGTTTAGGGTGCAAAATATGAATACTTATCACGTTTAAAATCCACATTCTTCGAGGATGGGCGGGCTGCACATATCTGTTTATATATGGGAGGATTCAATAATAAATATGAATGGTTCACTAAAGGACATGCTATGGGAAGCGTGGTAATTAATAAGCTCTCTCACATTGAAGATATATGTGAGTTATGCTCATTAATTAAATCGCGCCACTAAAACAAATTGCCTGCTTCAAAACGAATATCTTCCTAAGTTGAAGTATAGATTTGAATTCACTAGCTGATTTGAAGTATATGTGAGTTATACTCATTAATTAAATCACCTACTTCAAAACAAATATATGCCTGAGTGAAGTATAGATTTGAAGTACGTATATATTTGAATGCACCATAGAGCATTTGAAGAGAATTTGTCATTATTGCACTGCATTTGAAGGGAATTTGTCATTATTGCATTGGATTTGAAGGGAATTTTTCATTATTGCAAAGCAGCTCATTTAAAATATGAAAACTAATCAAGTTTAAATTCCTTGGAGTAGGAAAGAGATGTGATGTTTAGGGTGGAAAATATGAATACTTATCATGTTTAAAATCCACATTCTTCAAGGATTCACAAGGTGCACATATCTATTTATGTATGGGAGGATTCCATAATAAATATGAATGGTTCACATGGGATACGTAGTCATTAACACAGTAATTAATACTCTCTCACGTTGAAGGTATATGTGAGTTATGCTTACTAATTAATTAATTTCAGAATTCTTTTACTTGTCAAACTAAAATAAATGCAGCATGTGACTGATGTGTTTCATTGAATAAAATGGGTCTATCAATGGGTACTTACATAGAACAAGAAAGAGAAAATATCTATGCATAAAATACATTTACTTCATCAATTCAAGCTAACTTCTCATCAAAGAAAGGAAGATACAAAATATAAAAAGGATAAATATTTATACTTACTTTGCAAACAATGAAAAATTTATTTACATTGCAAACAATAAGAAATTGAAAAAATATGCTTACATTACAAATAAAAAATTAAAGATGAGGTATATTTAATGATACATTATCTTTTTATGTAAAATATTGAAGAAACATACTTACATTGCAAACAAGGAGAAATTGAAAATGAAGTATAGGTGATGATATGTGATCTTTTATGTAAAAATATGAAGAAAAAAAATTCAATTTAACATAATAATAAAAAAAAATTGAGTTATTTACTTATTAGCTTATTAAATTTGCCAATAAATTATATATTTCATTATGTTAAAGATATTTTAAAACATTATAAAAATATAAATATTATAAATAAAATATTTTTGAGATAATTAATATCAATAGATATAATTTTTTAATTATTTTGGTTAGTTTTGTTGTATTGCTCAATAGTCAAATGAAATTAGTAGAGAATAAATGTAATTTATTTAAATTAATATTATACATATATCTTTTCAACCTAATGGTTTTGTAGCAAAGATAAAGAAAAAAGAAAATCACCAAACTAATAAATAGTGGTTAAAAAAAAAGAAAAATAGTAAGATTGAAGATTTCTTTATATTTTTATAATGAATCAAGATTTAAATAAAATTTTCATCTCTCTTTTCTTTTTTCTTTTATTAAGGATTCAATTGACTGATTATATTTGAATGCCTTGGAAACATAACTATGTAATGTGATACTAAAAATAAAATAAGAATGTAATGTAAGATTGGGGATTTGTTTTAAACATAACTATGTTTTCCAATTAGTCAAGATTTAAACAAATCCTTTATTTTACTCAATTTTCCTTTGGGGTAGTTGTGTCTTTTGGTTGTCAATCAAAGAATCTTGATATGTATTTTAGGGATTTGCATTCTGATTTTTAATTATATTGTTTTACCTCTGGACTGTTAAACTTTTGAATTAGTCAGGTTTCACCTTCCTATAAGGAGTTGGATAGTGGTTGTTGTAGAAGTTAATTGTGTTCTTAGTTTATAGGTGAATAAGAAAAAGCAGTTTCTGATATATTTCTGTAATAGCACTGTAAAAATTTGTATTTACAAAATATAGTTTAAAAAAAAAAAACCTTAATTTTATTTTTCAAAGATTCAATTGTTTGATTTTTTTTATATTTAATAAAAGTCTAGTATTTTTGTTCGTAGTGAAAAAAAACCTTAATTTTATTTTTTTAAGAATTCAATTGATTGATTTTTGAATGTTTTAAAAACATAATTATGTAATGGGCTATATGCATCATGAAAATAAAAATTGATATATCTCATTGTGGCTTTTGCACAAACTAATTGTGTTTTTAATTTAAAGGGATAGGAAGAGGCAGTTTCTGATATATTTTTTCTTTTCCTGGAAAAATGTTTCTGATATATTTTTGTAATGGTATTGTAAAGAATTTTTATATTTGATGAAAGTAAAGTATTTTTTTAATGAAAAAAATGTTTAATTTTTCTTTCCTTTTACATAACTATGTAATGTGTTGTCTATTGGTTGTAGCTTGGGTGGTTGGTAGAAAAGTTGTTGCCCTCTCTACCCAAATTCAATTCTTATAAATGATATGATGCTCTTGTTGAACCCAATTATAATGATTGTATTTCAAATTTTCCTTAATTCTTTTGGAATCACCACAAAAACATAACTATGTAATTTACTGTATGCAACAATGGAAAAAGAACTTGATTTCATTTTCTTTTCTGAGCTTTTTATGGATCTAATTAATTAATTATATTTGAATGCTTTAAAAGCATAACTAAAAACTTGATTTCATTTTCTTTTCTGAACTTTTTATTATGAAATTGATTTCATTTTCTTTTCTGACCTGTTGGTTCCCCAAGAGGTGGATGAGGCGGTCTAAAGTATAATTAAGAAGGTCCAAGGGCTTAGTAAAAAGTGAGCTTTTTATGGATTTAATTGATTGATTATATTTGAATAACTTGATTTCATTTTCTTTTCTGAACTTTTTATTATGAAATTGATTTCATTTTCTTTTCTGAACTTTTTATTATGAAATTGATTTCATTTTCTTTTCTGACCTGTTGGTTCCCCAAGAGGTGGATGAGGCGGTCTAAAGTATAATTAAGAAGGTCCAAGGGCTTAGTAAAAAGTGAGCTTTTTATGGATTTAATTGATTGATTATATTTGAATGTTTTAAAAACATAACCATGAAATATGTTGTATTCTTATGTTTTATGCATAAGAAGAATATGAATCTATTTTTATTTATGAATAGAAATTGCCATTATATTTCTGTGTAATCTGATGTATAGAGGGGTAGAATAAAAATGTGATTTCATTTTTATTTATGAATAGAAATTGTGATTTTTTAAAGTTTTCTCGGTGAGCATTATGAATTTTTAGGTTAAAAAAAAATCTCTCTGGGTAAGCTTATACTTTACATATCCATACAGAGATTAAGCTTATACTTTACATATCCATACAAGTTATCTCTGTGTAATCAGATGTATACATGGGCACAATAAGAATAAAAATGTGATTCCATTTTTATTTATGAATAGAAATTGTTTTTAAGTTCTCTCGGTGAGCTTATGAATAGAAATTATGAATTTTTAGGTTAACAAAAAAACTCTCTGGGTGAGCTTATACTTTACATACCCATACAAGTTATTTCTGTGTAATCTGATGTATACAGGGGCACAATAAGAATAAAAATGTGATTCCATTTTTATTATTTATGAATAGAAATTGTGATTTGTTTAAGTTCTCTCGGCGAGCTTGCTATTTTTATTTATGAAATAGAAATTGTGATTTTTTAGGTTAACAAAAAAACCCTCTGGGTGAGCTGATACTTTACATATCCATACAAGTTTAGACCTGATTAATAAATGTAGCAACGCTGAATCTCAACCAGATGATTATAGATTTTATAAAGTTTAGCATGCTCAAAGATTGATTTTAATTTATATACATAAAGCACAAAACCAATTCTATTCTATGTTTGTTCACAAATTTGAGCATCATTTCAAATTAGGATCTTTAAAATCTTTAACAAAGTTCCAGAGATGTACTGATCAAAGAAAAATAATTAATGGCATGGAAAGCAGAATTACGAAATGAGATGAACAGACCAACTCAACCTACAATACATATCTAGATATTTTTTTTATAGAACTTAATAATACTGTGCCCAGATCAGGAGGGCGGAGGAATTCTTGCCAATTTCGGCTGCTCCGAGGAAGCCATTTCAGAAGAACCGCCCTGAAGCTCCACAGCTGTCGACTGATATTGAGGATTCATGGCGAGAGGCGCCTGCGTCGACTGATATTGAGGATTCATGGCGGGAGGTGCCTGCGTGTAGTATACCTGCCGAGAACCCTGATCATACATAACATTCTGATACGAATATGGGTCTGGATGCGCCATGGGAACGGGCATGGAGGGTCTGTACATAACTCTTGCATCGCTGACGACGGGACCCGGTGGTGCCTGCGCATATGGGCCCTTGGGAACAGGCGGAGGGATTTGAATCGGCTCTCTGTAAGGCTCTGCAGGGTCTGGACCGGTCTGCCTCATAACGGCCGGCCCGGCCCGAACGGTTGACACGGGATTTGATAAGGGCGCCGCTTCAGAGCTGTAAACCTGCACGGGTGAGGCCATCCTCTGCACGGGGTTATAATAGGAGCCTCCAGGAGGTTGCCCCATTGGACGAACGGCAGACATGGGGGGCATGGGAGATCCAGCGTGCACGTAGTAGACGGGATGATACTGCTGTTGCTGTTGATCCCCGTGGATCGGTTCTTGCATTTGCCAGTAGCTCTGTGGAACGAAATGGGATCCTGGGTCGTGCATGTAGTACTCGGATGGAGCCGGGTTCTGCTGAATCTGTTGCTGCTGAGGCATGTACGCTTGATCTACAGGATTGGGCCTGCTCATTTCTTGATTTGGCAAATTCACAGCTCTTACAGGATCTGAATATATTCTCCTACCTGGTATGTTCAGATTGGGGTTATCGTCCAGCGGCCGAGCGATCGAGTCCTGCTGCTGCTGCTGCTGCTGCTGCTGCTGTTGTTGTTGCTGTTGTTGCCTCAGCTGGAGCTTCTGAAACTCTTGAATCGGAACTTGCTGCTGAGGCGCCGGAATCTGCTGCTGTGGCGCTGGAATCTGCTGCTGGGGCGCCCTCTCCGATGTATACTGTTGTTCTTGCTTCTGAAAATTCGTGTTTGCTGTTCGATCTGCGGTTTTTAAAACCGATTCAGGAGACGGGCTTGAATCAGTCGGCTTCGGATTTGGGTTTGGGTTTGGGTTTGCGTTTGCACGCAGATTACTATCCTGTTCAAAACCGCGGCCGAGATTTACACCCATCTCACCCTGATCAGGCGCCGGTGATGTGTTAATCCGTGCAGGAGCCGAGGCGATGGAATCGACAGATGAATATCCAACAATCGGAGAATTCGGAGCCGACTGAACCTCCGGCGGCTGCTGTGAATCTCTTCCCATGTAAACTTCCTGTGCCGCCTTGGAATTCGTCTGATCAGGCACATAATTTCTCTGAACCGAGCTCCGGTCGCCTTCAACAGCATTGCCTTCAAGCCCAAACAAATAATCAGGCATATTATGCATCCAAGGTCCACCCTGCGGGACAGTCTCGGATCTACTAACCGGTCCAACATTAAGCGCATCTACGAACCAATTTTCTCGCTTTGTTTCTTCCATTAAAGACCCCAAGCTACCCTGCGACGAAGCTCCATCGGGCTTAATAGCAAACACAAAGAGCCTCAGCCTCGAAAACCTGTAACCCATTTTCTGCAATCTATCATACTCCGCCATCATGTTCTCCATATCTTCATCATTGGTAACAGAAACCAGAGCGTCCAGATCCTCGTTCGGCAGCTGGTATTTAAACGAAACGCTGTTTCCCCAAAGACTCGAAAGCTTGGCGATCATGTTCGAAAATCTGATATTGCGATCTACAGCCAGAATACGGGTATCTCCGCCCACATAGGAGAGCTGATTATCATGAGGACGGGGGAGAATTTTGCCGCCATAGCTGCACATCAGTCGGACCCGGGAGCCACCGGCCGGATCGCCTGCCTCCCATCTTTGCTCTGAATCAGTTTCTCTGGACCGCGGCGAAGAGCTCAGAGAATCCGGGTACCCTGAATCCATTTCGTAAGGATTCATGTCCATTCTTCTCACTTCACCCATATAAATCTATCACAGCGAGCCGAGGCGAATCAAACACAAATCTTGCCGATCCCACTTAGTCCAAGAATGTCAAACACAACCATTTTCAGCAGCGGAAAAACCTGGACGGCCTACCTTGGATTCCAAGCAATGGGAAACCCGACCCGATCTAGACTTTAAGGCAACACAACTGGTGAGGATAGACATACGAAGCCAGCGTTCCCGGGCCCAGAGGAAGAAGAATTGAAGCATAGGTTTAGGGCCATCTCCATCCGGGTCTTTTAAAACCGCTGTTCTTGGGTTTGCGGTGGCGTTCATCGGACGGGGAGGGGAGAAAGCGGATTAATGGAGGCATTTAATCCGCAGTTGCATCTACCAGCACGACTGTGGAGTCATCCGGGTATTGGGGTCCCGTCCTTTCCTGCATGTCTAGTGGGGCCACTTGTAGAAATGCCGGACGGGCACCGAAGCAGGCAATAATCGTCTGTCGCCATCCCTATTTTGGCATATTGCATGCCAGGTAAACGCGTGGTAGTCAGTACAGCGTAGCAGGTATACGCTAAAAAATGAGAGATTGTCACACCTAAATCGCCAATTTCTGATTTTCTTGGTGAAAATTTGACCAACAAAAAATTGGTTAAGGAAATCAATTTCAACAGGGTTTGAGTTAATCTATAAATTATAATTTTAAAATGTTATAATTATAAATGATTCATGGATGGTGAAAGGGTAAGGTATCCGGGAATTCCTCAACTTTGGAGAAAGAGATTTAATGTGAACTCATGAGGAATCCGGGAACTTCTCAACTTTATAGGAAGAGTTTTTATATTTAGTTTATGACCACTTAAATTAATTTTGGAAGTTCATCAGTGTTCATAACTTTCACTTTCAAGCGGATGGGTTATCTAAAGAGGCTCTTACTTCTCCATTGCACATTTTTTTTATGAGAGGAGTAATTTTCTTTTTTGATGGCCAACTTCTTGTTAGATTTTTGACCTATGGTGGTCGTTTCAGCATGGTTATCCACTAAGATTCGATTTATATTGGGACCTTTTATATTTATGTTGTTTCCAGGTATTTGTTATGTTGTGGTATGTACTGATGGGGCTTATATGTTGTCTTCTATTTTGGATTGTGCGGGATTGATGTTCTCTTTGTTACTTGTCCTTCTGGTTTTGATCGGGTTATCTTGTACCCACTGTCTTGTTTCTTTTGGGACTTATGATTTTGTCCTCGACTTCGTTGGCTCTGGGAGAGCTTGTTTTTATTGGTTAGTTGTGGTCCTTGGCTTTATGCCTTGCTACTTGTCTCTTCTCTATGAAGGCTGGTTGGAGCCTTGGTATTGTATCTCACTATACTCCTTACTTTATTAATAGTATGCTATTTTCTCATTGTTGAAAAAAAACTAATCCTTGAAGTTAGATTATACATTAGATTACATATATAGTTAATATTAATATAATCTAATTTTTAAGATCATAATTTAGGTAGGTTGTGATTTGACTATGAAAGTTTGGGTTTGAACATATGATTTAAAAATATATATATATATATATATTCTTAATTATTAGACCCGCTCAAATTACTAGTAGCCTAAATATTCTATGTTTTCAACCATTAGTTATATTTTATGATTACAGTTTGAAATCTTGAAAAATGATTAGAATCATTGATATCACTTGTGGAAATTGCATAATGTGAGTGCCACAGAAGCATCACTTGTGGAAATTGCATAATGTGAGTGCCACATAAGCTTTTGTGGGTACTGAATCTATTTATGTATTCAAAAACACAATTTGAGCACTCAAATTATACCTTAATCAACTAACTAATACAAATCAAATCCATAAATAAACAAAGTATAGCCCATTAAAAGTCATTAGAATAACTTACTAACCTACTAAATCTAAGCTCTCTATATCATAGAGATGATGAAGAATATTCATGGTCACCCATTACCTGGCGTAGTTGGTAAGAGGAAATACTTCCATTCCTACTAGATGTCTTTAGATTAGTTCTTACCCAAACATAAGTGATTTTAGATTATACTCAAGACCAATATTCCATACTAGCACATAGGATTTAGTAGAAGGGTCATGTACTTACAAGTACAATCTAGCATCCAAAAAAAACATTGAAGTGCCCTAAAGGCACTATCTTTTTGGAGGTCTTTGATCAAGGCATTCTTATCCATAGAAACACCATGTAGCTATATTAGTTATTGGCTTGATTAGCTATATAATAAGGCTCTGTTTTTTTGTTTTTTTTTTTGCATATTTTGCTTGCCTTGAAAGACTATAAGTTTATATTTTTCAATATCTCATATAGAACAATAGTATTTAGTAAGTCAACTTTGGGCTTGTTTCATTTTTGTAAACTTATGACTCACATATATACTTTGATTCCTTTGAATACCAAGTATCTTATTTCTCTTTGTGAAAAAAAAACCAAAAGTACCATCTAACCTTAATCCTATATACAGACTAGATATTACACCAAGTTGCAATTTAACTTCATATTTAAGAAGAAAAAAGAAAAAATGTAATTGTAATTATAGTGTGAAGATCTAAACATACTAACACTTTGATCTCTTTCATATAATTCTTATAAACTAAGAACAACATGTCACAAAATAGAATTTGAATATTAATGAGTAGGATAATTTTTTATGTCCTTTTTTCAACATACAAAAATTATTATACTTTTTATTCAAAGTATAAAATATTCTTATCATCTAAATACAATTTAGAAACAATAATTCCTCCAATTTAGACCCACAGCTTCACTTTACCAAAATATATCACTCTATAGACCAAAAAAGCTAAAACAATCTTCCAAAAGATTCCAAAGATTCCATAACTAGAACAACCAATAACTTCACTTTACCAAAATATATCACTAGATAGACCAAAAAAGTTAAAACAATCTTCCAAAAGATTCCATAACTAAGACAACCAATCTTATAACTATAAACTAAAAAGACTCAATGCAAGTCCACAATCAATTTTAGAATATAGCAATAGTGCCCTCTGATAGCACCTTTGAATCACATATATCCACAAAATGGATCACACCTTCATTCAAAAGCAAAGCTTGTTTGGACCAAATATTAGCTTTCTTATTGAATTCTTTATAGACATGTTGAAAATTTATCCTTGTAATTTATGCCTAGAGGATTCTAATCATTTTCTTCCAACCATCAAGAGCAACTACCTGTAATTGATAATTAGAGAACCCAATCAATGATCACTTTAGAATCTCTACATACTTGCAAATTTAATGATCACTTTAGAATCTCTACCTACTTGCAAATTCAATATATGTTTAGACTGAGCAAAAAAAAAAGACTACATAGTGCAACATCATGGGTATTTGTACCCTGCCATACTTTAATCTAAATTTGTAACCATGGGAGTCTCCCATTTTTAAGAAGCCACCTGCACCACATTTCCAGTGGGTTTTGGTCTACACCTTATCACCAACTCATCTACACCTATTCCCTCAATCATTATATAGTTAATACATAAGGGCTCAACAAGAGCATCATGTCACTTACAATAATTGAACCTAGATGGGGAGGGTAACAATCATTCCTCCCAACCATCCAAGCTACATCCAATAACCTTAAAGATGAATTAATTAAAATTATAATGTAAAAATTATTGTAAAAAGAAAATTAAAAAATATACATAATAAAAAATAATATTAGAATATTGTTTCCACGAAACAAAATTACATTTACTATTTCAAAAAGTTATATGTGTGTGTAAATATTAATATTTTATTTTGTTATGTTAAATAATTAAAATCCAATTGCAAAAATGTCTTATATTATTATATCCACAAAAAAGTACATAGTTCTAAGTGGTTGGTCTGCCACTGGGGATACCAAATTAGACACATAAAAACAATGTATCAACTAATTTCTATATAAAGCCAAGTGTAAAAGTCTTTATCAAAGAGTACCATGAGTTGCCATGTCTATCAAAACTAACATATATAGTGTTTTCCAAAGTAAATCTAACTAAAAACAGAGTAAAGAACCTAATCATCATCAATAATTAACACAGTGGGCACCTTTGGCATTGGATGAGCAATGATATGCTATCCAGTTAGAGATGGCTCCTTGAAAACCATGCCCATAGTAGCCTTTGCTAACACATTAATTTTATCCCCGAATCCCATCATTGCCTTGGTGATGAGATGGAATTGAATTCCACCTGACGAATTATCTCTTCAGTCTCATCAAGTTGAAGCAACATCTCTTTGGCCTCTTTTTGGACTTGCGGCATGTGGGCTTTGTTCCTCCCACTTAGCCTACAATGAGCTCAACCTCGACTAGACATTATGCAAACTATCCCCTTGAACCTTGTTCTCCAAATAGAATACCTTAAAATCCCTCCAAGAACCTGACCGCAATCACAAGCAGTCAGACCCCCTCATGTTGTCTTCACCATAGACCTCTCTTAGTCCTAGTTCGACTCATTAGCAGCTACCAAAAAACCTCGAATAACATCAACATGAGGGTTGGGCTTTGTTGCAATGTTATGCAATGGGCTGCTTTCTGTGATCATTTTTCATTGCAAGGGATTTGTCTCGCATAACCTCACCATAATCACTTCAAACGGGAGAGCCATCATTTCTAAGTCGTACCCCTTTCCTTCCTTCATACTCCAATGACCACCATTACTGAAATTCATTACTAACCATAATACCCTATACCCCAAATGTACCCACATATACCCTATCACTCAATCACCTATCATGTGTCCCAACATCGAACCATCTATTATATTTTATTTCCAAGCCATCTATTATATTTTGTTTATACTACCAGAGATAAAATTAAGGAATATATATATGATATTATTCTTAATAAAAGGGTGAAATTCCACATGCATGACAATTAAGATAAAATCTCACATATTTGGCTGACTTCTTTTTCATTATAAAAATAAGCATTTGTTTTTAGTGTTGTGATTCTCTTTTATTTATTATTATTAAATTTATAAATTTAATTTGTATATAATATTTTAATTTATTTAATATATTTTTAAAATTATAAATTGTGTTAATTTATTAAGTAAACTTTTTAAGATGAGTTAAGTTGAAAAAAATTAGTTATTTTTTAATAAAAATTGGATCTCTTTATTATACTAATTATATCGATAGGTGTTTAGATATTATTTGAGATTTTGGACTTCCTTGAGTGAATCAATATGATTAACCGGATTGTAACAAGTGTACAGTAAGGATTCATTTGATGGTCGTCGTATCTTGTTATGCTCAAAAGCATATTGATTAAGATTTAAATAAGTTTTAGTTAAATAGTAGTTAAAAAAAGAGGTATGCTTATTAAATAGTATTTGTTTTTATGTTTATATTAATTAGTTTAATGTTTATGTTAGTTTAATGTTTATGTTCATTATTTTAATGTTTAACAACCAACGATCTCCATAAAAATAAGTGATTGGCTATATCTATCGATGTTTATCGACCACTTTACTTATGGTTGTGCTAATTTAACCTATTCTTTTAGAACACTAAATTAACCTATCCTCTTGTTAACATTTTGAAAACTGGGAAAGCTACATATACCAAGAAATTGACCTTCTCCAACCTCCAAAAGGGAAATTTTTATGCAGAAAAATCCATATCGGTTATTATTTTTCATTCTCATTTACCTTGTATGGGTCAATCTTATTTGTATCTTGAATATATTCGAGTCTTAAAAAACGTGAGATCATTGGTACTTTGTTATCTTCATTAATAATTTTTACAAAACAGCTCATATATTATAATTCAAATTTGAATTTAAATTAAAAAATAATAATTTCTTCCCTTACCTATAGTCAATCTAATTACGTAATCATTTAACACCACACCATTATCCATAAGATAATCACTTTTATGGAAATATAATCTTTTGAGACATTCTAGATGGCACATTTCAACTATAAATATAAACATTAATACCATGGTACTTTATGGAATAAAGTAAAATACTACTATTTCATTTTTTCCACATTTTGTGTCCTTGTTCACATGGGGTCAGCATCTTGGGCCATGTTCAAAGATAATGAGTGGCACATGTAAGCTTCACTATTTGGGTACATTGAAAGCTAATGAGTGACACATGTAAGTTTATAAGTTTATAAATCTTCAACAGAATATCACATTTTTTGGGAAATTTTTATGATAATATATTACTGAGATATTAAGAAAACATATTTTCAAATATTAAAAAATTTAGAAATATATAATATTAAACTATATGCAAATTAAAATATATTATATTAAATTAGATTTGCAAATTAAAATATATAATACTAAACTATTCAAATTAAAATATATTAAAATATATGCCAATTAAATATATTAAAATATATTGATTTCAAAGTTTCAACATAGTATTTGGTAACTAAGTTGCTAAAGAGTGCATTGTGAACTAAAATTTGAATAACTAAGTCTTGAGATTTATAATTAGATTTCAATCATGTGAACATACCTCTTGATGGTGAAGCAGTGCAATTATATTTCATTATGTTTTGTCGCATTGTTTTTTTTGGATACATTTTCTTTGCATCCTCATGCTTACATTCATGAGCACCAACAATATGCTACTCAATGATGTTTTGTAAAACTAATTTCATTGTGCTTTGTCATTAATAATCAATTTTGCATTGTTTTTTTGTGTGATACCTACTTAAGATAACTCCTAAAGGGATATATTTCCTTAGATAAGCAATGGAGGTAAGAATGCACTTTTCAAGTCAACATCCATCCACATGGGATGGGATGGGTCCCATATAGATCCCCTTATGAAGAATATCCATGATTAATCAATACTTATTAAAAAGTATTTAAGTATACAAATGTTAACCCAAGAGCACTTACTCGCAATTAAAAATGTTTTAACCAGAAATCAGAGTTGAAACCAAAATATAAAAAGTGTGCACATTTCGAGAGTACATGTGACCCGAGAGAATCTAGGTTTATGATCTAATATACTATATAATATAAACCATGTGAGTAATCATAGTTTCTTTTGTTGTGTTTGAACGATTAGGTTCCACATGTTAAGGTCTCCATATTCCATTAATTATTATTATTATTATATATTATGTAAACTATGTGAATATTAATATTTTATTTGTGTTGTGTTTGAATAATTAGGTCAAAATGTTTTTTTTTTCACACAATGAAAATAGCATAGTATTAATAGAAACAAATAGTATCGACGGTTACACAAGCCATGGCTACCACCAGCCACTAAGAGATAATACACAGTCTCCCAATCTGTCCAATATCCCATAAAAAGTGCAGACTAAGACGACCAAACGAAATAACAAAAACCAACCCATCCGACAAAGCGAAACAATGGGCAAAAACCAAGTCCGACCAACCAGAACGATGAGAAAAGAAGTACATACATATAACAATAACCATCCCATCCGAAAGAGCGAAACAATGGGCAAATTACCAAGTTCAACCAACCGGAACGATAAGAAAGAAGTACCTTAAGTAACAGGGTCCGCATAGTCCAAGAGAAGTATACTATAAACTGAAAATGCTAAATAGAGAAAACGACCACCTGTGGCGGTCAAGTGAAAACCATCACAAGTAGTAAATCAAAACAAACACCCGCGCGGCGATAGTACCAAAAAGATACAGTAACCAACCAGTAGTTGGTCAACCATATGTGCTAGTAACCTGCAAATGATGTAGACAAATATAAGCCGCCAACAATGTATATCAAAACTAGAGAGTAATAAGATCCACGGTGCCCTCGGCAACCAGTGAATCCGCAGACCAGTCCTCCCCAAAAATGTGGCCCAGAGTAGAATGAAGAGCACGCTTAGAAAGAGAGTCAGCCAACTGATTAGAAGCCCGAGGAACATGCTGAAAGTTAATAACCTCAAATTTGTCAATTAAGGATCTCGTCTCCTCCAGCCAATGGGAGAGCATTAGAACATTAATAGAGCTCAATCCCATGGTCCATGAAATAATAACCTTCAAATCTCCCTAGGTCTGTAGATAGAGAATATCCTTTGTGACCGGAAATTTGAGGAGCATCCATTATGCCAGAAGCTCCCTGCGGGTATTCGTTCCCGCCCCCGAGTGCATCCACGGCTTGAACAACCTGTTAGCAACATTGTACAACACCGCCCCAACCCCACTGATAGATCCACCAATCTGAGAGGCCCCATAAAAAAATCCACAAGGATAGATGAAATGTAATGGTTCAGCCGGAATAGTTGGAGTGATCACACATGGAGAGTTTCCAGGATTATAGTCCCGAAAAGCTGCAACAGCACGGCTGGCCATGACATCCTCGTTGAAAAGCACCCCATCAAAAATACCCTCGTTCCGGGCACGCTAGAGTTCCCAAAAGACAAAGCACGGTAGCTCCCACCAGTCCTTAAAGGAGCAACTCCATTTGAAAAAGAAATCCTCCAGGCTGCTGGATCCCCACATAAACCTACGATCACAAACCAAACCAATCCTTATCCATAGGTCTAAAGCAACCGAACAGGAGCCAAAAGGATGTACAACGGTTTCATTACAAGAACCACAAAGGTGACAACGACCCGAGCTGCAGAAAACCCGCCTACACAAATTGTCCCATGTAAGCACACTGTTGTGTAGAACAAGCCAGATGAAACATTTTAACTTCAGAGGCATTTGAAAGTTCCAGATCTTGCGGTACCACCACCTAGCTTGTGTGTTATCCCTGGTGTGAATGGAATCATAGGCCAACTTGGCCCTAGCAACCCCCGAGGAGACATTCCAGGACCAGACCAGTCGATTAGAAGTGTCTTGAATGGTAATGTTCACGCTGTTAAGGCCAACAACATAATTGTCCCATTCCAAAGCCAAATGCCCAGTAAGACCCAGATGAATAGACGGGATCCAACAAGTGCGGCCCAGACCAGCCGGATGGCGGATCAGTGCATGGAATAAGGAATAGTATCCCTTGGATCTCAATACTCCAAGCAAATGTCGAGAGAGTTGATATTCTCGAGGGCTCCCCAGGATGGGATCCATCCCAAGTCGAACATCCCAACCATTCCCAGGTAGCCAAGACATCCATTCCGATAAAATGTTTAAAGAACCCAGTAGTCCACGCCAAATATTTGAAACACCAATTTTTCCAGGTGGACCACTCCAAAACCAATCTGCCACCGAGCACGTTTTCAAGTATTTCCCTTTGATAACCGAACTCCACGCCGAACCCGAAAAGAGGGAACGCCACAAACTTTTGGTTTTCAGAGCTAGATAAAATTTTTCCATATTTTTAATAGCCCATCCTCCCAATTGTCTAGGCTAGACCAAAAGTTGCCAATTTTCCAAATGAAACATATGAGTTGAACCATCCCCAGACCAGATGAAGGAAAATATACGTCTTCGAATTCCCAACAAAATGCTTTTAGGTATTTTGCTAAGGGAGAGCCAATACACAGCCAAATTTTGAAGTACAGATTTTGTTAATGTAAGTCTTCCCCCAATGGTGAGCCAGCGCCAACACCAATGGTTGATGCGCTTGTCAAAACATTTTAGTAACCAATACCTATCACATATATGATAATTTGTTTGCTTTAGAAAATAACCGAGGTAAGTGGGACCCTTAGACAGCTCCTTGAAATTGAAAGGGAGGATGTTACTGACCAAATTTTTGATAGCAATATCCACATTGTTTTCCAAAAACCAAGATTTCCCAACATTGATAAGCATCCCGGATGCTTTGCAGAAGCGATCCAATATATTCTTGTTGGAGAGCCACTCAGAAATAGTGTCAGGGCCGAATAACATGACATCGTCAACAAAGAGCGTATGTGTTACAGAGATCTGTTCCGTAACTTTAATTCCCATGATGTTCCCATCTCTCTTTTCCCGATGTATAAGACGACTCAACCCTTCAATGGTCAGCAGAAAGAGTAATCGGGATAGTGGGCAACCTTGGCGAAGACCACGAGAGCAGTTGAAGAAACCCGAAGGCAGCCCATTTATGATCACCGCAAAATTCACAGAAGAAATGAAAGCCATAATCCATTTTACAACAACCCAAGGCAAACCAATCTGTATAAGAGATAATCGAAGAAAGGTCCAATCCACACGATCATAAGCCTTGAACAGGTCCAGTTTAAGGCAAAGTGAGTTGAGTTGTTTAGTCTTTACACTATGGAAGACCTCCTGGGTGACCCCAACGGCATCCAGGATCTGTTTGTCCTCAAGAAAACCAAATTGTTCCATTGATATGTATTTAGATAAGCCAGGCTTGATTTTGATAGCAATAATCTTGGATATAACTTTGTGTATTAGATTACACAAAGAAATGGGTCTGAAATCCCCAAAATCCTTAGGGGTGAGATTTCTTGGGAATAAGTGCAATGAAAGTAGTATTAAATGCCCCCGTTTCCAGTCCCTTACTATGGGACTCATCCACAGCAGCCCGTAAGTCATGGCCCATAATGTCGAAGAAATCAATGAAAAGTTCAACCGTCCACCCATCCGGGCCAAGGCTCTTGTCCTTAGTAAAACCCTTTAGAACATATTCGATCTCCAAAAGAGTGACTTCCTTGAAAATGTCATCACCCTCCTCATCAGAAAATAGTCTTGGATATTCCCGAATCACCTTAAATTGCTCTATCATAGAAGTGTCCTTAGATCTTGATAAATCTCTTGAAAATGATTCCTAGCCTCAGCTTGCAAATTACCAAGGCTAGAAATGCACCATCCATTTTTATCATTTAAGTCCCAAATGGTGTTTTGAATGCGACGAGCATTCGCAAATTTATGAAAGAATTTAGTATTTTGATCACTAGCCTTAACCCAAAATGCCCAACTCTTGCGGCGCCAAGATTCCTCTTGGAACCTAAGAAGCTTTAACCTTCGCCCTTCCAATTCCAAAAGTGAGGCCTGATCATTATTACCGAGGGAGTCAGTAATCGATTTTTCCAGTAGCAAACCTAGTTCAAGTTCCATCTCCACCTTCTTCCGTTTTGTTCATTTTGTAATGAAAAATCTTAAACTTCTTAACTTGGCCACCAGTTTGTCCATATCCGATATTTCACCAGAGACATTCGTATTAGTCCAGTGACTAATCACAGCCTGTCAGAAGGACTGATCCGAAAGCCAAGTTGCATTAAATTTGAAAGGATAATTTTGGTGAAATCTCTCAGGATATCAACTTGTAGAATTATAGGAAAGTGATCGCTAAGAAGAACCTGCAATAATTAATTAATGAAAATACACGAGATAGCAGAAAAAACAAAACTCAGAATCACTTTATTGATTGCATGCCACTTCGAGGGGGCAACCTCCTTTGAGCAAGCTCAATACAAATAACTTCACGGTACCTTCATCGGCCTCAACACACACTTATATACTAAGTATATGCCCAATACTATGGGTCAATACCATGGGACGAATTACAAAGCATATGCGTCCAATACTATGGGTCAATACCATGGGCTAATGCAAACTATGGACCAACAAATACTACGTGACGACTTACAAAGCATATGCGTCCAACAACAATATACTAGCAAAGTAAAGAGAAGGGTTGACACGGGTTCCTAACATCCCCTCTCCCTTAGAGAAATCTTTGTCCTCAAATATTTAGATGTGGAAATTGATGCGGAATCTGAAGGAGTGGTTCCCTTGGAGCATCCTCGGGCTACATTCCGTGCCACTGAATGAATACCTATATGATAGATTGAGAGAGAAGCTGACGCCTTCTGAGTTTCATGGAGGATTGCATGTAAGGATGTAGATGAAGAAGAACCATATCAGCTGCGTGAAAAGTGCTCTCAAAACGGTGTTGATCGGCTTGTTGTTGTAGTTGAATTCGTGCCATGTGAAGATTATCTTGTGGAATGAGAAGAATCTGATCGCGGTTTCGAAGAACCGAGTCAATTGCCTGAACTGGAGAACTGCTGAGGGTGTGAGGGTATATGGAAGAAGAACTGGTGGTTCCTGTCCATAGACTGCTTCATATGGTGTCATTTTAGATGTGGTATTGTACCACTGGAGCGCTTCAAGTAAATCCATAGAAATAACTATCCAAATCTGTGTAGGGATAGGAAAGGGTTCGAGCAGTCCCGAAAGGAGTGTCCATTCACCCTTGTTGACCTGAAAAGTATGACAGTTAGCCACCATTTGTTGAATTATCATTTTGAATCCCTGCCAAAAGAAGTTACACTATTCACGGTCATATGTTTTGAGGAACCTAGAGTTCGTTGCTGATGGAGAAACATGGAGTGCATAGAAGAGATAGCCTCGTTGAACATATTGCAACTAATTTGGAACAAGAAGAGAAATAGCTATAAGAGAAACTGGGTCATCCAATGTGCGAGAAGGAGCATATGCCACCAGATTGTCCTTACCCTTCTTGTAAGTGATTGCATAGGCATAACCCAGGAGTTGGATAACCCATTTGAGGTGTGCTGGGGAGGAGACCCATTGTTCCTGGAAATTTTCCAGACTCTGGAGATCGGTCTTGATGCAGAAATAATTCTCTCATAGGTATGGCTACCACTTCTGTACTGCATGCAAAATAGCCATCATTTGCTTCTGAGATGTAGATGCGGCTAAATTCTTACCAGAAAGGTCTCTTGAAGGCGATAAGCCCACTGGTTCAACAAAGACACCTACATATCTATCCAAGGAAGTAGTGGAGACCGTTGATGGGTGCATCTGAATGGAGTGGAGCTGAGTGATGACACCATGTGAATTATTCTTAAGGATATTTTCCAGGCGATGTGAACTGATGATGCAGAGAGACCCTGGTTGTAAGCCCGTAAATTTGTGTTGTTTCCCATTGACTGAAAACTGCATCCAAAGTTCAGCAAAATCTCATAAGATGGGGCCAAGAGTGCGTAACCATTGAATGCCCAAAACCACATCACATTTGCCTAAGGACAAGGAAAACATGTCAGAGCGCAGGTTATAATCTTCCAGAGAGATACGCACATTGTGACACTTCCCCTTGCAAGGTAAGGTGACCCCATTGGAAACCATGACTTCAAAGTTGGAGCAAGGATGGACAAAACAATCAGCCTGTTTGGCGATCCGAGGGTCAATGAAGTTATGAGTGCTACCAGAATCAATGGGTATTGTAAGAGGAAGCTTCTTGAAGTAACCCCTGACCCGCATTGTTTGCGGGGTGGTGATTCCGGCTAAAGCATGGAGAGATATCTCTGGGTGGTCTTCCTGAGACGGGGGGTCAATAGGCGGATCCTGAATGTCGACCTGATCATCCATTGTATCTGGAGATTCTTCACCAATTTCAAAGGCAGGCAGAGAATCCACATCCAAGAGATAAAGCTTTTACTGAACACATCTATGTCCTCGAGTGAATTTCTCATCACAATTATAACAAATCCCCTTTTCTCTGCGTGCCTGCTTCTCTGTTTCAGACAAATGCTTGATAGGATTTGGTTGAGGAGCTGGTGGGATGGGAGGTCATTGAGAACCCATATTTTGGAAGGGAACAAAAGTGGGTTTGGAGCGCTGTTGGGTTGCAATCTTGTCTTTTTCCAACTTAGCCAACCCTAGGGCTTCCATCATTGTGTTGGGACAGAACATTTTAACCTATGAGTGGATTTCATCCTTAAGACCACTGATAAAACAACTCCTGTAGAATCCATTAGACAATTCTTCTGTGTGATTGGCTAGTTTCTCAAATTCTATCTAATACTCTCTTACAGTGCCAATTTGATGAAGTTTAGTGAGGGCTCCTGTGAAGTCACCAAAAGCACTAGGACCAAATCGTTGCAAAAGGAGCTGGCAAAAATATGGCCATTTTGGCTCTTCATGAGCCTTGATGTACCAACAGTACCATTGAAGAGCTTCCTGTTCCAAATGAAAGGATGCAAGTGAAACTTTGTTGACATCAAAAGTATTATGCAGACTGAAATACCGTTCTGCACGATAGATCCAGCCAGTCGGATCAGTACCATTGAAGCGAGGAAAATCAAGCTTCGGACCACGGAAATTGTTGGAAGAAGAGAACCCATTGTCTGATGAAGACTCAGACAGTCATTTGTTGTGCATGGCTGAATGCTCAAGGTGGAGGCTGAGAAATTTTTCATCCAGATCCTGGAGTTTGGCTTGGATGGCTATAAGTGCTTCCTCCATGGTTTTTTCTCCTGCGTAAGTGATAACCATAACCAAGAGTTTTTTTTTTTTGAATGGGTAGAAAAACACAAACATAAGCTTATTTAGTAAAGGGAAATTTTGATTTAGGAAAAACTTGGATGGGTAATTGTGGTTTGACTAGGTTTTGGACACTTTCGAAGGGACAAGGAAGCAAAAAACGAGGATTTTAGAAGCGGGGTGAAAGAATGGGAAAATTTGTCAGAGAGGGACAAAGAAGCAGAAATAGGGAATAAACATAGTAGCACAATTTGAAGGCGGTTGGGTGAAATTAAAGAAGTTATGGCAAACCCTAAAATTAGACAAATGTGGGATTTCTGGCTTTGGGAAGTGGAATTTGGGATAGGGTCCTCGGGAATGAAAGATGCAGAATGGGATTACAGGGGTGTCAGGGAAGTTTCAAGGGAAATAGAGTGAAAAAATAGGTTTTTTTTTTTTTTTTAGAATGGATCTGCTACGGTGCAGAAGGGATCGGAAACAGATGGATCTACAATGGCGTCGAAGGGATCGACAACAGATAAATATGAAACGATGAGGAAGGGATCGACAATAGATAGATCTGCAACGACGTGGAAGTGATCGACAACAGTTCTGGACAGAGGAAATCTGTGATTTATCAGCTGAAAATAGATATGGACCCCGTATGCTCAGCTTCCTAATGATTTAGGGGATTCACTCGTCCACCAATGTTGTCTGACGGATTTTGTATTGGGGCAGTACCCCTCACTCCACGGCTTAGGTAGAACTGATAACCGCTTTGCCACAAACTACATCTCTTGGTTTACCTCATGGGTGGGAACTAGTAAATCAGGTAGGGGTCGTTGCTCTTTTCGCTGGGAGGTCCTCTCAATGGGCCAGCTGCTTTGGGGTTCCTGTGGTACTACTCACAATGAGTTTTAGGGCTTATGCCCAGGTACTTCCCACAGTTAAGCGGATAGGGATAATTCCTAGATCTGAACCTGCAACAGATGCGAAAAAAAAAATGTGACAGAAATTTCACCCAACAAGCCCAAGAAAGTGCTCTGATACCAGATGAGAAGAACCTGCAATAATTAATTAATGAAAATACACGAGATAGCAGAAATAACATAACTCAGAATCGCTTTATTGATCGCATGCCACTTCGAGGGGGCAACCTCCTTTGAGCAAGCTCAATACAAATAACTTCACGGTACCTTCATTGGCCTCAACACACACTTATATACTAAGTCTATGCCCAATACTATGGGTCAATACCATGGGACATACAATACTACGAGACGAATTACAAAGCATATGCGTCCAATACTATGGGTCAATACCATGGGCTAATGTAAACTATGGATAAACAAATACTATGGGACAACTTACAAATCATATGCGTCCAACAACAATATACTAGCAAAGTAAAGAGAAGGGTTAACACGGGTTCCTAACAATCGCTATTGCGAGAATGTAGTACCCAGGACCTGAATTTTTAAAATTTATCCAGTAGATTCCCAACAACAAAAAAACGATCCAATATTTTCGAAATAAGTGCTTCATTTCTTCTGCCATTAGTCCAAGTAGGTGACAAGGGCGAAGGTTCGATGTCCACCAAATTCTGAGAATCAAATAAATCTCTAAAGAAATCCCCTAAAGGATCCAGCTTAGCCTGACGCCCCTAGATTTCCGAGGCCCCCCGGGTAAAATTGAAATTCCATGCCAAGAGCAGATTGTTTAAGTCAAATAGGTGGTCCGAGCAAATCGAGGTCCAGAAATGTTCACAATCCTTGTATGGACAATAGCAATTCACCAAATTGATAATTTCAGCAAAATCCCTCAACTTCCCGGATAACAGTATCCCAACAGAAACATTAAAAGATTTTAATTCCACGACTTGAGGGTTCCAAGCAGCCAAGAGCCCGCCCGACAGACCATTAGCACTGACAACACAAACCATCCAATTAGGTTTTATTTTTGCGAAGAAGCATCTTTCCTTCTCAACACAGACCATCGTTTCCTGTAGTAGAATAATATCTGGATTGGAGATGAGTAACGCACACTTGAGGGCTAGCAATTTCGGGATCCCCCCCACTCCCCTAATGTTTAAGGATAAAACGATCATCTGCGACCCCGAGCAAGGGCTGTAATGCCTCTAAGCGCCCCAGAATTAGGAGAGAGTGAATCCACAGAAAGATCCTTTGAAGAATCAACCACCACATTGACCCCCATAGCATCACCTTAGCCTTCCGCGCGCTACGGGTTTTTAGAGGAGAAAAATCAGTTGCTAACCCCTCAAAACGATCCCCCTTAGTAGTTAGGGAAGGGTGATAACAACAAATAGTGTAGGGACGTGTCTACTCTATAAATGCTATTTTAATAAGAAGTGGTGAGCCTTTATGTCAGCAAATTAAAATGATTATCACAAGTTATTAATCAGATCTACATTCATTCATCAATTAAGATAAGCAAAGCTAAGATCTAATGCCACTTTAAACATCTAAATCATGCAAGATAAACAACATTCAAACATTCAAATGGAACAAAATTGAATCATTTCATATTAAAACAATGAAGAAGTACATCCCTACCATGGACCTTGGTGTGAATCCCTCCTCCATTGCCATAAGCTTTCCTTTCTCCACCCTTGCTTTTGAAGAAATTGAGGTTTTCCTCCTCCTTCAAAATATTTTCAGCATGCCCTTGCTCTTGCTTTGTGTACTTTACAATGCCCCAAATGCCTTTCTTATATAGCATTGGGAAGTGTGCTCTCAAGTTTCCCTTTTCAATATGGGATTGCTCCTTTTCATTATTTTAGATCATTTTCACTCAAAAACCCACTTTTCCATAGTTTTTAGGCATTTTGCACAACTTAGCATACTATAAGTACAATTAATGCATTTCTCTTCACTTTTTGATTGGTGTAGCTTAGTTTTGGACCTTTTTTGAGCGGTTCAATTACTGAACTTGGTCTCCTTAGGTTCTTACTTTCCTCACCTAATCCTTCAATTTATGGGAGAAGTGATTATATCAGAGAGGATTTGTCTCTTAATGTACTTTGTGTTATGTCTTCATGTTGCGGACGCATAGTAAAAACATGCCTCTTCTGTCACATGACTAAGTGTGTTAATTTGATTGTTAATAGATGCCCCCTAATGTGTAAGGTCCGAAGCAGAGCTAAGGGCTGAAATACATTACTGAAATTTATACTCTGTATACTGATACTCTTTATCGTTCAAATAAAGGATGAGGAAAGGAAAAACTCACGGGCGCGGGATTGAGGATCACACTTGCAAAACATAGCAATTTCTCAAATATATAATATCTTCCTGAGGCGGGCATACCCATGCTTAGCAGTAAACAAGCATGGCCACGAACAATACACGTTGATCCATGTCAAAAGTAAAATTTTCATAAGTGTAAACATGCACTTTGATGAGTGCTAGAACAAGGCCTTTATTGAACTTCTGACATGGCAGTCTAATCTTGCGCAGCTCGGGCAGTGCATCGATGAGTGATACAACTGTTTTTCCCAAGGTCTTCAATACAAACCGACGATAGTACGATTTTATATCATGAGAATAAATGATCTGATGTCGAGCATAATAAAACACCATCTGATTACTTGTCATTGATGAATATCGTTAACAGATGCGAAGAGACCCATCGATAATGATGATGGACTCTAAGGTACTGAGTACAAACTAGCAAGTGTGAATAGATGTTCTAAAGTCGAACACTTGTAGAATCAAATAATCAGGGGTCAATGATGTATACTCACTATCATTTGCGAGGAAACCTGCCACTAATGACTGCAAGATCCAAGGTACTCCTGGGTTTCTAGATCCATGTCCTAGATGATGATTTGATGTTGATAGGAATAGATCCATCGGAAGGAGGGAATTAATGCATCCCACATCAACCGATACGAAACAAAGATCAATAGGTTGATATAATTTGGTAGAAATGCAAGATCCAACACTGTATACTAACACAAGGAAGGCCGACATGATTGGTCAGGAATATTTGAGGAATGACCGACTCGGTTTGAACTTCCCTTGAACACATAACATGACGCAGAATGGACACTTGGAAACATAGGACTTTGAGTAACCAACCTTAATGAAATCCGCTAATGCCAGATGCATTAACAAAATCTCCATTGGTGACGGGAAGGATAACCTATCGGTGGAGATCTGTTCAAAATACTAGTATAGTTTCCTAAAGCAAATGCAGATAGTGTACTGACAGCGGATGCAATATTATGTGCCGTGTCCAAGGGCGACAAGGAATGACTGTTTCTGTTTTCTTCGAAGTTTATAATATGAAGTGATTCAAGTCTCTCCCTTTTTGGATTTTTGTGTTTTTGATTTTTTTTTTAACCTTTTTCATTAATTAGCTTGAAAAAAGAATAAAGCATGCTATGATACATTAGAGGAAACGAATGTCTCAAGGGCATGCACCTAAATGTCAAGGGCATGGGTCAGGCCAAGGCAAAGATCCGTATTGCAAACAAGGGCTGAGCTAGTTATGTACACTCTTACAGATGTTTCCTCCATGGGTATGGGTCAAATATACCGAAGCAATGGTTTATAGGCATCTTGTAACATAAAGTGACTACAAAGGAAAATGAGCAACATAAGCAATAAGCAACAAAGCAGTTTGCATGGATGTTCAAGTGGATATTTTAACACAAGCTTATGTAAAATGACAAAAAATTGGGAGCCCATCAGGATATGGTCAGAAATGTATGAAAGAGAAATATGTGGTCTCAAACTCCAAGTCATGATGGGACTAATAGGGCTCTCGGGCCTATGAAAATAACTCAACATGGGCACCAAAATGGCAATGGGGTGCTGACTAGGTTGTCCCATGTTAGGTAGGCTCTTCTGTCAGAATGGTGGAAAATACAGATATGAAGGGTTGACCCACCAATTTCCAACAGGTTCGACCCTATGGCAAGTTTGGGTTGCAAAAGGTTCAAAAGCATTTTCACAAAGGGATGGCCTAAACCTATATGCAAGCTTCCAAATATACCAGATCAGATCGAGGAACATGTAGATCATGCTCCTATACTTGGGTAGATTTAATCCAATTATGCTCCTAGTGGCCCCACAAAAGATGTCCTTAGGTGGGTGCAACCAAATGTTTACAACTTCAGGGGTATCTTCATTTGATGATAAAATGTAATCCAAGAAGTCATGTGAGCTGGGAGATCTCACAGCCCAAATGGGCCAGGTAACCGAATCATATTCCTCCATCAAGGGAAGATTTTGATCCAAATCTGCCGAAAATTTTTGAGTAGCTTGGTTTGAAACTTCTACAACAGATACGGGTGATCCAAATGCTTGCCAACATTAAAATGACATTACATAAGCTGACGTCCCTTCACCCACTATGGTTAGACAAATTTTCTTACCATGATTCGTTACTTTAATCTGAAAAGCAACTTCGGAAAGGATCCTACATATTGAATGGTCTATGTCTGATGTGATCAAAGTCTCATCAGATGGATCAACATCACCAATGGTAGACAATAGTTCCTTTCTTTGCGCAAAACGACATTGCAATACCTCCAAGGCCGACATGGCACATGGTACTTGAGCTAGGTTCTCAAAAACATTACCGTTCTGAGCAGCTCGCGTGTTAGGATTATGCATTGTTCTACGTAGAACACATTTGGGGGGATATGGTACTAAGTCTATGGCTGGTTTCTCAATGTAGA
Organism: Larix kaempferi; assembly: GCA_027924585.1. Taxonomy (NCBI): domain Eukaryota; kingdom Viridiplantae; phylum Streptophyta; class Pinopsida; order Pinales; family Pinaceae; genus Larix; species Larix kaempferi. The sequence continues at coordinate 10,975,264 of BSBM01000560.1, forward strand.
GATAACCACTTGGTTGTGATTCCCATTGATCCGATGTAATAGGAGAAACATCATAAGAATTGAGTCTTGTTTGAATGTTCATCTCATGATCACACATGAAGACATTGGCATAAGGATCATTGCTCCCTTGCGAGGGGGTTGGCTGGTTTCCCCCTGGTGAGGGTACCGGTGTCAAAATAGTGGGTTGTTATTTCCCACCGCATTGAAGTATAGTTGGTGCATCTTTGTTCCCAGAGTTAGCATTTTGCTTACTCTTGTATTTATTCTTCTTTTCCCTAAGGTCTTTGGACTCGACTATAAGGATTTCAGAATTCTAGGAAGGATTAGCACTTTGCTTACCCTTGTACTTCTTCTTCTTTCCTATCAGGTCTATGGATGAGACTATGAGGATGTTAGAATTGTTGGAAGGATTAACAGGTTTCTGCATTTCCTGGCCAGCTGTGGGTTTCAAATTCTGAATAGAAACTTGTCCCAAATGTGGGGTTTCTGTTGGATGAGTTAGTTTTTGCCACATAAAACTCGTGGAGAAATAATATCTTCAGGGAAAACATTTTCTTCTACCAAATATAGGAGGTCATGCTAAGGAAGTCTAAATTAGTTGAGTGAATGGTTATGCTTCAATTGTCGTGTACATGATTCTTTGTGTACAAAGAGGCCTGCCAATGTTGATTGGGGTTATCATCATGAATGCAGGATTCTCAAATTTTATTGTTGATCATGTCCATTTATCTTTATAGTGTATGTATAGATAGGTTAATAGATTATGAGTTAAATAGGATTTTCAAGGGGTTTGATACCCTCAAATATTTTCCACTTTGTCCACTTGTGCACTTATGTCAATACATAAAGCAATCTCTTCCAGAAGTCATGTCCATAAAACAACCAAACTATTCTTCCAAAGCCCCTTCACCAAGCAATGCCCAAAAGGATCAACCCTAAGATAGGATTCATCACTAAAACATGCTTATAAATGCATCAAAGGAATAAAATGATCTCAAGGAAAGGGGCGCTTCCTTTAAGAGATGCACAAGCAACCCCTTAAAAGGGATAGCACCCCATTCAAAACTAGCAAGATAAATATACCCAATGCTCCATCGATTTATCTTGAAGACCCCTTAACCTCACATATAAATGCTCCATAATAGTTAACATGGCCCTTTATAAGAGATGTCTAGGGTTCTGCTGCAAATTCAAAGAGGGGCATAGTACTATGGAGGACCTGAGACATTAAGAGACCCTATTTAGTATTTCTAGGCTAAAGATTGATCATTGAGGTTGATATCTCATACAAATTGTTGGGCAGCTCAGTCTTAAACTACAAAGATATCTCCATAATTCCATGTTGAACTCCATAGGGCTGATACTGAAAATAGATCTGAAAATAAAGGTTGAGGGATAGACACAGGGTGTGGCATGTTTCCATATTCATGATATGAGTCCTCCTCTACCGTAGCTTATGTCAGCCTTACCTACAGGTTGCTACAGAACTGTGGCAATGAGGACTTCAAGTAGAATGTCCCAAAATATAGAAATAAAACGACTCCTAAAAAGATGTCTTGAAAATTGATGTAACACTTCAGCAAGCCCGACATAAATCACAACCTTGCAACAAGTTCGACCTTTTCCTCTCATAAAAACAAGTCTTCCACAGGATGAAAGCAGAAATACCATCCAAAATATGTATAAATATGAGTTATGATCAAAATTATTACAGGTCAATCGTAGGAATTCCCTTCCAGATAAGTCATCCCTAGTCTTTGGTTGAAATAGGTTGGCATCTACCTCCTTTGTTGCTTAGAATGGATCATCCCCATGTTTTGCTTGACACAGGTCGGTTTCCTTACATAATTGGACATTTCCAGATTGATCTTTGAGTATTTCCAGGTTAAAAATAAGGCTGAAAGCATCCCCAAAATGGATCAATCTTTTCCCATGAAGTGATCTTATATTTGTTTTTCTTAAATGTTGGATATAATTCCTAGAAGGTTCCTAACATATAACTGTTATAAACACCCTCACTGGTGGGAATGCAAAGAGAAATGCTCCACAGGCCCATTCCTGCACATAAATCAGATTTGGAACATGAATTACATGCTAGTGTTACTCCGATAAACTACCCATATTTTGAAATTGTTGTTACAAGGCCTTGAATTTACCACATTTATTTCTAGAAAGTGCTTAGAATGTCCATTAACAGTACCCAAATCTGTGTTTTGATGCTTCTTTACTACTTTCTAGCGCACAAAGGTGAGTTCTAGCGAACCTTTACCCACAACTTTGCTAAGAATAGACAATTGATCAAATATCTCTGCTAATTACATCTTCAAAGATTGCCCAATTTTCCCTTTGGCAGCACGGGTATGCTGTTTGATGATTAACATACACTCAAAATTCATGTTAATTGTTTTAATTGAATTGTTTTATATGTTTAGAATATTCTATACCTTAGCATACAATACATTTTTCCACAACCAGGGTTGTTCTGACCCTCTCTGTTGCATTCAAGGACACTTTATTGTAGAAGAATATGCATCTAAGTGATCAAATTAATATGAAAGAAATACAATTTTTATTGTATATTTAATAACATTAGGAATTATTAGGCATTGCACAACAAGCTTTCCACTAATTCTTTAAAGGGTTCCAGCTCAATGGTAGAGCATCTGTATTATAAAGAAGAAGGTTGGTGGTTCGATTCCACTATGCCCTACATAAATCTATACAATATAGGATATTGTAGTTTATTCTAATAAAATAATTTTTACTTGATATTACTCAAATGATTAAATGTTTATTACACAATGTTTTATATATTGTCTCTAAAGAGAAAAAAGTGATATTGTCTTGGCTAAGACAAAAATATTTTCATTCTATATTGTCATCTCTATAGAGACAATATACAACTCTTTATTTTTGTCTCAAATTGAGACGATATGGCCATTTATAGAGACAATATGGTTTGTAATTGATCTATTCTATATTGTCTCTATAGAAACAATAATTTAAGACAATATTTTAAGACACTCGCTTAAAGACAATATTTAAGACAATACGAAACTTTTATTTTGTCTCAAGTTGAGACAATTTACATGAATATTGTCTCAAAACCCCCCTCTATGTAGTAGTGAATAATATAGGCACAAGATGTCTAAGAGCCCACTTGGGTTGCTCACAGAGCCAAAACAACCAGTTGAGAACCATTGAAAGACTGCCTATGCATGAGGTGACAAAATAGACTAATACTAGAGACTTGCTTATGCGTGAGAGAATAGTGAACATGATAAAAAGGTTCAAGACTGAAGGCATTACAAAAACAAAGTCACTGAAAATATTAAACTTTAAACAAAATATCTAGCTATCCATGGATAGAATTCCAAGTGTCTATCATCATGCAACTAACAGTTAACCAAGGAGAGAAAGAGAAAACTGCAGAGTTAGTTGGAGTTGGAGATGTTATCTGCATCTTCAGGATTTTCCTCGGTAATTGGGCATCGGTAGCCCTCTGAACTGAAAGAAATATCAGAAGCCGCTTTTTTCGGCAATGCTTCTGTCTTCAAGAAGGAAAAGAGGTTCACCGATATTTTACGCTCCACATGATTTTGCTTGTGACCACTGGTGGAAGCAATGTTATTTTTGTCACCCGCCTGTTAAATATCCTTGTTAATTTGTAAGCCTTGATGCTCCATCGACTTGGAAACTTGAGAGGTAGACGGAGAGGAAGAGGAATGGAGAGCTAGAGCAAGGGATGGAGAGGGGGGAGGATTGGTCCCGTATGAAATATCTTGAGACTGTATGAGGACATGAGCCAACAAGTTTTTCACTAACCAATAATTCCTGCATCTAATTTGAGCCCTCTGACTAACCATTTGCTGCAAAACCATTTGTTTTTCCCATTCATCCAGAATGGTTCTTAGATGGCCCGGAATGGAGCTGTCATAACCGTTTTCTGTAGAACCTTCGCAACCTCGTCTTCCAGAACTTCCCCTTCCTCGGCTGCCACAGTGAGGGGTAGAAAAAAGCTACGAGACATTGTTCCGACCTTTTCCAACTACGAATTGAGACTCCAGAAGGGGAGCCTATGACCTCTAATAACTGCAAACTAAGACCAAGAAATTTCCCAACTTACCCAGAAGGTGAGAAGATCAGGAAGGAACCAAAACCCACCGATGAAGAGACTATACAGATGCAATGAAGGAGACCACTTAAACGTAGAGGGGAAACTCTGCTAGGATTCCCAATTCGAGACGCCTGGAAATGTAAACAAATCTTGTTAAATGGAAATGGATCAGCCTCCCGGGGGGCCATTAATTCGCTTGAGAGAAGCATGATTACCTAGGTACAGAGAACAATGCTACTAGAAGCTCGAAGGACCGACTGCATTAAGGCCACGGGAATCGAAAGAAGGGGTCCATAAATTTGCATGGTAGGGGATTCGAGGAGTCGTCGCATGGTGGGTAGAGTTGGACTCCGTGTTTTCCTTCTCACGCTCCAGTTTATCTTGGAAATCACCCGCATCCAGGGATTGGCAATCTTGTTCATCAAAAGTGAGACAATCCTTTTTGAGATTTGTATCGGGAAGCAGAGTTGGTTCCAAGTCTCTTAAGGAGTGGCTATTGAGGACAACTTCATTAGTTAATCGATCGGTTACAGCATTAGCTTTCCTTTTGATATGCTAAAAAGTGATGGCATCCGTGACCCAGTGTGGGGAGGAAATCAGCTAGTCGATTGAGACCATAGTTGAGCCTCCAACTGGGTGAGAGTTTACTGACCTGCGAGCCACTCTGAATTTTCTTGGCCAGAGACACAATTATCTGAGAGTCCCCTTCTATCACCAGCGGAAGAAGGGACCATCTAGTAGCAATTCAAAGCCCATGAAGGAGCACTGCCAGTTCTGCAACATTGTTGCTGTCATGGCCGAGAATTCCAAAGTAGAGACAGATGATCCTTCCTGAACTGTCTCTAAAGACTCCACCAAATATAGTAGGACCTGGATTTCCTTTTGAGGCACTTTCAAAGTTCAGTTTGAAAAAAACAATAGGCGGATAGTACCATTTTTTTGGACTTGTTGCAGTGCTGGTTCTGGAAGCGGGATGAGTTGATTGGGGCTGAGGAGTTAGGCCCCAATTTTGCATTATTGTGGCTTCAGAATGGTTGGTTTTATAATCTTGATCTGCCCAATTGTTGAGAGAAAGCATTTCCATAATATGATTTTTACAAGTAGCCCATACCATGTCTTCTTTTTTGGCCTTATCTTTAAAGATTCTTTGATGCGTTCCTTCCAAATTTCCCAAACCACGAATATAGGAATAAGAATTTAGAGCCGATTGAGAATACTATTTTGGAATGGCTTGTCATTCCATTTTTTAATGGTTTGGATCGGATTATCATGAACTCGACTAGTTCTTCTGCATAGGAGGGCTATTTTGTCCCGTAGACTACTAAAGAAGGGGAACGAGACAGCAAATGGTGCATGGCCTCTTCCTGATTGTTTCATAGCACGCATCTTGAAGGGCCGCATAGTCCGTGCTTGATAAGGTTGTCCCAAGATAAGAAGTGTTTATGGATAACCAACCACATAAATGTAGTAACTTTTGGCCAAGTTTTCATATTACAAATTTTTTCCCATATAGGATCTCTTTGTTCTATGTTATGTCAAGTGTGCATTTGATACGCCTCCTTGACTGTGAAGGATCCTATGGGTTTGTACCCCCATCTGATGATATTTGGTACATGCTGACACCTGATTTTTCATTTTTGAAACTCCTACCAGATTCTATCCATATCCTCGTTATTAATAGGTAACACCCAGTCCCTAGGATGCTTCCAAGACCCGGAATCTTGCAGAGCATTGTCCAACCAAAAATATCTAACAAGGATATTGTCCAAGTGTTGGATGGAATAATGTAATATAGGTAATTGGAAAAAGGCTATTCAAGCTGGGCATTTGCTACCAAGATTCCGTCCAAAAGTGGGCGGAGGATCCATTCCTAATTTCCTAAAAACTATGTTGCTGAAATAGATTTCTTTGGGAGTTCACAACATTCCAAATAAGAGATTGAAACTGATGATATCCCGTGGGGCCCAATTGGGAGAATATTTTCTATTGCATAGTTGGGCCCAAGGAATAGAATTTCTTGTCACCCAGTTCCACCAAATTTTTGCACTGAGAACTTCATTATTTTTTTCAAGATATCGCGGGCCTAGACCACCCTCTAATTTGAATTTGCAAACCGTGTCCCATTTGAAAAGAGACCACTTGGAGTGGTTTTGTCGCCTACCCATAAAAAAGTGCGTTGTAGACCTTTGATAGATTTCAGGACCCATTTTGGAGTCGCTAGAACGGAAAAGAGATATAAGGGCATAGCATGTAGAACGAATTTGATGAGACAAGACACCCTACCAGGTTGAGGGATATGAAAGTCCACGAGGAAATATTTTGGTCAAGTTTGTCAAGAAGTTCCCTCCAGGAGGATTGCTTGATGGCAATATCCATCAGAGGGGCTCCCAGGTATTTTGAGGGGAGGGAGGCAATGGTGAAACCAAGAATTCTAGAAATGTTTCTTTGAGTGATGATAGGGTTAACAAAGAAAATGTGGGACTTGTCAAGGTTGATGGTGGTTGTCGAGGCTTCAGAAAAGACTTGGAGGATGCGATTAATGTTCCAAGCCTCTAGCACTGAGGAATGACCCATGAGGATATTATCATCAACAAATTGTTGGTGTGTGAGCGAAGGGCCGTCATGTAGTTTAAGGCCTTTGAGAAGGCCCGAGGAGCGTTTTGTCTTGAGAATACAACCAAGGCATTCGGACATGAGGATGAAGATAAAGGGGGAAAGGGGGTCTCCTTGACGTATTACTTTGGAGGGGGAGAAGGTAGCAGAGGGGGTGCCGTTGAAAAGAATAAAGAAGAAGGGGGTGGAAATAAGGGAAAGGACCCATTTTGTCCAAGATGGAGCAAATCCAAAAGCAAGGAGGATTCTCTCTATGTAGTCCCATCTTATTTTGTCAAAATATTTAGAGAGGTCAAGCTTGAGGAGCATACCGGTATTTTTGGTGGTTTTTAAGGAATGTATGACCTCATGTGCTAAGATGATTCCATCTAGGATTTTCCTACCCTCCACATAACCAGTTTGCTCAGGGGATATGAGGAGGGGAAGGAGAGGTTAAGACAGTTAGCAATAAATTTTGAAATGATTTTGTATATAACATTGCAGAGAGTTTATATGGGTCTATACTTACTTGGGGAAGCAACATTTTCCTCCTTTGGGATGAGCATGAGGAAGGTGGTGTTGAGTGCTGAAAGAACCCATTGCTTTCGGTGTGATTCCTCGACAACCTGTCAGATTTCATCCTTTAGGAGGTCCCAACTATGATGAAAAAATTCGATGGTGAATCCATTAGGACCTGGAGCCTTTCATTCAACCATTTGATGCATATCCATTTATACTTCCAAGAGGGTGATAGGTCACATGAGATTTGCGTTATGCTCAACTGTTATAAGAGAAGGTACGTGGTTGACTACCTAATCAATGGAATTGGATCTGTTTGGAGTGTCTTCCAAAAATAATTCCTTGTAAAAAGTGACAAGCTCTTGCTCGATCCCCTCATGCGTTTCCACTCTAGTGCCATATGTTTTCTTGAGAGTGATGATTTTATTGTGCATCCTGTGTTGTATGGTGGAACGATGAAAGAAGGTTGTGTTGCATTCCCCTTTTTTTAACTAGTTGATTTCGGATTTTTGTTTCCAGAGAGTCTCCTTTTGCTTGCAGCATTCTTCTATCCGAGCTTGTATCTCTGTTTCCCTTTTGTTTCTTTCCTCTGTGCGGCCTTCCTAAATTATTTGTTGTTGGAGAGTGTCCATTTCCTGATCAAGGGAGGTTCTGGAAGTGAATATATTGCCGAACGTATTCTTGTTCCAAACCTTCAGATTTTGCTTGAGACATTTGAGTTTCTGTTGAAGCATGTACATTCTGGAGGATCCCGAGATTTGGAAGCCTTTCCACCAGATTTCTACAGTCTCTTGGAAGTTAAGGTGAGAGATCCAAAACTTTTCAAACCTGAAAGTATTTGAAGGGAGGTTTTTTCACCATGCCACCTCAGGATTATGGGCCAATGGTATGATCCTGTAGAGGGAAACACTGTCATTATCAAATTATAAAATGTCCTTAGAGATCAGGAAGCGGTCGATCCTTGATGCTATTTGGTTTGCTCCCCCACTCTGGTTAGTCCAAGTATAAATACCTTTAGTTATCTCCACATAGGCCAACCTGTTACTTTCAATGAAGGCTTTGAAAATTACATCCTCCTGAGATAGAATCCTGTGTCCACCTTTTTTTTCCTTGAGGGTGGTGATCATGTTGAAGTCCATAGCTAGAATCCATGGTTGATTTGGATGGGTGTGCCTGTACCATTCTAGATAATCTTGAAGATTGATATTTTTCTCCAAAGGTTGGGTTCCATAGACATTCATGAGGCGACCATGAAATTTAGTTCCTAAAATGTGAAAATAAGTCGATATTGAGCTTTTCATGACTAGGAAGTCGTTAAGGATTACCTCTTAGGGGTTCCATACAAGAGCAAGACCACCTGAGGCTCCATTTGCGTCGAATGCCACTTCTTTGATACCTTTCCAGAGACGTTCCATAAGGGTCTCTAGACTGCTACTGCTGCATTTAGTTTCTTGAATAAGGATCATTGAGGGCATTTCCTGTAGTACTTTCCTATGCATCATTCTATGTTTGGTAAGATCATTGATGCCTCTTATATTCAAGGTGATGATCTTCATTGGGAACTGGGGATGTTGGAAGGAAAGAACTCAGTAAGTTGGGCATATTGCCCTGATTCAATCAGCTTGGTACCTAGGGTATTAATCCTCTGCAAATCTATTCTCCTGCCTTGTTTATTGGGATCCCTTGCGACTTTATTTTGATCTTTTTGCAGGGGATTCTATATGCCAAGTTTAGAATTGGCGAAGGATTACTTTAGTAGATGAATCTGCTTGGATGGGATTGTGTTGAAGGCTTTGCGTCAACAGGATTCCTCCATTCCTAAAAGATCTAGCTCCCCCAGATCTGGATTGCTCATATCTTCATCCATAACCACATCTAGTTCGGGGTTCGTAGCTATCGGATGTGCAAGAGAGGTCTTGTTGCTCTTGACTGTGATTTTTGTATGGATCTGTGTGTTTATTTTTAATGACCTCCTGATCCTCTGCATGCGGGGTTTCTAAGTCCTCTGGATGATCTGTAAGAATATAGAAGCTGTTGTTGGTGGTTGTGGTGGCCTCTTTGCTAACTATGGGATTATTTTTTCTTTGTCGGCGCTTAGTAGGAACCTTCTTGAAACCTTCTTCATAAGTATCCTGCATCTTCCTGGGATCTAGAGCAGGCTTATTTTGAGGGAAATATCTATATAGGTGGTCTTTCTCATGACACTTTCGACATATGAAGGGGATGTGCTCGTAGTCAACTAGTTGAATCCATTCTAGATCTTCATGCACCAGGCAGATTGAGTCCGACATAGCTTTGGTTATGTGCATGTAAACACATATTCTTGCATATGAAGTATACTTATTGACTCTGGTTTGGTCTGCGATTTTGACAAACTCTCCTAAGGAGTTTCCAATTTCTTGGAGGGTTTCTTTGTCCCAGTAGTCTTTTGGAAGGGAGTAGAGATGAATCCATGCTGGAGCCCAAGTGAAATCTTTTGAATCTGGTTGAATCTTTCAACCCAGTTGCATATAAATAGACCAATAGAGTTGAATAAATAAATATGGTCCTCCATCCACTACCTTGTCCTTGTCTTCAATCCTTGAGAATATGACTATGAAGAAGTGTTTTGGTCCGAACTGAAGATCAAAGTGAGCTTTGGGCTTCCATTTTGATGCAATCCATCCCATTAGGGCTTTTTCAGTAGGCCACAGTCCAATAAATTTAATGAGTGCATGGTCCTTCATGTATTGGATCCTTGTGTTGATCCTTGCCGGAGGAAGTTCAATACGTGGTCAAGATATGGATTTTTCTATATAGGTACGGGTTGTTTTTTTCCCCTCCTCTGTGACGAGATCTTCCAACACCGGCCCGATTTTCTTTTCTGCCTCCTTGTCCTTTTGTTGCCAGGTGTTGTCTACGCTTTCATTGCGTCACATTGATGGTATCAATTGCATATTCACATTTGGATTGGATGAGAGGGGGATCTCTAGCCCCCCCAGAATGAGCCATATATCTTCCAAGAGAATAGCACGAATGAGTGCTAGATTAGAGCAGAGGTAGTGTGGTGGTTAGGGTTTCAACAGGGTAGGGTTTTGTGATCATTGCAGAGCTCTCTCCAATGTTAACTTTTGACCTTATAATTGCTTTAACTTTCAAATTCCAATTAAAGTGCTTCACAATCCCGAAACTGTTAACAAAAATTCATGTAAGACATAAATATTCCATCACATTACATTTTTAAAATCACAATATATAAATAAAGCAAAAGTAAATTTTAAAAAAGTTACAAAATAATGATAATGTGAAGGATTCTCCCAAATTGATATTTCTAGATGTGAATAACCATGTACAAACTGCAAGATTGATATTTCTAGATGTGAATAATGAAGAATGTTTATCCAAATGAGATTAAAAAAAACAGTGTAGTCTAAATATTCTACATTTTCAACTTTTTTTTGAGCATATTTTTTGTTTTATTTTGTTAGAAGTCCGGTTGGAAATCTTTAAAAAATATTAGAATCACATATATTAGTTATGAAAATTGCATAGTGTCATGGGGGTATTCGAGGGTGATGAATCTATTTATGAATTCACAAACGCAATTTATAAACACTTCCAAATTTGGATTTTACCAAAACAATTTTATCGGATTCTGACAAAAAAAACCGTAAAGTCCATAACATAAAATTTTACATGTAAAATTTATTTTATATTTTAGTGCTAATTAGATGTATGATTTATTTTATATTTTAGTTATATAATATTATTGAAATCACCAAATTATTAAGAATAAAAAATATCATATTTCTCCATTATAATATTTTTTAAAAGTTTTTTTACTTTTGACTATTATCATAATATGTATTGATTATATATATATGTGTGTGTGTGTGTGTGTGTGTGTGTGTGTTTATTTTTTTACAACAACGGATGATAAGCTTTATATTAAAAAAAGACGATCTTACAAAAACGAATGGGAAGACTGTACCCAAAAGAGGAGGGCTATCCAGACATGCACCTCACATACCAGTCTTTGCATTTCATACTTAGCTACTGTTCTTCGACAACAAAGAAAATAAACAAATTGTCGTAGAATCCGATTACATAAGAAATACATAATAAAAGAAGCTGCAGATAATCAACAGGGAGTTCCTAAAACAGAGACAGAGACTCATTTGTCATTAAGGTGGTGGACCTTATCCTTTCTACCAACTGCCGGTTGACCAAATTCATGAACAAGGCTAAACCAAAGTTTATGTGAGCGATTGGAGAACGAGAATAAAACGAACAAGAGGGCATGCTAAGGAACCCAAACATTAGCAAGGTGATGACCATTTCTAACAACAAGGCCACAGTCTAAACCAACACCAATATTAGCCATGGCATCGGTTTGTTGATTGTTGATCCTTAGGATGTGAAAAAAGGAGATAGAGATATGATCTTTGATCGAGTGAATGAAGTGGAAATGAAACTTAGAGGTAGGTTTGCAATTATTTTTGGCTAAGGCCCTGTCTTCCTTCATAATCAGAAGGGAGTCTCCGATGGCCACTAAATCCTTAACATTATTTTCCTTTGCGACGTCAATACCTTTGATCAAGGCGAGCCACTCCGCATCATTGTTCATCCTCCTTCCAATTCCCCAGGTGAAATCAGTCACTTTGTTTCCATCGCAGTCCAGAAGGAGTCCCCCCGCACCTGCCAACCCATTATATATATATATATGTTACTCTCACAATTATTGATTATTTTTTAGTTATTAACTACTTTAGTGTGCTTAAAAGATAGTCACAGTTTTTTTAGGCTACCTGTTTGGATTGCAAGGTTACGTGTTCATACTGGAAGGGTCACTAGATTTTTAAGAGTGTGAAAAATAAGATTGATTGTGTCACTGTGGAGATTATTTCAGTTTGGTTGAGGAAGGGTTGAATTTTAAATGTATTGTCAAATTTTGGTGGTTGAATTTTAATTTTAAATATATTGTCAATTTTTTTTGCCAAATTCTTTCAGTAACTATAAAGTATAAACCCAAACTATTTTACTGAAATTCGAAATTGATAACTGACTATTTTCGTATTGCACTAAAATTTGAAATTCAAACTTCATAACTAGGACTTGAGCAACTTATTGAAATATGTTTTTCCTCAACTTCTACATGTTAATTATTTCCATCATTCCCTTGTTTTCCTGAGCATTGTTTTTGGACTGGTTATTGAATGACTTGAGCAACATATTGAGATCTGTTATTAAATGACTTGAGCAACATATTCAAATATGTTTTGTAAAAAAATTCCACAATCCGCTTGTTTTCCCCTCAATTCACTTTATTTGAGCATTGCTTATGGTAGCTTTGTAGCATATTTGTTTCTTTCATTTTTGGCCTTGTTTCTTTCATTTATTGTAGCCTTTTTTTCTTTATCTTTAACATTTTCATTAATTTGTGCAACAAATTTGACCTACTCTATGCTTGTCATTGTTGTTGTCAGCCCATGACGCATTGTTTTTGTTAGCCTAAGACACTAATTGGACACACAAAAAAATTAATGATCTCCGCCAAACCATTTTTCATGGAAATGCTTGCATGAAGTAATGAATATTCTAGGGATTTGTAGAAGCCATTTCATCTTTGTGCAACCTTTAGTTTCTTAAGAAAACAAGCAATCGCTAGTCATGGCAATAGTCATAGCACATACCAATTAATTAAAGAGAATAGCACTGGAGGATGCTCCAATGACTATTTGGAAAAAGATTCGATACCATTCTAGTATTGTTATATATATATATATATATATATAGACAGAGAGAGAGAGAGAGAGAGTTTGGTTTATCCTCAGAGCTCTGGAGCACAAGAAAAACATGTTCTGTAAGTTACATAAAATAAAAGTACAACATGACAAGTAGTGCTATGAGGACATGTGGCCTTTTTTTTGAATTTTTGTTTTATAAATGATTTTTATTTATTTTCAAAATTGAAAAATAAAAATCACTCATGAAGGGATTTATGTCCCATCGGATTTGTTTTAGATCAATCATAAAATAAAAATATTGTATTTTTGAAATTGTTAAATTTATTTTTATTTTTCAAAATATTATGTTTAATATGAAAATTATACAAAACAGTGTAAAACATTGTATTTCAAAAAATCAGCTAATGTAAGTCAATGCAGTTTGATTTTCTATGGAAAAGTATATCCCTCCCTTGACAAGGAATAATAATATACTTCATCAACAAATAAATAACTTGCAACATATTCCTACATACCTAATATGATTCACGCCTTTTTTTTAATTTAATATAATACTTATTATATATAGAGAGACCCATACACCACCCACCTTTTAAAAAAATTAGTTATAAGTTGTCTCGAACATGGAAAAGTAATGTTATATGAAAAATTATTCATTAATTAAAGATTTAATGTTTTTATTAAAAAATATTTAAATATATTTTTATTAAATAATTTTATTTTTAATTAAAAATCTATTTTTTTTTCCAAAGAAAAAATCGTAATTTAATTAAGAGTATAACCAAATTACATATTGCAGAAAGTATTTAAAATGTTTTTCAGGAAGAGTATCCAGCCTTAAGTTGCAGAGAAATGCTTCTTTTATTGAGCAGACAGCGATTATGTACATCAAAGGAGTAAACCGAGGTCCACAGAGGGCCCCTAAAAGTGGAAAAAAATATAGATCTCAATCAAAAAATAATGTGTTCCAGAGTGCATAATTTTTTTTGGATATCCAATCCCTCTATGAAGGGTCTGTGATAATATTCAAAAGCATGCCCATGTTCTACAGCCAAAATTTTCCACTGCCCGAAAGGTAAGTTCAGTCCCTGTTTTGATAGTTGGTCCGTTGTTGAGTTTCGTTCCCTGTAAACATGGCGATAAGAGAAGGTTTCAAATATTTCCCTCAGAAGTTGCAAAACATCTACCAAAATATTACTTAGAAAAATATTTTGGCACCGCTGAATGTCGTTGACCCAATTGACCACATTCACAGAGTCACCAAAGATCTGAATATGTGTGCAATTCTTTTCATGAGCAAAATAGAGTAGAAGCTTGAGAGAAAATAGTTTGGAAAAGTTGTTGGTACCAGGTCCAAGTCCCATTTGAATATGAAAAAAAACAGTGTGCGAAAGGTGAAGAACATCCCCCCCACCACAATGCTGGTCATTTTCCGTCGCATCGAAATAGGCCCAAGGAAGAGTGGGGTGAATGGATTCAGTGATGATAGTGCGAATAGGAGGAGACTGTTTTTTTGGGGGAAAGTAGGCCAAAATGTCCACACTCTGAGAGGCACCGGGTCGGGGATTGATAATTTTTCTTGAAAAAGGGCCTTGTTGCGTGCCAGCCATGTGCCCCATATTACCAAAAGAGAATTAAAAATCTATTATTTGAATATTTTTAAATTAAATTAAATATATATTATACATAACATTTATTTTCATTTTTATTATTAAAACATAATAATTAAAAATTATATTTTCAGTATATTTTCTTTTTAATAATATAATATTTTATTTTCTTTACAAGTTCATATCTCTTTCAATTATAAGATTGAAACTTGAAAATTGAATTAAACCTCCCTTAAGATTCGATTCGTGCTACCCACTGTTTCATTTTCATCTGACCATGTTGACTTTATTTGCCCTTTATTTCATCCTTAGAAATCTACATATCCTAATCATCACCTATTTAAAAAAAACTTTTCCATTCTTCCCCAGATGATAATATCACCAAAAAAAGACATTTGCTACATATGGTATACCATAATTGTATTTTAGGTTGTCCCATTAAATTATTCTTTCATCCTTAGTTTATGTTCCTACCTTAGTTAGTTAAGTTGTTTGTCTTCATAAGATCTATTATCCTTTAAGGGAACCTATCGTGCTGTGCCACCTATGGTGATTACTCCTAGGTTTCCCCTACAACTTTGGTTGAGGTCTGTCTTTGAAGAACTAGCCAACAAAATTGTTCGTCTCATTCACATGGATCGGGAGATGCTTTTTGGGGTGGACAAGCGCATGGAGGCTATTCTAATTGAGTTCGACGTGACCAAAGGATTACCTGTGGAGATTTCTATTGATTGGGGGGAGCACTCCTTCATCCAGAAATTGGACTACAAGTGCATCCCTTTTCGATGTCATCTTTGTCGTGAAACTGGCCATTTAAATAAGGATTTCCCTGGCGGAGGGTCCTCGGTTCCTTGGAGGAAATCATTTAATCGGTCACTGTATGGAATCTCGGGGAAAGCCTTGCCTCCCAGGCCTCTACGCTGGTCGTGACTGAAGATCTTCAGGCGTTGGAGGTTTTTTCGTCCCTAAAGAGTAAGATTATTCTTCTTCCTTCATCCTTTAAAAATTATCTTTATGTTGAAGAAGCGAATATTTTTCATTCCTTGCTTTCCCCTTATACTCCGCTGGGGCCTGGGTCTTGCCTTAATTATCCAATTTCCTCTCCTAGGTCTAAGGGGGTATCCGTGCTTAAAAAGAGTAGCCTTTCTGTTTTTTCTGTTTTGGACCCTCTAAATGCCCCTTTACATTCTTTGCGGGGGGAATGCGCCTAATGATGGTTCTCTTCACACTTCGCATCCTGTGTCGGGTTAGGAGGGTTCTCTTTCCCTTGATTCGAACACAGTGGGGTCTGGGGAGGAGGTGATTTTACCTGTGAAAGAAAGTGATGAGGGGCAGTGCAATTTTTTGGAAGGGATTTCTCAACAGTCCTCACAGGGGGTTTTGGATTGTGTAGAGGGAAAACTATCGGTCTCAACTTATTTATCCCCTTTGCATATTTTCTCGAATCACACCCCAAACCCTCACTTGTCCCCGATAAACTCCCTTGGATTCCAAAATGTCACTATATGTAAGAAGAAAACAAAAAAAGGGCCTACAATTGATCCCGTTTCTGAATAGACCGAGTCTATGCATTCTGGTCCTGCCTTTATTCCCTTATCTTCCATACTGAAAGTGGCTACCCGAAACCATTATTCTAATGTTTTTTGACCTCTTAGAGACTTATAGGCCTCAGACGATGTTCCTAAATGATTTTTGTGTCCTATAATATCAGGGGGGTGGGGGGCACACTCAAGTTTAATGCCCTAAAATGTGTTTTTGAGCATGTTAATCAGGACATAGTGTTGATCCAAGAAACCACTCGCTCGACTACGAAAGCAACTGAGGTTTTTCTTTTCCTTTTTCCTGGCTGGTGTATAAGTGCTAAGGATTCGAGTGGTTTTTCGAGAGGCTTACTGGTGTCCTGGAACCCATCCGTTTGGGAATTAAATCCTTTTTCCTCATGTGCAGGCATTCTTTTGGCAGGCATATTTCGAGGCATCGATGCTCCCTTTCACATTTTAAACTGCTATGGTCCTTATTTGAAACGGGAAGCTTTTTGGAATTCCATGATGAATTGTGGCATCCTCCTATCACAAAATATGATTATGGGAGGTGATTTGAACTTAATATTGGCTGCTTCGGAAAGATGGGGTCATGTAATAGATTGGATCCTCTATATGATTACTTTAAGGATATCTTCCATACTTACGACCTAATTGATTTTCTACTCGACCCTTTGTCTTCTACATGGAGGAAGGGAAGAAGTGGGAAGGAAGCGATCTCAAAAAGATTGGATCGGTTTTTTATTGCTGAGAACATATTGGACATCTGCTTATCATTTTGCGGTTTTCTTGTAGTTGGATTCTGGTTTCCAAAAGCTTCACTTGCCATTCAAATTCAACCATACATGGTTGGAGGATGAATCCTTTAATAAGTTGGTTAAAGATTTATGGACTTCTTTTTTGTCTGCTCCGATAGATACTGCCATGCACAATCTACATGTGAGGTTAAAGAAGCTGAAGTTACTTGTTGTAGTGTGGGAAAAAAAGAAGTGAGGCTTCCTTAGGCAGGACCTCCACTCGATAGAGGAACACATTTCATTAATTTTCATTGAAACTCCCTCGAGTTGTCTCTCGGAGGAAAAGAAGGCTTCTTTAGTAGATTTGGAGACTAAGAAAAATCTTATTCTTAGAATTGAGCATGAGACTTGGCGGCTAAAGAGCCGGGCAATTTGGGTAAAACAAGGTGATTGTAATTATAAGTTCTTCCATAAATATGCAAGCTTTCAGAGAAATCAAAATTTTATTTGGGACCTCATGGATTCATCTAGAAAAAACATCAGTTCATAGGCAGAGTTAGAAATGGAAGTTGTACAACATTTTGGGATTATCTTCAAGGATCCAGGTACATCTGAGATAGGGGATCAACTTGAACTCATAAAACAATTTCCATCTTTCTTTACTGAAGCTAAAGTTCAATCGGTGGGAAGGGAGGCCACTTTGGAAGAAATCGAGTCCATCTTGAAGAAGTTGGCTAGGGATAAAAGTCTAGGCCCTGACGACTGGATGGTTGAATTCTTCTTGCATTTTTTTGATATCTTCGGAGAGAATCTGCTTGTAGTTGTGGAGGAGTCGTGGAGGAAGGGCTATGTATCAGGGTATTTAAATTCCACATTTATTGCTCTCATCCCAAAGGTTTCAAAGCCAATTTCCTTCAATGATTTTCGTCCGATATCATTGTGTAACCTGGTATATAAGGTCATCACTAAGTTGATAGCAAATCACATTAAACCCATCCTTGATAGAAACTTATCTTTAGAGCAATCTGGTTTCCTTCATAATAGATAAATTTAAGAAGAAATCGGGGTTGCACAAGAATGTTTACACTCCATAAAAATCAAACACTTAAGTGCGCCGGTATTGAAAATGGACATGTCAAAAGCTTATGATAGGGTTGATTTGAATTTTTAAAGGCCTATTCTCCTCCAAATAGGCCTTCCTCTTTAGGTGATGGATTGGATTATGTCATGTGTGACTACGACTGGATTTCCTACACTTGTGAATGGGTCTCTAACAAAGTTTTTCAGAAGCTCAAGAGGTCTTTGCGAGGGATGTCCTTGATCCCCCCCCCCTCTTTCATCTGGCTATAGAATGTATTAGTAGATTGATCTCTCCCTAGTGGTCTCATAACCCAAATAGGGGGTGGCATCCACTAAGGAATACCTATGGCTAGGTGTAAAATCACTCATGCTCAATGGATTGTTTGGTATTCAACTTTTGGAAAAGATAAGTATATTGTCATTGTTCTTATGTATTTTGAATTATAATTGGTGTTATTTACAAACAAATGCATTAGAGTTCTTGTAGGCTATAAATTGTTGGTTTACCAATAAAATGAATAGAATGATGATAAAGGCATGTCATCTTGTAGGAACTTGTAGGCTTACTTCTGTAACTTAGTTTTTAAATTAATATCAATATTTTGATGACATTTGAAATAATACTATAGATATTAAACTTCACTAAGTTATTGCTTTTTTTTAGATACTTTCTAATTTCCTAAATTATATATTTTATGACTGAATTTGTACATATAATTAATCTTTAGTGTAATCAACCATCCATTTCCAGATTCGTTTGCATGAATAAAAAATATTTTGTAAATTATACTCAACTAATCTCCATTTCCATATTCGTTTGCATGAATAAAAAATATTTTGTAAATACTTAGCTAATCTCCATTTCCAGATTTGTTTGCATGGATAAAAAATATTTTGTAAATACTCAACTAATCTCCTTTGAACATGGTTGGAAATCCTCTTACCTTATAATACTGAGGGATTGATGGAAATCTTATTACCTTAGAATAGTAAGGCCATTGAATATTGATATGTGGGTATGATGGTTGTCTATAAACTATATTGTTTGTCTTTCATGTTGAGGACAGATAAAATTATTCTATTCGAGCTACTATTTCCACTTAAAGACAAATGATGTATTTTTCTTATTTTCCAAATAAGTACAAATGAATGAAGTAAGTATGTCGATACTTGTTTACAATAATTTGTGATGTCTTTGAAACCATTTATTCCAAAAAAGTGGGATTTAAGGTATTATCTTTGAAACCATTTACTCCAAAAAAGAGTGGGTTAATGCATCTATGTCTATGTTGACCGCTACATTATTAACCATTTAATAAGTTTAATTAGTTTAAATTTAGAAATTATTTGAATTGGGTCGATGGAAATTAGCCAATTTGTATTTTTAATCTTACAAAAGAAATAAAAAGCCCACTACTTCACCCTTTACCCCTAAGGGGGCCGACTAAAAGATGCTTAGATCTTCTTTATCAGCCCATATATATAAAAAACAAAAAAACAAAAAAAACTTTAGATGAATTGTAATTGAATTGATTCAATCGAGACTTTGTTGAGAAGTTTACTGTTACTCTTTTTTGAATTTCAATCGAGTACTTGGCCAAGAATTTGACTGTTCCTATTTTTGAATTTCAAAGAGCTATGGATCGTTATGATGTTGTAGAGCAGTTGGGAGTAGGAATTCATGGAGAAGTTTGGAAGACAGTGGATAAGGTGACAAGCGAAGGTCATGCCATCAAGATTTTTCATGAAAGTTTTTCGAAGTATGAAGATTGCTTGAATCTTGCAGAGGTGAACTACTTATTGGATTTGGGCTCTCATCAAAACATACTTTCCCTGCATGATATCATAGTGGAGGGCACCACGTTGTCTTTGGTATTTGACCTAATGGACTGCGATCTGTTCAAGCTCAAGGAAACACGCAGAGGACGTCCATTCTTAGAGGACGAGGTGCGCAACTTCTGCTTCCAGATTTTGAAAGGGTTGGCGCACATGCACAGCAAAGGATATTTCCACCGTGACCTGAAACCAGAAAATTTGTTAGTGAGGGGATCAGATACTGTTAAAATTGTTGATTTCGGGTTGGCTATCAACATGCTACATCAATCGAATGAGTGGCTCGAATCTTATGTTGTGACACGCCCATATCGAGCGCCGGAACTCCTCCTTGGATCCACTCGTTATGAATTCGCCATCGATATCTGGGCGATGGGTGTTATTGTTGCCGAACTCTTAACTGGATACTCGCTATTTACAGGCTCTAACACGGTAAATCAGATGCGAAGTATTTGCTCTGTGATTGGTTCTCCTGATTGCGTAACTTGGTCTTGGGGATTGGCTCTTGCTGGCTCTATGCATTGGAGCTTTCCAAAAGAGTTCAAGAATGTTGATTCTAAGAAACAATTGTCTTCCCTTCTACCGAGTGCAAGTGCCGAGGCCATTGATCTCATAAATGGTTTCTTAGCGTGGGATCCGAAGAGAAGACTGGGAGCAAGAGAAGCACTGCAGCATGCATTCTTCTATCCATGTTACAATCATTCGAAAGCCCTTATATACAATGGTGAGCATGATGTCTCAGAATCAATTGAGAAATCCTTTCCAGGAAGGGGCACGTCGAAGATTAATCCAATGGTGCAGAGAGTAAGAATAGATCAGGGAGCATATCAAGTTCCTTCATCTGTCTCTGTCTCAATTGCAAACATGTGTCAAGTTCCAAGGATGGGCTCAACGCCACTACACGCATCTGATTATGATAATCAAGAAGATGCAAATCTGCCATCATTGGCGTTTCTAGGTATGGGCCATAAGCTATCTCATTATGATCAAGAAGACGAGAATAGCCGATCAGTGCGCCAGTTTGGGTCGAGTTCTGAATATTCGATTTGGAAAAATAGTAGTTATCAAATTCCTGAATCTCTCACATTTGAAAATCTTCCATCATACCCGTTTCCATGCATGGGCCTGAAGCAGTTTAATCGAAAAATGCCATGTGATGATAAGAGAAATGATCCACAAGCTGGATTTGGTGATTAACGGAATAATGTCACATGATAGATAATATAAATGATGCAGTGAGTGATTAAAGGATCTTGCTTCTTGTTACTGCGCTTCCAACTCCAAATCTGTCGGAGTGTCACTCGACCCATCATGACTTTCGCTGCCTGACTGATCGTCCTCGCCTTCATCCTTGTCCTCTGAGTCCTTCGTCTCAAGTTGTGTCTTTGGCACGTCCGTCGGCTTTCCATTCTCTGGATCCAATAGTTGGTCGTCGTCGACCGGGGTCTTCCATTCAATTGGCCATTCCACTATGATGGCATCCAAATCTTGTTCAGTTAGCTTGTACTGTGTGGTTAACCACTGCCTCACTGGGTCTGCGCGCGATTGAATAAAAATTGCTTGAGGCCCCGTAGCGATCCTCGCAATCCATCTATATTTCCTTGTCGCGACCTCTTTCAATCACGGGATATTCATTGCTTGCGTGTGCATCTCTTCCACGTAGATGTAGAACTGGATGTTGTTATCTCGCTGCTTTTCCTTTTCATTCAGTGCCCATAAATTTTGATACCGTACCCCTCGGCACGCTTTGACACTTTGCGTCTCCATTCCTTGGTACTATGGTGGCTCCATCCATGCGACCAAAGAAATCAACATCAGGAGCCATGAATAAGTAAATGGATTACCCTTTTCATATGCTGCAATTACATCCTCCATCAGTTTGTTCAATAGGAACAACGACCAGTTCATCTGAACCCCGGCCGCACATTGTGATGCAATCACCCCTGCTGTGCATTGGTTGGGGCGGTTTTTCTGAACAATCTTGATGACCAACAACTTTGTTGCGAGCTTGAAATCTTGGTCGTTAATTGTGTCGATCAAGTAACCACGGGTGTTTTTGACTACCCCGTATTTGGCTTTCATCTTCACTGCCAACTTCTTGTCATTGTCTTTGCCTTGAAAATACTGCGACATGCCTTACCCCATCTTGGGTAACCCTGTAATCCTCGCAATAAGATCCACATTAATTGGGATCTTTTTTTCGAGCCACAAGTAGCCGCCATGGAGACAAACGAGCAATTGTTTGATGCACGCATTGGCCTCCACCGACCACCCAAAATGAGGCATGTTTAAGATTGATAGAAATCCCGATCTCTCTAGTCCCAATGCCCATGTCATTGGTTCCAATGTAATTAGGCCTCCTTCCTCTTGAAATTTCTCCATAAACGTCTGCGGGGTGCAGTCGGCATATTATAGTTTACGCATTAGCTGCCCTACCCCATCGGTAATGTGGACACCTTTCAGTGTCGCTGGTTCCACTATTGTATACTTGACGTTCTTTCCAAGTCTTATTGGCGGAGCCCCTTCCCTCCTCGACGACACATATCCTGGAATGTCCACCACAGATGGACCTTACTGCTGCTTGGCATTTCATCTAGCCATTGTCGCCTCTTCTCCTGCGGCCCCTGAAGTGCTCGCTTTCGCTTCTGTAGCTGCATCCCACATTGTGATGTGGGTGGTTTTTTTTCTTCTCTCCATATCCACTGGTCAGTTGGCTCCTCTCTTCTTTCGAATAATCCAGACCGGTGCTGATGCAATCTCTCCTTTCTCCTCAACAATGGGTTCCGACGCAGTGGGTGGCTCATGTGTACTGGTGTTGGATACTACGTGAGAAACACTCACAAAGTGAGTGAGGTCTCACCCAAGGAACCTAAGGGAGCTGTAGGAACCAAGATTTCATAGGTATAAGATGACATGCGTCATTAACAATTAATCACAGCATAACGCAAAAATTGACATAATTAACAATTGCATCATAACACCATCATCGCATACAAAGACATATTGATCAGTTCTACGCAATAACATATTATAGAAATACTGAGTGAAACGAGGTGCTCTACAGCCCAGTATGGGGGAGATCTTCTAATGTGTGTGATGTAGCGTTACATCTAATAAAACGTAAAAAGTATTTAAAACAAATCCTATAACCATCTAATAAAGGACCTTATATTTGAATGGCTCTTCTTATTCTTATTAGATCAGGACCTTATATTTGGGCCTGATGGGACCATTGGATGAGGAATGGTCAGAGTATATCGACGGACGAAGTCATTTGGGCATCTGTTTGGTTTATTCTAAGGACTGCTTAGTGTGGATCGGTGACAAAGAGGCTGGAAGAATCTCTACAAGAAATTCATATGAGGACCGTAATCATTTCTTCCTCTTTTAATTATGTTACTGGTTGGTGGAATTCCATTTGGAAATGGGATCTCCCCATGAAGATCAAATGTTTCTCTTAGCTATGCTTTGAAAACCGCCTGCTGACTTGGGAAAACCTTTTAAAGCGGGGTTTTACTGGTCCAAGTAGATGTAGCCTTTGTGGCAGTTGTTGACACATATATGTCAACAGGGGTTCACTTCACGTAGTGTCAACAAAGCTCGACACAAACACCCATAGATACCGGCCTAGAAAGTGTTTCTCCTTTCCAGCAACACTCGCAAAGTGAGTGAGGTCTCACCCGAGGCACCTAAGGGAGCTGCAGGAACCAAGATTTCATAGGTATAAGATGACATGCGTCATTAACAATTAATCACAGCATAACGCAGAAATTGACATAATTAACAATTGCATCATAACACCATCATCGCATACAAAGACATATTGATTAGTTCTACGCAATAACATATTATAGAAATATATTTAACAGATCTACGATGCATATCATAACTACGATATAACAGATCTATCCATACTAGGACACAACTGATCTAATCATACTGCAACAAACATATCTAATCATACTACGACACAACAAATCTAATCATACTGCGATAAAACACATGGGAGACAAAGTCATGGACAAAACATTCCTTCTCATTAAAAGCATACTTCATACACCAAATCTGTCTTACAAATCACCGACCCGACAAAGATACAGATCCGCAAAACCGATCCTCAAAAACTAAGATCAAAGTCAATCCAAAAGATGCCGAAAGGCTCACAATGTGACTTATACTTATAGGCTTAGTGGCCATTACAAAATCGGTCCACTTCAAAAAGTGGACATATCCTAACCACTAAATATAACTAACTCCTAACTCCGCTTTAACCACTTTGCTCCGCTCCGCAATCACTCTTTAGCCTTGTCATTGTTTGCAACAAAAATTCTATGAACTAGACACATGCCAATAGGCCCCCAACACAAACTTGTGGCTCGTCCTAGAGCCACTTCATCCGGATGCTGCTAGTGTGTTCACATGTTCCTTAAACTCTCTGTACACTGTTTTAATTCTATCGACGTCTTCCCTAACTACTGCTTTGAGTGCTATGCATTCCTCGACCCCTTTCTCCGTTGGATGCTCAATTTATTTCTGCTACACTTTCTCTAAATTTACCTTGATTTTTTTCAATACTGGTATTGCTTCGATTTCCAGTTGCTTCGCCTTAGACTCTAACTCACTGAACTGCGTTATCATCCTGTTGTCTTTTTCGCACCTTGTTGACCTGTTGCTGCGAGTCCTTCAAATCTGTTGCTTTAGTTATTTGAAAAATTAGGGGCATTTCCTTTAGCGATCACCTCAATGTCTCCAACTGTGCTTATGCTTACCCAAGTTGCACATTCAACTGGTGCAACTGCTAGTCTTGTATGAGGCTTCCCCAAAATTGTGATACTTCCTCTGCTATATGTTGTGTTGTTTTTTCCAACTCTTCGATCTCCATCGTAGCATCCTCTATACTAGTCTTCCACACTTCAACTTGTTCTGGTGGTGTGCTCGGTGCCACCCTCGTTTGCAACTCCTCATTGACTTTCCTGAGATCCACAAGGATTGCACCCAACTTCAATTCCTTGGCCTTCACGACCATCTCCTTGGATATTTTTGGCGCCTCCATGCATGCCATAGAGATGGCATGTTCCAGTATCTTCCTGTCATCCATCGCTTTCTCCTTTTCCTTCATTGTTGTCTCTTTTTTCCTCATGGAGTTGTTCAACCTACGCCTCAACACTTCTTTTCTGCCTCTTGTAATTGACCATTTGGTCATGTGCCGATGCTTCTCGCTCATGGATTTCTTCACTAGTCCCAATGTGGGTGCGATGAAGCATGAACATAGGTAACATGTTAAGGTCTATACTTATAGTATCGAGCCCTCTTATGGCGAAATCTAAATCTTCATTCCCTGTTGTGATCGCACCAGGTAGCACCTACACGATGCGCTGCTGAGTACCGATATCAATCTCTTCCTGTCGTACTTCTGACTGACTTGCCTCTACAAGCCCTGGCTTCACCTTGGTCTCCTTAACAACATTACTCAATGTTTGTAACAATTGTGACACTTGGTGGAAATACTCTATCATGTGCTGTGTCACTTTTTCTCGGTTTTCTTCTGCCACAGTTGTCATCCTGTCGAGCAGTATATTCATCTTCTTGTCGGGGAGACCAGGAGTGGTACTCCCTTCTCCTTTCTCCATTTTCTTCTTCGTTCTTGCTTCTTATTACTGCGCTTCCAACTCCAAATCTGTCAGAGTGTCACTTGAACCATCATGACTTTTGCTGCCTGACTGATCATCCTCACCTTCATCCTCGTCCTCTGAGTCCTTCATCTCAAGTTGTGTCTTTGGCACGTCCGTTGGCTTTCCATTCTCTGGATCCGATAGTTGGTTGTCATCGACCGGGGTCTTCCATTCAATTGGCCATTCCACTACAATGGCATCTAGCTCTTGTTCAGTTAGCTTGTACTGCGTGGTTAACCACTGCCTCACTGGGTCTGCGTGTGATTAAATAAAAATTGCTTGAGGCCCCATAGCAATCCTCGCAATCCGTCTATATTTCCTTGTCGCGACCTCTGTCAATCACGGGATATTCACTGCTTGCGTGTGCATCTCTTCCACATAGATGTAGAACTGGATGTTGTTGTCTCGCTGCTTGTCCTTGTCATTCAGTGCCCATAAATTTTGATACCGTACCCCTCGGCATGCTTTGACACTTTGTGTCTCCATTCCTTGGTACTATGGTGGCTCCATCCACACGACCAAAGAAATCAACATCAGGAGCCATGAATAAGTAAATGGATTACCCTTTTCATACACTGCAATTGCATCCTCCATCAGTTTGTTCAATAGGAACAACGACCAGTTCATCTGAACCCTGGCCGCACATTGTGATGCAATCACCCCTACTGTGCATTGGTTGGGGCGGTTTTTTTTAACAATCTTGATGACCAACAACTTTGTTGCGAGCTTGAAATCTTGGTCATTAATTGTGTCGATCAAGTAACCATGGGTGTTTTTGACTACCCCGTATTTGGCTTTCATCTCCACTGCCAGCTTCTTGTTGTTGTCTTTGCCTTGAAAATACTGCGACAGGCCTTACCCCATCTTGGGTAACCCGGTAATCCTCGCAATAAGATCCACATTAATTGGGATCTTTTTTTCAAGCAACAAGTAGCCGTCGTGGAGACAAACTAGCAATTGTTTGATGCACGCATTGGCCTACACCGACCGCCCAAAATGAGGCATGTTTAAGATTGATAGAAATCCTGATCGCTCTAGTCCCAACTCCCATGTCATTGGTTCCAATGTAATTGGGCCTCCTTCCTCTTGAAATTTCTCCATAAACGTCTGCGGGGTGTAGTCAGCATATGCTAAAATGTCATGGTCGTTGTATTACAGCTTAC
Source organism: Larix kaempferi (assembly GCA_027924585.1). Taxonomy (NCBI): domain Eukaryota; kingdom Viridiplantae; phylum Streptophyta; class Pinopsida; order Pinales; family Pinaceae; genus Larix; species Larix kaempferi. The sequence goes on from BSBM01000560.1 coordinate 11,001,854, forward strand.
GCATTCGCTGCAATACCCCATCGGTAATGTGGACACCTTTCGGTGTCGCTGGTTCCACTATTGTATACTTGACGTTCTTTCCAAGTCTTATTGGTGGAGCCCCTTCCCTCCTCGACGACACATATCCTGGAATTTCCACCACAGATGGAACTTACTGCTGCTTGGCCTTTCCTCTAGCCGTTGTCGGCTCTTCTCCTGCAGCCCCTGAAGTGCTTGCTTTCCCACCTGTAGCTGCATCCCACGTCGTGCTGCGGGTGGTTTTTGTTCTTCTCTCCATATCCACCGATCGGTTGGCTCCTCTCTTCTTTCGAATAATCCATACCGGTATTGATGCAATCTCTCCTTTCTCCCCGACAATGGGTTCCGACGCAGTGGGTGGCTCATGTGTACTGGTGTTGGATACTACGTGAGCCATTGCAACTTTTCAACTTCAATCCTCTTAAATTCACTCTTTGATTTCTTCAACACTCTCACAATGCACAATGGATCAGAATGTTTACCTGCGCATTCCTTTATAACTTTGGTTTCCTGCTCTTCACCCATCAAATCGATTTGGGCAATGATTATCCAAATCCACCATCGATTTACCCAATCTGGCTCAATAATGCGGCATTAAATGCATCTCCGTCCACTTCCACCGTCATCCACCGTGTCTTAACTGCTTCATTTATTGCCTGATATGACCACTTGATGGTCATCGTGCTCGTCGGTTTGGACATCGACTAGTCCCAAACCTCGTCATCGTACCATCGACAGATATGTGAACTCAAACCTTGTCGCGGTTCTGTCGACAGACTCCCGAACTGCGCGGTGTACCTATTTCATTGTTGTTGTTTTTTTCAACCTCCTGTATTCCTCAGTGGAGGTGCATCGGGCTATATCGATAGGGATTTAAACGGATCCCTTTCATTAAGCTCGTCAAAAGTGTTCCATGCAACTTTTGCAATTGAACTATGCCCCCATCAGTAATTAAATTTATGACATATGGAACAAGCCAATGCGTTTGGAGCTTACCTGGGTGTTTTTCGAACTTATTATCGTATAGGAGTACCATGTCTCTGCACTGAAAGTGCTTCTTCTTTACATGGAGATCATGCCATGCCTTCTATCGATATTTTTCTACTTGTTGTTGAAACCCCACAATGAAGCGATCTTATTCTAGTTGTAGTAACTGTGTTGATATTTCTTCAATATCCTCATCGTCGCTCATGCCTGTCACTGCTACTATGCGCAGACTGGGGACAATGTACTCCATAGGAATTACTGCTTCTTGTCCATATATAAGCTTGAAGGGGGTCTATCCTGTCAATATTTTTCATGTTGTTATATAGGCCATAATACCATAGGAATATTCAAGTCCCAGCCGTTGCGGTTTGTATTGCACACCTTTGTGTGCGCCTTCTCCAGAATTTTGTTTAGCGCTTCAACTTCTCCATTTTCATGTGGGTGGTATGGAGTACTTCTTCTATGATGAATTTTAAACTCAGTCATTTCTTTGATGGTATGATTTACAAAATGCATACCTTGGTCGCTCATAAATATCTTTGGACACCCAAACATGGTGAACACATTGTCTAAAAGAAATCTTGTTTCTGTCACAGTTGTGCAATCTTTCACTAGTGCTGCTTCGACCCATCTTGTTAGGTAGTCTGTCGCAGTAATGATGTACCTCGTACCCATCCTCTTTCGTGGTGGGTTAATGGGTCCCACAAATTCTACTGCCCATTTGTCAAAAGGTTGTAATGTCAACTGGGGCACCAATGGCATCTCATCTCGTCGCGATGGTTTCCCCATCCTCTGACATACGTCACAGCTCTTGGAGTAATATGTTACGTCTCTATGCAATGTTGGCCACCATAATCTAGCTCTAAGTATCTTTCTGGTGGTTGCACGCCCTCCATAATGCCCTCCTGCGATCCCAATGTGAGCCTCAACCAACACTCCTTGTTTCTCATGTGGAAGGACATATCGACGAAGGATTTCATCTGGGACCCATCTTGTATAAATGTCCTGCAATCAATTGGAAATCAACAGCTCTGACGAATAAATGCTTCTTCTGATTAGTGGTGAACCCTTCAGGTTCTCTTCCCGTGGCCAAAAACTAAATAATCTGTTCATAATGGTTATCGACCATTCTAATGCCAAATAACTGTGCATTGGGTAGGCCTTTATCGATGCTGCTTGGTTCCTCTCCCAATCGATCCTCGACAGATGGTCAGGTCCTACGTTCAATCGTCCAGGATTCACGATTATTTCAAAGTCAAATTCCTGAAATAGCAGCAACCACTGATAGATATTCCCCCCCAACACAGGCTTATTGACCAGGTACTTCAGTGTTGAGTGGTTAGTAAACATCTTGAAGTGTCCTCCTCGCAGATAGTGTCAGAACTTTTGCAATGTATATACCATTGATAGGCCTTCTCTTTCCGTTGTTGTATACTTTTTCTCTGCGGTCGACAACTTCTGGCTAGAAAACGCGATAGGATGGTCGATCGACCCTTCTCCAGGCTGGGCCAATATCACTCCCAATGTGACTGACAAAGCATCTATGTGGACATGGAATTATTTCTTCTAGTCGCGGAAGGCTAATATTGATGTTCCAACCATCTTTTCCTTCAATATGTCGAGGCTCTTCTGATAGTCATCGTTCCATTCAAACTTCGCATCTTTCTTCAATAGCTTCTCTATGGGAGCAATAATCGCTGTATACCCTTTTATGAACTTTCTATAGTATTCTATATGGCCCAACGTATCATTGGGTCCATGGATAATTTTAAGGACCCATACTTATTTAAAAGTGTATAAACCTTGGTGAATCTTACCAGTTCTTAAAATGTCAACTATAAAATATTTGGCGATATTTTTCTAAAATTATTTCAATTTCTAAGGATTTTATATAGTTTATATAATAATTTGGCGATTTTTAGAGTGAAAAATGTTTACCCCGTCAAATTGGGTGAAATGGGGCTTCAAAAAATGCAAATTGGTGAATCTTTTTTTGGAAAAAAAAATGGAAAAATAGCCCATGGGATAAATTTTGCCCCTAAAATTATCCTTGGTTGGGTCGACCAACATACCTTCCTTGCAGACAATATGTCCCAACAAGATACCAAATGATGCAAAAAATATACACTTCTTTAAATTCAAATAGATCGGATGCTGTTGACATCTTTCAAGCATCATCCTGAGGCTCTCAACATGGCCTTTAACCAATCCATACACATTCCAGTTATCCATATACACCGCCAAGAAATTGTGAATAAAATATTTGAAAGCAGCGACAACTAACCTTGAGAAAATTGCAGAGGTATTCTTGAGAACAAATGTCATTACTGTGATAATATGTTTATAGGAGTCTCCGCTAGGTCGACTTCCTGCTCTTGTTCGAACCCTCGCTCCACCCTACTAGGGTTTCTGTTCGTTGCCCCGCGGCTCGGGATGGATCCCCCTCCGAATCGCAGCCTCGAGGATCACCAACGACTCCTGGATGAAGCCTTCAGAGCTCTGGTCGCTGCCTCTCCCCCGTCCTCTGTCGCTCCTGCCCATGGTGATGGTTTTGTTAAGTTGTCTGAGGCCCCAAAGATCCATATCAAGTCGGCAACTTCAAGGATGAAATCCATTACGTTGAGTGAGAGAGGTCTGATCAGCCAGTTTACAGGAATCTGGCCGTCGCCAAAAGCCATGGATATCTGGGTTAAAAGGAATTGGATGCCCCTGATCTCTGGTTGTTAGGATATTTAGACACTTAGGAGTTAGTTAAGATCAACTTGTGTAATATATCCGTTAGGGATAGTGTGTTTCTTTAGTATGCATTAGTATGCATTTGTAAATACTTAATCTGACGGTCACGATATGTTCCCGACATAGAGTGATCCGATGACTCAACTTCTCTTAGATCAAACCTAACCTTGATCCGTGGCTTAACACCCGATTGGTCCATGATCTCTATTTAAAGAGCATGGAGGGTCATTGTTTAGTTGATCAATTATGAGAAGCTCATTTGTAACTTTCTTTCTTTGCATAATAAATTGTCCCGTAGAAGCTATTTGGCCGGGGCCGTGGAGTGTTTCCCTCAAGAGGGTTTAAACCACGTCAAAACATCGGCGTGTTGATCTGCGATCTGTTTGTGTGAAGTGGTTTCTCTTGGTGTTCGGTCCTTTGGTAGTACCCTGTGTACCCGAACATGGTATCAGAGCTTTTATGAAGTGTCGCTTTCGGTTATGATCTAGATCTTGAACTGTTGTTGCCGAAACTCGAAAGGGTTTCTAGTTTTGGTATTTCTGTATATTTTTGGGCTGTGGGAGGTGGTCCATTGCATCCGGAGCATCGTTTCCATTGGGAAATAGTTTTCGTTTGATAAAAAACGGTTCCCGGTTGCTCCAGAAACGCGCATTTCATCAGATCTGAAGGTATAATGTTACAGTGACGCATTTTTTTATTTTCTTTTTTTAAAAGGAAAAAAATCTCATATTTCATCATTTTTTACTATAAGATTTTTTTTGGGGGTTCGGATTGTTGCTTTCCCGTCTGCGTATGCTCTTTTCCGTGCATCTTGAGCAATCTTGGCAAATCAGAAACATAAAGGGAAAGGGTTTTTCTCGGTTGCATATGCTCTTTGCCATGCACCTTGCACGATCTCAGCAAATCAGAAACAGAGAGAAAACGTAGAATTTCCGGGCAAGCTAACAAGATCTAACTCCACAAGTGTGGAAAAGTTTTTTTTGTTTCGATTTGTGGTTTGTTTTGCAGGAAAAATGGCAAGCACGCAAACCGAGCAAGAAGAGTAAAAAAAAAACAAAAGGCCCCCTTCCTCATTCTCATATTTTACATACCTTTTAATCTAGCTCACTTGGTTCAAAGTTGCTTTATTCCTTAATAGGTCTTGAGTTCAAGTCTTAGGAAGTTACTTTTAAAAGAAAAAGTGCACGCAATTTCTATTTTCAAGTTATTTTATTGTAAAAGTGCATCTCACTTAAATAATAAAAAATAAAAATACAAGTGAGTCACTTAAGTTTTTTTTTATTGTTGCACTATTTAAAAGTAATATCATTGTAAAAGTGAAATCACTTATTTTACAAAAGTGGTTCACTTAAAGCAACTTTCTTGTAAAGTGATTGTCAAAAGGTTCATCTTGGGAAGAGGGGGGTTCTTTTTTTTTTGCTGGACATTCTCTAGCTGCCACGTCACTATTGGGAACATTTTTAACAGTTTCTTTGTTCAAGCATAACTTCATCATACAGAGTCAGTTTTCAGTGCCGTTTGTTTGAAACCGCTTATTTTTTTGAGCTCTTCACATCCATACTATTGGTTTCTGCTTTTACAGCCATTAATTTACAAATATGGCCACCCCTTGTGATATTCTACTTAACAGTTCCAACTATTTCTCATGGAAATCTCGTATGGAGGATGTTCTACGAAGTAGGGGATTTTTCAGAATTACCTCAGGGAAAGAAAAAAGAACCCACTGATGATGATAAGAAAATAAAATGGGCAAATAGATATGATGAAGCTCATGGATTGATTGGGATGTCAATCTCTACTGATTTGCGATTCCACATATCTGGAATTGATGAACCTAATGCTGCTTGGGACAAGTTGTAATATGTGTTTGGTAAACACAATGAAATTCGAGGTCACCAACTCGAAAATGAGTTGATTTCTTTAAATCCGAGTGACTTTTCATGCATTCAAGATTATTTATCTAAGTACAAAACTCTTAAACTCTTATGTGCAGAATGTAAGATTGAGAGGGAAGAAAAACAATGCATTTATCATATTCTTTCCAAACTTGGACCTGCATATTCTGTTTTTGTATCTACATTTTATTCCATGAAAGCATCCTTGAATGCAGCTAGCTATCAAGAGCCTAGTCTTGAATCCTTTTGTGATTCCTTGATTAGAGAACAAGATAAACTCATTCATCTTGGAATAATCAACAATGCAGATACATTTGGGAAAGCCTTATTGTCCCAACAGAAAGAAAAGTCCAAGCCTCCCAAGAAACAAAATTTTTGCAATAATAAGTCAAACAAGGGTCCAAAACTCTCTCAGTCAGGTCCTTCTTTAAAAAATGACAAAGGATCCAAGCCAAAAGGCAAGAAGACTGAGCGTCATTGCAACTATTGCAGGAAAGATAATCATGATGAATCTAAGTGTTTCAAGAAGATGGGAGCCTTGGAAGCAGCAATGAAGAAGCACCACATCAGCCTAGATTCGTCTTTAGAATCTGCCTCTCATGGACATGCACTTTGTGCTTCTGGTTATTCTTATAATGCATCTTCTTCTTCTACTTCAAATGAATGGATCATTGATTCTGGAGCATCTTATCATATGGCTAAGGATCAAGCCATCTTTTCTACTATGCATGAATGTAACACCAAACAAATATTTGTTGGTGATGATAGATCTCTAAGTGTTGTAGGAGCTGGAACAGTTCCAGTAGATAATGGTCATTTTAGTGATGTACTATGTGTTCCAAGAATTTCCTGCAATTTTTTATCAGTCTATCAGATCACTCATTCTGGTGAAGGTAAAACTATGACCTTTACACATCACCAAGTTGTAATCAAGGATTTTAAAGATCCTCAACAGGTCCTAGCTACCGAAATTGTTGATGATATTACCAGGTTGTACAAGTTTAACAACTTTGGGTCATCACCTTTCCCTTTAGTTTTTGTTTCTCATAGTGATAACTTGAGCAAACTTTGGCATGAGCGATTTGGTCACTTAAATTATCGCTCATTGCAACAACTATGTAAAGAAAATATGGTGACAGGTCTTCCGATGGTATCTTGTAGGGATGGTGTTTGCTCCGGTTGTGTACTCGGAAAACATCATCGGGACAGTTTTGACAAACGTGCCTCTTGGCACGCCTTGGTTCCCTTGGAGCTTGTGCATAGTGACTTGTGTGGTCCTCTTCCATCTGCTTCATTTTCTGGTTTCAAATATTTCTTAACTTTCATTGATGATTACACCAGACGCACTTGGGTTTATTTCCTAAAACTTAAGAGCGAAGTATTTAACATGTTCTTGGCCTACAAGGCCCTTGTTGAAAAACAATCTGGTCATCAAATTATTAAGTTAAGATCTGACAATGGAGGAGAATATGTTAACAATAAGTTCACTACTTTCTGCACTGAACAAGGAATCCAATAACAGCACACTGTTCCATATACACCACAAAAAAATGGTGTAGCTGAGCGGAAGAACCGCACTTTAAAAGAAATGGCTAATTGTATGATCCAATCTAAGGGACTAAGTCTTCAATTTTGGGCTGAAGCCATTAATTGTGCAAATTACATAGTTAATCGCACCCCCACTAAAGAATTACAAGGTATAACACCGGAAGAAGCATGGAGTAAAAATAAACCTGATGTAAGTCACTTCCGTGTGTTTGGTAGTGAAGCATGGGCTCACATTCCGGATGAAAAACGGAAAGCATTGCAGCCTAAAAGTGAAAAGTGCATATTTGTTGGATATTCTGAAGAAGTAAAAGGTTATAGACTTCTTCAACCACATTTTCATGATATAATCATTAGAAGAGATGTTAAATTTGTTGAAAATCTCTTGGCCTGCGAGCCTAACTCGACGATTGTGCCATCTTTGGCCTGCGAGCTTGATTTAGCGTTTGTGCCTTCTTCTTCTTCTTCCAACTTCCTTGACAGGTTTCCAACTTCAGTTTCTGATAATGACAGTGAGGATGAAAATCCACCTCCGCTTGCTCATGTTCCTCCAGTTGCACCAGCACAAGTGCTTCCTCGATGGGTCCGTTCAACATGTGAAGCAGCTGGTGATCTTACCGGTGATCCTAGAGATCAACGTCGAACACATTCTCAGTTTCAGTGAGCCTCTTCTCTTTTGGCTCAAGTTTCCGAGAATCATGATCCATAAACTTTTGTAGAAGCTTCAGGAAATCCAGATTGGGATGCAGCCATGGATGAAAAATATCATTCCTTAATGGTGAATGATACTTGAGATCTTATACCTCTTCCAAAAGGAAGAAAACTTGTCAGATGTAAATGGGTCTACAGAACTAAGTATGCATCAGATGGAAGTGTTGAAAGACTTAAGGCAAGGTTAGTTGCCAAAGGTTTTTCCCAAGTTGAAGGGATTGACTACAATGAAACCTTTGCTCTCGTCGCAAAAATGAACTCCATCCGCCTTGTTCTTTCCCTTGCAGCCTTACACAACTGAGAAATCCATCAAATGGATGTCAAGTCTGCCTTCTTACATGGTGATTTACAGGAGGAAATTTACATGGAACAAACTCCTGGCTATATTCAAAATAACTCTAGCCTTGTCTGCCGCCTTAAGAAATCCTTATATGGCCTTAAGCAAGCTCCTAGAGCTTGGTATGCCAAAATGGATAACTTTCTCCTTGACACTGGTTTTTCTAGATGCCATTCTGACCCCAATGTCTATACCAAGAAAGCAGGAAACCATCTCATCATACTTGTTCTATATGTTGATGACCTTATTCTTACTGGTAGTGACCCTAAGCTTATAACCCATGTGAAATCCAGTCTTAAACAAAATTTTGAAATGTTAGACTTAGGACATTTGCATTATTTTCTTGGTCTCCAAGTCCTACAAACCAAAGAAGGAATCTTTCTTTCTCAGTCTAAGTATGCTTGTGACCTTCTTCGTCGCTTTCAGATGGAACATTGTACACCAGCCCCTTCTCCCTTCCAGTCTGGAGTCAAACTTTCTGCCACTTGTACTTCACCTGAAGTCGATGCCACCTTGTATCGTCAGCTTGTTGGTAGTCTCTTATACTTGACTCATTCCCGTCCTGACCTTTCCTTTGCCGTTGGTCGTGTTGTCCGTTATATGCAGACACCTCATGAAAGTCACTGGAAAGCAGCTAAAAGAATACTTCGATATATTCGAGGTACAATTCAGTTTGGGATTCATTATAGTATAGGGGGGAAACCTTTGTTGGTTAGTTTCACTGATTCAGATTGGGCCGGCGATCCTGATGATCGAAAGTCTACTGCAGGTTATGTTTTCAGTCTGGGATCTGGACCTATTACTTGGGCTTGTAAGAAACAACAAGCTCTTGCTCTTTATTCAGCAGAGGTAGAATATCGAGCAGCAGTTAATGGCAGTCAGGAAGCTTTATGGCTTCGACAGATCCTTTCAGAGTTTGGATTCGAGCAGCAGCAGCCTACTCCACTTTGGTGCGACAATCAAAGTGACATCAAGCTTGCCAAAGATCCAGTTCTACATCAACACAGCAAACACATTGAGCTACATATGCACTTCATCAGAAATCTTGTTCATGATTGTGTTCTTGAAGTGCTCTTTTGCCCTACAGATGATCAAGTTGCAGACATCTTCACCAAGTCTCTTACAGAAGTGAAGTTTTCTAAACTTCGATCTATGTTAGGAGTTCAGGAACTTGTCATTAAGGGGGGATAGGCTCTAATGCCTCCTTCCTTCTCTTAATAGTGTCACTTTTGTAAATCCTTCAATCCTATCCCAATTTGTTCTTAAGGGGGGATGTTAGGATATTTAGACACTTAGGAGTTAGTTAAGATCGACTTGTGTAATATATCCGTTAGGGATAGTGTGTTTCTTTAGTATGCATTAGTATGCATTTGTAAATACTTAATCCGACGATCATGATATGTTCCCGACATAGAGTGATCCGACGGCTCAACTTCTCTTAGATCAAACCTAACCTTGATCCGTAGCTTAACACCCGATTGGTCCATGATCTTTATTTAAAGAGCATGGAGGGTCATTGTTTAGTTGATCAATTATGAGAAGCTCATTTGTAACTTTCTTTCTTTGCATAATAAATTGTCCCGTAGAAGCTATTTCGCGGGGGCCGTGGAGTGTTTCCCTCAAGAGGGTTTAAACCACGTCAAAACATTGGTGTGTTGATCTGTGATCTGTTTGTGTGAAGTGGTTGCTCTTGGTGTTCAGTCCTTTGGTAGTACCCTGTGTACCCAAAAACTGGTGGGATCCAGCATTGCTTTTGCGGGAAGGGGTTCTTCACCTTTCTTTTCGAAGCTAAAGAGGACAGAGATCTTATTTTTTGCAACGGGCCATACTTTATGGGTTCTAAGGGTCTCTATCTCAACCATTGGAGCTTGTCATTTGACCCTGAAAAAGATGTGCCTTCTGTTGTCCCTGTTTGGGTTAGGTTACCCCATCTTCCTTTGCATTGTTGGAATGACGAATCACTGTAGGAAATCGACAACTCCTTGGGGAAGTATATAGATAAAGCTGAGCCAAAAGGTCTGCTTTTCTCTTGCACAAGGATCTGTGTGGAGGTGGGCCTGGAGAAGGGCCTCCCAGAGGTTGTCAGCCTTTGTATGGATGGTTAAGAATATGCCCAGAAGGTCAACTATGAACAACTACCTTTTAAATGCGAAAAATTCCATGAGTATGGCCACTTTGTAAAAAACTGCACTAAAATCGTCAAGGAGTCTATGGAGAAAATGCAAGAAGAGGAATGGCAGCAAGTTAAAAAAGGGAAAAAAAAACCCCAACTCCAAGCGTTGAACCAAAAAGGAAACAACAAGCAAAACTTAATGAAAACGTTCAGACTGAAACATCCATCCAGGATAATAGCCAACCTGAGAAAGAACATGTCGATTCTGCAATACCTGCGAGCAACCAGTTTGTGGCTCTAAGCATAGAAGACGGGGAGATTGCTGAAATTGGTAACCCCGATGAAGATGATGTAATGATAGCGGTAGTGTCCAATACCGAAATCCCTATCCTTGAACATGTTCAAGAAATTCCAGATCGGGAGGGTTCTCCTCCCCAAGACAGCTCCTGGGTGGACATGGCCAGGCAAAGGAAGGTAGTCTCATATGCTACCCCTGAATCTTTGTCAAAAGGATCCCAAGAATAATTTGAACCTAGACCTCCTCTAAATACAAGAGGACGAAAGCCTTTGCGATACCACCGTGAGCAAGAAGCAGAAAGAGAACTCGAGCTAAGGAGGCAACGGAGCATAGAGGAAATGAATTTGCTCCAGAACACCAAGGGAAAACCAAAAGGACAAGCTCGAGCATGCCAACAACTAGGTAAGAAGTAATGAAGCTCGTCTCTTGGAATTGTAGGGGTTTTGGGGGACCTCACAAATCTAAAGCTCTGAAAGAATTGGTCAACTCTGAAAAACCAGACATCCTACTGATCCAAGAGACGAAAAATGAGCGATGTGGAGATCTTGGCACTCACACATCTCTTTTGGTTAGACTGCCATGGGAATGAAATAAGCTCTAGGGGATCCTCTGGGGGTATCGCCTCTTTCTTCTCAAGTAAATATTCCTCCAAAGTTGTGAAAGAATTTTAGTATTGGGTATTAAATGAGCTACGAAGTAAGGAAGAAAATCTCACATGTTATATCTGCAATGTCTATGGACCTACGCATTATAGGGACAAACAGTCTTTCTGGAATAATCTTTCATCCATTAAAGAAATCACCAAGGATAAGGAACTAATCCTTGCTGGGAATTTTAATACTACCATATCCCAGACATAAAAGCGGGGAGGATCCATTGTAAGGGATCCTTTTGGAGAGTATCTAGAGGACTTGATAGTCAACCTCGACTTGATAGAACCCCCTCTCAGGAATCGAAGCTTCACTTGGAGCAATCGTCGTGTGGGAGCTGGCCACATAGCTGCTAGGATTGATAGGTTTCTCATAAGATCATCCTTCCTGCAATTGAATCTTATCTCGGCTTACTTTATGATCCCCTCAGCTGTCTCGGACCACAAACCGAATTCCATTTCCCTCTCCTCTCCTGACAACCTGGGCCCTATCCCATTTCGTTTCAACCCTTCCTGGCTTCACGAGGAGCAAGATCTGATTCTAATTGCCAAAGCCTGGAACTATCCTTGTTTTGGTTCACCATGCTTTGTGTGGGAAAGCAAATTAAGAAACGTTAAATTTGAGTTGAAGAGATGGGCAAAACGTGATTATAAGAGGCTAGATCACTTTAAAAAGAAACTTCAACTTGAGCTGGAAGATCTCCAATCCAATATGGAAGAGGATGTCATCACTCCAGCTCACATTTGTTATGAATAGGATCTCAACTACAAAATATTGAAAGCGGCCAGAAAGGAGGAAGAGGCTTGGCGTTTAAAATCCAGGCAATTATGGTTAAAAGGGGGAGATAGCAACACTAGCTATTTTCACAATCAAACTGAAGCAAGATTAAGTTTTAATATGATTAAAGAGCTCAAGGACAAAAATGGGACAAGGATCCTCGATCAGGATGAGATAAAAACCCATATCTTCCAGCACTTCCAAGATATCTACTTCGACAAAGATGAGACAGACCCTTTATCTCAAGCAGACTTGCTCTCTGATATCCCTTCTATAATATCTGATGAGGAAAACAAAGATCTACAGAAACCTATTTCGGAGTTTGATATATTGGATGCAATCTGGGCATTGAATGCGGACAAAGCCCCATGCCTGGACGGGTTCACCATTAATTTTTACAGAGCTGCCTGGGATGTCATTAAAGAAGACCTAAAGAAAATGATGAATTGGACTTGAAGAAAGGATAAGATTGGTGGAGCTACAAACTCATCTTTTCTGGACCTAATTCCTAAAGATAAGAAACCTCTTTCTATAGACCGGTTCAGACCAATCTCACTCTGCAAAACGTCCTACAAGATTCTGACTAAAATTCTGGCAACAAGAATGAAGAAAGTTATGGGACAACTAATCTCTGAGACGCAAGGAAGCTTTATCCCAGGGAGGCAAATTCTTGATAATATTATTATTGTCCAGGAAGCCATTCATTCCAGCTTGGAGCATAAGCAACAAGGTATGGTGATTAAACTTGACATGGAAAATGTGTTTGATAGGGTTAACCACTTTTTCCTGTTTGAAATTATGTCAAAATTTGGGTTTTCACAAGGATTTGTTAGGTGGGTAAAGGCCTGTATCAGCAGCCCTTGGATTGCCCCTCTTATTAAGGGTAGACCAACCAATTTCTTCCAAGCCTCTCGTGGAATCCGTCAAGGATGTCCACTCTCCCCTTTCCTCTATATTCTAGTTGTTGATTCCTTGAGCAGAGGACTCCAGCGTCTTCAGAACTCTGGGGAGCTAAAAGGAATTAAAATAGCTAGAGGTGTTCATGCTGCAAACAATGCACAGTTTGTGGATGATACCATCCTGATGGGTGGCGCATCTACCATCATTGTGGAAAGATTCCAAAGAGCACTAAACACTTTTCTTAATGCATCTGATGGGAAAGTTAACGAGCTTAAATCTAAAGTGTATGGTTGGAACTGCTCGCCAGTGACTATGGAAAGAATCTCAAGAATTCTTGGCTTTGAAGGAATCACAGTATGGAACTCGTTCAACTATCTTGGAATTCCAATTTTCAGGGGAAAAAAAAGGAAGGAGGATTGGCAAGGGCCGATTGATAAAATTAAAATGAAAATCTTTGCTTGGGGTTTTCGTTGGCTAAACCCTGTAGGGAAGATCACTTTGATAAAGTCCATTTTGTCAGCATGTCCGATTTACGTTTGCTCCATATCTTTGGCACCCAACTACATCATTTAGGAAATTGATAAAGAGATCCGCAATTTTCTTTGGCAAGGAGGTAAGGCAAACAACACCAGGAAATACCACTTAATTAATTGGAATACAGTGTGCAGGCCTAAGGTGAGTGGCGGGGCAGGAGTAAAAGATTCAAGTATAATGAATTTGAAACTTGGAGCAAAAATCCTGTGGAGACTTATCATGGATAAGGATGCCTGGAGGAAGAAAGCATTACAGAAAAAATACATGAGGGGCTCCAGAATTCGATGCATAGAAAATATCAACATGGACAAGAAAGACTCTCCGATCTGGGACCTGTGTAAGAGGGAAGCATTCATTATCAAGGATAAGATCCATTGGATAGCTGGAAATGGCAAGGACATCAAGATTTGGTATGACAAGCTAGGGAGATCCTCTCTCGCCCACTTCAGTCTAGAGTTAGCCAATTTGAAAAACTGGCTAGAAAGCAAACACATACACTCCTTGTATGACATCTCAAACTGGTCCACGTCTGGCAGATGGATCGGATGGTGGGATATGGACTTACCCAATCACTTGCTAATGGATTACAAAAATTTACTCTATCTCTTACAGGAGCAATGCCCCATTAGCCGCAATTTAAAAGACAAGCGGGGCTGGGGAAGTTCGGGAGCTTACTCTGTAAAGGATGGTTATCAGCATGTTCTCATTAGTAGGGTCGGGGATTACCGAGACAATAAATGGTCTAAGGTATGGTGCAACGACGGGCTTCCAAAGGTGAATGTATTTTTCTGGATCCTGGCTCATAGAAAAACGCTAACTGCTGACAATCTGAGAAAGCGTGGAATAAAGGGGCCTCTCCGTTGTGTAGTGTGCAAAGAGGCCGAAGAAAATCTGGACTATCTTTTCTTGGAATGCAGGTTCACTCTGGAGGTCTGGAATTACGCCATCAACACTCTAAACATTAACATTGTGATTCCAACCAACTAGAGTGACTTATTTCAAAGCTGGAAGGATTATTATCATGGATCCTTCTCTAGGAAGCCAGACTTCTTAAGATCCTGGGAATCCCTACCTAGGTTCATTATCTGGAAGGTTTGGACTGCAAGGAACAAAGAGATATTCGATGGGAATCCATCTTTCCCTCGCCAGACTTATATTGCTGCCAAGTCTCTTTGGGTTGAATCCCTTTCCTCGAAAGGTATGACCAACATCCACCCGGAGCCTCTCTCGGTGGAAGAAAATATATGGATGGCAGACTTCTTGTTGCCTCCCCCCAATTCATTCTGGATAAAACCTCCTAAAAAGCCACAATCACTGACCTGGTAGCTAAGGATGAGCAAGGAATATTTCCAACTATGGAGAACTCAACAGGGAAACAATTTTCTATTCTTTGATGGTGCCTCGAAAGGCAATCCAGGGTTGGAAGGTGCGGGGGGAGTAATTTTTGACTCCAAGGGGAACAAGCAGAAGGAGTTTTCCTGGAGCATAGGAAGAAAAACCAATAATGGGGCTGAGTGGCTTGGCCTCATCAAAGGGTTGGAGTTTGCAATCAAGTTGGGCATCATGAAGCTTATGGTCTTAGGAGATTCCCTTATTATTATCAGAGAAGCCAGAGGTATTATGGGCAAACGAAAGGAACCCACCTCGAAAATGCATCACCTCCTTCTCCACATTAGCAAAGAGTTTCATGATCTTAAGTTTAGGCATATTTTGCGTGATCTAAATGGACAAGCCGATGAAATGGATAATCTTGGTGTCACTCTCTCATATGGTGTTCTAAGTTGTAGCAATGATCCCCTGGAAGACTCTTGGATCCCCTAGACCAAAGACAGTCCTAATGACTTGGATTCAAAACCAAAATACCTTGCCTTATGTGTTGCACCGAGCTCACTACATAAGAGGGTTTAATTTTTTAAATTTTTGGGGTTTCCCCCTTGAAACTTTGACGACTCCTCGTAGCCTCATTTCCTGCCCACACACGCTCGAATTTATTGCCATTAGCCAGCTCGCCAACTGTACGACATGTGAGCTGGGGGTAGCTGTTTATCTTTGGATCTAGAAGCATCTGTCTCTTCATTTAGGCGATTCCAGTGCTCTGCAGGGAACAATAGGTGTGTTGTTTGAATTGTTGCATGGGATGTTTGCTGTTTTGATTGTTGGTAGAAGCATGGACTGCCACGGTGCCGGCGGTACTTGGGAGCGTGGTGGTATTTGCTTCCATGGATCTGGGCGTCCTTAAGGGAGAGGCGAGGTGGCTCAAAAGTGTGGGAGGTCCTTTATGGTGGGGAGAGGGTCGAACAGCGGTTGCAATAGAGGTTGGCATATGGAAGAAATGAGGGGTGACTTTGCAGAGGTTGAGAGCAGTCACATATGTGGCCCTTGCTGCCGACATGTTGGGGTAGTGAATTCACAGGGACAGTCTAGGAAACGTACCATCTCCAAGTTCGAAGTGGAATTCCTAGATAGGTTGCAGGAACTGGAGCTGCAAGCTCGGATGAGCCGGAGCGAGAACCTGGAACACAAGAAGATATTAACCCGTCTGTATAAATTGGCTTATGCTACCCATTATGAGGAAAAATATCAGTATCAGAACATTGTTGAGAAAGTGGAGCATTTAGAAGAGAACCTGGGTTTGGCATACCCCCACAAGGTCCGCAAGCACAAGGTTTCTGGCAAGGATTTGGAGGACATCAACAGGAAGATGGAAAAATTACAGAAGTTCATGGCCAATGAGGGAAATTTCATGGATCGCAGCATTGAAAAGAACGGGGCAACAAATTCTGCTGATGCTCCCATGGATTTCGTTACGCAGTAAGGAATTCGCCGGTTATGGGCTCGAGTTGGACTTTTCTTGCTCTGTTATGTTTTGTTTTATTTATAGTAGTTTGTCTAAGGTGTATGGAACTAGTAGAATAGGCACCAACAACGTTTTTGGTAATCTGGAATGTTTAATACTCCAGTTTTGTATAAGGCAGAAGCTCTCAAATGTTTTATTTCTACATACTTCTTCTAGGGAAGTTCGTCAAATGTTACTGTTATCATAGAATAGGAAGATACAATGATAGCTATCAGAATGAACATGATGAAATAGGCAAGATGGATGTCTTCCTCCCATGGGAGCATTCTGATCTTCCTTTGTTTTGTACTCTCTATCTTTTTTTCTCACAATCAAAGCTGGTAACCGTTTCTGTTAAAAAAGACAAATGGCATTACTGTGTACTGATAGTAGCCCCACTCTGTTACAAAGGTAGTTTTGTGTCGATCTTCTTTTTCAATCTTGATCTGGTGATATCTTGAGAACCCATCTATGAATGAATATACTTCCTGTCCTCCGAAACCTTCAAGTACTTCATCGGTAAATGGTGTGGGGAATGGATCATGAAGGCATGCATCATTCAACTTCCTTAAGTCGACACAAATCCAAAATTTGCAAGTATTCTTGTCCTAGATGACCATCGAGTTGATCCATTCTGACTCCTCGACAGGCTCAATGGTCCCTGCATCCAACATCCGCTCTATATCAGCCTTCACTCGCTCTTTGTATATGAGATTCAATCTATATGGTCGTTGCTTCACTGGCTTAACATTGGGTTTAAGGGGGATCTTCATCTCTCCCAAGTCCCTAGAAATTCCCTTTATCTTAGAAAAATTCATCGGGAACAAATCTTGAAATTTAGGCAATAAGTCGGTGACCTTCTCGATTGTTGTGTCATCCCAATAGTCTCCAATACTGGCAAACTTTGGATTCTCCAATGACCCAATATTTACTTTCTTAATTTTCAATGGTTGCTTGAATATATCTAATATAATACCCGATGCTTCAATGTCACAAATTCCTTCTAACTCTGGGACATACACAACTCTAGGATCTTTGTCATCATTAGGTCCCCCCGAAACATTGTAAAATTCCATCATCATATTTGGTGTTGCATTCCATTGTGGTCCCATTGGTATTTCGGTCGGAATTGTCTCAAATATATTTTCGGGGATTACCTACAGCGCACTATCATTTAGAGGATTCTCATCGGCAAAACTAAATGTGTGACTAAAACTAGTGGTTAGATCCTCCCACGTAGTTGTTCCTCCTCTCATCTCTACTGAGACGTACCAGCTCCGTGACACTTCTTCTAACATGTGGATGAATGCATGAACCCATTCTTGCTTTGGCCTCACCCCCCATGTAGCCTGAAATTTTCCTAGATGATCCCTTGGATCAATCCTTCCATCATACTTCTTTCCTTGGTAGCAGTCATTTTCCCCAAATATTACTTCCATTAATCATCGACATTGTTGCCAGCTTTTTATTAACGACTTGTGCGCAGCGCACCACCTCGTCAAAGTGGCCTTCAATGCTTCATCTAATGCTAGCAGGCGTTGTGGTTCTGATACTTTGTCTTCAAACTCATTGATGAAGGTTTCTAGGTTAGGTAGTCCTTCGTATGTCGGCATATCACATAGTTCTGTCGCGACCCATCTCAGCGATTGAGTCATCTGTGCGCACTTTCTGACTGATACCTCATGCAACTGATTTTGCCAATTCTCTAGAGCCTCATCGGAGTCCGATGACGCCGAACTGATACTTCGCCACCCCAATTATCCATCGGTAGTGGGATTGATGTAATAGTCTGAGACATTATAGATGTTGTCCAATGCTCTAGTGATCTTGTCTCTCATTGGTTCAACATATCTCTATCCTTCAAGTGGATCAAGTGGAGCAATGACCCTCATGTAACAGTTCTCAAAAGACATCATTCTTTTCTTGAAGAAATTGATAAATGCCTGATTTTCCATTGCCCAGACTATCCCCAATAGTGCAGTATATGGACTGGTGTTATCAATTATCTCTATGACGTCAAAATATGCATATGTATTCAATCCTTCTACCTCGATTGGTAGATGAGGAAACCGACCAATTGGTGTAACCTTGATTTGGTTTGCTAAATGAAGCTGCACAGGGGACCATACCAAATGTAGCTTCCCCATCGCTTCCCATGTTTGCTTGGTTAGGATATTCACATCGGATCCTAGATCTAGAATGATGGAATCCATATCATATGCACTGATCTGGGCATTCATCCTCATCTCCCTTCCTGTTTTATTATTATGAATACGGTTCACTACACGATCCTGTCACCCCTCTTTCTATCGATACAAGAAGCTATCTATCTTTGCTAATGCTTCTTGATCCTTTGCTAATGTTAAACAACTTTCTAGAAAACGTTTCAAAGTACTGACCTTCCTCGGTGACTTCTGTGACATTGTCGGGTCAAAAATTGGCAGCATCTCATAGATAGGTTCTTTGTGGACTATAGGTCTCGATTGAGAATTAGTATTTATTAGTCCATCTCGTGCTTCCCAAAAATTTGCTTTCTCTGCTTCAACATCAAATCGTACCCGTTTTTGGGTTGCAAGCCATACATTTGGTAGTAGCCTATCTTCTCCTATCGCAGCTCCTCCTCTTATTACTACTGCGACATTTGATGGTTGACCTATTACCTCAGCTGAGATAGTCTGCACGTTCTGATTGGGATTCTGGTTTTGGTTCAGGTTCAGGTTCGATTGTGGTTGCGGCGTTGTCTTAGCCTGTCACTTTGCGATTAGTTGGGGACACTCTTTGATGGTATGATCAGTTGCGTTGCAATAGGTACATTGAGGGGTCGAATTATCGACCTCGACCAAATGTGATCGGTCCTAGACCTCGACCAAATGTTCCTCCATGACCAAAACCTCCGCTGCGACCACTGCGATATCCTCCTCACCATTGATCACAACTGTGACTGATTGTACTGCGGTGGATTGTACTGCGGCTGATTATACTGTTGCTGATTTTACCACGGTTGCGCCAGATGTCTTTCTTCCTGCTGTTTCTCGTCCCCCTTCATGAAGTAAGTATCAAAAATCCTTTCTTGAAGCAAGTCATATGCTCAACAATTTTTCTCATCATGGACGATAGATCGACAAAAGTTACAATACAAATTAGCTGGCTTCGACACAACCTTCTATAAATACATGCATTCCTCCGAGTGATGTCCTCTTGTCTGGAAAACTCGGCACCAGGGCATCCCTCCTTGACTAAGCAGATTGAGTGCACCAGACTGTAGATACTCGTGGAAGTCAGGACACTGATCTTTATGATGCCCTTCGGACTTGCATCAACTACACCATACCTCTCCGTGAACTTCCTTCCCTTTCTTAATATCTTGCAGCTGAATAGTCAAGTTTTCTAGCTGCGACTGGATTTGGCTCATGTCGATCCCTGTTTCACCAATTGACGAAGCTTCGAGTTTCATCGAGAGCTCCAAAGCCTCCGCTTGAGATAAAATATTTTGTTGCATTAATGACATCCAGATGTGTGGTATCAATGTTGCAATAAATCATTCCTTGTGTTGCCAATCACTCATCCCAAAACTAACTTTAGCGATCAGAGTTTTGAACCTTTGATCAAAATCCCATACCGAATCATTAGGGAATAGATTTATCTCCTTCAATTCTGTGATGTGCTGCGATTCTGATTTAGGCTTCTTAAACTCGTCGATCATCCCAGCTCTGATTTCTGCCAGAGTCTTCTGTAGAAGTCCTGCAGGTACTTGTGTAAACTTGATGTACCAAACCAACACACGAACTTTGACGGTCGTCACCAGCTGTACCTTCTTGATAGCTTCATCCTGCACTTGTTTTACTATCCACATTGCTTCACACAAGAACCAATATTGATCGGTATCCTCTGTCCCATTACCCTGAAATAGAGGAAACTTCACGTCCTCGCCTACCATCCTTGGTTTTCTACTGGTGTTTATAGATCCACTACTATTACTTCTATTGTGACCCGCAGGACAACCCTACGAAGAGCTTGTGTTTCTTCCTCCAAATTTTGGCGAAGTGCATGGGGTTGTGGGTACGTCATAGCCTTGGGTCCATCCTTCCTCAAGTTCAGGGGTAGCCTGGTCTTCCTCTTCATCACTATAGGGTCACTTAGTCCCTTGTGGGCCTCCTTCACAATCCTCTGTTCCGGTCACACTAGGACTCTCTCTCTCTACCTCAGTCCTCCTCTTCTTCCCCGGTCGGAACCTCGCCCCACTTCTCAGGCGGCCACAATATTCCATATCTTACCTTACAATTTCATCGTAGCTTATTTCCATCTACCCAGAATCATTCTATCAGACCCGCATCTGCGCAATACCCACAGCCTCCACGCACCAGAGCTTTACTCGTCAGAGTTCATCTTCAATATTCCTTTTTCACAAATGAGCGATTTGATCCACAATTGTAATGACAATAGGTACCTTCTTCTGGTTCCTTTAAAAAACTTCATTTCCGCGTCATTGTACGATCTACCTGTATCGACATCAAACTCAGTAATGTACCCTTCCAAAATGCTATCCACCTAGACGTCGACAACCCTTGAAGCTTTATCGTTAACACGACTCAATTGCTGGACCAGTTTCGGGGTCCAATGCTCTGGCTCGCCTCCTTGGAAATTCCTCTTTTGATTAGTTAGATTAGCCAACCATTCATATAGAAGTATAGGAAACTCACAGAAAAATACCTCGTGGATATCAATATAGATGTACTTTTGCAACCACTAGTCTATTGACCATCCAGGGTTCTGATTTTCTTCCTTATCAAACTCTCTCTTCTTTTTGTTGAACCACTCTCTGATCTACAACTTTGTCGGATTCCACAGCATGTCCTCTCCTTCTCGCACTAAGGTCCTAGAAACAGAACCATTTGTCGACATGGGTTCACTTCGCGCAGTGTCAAAAAAGCTCGACACAAACACCCATAGATAACAGCCTAGAAAGGGTTTAGCCTTTCCAACAACACTCACAAAGTGAGTGAGGTCTCACCCGAGGAACCTAAGGGAGCTGCAGGAACCAATATTCCGTAGGTATAAGAGTACATGCATCATTAACAGTTAATCACATCATAACTCAGAAATTGACATAACTAGCAATTGTGTCATAACACCATCATCGCATACAGAGACATACTGATCATATCTACACAGTAACATATTATAGAAACATATTTAACAGGTATGCGATGCATATCATAGCTATGATATAACAGATCTATCCATACTGCGGCACATTAGATCTAATCATACTGCAAAAGATAGATCTAATCATACTGCGAAAAAAAATCTAATCATACTGCGACACAACAGATCTAATCATACTGCGATAAAACACATGAGAGACAAAGTCATGGACACAAAATTCCTTCTCATTAAAAGAAGACTTCATACACCAAATCCGTCTTACAAATCACCGAACCGAGAGAGATACAAATCCATAAAACCAATCCTAAAAAACTAAGATCAAATTCAATCCAAAAGATGATGAAAGGCTCACAATGTGACTTATACTTATAGGTTTAGTGGCTGTTACAAAATCGGTTCACTTCGAAAAGTGGACATATACTAACCACTAAATCTAACTAACTGCTAACTCCACTTTAACCGCTTTTCTCCTCTCCGCGATCACTCTTTACCCTTGTAGTTTTCCACTTGTCAATGTTTGTACCAAAACTTCTAAGAACTAGCCACGTGCCAACAACAGTGCCGAGGAAAATACACAACATATTTTTATTAATTGTGGTTTCAGTCATGAGGTTTGGGGTATCATGCTGGATTGCTTGTCCATCTGTTTTAGCTGGGGTCGCTCTTCCGTAGATGAGAATATATTTGGTTGGCACAAGCGATTCTCAAGATTTAAGTCTCTTCCTTTACTTATGTTGTGGGTAATATGGAAAGCACGAAATATCAAGATCTTTGAAAATTACCTCCAGTTTCCTACTGTGATCACCCATCAAAATTTTGGGCCTCTTCAAGGAGTATCATAAGCATTCTTCCTGTCTATAACCTTGGCTTATTCGAACCCTTGCAATGGAGAAGGAAATCCCCTGGGGGTATTTTGATGGTGAAACAAAACAAAATCTCTATGGTTGTGGTATGGCTTTTAACTTATCAGCGAATCACTCCTTTCTGCTAAAGATGAGGTGAGGCTCTGGCACAAATACTTGTGCTGAATTTAATACTCGCTCTTTGGGGCATCTTACAGTTTGTAGCTAAGGTAAAGCTTCTATCTATTCAACTATTTGGATATTCTAGAGTGATGGTGGATTGGGAAAATGGACTCTCTACTATGAAGATTTTACTTCTCGATCATAGGATTGCTAGCACTCAGACACTGATTGCCTCTTTTCACAACTTTTCTATTCGTCACATTTGTCGACAATTAAACACTCTCGCAGATTGGTTGTCAAAAGAGGCTCTAGGATTATAGGAAGGACTCCTATTCTATGAGGAGTTTAAAAATCATGTCTTAGTAAACTCTGGCACTATGTCATTTTATTAGAAGGGGGAATTTAGCTCCGATTCTGGATGTATCGGGATGTTTTTTGTTGTCAAGGAATATTGGCAGTCTTGAAATACTTATATGTACCTAGGTCTTAGCATATCAGTTTTGTTACGCTTTATACAACTTATGCATAGTCTGATAGTCAGAGGTCCTCACAAACCTTAGTTTTTGGAAAATGTAACTTTGATTATCCTTGAATAGCAAGTTACAGGTTTTTTTTTTCCTTTTGAAAAAAGATCTATTATCCTTAGTTCTTGTGCCATGAAAGATCATGAGAAAATCCTAACCCTACATTAATCATTGAAGTTTTTTGTCTTCCCAAGATCTATGAGTTTTTAAATTCGTTTTTATCCATTAGCTTGGGTTCATAATGTGAAGACACCAAAACATTGGCATCATCACTTATTATCATAAATTCATTAGTGACTTTGGATCTGGGCACTAGTGACATTTTCCTACATTGTTTTCACATTTTGGTTTCTATAGTTCATGGAAGTTTCAAAATTATGAAATTATTTTATGGTTTGTTTATATTGAGATATTGTGGAAATTTCAAAATTATGAAATTATAAGCATTTATATTCGATTATTTTATGGTTTGCTTATACTTATCAGGCCTAACAATTATATTTATTATTGTTAGGAACCCATGTCTTTACTTTGTTAGTATATTGTTGTTGGATGCATATGCTTTGTAAGTCGTCCCATAGTATTTGTTGATCCATAGTTTATATTAGCCCATAGTATTGACCCATAGTATTGGATGCATATGCTTTGTAAGTCGTCCCATAGTATTATATGTCCCATGGTTTTGACTCATAGTATTGGTGCCTAGACTTAGCCCATGGTTTGTATTGACACATAGTACACATAGTATTGACCCATGGTATTGGCGCCTAGACTTAGTATATAAGTGTGTGTTGAGGCCTATGAAGGCACCGTGAAGTTAATTGTATTGAGCTTGCTCAAAGGAGGTTGCCCCCTCAAAGTGGCCCGTGATCAATATAAAAGTGATTCTGAGTTCTATTTCTGATATATCGTGTATTTGCATTAATTAATTATTGCAAGTTCTTCACATTTGGTATCAGAGCACTTTCTTGGGCTCGTTGAGTGGAATTTCTGCCAAAAATTTTTTTCGCATCTGTTGCGGCTTCGGATTTGGGAATAATCCCTATCCGCTTAACTGTGGGAAGTACTTGGGCATAAGCCCTAAAACTCATTGTGAGGAGTACCACAGGAACCCCAAAGTAGCTGGCCCATTAAGAGGAACTGCCAGTGAAAAGGGCAACGACCCCTACCTGATTGACTAGTTCCCACCCGTGAGGTAAACCAAGAGCTGTCGTTTGTGGCAAAGCGGTTATCAGTTTTACCTGAGCCGTGGAGTGAGGGGTACTGCCCCAATACGCAAGCCGTCAGAGAGCATTGGTGGCCGAGTGAAACACCTGAACTGTTAGGAAGTCGTACATACCTGGGGTCAATATCTATTTTCAGTTGAACTATTGGCGATCACTTTCATTCCAGATCCAACTGTTTCAGATCTATTCTGAAAGTCGTTCCAGATACAGTCACCGTTTTCGATCCCTTCTGTACCGTTGCAGATCCATCTGTTGCGGATCCCTTCCGCGTCGCTGTTGCCGATCCATTTCTGGAAAAAAAAAAAAAAAAAAACACCGTTTTTCTGCCATATCTCCCTTGTTTCAACTCTATTTTCCCTGAAACTTCACTGACATCCCTGCAATCCCATTCTGTATATTTCATTCCTGAAGACCCTATCCCAAATTTCACTTCCCAAGACTAGAAATCCCACATTTGTCTATTTTTAGGGTTTGCCATAACTTCTTCAATTTTCACCCGATTGCCTTCAAATTTTACCATAGAGCTCCTGCTTCTGAAATCCCCATTTTT
Source organism: Larix kaempferi (assembly GCA_027924585.1). Taxonomy (NCBI): domain Eukaryota; kingdom Viridiplantae; phylum Streptophyta; class Pinopsida; order Pinales; family Pinaceae; genus Larix; species Larix kaempferi. The sequence goes on from BSBM01000560.1 coordinate 11,026,622, forward strand.
TGTTTCCCTGTCCCTTAGAAAGTGTCGAAAACCTAGTCAAACCCCAATTACCCCTCCTAGTTTTTCCCAAATCCAAATTTCCCCTTGCTAAATAAGCTTGTGTTTGTGTTTTTTTATCCATTCCGCGCCCCCCCCCACAAAAAAAATAAAAAATAAAAAATTACTGGTTATGGTTGTCACTCGCACAGGAGCAAACACCATGGAGGAAACACTTGCAGCCATCCAAACCAAACTCCAAGATCTGGATGAAAAATTTCTCAGCCCCCAACTTCAGCATTTAGCCATGAACAATAACCGATAGCCAGAATCTTTTGCAGCCATTAGGTTCTCTTCTTCCAGCAATTTTCGTGGGCCGAAGCTTGATTTTCCTCGCTTCAATGGTACTGATCCGACTGGATGGATATACCGAGCAGAACAATATTTCAGTCTGCATAATACTTTTGATGTCCAGAAAGTTCCACTTGCATCCTTTCATTTGGAACAGGAAGCCCTTCAATGGTATCGTTGGTACATCAAAGCTCATCCCGAGCCAAACTGGACATATTTTTGCCAACTCCTTTTCCCACGATTTGGTCCTAGTGCTTTTGACGAATTCACAGGAGCACTCACTAGACTTCACCAAACTGGTACAGTGAGAGAGTATCAGACGGAATTTGAGAAACTAGCCAATCACAAAGAAGGATTGTCTGATGAATTCTACAGGAGTTGTTTTATCAGTAGTCTCAAGGATGAAATCCGCTCAGAGGTCAAAATGTTTTGTCCCAACACAATGATGGAAGTCCTAGGGTTGGCTAAGCTGGCCGAGGACAAGATCGCAGCTCAACAACGCTCCAAACCCACCTTTGTTCCCTTCAGAAATATGGGTTCCCAACGACCTCCCATCACGCCTGCTCCTCAACCAACTCCTATCAAGCAATTGTCTGAAACAGAGATGCAGGCACACCGAGAAAAAGGGCTTTGTTATAATTGTGATGAGTAATTGTGATGAGAAATTCACTCGGGGACATAGATGTGTTCAACAAAAGCTCTATCTCTTGGATGTGAATTTTTCGCTTGCCTCAGAACTTGATGAAGAAGCTCCAGATACAGTAGATGATCAGGTTGACATTCAACACCCGCCTGTTGACACCCCATCTCAGGACGACCCACCCAAGATCTCTCTCCATGCTGTAACCAATGTCACCACCCCACAAACAATGTGAGTCAAGGGATACTTCAAGAAGCTCCCTCTTACCATACTCATTGATTCTGGTAGCACTCATAACTTCATTGATCCTCGGATTGCCAAACAGGCTGATTGTTTTTTCCATCCTTGCTCCAACTTTGAAGTCATGGTTGCCAATGGGGGCACCTTACCTTGCAAGGGGAAGTGTCACAATGTGCGTATCTCTATGAAAGATTATAACCTGCGCTCTCACATGTTTGCCTTGTCCTTAGGCGGATGTGATGTGGTTTTGGGCGTTCAATGGTTACGCACACTTGGCCCCATCTTATGGGATTTTGATGAACTTTGGATGCAGTTTTCAATCAATGGGGCACAACACAAATTTATGGGCTTACAACCAGGGTCTCTCTGCATCATCAGTTCACATCGCCTGGAAAAAATACTTAAGAAGAATTCACATGGTGTCATCGCTCAGCTCCATTCCATTCAGATGCACCCATCAATAGTCTCCACTACTTCCTTGGATAGATATGCAGGTGTCTTTGCTAAACCAATGAGCTTGTTGCCTTCAAGAGACCTTTCCGGTTATAATTTAGCCGCATCTACTTCTCAGCAGGAAATGATGACTATTTTGCATACAGTACAGAAGTGGAAGCCATCCCTATTGGGGAATTATTTATGCATCAAGACTGATCTCCAGAGTCTAGAAACTTTCCTGGAACAATGGGTCTCCTCCCCAACACACCTGAAATGGGTTATCCAACTCATGGGTTATGACTATGCGACCACTTACCAGAAGGGTAAGGATAATATGGTGGAAGATGCTCCTCCTCACACATTTGATGACCCAGTTTCTCTTACATCTATTTCTCTGCTTGTTCCAAATTGGTTGCAATCTGTTCAACGGGGCTATCTCTTCTATGAACTCCATGCTTCTTCATCAATAGGGCACTCTGGGTTCCTCAAAACGTATGACCAGGAACAATGTAACTTCTTTTGGCAGGGACTCAAAAGGACAATTCAACGGATGGTGATTGACTGTGATACTTTCCAGGTCAACAAGGGTGAAACGACCCTCCTTTCGGGACTGCTCGAACCCTTGCCCATCCCTCCACAGATTTGGACAACTATTTCTATGGATTTCCTAGAAGCGCTCCAGTGGTATAGTACCACATCTCAAAGGACACCATATGAAGCAGTCTCTGGATAGGCACCACCAGTTCTTCTTCCATACACCTTCAGGAGCTCCCCAGTTCAGGCAATTGACTCAATTCTTCGATACCGTGATCAACTTCTTCTCATTTTGCAAGACAATTTTCACATGGCAAGAATTTGACTGAAACAACAAGCCGATCAACACCGTTCTGAGCGCACTTTTCACATCGCTGATATGGTTCTTCTTCGTCTACAGCCTTCCATGCAATCCTCCCTGAAACTCCAAAGGTGCCAGTGGCTCGGAATGCAACCCGACGATGCTACAGGGGACCCACTCCTTCAGATTCTGCATCAATTTCCACATCTAAATCTTTGAGGACAAATCTTTTTCTAAGGGAGGGGATGTTAGGAACCCATGTCTTTACTTTGTTAGTATATTGTTGTTGGACGCATATGCTTTGTAAGTCGTCCCGTAGTATTTGTTGATCCATAGTTTATATTAGCCCATAGTATTGACCCATAGTATTGGATGCATATGCTTTGTAAGTCGTCCCATAGTACTATATGTCTTATGGTTTTGACTCATAGTATTGGCACCTAGACTTAGCCCATGGTTTGTATTGACACATAGTATTGACCCATGGTATTGACGCCTAGACTTAGTATATAAGTGTGTGTTGAGGCCTATGAAGGCACCGTGAAGTTAATTGTATTGAGCTTGCTCAAAGGAGGTTGCCCCCTCGAAGTGGCCCGTGATCAATATAAAAGTGATTCTAAGTTCTATTATTTATGATATCTCGTGTATTTGCATTAATTAATTATTGCAGGTTCTTCACAATTATATTATATGTGTTTTTAATATTTTTTTAACATAAATTTAAAAGAATTGATATTAAACAACTGAGCACAACAATTATTTACAGAGCATTACATGCATCAAAATTTTAACAATTTCTTGTAGATTCCTTTCCATATAATTCTATACTAAGTACAAAAAATTCCAACTGTTTTCTTATTTGTTTCTATAGCATGGGTGTTATATACCTTGATGAACTAATTACAAAAAATGAGACAAAAACATGATAACACAGGATTTTAAACAAAACCATCATAACTTCCACATAACTTTTCATGCTTTTCAATAATGTCCTCGAAGTGGTTGGATTATCGAGACTTCATCCACGAGCCTGACTTCATTTGGCAAAGATTTTCGACAATGGTTGCAATGATTCATCTATCATGTAAACCTCTATTTGCAATAATACAAATGCTTTCCACCAATATCGTTCATGTGTGTAATGATATTGAGTAGTTTACCTGCTTAACTGTTTACTTAGATCTCTTATTGTATAGATGTATTTTACTGGTTTCTCTTGTTTCTTGTCTTGACAGGTCTTGCAGCTTGGATCTGACGACCGTGAGACGTGAAGTAGCATTCAGGAGAAAGGATTGCGAAGTGAAAGGTAAGACATCTAGTACTCGATCCTTAAGTAGATCTAGGAAATGCATTGGTAGTCTGTTCTATTTGTTCTAGACTCACTTTGAGCTAGGGAAATCTGGCTCGCGTCTGCTCGAGTGGATTGTCCGATAAAAAGTTTGGCGACCATACTGGGGAGTACAGAATTTGGTCAGTAGTTATCAATCTGAGAGTCATTTTCAGTTGATTTCTTGACACAAGCCTTTTATTTTTGCCATTTACTTCTTGGAGTTGATTTCACTATCAGATCTTCATATTGAATACTCTGATCTACTTCCTCTGAGTTTATACAACTCATTCCCAAACCATTCCATGGTTCATTGCTAAGAGATCTGATTCATTTTTGAATCTAGACTTCGCCTATCGCACCTGGGCAGTGGGAACAGAGTGACACTGTGTCGTTCTGGGTCTCTGTTCTTTACCTGTTAGCCACTCATCGCATCCCTTGCATTGGCAAACTACGACATCGTCGCACTTCCCGTGTAAGCAAACTGCGACGTCGCACTGTGTACAAGCATAGAGTGCACTGATTTGTCAAATTTTGGCATGCAGGCATCTCCTTTCCATTTGACAGTATGGAATTTGGTTTGTTGTATGAACTCCCTTTGTGATGCAAGATCCAGCCAGAGATCCCACCTATGATTTGTGTTTTGAGTGTTTGGTTCTTTTTGGATTGATTTTGGGTTCCGTTTTGGACAAGTTTGCAGACTGGTAGTGGTGGATACTCTTGTCTCCTCCACCTTCATCCGCTCATCCTTGCATTCCCTTCCTTCCATCCCTGATCTGATCATTATATTAGATCAGCTTCCAGACCTCGTTCTCATTTTGTTTGAGCTTTGCTTGCTTGGTTTGCTTGCTGCTGCTTGATTTTGAGTTAAGTGTGTCTTTCAGCTTGATTGAGTGCTTATCTTTTCTTGAGTTTTCTGAGTGTACTGAGTGCTGCAAGTAGTGTTTTCTTTTCAGTCATTTAGATCTGAAAGCTCAATTGCTATCAAGTTTATTCTTTGGTGCATGCATTGAAAAGTTAAAAAGTGCTTCTTTCCATCCTTTCTTAAGCATTATTGAAGAAATTTGTTGTGCATTGGAAAATTCTCGTTTATGTTTTGGAAGAATTGAATGAATGTATGATCTATTGTGTTTTTCTCGAATTATGAATCGCTCATTTTCTTGAAAGGCTCAAAGAACGCTTCGATTTTTGAAAAATTGATTCCATGCTAAGGAAAGATAAATGCATTTTTATTTTTTTTTGCTTTTAGACCATTGAAAGTGAAATTGAAAAACTTGCGTATTCCATTTCAGAATCCTCTCTTTTCATTACCTAGTGTCGTTTTGATTTGAAAAAAAAAAAAGGAAAAATGTTTTGATTTGGATAGTAGTGTGGTGATTTTTTGTGCTTCGTTGAAAAAAGGAAAAGAATACTTTCATAGTCAAGTTTTGTTTGAATTGGGATTGTGTTGCATTGAGTTTGTTTTGGAAATACTATTGGAAAAATCTTTCTCCTTCCCATAGCTAGAATTCATTGAAAGAAAAGAATATTTCATGCATGTAGCCAGGGCTTGCATTATGCTTCCGATTATGTACTCACCTCATGCATTCACCTAACCATCCAAGATAAAATTAACAGTAGAACTAGGTAAAATTTTTAGCAACTTGTGTGTAAGTTAGAGACGTGTTCCGACATTGTTAAGCGTGGCAGCTGTCGTTATTTTCCAGCACTGTATCCTGAGGGTATTGTAGTCTTCCACGTACTTATCAGTATATCGAACTCCTTCACGTACCCACCAAGTACCATAATCTGTACTTGGCGTATATCGAAGGGTGTATCACGTACTCGGTAGTATATCAGAAGGTCTCTTGCCGAACGGTTGTGCATTAGACAACACCACTATGGATTTGAGCTCCCACATACCTTGCGTATATCGAGAGACACCACTAGGATTACTGAAACCAACCGAGTTAACCATTTGGCCATCTTGGCAAAGCAATACACCGAGAACAACACTCGGGGAGATTAGCATGCACATACTGTCCAGGTAATCGGGTATGCAGGAAAGGGTACGGTCCCAATCCTCCTTGTCGCGTCATATTGTTGGACCCTGCAGTATATAGCTATTTGCGATGCTTTGATAATCCCGTGAGGTTCCAGACTTTGAATCCACTCCTATTCAGGCAGTTTGCTTGTTTCTTTTAGACTTGAGTAGTGTTTGACTTGTGTGGTACTTTAGAGTCTCTTAGGGAGTTCAGATATGGAAGATTCTTCCAGGACTACCAACCAAAGCGCCCCTTTCCAGGGTGTGCCATTTGTTATTCCCCCTTGTGGAACTGTTGGTCCTCCCTTTATGGCTACGTTGAGTCTTCCTGGATTGAAAATAGGATTACCAGTATGGTTATTCTCCAATCCAATTACACCAAGTGCACCAATTGTGTCGGACCTAGGCCCTCCATCACATGAGCATCAATCTCATGGTGACCCTTCTCCTTCTTCGTCGAAAGTTGAATCGGCTTCCGTCTCTTCCTCTTCTCCTACTGAAAACTCTGATGTTAGTAAGAAGGCGGTTGACAAGAAGAAGAAAGGGAAGACTAAGAAGAAGAACACTAAGTAGAAGGTCACAACCCCAACCACTGATCATCATGCTGGGGGCACTGATACACCTGTTCTGAATTTGCGTAAACCAAAATTCCCTTGCAAACTTTGTAAAGGGTCCCATTTTCTTAAGAGCTGCCCTGGTATATCCAAGGTCTTAGAAATATGGTCGCATTTTGAACAACCCTTGTCATCAGTATCCGAACATCATACTGATGATACCCCGTCAACTAGTGATGTTGTAATTGAGGTTCGGAAGGGTAGAGCTACAGAGCCTTGCTGGTTATGCAAGGGCATGCACCGTACTTACCTTTGTCCTCGTATGGATGAAGCTTCACAATTGTTGGAAGACATGGACACATCCCATAAACACCTTCCAACGAAGTATTGTAGGTTGTCCCCTGATCCTTCACTAGTTGATAGGGTGGTCAATCCGACCCCACCCTTGGTTGACCCCACTCTTTCATTAGAGAGTGAAAACAAAGCAGTCGATTCAATAACATTGTCGATCAACCCCATTCCTCCCTTGAGGGATGATACCCAAGCGGTTAATCAAGTCTCATTCTCAGTTGACCCCACTCCTCTAGTTGAGGGTGAAATAGAAACTGCTGATATTTTTCTGGTCAGTTCAGATTGTTCTGGGAAAGGGGAAACCATGTCTATTTCTACAGGACCCCCTCCAAGTACTGAGGTCATTTCCTTTGATTGGAATGGTCTAACAGAATCTCGTCTTCCTTCGAGTATTCCTTTTCAAATATCTGTAGGAGTTTTCGATAAGGAAATATTTTGTACGATAGTTGATGAGGGAGCTTCTGTTATTATTTTATCCTCAACTGCTTGGAAAGCTATAGGTTCCCCTCAGTTTGTGCCAGTAACTGACAAGATTTTTTCCTTTAATCAAAGGCCTACCGGACCTTTAGGGATTCTCCCACAGTTACCTATCACGTTGACAGGTAAAACTGTTTATGTTGATGTCATGGTTGTCCAAGGTCCTTTAGATTTCAATATGCTCCTTGGATGTGATTATGTCTATGCTATGAAAGCTGTAGTGTCCACGCTCTTTCGAGTGATGTATTTTCCTCATCATGGGAATATTGTGACCATTGATCAACTTTCCTTCGTGACACCCACTCATCATATGACTCCTAGTCATCAGACTTCCCGAAATGTTCCACATGTTTTAGTGGTTTCTTCCCCCTAAGGGTGGGGGGTACGAGCATGGTTTATGTTATGTTTCAAGCTCGTTAAAAAATGAAACCAACCACCCTAGCATAGTTTCCCTTTGGTTTCAAGCTTGCATAAAAATGAAACCAATCCATTCGAGCATAGTTTTATTCCATTTCAATCTCGTTAAAAAATAATATGGGCCCCCTCAAGCATAGTTATTGTCTATTTCAAGCTTGTGTAAAAATGAAATATATCTCCCTCCCTTCAGTTCGAGTCTCTCGCTAGAGTTAGAACTTGAACCTTCATTTCCTCTGATTCTCGTTTTCCCCCCCTTGGTGAACATTTTCATATTAGTAGCCAGGTTGGTAGTTGGGTTAACAAGTAGCATTTTTAGACGAAATGAAGCTTGGGGGGCATGCCACATGTCGAACCATCAACAATCATGTTGAGGGAACACTACCATGTTAAGCCACTAGCAATCATGCTGGGGGCATTTACCAACCTCTGGGAATCATGTTGGGAAGGAACATGTCAATGGGCCTTAACCTATGAGCATAGTTCCCTTTCTATGTCAAGCTCGTTAAAAAATGAAATAGGTTCCCGTGAGCAAAGTTCTAATCTTGTGTCAAGCTCGTTAAAAAATGAAACATATCCTTTCCCTTTGAGTCAAGTCTCCACGTAGACTTAGTACTTGAACCTTCTTTTCACCGACCTATGCCTTAGGCAGATGAAATGAAGCTTGGGGGCATGTCTTCAACCTCTGGAAGTTACGTTGAAGTCAACTCGATCGCCTCTCCACACCACGTTGGAGCTAAGTCACTTACTTCTAGCAATCATGTTGGGGGCATGCACCAACCTTTGGATTTCATGACGGGAAGAAGTTCACCATTGGGAACATTTTCGAGCATACTTTCCTTTTTGGTTTTCGAGCTCATTAAACCATGAAAATTATCCCGAGCATAGTTCATTTTCTGTCCCAAGCTCGTTAAAAAATAAAGCAAACATCATGAGCATTCTTCCAACCTATCTTCAAGCTCGTTAAAAAGAGTAAGATAGTGTTTGAGCTTACTTTTCACCTTTTTCGTGCTTTGGTTGAAACATGAAAAGTGGTTTGAGCTTACTTTTTACTTTTTCGTGCTCTGGTTCAAATATGAAAAAGTTTTCGAGTGCTTTTGATACCATTCTCGTGCTCGTTAAAATTTTGAGTAAAAAGGTGTGTCTAATGAGTATAGGTTTATCACTTTAACCGGCCTCGCTAGACTATTTACGGAAAAGGAACTGTGTCAAGTTTAATTTTCCTTTGTCGTACTCGGTCATCAATCATGACAAAGTTGTTCATGGAGTCCTTTTTAAGCTCTTTTCAGACTCCCTAAATAGGAAAAGATTTCCAAGCGAACTTGATGCTTTCACGCTTGTAAAATCATTTGAATGATCGTCTTTCTGGTGATAGTTTAGCCCTTTTTTGGACCAGGAAGCACTATTTACAAAAAAGGAATACTCCAACCAACCATGGTTGGAAGAGTGCTCTCCTACGTTGTTTTACCCTTTTTCAGGCGATGAGGCTAACTTTACGAAAAAGGACCGTCGGAGTCTCCTTTAGTTCTTTTCAGACTCTCTAAACATGAAATGACGACCGAGTTTACCTTCTATGGGCTCATTAAAATTTTCACACTGAAGGGCCCATCATGGGACGAACCCCTCCTATCTCAGGTTCAAAAAATATTTGGGATTGGACTCATCTATTAGATGAGCTATATCGAGCATCTGGTTACCCTTATCAAGCTCGTAAAAAACACATGAGGCACTCATCATTCATGATGGGGAAAAAGGAAAGTGTTTGTGCTGCATACCTTATTAGTGGCAGTCTGTAGTCGTTCTTGAACATGGAACTCATCTGCATTTGCATACATCACTTGGATCATCCGTTTGTCCTCAAGTTCCACTTATTTCTTGAGTATTATTACTCCTTTGAGTCATTCAAAGAAAATCTTCCATCATCAGTTGCTTTGAGAATTTGTGTCGCACTTGTCATGTCAATACTGCCAAGTCATGCCATGCCCATGTTCAAGAATATTTCTATCATTTATCATTTGAAGTCAGTACACCCGTCATCACGTCGGTCTACTCTGATTCAGTCTTGCATGTTACCGTACCATCCAATCTACCCTATACATTTTTGTCGTGTTTCATGTCAATTGATGGGGGATTCATCATGGCCCTCCTTCGACGGATTCATCCTTGTCGACTTCGACACATCATCCGAGGATTGAATCTAGAAACCAGTCAAGTAGCTTGGCCCTGCATGCCTCAATGGCAGGTTACCTTGCTTTCATCATGAGTTTACATCATTGACTCTTGATTGAAATATTTCGTCTTGCGTTCAACTTCAATTCGTTTATTCACGCTTGATGATATGTACTATGATACCTTGGGAATAATTGACATCAATGGTGATCTCCCTCACACTTGTTAATGGTTTACATCAATGGCCGGTAATCAAGCGGTTTATACCATGTTCGACGTCAAGACAGTTGTAATCACATGGATAGATTCGTATCATTGCAGGTTCAGCTTGAAGACCCTGGGGAGTCATGTTTTACCCAGGTTGTGATGGAGTTTGTATTGAGTTATATCACACGGATCCACTTTTGTATTGGTCGTGGCTGTGTTATCATCTCATCATGGATCTACGCTTGTGTCTAGTAGCCATGATTGTGTTCAGTCGGTCATTGCTACCATGGATCTGTAATGTATTGGTCGACAGCCATGTTGTACTTCATATGAGATTTTCAGTTCAGAGTCAGTTGTGCTACAGCAGTGTCCTTTGTCCGACGAGTCTATTGCCATTACTTCTATCAAAGCACTTCACCTGTCTATCTTCAACAACTTCATGCTTTGGGGGGCATTCTGTTACACCCAAAATATACTCATCATGAGATTCAGTGTATACACCCCTGAAGATACTTGGACTAAGTAATCATCCTGGGAGGATTTGTACCCAATTGTGCTAAGTTTTGAAGGGTCATCACAGGCTGCACACTAGCAACATGCGATGTCGCACCTTGCTCCATTACAGGGTGCAACGAAGTCAATTAGATGGAAGAAATAGCTTCTTCGAGGTCCATCTTGAAGCTTACTGACTTGGGACCCTATCGCTGACCTCTTGGAAGAGCTGGCACTCAGTTCCTAAACCTTTGGAGAGATCCCTTAAGCCTCTCCTACCATATCTCAACCTATCTGTTAGCACTTAGATTTTATTCTGGTTGTAAGAAAATAAGACCTAAGGTAACCTATTTCAAACCAAGCTTCAGGTAGAAGAACTAGCCATTTTCTCTACCAGAGAGGGCTCTCTCAGGATATATATATGAAGGCTAAAATATACAAAGGTTTTCTTAAAACTTCTCAAAAGATATTTTCTGGTCGAAAAGGTAAACAAGAAACATTGGGCATGGAGTCAAAGTTTTCAAAGTGTGATAAACCAGTAAGAGATTTTCACCATAAAGATTTTCACAGAGGCAAGATAGTAATCATGTTACAGTCAATTTGATTTTTCAGGCGACATAGAAAGAATTAAAGACATTCCATCAACAACAGGTATCTATCCAGGATAAATCTATTGTCGACTTTGGAGAATAAAATGGATATTTAAATGCGAATAAAATGAGGCATAACCAGTATGAATCTCAAGTTATTTTCAAATGTTCATTTAAATATAGAAGAAAAACACCATGGGAGATATAACGAAGAAGATAAACATGCACATATAAGGATAAGGAAAGTAACAGACTGCAAGACTGATTAACTCATGAATCTCTGTATCAAAAAATAGGTATCATCACTGTACTGCCTTTATTTCAAAAATAAACTTCAAAACATACTTGTTTCTCAAAAAATTTCCAACCCTTTCAACAATGACCTCCATTGTTTTTTATACAAAATTTTCAGAAGAAGCTCCACATAACTGCTTCTTCTAACTAATAATTTAAAAAGTTTAACTAAAAGATAACCGTCTTCGAGTAACCCATAACTGTCTTTCAAATAATATTACAAATTTTAAAATAAAAAGTCTTTTTGCCACTTGGCAAGACTTTTGGATATCATCATTTTGCCACATGGCAAGAGTTTCAAATGCATTTAAGTATGAACAGAATATCTGGTCTTTCTGTATTTCTCTACATAACTCCACTGATCAGCCGCGGGTAAGTCATAACTGGTCATTTCCTTCACCAAGACTCGCATCTCGATATGACCTGTAAATGCTTGCTTTTCGCCTTCTGTCGCAATCGCCGGCTTCCACCAGTCTTCGGAGCTCTCCAGGATAACGACACATACAAAATGCCGTTATGTGGAGCCCTTTCTTTTTATATAAGCCTTTTTAGAATAACCCCCTTGCACCTTTATGAACGCGGGTCATCTCCAACTATTGATCTTTGGACCATTATTTTGAACCGTCAGATCTTGTCCCTCTTTATTGCACCGGCGGTATCCGCGATCGAAAAGGCAGTTTCCTTTTCCGGTTTGCTACTCGCGCGGATACACCATCTGCTGACACCTGTTAAGGCGGTTTATTCTCCGCGACCGCTTTCCTTTATATCCCGTGCGCATGTTCCTGGCCGCGGATGAAACGCTGGCCGTTGATTTGATTGTGGCATGTATTGGCCTTTCGATCCATGCAAAGTATAGTGCCACGTGCCATGGCCTTATCAATCCATTCCTTGTTCGCCACCTGTTAGGTCCCACCTTGCCACGTAAGATATCTTTCCACCTTTCTGTAATGGGTGGTTCCGCTCGGTGTTATAGTGGTTTCCGATACCATTTTCTCCAAGCGCGAATGAATAAATATGGGACACGTGCCTTGGTGGTATTATGTCCGCTACCACCCTCCACCGTTTGTTGACGATCACCTTGGCGACGCGGGGTTAATATGGACCGTTGATCTGGATCTATGCTATCTCCGCCGACGAAACTTGACTGGGGTTTAACCTTTACATTATATTTGCTGGCGGACTTTATACTTATGGGTTTTTCTCCTATTCTTTTATATAAAAACCTTCAGCTCAACCCTTTTTTGTGATGATTCTTTCTCTTAGGGCCTTTTAGCAAAAATTTCAATTTTCCTCAGACCTGGTGTCAACACTATCCTATCCATACCCTATCCACTTAGTCCTATGTAAATGAAGCTCACTCCCATCCCAGAGGGAGGAAGGCTATGGTATCTACATGCTGGTGAAATCACTCTTAGAACATCTCCACTCACCTATTGGAGAACTCATACTTCCTTGGAAGGATATGGAAATCAGCTTTGTCGAAGAAGGGCTACAACATTAAGCCTTGGTTGTGGTTCTATATCTCTATCATGTACTCCTCTATTTGCAGTAATACAAATGCTTTCCACAATTATTGTTCATGTGTGTAATGATATTGAGTAGTTTACCTGCTTAACTGTTTACTTAGATCTCTTATTGTATAGATGTCTTTTACTAGTTTCTCTTGTTTCTTGTCTTGGCAGGTCTTGCAACTTGGATCTGACGACTGTGAGACGTGAATAAACATTCAAGAGAAAGGATTGCAAAGTGAAAGGTAAGACATCTATTACTCGATCCTTAAGTAGATCTAGGAAATGCATTGGTAGTCTGTTCTATTTGTTCTAGACTCACTTTGAGCTAGGGAGATCCAGCTTGCGCCCGCTCGAGTGGATTGTCTGATAACACAGTGTTGCTTTCCTCGAGTTTTTCATGGTGCTTAGTTGTAAATTCCTTCATTTCCAATAAAGGTCCAATACTATAGAAAACTTTGTAATTCTACTTCTAGAGAAAACATCATATTGCATAGTGTTTGACAATTCTACACCAATTGTCGAACTACTTGTTATCCTTATCTTATGATGTACATGATCATCTAGCTGCTCAATCCTCTATATTGTTCTTGGCTTATGTTTGCTTATAAATCCCTGAGTTATCAACTAAGCATTGATTTGTTTTGGCCTATATTGAGCTTATTTAATTGTTTTCCCAGTTTCTTTCAAATCATAGGTCAACCTTTATGAGTAAATGGATTTGTTGTTCTTGCATTTTCTTAATATGATGGAGTGTCCCAAGTCAAAACCTTATCACTTCCTTACATTGGATTTCCCATTTGCATACTTTGTTTCTCTATGAGAAGGTGATTGTTTGCTACTAAGGTGGTTGGCTATTGGGACCTCTCTTTTAAGCTCCATTGTGTTAACCATGGCACGAATTGGACTCTCTATCCCTAACATCCACCTCCAAATGAGTATGTAGAGTGTTAGTCACTCTTCCCTATTCATGGTCATACGTTGTTGAAGGATGAAACTAATTTTTTGCATGTGAGAGCTTAATGAGGAGGTCGCTATATGGCCTCTCCTCATAACTGTATCATTCTTCTTTGCATTGATGGTATGGGGTGGGTAGTGGTGTGGAGGGTTGTAGCTTCTCTAACACCCTATTCAAGTGGGCTTTAATGACAGGTCAGTGGTAAACAAAATTAAAAAAAATCAACTTAAAAAGACAGTTTTAGTTATCCATAATCAAATTTGAAAATAACGTAATGAAATAGAATATAAAAAATTTAATCAACATATATATATTGTAGTTAAAATTTCTAGCCCAGGCACTTCCCCTCATTCCAAGTATGGTACCTAGGGTAAACCCTAGATTCTTCAGGCACAAGGCCAGGTCAACAATTCATAAAAAATATCACTTACGCTATTTTTTCTATGACAACAACATGGAGGAAGTGACTTCCTACAAATATTTCAAAATTAATCTTCATCACAAGATTAACTAGGACTTTATAGCATTGAGAAAAATGATAAATTGAGGGTGGAAAGCTTATTATGAACTTGAAAAATAATTGTAAATCAATTGAACTTTGGATCTAGGATAAAGAGAAACTCCTTCTTCGAAACTCCAATTATCACTTTTGTTATCTTATATGGTTGTGAAGTTTGAGACTACAACATCTCTAGAGAATCGTGGAGAAAGATAGAGCTAATCCAAAATCATTTTATAACTTATCATCTCAAAATTAAAGGCAATACATCCTATCATATCATCTTCATAGAAGCAAATATTCCGCCTACTGAGAGCATGGCTATGACTAGGTACCAAATGTACAAGAAAAAAATAAACAACATGGAAGACAAAAGGTTTCCTAAGATTTCTTAAAACTCCAGTGAAAACTACCGTGCCTCAAGTGGGGTTGGCATAAAAATTCCATTTCTTAGCTAAATCATTTGGGCATCAAGGAAGATGCCACTATGTAGAATAACTATAATATTTAAAATAATATTCATTCACATTTAAGGAGAAATTACAATGTGGTAAATAATTAGAGGATAGGGGAAAATTAAGATACTATAAGGAGGTGAGAAACTCTAATCTAAAATATCAATAGTGACCAACCCTAATGTGCAAGATCAAAAGTATCTCTATTTTAGCTAGTGTAAAGAAGAAAAACAATATTATTAAAATAAAAACAATTTCTCACGAGCTCCATAGTAAAACAAGGCATTGGACAATTTCTAAAACAACTTGAACCGAAAGAATTTGTCATCTTTGTGACACTAAGAGGGTTGAAGATGAAAAAAACGTTCTCTTAGGATGTCTTACATACACCTAGATTAGATCGCAATTTCAAAATATTTGTTACAATGCCAATGTTACTAACATTTTAACTCATTAAAACTATGGTGATTTAGAAATGCTTATCTTGAATATTTTTGAACATAGAACAAAAATTCTAAAAGAACCCATGTAATTCCTTGCCTTTTCTTAATGGATTTAATAAGCATCATCATCATTATATATATTATGTATATATAAATACTTCAATTTTAATTTGAAAATATTTATTAATTTTCTTTTATAATTAATATTCATTTATTTCAAATAATAGAATATGACATTCTAATATTTTTATATAACACTTTTTGAAAAAAATGACCATTAACAAACATTTATATCAATATAAAAACTTAATTCAACACACACACACACACATGATAGAATCTACCTAACTTGCGGGAGTGACCTTTGGTCTAAGAAACCATGACACAGGGGCATCTAAGCTGTCAAAATCACTCAGGGATCGCACTCGGCCTGGGCCACACCAACCCTCAACTGGTTGGATTTTGGGTGTCATCTCCCAACTAGTTCACCCTTAAGGGGAGTTGAACATGGGTCACCCTGCTGCTGAGACCCACACCTTAACCAAATGGGATAGTGGAAATTGACCCCATAAACATTTATATGAAAATACATAAGAACTTAATTAAAAACCAAAATTATCCATAAGCAATCCACCATGATCCATACGTCTTACCATGACTCATTAAACATTATATTCTTTCATAATCAGTCCACTATGATATATATACACATCTCACCATGATTCATTAAACGCCATATTCATTCATAAGCATTCCGACATTATCTATACATTTATCTCATTGCATTACTACTGTAAGTGATCTTACAAACGGAGTGAGTTAAAAAGTGGATAAATTTAATTATTTTGAATAGATTTTTTTTTTTAATAAAATAAAGTTCTACTTTAATTCATTTCGATATTTGAAATTTTAATAATATTTTGATAAAACATATTAAAAATTTTAAAAATAAAATTTTATGATCAAAATTCTTATCAAGAAAATAAAATTATAACTTTTCACACAATTCCTTTAAAATTTAAAATAAAAATATAATTCTATATATATATTTTTAATTTACTCCTCGACAAAATAAACCTTGAAGCATACACTAATAAAAATCATTAACCTTCAGGGGAGGTAGGTGCAGGAGGGGTCATCTTTGACCTTGGGGGAAGAAAGATTAAATCCTTTACATGGGGTTTGGGAAAGAGGACGAACAATAAGGCAGAATGGGAAATGTTAACACAAGGTATGGAAGCAATGTCAGAGTTAAACATCGAAAACTTCCATGTTATTAGTGAATCTTGTATTGGCATCCAATCGATGCAAAGCATTTAGAATGGAAAAGGGAAGGATTTGGGGAAAATCCAAAAACGAATTATGGATTTCCTTCCATACATTTTAAAAATAAAAAAATTTCATTTAAAACACAAGAATAACAAAGAAGTAGATAAACTTGCCAACATTGGATCTAATATCAGGCAAGGGGAATTGTTGATAAATAACTCAAGGCCCATTTTTAAATGGACAAATTGTTTCCAAATATAGTCCTTTTGCTTTGCTTCTCCATGCCTCATTGTATGTGGAGATGGGACAAAGAAAACATTTGTAATTTTGAATTAATAAAGGATATGACATATGTCCCGCAGTGGTGGTGGATGCGTGTGAGCATTGCACCATCCTGCTAGTTTACATTAATCATCCCTTCCCCTACTTGAATTAATAGCTTGGGCTCCCACGCGATGGTTAAATGCCTGGATATAGAGGATCCCTCACACACGTCTAAACCTACTTATTTAGGTAGCGTCCAGAATATCCTTTGTTTTTTTAATGTCTCCAGGAGAATTAACAGAAGAGATGGGTCTGAAATCCAAGAATTAACAGAAGAGATGGGTCTGAAATCCAAGAGGGATTTATGTCTAAAGGAAGTGACAGTGTAATGGAGAAAAATACTGACACACCCCCTTGTGAGGAGGAAAATGCCATGGAGAAGGTTTTGTAAGAGATTCGGGACTTGAAAAATGTTATGGTAAACTACAGAAAGATGTTGAGATGCGTTCTTGAGGTTTCAAAAGTGGTTCTGGATGAAAAAAAGAGAATTTATGTGGATATAACATGTATTGACTCTCACATGGATGACATTCAAGGATGATACCAGGTTCAAGCTGGTGAAGTCGAGGACATCAAGCACGACTTGTAGGAAATGGAAAGGGCACTGAGTTCTAGGCACGAGGAAATGTGTCCGGTTGTTGTTGACTTAAAGCGCTTTCTCCAAGAGCAGAGAATGAATGCAAACAAAAGGAATGAGGCCCATTTTGTTCGGCTGAAGGACATATTAGAGGAAATGCAGGCTGATATTAATGGGTTGTACAAAGGGAATAATGGACCCTCCTATGAACAGGAAAAGACCTCACCAATGGACGAAGTTTCCACCATCCAATTGGTTGCAGAAGAAGACCCGATTTAGGAATGAAGCTCCTTGTCTTTGTTTCTGTTTTTTGCTATGTTTTTTTGTCGATATATATATGGACAATTTATTAGAGTTTACATAGTGAGAGGAAGTAGAATAATTTCTGAAAAACAATCTAATTTTGTATATCAAACTGAGCACACTAGGGCCAAGAAGTGTATGAAATTATCCTACTCAAACATCTCTTTTGAACTCCCTTTTGTAGCCTTTAGGGTGATTTGTAAATTATGTTTTAATATGTCAATATTATTTCTCATTCTTGTTAAAAAAAATTAAACTCGCTAACCTTAAGACACACAATAATAAAACCTTTTTTTTTTCAGTGGAAAAAAGCATACTATTGGTATTCATAATGTGAATCAAATAGTACAAAAAGATTAAGTCGATGAAAACGACTTTAAAACATTACAAGTCATAAACTAGCAGTCTCATATCCTCCGAGTCATTTCCACAACTTGACGTTCCAAAAAATTCAAAAAAACTACAACATTATGGACATAGAACAAAAATGAACATTGTTATAGGTCAAATCTACACTTCTCCGTCCGTGATCACATTAAGCTATCGATCACACAAAAGGACAACATGGATTGAAGAGCAAGATTGCCTTGGATGATGTATGGACTGAACCTACCCTCTTCAACTGGGAATTTCCCTGATTTACTTGATCTTTTGACATGTGCGCTACTCTTTGGCTGGTAAACCAGCGCACACCTTCTAGTATGCCCTACTTTCCTTAAGGGAAACTAGTGCACACCTTGGAAAAGTTGTTGGCGGTTGTTGCAAAACACAAAAGTTGCACCCTGTGCGCTACTATGCCTTGAGAAACTCGCGCACATCTTAAGATGAAATCAAAAAATATATTAATTTGACGAATTGGGATTAATTGAAGTTGGTTCTGCAACTTCTCCAACCTCCCAATCCAACTACCTCTCGATTACAATTGCCTACCTTGTCCCATAAATACAAGGAGGATCCATGAGAGAGGGACCTAGAAGAAAGGCCTTAAGCATTGTTACGCTGGAGGAAAGTCCCCAGTTATATTG
The DNA here is from genome assembly GCA_027924585.1 of Larix kaempferi. Lineage (NCBI taxonomy): Eukaryota > Viridiplantae > Streptophyta > Pinopsida > Pinales > Pinaceae > Larix > Larix kaempferi. Next base: position 11,045,358 of record BSBM01000560.1, read on the forward strand.
AAGAGCAGGAGCCCAGGATCTGGTTGCATAAACATCTCTACATGTCAGGTATATTGTACTGATTTCATGTTTCTTTGACAATAAAAAGGTCGAAATACCCTTCCTGTCCCAAATCATATATCTATTGGATTGCATGTCTATTTGGCTTAATTCTTGATTATAGTTGATGTTAATTTGATTTATAATTTCATCATATGTTATATGGTCAAGATACGTTGAGGAACGTATCCTTTGTATTGCAGGTTCATCAAGCGGGAGATCAAGTGAAAGCTAGGACCAGCCGTCAGGTTAAAGGTATGTCTTTCGATATTCCGATCTCTGTCATTTGTAAGAACTAGTTGTAATGCAAGTAATGTATTTACCTGTCAACCCTGCCCAGTTGGTAGTGTCCATCTCCTCACTATATGGTAGAAATATCGAACAACAGACTGGCGACTCCGCTGGGGAGTAACCGCTTAGTTATTTTGCTCTAGGAGACTTATTTTTGGTTTTCTTCTAGCCCCTTTTTTCAGTGTTTGATTCTTTGAGAGGTATTTTACGTCTGTGTTTACTGTTCCTTGCTGCTTGATTCACCTCAGTTGGCTGTTGCAAAGCCTGTTTTTTTTCTTTTTGACACCTCTGCACTGGTCTTCCCTAGTAACAGTAGCGCATATCTCCTAATGGGCGTTGCTCTTTACACTGCATAGTTGCGCACATATCCTAGTGTGCGCTGGTTTCTACACTGCACAGTAGTGCATTTTCTTGTAGTGTCCATTTTTTTGTTAGGGTTTGATTTTTAGTGGTTTGTTTCTACTTCCAGCCTGTTGCTTTGCCTTCTTGACTAACCCTTGAGATTCCTATGTCTCTTTTGAGTCTTGTTGGCCTCTCTTGAGTCTTTTTAGCTTGTTTGCTTACTTGAGTACTTGTTTAAGTGTCTTTGCCACTTACGAGCCCTTTTTGAAGTTCGTGCACTATCCTCTTTCGGACATAGCTGCATACCTTCACCCTAGTTGTTGTTGCAGTCATACAAACCTGCATTTTGAATGTTTGTTGTCTGTTGCAACGTTTAGCACGCTTTCACTATGTCTTACTCTTTTCCATTAGGGTTTGACGTCAAGTTTGAGTCCTTAGGGTTGCTTCCAAAAGGTTGTTTGGTTCAGATACTTGTTGATTGTCTTATCAGTTCAGTCCAAGTAAGTCAAGTCTTTCTAGCCTTCTTTCTGTTGAGTCCGTGTGTTGTTAAAGTCATTCTTGGTTCACTTGCTTACTTTTTACTTGGCTTAGTGTTTTCATTAGGGTTTTGATACTTAGGAGCAACCTTTTTAGGTCTGCCTTTCCGTCACAAGTGTCTCTTTTCCCTGTTTTCTTTTTTGCTTTGTTTCCAAGCCTCAAGTTTTTCTTTCGCAAAAACTTGGTAAGTCAAGTCTTCATCGAGTCTCTTGATTCGTTTGCTTTGAGCCATTTAGATGTTTGTCTTACACACACTTTACATTTAGATCTTGCTTGCTTTTGTACAAAGTTCTCTTTCTTTTCCATTTATCAGAAAAGACAAAAAATTGTTCAAATAACTTAGTAGTAAGGTCTTGCATTATTTCGAGGTAGCCTAGTTTGCTTTGAAATATTTAAAAAGAAAAATACAAAAAGATTTTGTTTTAGGATTTCTTAGGTTTCAAGTTTTTAAAAGAATCATAAACGAAAAGAGAATTTTTTTTGTGAATTTGAAAGCATTTGCACTTTACTTTCATAACAAACCATTCCACACACCGCACTACAACCCTTGAGAAACAAGTAGCCCTTAAAAGAAATTATTAATAAAAATTATTAGAAACATTTTTCTTTTTAGGTATACACGACATCAACTAGCTTAGGCTAGAGTATTGAGTTTAAATCACCTTAAACTGCTCGGAACTGACTTCATTACTCAACAATCGTAGTACGACTTTCATTTAGGTAAATCCATCTATACCAAATAGTCCTGGGAAACTCTACTTAAACCAGAGCTAAGCACGAGGCCGTAGGAGACTGGAATTGTTGAGGATATCCCCTCACTTTCCTTTTGACCATAAACTAGAGTTGATTCGCGTACGGGGGTCCTTTCGGACTTCGGGCTTTGCTACCCTACCCATGCGTTTCGAATTAGCTGATGACTGTCCCCCCAGGTTATTTCGTATTGATGGTAGCCTTAGTATCAGACCTTTAGGATTCTACATAGATAGAGTGGGCGGTTATTCCCACTTCACCTTGGACAGACGTGGAAGGTAACCCTCTGGCAGTAATCCCGGGAAAGCGGTTTGGTGATTCAAGCGCTTGCACCCAGTGGACCTCCGGAGGATGCCACGTAACTGACCGTCGATGATCTATTAGTCTGTTCTGGGCCCTGATCATCCCAGACTTGCTTTTGAGAGTATTTGCCATTCGTTTGATTGGTTTGATTACTTAGGAAATTTTTTAGTGGTATGTTGTTTGCTCCTTACTTGTAGTGGCCACTAGGTTTTTAATTAGTTTTATTTTATTATAGTTGTGGAGGACCAAGATCTTCGTCGGTCTCAGAGGTTTCAAAACCTTCCCCCACTCATAGTGGAGCCTCCACCACCACCGCGACGTAGGAGAACTGATTCCCGTGGTTCTTTTGAACTTATGGGTGACATAGAGGTTCTTGGAGAACCACAGCCTAGAACACTGGATCAACAAGTCTTGGATACTGTCGAGGTTGAGGATCTAATTGCTTTAGTACTCCTTTTAACCCTCCTCTTACAGAACCCAACGATCCACTTCTGGTACCTGTTGGTTTCCAACAGCCTGAGTTTAGTGCTTACCTTTTTACACCGGGTTATACCATGGTTAACCCAGGAGATGAGCAGTGAGTTCCACAAAATCCCACAACTTCTATGGATGCAAGGATTCTTAATCCTTCTTTCTCAAACACTACTCAATCGAGTTCATTGCAGAATGCTTTGGCCTCGACCCCGTCCTTCAGTTTCAATGTTGGCACTTTAGGTATGCTGAGTTCTTTAGCCTCGACATCTGCCTCAGCCTCCAGTACACCCACTTTTGGACCCAACAATGTACCTCTATCGAAGGTACCCGCAGTGAGTTTCACTCAGTCTTCTGCCACACAATCATTGCAAGGTGTAACTTAGAACATTGCTTCTTCATCCATGGTCAGATCCATCCCTTCTACATCCATGCCTGCCGTGGGTATGATGACGGCACCATCCACTACTACCACGCCGGGTTTCAACCCCTATCCAGGTTATAACGTTAATCCATCGAATATACCTGTAGGGAGTGTCCCCTTCTCTTTGTTTGCTAGAGGAGGGGGTAATATCATTAACCCGCAGATCGGTGGGGTTAAACCCCAGACACAATGGACTGCTGCCCAAGGATTTAATCTAATTACCTTTGGATGGAATAATTTCAATCCTTTCATTTCACAACCAATGGTTGGGGGCAACCCCAACCAACAGTACACGAACCAGGCCATGGGTGGTCCCAAATACCAGGTTCCTGTTTACCAGATACCATCGGCTCAACCACGTTTACCTTTCCTGGAAACTTTAAACTTGCTAGATATTTCAAAGCTTATGAACGAATTGCCCTCGGACATACCAAAGTTTGAAGGTAAGACTGGTGAGGACCCTGACGACCATGTAACTGTTAGGATATTCCTATACTCCATCCTAGTCCTAGCAACATCTTAATTATTTACATTTTCAGTCATGCATGCACTTTTAGGGTTTGCGTGCATTATTTAGGGTTTGCATGCATTTGCATGCATCCTAGTCATCAGTCCCAACACCTAGCCCTCAGTTAGCTAGCCCCCGGAGCTTCTTTCCACTCAGTTTTAGCCCTCCTAGAGCTTAGTGCACCCTCCTTTCATCTACCAGTTGAGAAAGGTGCCCTTCATTACCTACCATTCAGTTATCTTCAGTTCTTTCCTTGATTTAAGGCTAGACTGACTCTCAACTGACTGTATCACTCCGATGGACCTCCAGTGAGACTTGACTTCCCATTCTGACTTCAGTTAGCTCTTCATGCGCCCTCCACTAAGCCTCCTTCATTTAGTTAGTTCCAGTTACACCTACCACACTCAGTTAGACTCAGTTTGACTGATGGTTGACAGTTACTTGAGCATTGATGACTCCACAGATGATGATGAAGACTTCTAGTTGTGCTCCGATGACACCAGTTGTGCTCCGATGACACTCCAATGATCTTTTGATCACTCCATGAAGGCTAATTCGAATTTCCACCTTAGGCATTCAAATCCTCATGCATTGTACTACTTATTTGTCCATATTGTGATTAATTAATTAGTGTGAGTGAAGTATTTTTGCTTCTACCCAAGTTCTACTGTATTATTATTTTGTTGCTCATTATACTGCATTGACCACTCTTCTTCTATTTTCTTGCTTAATCAATTACTTCCTTGTGAGGTATACATCATCTCTTAGATCTGCTGTGAGGATTTTAACATGGTATCAGAGCATGTTGAGAGTATTGTTTATCTGCATTCCTGAGAGTTTTTTGCAGGTTATTATCAAGATTTCGAGTGCAACAGTTTGTTGATGCCTCGAAGATCGTAGCATCAATCAGCAAGGGATTCTCCCCGGTAGGCAATCCCAATTAGATCGCTCACCGCTTGGTGTGGGGAATCCGTCTGGTTAACGGCCCGGCTACCGTATAAGATCTAATAAAAGATTGGTTTAAGCTTTCACCGGTTGCGGCCCGATCCACCGTTTATGTGATTTTATCTTAAAGATGAAATGCAAGTGCTTTAATCTAGATTCAAACTGTAATAAAACCAATCCTAGAACTAGTCGAAAATAAATCTAAACTATCTTGAGCAAATTTAACCTATCCTTGCAAGGAGCAAAATGAAGATATGAGCAATAAAACTGTAGAAATACCTGAAGATTTCATAGATAGCCATTCAACCTTAAAGACATTTTTCCAGCAGAAAATAAATGATTACAATGATAGATCTGATTCAGTTTAAACATTCCAATTGCTCCTTTGAAGTAAACATTAATTGCACAGGAAAATATATGAGAAGCTTTCATCACATTTAGAAACAATTCATGTGTAGTAAAGAAAGATCTCACAAAACATATGTAAATGCATCCAAAGATAGCTCAACAGAGATTTGACACATGATCCTGGAAAAAAAACATAGTCCTCCAAGCTTTTATTAGGCCAAAAAGAAACTCCAATACATGCAGGAAAGTCCTTTCCACACAAGCCCCGAGAATCTCTTTTTCCCCTGCAAAAAGCCCTTTTGAATCTCTTTTGTCTTTCTATTTATAGATTTACAATATTCAATTTTCCCCAAAACCTAAACCTAGGAGGGAAACAAAATTTTGTCTTCTAGTGACTAATAAGACAAAACTAAAAAAAAACATCTGTCTTTTACAAAATATAAGACAAAAAACAAATTCCAGCTATGTTTTCCTTTTATCGCATTGATAATAACTAAGGCCTAGGTGTACTGATTGCCTCAGCTGACTCTCTTGCATCTGTTGGTTCGCCGATTTCAGCAAGGGCAATTACTGGCGCTGGCTGCACTACTTCTGAAGGTCTTCCAATTTCCGCTGGGGTACTTGCTTGCATGGGCTGCTCGACAGATCGAATGTAACTAGCCCATTGGTCTATTTCCTTGAGAATGGTCTTTCCCCGTGCCGCGACTGTTACTTTGAGCATTATCTCAATTGGCACAACTCTGATTTGATAGAAACTGATCCCACAGCCATGGCCCGAGAAATGTCTTCAAGAAAATATGCATGGATTGCGGCCTGACCGATGAAATGTCGGAGATCTTCAGGGGTGAACACCTTTATCTTATCCAGATATTCTAGCTCTGCACTCAAATTGGCTTGCAGCTCTGCTTTGCGTATCTCTCTACTCGAAAAATCATAGATGGTCTCTAGCAGAACAATGTGACACTTCTCCAAGGAGCTCCGGGTTGTTGAGTAAAGTGTCTGGCAAGTTTTGGTTGATCTGCGGATCCTTTGGCTCAGCTTGTTGCCACAGTCTCTGCAAAATTCGAGGACACCAATATCCAAGTCTAATTCTGTCTCTGTTGTGGCCCGCAAGTTCCGAGGGAAACCATATTTTCCTATTCTCCATTCAAACTGCTCTTTAATTTCTATTACATGGAGAGCAAATTTATTCTTCAAATCAAGTGCCTCTGCCTCGATGGCCCACATCCTTGTGACCATCTCCTTTACGTTACTTATTTCTTTTGAGACTGATGTTAGAATTTGGTGTGTTTTCTCCTGCTGATCACATGCATAGCTATGGAATGAGACCAGGTCTTGCTTGTAACTACCCTCCAATTCTACCACACGAGCCTGTGAGTGCTCATGTGCGCCTTCAGCAAAAAAAAACTGCGCTTCTAGTGCTTTCTTCTCTTTTTCGAACCATTGGATTGTCAGAGTTGATTCTTCCTTTTCACCCATGAGTTCTTTATACTTTCTTTTCAATTCATTTGACTCTGAAACCTCCTTTTTCCTGTCAGCTTTTATTTTGAAGCATAACTCCCTATAATTCTTCACTTCATCCATCAGAAAGTCAACATTGGCTTTGTTTTCCTGAGCTGTGGACACAGAACATTCTGCTGTGAAAGTGGTGTCAAGGTTAGTCCCTTGAACAAGGATAGTTTCTGATACTCTGAGTTCAAAGCTGTCTGGTCCGGTTTCCATTTTCTTAACTCATCTACCAATGATAGCCTTCTTTCATTCATGAAAATAAACAGAATTAAGGTTGGCCACTTGGCGTTGCTTCCTGGGGTTGTATGGGGTTAGTGTTAATTCATCAGTAGGAACGATCCCAGTATCAGCGATCCCTGATTGGTCTATCTTTTGCAGATCTAAATGCATGGCTTGCGGACCGGACGATCCCTGTTCACTCACTTTCTTGGCTTCTTGTTCTGCATGCAGCCTTGCTACTTTTGCGAGCTCTGCAACTTCCTTTTCGGCTTGTAATCTTGCCAATTCCGCCCTTTCAGCTGTGTCCTTTTGGGCCTTCTCTGCTTGTAACTTAGTTGCTTCTGCTAGTTCAGCAGCTTCCTTTTCGGCCTTCTCTTTGATGTCTTGTAGCCTTTAAACCTCCTCTAACCTGATCTTCTCTGCGGCTTCAGCGGTTCAGACTCTTTCGTCCTCCAAACGCTTAGCCTCCATCTCCTGTTCTTATTGGATTCTAACAGCATTAGCTTCTTGTTGGCTATTTTCTTCCTGCTCCTTTTGGATCCTTTCTACCTTTTGAATGTACTAATCAACCTCTTCTTTTAAACCTTTTTTGGAATCATATTGCTGGTGAGGCTCATCCTGTAGCTACTGGTCATCTTGCTGCTTTTGAGATTCTGCTAGACTACTAGCTGCAGCTTGTTGCTCCTTCTGGATCAAGCCTATAGGTCTAGGGATAGCACTAGTCTCGCTTTTCCTTTTGTAACGTTTCCCCAACTCAGTCAAATTTCTGGCGCTGCGGAAGAATTCTTCAGTGTGGTCCATGAGATGTGTATAATCAAACGAGGTTTGGACCATAAGGCAGTGTTTGGCAATCCTGCCATCGGGATCGTGCCTCCTAAAAGGCATAGTGCCAAAACGAAAGACCTCCAAGCCTTAAGCTAAATTTTCACCATCGCTGGCCTTTGGGAGGCTGTATGCTCCGATGGTGAAGGGCATGGGCGAGTGCATGCCTTTCTTTATGTCTGCTAAGATCTTGCTAATTCCTCCAGTACCGAAGAGTTGTCTCAAGGCTTCCTTGTGGATCACAAAATCGGTCACATACCAGGGAAACAAATAGGGAGGCTGTTATCCTCCGCTCATCCAGATGTATGTGCCATTAGAAGAGAAATAGTAGTCTCTGAATTCATCTATAATAGGCATTGCATTTTCAGACATGCAATTCGGTTCCTCCACAAAAATAAGCTGATATAGCGGCATTATGAGTTTCTCACAGATTTCTTTATAGTGGTTAGCATACTTGCTTGCCCATGTAGGCTGGTAAGCTATGAAGAGGGGTGTCTTTTTCCTATTCCATGAGCAGCCCAAGTCTGGGAAAGGGTGCTTACTTAGTAGGCAATCCACCAAGTTGGAGGACATGAAGAAGTTTGCCTTCTTCTGAGTTAATGCCCCTTGAGTAGCAGTTAGCTGCGAGGACAAACTATCTGAAATCATTTCTGCCCAATTGAATATGGTACTAGACGTGGCCACGTGAAATATCACTGGTACCCACCTAAGCTTGAAGACCTTGCCATTCGGCATACCAAAGATCCGACTTAGCATTAATGCAATAAGTTGATAGGGAGTTTTTAGCAGGTTTCTCTCATATTCATTGTTTTGCCTCCATCTGATTTGTCTGTCATTGATCATCATCTTCCTGGTGGATTCCAGGGGGTCCCCCGAATTATCCATTATCCATTGGTCAGTTAACCAGGTCCCTGGATGGGGCAATTTGTAAATTGTTGTGATGAATTGGGGTGTGAAGGATGACAGAGTCATCCCATCCTTGTTGTTGATCAGCCTTGTATCTGTTTGAACGTGAGGGATGATCCAACTGATGACCTCTGAACATGGGAACAACTCGGGATGAGTCGCTGCCTTGTGGAGACATGATTTTTTAATATTAGTGTAAACCATGGAATCTTCGAGAGGAATTTGTGGGTCATTTTGATCCCTGATGAGCCTATAAAGATCACTCCACCCAAATTTAGGAGCATAACTGCCTGGAAGCACCCTAGTGGTAGCCAGCGTATCCCCAAACATTGTCTCGAGAGATGTGTCTAATATAATCTCTACGTCGGAATCCGATTCTACAAGATTTGAATTGCGCCGTGCGGATCTCTTATGCATGTCCAATCTGCAATGAGCCAAGTAGTACAAATAAGGGGCTTGCTGAACGTTTTGGCGCAATGGTTTAAATGCAATTGCGTTATGATGAAGAAATGCGCATGCAATAATAAAGCTCCTAATCAAAAGCAACATATCTTTCATGCATTGAAAACTATGGAAATGACTGTTATTACTTCGCAAAAAACAATTTTGAGACAAACACAGTGATACAAGCATTACAACTTTACTGCTCAAAATCAGAATAACGTGGGCCTAGACGTGACCTCTATGTATCTTTGGCCGTTGGCGTCTTAGGAATTTGGGATGGATTCTACTGCAAACTCCAGAGGACTGACTAGGATGAGTTTCGAAATAGGTGAGAGTAGCGCCTAGCTCAATTTTTAGTCCCTATGGGCGATTACATTGCTCTAAAAAATTTGTGGTGGGCATAGAGTAAAACATTATGGCTTCTCTCTGGTTTATACGTCAAGGCTTCAATGCATGCTTCATTCTGCAACTACCGTGAGTAGTTTTGGGCTATACATGCCGACAGAACTTTGCCACGGTTTGGGGATGGGCGTTTAAACAAATCAGCGTGAGGGGTTTGGCTAGGATGCCTCTAGATGGATGATTTATCAATAGGTATGCTGTGTGGGGAAGGCACCGGCGACACTGAGCGCGCAACAGTGGGCGAAGATTGGGATGCAATGATGATAATAGGACTCTCCGAGCTCTGGTTCGTATGGACTAATTTCTGGTCTCCATTTTCAGCGGGAGTGGAGTTTGCTTATGACTGGGGTGGATGCTAAGACTCTATGGCGTATATATATATACCCAAACAAATGGACCGTATAACGGGGAAGAATTACACATGAACCAAAAGAATGAAATGGGGAGGTATTTGAGGTACCTACCTGTTAGTTTCGCAATGGCTCCTTGTAGCTATGAGCGTTCTTAGACGGAGATAATCCAACAATGACGAATGCAAACACAGCAAACTATGGCTCTCCCCGAAATGGCAGAATGAGCTCGAAAATATCGTTCTACGCATTGATATAGGGGACGCATTAATGCAATAGGGTGACAGGGTGGAAAGTTAAATGTGCATAGGGATCAATGCGAGGGATTTTAATTTCGCACGGGGTGGCGTTAATGTCTACACCAAACGAATCTGCATCAATGCCAAAAAATATTGGAGGTGCAATAGCGGCTATCAAAGTGTTAAACTTTACGCGGTGGGCGGTGATCATGGCGGTAAGATCTGCACAATGTGCGGCGTCTTCGTGCCTAAGTTTTGCGCAGTGGGCAGCGAGTGTAATATTAAAATTTTACGATGGTGAGGCGTGCTTCTAGCTCCAACGTGATTTTTTAAACTTATAAATGGCGCAACGGGCCGCGATCACGAGCTTAAAACCTGCACCAGTGTTTCTTGTCTTTAAGTCTAAGCTTCAAGAGTGACGAAGCAGACATCATAATAGCAGAATTTATCCTAAAAACTGTGCCAAAAGGTGAGGCGGGGTAACGCAGGCGGCAGATTTAAGATTTGGTGATGCGCAACGGCGGGAGTTTTAGTGATGGAGACTGCGCCGTGTAAGCCGGCGAGAAAGAAAAAGTCGAGAAAAGCGAAAGCAAAAGTGGCGCAAAGGCATAAGAGATTTTCGCGGTGGTTTCAAGGTTAAACAATGCACCACACTCGGCAGGGTTATTACCAAAAAATGCGCCTTAAAATCGACCGGGATGAGGCTAAAACTTGTGCCCAAGGAGGCCAAAATATCTTTGACTGCTGCGCGAAAGGTGGCCTACTCATGGTTAAAACTTGCGCCGAAGGCGGCGAATTTAAGGTTAAAATCCACGCCTAAAGCAATAGAGTTAAGTTTAAAACTTGCGCCGAAGGCAACAAAGGGTTTCTTCCTTAGTCAAAATTTGATCAATGGACACTCCTTTGGGAAACAAAATTTAAGGCTATCCAAAGGGTGGAGGATAAACTTCCAAAAGAAAGAGCATTTGATTACAGAAATCTACAAGGAGGGGCCCCAATATTTACAGAAAATTTGGGGGATGATGTTGCAGCAGCAACACAGTTGCAGTAGTTTCTGCATTTTTGCAGTAGTAGAAGTTGCAGATATTTCTTCTATTATTTTTGCAGGTCTTCTACAGCTTCCACGAATTCAGAATAAATCCCTCCTCTTTCTCCATTCAACTATGATGAATGGAAACAAAAAATGATAGCATATTTGAAGAGCCATGATCTCTTTGATTGTTATTTTGAAAGAGAGTTCGAATCCTCTGAAGAGAAGATTGACTGGTTGAATAAAGGTGACAAAGCCCTTGGAAGAATGATGCTTGCTTTGCCTGAATATATGATATACCAATACCTTGATGATGTTGAAACTCCAAAAGAGCTATGGGCCCATCTGGATGAAAGATTTGGCAGACAGAATGAAGGGATTGGTCCAAACCCTTTTGAGAGCAAGCAAAGTGATGCATTCTCCCTCCTTGATGATCTCATTAATCATGAATCAGTATCAAACATATCTCCACTAAGTTTTTTTGACCCAAAATCCGACGGCGAAAAATTTGAATTTGCTACAACCTATGGTCGCCTATCCGACAATTCTAGTCTTTTTTTACCGTCGGTGGGATATCGGCTAAAATACGACATAGTTGAAGACGTCGGATATTTGACTACCCTACCTCGTCAATTAACCGACTTCCTCCAGCTTCACAGGTAGTCGAATAAGCGACAGCGTTAACTTCCAATATTGGTTGGATACCATCCTTTTGCCATTGATTATGCGTTGGTTCAGTCGTCGGTTAAGCAACGTGTATGCCATACAAAAAAAAGGTGGATCCGACATTCCGAGCCGTCAGAAGTATGGCACAAGCGTCGGATATTACCCTGCGATCGTCGGATAGGTCGTCGGTTAAGTGACGTGGATTCCATACAAAAAAAAGTGGATCCGACGTTCCGAGCCGTCGGAAGTATTGCAAAACCGTCGGATATTACCCTGCAATCGTCGGGATTAGGTCGTCGGTTAAGCGACTACCCAATACATTTTTTTTTTTAAATAACATTTTTGAAATAAAACTTTTCATATTGAATACATGTTCTCTAATCCCTATGCTTATGTAACATTGTGGCATATTCGTCACAAAGAGATGGTTGGTAGTGTGCTTCCATTGTGTCAAGGTACTCTTACCTAACTTCTGTAATTTGGTATACTGAGGAGTTTGTATATTCATGTATGATATCATATTCTTTGAATAAGGCTCATTAGATAGTTAATGGGTAGTTACTTAATGTAAAAGGCTCATTTTTATTAAATAAGAACCAATAGGTGGTTGGTAGTCATTAATTTTGAGATTGCATGTAGTTAGGGTTTTGGTAGTTATTAAGAAACTATTTATAGCGCTAGAAGGATGTATATTGTTTTGCCAAAGATTGGTATTTTATTGAAGCTTTGCTCAAAGGAGCTCATCCTCTCGAAGAGGCCCATGAACGTTACTCTCTCTTTTTGAATTTATTAATACAAGTGTTATATTTTGCAAGTTTAATCTCTTTCTTGCATTTTCTTTTGTTCACTTATATTTATTTGAGGTTAAGCTGGATATTGATTCCAAGGAAATTAAAGAGAAGGTTAAGGATATTGATTCCAGTGCATCATTTACTCAACCTTTGAAGTTATGGAAACTCAAAATTGGTTATGAGGAGCAACCAAAAATCACAACAAGCTCCAAGAAATTGTCAAAATTTAAATGACACGCGAGTGGGTTGTAGAAAGCCAGCATCGTAGCCATTCATTGAGCTCCTCTCTGTTTCGAGAATAATTTCATATTCTCTACTGAAAAGGGCCAACCACGTGAAGGTGGAATCTCTTATGGCCCCTCCCCCCCCTCACATCACTCTCAATTCCCCATACCCAATGCATGCACTCGAAAAAACAAATATGTGCAAATTCATCCATATTTTATCATGAACTTTCATCCATTATTCATTCAATAAATGCTAACATTCACTAAACCATTGTTTCTGTCGATCCACACATTCATTCAATAAAAGATAACATTCAATAAACCATTCATTAATCATTCAGTCAACACATTCATTCAATAAAAGCTGAAATTCAATAAAGGTAACAGTTTACTACATTGAATCATTAAAACATTAGAAAATTCATTAAACCATTCATTCATTAATTAGGCCAAAAATCGTGGACGATATATTGTTATCAAAAATATTTAGATGAGATTTGAACCTGCGACCTATGTCTAGTCCAAAGGATACCACCTTCAAGCTTGACCTTATCAATCAATTCCCATCGCCATTTCCTCTCATACGACGTCCCAAAACCATTTCTCTGGACACCCACTCTTCATTTATTCTGCATGCATTTCACTATGCAACAGTCTCAAATTCCCATTGCGTTTTCCATCAATTAGTTTATCAATTCAGTATGACCCACATCCGCCGTCCAATGAGTGTTTCCGCAGTCTTCAGTTTCAGCTTGGAAACGGTTGACGATTCATGGTATTACGTTTCCCTTCGGCTACAAATGACAAACTCATAGTTCACTATTAAGGTTTGTCTGACAAAGCTAGCGGTCAGAGAAATCTTGATAGTGAACTATGAGTTTGCCATATTGAAGCTTAAGGGAAACGTAAATATAGAATGAATCGTCACCGTTGTCAAGATGGAACTCAAGACTGTGGAAACACTCCTCGGACGGCAGGCGTGGGTCATACCGAATTGATAAACTAATAGAGGGAAAACGCAACGAGAATCTGAGACGATTGCATAGTGAAATGCATACAGAATGAATCAAGGTTGAATGTGGTAGCCTGCCATCTCCCATTGTGAAATGCATGCAGAATGAATCGATCTTGAAGGTGGTCTCCCTTGCTAGCTTCACTTCAAGCTTGAAGGTGGTAACCTTGGGACTAGACATAGGTCGCAAGTTCGAATCTCCTCAGTTCAGTTCGTACCTTGTTATTTTTTCGATGCAAACTATATTTTTTCTTTAATTTTTTGTTGAATTTAATTCCCTAACGTAGGAGGAGCCATTATGGTCAAGTTGCATTCCTAAAAAAAAATGAACATTGACAACAAGCAGCATGTCTCTAATTGTTGTCGGTGTATGCTAGCTTAGTTGCAAATATCATGCTTCAGAAGAAGCCAGCCTTGAATGGAAAATATACCAATTTGGAAGGGTTTAATGTGAGGTTAAGGATATTGATTCCAAGGAAATTAAAGAGAAGGTTAAGGATATTGATTCTAGTGCATCATTTACTCAACCTTTGAAGTTGTGGAAACTAAAAATTGGTTATGAGGAGCAACCAAAAATCACAACAAGCTCCAAGAAATTGTCAAAATTTAGACAACATGCGAGTGGGTTGTAGAAAGCCAGCATTGTAGCCATTCATTGAGCCCCTCTCTGTTTCAAGAATAATTTCATATTCTCTATTGAACAGGGCCAACCACGTGAGGGTGGAAGCTCTTATGGCCCCTCCCCTCCCTCACATCACTCTCAATTCCCCATACCCAATGCATGCACTTGAAAAAAAAAAAATGTGCAAATTCATCCATATTTCATCATGAACTTTCATCCATATATGTGCAAATTCATCCATATTTCATCATGTGGAAACTCGAAATTGGTTATGAGGAGCAACCAAAAATACAACAAGCTCCAAGAAATTGACAAATTTTAGACGACACGCAAGTGGGTTGTAGAAAGCCGGCATCGTAGCCATTCATTGAGCTCCTTTATGTTTCGAGAATAATTTCATATTCTCTACTGAATAGGGCCAACCACGTGAAGGTGGAAGCTCTTATGCCCCCCCCCCCTCCTCACATCACTCTCAATTCCCCATACCTAATGCATGTACTTGGAAAAAACAAATATGTGCAAATTCATCCATATTTCATCATGAACTTTCATCCATTATTCATTCAATAAATGCTAACATTCACTAAACCATCGTTTCAATCGATCAACACATTCATTCAATAAAAGATAACATTCAATACACCATTCATTAATCATTCAGTCAAGACATTCATTTAATAAAAGTTGAAATTCAATGAAGGTAACAGTTTACTACATTGAATCATTAAAACATTAGAACATTCATTAAACCATTCATTCATTCATTAGACCAAAAATCGTGGACGATATATTGTTATCAAAAATATTTAGACGTCGTTTTTCCCGTCCTTCTTTTTATAATTTTTTCTTCTCTTCAATGGTATATAATCTATAAGAGGACCATCTACATCATCTGGACTTTCTCTTCCAGTTCTTGGTTCTTTAGCAGGCACTTTTGGTGATGTTTGTAATATCCTAGCTGATTGTTGTTCTAGACGTGGATTTTGCGGTAAGGGGTTCGGATTTGCTACAACGATTTGAAAATGTTACATCGTTATATTTTGCTATTGTAATGACAAGTTTTTCATTTAAAAAAATTCATTACGAAGGTGTTTTTTTACCAGGTGTGACCAAATCATGTTGTTGATGTTCTTGTCCAGTCTCAACCTGTACAGTTTCACCCTCTACATGCTCTGCAGTTGAAATACGGTGAACTACAATTAATGGTCACCATTTGCAATGCTATACATAAAATTGTAGCATATGAATAAATTCATTACCAAGATTCGAAGCTTGATCATCGATTTGTTGTTGTCCCTCCTCGACACTAATGGGATCATTGCTTTCCTGTTAAAAACAGAGTCAATATTTTACATCAAGTATTTATAACGAAAATATTCCACAAGCGACAAATCTTCATTAAACTATATAGATTCTATATACCTGTGCACCGGATGGATTGGTACCAAAAGACTGTGTTTTCCCAGATAAGCTTCTTCGATGTTCAACAACAGCTCCAAAGCCTTCCTGGAAGCCAAGCTTCATGTCTTCCTCTCTGGGTACTTCATTGAATCGATCGGCCTGCATATTTGCTTATCGTCGTTAATTAACATTTTACGGTGCAATAAAACGAAAAATAATTTTCAATTTATTATTTGTATTCATTGTTGGTTTCTCGAAACTTACAATCTGTGCCGCCAAATTCGAATAACCACCAGGGCCAAGCTTGTGCTGACCTATTTTTTCTAGTCTTGCCTTTGTGGCCTTTGATGTGTTTGATAGCCTATGCAAGTGTTGAAATGCATTAGATGTTCCAAGTTCGATATAGAAATCAAGGATAATAAGGTTTAGAATTACATTGCAGAAAGTATTGCATACCTCCCTGTGCCTGGTGTTAGCTTGCCTTCTCTTCTCAGAGCCTTCTCCTTTCCATATTCCACTAGAGCTCTCCACTCCATTGCTGGAATCATTGGTGGGCGCTCATACCTCTGGTTTTTTTCAAGGTGTGTCCTATATTGGTCTCGGACAACCTTCACATGTTGACAAGCCTTTTTCAAGACATTGGCATGACTGAAGGTTTTCTCCCCGAATAGGCCAACCAACCGATTAGTGAGTTCATCTTTTAAATGTTTCGGTTGTCTATCCCACCTTGTTCGGATGGTGGGCCCAAAGATCTCCAAGCAAAAGTCATTCATATGTATATAGAAAACATTGTTTCCTGCACAACGATCATGCCATGATCATAATTAGTTGATAAAAAACGTTTTATCGGTATATTACAATGAAATTATAAACACTAATTAACCTGATCAACTATGATTAATTACCTGGGATCGTCGGTATCTTTATTGGGACGAGATCTTCGTCCACCAAAAATGTTGTCTCCCGTGTTACCGTGCTTTTGACACAGGAAGATCCTGAAAATGTAGCTTCTTCGACATCAAAATTGATAGGGGACTCGATGTCGACCCCTTCTTTTGGACGATCCGTTGTGTGTTGGTCAGTAGCAGCTGCTGCGCTCACGGTGGGGGTTCGTGGTGTTTCAGAACGTGTTGCCGACTGTTCGGTCGACAACAATGGCGAAGGATTCGAACTACGTGGAGTCATTTGGTTATGATGCGAAGTCTCTCCACGAGCCTCGCTGGGGCCAACACCACCTTGACCACTATTGTGTGGTCCCTTATAATTCTGTAAATACACACCACGTCTTATACGTTCAATACTGTCATATAAAAGAGAACATTATAAATATTTAAACGAATTATTCTATGATTCAAGATTCCTCAACTTACTCGCAAGTTATTAGATCTATGTTCCAACAATGCAATCCTTTCTGTAATTGCGCTTGTCTGCGAAACCTGGATTAGTAGAGAAAGGATTTCCGTAGTATATCTATTCAACAATTTCTGTACCATCTTTAGCGGGTGTGTGGCTTCACCAATTTTTTCGCAATCGTGAAGCACCTCTGCCACTTCAGGTTCTAACGGAAAATCTTGCGATGCTGATTCATACTGCGATTCACTAGTGGGCTGCAACAAACATATATAAAGCACTATTGAGTTCTCTATTGATAGATTCCAAATTTTATATTAACATAACATATCTATCATGATAGATTCGTAAAATTACAACACGGTTTACATTATCATAACGAAACCAGTATACACATGAAAAATACATAACAAAATTAACATTATGCTACGTATTATATTGGTACAATTGAAATGAATTATACCTGCGACCTCGAGGATCGCGATCCACTCATTGGATCAATGGTCATAGGTGACTTGCCCCGATCGGCTAATATCTGGGAGCTTCCCCTAACAACACCCTAATAAAAAAGCATAGTGAAAGTCACCTAAACGATTCCAAAACTATTCATGAGAAAACACATCAAAAAAATTATTATTCATATTATATTTTTAATATTACAAAGATGTATACCCGTTGCGCGGACCCTGGTGTGGCCGACCTTACAGAACCGGCCTGCATAAAAAACATAGACTAAAAAATTACGTAAACGAAACCAAAATATTCATTGAAACATTAATATAATGCTAAAACATTTTGACATATTTTAATTGTACAATTCAAATCAGGTCTACCTGATGCCTCGAGGGTGTTGCCGTCTGATCAACATTCGACGGGTGTATTTCTCGATTAACGTTCTGCATCAAATATAAATAACATTATATAAAACAAACCAAGTTATTAATAATGAAAAAAAAAGAAAATAAAAACTCTTTTTTCTTATTATATTTGTACTATTAGAAAGATGTATACCTGCTCCGTCGAGGAAGAAGTACTCCTCCGACCATTTGTTGGCAGGGATTTATCCCGATAACTGGCCTGCAAAGTAAATATGGGAAATTTAAACGAAATAAACTAACAAAAAATCCTTATGATGTTTAATTTACTACTAAAAGGTTGGGTAAAATGTTTTATAGTAACCTTGTTTGTATCTACTCGGTTCACAGGGTAATTAATAAGCAACTCGTCCCCTACAGATATTGTTTTAATAGAAACTACAAAAACACGGTTTCCTTCACGCCCCTCAAATTCGCAGTTTGGTTGCTTAATTGTAGACCCTGGTTGTGAACTGTTTATAAACCCCGCAATATTCCCTATGGCCTTTGGCCTTCCGTCCATGTACAACGTTCCTCCTTTATTTTGATTTTTGTCTTTCAATTGTAAATAGTTTGTTGACAATCCATAGCTACGCATACTTGTTGTATATCAGACAAGGCGCATCCAATCATTGTAGTTGTATATGGGTCCAACATAATCCATCAATTATATACATGTCCCGTAACCGACCAAGATGCAATCCTTGGAAAACAACCCGAAACCATGTATCGACGACAGTGCAATTCAATATCTCCTCTCATTCACACAAAATTCAGTGTTCAGTGGAGGAAGATCCTTTAGTACCCATTGTTTCACTAAATGTCTGTACCTCAAGGGCACCTCTTCGTCGTCTTTTGTCTCATCACCATAGGAACATGCCCCCCCTTGACCGTGAAAAAATTCATTGCGTCTATGGAATCTTCTTTTGGTTTTTTGACATCTAGTTGATACAATTCTTCTAGACCTATTGGATGTCTCACTTTCCTCTAGCCTTCCTAAACTCCCCTCACTCGAGGAAGACAGATTAGACAAATACCTGTTTCGTTCTACCTACACCATTGGAAAAAAGTTTAGATTCAACCGCAAGGCATAGCGCCTCTTAAAAGTTGACGTGTATCGCCTTTTATAATTTTACTTGATCCTCATTCCCTTTGTCAACATGTAGGCATTCAAGTGATGATCGGAAGACGACCAATTTATCTTTCTTAAGAGTAGAAAGTCATGCAATATTTATGAGTTTTTTTTTACTATTTGATTTAACGCTACATCACACATGTAACACAAATGTAACACACATGAAACACTACACATACACGTTACAGGATCTCCTCTAATGCTACAGTGTGATGAACCTGCAATAATTAATTAATGCAAATACACGAGATATCATAAATAATAGAATAGAATCACTTTTATATTGATCACGGGCCACTTCGAGGGGGAAACCTCCTTTGAGCAAGCTCAATACAATTAACTTCACCGTGCCTTCAATGACCTCAACACACACTTATATACTAAGTCTATGCCCAATACTATGAGTCAAAACCATGGGACATATAATACTACAGGACGACTTACAAAGCATATGTGTCCAATACTATGGGATAATATAAACTACGGATCAACAAATATTACGGGACGACTTACAAAGCATATGCGTCCAACAACAATATACTAACATAGTAAAGAGAAGGGTTGACATAGGTTCCTAACATCCCCTCTCCCTTAGAAAAAGCTTTGTCCTCAAAGCTTTGGTTGGAGAAATCGCTGCAGAATCTGAAGGAGTGGTTCCCCGGTAGCATCCTCGGGTTGCATTTCAGGCCACTGACGCCTTTGGAGTGTCAAGGAGGATTGCTTGGAAGGCTGTAGATGAAGAAGAACCCTGTCAACTGCGTGGAAAATGCGCTCAGAACGGTGTTGATTGGCTTGTTGTTTCAGGCGAATTCTGGCCATGTGAAGATTGTCCTGCAGAATGAGAAGAATCTGATCGCGGTTTCGAAGAACCGAGTCAATTTCCTGAACTGGGGAGCTGCTAAGGGTGTATGGAAGAAGAACTGGCGATGTTTTTCCATAGACTGCTTCATATGGTGTCCTTTGAGATGTGGTATTGTACCACCAGAGCACTGCTAGGAAATCCATAGAAATAGTTGGCCAAAGCTGTGTAGGGATGGGCAAGGGTTTGAGAAATCCCAAAAGGAGTGTCGTTTCCCCCTTGTTGACTTGGAAAGTATCATCGTTAGCCACCATCTGTTGATTTGTCATTTTTAGTCCCGACCAAAAGAAGTTACATTGTTCCCGGTCATACATTTTGCAGAACCCAGAGTTCCTGTTGATGAAGAAGCATGGATTTCATAGAAGAGATAGCCCTGTTGAACATATTGCAACCAATTTGGAACAAGCAGAGAAAGAGCTGTAAGAGAACTGGGTCATTAATTGTGCGAGAAGGAGCATCTTCCACCATATTGTCCTTACCCTTCTTGTAAGTGATCACATAGGGATAACCCATGAGTTGGATAACCCATTTCAAGTGTGTTGGGGAGGAGACCCATTGTTCCAGAAAATTTTCCAGACTCGGGAGATCAGTCTTGATGCAGAAATAATTCCCTAATAGGTATGGCTGCCACTTCTATACTGTATGCAAAATAGCCATCATTTCCTGCCGAGAGGTAGATGTGGCTACATTCTTACCGGAAAGGTCTCTTGAAGGCAGCAAGCGCATTGGTTCAGCAAAGATACTTGCATATCTATCCAAGGAAGTAGTGGAGACTGTTGATGGGTGCATCTGAATGGAATTGAGCTGAGCGATGACACCATGTGAATTCTTCTTAAGGATTTTTTCCAGGCGATGTGAACTAATGATGCAGAGAGACCTTGGTTGTAAGCCCATAAATTTGTGTTGTGCCCCATTGACTTTAAACTGCATCCAAAGTTCAGCAAAATCCCATAAGATGGGGCCAAGTGTGCGTAACCATTGAACGCCCAAAACCACATCACATCCTCCTAAGGACAAGGAAAACATGTCAGAGCATAGGTTATAATCTGCCATAGAGATACGCACATTGTGACACTTCCCCTTGCAAGGTAAGGTACCCCCATTGGCAACCATGACTTCAAAGTTGGAGCAAGGATGGGCAAAACAATCAGCCTGTTTGGCAATCCGAGGGTCAATGAAGTTATGAGTGCTACCAGAATCAATGAGTATGGTAAGACGGAGCTTCTTGAAGTATCCCCTGACCCGCATTGTTTGTGGGGTGGTGACGCCCGTTACAGCATGGAGAGAGATCTCGGGTGGTTGTCCTGAGATGGGGTGTCAACAGGTGGGTGTTGAATGTCGATCTGATCATCTACTATATCTGTAGCTTCTTCACTAAGTTCTAAGGCAGGCGGAGAATCCATATCCAAGAGATAGAGCTTTTGTTGAACACATCTATGTCCCCGAGTGAATTTTTGATCACAATTATAGCAAAGCCCTTTTTCTCGGCGTGCCTGCATTTCTATTTCAGACAAATGCTTGATAGGAGTTGGTTGAGGAGCAGGCGTGATGGGAGGTCGTTGGGAACCCATATTTCTGAAGGGAACAAAGGTGGGTTTGGAGCGTTGTTGAGTTGCGATCTTGTCCTCGACCAGCTTAGCCAACCCTAGGACTTCCATCATTGTGTTGGGACAAAACATTTTGACCTCTGAGCAGATTTCATCCTTGAGACCACTGATAAAACAACTCCTGTAGAATTCATCAGACAATCCTTCTGTGTGATTGACTAGTTTCTCAAATTCCGTCTGATACTCTCTCACTGTGCCAGTTTGGTGAAGTTTAGTGAGTGCTCCTGTGAAGTCGTCAAAAGCACTAGGACCAAATAATGGCAAAATGAGTTGGCAAAAATCTGTCCAGTTTGGCTCTGGATGAGCTTTGATGTACCAACGGTACCATTGAAAGGCTTCCTGTTCCAAATGAAAGGATGCAAGTGAAACTTTCTGAACATCAAAAGTATTATGCAGACTGAAATATTGTTCTGCTCGGTATATCCATCCCGTCGGATCAGTACCATTGAAGCGAGGAAAATCAAGCTTCGGACCATGAAAATTGCTAGAAGAAGAGAACCCGGTGGCTGCAAAAGATTCTGGCTGTCTGGTATTGTTCATGGCTGAATGGTGAAGATGGAGGCTGAGAAATTTTTCATCCAGGTCTTGGAGTTTGGTTTGGATGGCTGCAAGTGCTTCCTCCATGGTGTGTGCTCTTGCACGGGTGACAACCATAACCAGGTTTTTTTTTTTTTTTTTTTTGGTGGAATGGGTAGAAAAACACAAACAGAAGTTGATTTAGTAAAGGGAAATTTGGTTTGGGGAAACAATCTGATGGGTAATTGGGGTTTGACTAGATTTTGGACACTGTCGAAAGGACAAGAAAGCAAAAAGGGGGATTTCAGAAGCGGGGTGATAGAATGAGAAAATTTGGCAGAGAGGGACAAAGAAGCAGAATTCAGAAAGGAACTCTGTGGTCAAATTTGAAGGTGATTGGGTGAAATCTGAGGAAGTTATGACAAACCCTAAAAATAGACAAATATGGAATTTTGGGCTTTGGGAAGGGGAATTGGGGATAGGGTCCTCAGGAATGAAAGATGCAGAATGGGATGACAGGGGTTCCCCAAAAATTTCAAGGGAAACAGAGTGGAAATAAGGGAGATATGGAGAAAAAACTGAATTTTATATCTTTTTTTTTATGACAGGGTTTCCCCGAAAATTTCAAGGGAAACAGAGTGGAAAGAAGGGAGATATGGAGAAAAAACTTTTTTTTTTCCAGAAATGGATCGGCAATAGCGATGCAACGGTGCGGAAGGGATCAAAAACAGCTGGATCTGAAACGACGACTGGATCTGGAACGACTTTCAGAATAGATCTGAAACGGCTGGATCTGGAGTGGAAGTGATCGGCAACAATTCAACTGAAAATATATATGGACTCCAGGTATGTACGGCTTCCTAACAGTTCAGGTGTTTCACTTGGCCACCAATGCTGTCTGACGGCATGCATATTGGGGCAGTACCCCTCACTCCATGGCTCAGGTAAAACTGATGACCGCTTTGCCACAAACGATAGCTCTTGGTTTACCTCACGGGTGGGAACTAGTCAATCAGGTAGGGGTCGTTGCCCTTTTCGCTGGCAGGTCCTCTCAATGGGCCAGCTACTTTGGGGTTCCTGTGGTACTCCTCACAATGAGTTTTAGGGCTTATGCCCAAGTACTTCCCATAGTTAAGCGGATAGGGATTATTCCCAAATCCGAAGCTGCAACAAATGCAAAAAAAAATTTGGCAGAAATTCCACCCAACAAGCCCAAGAAAGTGCTCTGATACCAGATGTGATGAACCTGCAATAATTAATTAATGCAAATACACGAGATATCAGAAATAATAGAACATAATCACTTTTATATTGATCACGGGCCACTTCGAGGGGGCAACCTCCTTTGATCAAGCTCAATACAATTAACTTCACCGTGCCTTCAATGACCTCAACACCCACTTATATACTAAGTCTATGCCCAATACTATGAGTCAAAACCATGGGATATATAATACTACGGGACGACTTACAAAGCATATGCGTCCAATACTATGGGCTAATATAAACTACGGATCAACAAATACTACGGGACGACTTACAAAGCATATGCGTCCAACAACAATATACTAACATAGTAAAGAGAAGGGTTGACATAGGTTCCTAACATACAAGTCCTGGCTACTTAATGAAAACTATTTACCACATATTTGATTACCTTAGTGTAGACGTTTCTTGTAATATACTCAGAAGAGTTACTTTCAGAAATGACTGTGCCTCTTAGAGGCTAGTCAACTCTAGGAACCAAGTGACCCTATGATAGGGCTAGTACAAACCAGAGAGAGAGAGATGACTGGGCTATGGTGCGGTCAATCAAATAAATTCAATGACAGTAAAAAGGCTCAGTACAAAGACCAACCAGTAAGGTACAAGTAAAAAAAAAAGAATGGGTATAAAGACTCATAACCCTTGGGACTAAGGGGGTGTACACTACCTCAAACGTGGACAAACTACCATAGTTATAACCACAAGACCAAAAACATAAAAGGAGGTACAAATCAATATATGCAATATCTCCTTGTAACTACCTCTTGTAACTCAAATAGTACCACCAAAAGGTATGATAGCATGCAATCTTCCTAACTAAGGTTAGGAGGGTGGTACAAAGTGGGTGTACCTCAAATGTGGACAAACTACCATAGTACCCACAAGACCTAAAACATAAAAGGTGGTACAAATCACAAGATATCCCAATATCAGTAAAACACCCAAAAGGTAAAAGGCAAGGTACCACAAAAATATTATCGAAAAAATGAAAGGACCATAAGACAATCAACCAAGGTGGGGTACAACAATTCATCTCTCTCTCAAATGTACCATTGTTCCATATAACTTGAAAGACCATCATCACAGTAAACGGAAAAGTCCACACGGATGATGTGATCACGTGGTCCTCTAGACTACTCCTATGGTCAAGCGTTAGGGGCTCCATGAAGGGGTGTTCAGTCCCTTCAAAAGACCATCTAACTCAACCATCTTGAAGACCTAGGAGAAGAGGACATCACACATCATCAAATAAGTATTGGTAACCCGTGTATGACCTCAAAAACCCTAAAGCAACCGAGCGTGCAAAAGGGGAGCTATGAAAAGACAAGGCTCGCAGGCCAAAAAAACAAGCTCAAAAAACTGTACTGGGACCGATGTCACAGTAAGTGAGCTGAAACAAAAGTGGCCAGAATGCCAACAAGTATCACTAAAAAGAAAAAGACCCTCTAAAAAGGTGAAAATGCAAGCAAACTTCCTAACTAGGAGCTAGAGACCTCGACAAATCGTATCCTTCGCAAGGTGATGAAATCCAAGTCGAACAATACGAAGTGAGAGACTGAATTTGAAGGATATCCCTCTACCGAAAGGGATCCTGGGTAAAAGAGCCCTAGTAGAAAAGTCACTAAGCTACCTCGTTCATGACACGTCGGAAAAGGTTTTCGGCACTTCTGCCTTATCACCCTTGTATCACCAGTATGGTGGCCGGAGAATACAAGGAAGACAATGATCGATGTTGCCTTAGGGCTAAGTGGAGTGTGGCATTCCACATAGTCCGTCCGGTTCTCGATCTCGCGGCGGTTTAACCCCTGAAACAACAGGAGGCCCCTCCACAAACTGGTGTATGACCGTGTCAACAAATACTAGAGGATTTCGGTACCCTAGAGGACAACAACTATGTCTCAGATGATAATGACAAGGGGGAATTATTTGGATGCCTATCCCCAGTGTCCTACCTAACTAGCAAAAAAAATTTCTCCTCAAGTGAGGTTATGGTGTGTTTAGTTAGGGGGTGTAAATTTTAGTGGTTGTATTACTCAATCGGGTGATGGAAGTGAAACTCGTGGTGTGATGACTGACTCAAACCATGTAAATGCATATGAATAAAATAAGCCTTTCCTTTCAATTAATGCTAGCTAAGGTAAGGAGAGAGTTCTTTCAAACTATAACTATTTCAAATTAAATGAATCCATTAACAATAATTTTCTTCTACTTCTAATGACTAAAATGCATGACAATGTTTAAACCTAATTAGCAAGCATAAGCATGACATTGTGATATTGTGAATAATCATGTATGGTAGGACACATTATTTCAATTTAAAACCCATTTAATGTACGCTAGGAGACTTAAATTACATAATGATCTCATAAGTATAAGCCCAAGAATATTTGTCACAATCCAAAATCTATTCACCAAATTCAAATCACTTCTACTATAGCTCACGTTATGTGGTGTAGTCATCATACTTGAACTCATTAAAAATTCATTCTTTTGCATTCACAGTCGACACAAGTACAACAAAAGGGATCATGATTGCTAGGGTCCACAGTCAAACATGCATCTGCAAAACAGAAAATTCAAAGCTGGAAGGTAAGATAAGTTAATTACAAAATTAGGTCAATGGGACCCCTAAGTACAAAGGTGTTGATACAATGTGGGAGTGCAAAAGTGGCTCCTTTAAAAGGCCTATTCTATTGAAAGAAAAGGAAACCTGCCTTTGCAAGATAAATGGATCTCCCAAGTCCCAGTACACATTCAAGCAACAATTTTTCCATCTACAATACAAACCGGGGACAATTTCTTCTTAAGCAGGGAGGAAATGATGAGCACTATCGAGTTAAAGTGCTTATCATATGTTGCAAATTCAGAATTTCACTGGCAAGATATCCCACCAATCTATTTGGAAGTTCACTAGTTGTATCTCAAATTCTAGTTTTATCTTGGCTACACATAAGGCTTATAATTGTCAGCAACTACATGTATTGGATTAAAATTAAGATAAAGGGCTTGAAATCATCTCCTCAACTTGCAAACATTTGTAGGAATTACATGTTTTTCCATCAGACCTAATGATTAAGGCATTGTGATAGAGGAAGGCCTTATGGATACTTCAAGCTCTTATCCTAGGATCACCTCTGTACTATGTTTTTTTATTGTGAAACAACAAATGCAACATTAGTCACTATCGCAAGAAACAAAAATGCTTACTTCTCACTCATTTTTGTTTGTCTTTGAGTGGTATGCATAAAAATAAGGACTTTTGGTCATCTGGTACTTATGTAAAGTGTTTGGAGAGGCTTAGTGTTGCTTTTGTTGGTGATAGTGACATTGGGATGCAATGTGTTCTATCAAGTTGTATAAACATATGTAAGCTTGAGATAAGGGATAGACTATTTAGTGATTTGGCTCTTTTATGAATCAAATTCATCCCTTTGTTTTCGAAATGGCCTATCACTTCCTATTCACTCATATGCACACCTAGAATCTGTCCACTTATTCTTTTGTCATTTTGCAAACTTCACACATTACACACACACTCCTAACAAGAATGGTATTCAATTCCTTTCCCATTTATTGGCCGGGATAATAACATGGAGAAACATACCATCCTTAGATAGTAAGGTTAGGATACAAGGGATAAAAACTCAAAGTTGCACATATGGAAACAAACTAAGAACAATTCTCTGCAGTTTGGATACAAAGGACGTGATACTTCATCAAGGTTCAAGCCAAAAGGCACTAATATTGTTCCCTTGGACAGAAAATACCTCTATACCAACTTGTATCTAGAACATTAGTTAAACTGGATAGGGAAATCGATGTGTGGAATATAGATTGTCCAGCATCAAACAAAAATTCCGGCTAGGGTAGTGATTGCAACAAGGAGCAATGTATCACTATGGAGGATAAGCCTTGCACTCCCCAGCCTTCATGGGAACCTACACAAAAAAGCATGGAATTGCAGCTATAGGAACAACACACAGAGAAAATATTATGTGCAGCAACATCACATGGAGATGGAAGAAATGATACAAAATAAATATTGTTGCACTTTCCTTTATTATGCACTAAGAATACACACTTACAATTTCAAAATAATTGAAACTTTCAGCTTCCCAACTTGACACATGTGGGGTGAACTAATTGAGTTAGTTACTTGGAGAAGCATGCTTGGCACAAATTTTCATTTCACCACATACCTTAGCCCATGTGAGGTGCATGAGTTGGTTATGTTAACCATTAAAATGGACCTTGTCAAGGTGGAGTGATCCACTTGTGGACCCATTCTCTTTTGTGGACCTAGTATAATGCTTTTACTTGTAACTCCCCTCTTTGTTGTTCCATAAAAGAGAAGGAGGTGCACATGACTTCTAAGCATGAGAGCTAGAGTGAAGAGTGGTGTGATGTGATAGCTAGGGTATTCTATTTAAAGTGTATTGCTTTATGAGGTTGTGAGAAGGTAGTTGGTTTTGTATAGTAAGCTTGGGAGACTCTGATTTTGGATTATGTAATTCTCTTTTCTACTATAATAGAAAGACAAGTGATTGTTGGTGCATATTCAGTATGCTAATTTGATTTTTCTAGAGCTGATTTCTATTTAAAATGTAACTTGTAACTCCCCTATCTTTTGTTCTACAAAAGTGAAGGAGGTGCACATGAATTCTAAGCATGAGAGCTAGAGTGAAGAGTGAAGAGTGGTGTGATGTGATAGCTATGAGGTTCTTGACTCTTCCAAGTATTCCGCTATCTTCAAAAGGGATGTCTGTAGCTGTGCACATGGTTGTAGTTTGCAAAGCATTCACACAACAACACTCAATTGCCCTTGCAAGGGTATTTTGTGCTCATTTGAAGGAACATCTCAAGACTACATTAAATGTTTTGGATCATGTTGCAGGGACTAATTTATTAGCTGCAAAAGATGGACTGAATCGGAAAGTATTTTGGTGCTTGTTTGTGGTACAATTTTTTGTCTTTCTAGCTGATGATACTAAAGAGAATCGATGGTTGGTAGCATTAACGACAGAGTTTGGAAATGATAACAAGGATGTGCTTCTTGATATTGGGATGATACATCAAGAAATTCTATGGCAAGTTGCACTTACTGAGGATTCAAAGGTGCTGCTAAAGAAAGATGATGGCAATGTTTCCAGTAGTGTCACAACTGATTTGGATGCGCATGCAAATGAAATTGATGATCACTTGCCAACTTCTGTTGGACACTATGTGGATCTTATTTTGAATCAACATAGGCAATCATCTTTTTGCAATGTTGAACCTCAACTTTTTGATCTAATACATCTATTTCATGATATTGGTCACAGTGCTCGGCTTCAACGAAGGTTGAACATTGATTCCTCTGCCCGAGGACAACAAGCCTATGTTTGTCAACCACAGTATTCTCATTAAGATGAAGGCCCTTCTAGAATCAAAATGCAAGGCAATAAGCAAGAGTCACTACATTCTTTTTGCTATGAGATATTAAGGTCATTTTCATTTCATATAAGTCATTTGTTTTCAGAACTAGGAAAAATGAATTGTCAGTCCTGCTTCCAAATTTGTAGCATCTACATTTTCAACCATCTTTCTGGCTGATGAGAAGCATAATAGCTTCCATGGGAAATTACAAAGAGGTGAGGGTTCACCCATCAAACTAAAAAAAACACTAGATGCAATAAGATAAAAATACCCCAATGTAGATTGAAAGGTTCTACCCCAATGTAGATTGAAAGGTTCTACCCCAATGTAGATTGAATTAGCAATGAAACCCTCTTAGAAGATCGAATTAGCAATGAAACCACAGTGATTTGCTACCTAATTTTTAAATTTGTCAAATCAAAACAATTTAGGGCTTGGTACTCACGGACTTGGGAGGCATTTCCGGATCCTCTTATAGTTTCTTTGCTTGGACTCCATGCCCCCTTCCACAATCGCAAACCGCCTCTCCCACTATCCACTGGTCCAAACCGCCTCTCCCAATGCTTGCTCGTTGGGTCACTCCCACTGCTTGCTCATTGGGTCACTCCCTCTCCCCTGCCACAATCACAAACCGCCTCTCCCACTATCGAACACTAGTCCAATCCACCTCTGAAAACCCCAACTATCCATTGGTCCAAACCACCTCCCCCACTGCTTGCTTGTTGGGTCAATCCCACTGCTTGCTCATAGGGTCACTCCCTCTCCCCCGCCACAATCAGAAAATGCCTTAGGTCTCAGGTTGAGAGCAGTTCGAAATCGAGAGTAGGTCACTCCAAATTGATAGCAAGTCGAGAGCAAGTCCAAACCACCTCCCCCACTGCTTGCTTGTCGGGTCAATCCCACTGCTTGCTCATAGGGTCACTCCCTCTTCCCCGCCGCAATCAGAAAATGCCTCAGGTCTAAGGTTGAGAGTAGGTCCAAATCGAGAGTAGGTCACTCCAAATTGATAGCAGGTCGAGAGCAGGTCCAAATCGCAGAGGGTTTATGGGTGTGGTTTATGAAATGCATATGGGCTTTTTCTACTTGTTCTATATATATTTTATATAATGTTTGTTTTTTGGTTTTTTTAATTTGTTTATAATTAAATATATATATATATATAACATTATATATAACAATTAAATTTTAATTGTTATATATAATGTTATATATATATTTAATTGAAAACAAATTAAAAAAACCATTGTTATATATTCATGTTTTAATTTTATTTATTATTTATTCATTTTTTTAATTTTAATTGGTTTTTTTTTGTTATATATAATGTTTTTTTTAATGTTTGTTACATAATCATTTCCATCATCACGATCTTGGTATATGTTGACCATTCTTAACTACCTCCTATAGCCAATTGGCTACTAGGGAAGATAAGGAAAATATGCACCCTTCCTCCTCATACTTTCAAGAAGGGGCTTAAAAAATATGGTTCATGCCAGGCTCTGAAAAGTGGAAGGGTCATTGCAAAGGATAAAAGGAATCACCAAAAACTCATGTTGACCTTAATGACTGTGGAAAGATATTTTAGGAATATTTTCTTCATCATGTGAATTTGGCGATAACTAGAGCGAAGGTCAAGATCAATGAAGAATTTATCTCCATGTATCATATAAGAGATAATTAATGACTGGAATGAGAAATTTATCTTTCACTATCAAGGAGTTAAGAGATAAAAAATTGGGACACATGTGCCAAGTGACTTGTTTTTTAAGGACCATGACAACCAAAGAAGAGTACGGGTTGGTACTAGGATGAATGATACCAATAGCTAAGAACAACGATACAATATTTTTAATTTCATATATTATTTTGTTCAAAAGTATGACAATATGATCACACATTGGATGGGAGGATACGATGAAGCAATGAGATGCTATGATCATGCTCTCTCATTTGTAATTCCAATAAATCCATGGTGATATGACATAATCTTATTATCCATTCACACCGAGAACAATATCACGCCCACCCGTTTCAATGGAAAACATGTTAGTTTTCCGGGAGTAATCACCCATTTGAAGCATCACATTTTCACAAATTCCACCATATTTCATAGATCTCCCATCAATAATCATTATCTAAAATTTCTTAGTAACAATGATTTCAATTGGTTTCTTGGGAAACTCAATGATGAATGAAATATGGGTGGTTCTGCCATTAATCAAGATAATGAATTTTCTCTTCTTGATATAGCCAACCATGTTTAACATTAATGAGGAGAATAAATACTAGTCAAATAATTAAGGGAGATATAGGGTTCTTCACAGGGTTAGGAAGAAAAACTTCCTCAATGATGGGAGGGGATTCCTTTTGAGTTCTTCCATCAAGTTCATCATCATAAATGTCCTCAAATATGTCCACAAATAATTGATGTTCCTTACATCTATGCTCAAGAGAATATGTTTCATTACAATTGTAGCATAGAACCTTAAGTTGATGTTCCTCCATTTTGTCCTATGCCAACTTATGGACCTTGAAAGGTGGAAGAGGTTGTTGAAGAGCCACCATAGTTGGGGAAAGGATATGAAATAAAGTTGGGGATTTTGGACTGAGCATAGGATATAACACAGGCATGAAAATAAATATTATTGTCCTCCAACCAAGTAGTAGGGTGGTTCACCTCTAAGTGGGATTTAATTTCCTCTTTAAGACCACTAATAAGGAATTGCTTAAAAAATAATCAATTAATTTTTATGAAAAAACAAATGAAGTTTGATGACTCCTATAATGAATTTCATTAGGTAATAAAATATTACATTAAGGGAAAGTTAGTGCTTCATTTGATCGATCGAACCAACCAATCGAATCTGACCCACCAAACTTGTTTAGAATTGCTTCAGAAAAATGAGGCGTCATACTATTGGAAGGGTCGGAAAATGAGAAGTGATTCTTGGTTTCCATTTTGCTAACTAATTGGGTGAGAGAATCAACCATTTTTTGTATGTCCTCTATAGTTTACATGTTATGAGTGTTTATCATGGGACCATTAGGTCCATCAAAGAGGTTAGTGATGATTTATCCCAACATAATCAACGACCTAAGAGGATTTCCTTGTGAGGGTCCATAAGCAATGGTACTAGCGAGTCCACAAAAAAATAAGTTATTTCAGAGTGAAACCATGATGATCAAATTACTCCTTGTTGAGTATCATTACATGGTTTTTAATTCTCCCTTAATGGTTGGTGTCAGTCATTTTTTAGTCTAGAAACCCTCCCACAACGTCAATGCATGCATCTAGTCTAACCATGCCAAATTTCAGTCCAAGCCAACACATATTTAAAAAATTTCAACGTTGGCCCCATGTATCACATTATTTAATTTATATGTATGGTTTCTGATGCTGCAATGGTGAGTGTCATTCATTCGAGTCTTGAAACCCTCCCACACCGTCAATGCATACATCTAATATCAGACTTCTGACTTCAAAAGAATCCGACGAGATTGCTAAATCACCGACGACAAACACCGTTAGTTTTTCTAGGTACTAGCTGCGTTGGATATCATATAATGATGATGATCATGATGAAGATCATGATGATGATGATGATGATGAAGATGACGATGATGATGAAGACGATCGATGATGACGATGATGATGACGATGATGATGAAGACAATCGATGAAGACGATGATGATGACGATGATGATGACGATGATGATGAAGATATTGCTGATGATGATGAGGAAGATGATGATGATGATGATGATGATGGTGAGGATGATGACGATGATGCTGATCACAATGATGATGATGATGGTGGTCGTGACGACGACGATAAACATGATGTTGTTGATGATGATGATGACGACAATGATGAAGATGATGATCAAGAAGAAAAATATGATGATGATGAAGATGATCACGATGACGACGATGACGATGATGATGATGATGATGTTTGAGTCTTGATAATTGTGCATTTCCTTACTAAGCTTCTCTCCGTTGCAAGAATAATTTAATATTCTCTACTAAACAAGCCAACCACGTGAAGGTGGAAGCTCTTATGGCCCCTCCCCCCCTCACATCACTCTCAATTCCCCATAACCCGAAAAAAATATCTATGTACACTAGAAACTTTAAATGTGTTTTTTGACATACTCTAAAACAAGCAATGTTTCTAATTATATCATATAGGAAAATGGAAACTCACTACGAAACAATTAATTTATTATTACTGCATACCTCATAAACTTCAATGGTCTTCATCATCTTCTTCATCTGGGTCATCGTCTGTACTATCATCCGATGATCCAGATTCAACATTGTAAGGATTGGCCATATCATCCTCGTCGTCGATGTCAGTTACGATCAACATGTCATCGTCAATATCATCTTCATGGACATTGTCTGATAGTACATCATCTGATTCAATAAGTTCTTCGACATCTTCTTCTGGGCCATGATCATCTAACTCATGTTGATCATGATCATCTTCTGCGGCGTCTTCTTCTTCGAGAATGTCTTCATTACCTTCATCAACGTTATAATTTACCGGCCTTCCCCTTGGATCATGTCTCACAGCAAATGACCAACCCGCTCTACCTGGAACCTCAGAGTAAAATACCTGTTCACATTGAGTTGGAAGAACATAGGGCTATGTTCCTGGCTCAAACAACCTTGTATTTACCATGGTAAAACCATTATCATGTTCAATAATTGTTCTATCGGGATCACGTTGATCCAATTGACACCTGTACCATTTGACAACAAACATAAATACCTTGAAGGAGTTAAAGT
The DNA here is from genome assembly GCA_027924585.1 of Larix kaempferi. Taxonomy (NCBI): domain Eukaryota; kingdom Viridiplantae; phylum Streptophyta; class Pinopsida; order Pinales; family Pinaceae; genus Larix; species Larix kaempferi. The sequence continues at coordinate 11,078,754 of BSBM01000560.1, forward strand.
CACACTGAAGAATGTCTTCTAGATACCCATAGTATCGATTTTCAGATAGTTCTGGATGTCTGTCACTTCTAGAAGAAACATAGGTCACCTCAAAGACTGCAGATATCCCACAATCAGATGTTTTCTTTGTTTCATCCAACTTTTTGATGCGATATCTACATCCATTGCACCACATAGCCTTATGGTGTTTTACCTAGTACAACAAGCCATACAGGAAAAGATTACATAATGACACCATATTTATGATAAAGTAGTGCATGTTTATTATAATGCCATAAAAGGAAAATAACCAGCGTGACGTACAATGACAATATTAAAAAAAATAAATAAATAGTGCAATTGATTAATATGCTTACCTGCTTATCTTTTAAACCTCTTGCTAAATCGATTTCCCTTTGTGTTAGATTGGTGTCTCCATTGCGATGTGCAGCTTTAACCAATGAAGCCACACCTTCCCATGATATTCCATGACCAGATTGTTCACATTTTTCGATCCATACCTTCATCCAGTCAGGATTGTTTGCGATGTATAAATGAATCGCATCCCACTCTCAACCAACTGTTTGATGACAATAAAATTAAAATTCAATGAAAATGTATATTAGTCACTTAAAAAAGTATATAATTACACTCTAAAATGATGCAAAATAATAAATAAAAAAATAGAATATATATGTATGATATATAAACATAAAAATCACCAGTGAAATGTGTTATATTACCTTTCACCTTCCTCGATCTTCCTTTCCCCTTCGGGTACTCCCCTTCGAAATCGTTTTTGGAGTCTGGATCACAAATGCGATGTCAATTGAGCTTTGACGCCAATATAGGAAGATATTCACTAATGTACAACATGTTTTGGTATATCATATATCCCTCCATCATAGAACCCTCAGCATATGCTCGTTATCTGACCAAACCCTTCATAAATTTCAAGTGCCTCTCAACCATCCACATGGACCTTGAGTGCGCAGGTCCATGCAGTTCAATCTCCTCAACTTGGTGTATGAGGTAGTGTTCCTGTGCATTGAAAAAGGATGAAGGTAGATGCTTCTGCATTTCACACATGAGACGAGGAATTTCTCTCTTCCAATACTTTATGTCTTCTTTATGGAATTCTTTAGATGACAACCATCTAGAAGTGACATGACAACCGGCCAATCAAGAGATTAAAGAAAAAATTCATTATATTACATAACATGAAGTAGAGAATGAAAATCAAATTAAGAATAAGTTCTATGTTGAATTAAACAAACAGTAAGCACATGGAAAAATCACCACTTACCTCATGTATTTCCTGAGACTATATATTATTTGCTTGACATTGTTGTCAAAGTTGTCCGGGATAGAGAGAGGTAGAACATACTGTAACAATAATATACAAATAGTTTCAGTATATCGAAAAAGAGTACTAGAAAAAGAAAAAAAAAATTATTAAATGCATACCATATTAATTATTACCTTCATGAAGACATGCCAATCGTGTGTTTTCACCCCCGCGAAATCACCTTTCTTTGTTATGATATTCTTCATGTTCACACAAAATCCGGTGGGAAATTTAATTTTTCGAATGACTTCTTTTACAACATTACTTTGCTGGTCCGTTAACATCCATGGAAGTGAGTTTATATTAATTTTCTCTCCGTTGCTATGAAATTGAATGACGTCTTTCATTGCATGGTTGTTATCTTGAATGTCTTTGCAAATTTTGACAATTTTTTCTTTGTCACTCCTTCCATCCAATATTCGCCATAATGTTTCAGTCACATTCTTTCCGATATGCATTGTATCAAATAGATGAGCAATTTGTAGGTGCTCATAATAGGGAAACCTACTAAATTGTCTAGGATAACTTTTCATTCCTCATGGAATCCCATTAATGCCTTCATGATGATCACATGAACGACAATGATGAAATTAAATATTAAATCAATGTCAATTACACTAAACAACACACAATATAATAAAATACAATATGATCATATACAATGATTGATTATACGTACCTTGACGATTTCAATTATATTGCAACTTCCATATTTGAGGTGTCATTCTCTTTGGTTTTAATGCAGTCTCTTGCTTGCCATTGAAAATATGTTTTTCGGTAGTTCGATACCTATGATTCCTGGAGAGGAAGTTCCTATACTCATCAAACACCTCCTTTCCTAAGCTTTTTGAACGACAAGATTTGATCTTAGGACCACAAACTGGACGTGCAAATTTCCCCTTTGTCTGAAGACCTAAATAAAAAGATGGAATATCAATATTAATGTCTATTATAATTATATAAAAAATGACTGGATTATTTAGAAAAAACATGCATGCGTATTATATTAACTAGTAGTTCATAAAATTAAATGCAACTAAAGTGGAACTTATAATTACATACCACAAAAATGGGTTAACCCTAGGGCATCATGTATTGTCCATACAAGCATTGCATGGAATTGGAATTGCCTTTGTCATATTGGTCTAGATAAGTCATACATAGTGATGCCATTCCATAACTTCAGTAGCTCGTCAATAAGAGGTTCGATATATACATTCATATCTTTGACTTGGTACTTACCTGATTGATTTGAACATATAAAATAAAATAATAAGTCAAATATTTGTCGTATTTGACTTGGTACGTACCATTTAGATATATAAACCATATTTCACAATAGAAAAACTTTAAATATATATATAACATTATTAGACAAAAAACGAGAAATGAGAATATACCACTGCAATTAAAAAAAACTGCAGTGTTCGTACCTGGAATAATCAATGACAACATTATGTGCTCCCTCTTTATTGTCAACCATGGAGGAAAGTTGTTGTTGATAACAAAAATAGGCCACACCGAGTAAGCAGATCTCATCTCTGCAAAAGGATTGACACCATCTGCTGCCAAAGAAATCCTAAGATTACGAGGTTCGTCTTTAAAGTGAGGCCATTTTTCCTCCATATCTCTAAATGCAGACCCATCTGCAGGCATCCGAATAATGTCGTCTTGACTTCTGTTCCGTGCATGGTAATCCATAAACTACGCTATGTTTTTGCACCTGAACAGTCGTTGCAAACGGGGAATAATGGGAATATAACGTAGAACCTTGCGAGGCACCCTTTTAGTTACTTGATCTGTGCGATATCTACTGATATGACATTCAGGACATTCTGTTGCAAATTCATGCTGGTTGTAATAAAGAACATGATCATCGGGGCATGCATGAATTGCTTCATACTGCATTCCAATTTCTTTCATGATGGCAGATAAATCTCGATATGTGCAAGGTAAAATATTTGAAGGTGGTAACAAATATTCATCTATCATGCTACAACAAATTAAAATAAAAATCTAGTTAATATAATATAGAAATAATATTAATCAAACAAATTTCCTCCGTAGTAATTTGACTTATATATGAATTAACAATAAAATACATGACAATCTTATATATTTTGTGATGGAATATATTACATACCTTAACATCCATGTGGCTGATATGTTTGAAAGACCATTCATAACCTTCAAGTTCATTACCAACAATATAGCAGAGAGAAGATTTGTCTTGGAGCCGTCATAAAGGGGTTCGTATGCCTTGTCAAGAAGAGGTATATCATGAATATAATCAAAATGTTCATCATTTTCATGATCATTATCATCATCCAAAAACATTAAATGAATCATGGATCAAATTATTTGTAACATCATCTTCAACTATGTTATCAGTATGATTATCTTCTTCAATGTGATCATTAACTTGTTCTCCATTAATATTCATAGCTCCATGTTCCTCCGGTACTTGTTCTGGAAGCACTTGTTGATCCGGACGATATGCCGTAGGATGTCTTTCCTTTATAATTACATGAAACAATCAATAGATAAAAGTTAATATAAGAAATTCAAACGCAAAATGTAAAAATTTATGTGATACATTAAAAATTTAACAAATTTTGTACTGTTGGGATGAAAAGAACAACGACCAATTGTACTATTGGTCAAAAATACTAAATATTATAATAATACATAAGAAATATTATAGTAATACATAAATTTACAAAAGTAATCAAAATAAAAACATATATAATGCAAAACTTACAAATGGATGGTATTCATGTCCCCCCTCGGCGTGCCCATGCTCCCTACAATGTTTTGTGGCTATTGTGATCAAAATTCTTCTCCTCTTAAAGCCTCTGCATTGATTACATGGACAATAGCATTTACCATCACCCCTTCTTTCAACTCCTTCCCACAATCTAGCAAGCAATTGTCGATTTTGTTCGTCTGGATCTAGAATATTCGTAGTTGACATTTTCTCGTAAAGAGCTGAAATGAAGATTATCGATCTTAGAAAATGAAGCTCCAGAGTACTTTTCTCACTTGAATAACAAAAACAACGAAAAACAGTCCGCCAAACAAAAAAAACATCCGCAAACCGTCGCTGGTATGGAAAACATGTCGGAATGGTTTGATATTTATAAATTTTAAAAGTCAAAAAGTCAAACCTACGTCGGATATCCGACGACACTAATCTAGTTACCGTTGGGAAAAAATACGTCGGATATCCGACATCCAAAGCGTCGGATACCCGAATAGGCGTCGGATATTCGCAGAGCCGTCGGATAGCCTACGATCCTCGTCGGATATTCAAAAGTACGTCGGATATCCGATGGACACCTCTCGAAATTTATAAAAAAAAAACAAAAAAAGTAATTTTGAAAGAAAAATCCGACGACACAGTCCATTTCGTCGGAGGTCGTCGGATTTGCTAGTCGGATTTTGGGTTCAAATCTACTAGTGCTCATATTGAAGTTAGCCACAAAGAAGAAGAACTTGCAGATTCTACACTCATGCTCCAAATTTCTTCTATTTCAAATTATGTGCCAGCTCACACTCTACAAATTGCAGAAGGTCCTAAATCCTCTCTTGCACCAGAGTCTGTTGGTTTGCATCATGATCTATTGAAAGTTTTGGAGGTAAAATCAGTCATTGGAGGTAATGCATTCGCTCTCCTTGATCTATCACCTCTTATTTACTATTATATGATCATTATTCCATGCTTTCAAAAGGTTATTGAAGAATATGGCCATTGCCATTCGCTTGGGATAATTTCTCATGCACATCATGGTTTTGATCTCACCTCTTATGGTTCAAAGGAGATCTCAAGAAACCATTGCCATTCGCTTGGGATAATTTCTCGTGCACATCATGGTTTTGATCTTACCTCTTATGATTCAAAGGAGATCTCAAGAAACCATTGCCATTCGCTTGGGATAAATTCTCATGCACTTACTGGTTTTGATATCACCTCTTATGGTTCAAAGGAGATCTCAAGAAACCATGACTCAAGTCTTGGATCTAATTTGGATGCTAAGCAATCACTACTTGGGATAATTTCTCATGCATATGATGGTTTTGATCTCACCCCTGCTGGTTCAAAGGAGATCTCAAGAAACTATTTTTCAAGTCTTAAATATGATTTGGATTTCAAGCAATCATGTGATGGTTCTTTTTGGCATAATCTCACCCATGATGGTTCGAAGGAGAAGACAAAAGACTATCTGTACATTCATAGATTTGATCCTACCTCAGCTGATACGAATCACAGGTTCAAGGATCATCCTCATACTTTTGGATTTGTTCTCATCACATTCGATTTGAAGAGCAACTACAAGAACATGCCTTTTGAGCATGATCCACTTCTTCCCAAGAAGAAGATACCTCCAGACATATGACCAAGCATCACACCTGCTTGAGTTTGGAGCATTTATTTTTGTGTGTGCCTTACAGTCTATTTTGAGGGGGGGTATTTTTCCCATGAGGTTTTCCCATTTCCTCGGTTTATTGACTGTTATTATTATTCATTGTATTGGGTGACCTTTGGTCTTAGTTACCAGGGCCCAAGATGGATTAAGGGGGGGTGTTAGGATATTCCTATACTCCATCCTAGTCCTAGCAGCATTTTCATTATTTGCATTTTCAGTCATGCAAGCACTTTTAGGGTTTGCATGCATTATTTAGGGTTTGCATGCATCCCAGTCATCAGTCCCAGCACCTAGCCCTCAATTAGATAGCCTGCTGAGCTTCTTTCCACTCATTTTTAGCCCTCCTAGAGCTTAGTGCGCCCTCCTTTCATCTACCAGTTGAGAAAGGCGCCCTTCCTTACCTACCATTCAGTTATCTCTAGTTATCTTCAGTTCTTTCCTTTATTTAAGGCTAGACTGACTCTCAACTGACTGTATCACTCTGATGGACCTCCAGTGAGACTTGACTGCCGATTCTGACTTCAGTTAGCTCCTCATGTGCCCTCCACTGATCCTCCTTCATTTAGTTAGTTCCAGTTACACTCAATTACACCTACCACACTCAGTTAGACTCAGTTTGACTAATGGTTGACAGTTACTTGAGCATTGATGACTCCACTGATGATGATGAAGACTTCCAGTTGTGCTCCGATGACACCAGTTGTGCTCCGATGACACTCCAATGATCTTTTGATCACTCCATGAAGGCTAATTCGAATTGCCACCTTAGGCATTCGAATCCTCATGCATTGTACTACTTATTTGTCCATATTGTGATTAATTAATTAGTGTGAGTGAAGTATTTTTGCTTCTATTCAAGTTCTACTGTATTATTATTCTGTTGCTCATTATACTGCATTGACCACTCTTCTTCTATTTTCTTGCTTAATCAATTACTTTCTTGTGACGTATACATCATCTCTTAGATCTGCTGTGAGGATTTTCATAGTAACAACCTTTCATATCTGGTGTTCCTCCAACTCACTGAACGATGATTCCATAAGGTTGAGGCTCTTCCAAAGAACCTTGATGAGTGTTGCAGCCAAGTGGTATATTGAACTACCCGCAGCTACCGTTAGCACCTTTCAGGATCTTTCCATTTTTTTCTTGAACCACTTTCAACTTCCTTTCTGGTACGATGCCGGTACAGACCTTTTGTCGACCTTTCGGCAAAACAAGGCCACTCATCTGTCTGATCATATTCAAGAATGGCGAAGGCGAAAGAGGCTCATCAAGGTTGACATCCCCCCAACATTCTTGTTAGAATGTTACCTTAAGTCTCTTCTTCCTTATGTTTCTAAGGAATTTTCCACTTCAGGGGTGTCTTCTGAGGAGGAGGTCATTTTGAGAACTCAGCAGCTCGACTTAGTTCATGCTCAGTCTGGGCTGTTGTACGAGATTATTCCTGATGCCCCGAGGTCTAATTTAGACTTAGGTAAGCCTAAACCTGGACCACATGCCGATGGCATCGTGGGTTCAGTCGATTCTGCAGCTTTTGATGCCCTAACAAAGCAGGTTCACACCTTGTCTGTCAAACAATATGCTGCAGAAGCAACTTCTGTTGCATCCTCCCCTTCTACAACTGAATCTGTACAGCAGGTGCAGACAAACCAAAAGGGATCTCGGTAGCCCAAAAGAAAGGGCAAGAAATGGGAGGGAAACCAGCAAAAGCCCAAAGATAGACAAAATGCCGAGGAGGGAAAAAAAGAGAAAAGGAAGGCTAAGTTCCCTTGCAAACTGTGTCAAGAGGACCACCTTACCCACCAATGACCTATAATCGAAGAAGACCAAACGCTGATCCGTGAGAAGAAACCAGCTGTCTTGAAAGATCCTTTTCCTCATGGACATAGTTCAGCTTCTGGCAGCTCTAGTGCTGGGGGCACCATTCATTCCGCCTCAGCTGATCAATCATTTGTTAACATGGTTAACTCAGATGCTCTATTGCAAACTAGAGTAAGAAATTATACCCCGGACCCGCAGCAGAAGGATGTCCCTAAGTCATCTAATCATCTCCACATCGAGAGGTCGGTGGATCCGCTGCCAAAGATTCCTAAAGGTGTCTTCAAACGGGATGTGCACAACCCTAACGCGAGGGTTGCTTCCAACTACAATGTAGTGGAAGACTTATCCCAAACCCCTTGTGCCATGTCCACCCTGGAGGTACTGCAAAGTTTCCCATTGCAACGCAGTGCTCTTCTGGCAGCAATCGGGAGTGTTGATTCGTCCAACATGCTTGCATGTTTTGATATGAAAGATATCAAGTTTTGGCTGCCGTATCAAGTCTCTCTCTAGATAGAGGTCGTTCATGGTTCCACGACCATTCGATGAGTTATTGTAGATGAGGGCGCGTCCACGTGCGTAATGTCTATTTCTTGCTGGAAAGCTTTAGGTGATCCTGAGTTAGCTCCCTCTAACACGATACTCACTGCCTTCGATGGAATATCTTTCCGTCCACACGGAGTCTTACCATTCTTCGATTTCAAACTTGCAGGCAAGATAGTATCAGTAGAGGTCAAAGTTTTGGATGCCCCACTCGATTACAACTTGTTGTTGGGTAGGAGCTGGACATATGCCATGTAGGCAATGCCATCAGCTGTCTTCCGGGTCATAATGTTCCCACACGAAGGAAATATCATCACAGTTGATCAACTTTCCTTTACCCAGAGGAATAACCAGACTTCATCATATTCATCTATCCCGTTGATTGATCAGTTCGGTCCAGTCACTGAGAGCTTAGAGCAGGGCTCTATGGGTCCTTAATAGGTACTTTTGACCTACCTGCTCCCACTTTCTTTATTGGTTCTGAAAAATGTTCATCTCCTGAGACTTCCACGGTCCGTTTAACGACAAATCCACCAACTCTCTCAACTGAATCAGAACCAGTTGTGCCTGTATCTGTTGCAGAGGTAACCTACTTGGATTCACAACAAACTGCAACAGAACGTATCTTGACTCCGTTAGTCTCTGCTGAGTCAAATACGGACTGTGCTCCTGCATGGTCACTAGAATCCACCCCCTTTCCTGATTGTTCAGACACGGTTTTGCCTTCTGACGAAACATTCTTGGAAGCCATGATAGGCTTGGGCTTCTCTCAAGAAAATATGCATCCTAGGTCCTGTTTACTTCCCGTTCTGAACTTGATTGAGAGTGGTGAGTTCTCTCCGAGACCCAGTGAGAATGTTGATTGGTCCTCTGTCCCTTCCACTTCACAAGCTGTTTTTTCCAAATGGAATAGGACGAGTACAATGAGAACCATCCTTATCAACATTTCCACTGAACCTGGGGTCACAGAAAACATCTTTGTTGGAGAGGATTGTTTACTTGATGAAATAGTTTTTTATACCAATATTTTCAATAATTTCCGTGACATCTTTTCCCGGCCTCATGAAGAGATCCCAGGCATAGACCCTACTTGAAGAAGTACTACGCATATGCACTCGTGCTTTTTCATGTATTTTTAACTGTATGTTTTGTAGATTCAGCTTTGTTTATAGTTGTAGTTATGTCTTATGATCTTTTGCTTTTGGTGTTTCAGATGTCAACTGAACAGTTTATAGGGTTTGCTGATGGCGCTAGCCGCCACATCCGTCAGTTGGTCGTTGTTGCTTGGGTTATTTACTCACCTACTGGTCAACTAGTGTCTTCGGGAGGGGATTGTCTAGGTCCCACAACGAACAATGTGGATGGATATAGTGCAGTCATTGAGCTACTCCGAGATGCCCTATTTAACAGCATTTCACATTTGGAGGTACGGCTCGACTCACAGTTAGTTTTCTTTCAGTTATTGGGTGTTTATCAGGTTAGAGATCCTACTTTGCTACGCCAGTTTATGCGCATTAAGCTACTTGAGAGACAGTTTGATTACATCACATATCAACATATTCCAAGGAACTTGAATGCATTAGATGATTCATTTGCAAACTACGTTCTAGATTGGCATTTGCATCATTCACATACATAAGTAATTCATGCATAAAACACAATAACACACATGTAGATAACCGATATTGTATAAAAAAATAATATGAGTTTGGATCACAAATTTGTCACAAAGTCATGTCATAAGATACAAAATTGGGCTCGATGGCCTCAAAAATATACATAGAATATCCTTCTCCTATGGAGAAGGTGGGGCCTCATCTGGATCTGCTGCCTCCCGGTAGCATATGAACATCTTGGATACTTTCTGCAGCAACCTAATCCAGGCTGGGGGCACACCAACCACATCCTCCTGCATATCCATTGGCATCTGCTCAATCCGATATGGAGGAATATCATGAGTCAACTGACCCATTTTCCTCTCTATGGTCCCCAGAGTGGCATCAGCTGCACCCACTTCCACTGGTCTCATGAAAGTAGATGGGTGTCCTTCAGGGCGCACTGGTCCAACATCTGCATTTGACACTTTGTTTCAGCACTTCGAACCCATCATAAAAATGACATATGCAAAAAATTTGAAAAAACTAAATAATTTTTCAAAAAGCATAAACATACCTATGTCTCCCCATGCTTCACCTAGAGGAAGGCTCAGCTCAAGATCACCGCGGAAGTCCATACCAGCATATGGAAACTGCTCAAATGCTGGCACCTGTCTCTCCCACCAGCCCCATAAATCATCCTCGTGATAGCAAAAGTTGCTCTCACCTCCACCTTGACGGAGAAATATTTCACCCCAACAAGCCATCCTTGGCTCACGAGGGTTAACTGGAGGAAAAGGCATGCCCAAGCTAATAGCAGTCACCCTCGAAGAAGAAGAAAGTGCAAAGTATACTCCCATATCCAAATTTCTTCATCCTCTCGGTCTTACATCCCGAGAGTTGAAGTTTCATGTTTGCCAAAAGACTAGTGCACCAGTCATATACATGTCCATGCAAGCATTCAATACCAATATGCATATAGTGCCTCAAGGCTAAATGTTGTGTAGCACTCCCTCCCATCCGATTCAGTATACTCACAATAACTTTGAGGGGGAGGCTAACAATGGTCGAAATGAGCACTTGACTCCTGGATTTTTTTGTCCCCGGTACACAGTAAGTATTTACATATTCTTGTACGGATAAGGCATCGCATTACGTGAGGACCCCTTTAAATTCACTTCACCTCCCATTCGAGAGAGACCCATGATAAAATATATGTCATCCATAGTGAGTTCTAAGGTTTCTCCCCAGATATTAAATACCATGGCATCTGCATCCCAATACTGAACAAGCCTCTGAAGCAAGCGATTTTGTGCCCTTATGTTAACGGTTCTATGGAATTTCAACAACCCACACCTTCGGAGCATATGAAGAGTCCCCGGATCTTACAAAGCTATCTGATCCATATCCTCATGCTCTCTTTCTCTCCAAACAAGTACCATCCTGCCAAGAAAATGTCCAATTTTTAGCCCTTGACATTTTCTACCACATCTTCAGGGGTGTGCGCTACTGTTGAAGCTACACAGACACGCTTGAGCGTTACTTTCCTTGAAGGAAACTAGCACACACTACCAGTATGCCCTACTTTCCTTCATATACAATAGCGCATACGCAAAATACGATTTGTACATTGCTAGAAAATGATTTTTAACCATAAAAATTGACAAAACATGCATTAAATTGCAAGTATTGGCAGAAATAACTTATTTGGCAGAGGTGAAAGGTCGATCGATGCTCCGGTTTGATCGCAATGAGAGGAAGAAGATCAAGGGTTTGCTCCAAATTTTCCCTACAAATTTCCAAAATGATATTTGAGTTTTCAATTTGAAACTAATTATATGAAATTGACTTTAAATTTTTACCCACTTTTTTCAAAAGTGTATAGTTTCAAGTTGTACAGAAAATGTTCTATTTAAATCACTCATACTTCGACACTTTGGAGACATAAATTTAACCTAAGTTTTCACTAGTATCAAACCATAAATGACTTATTTTCTTATTGATAGCCCATATAGGCATTATATCGTGATTATTATGTCAGTGAGAAGATTTGTCGATCATTACTAATGCGATTGTTGAAACCCTATTCTTTGGCAGGTCATGAACATGCGATCCTAGAAGCTGTCTTTTAAGTCGTTTTAAGCTCTTGTTTTGACTATGAAAAACTAAACAAGATTGCCAAGCAAACTTGGCCTCTTCAAGCTCGTTAAAGGAATTGGAGGTCCATCCGCTTAGGTATAAGTTTAACCCTTTTCCGGACCTTTGCGGATTATTTATGAAAAATGAATACTCTAGTCATCCATGGCTAGAAGAGTTCTCCTCTCATTGTTTTATACTTTTTCGGGGGAGGGGACTAACTGTACGAAAACAGACCTTTTGGAGCCTTCTTTAGGGTTTTCAGGCTCTCGAAACATGAAAACACCAAGCGAGCATTCACCTACTCGGGCTCGATGTGAAATCCACGAAAGGTTAAATAGAGGATTGTTTAAGTTTTTCAGACTCTATAAATAGGAAAACATCAGCGAGCATTAACCTACTTGGGATCGATATTAAAATCCATGAGTAGGTGTATGGAGTTATTGTTTAAGTTTTTCAGACTCCTTAAAATTGAAAACACCGGTGAGCAAGAACATTAAGCTGGCGATCACACAAAAGGACAACATGGATTGAAGAGAAAGATTGACCTGTATGATGTATGGACTGAACCTACCCTCTTTAGCTGGGGATTTCTCTGATTTACCTGATATTTTGACATGTGTGCTACTCTTTGGCTAGTAAACCAGTGCACACCTTCTAGTATGCCCTACTTTCCTTAAGGGAAACTAGCGCACACCTTGGAAAAGTTGCTGGCGCTTGTTGCAAAACACAAAAGTTGCACCCTGTGCGCTACTATGCCTTCAGAAACTCGTGCACATCTTAAGATGAAATCAAAAAATATATTAATTTGACGAATTGGGATTAGTTGAAGTTGGTTCTGCAACTTCCCCAACCTCCCAATCTAACTACCTCTCAATTACAACTGCCTACCTTGTCCCATAAATACAAGGAGGATCCATGAGAGAGGGACCTAGAAGAAAGGCTTTAAGCATTGTTACGCTGGAGGAAAGTCCCAAGTTAGAGTGAAGAGCAGGAGCCCAGGATCCAGTTGCAGAAAAATATCTACACATCAGGTATATTGTACTGATTTCATGTTTCTTTGACAATAAAAAGGTCGAAATACCCTTCTTGTCCCAAATCAGATATCTATTGCATTGCATGTCTATTTAGCTTAATTCTTGATTATAGTTGATGTTAATTTGCCTTATAATTTCATCATATGTTATATGGTCAAGATACGCTGAGGAAGGTATCCTTTGTATTGCAGGTTCATCAAGCGGGAGATCAAGTGAAAGCTAGGACCAACCCTCAGGTTAAAGGTATGTCTTTCGATATCCCGATCTCTGTCATTTGTAAGAACTAGTTGTAATGCAAGTAATGTATTTACCTATCAACCCCGCCCAGTTGGTAGTGTCCATCTCCTCACTATAGGGTAGAAATCCCGAACAACAAACATAATTAGAGATCAAAGATTATGACTGAACCATGATCAATAACTAGATCGTCCATAAGTTCATCCCAAAATAAAACACCTTCATCTCCCAGGTATGCTTCTTTAGAAAGTCGGTTTGCCTTTGTATTGTGTTGTCTGTATATATGATCGAAGGATATGTATTTGAGAAGCTGGATTTCCATCTGAATTCTTCTACACCATTGAGTAAGATCAATAACATTTAATTTATACTCGTTCTTTGCCCAGTTTATGGTAACTCTTGAGTCCCCATATACAACCAGCTCATGCAGCCCGAAGGTATTTGAAGCTTTGAGTACACACCATAATGCCAACAGCTCTGATTTCATGTTGTTTCCCTTCCCACAATTGAGCTTAAGATTGAAAAAATTATCACTACTAAGGTATACTATACCTCTAGCAGCACAAAGTCCATTTTCAACTCTCCATCAAAGACAGCTACAGGTTTGGAATGATTTAGGTAGAAAGAACCAATAGATTTTGGTATCACCTCTAAAATATCTGAACAACAATCCTTTAACACACCAAAAATTCTATTGTAAGTCTTGTTTATATCAGGTTTAACTTCTTCGAAAATAGCCAAATTCCTGGTGGTCCAAATGGCCCACAAGATCACTGCCGGCATAAAAGGTAAATCCTTACACGATCTAAACCAGTTGAGTGCGCAAACCTCGAACACCTCATTGCCCCATTCCAACTCCAAATTAAGATAAATTAAAACAAAATCCCATATAGATCTGGAAAACTCAAAACTAATGAGAAAATGATTAGTTGTTTCCAGATTTCGCTTGCAAAGAAAACATAAACTTGGTCCCATCCAACCGACCTTCTTGATTAAATTATCCCAGGTTTTGAGCCTATCTTGGAGTGCATGCCACATAAAACATTTGATTTTAGTGGGAATATTCCACTTCCACAAAACTTTGTACCACCAATGATGAGGGTAAACACACTTATGTTTGACAATTTCCATGTATGCATGCTTGGTCGTCACAGAACCATGCTCCAAATCAATGTATCCTTCCCACCATTCAATCTACAACCAGCTGCATTGAGTCTGCTAATGTAAATATTCCGATCCTTCGCCATACTACCTGTGAACCCCATATCTTCAGCATTGAAACAGTAAGGCTGCTGAGGATTTGTTTTGGTTCTCTTAATTCTATCGAGAGTGGCAATCTCAAACTCTTTCAGAGTTTAAGTGATATCTGCAGAAAGAGAGTAATCTTCCTCTAACCCGAGAATTGGATCAATGCCCACAAGGATTTCCTTTCCACTGCCCACCCTCCAGGATAGGTCAGCCGCCAGCTAGTTATAAACCTTAATAAAACTGGCCCAGATGGGAGAGTCTCCCCTACGCTTCTTATTTGGATTCTGAATCCAATTGGTGACATTATCTTTGATGTATTTGACTGACAACACCTTGGTCCAAAGGGTAGGACCAAATAAACCTCTCCACAGAATTTTTAATATTAGAGCACAACTGAATATATCCAGATTTCGAATCCCCCAACCCCCACAACATTCAGGGAGTGCAATCCTCTCCCAACTAACCATTACCAGCTTACTGGAATCTAGACCTTATGTCCACAAAAAGTTGAAAAATAACTTCCTTAAGCAGTTGATGATATAGCCCGGGATTTTATGAAGGGAGAGCCAATAAACTGGAATTCCTGTTAGCACTGAATTAACAAGCGTGAGCCTTCCACCAATGGATAATAGCCTGTAAATCCAATGACTAATCCTATGTTCAACTTTTTTGACGAGCCACAACCAATCTTTGCACCTGTACCATTTGGATTTAAGAAATAGCCAAGATATTTGTACCCTTCTTCCAGTTTACAGAAATTGAAAGCAATAAACCTTTGATGATGTTCAGTTTCCATTCCTCCGTCTAATAGTAATAAAAGGAGGATTTTTTATTACTAACTGACATACTTGAAGCTTCACAAAATGATCCCATAATCGCTTTGAAATTCTGCCATTCTTCCACAGAGTCGAAACCTGCCAACAAGACATCATCCACGAATAAAAGATGAGAAAGAGACAGTTCTTTTGAAAGTTTGATACCTTTGATTGCACAGTTTTCTTTTGCACTTCTAATCATTCTGCTCAATCCATCAATGGTCAACAGAAATAGGAGAGGGGATAAGGGGCATCCTTTCCTTACACCCCTAGTACTTTAAAAAAAAATGGATGGAGTGCCATTGACCAAAACAAAAAAATTGGTTGTAGTTACACAAGCCATGATCCATTTTAGTGCTAAAGGCGGAATTCCAATCTGAATGAGAATCAGACGTGAGAAAACTCGGTCAAATTTGTCATAAGCCTTTTCTAAGTCCATTTTCAGTAACATAGCCTTTGACTTCATCTTCTTTATAGTATGAATTATTTCCTGTGTTATGCCTATTGCATCCAGGATTTGGCGGTCCTTCAAAAACCCAAACTGCTCAGCAGAGATGCACCTTGAAAAAATAGGTTTCAATCTGCCCGATATGATCTTGGAAATCAATTTATATGCCAGGTTGCAGAGTGCAATTGGGCTAAAGTTACCGAAGTTTTTGGGCTTGTTTTTCTTTGGGATTAAAGTGAGAAAGGTTGAGTTGAGTTCCCCTGAAATGTAACCTTCAGTTCTTGAATATTCCACCATATTCAATAAATCCAATCCCATGATATCAAAAAAATGGAGGAAGAGTTCAACCGTCCACCCATCGGGCCCCGGGCTCTTCTCTTTTGCAAACCCCTTTAAAGCCTCTTCAATCTCAGATAGAGTGACTTCTTTCCCTAGTTCCATAGCCTCACTTTCATTGAAAAAGACAGGATATTTTCTTGCAACACTAATATGGGACAAAATATTACCTTTACCAGGATCCTCAAAAACTTTTCCAAAATAGTCCTTAGCAGCATTTTGAATGTTTATCAAACACGTCACCAAATTCCCATTATTGTCTTCAATATCCCAGATAGCATACTAATTTTTCTGCTGGAAGCATAGGAATGAAAAAACCTAGTCTTTTTGTCACTCAGCTCAATCCACACTACCTTGCATTTAAGCCTCCAATCCATTTCTTCCTAAGTGAGTAATTCCTCCTTCTTTTGCTCAAATAACCTAACTTTCTCAAAAATTTCCTTATCCAAAATTTAGTTGAAATTCCTTTGATGCAAATCTTGAATCTGCTCATCTAGTTCTATAAGATCCTGTTTATCTTTCTTATATTTACATTTTATCCACTTTGAGACAACATTCTTAATCTTTCGTAGCTTGGATATGAATGCATCCATTGGATTTAAATCGGGTTCAGCAGCCGATCCTATCCAGAAATCCTTTATATGGCTACAAAAATCATTGTTCCTCAACCATGAGCAGTTATATTTAAAAGGATACTTGAGAGCACTCTTGGTATCATCAATCTGGAGGAAAACCGACCAATGCTCGGAGAATTTTATCTCCCCAATCCAGGATATGTGCATACCCAACTGTTGAATAAGATTGGATTTTGCAATGAATTTGTCCAGCCGCTTATGGATGCCTTCAGTGCCAGCTCGGCCATTTATCCATGTAGGCAGAAGAGAATCTGGAACAATATCCACTAGTGAGAGACCAGTAATATAGAAAAAAAACCAGCTAGGTTATCCATATTAGCCTTATGGCCCCAAATTTCAAAAGCCAATCTTGTAAAATTTAAATTGCCTCCCAAGATTAAACGCTTGATATCCAAGATACCAGAATTGGAAAAATAAGTCCATAAAGTCTCACGATCTTTATAGGGCCCATAGACATTCATAACCGAAATAGGAAAATTTAGAAAAACACAGCTCCCATCAAGTAAAATTCCCCAAGGAGTTCTGTAAGCATGAAAGTTGAAATATCTAGGGTTCCACCCAACCAACAAACCCCTGGAAAGTCCAGACGCACTAATGGCTGCAAATTCCCTCCCAAGTAGGATAATAGCAAGCCTCTTTACAGCATAAGTGTCAACGCACATAGTCTCTTGTAAAAGTATCAGATCAAGGCTAGTAGACTAAAAAATATTGGACAAAGCCCTTGCCCTAGTAGATTTTCCCAACCCACGAACATTCATAGAAAGAAGTAACATTAAGCACCTTCTAACCGAGGAAAGCTTGCTCCAAGGGTCTCAACAGAATCAAAAGTAGGAAAAAAAATGCCTGGAATCAGAGTTTTCTAAACAGGTAGAGATTGGAACGTAAATGTCCGAGAGCTCCTCCCTTGAGGACGTCCGGGGTTTTCGTCTGTTCCTTCGAATGGTAACATTTAAAAATATGTCTCCAGTTAATGGTTTGATAAAGGACTTATCATAAGGGTTTTTTGAATACGTAGTTAGGGGATAAAGCAACTCTTTATTCATCCCAGTATTATAACCACAGTCAACTAAGACATCCCTCTCTTCTGAATTAAAAATCCCGACCTCCTCCACACGCATCCCTTCAATTTCAGAAGCAACCTTACTAAGAACAGGCTGGGTATCACCTCCATCAGCAGGATCAGTAGCAAGATTAATAGGCGAAATTCCATTAACCCCCCGTGGGAGTGCCCAGAATAGGAAAACCCTCCTTTTCTTTATTAACAGAGCCCACAGGAGAACACCCCCCCCCAGATTTAATTTTACCTCACCCTACGAAATTCGCCCATCAAGGGTTTTTTCAGCCTCCAAATAAAAATCGAGTTCGGAGTTTGACACATCCTTGTAAGGAGTAATAGAGTTAGGTGAGAACTTACCCAATATTGATGCCGTCATAGGAGTAGAAAACCCACCAGGAGAGTAGCTGAGGGTCACTTCTGAATCAGTAAAACCCAAGGAACCCACAATCCTTTCATCTAGTCTTTGCGGGCATCGAGCCAAGACATGACCAATTTTTTTGCAACTGAAGCAGTGGAAAGGAATTTTATAATAATCTAACCTTTGCTTAAAAGAAACCCCTCCCCAAATTATCTCCACATCCGCAGGGAGACCTCTAGTCATGTCAAATTTGACCATGACCCTGGCCATCTTCCTATCAACCCCAAACAGAGATTTCTTATCAATCCTGACAAAAATACCCACATTATTGGCCAAACCTATAATGATTTCTTTTGTCCACAGGGCTATAGCCAAACCCGGAATCAACATCCATAAATGTCTTCAGCTCTGCTTCTCCTTTAAGGGATCAAACGCCACATGCCATCGTTTGAGGAAAATTGAACCCTCTTTGAAATGCCTCTTCTTAGCCAAGATTAGCCCAATATGTACAGGTTCCGGTAGGATGAACATAATCCACCTATTAAGCAATAAGTTAACCTTGGGTGCCATTCCAAGCAGGAGAATCCAGTTCTTAGCAACCCAATCCAAAATTTCTCCCCAAGACCCTGAAGCAAACTCAATGCAACCTACTAAAGCTCTGTTGGCCAACATCTCCACCCTGTTAAGATTGGTAGCCTCTTCAACAACATATTGATCAAGACCCTCGCTGGCTTTGACAGTCTTTAAATGTCTTCTATGCCTATCCTTTGCACCAAAATAACCCTGCCTATGCGAGGGCTTCACCTCCTCCTTATGCAGTCCATCAACCCTCCCTTGTTCAAAGTGTATAACACTCTTCTGCTCCGGTATTTCCTCAACAGGAAATAATGCCTCATTATGCTGAGATGTCTCATTCGATCCCCACATGATGCCAAAAAGTAGCCGGTGACCCAAACCGAAACCGTCCGTCACGCACCTGACAAAGTGAAACAATAAACCACACACGTCATTTGGGTTAAGATAAAAGTCTGCAACACTGACCAGTGTCGACACTCCGCCAAAGAAGGGGTAGGGACCGCCAAGTAAAAGGTAGCTAACCAAATACAAAGTGCCAAAACCCCGCAGAATAGCAAAGTAGAACACCCACAACAAAACCCCGATACTCACGGATGCTGAGTGGAAATCTAGGGGTAAGAAAAGCAAACCAGTTTCTACTGCCGAACGAACCCTAGTGTGTCCAACCCGTCCAGATCAACCCTGACAACACAAACAAAACCTATTTTTTCCCACTTTATTAGCCTGGTTGGTACTAGGCTTTCACATAGTGAAAGCTGGACTCCAGAGGTTGTAGGGAGGATCTATGGGGATAGTCACAACCAAAAGGATTTACTGCAGTAAAAACCCGATCCGCAGAGATCGAACAACTCCATCCTCTCTAGTCTTGTATATGTACATACAATAATACAAATAATAAAACTAGTTAGTGAAAGTGGTGTTAACAAAAATAGACCTAGAGGCATGCGCTCAAAACTTACTATTTTGGTACGAGACCATGAGCTCTTGTTCACGTTCATTAGTAGGGTTATATACGACCTTTGAAAAACTAAATGATAGTACTATTATAAATAAAATAAAATACTAATATTTGAATTTTTTCGCGAAGTTGTCTCATGAGAACATGGATTCACCAACTTGGATATTACTAATAGTTAATGAGGGAACATGTAAGGTTGTGAATTTAAAGAGACATTATTTAAAAAAGGATTTCCTTCACATACTCCTAGAGAGAATAATATTTAATAATTCAAACCTAATTTCATTGCATTGGTTCTTAAGGATAAATGAATTCTCCATTGACATTTGCACTACATAGATACCATTTTTTATACCTTTTGTGGCATCATGGTTGGACTAAATTAGTGAATTGTCTTCAATGCTTGCACTCTCCTTATAATAAATTGTTTGTGTAGTGATCACATGCAATTTATTAAGATCTACAAGCACTATGCATACAAGTTTGGCACATGGTTTTAGGTATACAGGTTTGTAGTCCATGGTTTGTGTCATAATTATTTTTATATAGATGTGGTGTGTGAGAAAGAAGTGATATTCAAGTGAAAGAGATATCTTTGAGTTTATATAAGTATTAATATTACATATTTAATATACGATACAATTATAATAATATTAATGTATCTCTTTATATTTACTTGCGATGAAGAATATTTATAACTAATTAATATTCATTAAAATTATTTAATTATACTAATATTAATTTAAAAACATTTTGGTGGTGGTGGTGGTGGTGAATTTTTTAAAAGAAGAAGAAGAAACCCGGATTTATAGAACATCGAAGGGGAGCTAATTTCTTGAGGTGTAAATATTTTTTATCTTAAATTTATTACACATTAAGAAAAATAATTACATCTCAAGATATTTGATCCTTTTGGGTGCTAGATATCTAGGCTTGAGATGAAATCAATATAATATAATTTTTTTGTTTAAGCCAACATCATTTACATTTTTATTCCTTTTTTTTTATGGGAACATCATGCTACATAGCGTTACGCGTTACAACATCTCCCCCATATTGGGTTGTAGAGTACCTCACTACTCTCATTGCAATAATCTATTTTTAAGGTCACAACGAAGCCAAACACCAATTTGGTGTATATGACCCTCTTGTTTGTGGGACAAGGGATCCTCCTCTGTGCAGCAATTTAACTACTAAAGTCTACGAAGTTGTACATACCCTACTCCCCTATAGATTTGAATCTATGACCTCCTAGGATGAAACACATGTTGTTAACCGTTAGGCCCACTCAAGATAATTAATGTCAAAATGTTAAGGTTCCATATTCCAAGAATTAGATTCTTCATGGCATAAAATTAAGGGATATATATGATGTACTTCTTAAATAAAAGAGTGGAAGTCTATTATGATAAAATAAAATCTCAATAATTCTTTATGGAAGATTACGAGGGGTAAATGGAAAATATTTTTATGGAATAGTTTTTGGAAATTTTAACAATTTTTAAAAGTAATGTTGAACATTCAATATTTACTAGCACAACCACTTAACTTCTGGCCAATGAACACCAATAGGCCACAAGTTAAGTGCTACGAATTTCCCATTATCCATGCCTCAACTACCTGTTATGCCTCAAATGCCCTTCTCTCTCTCTCTCTCTCTCTCTCTCTCTCTCTCTCTCTCACACACACACACACACACACACACAATGACGCCCATAAAATAAATCATGACAATACACTTGTCTCATCTTCCTGCAATCTAGGAAGAGTATCCTTCCTCATCCACCCCAAACTGTAAAATATAAACACCTATTGACATAATTAAAAATTGAGACATTGTATTCTAATGATTGGTGTACGATCTTTATCTCAAATTCACAATCAACATGATTTTTTATAATCAATAACTTGCTAGTGGGGATATGTAATATACGATGGGAAAACATGTCACTTTGAGGAACTTAAACCCTTATGGGCTAATAGTATCACCTTGCTTTCATCAATGCAATAAGTCTCCGTTAAGGGAATGTTCATCTTAAGCCAACTTTTTCTATAAATAATGCTAATAGGAAAGAAAGTATTTCCTTACATCTTTTATACCAGTTAGTATACTCTTCACATCATTTGTTCTTTTCATACATTCCCCTTACATTCCAAATAACCATATTTGTAAAATGGTTAGGTTCTCTCCCTGGTTTGGTTAGGAGAATAGTTTGTTACTTCATGTGTTAAGGGCATCTCTATGGAGTAGAGTGTGATATTAATAAATTTAAGCTAGCCTCATTAAATAAAGTTTGGTAGTTAGTGGTTATGGCCTTATTAATGGATTCCCACTAGCTGGTTAGGGTTTTTGTCAATTAGAAACTAATATATTATACTATAAGTTATGTAGTCAGGTGCCAAGTGAATAATAATTGCATTTGAAACTCTATCCAGTTGGAGGTTTCTCCCTCAAAGTGGCAAGTGAATATTGATCTATATTATAAAATCAATATACTTTTACTCACTATTGTTGTTTCCATACTCTGGATCTATTCTATATCATTTCCACAATTATATTTCTATTTATCTTGCTTTGAATATTATGTTTCAGCTAACAAGGAACACTACAATTGGTATCAGAGTGCTTCAATGTGTCAGCATGTGCCCAAATTTTAGAATTGTTTAAAGGCTAGAGATGTGTTAAGGTGTCTTTAAACACAAATATATGCCATTCAATAGGTAAACCACCTCTAAACATACACTCAATAAATACAAATGGAAGTCACTTGATTGGACACCTTTTTAACCCCTATTGGTACTCTTCAAGTAGTACCACATAAGAACGTCATTTTCCCATGGATTTTATATTCCACGTACCTTTGAGTATATTAGAAGCCCCCCTAGAAGAACCTAAAACTAGCCTTGCATAAACATGTTGACGTATTGTAGCTATATAGTACATTGAGAAAAACACTTGGGGAGATCATTATGTAGTACATCTAAATCAAGTAGTACAACTAAGGGTATGATCTAGCTTGCTTAGTTAGTTCCATGATATATTTGACTACGTATTATTTTTGGAAACGTGTTGATATATTAGAGAGTTATAGCAACTGGCACTCCTTTATCTTTAGGATTTGGTAACCTTGTCCTCTATATAATGCACAACTTTTTTCTTTCCTTTTGGAATATTAAGAATTTGGGAATTTCGTCACTAAGATAATATAATTTAGACATGAATTATATTAATAACAACATCTATAAAACGGGTTTAGGATTGCTAGTACTAGTACAAGAAACCTATATCAAAAGACTCCTTGCATCATGTTGATCACATTGGTGTATCTCTCTAGTAACCATTTCTTTTATGGACCCACCAATACAATTTCCTATGAACCATGTCCACCAATTTGTCCCAGGAAACAAAATGTGATGGGCTAACACTTGGATAACCTTTCAAGTTGTCCTTGTGGTTCCATGACCAACGCCTAACACATGTAAGCCATGGATGAATAGAAAATGCTTTGGTCTCTCATACTATTAGTGAACAAACTTGAGACCAACATGACTACTCTCAATGCCCAATTTGACCTTTGTTTTCATAATATTGAGAAGCTATAGGGTAAGCATGATGATGGTAGCAATTTTTCCAAAGAGGGATCTAAAAAGGGTAGGCATATTGATGAGGAATAAGGTTACAATAATGACCACCCCTTTTTTAACCATTCCTACAATTTGATTCCTTTCATACTTAAAGTTGATATGAATAAGTTTGATGGGTTGAATCCAACTGTTTGGGTTGACTAAATTGAACACTACTTTTCCATCCATGCCATTGAGCATGACCTATTGAAACTTTGAAACAATGTTCTATATATAGAGAGAGAATGTTGCCAATGGTGGCAATGCCATGAGAAATCCCCTCTAGGGTTCATTACATGGAAGTAGTTTGTGAAATCCCAATTTGCTCACTTTATTTGGGATACTAATGTTGTGCGTGAGCTTAACAAATTGAATCAAACACGCATAGTGAAATAATATATTAATTCTTTTAAGTGTTTGGCTGTCAAAATAGGAAATTATTTGATTACTTTTCCTAGAAATTATTTATCAATGACCTTAAGGGGGAAACCATAGCCCAAGTGAAGATGAATCACCCTGATAACTTGTTGGACACCACTCATCTCACCCATCCTGCACAATTTGTGTCCTATACATAATCCAAATTCCCTAGCTTTGCTCCATGACCACACCCAAATGTGGTGGTTCCTTAGTCATGTTTGCTCCACCCTCAAGTTCTAAGTTGAAACTGGCCAAAATGGTGGAACACCAACTCAAGAGTCTTTACTACCATTATGATGAAATTCTAAGGCATACATGTAAGGAAAATCAATTATTTATGGCCATATTAAAGGACATTTTTTTATGAAGAAACAAATTGATCAACATCGCTTCAAACACCACTTTGAAGAATGTGATTAGGTGTCCCTATGTCTCCAATTATATAAGAAACATCACTTAAGGATAAGAGACACCAAAAGTTGGCACCTAAGTTTTATGGAACCTATACTATTCTTAAGTGTTAGTAGTTCTAATGGCTTACAAATTGGCTCTTCCAAACCATTTTTAGATCCACTTAGTATCTCATGTGTCTACTTGAACAAAGTGCTTGGGTCCAATTGCAGAGTTCAAACCAACCTGATCAAACTAGACAAGGAGAGTTCCATCTAGTTGCAGTGTGACTCCATTTTGAGAAAACATGAGCGAAATTTTTGCTAATGCACTATCAACACAATTACCAACTTCATGATAACCCTCTATATTTATCATTTTCTAGCGATCTCATTTAGTGGCTATTTTCACCCCCGTTTCAAAAAATGGTGATCGTAGGATCATCCTTTTTGGGGGGGTTAAAATTACAACTTGTTTGAAATTGTGGACTTATAGACAATGAACATTGTTGCAACTAAAACCTTACAATCAACTCTCAACTTGAAAAGTGTTGTGAGGGAAATCGACACAGTGCTAGAAAGAAAAGCACTCTTTTCCCAATGAATGGGTCAAGTTCACTGGCAGAGAATCAAAATAAAATATGACTACCTTTCCCTAGATTTGACATCCAAAATTATAAAATGAATTTTAGATAAGGAAAGTGAATGCACATTTTAATCGAATATCATCCAATGGCCTTTTTGAGCGCAAATCCTTGAATTCTGGTTCCCTATTCCTAAGCCTCACGGATGCACCTTCACACAAGCATACAACAAACCTTCCTCATTTTTTATGAAATATAATTAATCAATAATGCATGAAGGAAACTAAGCTATTCATTGCTAAAAAAAATCATATAATGAGTATATTTGGGGGGAAATGAAAATTTATTTGTATTGAATATGGAGGAACTAGTACTTACAATCTTTTTGGTCATTACTTGTACTACTCTCCTCCACCAGAATCTAAGTTCCCTCCTTTTCCCTTAGCCTCAATCATTAAAGCTCTGACAATGGAGGTGCTTCACTCTATATTTTATTTAGCCTTACGTTGTCCAACCTTTTCCTATGGATCTTCATCATGTAGGTCTCTTTTATAGCTTTTCATTAGGTCTAAATTGGGTAATGATTCCAAGGTGCATTATTTTCATGTGCTACAAGTCCTTTCCATGCATGATTTATCTTTTGTTTAAATCATTTCACACTTTTTAGTGCTGGTTTACTTCTCTTGAAACCCTAGTCATGCTTGTAGGCCTTAGTGTAGTGACCAAATAGGTATGGTCATGCCTTTAGGGCCAAATCTAGTGACCAGTCACCCCTCTTCAGGAGAAAAATAGTGACTAGTTCCTCATAGAGTGCATTTTTTCATCATTTCAAAGTCAATTTTTGGTGTATAAAGGGTCTTGTTGTCCACTTCTAGTTTTTGTCATCAAGGGTGTTAAATTTCATTATAACAAAAAGTGTGCTACTTGTAGCAACCCCTTTTTCTCAGGGTTAAAATTACAACTTGTTTAAAACCATGGTCTTCACAACTGACATTGTTCCAACCAAAAGCATAAATTGAATCCCTGAATTGAAAAGTGGCTTTTGTAATAACCTCCCCCTTTTCTTAAGGGTAAAAATTACAACTTGTTTGAAACCACGGCCTTAACAACCGGTCTTGTTGAGACCAAAGTTTTAAATAAGCTCTTGAATCTTCTAAATCAAAAAGTGGTGCTACTAGTAGCACCCTTTTCTTTTTAGGATTAAAATTACAACTTGTTTGAAACATCACCATAACAATTAATACTATTGCAACCAAAATCTTAAAATCAACCCCTGAATAAAAATATACGTTATTGATAGCACCTCATTTTTTCGGACTTAAAATTATAACATTTTAGAAACTATGGATTAAAAAGAAAATACTCATTGCAAACAAAATCATTAAAAAATAAAACTGAAAAATAAATAAATAAAAAAGTATGAAAGAAAGTATGTTTTTTCATTAAAATAAAAAAATATATATATATATATTCCAAATGGAAAATATCCATCACTCTAAATAAAGAGTGATCGTGAACTGTCCTCAAGGGACTTCATTATATATCATAAGCGTTAAGAGTTACAGAACTGTCTTACATACGTTCAAAATTCTGATTGCCATTTAGGCTACAAAAAGATGCTTTAGATCTTATGCTATAACCTTAGTACACAATGTATGTCCACCTGGTCATTAGTTTGACCTTCCACATCAATAAGGCCAGGAGGTAGTGCTAGAGAGAGCTTTGACAGTTTATCAACTTCAGAGTTTAGTTCTCTGTATATATGTGAGAACTGAATTTGCTTGAAGTTTGATATCATTTCTTTGATGGAAAGGAGAAGATGTTGTAGATGAGGAGCATTGATTTGTATCTTACCATTTTCTTAATCAATAACCATCTTGGAGTCACCAAAGAGCTGCAAATGTCTCACATGTTTTTATGAGGCAATCATTAGGACTGCCCATAGCGCTGCAAGTTCTGCTTTGTTGTTTCAGGCACATCCTGGTGCAAATTTGATATGCCATTTCCTGTTGTCCATAAAATGAATAACTCCTCTAGCACCGCCTAAAGGAGGGGATCCCCGACTTGCACCATCAAAGTAGGCCCAAGGATGCTCTTTGTTGATGACTGGGTAGGATAATATTCTTGGATATTTCTCTGATGGCATGGACTTATGTTCACTGGTTTTCTGCTGCAGAATCAATACTGAAATATCTGGAGAAATGAAATAGTTGTGGAAAATCATCTTGTTCTGTGCTTCCAAAATAGTGAAAACGAAAAGTGCGGGATAGGCTTTGAACAGACATACTATTAGAAAAACAGGATCGCAGAGCAATAACAATAAACAAGATGCAAATATAAAATACACAAACACATTACAAGAGAGACACCAATATATCGTGGTTCACCCAAGATGCGCTACGTCCACACTGAAATTTCCAGTCCTTATTATTATACCATCCAACAAATGAAGGGATACAACCTGCAGCACATCCGCTGCAATTCCTCTTCACTGTCTCACGGTCTCTCTTCACGATCTCAAAGACCTTTACAATGCATAATACCTAATACATCTACCCTAGCCATATAACAATGTATTTCTTATAAAGGGGAAATACAATGGGAAAATACCATGGGTTACCCAAAACCATGGGCCCGTAATCTGTTGGCGAAACAACCCAAAAATTTCCTTTGGGGACGTAGCCCTGACGAGGGCCCGCTGGCCCCCGCACCCCCCAACCGGGGGAGTGCAACCACTCCCCCAGACCCCCTGGGGCGCGTGTCGATATCATAACCAAACCTAGGGTACAACACGGCTGAAACAACATCATCTATCAGATTGGAAGATCAGGCTCCACAACCAACACATACCTTGCGATTGTTCCACCAGTCGAGCACATTCTTCTCCAGCGAGCTTGGGTGTAGTGATAATGGGAAGTTCAGGATTTCATATGCACTTTTCCAGACATACCCTGCATAGGTACAATGGCAGAAGATGTGTGAGATCGATTCTTCAGCAAGATTATAGAGAACACAGTTACCAGGACGTTCAAAGCCCCTTTTCTGAATGTCATCCCAGGTGAGAATTTTGTTACTCAGGGCCATCCAAAGAGTGATGATGGTTTTAAGAGGGGCAGATATTTTCCAAATTTTATCCCACCATGGACGGGGTTCTTCTCTCTCCATTGAATTGACTGCTGCTTCATATCTTATTTTTGCAGAGAAGGATCCATCCTTACTGTTTCTGGTCCAAACTAGTTTATCTGATTCTCCTTCTCTGAGAAAAATATAGTCTTTGTTTAGAAATGTTAAATATCGGTTCCAAGCTTCTTCATTTTCTCCTGCTAATCCTAACTGTAAAGTCATTTTCCATCCTCCTCTGATCCTTAATCTATCCTGCTCATCATGAGCATCAGCCAGAGTGAAAATAATTTTGGAATTTAGATCACTAATTAGTTCAGGAGGGATTTTATAGTCTTCACCCGCACCAGCCCAAGGGTCTTCACAAATCCGCACACTACATCCATCCCCAATTCTCCATGCCACCCAATTCCCTATTGATGGAAAAGACAACACCAGAGCTTTCCATCCAATTAAACAGTTTTTGAAACTTTTTGTAGGTTACCTGAACCATTCAATTAAAGAGTGGGGGTGACAGTGTTTGGAAATAAATGTTCTGCCCCATAGTGAGTTGGGGGATTCTGCTAATTTCCAAAGGGTTTTTGCTCCTAAGGATTTACAGAAGAGATCCAGATTTTTTATCCCCCATCCTCCAAAGTATTTTGGCAAGGAGAGTATCATCCATTTGACTAGAGGAATTCCTTCTCTTTGCTTGCTTGCCGTCCAAAGAAATGAGAAACATTTCTTCTTTATTTTGACTAAGATTCCTTTTGGAATGTATGTTATTGAAGCCCAGTAAACTGGGATGCTTTGGAGAACTCATTTTAACAAAATTAACCTACCTCCTCTAGAAAGAAAACGGTTGGCCTAGAGAGAGATTCGACTTTCAATTTTTTTATATAACCATAGCCAGTCCTGAAAAGTGTAGGCATTAGGTTTTAGTGAGAAGCCTAAATACTTAAGACCTTCTTAAATAGGGGAAATGGGGAAGGATGAAGAACTTTCTAGGGATGATTTTTTTTCCTCGGTGATGTTGTTGAAAGCCAATTTGGATTTTTCTGTATTTATTACCATTCCTATTGCTGTCTTGTATAAATCCAGAATTCTTGAGAAGGAAGAAAAAGTCCCATGAGTAATACATTGTCCGCAAACAAAGTATGAGTCAAGGTCACTGAGTTGGAGATCCTGATACCTTTTATCACTCCATCTACTTTTTCTTTATGAATCAGACGGCTCAGAGCATCAGCTACTGGAAGAAAAAGAAAGGGAGACAATAGACAACCCTGTCGAATTCCTTGAGTTGGACGGAAGAAATGAGAGGGAGATCCATTTATTAAAACAACATGGGAAGCAGAGTGTGTGCACCCCATTATCCAGTCAACCATTGTTAATGGCATTCCTATCTAAATTAATAAAAGATGAAGGAAGGTCCAATTTACTCTATCGTATGCCTTAGAGAGGTCTAGCTTTAGAGCGAAAGCTGGTAATTTCTCCTTTTTAATGGTGTGTATGGCTTCTTGTACTAGTGACACAACATCATGAATTTGTCTGTTAAAAAGGAAACCAAATTGCTCATTTGTGATTACCTCGCGACTGGTTTTACCCTTTGGGCGATTACCTTGGAAATTACTTTGTAAATCATGTTGCAATATGCTATAGGTCTGAAGTCTTCAAAGGTTTCACCTTTCTTCTTTTTGGGGATAAGAGTGATGAATGTTGAGTTAAAAGTACCCAAGACTTTTCCTGAAAATTGAGATTCTTTAACCACTTTAAGAAGATCCTCTTTCATCAAATCATAGAACCCTAAGAAGAATTCTACTGTAAAACCATCTGGACCAGGACTCTTCCCCTTTTGAAAAGACTGGAGAACTGAACGTATTTCTTCCTCTGTAAATTCCTTGGATAAGTCATCTTTCATCTCATCGGAAATGAGGCTGGGGAAAAGATTTATTACCTCCAATATCTCAACTATAGGGCAGTTTGGGGGAGCTATAAATCTTGACTTGAAATGTTCCTCGACTACTTTAGCCTTCTCCTGAAAAGACAGTGCCGACTTCCCTTGATCATCTTTGATTTTTATGATTGTGTTGATATTCTTTCTGTGAGTGGAAAATCGGTGAAAGAAATTTGTGTTCTTGTCACCCTCCTTAATCCACAATGCTCTGCTCTTGAGCCACCATATAAGTTCTTCTTTTGCTAGGAGTGAGGCTCTTTTCCATTCCAATGACTTTAGAGAGATTAATTGTTCATCAGTGAATATCCCGCTTGAATTTGTATTGAATAGCTCTTTTATATTGGATTCAGTTTCCTTGAGTTCTCTCCAATCACTTTCTTCCTGTTTTCTTCCCCATTCTTTGGAGAGATTCTTGATACAAGATAAATTATTATCAAACTGTTTCATGAAAGAAATGTTCGGCAAGTGGGATAATGTCCTCCAATTCTCTTTTACCAGCTTGCAGTAATCCTCATTTTCTATCGAGGAGGGATTGAATCTGAATGGAGCAGGTGGCTTCTTCTTTCGGGACAGAGATGAAAAGAGAAATTGTTCTATGATTAGAGGCTCCCCCTATTTCCATAGAAGAACGAAAAATTAGACGGATCTGGATCAGATTGTCTGTAATAAGGAACCTGTCCAATCTCTTGGAAATTTCCTGATTACCTCCTTTATTATTCCTCCAGGTTGGTACAAGTTTTACTAGTTGAATGTCCACCAGACTCTTCTCTTCAAAAATATTATTGAAAAACGAGGCTAATGAATTGGGACAAGCCTGGGAGAGTCCATAGCGCCAGAAGTGCACAAGGTTTCCCAAAACAATTTCCTGTCGTGGAAAGGGCCATATACATTGATAAAGGATAAAATTAGGTTTAAATCAGGAACCTCCAATTCCGTTTTGATAGCATAATTGTACACAGTTGAGGAGCACGGATTCAGTTCAGGGATCCAGGCTGTGATTAAACCTCTGGAGTGA
Organism: Larix kaempferi; assembly: GCA_027924585.1. NCBI lineage: Eukaryota > Viridiplantae > Streptophyta > Pinopsida > Pinales > Pinaceae > Larix > Larix kaempferi. Next base: position 11,109,390 of record BSBM01000560.1, read on the forward strand.
CCCTCTGCATCAATTGCTTCCGCATTCCAGTCTTTGAATAGACTTTTTATCACTTCCACTGCTTGGTGGCCTTCCATCATAGTTTCTTGAAGTAACAACACCTTGGGTTTTAGATTCGCGACTAACCTTTCGAGGGTGAGTTGTCTGGCCCCCCCCCTAGACCCCTTATATTGTAGGAGAGCGCTATCATTAAGCACCCTTGGAAAGGGCTTTGTCCACTCTAAGCGCCCTGCTAATGGTTCTCTGTTTTCCATCCTTAACATCCTTAGCCGCCTGTAATTGAGCTTTAGACAGGAGAGATTTCCGATCGGCTTTTGATTTTAGAGGGGGGTCACATGCAAGCCCTCTAGAGGAGACTATGGCTGGTTCGCTAGAGGGTCTGGTCCGTAAATTGTACTTCCGTCTGGGGGAGGGGAGTGGTTCGTAAAAAGGATTTATGTTTGTTTCATAGCAGAAGAAAGGGAGGTAGGAGTTTCAAAAACGGGGTTCACAACCACCGAAGGGGGAGGGTTTGAATTTGAAACAGAACAAGGAGGGACATAAGAGTTACCTTTACTAAGCTTGTCGTGTCCAGAGCTTGAGCTTCCTTCCTTGTTGTCTAAATTATCCAATGTTCCATTTTATGAAGTAATCGCTACTGTTCCCACCTTTTCGCATGCAACGTCGTGAGAGTCCTGAGGTGACAAAGGGGCTGTATCTGTCAACTTGCATGTTACGTTTGAGATAAACAACGTGTCTTCTGCTGGAACTGTGGAGACGACATCCGGCTGCATGTTCTTTTGAACCCATACTTTTTTAAAAGGAGGTCTAAGAGAGATTCCTTGCTTCTGTTCAGCCTGTCATGGGCATTCCTTCTGAAGATGACCAACCTGCCGGCAATTGAAACAATGGAATGGTAATTTCCAGTAGTCTAATCTCTGTATGCCCCACATTTCGAGCCGAATTTCCTCGAATAGGCCATTCCTTAGATCCATTTCGACCAGAATGCGAGTGCATCTCTTGTCCTGCTTTGCGCTCCAGTCTTCCTCCAGTGCTACGAATTTGCCAATTTTATTGCCAATTGCTTCTAAGAGGGATTCCTGCCAGAAGACCATAGGAAAACCCGGGAGGATAACCCAAATCTGTTGAAGATTATGAGGTTCTCTATTGGCATTGAAATCAACAGTCCATTCTTTTAGTATTAATCCGGAAGGACCCCAGCTCCATCGCTAATTCATTAAGGTGGCTACATCTTATTTTGCTTGGACCTTGAAAAGAAACCAACCACGCGGAAGAATATGAAATTATGGTGAATATCTAAGTGCGGGGAGCCAGTGGAGATACATCCAGGATGAAAGAGCTTCTTTCCTTGCCAATTTACCACAGAACCGACCTACCAATGCATGCTTCAGGTAATCAGGAATTTCCATAATTTGGATATCTTTTCCTACCACAAGTTCGGGACATTTTTTCTTTGGTCTGATGCTTTTTTTGGGGCACGTGGAAGGAGATGAGCATTGCTCCGAAGATCATTATTGTTTAAGCTGGGCAGTGATGGATCAATTAAAGCTGAGGCGGCTGACGCCATTGATTTACTGGTACTATGTAAACTCGGCGACGAAGAGTTAATGTACCTTGAATGATTGTTGAACTTGGCTTCCGTGCCAAAGAGGCGTTCGCCACTGTAAATGCTTACGCAATGTGGGTCGTCTTTCAAGTGAGGCGGGGTCAAATCCCGCGTATCCTGGAAACCCTTGGTACAGTGTACTTCCTGGTTCGTGCAGAAGATGGATACGTCATGTTTGTCAGGTTCATAGTCCACCTCATCAATAAACATTGTGAACTCGTACTTTTAGCAGATGATTAATGAGAGAGACCTTGTCAAGTATTAAAACTGTTAATGCCTATTCCATCAATGTTGAACATGGCGCCTCTGCTAGGTTGTATCTTCGCATAATGTTCCCGATCCATGCACGTCTTTACCTCCGAATTTCCGTTCACTCTCTCTTGATGCACCATTATGTGTTGAAGCCCCTGAAAAATTAAAATCTTCGACCTTCGACCTTCGTTCTTGCGCACCTGCCCTGGTTGCAGAGCTCCATCGCGCCCTTCCAAATATCAATAATATATGTGTGTGTGTGTGTGTTCAAAGGCGTGGCCCTCTGGTGCATGACGGTAGCAAACAAAGGGTGGTGCACGGTGGTTGTAGACAATGGGAGGGAGCCATTCTAAGAGCTTCCAAGCATGGACACATTGGTATTAATAGAGGAGTTTATAGTCTCATGGGTATGAGGCCGCCCGCCCCCTCTTTGTATGAGTAAGAATGTTGGGGTGCCTTTTCGAATGACCATTTTCCTCTCTTGAAGGTGCTGGTGAAAGGTTGTCTATTTTTCTATATTCATCAGACGTTCCTAAGGAATGAGTTTCTCACTAAATAACAGATTTATTTTCCTCAATTCCATAGAGAATGACTTAAGAATCACATCTTAAATAAACCCACCTAACACACTGTGAGACCACCTCTGAGCAGCCTAAACAACGATCAGTATAAATACTAGATCAATACGCAACTTATTCATTCTACCTAATTACCATGAAATTCGTTGAAAAGTACACTTTAAATAAACCCAAACAACGATTACAACCTAAACAACCACTACAAATGTTAAAATTAGCATAATATTACTGTGGATATGATTTTGTTAAAATGTACATTGACCAATGTTCCTTTTTTCATTTCTTCATCTCTATTTTCAAATCAAAAGAATAAGAGTCATCTAAGAAATTTTGGATATGATTTTCATTGTATAGTGACCAACGTTCCTTTTTTATCTCTATTTTCAAATCAAAATAATATTTTGTATAATACTCATCTAAAAAGTTTAACATTAAAAGGAATATGTTGAATTCAGATAAGTCCAACAAGGTTGTGTTTTTTTTCTATTATGAAATTCTTCATAATAAAGAATGAGGTAGTTTAAATGTAAGAATGCAATTTGATCTATTTAGTGAGAAACTCATTCCTTTTGAAGTAATTTATTCTATTTTTCAAGCTATTCAAGTAGCAGATGAATCAATGGCTATAACAATTAACTAATCCCATAAACAAGGAACTCAATACCCTTCTCCACGAATTGGTCTTGTTCTTACCAACTCGCACAACAGTCCATAAAAGCCAAGTGATAGAAGGTCAAATTGCTGCCTAGAACATCAAATCTGAGTGGAGAGGGCCATAAAGTGCTCCCATTAATAGCTTTGGAATGTTCATATCATTCAAGAATTGGGTATGTAAATTTGTGAGGTCAACGTGATGAAATATTTGATAGAAAAATGCATTTTTTGCACTTCGATCGTTCAATAGGTTCAATTGCTCATTTGATTCCCCCCTGTAATTCACATATTTATCTATGTATGATGCACCTTTAGCGCAACTATTACGCTCTTCCAGAGACGTGGGAAATTCCAATATTTAATTATATGTACCTAGGAATACCAAACCATCGTATGCCTCTATATTGGCGAACATATCAGATGCTTCTACGTCACAGCTGCAATTGATCTTATCCAACTATATTGGAGTTAACGTATGGTAATTATAAACCAAATTTCAAAACACAAAATTCAAGTTAAGACTGAGCCTCAGCTATGGTATTCATTCTTTCAGGTTTAAAATTTACATCGTGGCTTTAAGCATTACATCGTGGCTTAATCAATATGGATGTTTGTAAAATTTGAATCATTTATATTAATCTTACTTAGTTAGCATTTCTTGGGAAAGCAATTGCTCTTTCTCTTTCTCACAGGATTAAATAGCAATGCCGAGAACATTACCACCTCATGATTCTTGTTATAAATGTAAATAATATTACTTCAATCATTAACAATGAAATAACTTATAATAAATATAAACCTTAACCTTAGTATTTTTTAATAATTTTTTTTAATTTAGTTTAATTAAATTTTAATATTTTAAAATGGTTTGTTATTTTATAAATTTTGTAAAAGTATAAAACAATAGATATTATTTTATTTTGTGAACATTTATTTAAATAGAGAAACATAAGGAAACCAACTATCTAAAAACTATTTCTAGCTTGTATGAAAAACCTAAAAAAATTATACGAAAATATATTTTAAATTTTAAATTAAATAAAGAATATATTATACATAACACTTACTATCATTTTTATAATTCAAAATATAATAATTAAATATTTTTATTTTCACTTGTTTAATAATATATTAATTCTTTTCTGACTTGGTGGAGCGGGAAAAGGAGGTCGAGGTGATGGCGGCAATGGTTTTTAGGGTTTGAACGGCGTTAGCAGGCGACTGTGCAGCCCACTGCAGGCGGCAGCAGGCCGTCAGCCGTTTCAGTGGTGTTTGCACGGTTCCCAAACCCACTTTGTTGGCGGTTTCATGGTCAGCTAAACCGTCGTGACTATGGTAAGTATTTTCTTACTGTGACCTGTTTTCTACCCTATTCTCTCCACCGGAAGTCTTCACGGTTCTCCAGGTATGGATCAACTCGATGAGGTGGACTATGGCAGCGACACGTTGCGGCACCGTGACATATGGAGCTCACCACCTGGCGCCATCCGGGTTTTGAATGGTGAAGGTGGTTTCGGGGGTGGTGGTTTTGCTGATTGCCATTCGACCGATGGATTTCCTCTTCCTGGCACTAGGGCTATTCTGGAGTCTGTATCTGTTCCTTCTCAGCCGGGTCTCACCGTTTTGGGACAGGACTGGAGTCGGTTTTGTGCCGGAGGTTAGCGCTGATAATATTTGGGGTGTCAAGGATCTTTGCTCCTTCCCACCTGATCCATTAGGTTCAGGGTTAGGAGATTTTCCAGATTATCTTAATTCTTCGGGCGGCTCTCTTAATGTATCACCAGTGAGGGATAACAATGTTGTGTCGGTAACTAGGGTGGATTTACAGGTTGGGTATGGTCACGGTGCCTCCCTGGGTGGTAACATTGCAATGGTTTTGGACTCGGCGGAGCATCGTGGGTTTTCAATCCCATCCGGGGATTCTGTACTAAAGGTTTTAGGCTGCGGGGTAGGTCATGAGGGGATTAATGACCTCCGGGTGAAGACGCGTAGGAAATGGATCAAAAACACGGGTAAAGCCCCGAATTACGCTCTAGGCGAAGACATTGGCTTCCAGCAGATTATTGAGATGGTTAAGTCGGTTCTGGTGGGCAGGGTGTATGGTAAGGCGGTGAGCCATAAATCGGTGATACAGTGGTGCTCCCATGGCTGGGTCATTGTGGATATGTCCCTCGGATTGTGGGTCTTTCTGGAGGTTGGTTTGCCTTTCATTTTACTTCAGATGCCCATGCACTGTGGGCACTGAGCATGAATTGGTCGATTTTCAAGGTTCCGCTTCTTCTTAAGCCATGGAATCCGCTGTTCGATGCTAGTCGTGAAAGAATGGACACTATACCGCTTTGGGTTGGGTTACTGGGTCTACCTTTACAGTATTGGGTTGAGGAACATTTTCGGAGGATTGGCAATCTCTTGGGCAATTATTTGGAAGCCGGCTTCTCTTTCGAGGCAATAGCGATTCAGAAGGTGGCAAGGATTCTGGTAAGTATTAATGTCAGGGAAGGATTATTTGATAGTATGGATTTGAAATGGGGGCCTAACACCTTTGCACAAACACTGGATTATGAAAATGTGTCGTTTCGTTGTAGACGGTGCCATGAATATGGGCATCCGGCCATTGATTACTCCTTGCCGGTCCGTATGAAGTTTGGCAATTCTCTGAAATGTCGGTTTGTGGAGAAGGAGGCAGGGGTGGTAATGGAAGAAGATTTGATGGGTCAGCATGAAATTGAACGCCCCTTTGTGGAGGTTCCTACGGGGGTAGTGGAGAATGATAACACTCTGGTGGAGGACGGCACTATACTGGAGGTGGGTGCTATCGTGGGCACTGTAGAGAACGAACTCCTTCAGCCATTGACCACTGCTCCGACGATATCTCTGCATTCTATTACTCGGTCATCAGACAATGCAGCTGGTACTTCTTCTGTTCCCTTTTTAAACCCTTCCTTCAGTTTTTTTTTAAGAACTTAACTTTTCTTGGTTTTGATTGGGTGGATGGGTTTAGGAATTTACATATTTCTTCACAGTCGTTGGCATCCCCTTCACTTCCCCAGCATCATGCTGCTATTTCCCTTGTTTTGGAAACTTTCCGAATTGAATGTCCCCCCCTCGTAACTCTTGATGATACCCCTGTCCTTGTGCAAGTCGTACCTGAGCCTTCTTCACCCAACGAATCCTCAGAGTCTGGTTATTTTTTGCGCTCCATGAACAAATCCATAGCGGGAGGGTTAGGGAAGGAAAAACCTAAACTACCTAAAACTAGAGGAAGGAAGTCTTTCATCTCTCATGCTAAGTCCAGAGCTCGCTCAGATCTTAGGAATGGTAAACAACTCTCAATTGAAAGGGCACTTAGAGCAGTGGACGCCCATAAGGATGGGTTGAGATGAAGGTCATGTCATTTAATTGTCGAGGTCTTGCTGGTCCCTCCAAAAGACCAGCGTTGCAACGGATGTTGCACCTAGAGCATCCCGATGTTTTGATTCTACAAGAAACTATGTGTGGTGGTGATGAAGCTATTGGCAGGTTAAAAGCTTGGTTCCCGGGGTGGGGATTTGAAGCTTCGGATGCTAGGGGTCACTCAGGAGGTTTGGCGATTGGATGGAACGAAGCTAAGGTTTGCATGTCCTCTCTATGGGGGATGCATTCGGTTTTGGGAATTTCTTGCAAATTCTTGGATTTTGACAGAATTTTCACTATTGTAAACATTTATGGTCCATATTGTGAAAGGGAAATGTTTTGGACCTCTCTGTTGGATAGAGAGTTGCTTAGAGGGGATGCTGTGATATTGGGGGGGGATCTTAACTTTTCTCTGGGTCATGCTGAGGTTTGGGGGCCGCATGCTCATGTGGATCCCCTTACAAATTTCTTTGTTAGGAAGTTATCTGAAGGCAATTGGATTGATGTGGAGCCTATCCAATTAAAGCCATCTTGGATAAATAAGAGAATTGGTTTGGAAAGAGTAGCAAAGAGGTTGGATCGTTTCCTCCTTTTTGAGCAGATAGTGGAGTCAACATTCTTTGTTCGACAATGGATTGGATCGGGGGGAAACTCAGATCACGATCCAATTTTTTTGGAGCTAAAGGCTGGCCCTATTAAACCTCCCGTGCCGTTTAAATTTAATAAGGTATGGCCGGAAGATTCTACTTTCATGGAGCTTATTCAACAGCATTGGATACCTTATCATACAGGGTCGATCCATTCTGCAGCCTTCCATTTTGCGGAGAATATTAGAACACTCAAGGAACCTATTAAAATATGGGCTGTAGAGAAGAGGATGAGGGATGATAGGGCTCTTAAGACTATTGAAGGAGAAATATCCTCTATCTCTGATGAGTCTGGAGGTGGATTCGGTTCTCAGACCACTAAGGACCACCTAGTTCATTTGGAGAATCAGAGGAACATAATACTTTTACAGAATGAGGAGACTTGGCGATTGAAGAGCAGGGCCATCTGGTTGGAAAGTGGGGATGATAACTCCAAATTATTTCATGCTTATGCAAAAGGAAGAAGATCTGCCAATACTATTTGGAGCCTTAAGGACTTAAAAGGTAATTCTATGTCTACTTTTGAAGGGTTGGCTGCCGTTGGGGTTACTCATTTCCGGGATCTTTTCAAAGCCAGTGAGAGAGTGAATATTGAAGAGGTCATCAAGGTAGCACAGCTATTCCCTTGGTTCATTGAAGCGGATGATAACCGGAAGTTGATGGCTCCTATTTCATGGGATGAATTGAAGGCGGTCTTGGATAGTTTTCAGAAGGATAAGAGCCCTGGGCCGGATGGGTGGACTATAGAATTCTTAATATCTCTTTATGATATTTTAGGCAATGATCTTTTACAGCTTGTCGAGGATTCTAGGAAGGAAGGCAGGGTCCCAGGCAGCATCAACTCCACCTTGATTGCCCTTATTCCTAAAGTGGATACTCCTTCCTCTCTTAATGATTTTCGGCCTATATCATTATGCAACTGTGTGTATATGATCGTTACTAAAGTGATTGCTAGAAGGCTCAAACCTATCTTATCTACACATATTTCAGAAGAGCAGTTTGGGTTCCTGGAAGGGTGTTAGATTCATGAGGCGATTGGAATTGCTCAGGAAGGTTTACATAGCATTAAGACTAAAAAGCTGAAAGGAGTTGTTCTTAAAATTGATTTGTCAAAAGCATATGATAAGGTGAGTTGGCTTTATATTCGTCTTATGCTTACCCATTTAGGTTTTGAGATTGGTTTCATACGATGGATTATGAGCTGCATTTCTACTGTTTCCTTCTCTGTTTTAATGAATGGAGCGGCGACCCCCTTCTTTCATTCTGGATGTGGTTTACGTCGGGGCTGCCCCCTTTCACCATTGTTATTTTTGTTGGTGGCTGAGAACTTGAGTAGGGCTATTAAGGAAGCAAAACGGGTAGGAGATTTAGAAGGGATTTTGGTGGCTCCAGGCATCTCTCTTACACACTTGCTCTTTGTGGATGACATCTTGCTTTTTTGTTCTGGCTCAAGAAAGGATGCTGACAAACTCAAAGAGATTAGGAACCTTTTTTCTACTGCAGCTGGAATGGAGATAAACGATGGGAAATCCTCTCTTACTGTTTCTCTATTAAGGGAGGAGGATTTTAATATATATACTAATTTATTTCCCTTCAGACTTCTTACTCTCTCGGAAGGGTTAAAATATTTGGGGTTCAATTTGAAGCCTAATGACTATTTAAAAAAGGACTGGTTTTGGCTGCTGGAGAAGCTGGAAAAGAGGTTGAAGAGTTGGAGTTTCAGGTGGCTTTCGCGAGCAGGGAGGCTTGTCCTGGTTAAGTCCGTGCTGGAAGCTATCCCGGTATACTGGATGTCACTTGCTTGGATCCCTAAAGGGATTTTAGAAGCTGCAAGGAAAATTTGCTTTAGTTTTCTGTGGAATGGTAAGGAGGATGCTCACGTTACTCCATGGGTGAAGTGGGACAGAATTGCAGCCCCAAAAGCTTTGGGTGGGTGGGGACTAAAGAATATTTTTCATTTTTCTAAGGCACTGGCTGCTAAGTGTGGATGGAGGTTAATTAAGTCTGAAGGATTTTGGGCTAGGGTTATGGTTTAGAAATATGTTGAGCCTGATACTGTGGAAGAATGGATCAGGTCCCCTCACAAGTCTCATGCAGGTGGTTCAGTCATTTGGAAAGCATTGGTGTCTTCCTTTGATGTTATAGAACATAATCTTGTATGGGATGTTGGTAACGGACATAGAGTGAGGATTGGTCGTGATCCTTGGGTAGGATGTGAAGCACACCACATTCTGTCAGAGGGCCTGATGGAGGAGTTGAGGCAGCGAGATTTGTTCTTTCTTAATCAGTTGGTGGATGTTGAGAATGTTTGGATGGGAAGCCCAGCTTGGAGGAGGGCAGACACATTTGGATTAGGAGTGGAGTTGGAGGAAGAACTGAGACAGTATTTGAGAGCACTTAGTAGGGACCACATTTTCCTGAATGAAGAAGAGGACAATCTTATTTGGGATGGGGATCCTTCTGGAAATTACACACCAAAATTCGGATATCAGTGGATTAGTGAGAACTATGTGGAGAGAGAACTGGTTTGGTGGTGGAAATCTGGTTGGAAACTTCACTGCCTGTCCAAAGCTAGATTATTCATATGGTGTGTTTTGGCCAATAGGATCCCGACGTGGGATTTTCTGCAGAAAACAAGTTTTCATGGTCCTAGCAGATGTTACTTGTGCAATTTGTATGAGGAAACCGCTCTTCATTTGTTTCTTCAGTGTAGTTTCTCAAGGGAGGTATGGAATATTGTCTCCATAATTTTAAAAATACAATTGTCGTGGGATGGAAACACCCTTGAAGAGGCATGGAGAAGGTGGACAAACAATTCGGCTTTGAATGCCTTTAAAGCACTACCCCCAGTTGTAATATGGGGCATTTGGCTCTCTCGTAACAAATGTTTGTTCAATGATAAACTGGGACTCCCAGCTTTAGTGGCTATTAACAGTTGTGGGATCTTTTTAGCCCTTAAGCAGATTCGTCAGGCTTCAAGTCCTCGAAATATTCAACCTATGGAAATTGATCGATCCCAGCCGTGGGGTTTTTTTGATGGGGCTTGTCAGAATGATCAGTGTGGGGGAGGGGCTATCCTTTACTTGTCACCTGTTCACTACTATGTGATTTCGTTTGGTTTTGGGAGGGGAACCAACAACTGGGCAGAGATTCTCAGTCTCAAACTTCTGATTTCTTATGCTGTGGAACTATCTATCCATAAACTTACTGTTTTTGGAGACTCTGTGAATGTGATCAATTGGGTTATAGGCTCTAATCATTGCAACAACCGGAGGATTGCTGCAGTTTTGGAACAAATACAGAGCGTCACTCACACATTTGAAACTTTTAATTGCAGGCACATTTACCGTGAAAATAATGTTGAGGCGGACAAGGCCTCTAAGGAAGGGCTGCTCATGGGGGTCAGAATTTGGAAAATATCTAAATTTTTAGATGGAATTGAACGAGATTTTTATCATAAACCATTCATAGAATGATCGAGTCAGTGCAGTATTTTTTATGCAGTTTTTTTGCTCTTTTGGCGACACTACAACTATCTCTTTCAAATAGTTTGGTGAAAGACAGATTTTTGCAGATACAAATTATGCAGTTATAAATCTCTGTTATGACAGTTCTCTGTTTTTCAGTAGTTATTTTGTAAATATACAATACAAATTTTGTTCAATTTCAAAGGAAGTTATTATGCACGACATTGTAAAAGATGTTAATGCTCACGTAGTAAGAACATCGGTATTTATCTCAGCTCTAAACTGGATGCTTGATTCAGCAGTTCTATATACCACTCTATATGAGTGTGTCGATCAATGTAATTTTGTACCCTAATGGATGAAATGAAATTACGCTTTTTTTTCTGGGAAAAAATATTAATTCTTTTCTTTAAAAGTTCATATCTCTTTAACTTGTTTATTATAAAATTGAAACTCTCGTGACATTAAAGGTCACACTTCTCCTACTTGAAAATTTAATTAAACCTCCCTTAATATTTGTGCTACCCATTGTTTCATAGTTCCCTTAGGATCCATGCTACCCATGTTGACTTTATTTGCCCTTTATTCCATCATTGGAAACCTACATTTCCTAATCATCACCTATAAAATAAATAAATAAAACTTTTCCATTATTCCATGAATGATAATATCATCACAAAAGTTATTTGCCACATATGGTTGAGCAATGCGCCAAGACCGACTTTTGATTTTTGTTTTTCAAGATCTTTATATTAAAACTTCCAGCAGATAACCATATTTACAAAGTAGATCGGCTTCAGACTGTGAAGCTCGTCACTACAAACACAAACTCAAACCTATGCCTTTGCACAAAGTATTGGACCCTTTTATGTTTCAGAAGCAGCAAGCTGCATCCTAATCCAAGGCTTCCTGGGGATTCCAATATATGCAAACTAGCACCTATACAGACTTTGAAACTGTATGGGACTCATCTACACCGAAGCCACAGACTGCTCGTTCCCAAAACACTCAAAACAAAAGACTCTATACAAAGTTGCAGAGCTCAACACATGAGCACACACAAAACCAAATGCGAAAGGAATGAATTACAATGAGGCCCCAGGCCTTTATTTATACAATCCTAGCCAGTAAATCGGTGACTCAACACTGGCAGCTAGAAGTCATAAAATATGATATGGGGTGACAGGTGGGGACGACCAATTGTCATTATCTAATCCCTTGGAGATCGAAGACATATGCGGACCCGAATCTTTATCATGACTGACACTTAACATGGCCGACAAATTAATGAAAGTAAAAACAGACATATTACAAAGTGGAGCATTATCTGGCCCACCACGGCTTTCAAAAAAATTTAATCATATGGATCATGCGCTTGTCGATAGATGCATACTTCTTTTCCGTTGCCAAGGTCTACACTGCCGCACGGACAATCAAATCCGGGAAAATCAGATTCATAATCCTTGAAATCTTCAAAAGGCGGATCTTCTTCCGGAAGCTGAATAGGAGGATAGAGATCTAGGCTAAAACACTGCTCAACATCTAACCCATGAAATATTGGATTCAGTCCGCACAGGAACTCACCCTGGTACAATGATTCCACTCTGAAATCAAGTGGGATCCTTCATGTATGTACCTTTGCATCGATTCTATTTCCATCACGATCCCTTTTTATGAACTTTTGGGAAGTGTAGATGGTATGCTCAAGCCGAGCATACCTACCACCATGATGATGAAGCATGAATTTGAACCATTGATGGTTCTAGTCTGCCACTTCCATATCAGCTTGCAGGTGCAGGATAAAGTTAGCACGCCGATTGACCCAATCTTTTTTGGGGCAAAATCTATCTAGAAAGATATCAGTCCAACCGGACCAACTTTTATTTCTCAGATTCATGGGATCTCCACAAATTACTATTGACTGCTCTTCACGACAAAATTGGAGGATGAGGTTAAAGGATGTCCATGTTAGATTACCTTCTCCAATGTCAACATACCAAACCGGACCCTCTGTTTCTTCATTGCAGTCGATCCATAGCTCTCTACAATTACGAAGCTTTGAACCAACATTCTCAAAACTTCTGAAAGCATCACATTCCCATCTCTCCATTATTTGCAACTTTAAAGGTGATTCCTGGATTTGCTTGATCAGGGTGATATCTAGGTATTTTTCTACTTCTCGCCTGGAAGCAAAATCAAGTAATTGCCGCCTCTCGGCCTCTGTGAGAGTTTCATCCCATGGTTTCAAGAACAAACCATTCCTTGGCTGGTACAGGGGAACAACATGAGCTTTTCCTTTATCTTTTGAACCAGAGCTTGATGATCCAGGGGTAAACATATTCAGAGCTGGTGCTGAAGGCTTTGAATGCTCTCTGGTCAACATATCCGCTAAACAATTAAGATATCCAAGCTTATAAACAATATCAAAATCAAAATTGCTTAACCAAATAAACCATTTTAATATCCTACTACTATTTTCAGCCATCAAATTTTCATTTTTGAAGATGCTTGGCATGATCTTCAAATCAGTTCTAATTACAAATCTAACTGGCTTTAAAAACAAAATAAAATGGTTTACAGTCTTTTTGACTGCCAAAATTTCCTTGTGGCTAGATGGATAATTAAGCTCCGCAGCTTTGAAGGAGACGAATCCATAACCATAGACATTTTCCTTGCCATCAATTACTTCAATCAGAACTCCACCCCAAGTATGTGAAGAAGCATCGGTTTCAATGACCAGTTGACCGGTACCCTGAGGTAGTGACAAGGCTAGAAGATTTTACACTTTGGCTTTAATGGACTGAACAGCCAAAGTCATGTCAGAAGACCACTTCGGAGGATTTTTCTTCAGTATTTGTTGCAGGATATGAATATGAGTAGCCTACTATTTGTAGAATGGTCTTATGTAGTTCAAGCTACCAAGGAATCTCTGCAACTGCACTTTCTCAAGGATCTGATCTGGGAAGTGACTGAAAACAATCAGGACATGTTTTTGTAGAATAACTTGTCCTTTATGGATCTTGAAACCAAGAAATTCCATCTCAGTTTTTCCTATCTCCATCTTGCTTTGAGACAGAACCAATCCATGCTTGAATACCAGATCATAAAAAGCTTGCAAATGTTTCAGATGCTCTTGCAAGTTTCTAGATCATATCAGGATATCGTCTATGAAGACTAGTGCCCATTTTTTATCACGGAAGATATCTTCCATTCCCTTCTGAAACTCTGAGGGTGCATTGTTGATTCCAAATGGTAACACTTTCCACTGGTACTGACCCTGTGGAATGATGAATATTGTTTTATACCGATCTTTAGATTTAATGCCAATCTGATAGAACCCAAACTTTAGATCAAATTTACTGAAAATGGTACAACCATCAATTCTTTGAAGCAGGCTGGCTTTGTTTGGCAAGGGGTATCTAACTTTCTGCAAGACAGCATTCAGTGGTTTATAGTTCACCACTAACCTTGGTTTCCCTCTCTTTATTTCGGAGTGCTTATTGACAACAAAAGCACGACATGCCCATGGGATCTTTGAAGTCTCAATGAGACCTTTTGCTAACAATTCTTTGATTTCTGCTGCGCAAAAGTCTCTTTCAGATGGTGACATCAATCTTGCAGAGGCTTTCATTGGCTTTATCTTCTGCAGGGGGTCAAACGAAAGAGATACAAAATACTTCTCTCTTGTCCAGAAGGCATTGGGGCTCTCTGAACAACAATCCTTTATTAACTTTGCAGAGATATCAACGAGAGTTTTATCTTTATGGATCTCAACAAAGGCTATACATCTGTCCATTTTAAACAAACTTGCAGTATTGGGTTTGGACTCTGGTTTCTGCTCAATGAATTTACATTTGTATTTACAATCAAAAGACAAAGGTAACGAGACAGGATTACCTTTTACAGAGCAGGTAAATAACATCTTTTGAGAATCTATGGAAAAAGGGCTTACTCTAACAAGAAATTCAGACCCTAGAATACAATCTTCACGGATATTATCAAGTCTGTACAGAGACACGACATCACTCTTATTATCAACTTGACAGGGAAATCTTCAGACTTTCCAACTAAAGGAACATGAGTACCTTCAATGGCTGTACCACGGTCTTTTGAGGATTCCCAATAGAAAGAAGGAATTGCAGATCCTTTAGCTAAATTAAGCTGACAACTTGAATCTAACATACAATCTAAAAAATAAGGTTTAAACTCATGGGGGCAAAACTGAACTCTTATATACATATTAGGACCTTGAAACATTCCTAAGGAAAGATAAGGGGAAGGTTCTTTCTGTTCTGGACTCTGCAAAGCAAGTTCATACTGTTTACTCATTTCATCATCAAATGATTGGTCTCTTTCTGCAACCAAAACTTTAACCATATTCTTGAGATCATCAATCTCTTTTGCCAATTTCTTCAATGTTTCCTGTTTTTCCTTAATTTGCAACCTTAACAACTTCTCTTTATCCTTTCTGTATTCTTGTCTGCTTTCATGACCATCAGGATAATTTCTATGGATCTCTGCAGGATTATACAACTGAGCAGGAATTGGAGCATCTATCTTGCCTTTTCCTTTATCCTGGTAAAGAAGTCCTAATAACCTATTCTTTTCTTCTTTAAGGTCTCTTCTTAGAATATACTGGAAAGCAGGGGTTTCAGAGAGTTGTAAATCAATAGCAGCTATATCTTTTTCAACAGATTGTTGTTTGCTGAAAGAAAACATATACAAGGAAAAATCAAACTCTGGCGGCTCACACCCTCCAAAATTTGCTTCCACTTCGGAATCAGAGGATGAGGAAGAGGTAGAAAATTGATTAAGCTCAGCTTCAGAAGCTAAACCAGAATTAGAATTTTCACCAGAAGAATCATCAGAAGGGAGAAAAATAACTTCTCCGGATGGCCGGGTGTCTGGAGAACAAGAACATAAATCCCACCATCTGGGATCTAACTGTGCACACAAGGCTACAAGCCTTGGCTTTGATTTGTGCTGAGGACATTTACTCACCTAGTGACCTTTCTGGCCACAAATAAAGCATGTTTCTTTGTCAGTCTTCTCTGATCTTCTTTTGACAAACTTTCGCTGTAAGTGTTTGCGATGTTTCTTATGATAAGAATTTCTATATTCATGCTTTGATTTATATTTATAGGGATTAGAAGGATGATACCTAGGGGCACTGGTGTAGAATCCTTTCTTCTTCTTTTTACAATGACAGGATTCTTTTAAATGACCTCTATTGTGAGGACCACATCCCCAATCTGGAATTTGTGCCACATTCTTACAAAAAGAGGATGAATACATATTCTGATGCCTTTTAAAGTCCTTACTGACTCTTTTTTCCAAGTAGTGTTCCTGCCAGGTTTCCATGATGTAAGCATGCAGTTGTGCTAATGAAAGTCCTCTTAGGTTAATATTCTTATCCTTCATAAACTGTTCAACCGCATCAGGTACATGACCTGGAAAGCTTCTGAGATAATGCTTTAGGTATGCAGACTCACCTGATTTTCCTGATGAGATTAATAGATTCTGCATATAGCACAAGTATTGCTCACTCTATCCAAGGTTACAGAGTCTAGCAGACATGAAAAGTGAAGCAAGATGATCATAATCTTCATGATCATTTGGACCATAAAATTCTTTGCTTAAGGCTTGCAAAATATGTTGATCAACATCATTAGTGGAAAGCATTTCATTCCGGGCATCCTATGGGAGCCATCTGTTCGAGTACACAGGGTACTACCAAAGGACCGAACATCAAGAGCAACCACTTCACATAAACAGATCACATATCAACACACCGATGTTTTGACATGGTTTAAACCCTCTTGAGGGAAACACTCCATGGCCCCAGCCAAATAGCTTCTACGGGACAATTTATTATGCAAAGAAAGAAAGTTACAAATGAGCTTCTCATAATCGATCAACTAAACAATGACCCTCCATGCTCTTTAAATAGAGATCATGGACCAATCGGGTGTTAAGCCACGGATCAAGGTTAAGTTTGATCTAAGAGAAGTTGAACCGTCGGATCACTCTATGTCGGGAACATATCGTGACCGTCGGATTAAGTATTTACAAATGCATACTAATGCATACTAAAGAAACACACTATCCCTAATGGATATATTACACAAGTTGATCTTAACTAACTCCTAAGTGTCTAAATATCCTAACATCCCCCCTTAAGAACAACTTGGGATAGGATTGAAGGATTTACAAAAGTGACACTATTGGGAGAAGGAAGGAGGCATTAGAGCCTATCCCCCCTTAATGACAAGTTCCTGAACTCCTAACATAGATCGAAGTTTAGAAAACTTCGCTTCTGTAAGAGACTTGGTGAAGATGTCTGCAACTTGATCATCTGTAGGGAAAAAGAGCACTTCAAGAACACAATCATGAACAAGATTTCTGATGAAGTGCATATGTAGCTCAATGTGTTTGCTGCGTTGATGTAGAACTGGATCTTTGGCAAGCTTGATGGCACTTTGATTGTCGCACCAAAGTGGAGTAGGCTACTGCCGCTTGAATCCAAACTTTGAAAGGATCTGTCGAAGCCATAAAGCTTCCTGACTGGCATTAACTGCTGCTCGATATTCTGCCTATGCTGAAGAAAGAGCAAGAGCTTGTTGTTTCTTACAAGCCCAAGTAACAGGTCCAGATCCCAGACTGAAAACATAACCTGCAGTAGACTTTCGATCATCAGGATCACCGGCCCAATCTGAATCAGTGAAACCAACCAACAAAGGTTCCCCCCCTGTACTGTAATGAATCCCAAAATGAATTGTACCTCGAATATATCAGAGTATTCTTTTAGCTGCTTTCCAGTGACTTTCATGAGGTGTCTGCATATAACGGGCAACACGACCAACGGCAAAGGAAAGGTCAGGATGGGAATGAGTCAAGTATAAGAGACTACCAACAAGTTGACGATACAAGGTGGCATCGACTTCAGGTGAAGTACAAGTGGCAGAAAGTTTGACTCCAAACTGGAAGGGAGAAGGGGCTGGTGTACAATCTTCCATGTGAAAGCGACGAAGAAGGTCACAAGCATACTTAGACTGAGAAAGAAAGATTCCTTCTTTGGTTTGCAGGACTTGGAGACCAAGAAAATAATGCAAATGTCCTAAGTCTGAAATTTCAAAATTTTGTTTAAGACTGGATTTCACATGGGTTATAAGCTTAGGGTCACTACCAGTAAGAATAAGGTCATCAACATATAGAACAAGTATGATGAGATGGTTTCCTACTTTCTTGGTATAGACATTGGGGTCAGAATGGCATCTAGAAAAACCAGTGTCAAGGAGAAAGTTATCCATTTTGGCATACCAAGCTCTAGGAGCTTGCTTAAGGCCATATAAGGATTTCTTAAGGCAACAGACAAGGCTAGAGTTATCTTGAACATATCCAAGAGGTTGTTTCATGTAAATTTTCTCCTTTAAATCACCATGTAAGAAGGCAGACTTGACATCCATTTGATGGAATTCCCAGTTATGTAAGGCTGCAAGGGAAAGAACAAGGCGGATGGAGTTCATGTTTGCGACGGGAGCAAAGGTTTCATTGTAGTCAATCCCTTCAACTTGGGAAAAACCTTTGGCAACTAACCTTGCCTTAAGTCTTTCAACACTTCCATCTGATGCATACTTAGTTCTGTAGACCCATTTACATCTGACAAGTTTTCTTCCTTTTGGAAGAGGTACAAGATCCCAAGTATCGTTCACCATTAAGGAACGATATTCTTCATCCATAGCTGCATCCCAATCTGGATTCCCTGAAGCTTCTGCAAAAGTTTCTGGATCATGATTCTCGGAAACTTGAGCCAAAAGAGAAGAGGCTCGCTAAAACTAAGAACGTGTTCGACGTTGATCTCTAGGATCACCGGCAAGATCACCAGTTGCTTCACATGTTGAACGGACCCATCGAGGAAGCACTTGTGCTGGTGCAACTGGAGGAACATGAGCAGGCGGAGGTGGATTTTCATCCTCACTGTCATCATCAGAAACTGGAGTTGGAAACCTGTCAAGGAAGTTGGAAGAAGAAGAAGAAGGCACAAACGCCGAATCAGGCTCGCAGGCCACAGATGGCACAATCGCCGAGTTAGGCTCGCAGGCCAAGAGATTTTCATTAAATTTAACATCTCTTCTAATGATTATATCATGAGAATGTGGTTGAACAAGTCTATAACCTTTTACATCTTCAGAATATCCAACAAATATGCACTTTTCACTTTTAGGCAGCAATGCTTTTCGTTTTTCATCCGGAATGTGAGCCCATGCTTCACTACCAAACACACGGAAGTGACTTACATCAGGTTTAGTTTTACTCCATGCTTCTTCCGGTGTTATACCTTGTAATGCTTTAGCGGGGGTGCGATTTACTATGTAATTTGCATAATTAATGGCTTCAGCCCAAAATTGAAGACTTAGTCCCTTAGATTGGATCATACAATTAGCCATTTCTTTTAAAGTGTGGTTCTTCCGCTCAGCTACACCATTTTGTTGTGGTGTATATGGAACAGTGTGCTGTTGTTGGATGCCTTGTTCAGTGCAGAAAGTAGTGAACTTTTTGTTAACATATTCTCCTCCATTGTTAGATCTTAACTTAATAATTTGATGACCAGATTGTTTTTCAACAAGGGCCTTGTAGGCCAAGAACATGTTAAATACTTCGTTCTTAAGTTTTAGGAAATAAACCCAAGTGCGTCTGGTGTAATCATCAATGGAATTTAAGAAATATTTGAAACCAGAAAAGGAAGGAGATGGAAGAGGACCACACAAGTCACTATGTACAAGCTCCAAGGGAACCAAGGTGTGCCAAGAGGCACATTTGTCAAAACTGTCTCGATGATGTTTTCCGAGTACACAACCGGAACAAACACCATCTCTGCAAGATACCATCAGAAGACCTGTCACCATATTTTCTTTACATAGTTGTTGCAATGAGCGATAATTTAAGTGACCAAATCGCTCATGCCAAAGTTTGCTCAAGTTATCACTATGAGCAACAAAAACTGAAGGGAAAAGTGATGACCCAAAGTTGTTAAACTTGTACAACCTGGTAATATCATCAACAATTCCAGTAGCTAGGACCTATTGAGGATCTTTAAAATCCTTGATTACAACTTGGTGAGGTGTAAAGGTCACAGTTTTACCTTCACCAGAATGAGTGATCTGATAGATTGATAACAAATTGCAGGAAACTCTTGGAACACATAGTACATCACTAAAATGACCATTATCTACTGGAACTGTTCCAGCTCCTACAACACTTAGAGATCTATCATTACCAACAAATATTTGTTTTGTGTTACATTCATGCATAGTAGAAAAGATGGCTTGATCCTTAGCCATATGATAAGATGCTCCAGAATCAATGAGCCATTCATTTGAAGTAAAAGAAGAAGATGCATTATAAGAATAACCAGAAGCACAAAGTGCATGTCCATGAGAGGCAGATTCTGAAGACGAATCTAGGCTGATGTGGTGCTTCTTCATTGCTGCTTCCAAGGCTGACATCTTCTTGAAACACTTAGATTCATCATGATTATCTTTCCCGTAATAGTTGCAATGACGCTCAGTCTTCTTGCCTTTTGGCTTGGATCCTTTGTCATTTTTTAAAGAAGGAGCTGACTGAGAGGGTTTTGGACCCTTGTTTGACTTATTATTGCGAAAATTTTGTTTCTTGGGAGGCTTGGACTTTTCTTTCTGTTGGGACAATAAGGCTTTCCCAGATGTATCTGCATTGTTGATTATTCCAAGATGAATGAGTTTATCTTGTTCCCTAATTAATGAATCACAAAAGGATTCAAGACTAGGCTCTTGATAGCTAGTTGCATTCAAGGATGCTTTCATGGAGTAAAATGTAGATACAAAAACAGAATATGCAGGTCAAAGTTTGGAAAGAATATGATAAATGCATTGTTTGTCTTCTCTCTCAATCTTACATTCTGCACATAAGAGTTTAAGAGTTTTGTACTTAGATAAATAATCTTGAATGCATGAAAAGTCACTTGGATTTAAAGAAATCAACTCATTTTCGAGTTGGTGACCTCGAATTTCATTGTGTTTACCAAACACAGATTCCAACTTGTCCCAAGCAGCATTAGGTTCATCAATTCCAGATATGTGGAATCGCAAATCAGTAGAGATTGACATCTCAATCAATCCACGAGCTTCATCACATTTATTTGCCCATTTTATTTTCTTATCATCATTAGTGGGTTCTTTTTCTTTCCCTGTTGTAATTCTGAAAAGTCCCCTACTTCGTAGAACATCCTCCATACGAGATTTCCATGAGAAATAGTTGGAACTGTTAAATAGAATATCACAAGGGGCGGCCATATTTGTAAATTAATGGCTGTAAAAGCAGAAACCAATAGTCTTGATGTGAAGAGCTCAAATAAATAGGCGGTTTCAAAAAAAACGGCACTGAAAACTGACTCTGTATGATGAAGTTATGCTTGAACAAAGAAATGTCCCCAATAGTGACGTGGCAGCTAGAGAATGTCCAGCAAAAAAAAAGAACCTCCCTCTTCCCAAGATGAACCTTTTGACAATCACTTTACAGGAAAGTTGCTTTAAGTGAACCACTTTGTAAAATAAGTGATTTCACTTTTACAATGATATTACTTTTAAATAGTGCAACAATAAAAAAAACTTAAGTGACTCACTTATATTTTTTATTTTTATTATTTAAGTGAGATGCACTTTTACAATAAAGTAACTTGAAAATAGAATTGCATGTACTTTTTCTTTTAAAAGTAACTTCCTAAGACTTGAACTCAAGACCTATTAAGGAATAAAGCAACTTTGAACCAAGTGAGCTAGATTAAAAGGTATGTAAAATATGGGAATGAGGAAGGGGTTTTTTTTTTTTTTTTTTTTTTTACTCTTCTTGCTCGGTTTGCGTGCTTGCCCTTTTTCCTTTAGATCTGATGAAATACGCGTTTCTGGAGCAACCGGGAACCGTTTTCGATCAAACGAAAACTATTTCCCAATGGAAACGACGCTCCGGACGCAATGGAACACCTCCCATAGCCCAGAAATGCACATAAATACCAGAACTAGAAACCCTTTCGAGTTTCAGCAACAGCAGTTCAAGATCTAGATCATAACCGGAAGCGGCACTTCATAAAAGCTCTGATACCATGTTTGAGTACACAGGGTACTACCAAAGGACCGAACACCAAGAGCAACCACTTCACACAAACAGATCACAGATCAACACACCGATGTTTTGACGTGGTTTAAACCCTCTTGAGGGAAACACTCCACGGCCCCGGCCAAATAGCTTCTACGGGACAATTTATTATGCAAAGAAAGAAAGTTACAAATGAGCTTCTCATAATCGATCAACTAAACAGTGACCCTCCATGCTCTTTAAATAGAGATCATGGACCAATCGGGTGTTAAGCCATGGATCAAGGTCAGGTTTGATCTAAGAGAAGTTGAGTCGTCGGATCACTCTATGTCGGGAACATATCGTGACCGTCGGATTAAGTATTTACAAATGCATACTAATGCATACTAAAGAAACACACTATCCCTAACGGATATATTACACAAGTTGATCTTAACTAACTCCTAAGTGTCTAAATATCCTAACACCATTTCCACCACTCATGTGCAAGGCCTGAGAGACCTGTAATTAATTGTGTGCCCAAGTTCTGTCCTGTGACAGAATTGTCTTAATTTCTTTTATACAAAACCCATTGTCCAAGCATTTGGATAGCATTTTTGACATCAGCCCTAGACTGACATTGGATATTTAGGACTGGCTGATCTAGCATTTGAGACAATAGATTATTCATGCTATTAATTCCAAAATGGAATTTATGAGAACGAGCAATGGATGGATTAGCATCAGGCATATTTGTATCAAACAGAGGAGCAGGAGGACCTGTTATAGATGAGGAGGCATCTGTATGTGAGTGATTCTGTTCAAGCCTATCATATTGTGACATCATTACCAGATATTTTTCATTGAGAGAAAGAGGCATAAGTTTAAACTGAGCAACAGTTTCTCTAACTTCCTCATACTCTTCTTCATCATGGCCAAAGTTAAACTCTGGTCTTGTATCTTCTTCCTCTGGAAAACTTAACATACCAAAAGAAAGGCTTTTTCCATGAGACGACTTTCTTTGGTGGCCTTTAGTTGCTAATGAAAAGACTATTTGACTAACAGGCTGAGTTTTCTTTTTTAACTCTTGTGTTTTTGTCAAGAGCTCTTCTAACAGTGTTAGTCTTTTATTTGATTTAGCAGCAGTTGTTTCTACTGCTATCTTTACTTCTATTGAATCATGCAATAGATGATCAAGCAACTCTAATTTTGCAGCAATTAGAGCTATTTTATCTCTTTCTTCTGCCATTTTCTTTTTAATTATGATGATATCAATTGCCATATCATCCAAGTTTTGTGCTATCAGTCTGTGCTGCATATTGCCATAATTGGCAAGTTTTACTTCATCTGAGACTGTTTCATTTGGGGTTGAGGACTTATACGGCATAAATTCTTTTTTAATCTGGCCATCTATGGAGAATTGTCTGAATGGGCTATCAGGAAGATTTCTTCCTGGCAAAAAGGACCTTTTCCCTTGGTTGACAACTTCTATTCCTGCATTATTTCTGGGCAGAGAAAACATGCCAAGATTAGGAGGATCACAGTTTTGTGATGTTGGATCCTCTGTTTTATTTTATGACATGCAGGACAATCTTTATGCTGGCCACGATGTTCTGTGCCATGCAAACCTGTGAAAGAAGGATGGGAATATGAGACCGAATTTGATTCGGCTTGACACCGAGCATTTTGATAAGAAGCAGTGGAGGTAGATCTAATGAGTGGAGGTGTAAATCTGGGAGTGGGATTTCCCTCAGGAAATCTAAATGAACGTGTAGACTGATCAAAGGTAATGGGCTGAGACATGAAGGAATGGGATTCTCTTTTAGCGTTTCTCAACTCTTTGTATTTTACTTCCCATTGGCGGGGGTATTTTATGCCGGTCCAATCAAAGGTAACAGGGGTAGATTGCTTTGATTTCTCAGATTCCACCACGCTGTGCAGATGCGAACTCTGATGCACATGCGATCTCAATGGGGGAAGAGTGTCATTACCAAATCTGGTAACAACACAACCTTTCAATTGGATGATCTTGGATCCAGTATCCATATTAAAACCCTTAGGCAAAATATAGGCCTTCTGCAAATCATATATGTAAGGGTCATCCAAACTTACAGAGTACTTTGGATATATTTTCCCGAAAGTAGGACCATCATGCAAAGGAGCTGTAAAGCCTCCTATTATTGCATCAGCCAAGTTGCAATGCCTAGTATCTATGGCTACACAGAGAGAAGATACAGGGAGATATGAGCATATTAAGGGCCCCAAACCAAGTTTAATAGCACCTAAATGGGCATACTTATAACCTTGAACTTTCTCCCAGTCAATCTGATGTTTTTCTAACAAATTGATGTGCATTGGCTCATCCTTGTCAGTGAATGAGACATCAATTGAACTGACTTTAATTTGCGTAGCAGTCTGATACCGCCACCAAGACAACTTATATACTTCTTTTGGGAGAATTGCAGGTAACTGCCAGTTTTCAGACAGATTCAAATCTTGGATGTTTATAATTGAAGAATCAGAAGTAGAAGGCTCATTTAGAAAAGATGATCTATGTTCTGCAAGAGAAACTTATGTATCATTGGCAGACTCACAATCTAAGTTAGCGAGCGAAACTGTATCCATTGATGGATCCATGATTTTAGTGGGATTCTTAGCTCACGCTAATCTCTGGAATTTACGAGGATTTATTGCGCCTACCCATCGACTCTGACCTCTTCGTCAGATAACCCAAAATTCAAATCCCTCACGTCCAACAATTTACTCAACTGTCATTAACCATAGTAGATTTAGTAGATACCAACTGCGCGAAGACCTACTTTTGCTTTTTGTTTTTCAAGATCTTTATATTAAAACTTCCAGCAGATAACCATATTTACAAAGTAGATCGGGTTCGGACTGCGAAGCTCGTCACTACAAACACAAACTCATACCTATGCCTTTGCACAAAGTATTGGACCCTTTTATGTTTCAGAAGCAGCAAGCTGCATCCTAATCCAAGGCTTCCTGGGGATTCCAATATATGCAAACTAGCACCTATACAGACTTTGAAACTGTATGGGACTCATCTGCGCCGAAACCACAGACTGCTCATTCCCAAAACACTCAAAACAAAAGACTCTATACAAAGTTGCATAGCTCAACACATGAGCGTACACAAACCCAAATGCAAAAGGAATGAATTACAATGAGGCCCCGGGCCTTTATTTATACAAGCCTAGCTGGTAAACCAGTGACTCAAGACTGGCAGCTAGAAGTCATAAAATATGATACGGGGTGACAGGTGGGGACGACCACTTGCCATTATCTCATCCCTTGGAGTTCGAAGACATATGGGGACCCGAATCTTTATCATGGATGAAAAATTAATGAAAGTAAAAATGGACATATTACAAAGTGGAGCATTATCCGGCCCACCATGGCTTTCAAAAAACTTTAATCCTATGGATCCTGCACTTGTCGACAGATGGATACTTCTTTTCTGTTGCCAAGGTCTACACCGCCGCATGGACAATCAAATCCGGGAACATCATATTCATAATCCTCGAAATCTTCAAAAGGCGGATCTTCTTCCGGAAGCTGAATAGGAGGATAGAGATCTGGGCTAAAACACTGCTCAACGTCTGACCCATGAAATATTGGATTCATTTCGCACAGGAACTCACCCTGGTACAATGATTCCACTCTGAAATCAAGTGGGATCCTTCATGTATGTACCTTTGCATCGATTCTGTTTCCATCACGATCACTTTTTATGAACTTTTGCGAAGTGTAGATGGTATACTCAAGCCGAGTATACCTACCACCATGATGATGAAGCATGAATTTGAACCATTGATGGTTCTAGTCTGCCACTTCCATATCAGCTTGCAGGTGCAGGATAAAGTTAGCACACCGATTGACCCAATCTTTTTTGGGGCAAAATCTATCTAGAAAGATATCAGTCTAGTCAGACCAATTTTTATTTCTCAGATTTCTGGGATCACCACAAATTACTATTGACCGCTCTTCACGACAAAATTGGAGGATGAGATTAAAGGATGTCCATGTTAGATTACCTTCTCCAATGTCAACATACCAAACCGGACCCTTTGTTTCTTCATTGCAGTCGATCCATAGCTCTCTACAGTTACAAAGCTTTGAACCAGCATTCTCAAGACTTCTGAAAGCATCACGTTCCCATCTCTCCAGTATTTGTAGCTTTAAATGTGATTCCTGGATTTGCTTGATTAGGGTGATATCTAGGTATTTTTCTGCTTCTCGCCTGGAAGCAAAATCAAGTAATTGCCGCCTCTTGGCCTCTGTGAGAGTTTCATCCCATGGTTTCAAGAACAAACCATTCCTTGGCTAGTACAGGGGAACAACATGAGCTTTGCCTTTATCTTTTGAACCAGAGCTTGACAATCCAAGGGTAAACATATTCAGAGCTATTGCTAAAGGCTTTGAATGCTCTTTGGTCAACATATCCGCTAAACAGTTAAGATATCCAAGCTTATAAACAATATCAAAATCAAAATTGCTTAACCAAATAAACCATTTTAATATCCTACTACTATTTTCAGCCATCAAATTTTCATTTTTGAAGATGCCTGGCATGATCTTCAAATCAGTTCTAATTACAAATCTAACTATCTTTAAAAACAAAAGAAAATGGTTTATAGTCTTTTTGATTGCCAAAATTTCCTTATGGCTGGATGGATAATTAAGCTCCGCAGCTTTGAAGGAGCTGGATCCATAACCACAGACATTTTCCTTGCCATCAATTACTTCAATTAGAACTCCACCCCAAGTATGTGAATAAGCATTGGTTTCAATGACCAGTTGATTGGTACCCTGAGGTAGTAACAAGGCTGGAAAATTCAACACTTTGGCTTTAATGGACTAAACAGCCAAAGTCATGTCAGAAGACCACTTCGGAGGATTTTTCTTCAGTCTTTGTTGCAGGATATGAATATCAGTATCCTACCCTTTGTAGAATGGTATTATGTAGTTCAAGCTACCAAGGAATCTCTGTAACTGCAAATTCTCATGGATCTGATCTGGGAAGTGACTGAAAACACTCAGGACATGTTTTTGCAGAATAACTTGTCCTTTCTAGATCTTGAAACCAAGAAATTCCATCTCATTTTTTCCTATCTCCATCTTGCTTTGAGACAGAACCAATCCATGCTTGAATACCAGATCATAAAAAGCTTGCAGATGTTTCAGATGCTCTTGCAAGTTTCTAGAGCATATCAGGATATCGTCTATGAAGACTAGTGCCCATTTTTTATCACGGAAGATATCTTCCATTCTCTTCTGAAACTCTGAGGGTGCATTGTTGATTCCAAATGGTAACACTTTCCACTGGTACTGACCATGTGGAACAACGAATGTTGTTTTATACTGATCTTTGGCTTCAATCCCAATCTGATAGAACCCAGACTTTAGATCAAATTTACTGAAAATGGTACAACCAGCAATTCTCTGAAGCAGGCTGTCTTTGTCTGGCAGGGGGTATCTAACTTTTTGCAAGACAACATCCAGTGGTTTATAGTTCACCACTAACCTTGGTTTCCCTCTCTTTATTTTGGAGTGCTTATTGACAACAAAAGCACGACATGCCCACGGGCTCTTTGAAGGCTCAATGAGACCTTTTGCTAACAATTCTTTGATTTCTGCTGCGCAAAAGTCTCTTTCAAAGGGTGACATCAATCTTGCAGAGGCTTTCATTGGCTTTATCTTCTGCATGGGGTCAAACGAAAGAGATACAAAATACTTCTCTCTTGTCCAGAAGGCATTGGGGCTCTCTGAACAACAATATTTTATTAACTTTGCAGAGATATCAGCGAGAGTTTTATCTTTATGGATCTCAGCAAAGGCTATACATCTGTCCATTTTAAACAAACTTGTAGTATTGGGTTTGGACTCTGGTTTCTGCTCAATGAATTTACATTTGTCTTTACAGTAACTCTGCATTAATCATTGATGTTCTCATCACAATATCTATGAGGTTTTTAAGTTATTTTTTTCCACTTCCTTAGGTTTATCACAAAAATCCTAAATACGACTTTGGCTCTTGGCAATGTTGTACATTGTTTTCACATTTTGGTTTCTATATTTTATAGAAGTTTCAAGATTACGAAATTATAAGAATTTATATGTGGTTGTTTTATGGTTTTTATTATACTTAATATAATATTAATTTAATGATGGTATTTTTTTAAGCAAGAACAAGATCCTTATATTAACATAAAAACATAATGTACAAAAATGTTGCTATAAGCCTACTCTCATGAAACCAAGCTTACTTGCAGCTGCTAGCTAGTTTTATCTACGAAGCCATATCTAAAAGTTTCCTTTGAGAGGTTTAAATCTCGCCTCGGCAAGGGAAAGCAAGCTTGATTAAAGATTAACATTGCATACAAGACCATCAAAAGAACTATCTAAGAGAGTCTTAGTGCCTGCCCAAGCAAGGGAAACTAGGCCTATGAAACAACAAACCAAAAATCCATATAAAAACATTATATTGGTAACCAAACAAAATCAAAAGATTATAAAACAAGGTAAGACTTCCTGATTTACACCTGAGAGTGGTCATATGAGGAGATTTTGATATAGTTTTCCCACTGATGCAGGGGCATCTTTACAACTGGCAAAGAAAACCAGAAGGCTCGAATCAGTTTTGGTTTGCACAGGGGTGGTTCCTGCAATAATAGGTGGTAGGTTAGGATTAAATGTATTTCAGTTGTTTGTTTTAACCGTTTTGAGCATGATCGCAGATGGACTATGCGTGGATTTTTGTTACCCTCATTCGAGGAAGAGATCTAGGCTCTATTTTATTTTAAGCTTGTGAATTCATTGTCTAGGGGTTAGAATACAAGATGCAGAGATTGGGAACTGGGTTTCTCTTCTTCGTGAATCAATAGAACCCATAAATTTTCGAATGGACTGTATTTTTTGTTTTTAAGCGTGTATTCTCCAGTTATAGAAGATAAATGAATCTGTTTCCGTCTTGAGACTGGGTTAAATGTTTAATGTTCTGTTTGAATGATTTACATTGCGTGAAGGGCCATTATCAGGTGAGGATTTCTGTTTGTTTAAAAAAATTCCTGTGTAAACGTTTGTGAGAGCATCACTATACCTGCATTGGGTAGCAAGGGATCATTCGTGAGGCTTTAAGGTTTATAGCGATTCAACAGAGGAGAACCGGACTCTGTCAACTGCGTTAGAGAGTTTTTTGTTGGCCATCAAAGGCCGACATCATTTCGGTATCAGAGCTTGAAAAGGAACCTGTAAGTATGCAATCTTATTGAGTTTGGAATTTGCATTTCTTGAAGTTGTGAACATATTTTGTTGATGTATATGTAACTTCGGAATGTATTTCACCTATGTATATTGTACTCCTATAAAGAAGTATTATTCCTCTATACATAAGTGTCGTCCTTTGTATTGACATGTGTCGCAAGTGTCATAACTTGCCAATGGGTTATTAGACCACCATGTGTGGGGTCGGCCCTGATTAAGTTAACCAAGGGTTATTAGGCTAAGCTAGACAAGTCAGCCCCACTGGTTTATTGGGCAGGACAGGACAAGTATAAATAGAGATCGGGAGATCTCTATTTGATCACTCATTACTCATTTCTATCTCTCTTAGAAAGTGGTGCACTTGTGAGGAGGAGGATCATCTGCTAGGAGAAGACTATCTCTTGTACTTTGGTTGTATCATTGCTCTTTCTATATCTGAGGAAGTTGTGGGGTTTTTCACTTTTATGGTTTTCCCCAGTGAAACTCTGTGTGTCTATTGTCTCATGTGATTGCTTTGTGTGATTGATATGCATTGTTATACTTGATATGCTGTACATGTTATCATCTCAGTAAAGATCCTAGAGTATATTGAATTAATGCTCAAAAATTAACATGGTATCAGAGCTTCCCTGAGAAGAAGACATTGTGCAGTGGCGGAAACTAGGGTTTCTTGTTTATTGGGTTTCTCTCCACAGATTTTGGAAAAGCAGTAAGGTAGATTGACTCTACTCATCAAGGAGAATCTTTCTGTCCAATCATAATTCAATTCTGGGCACTTTCATTTTTGGCCCTAAACTTTAGGGTTTCCACAAAAATAGGAATTTCTGAATTCTGAGGACATAATTGGAAGCTCCTTGGAAAAATCGAAGTTTAGAGCTTTGGATCGAGATTTTTTGTTGGGTGAAGCTCCGGGAAACTCAAACCCTAATTCAAGGTCCTCCCTAGTGAATCCGGGAAGACTAAAAGGCATTTCTGAAGGGTGAAACTTTGCAAATCTCAAATTCTGAATATACCAGGCTGATAAGCTCATCAAGGCACATCTTTCTATTCTTTCAGAAAGTTGAATTTCACATTTTGAATTTTTAGGGTTTCTCTGACAAACCCTAATTTGGGACCATATCCAGTTTTCAGCAAATCAAGTGGTAAGACCTAAATCTTTTCTATTTCCATTTGAAGTACTCCTTAAAGATGTCTCACCACACCAAGCTTGAGGATAAGCTTGAAGGGACTGATAACTTCCGAGCATGGAAGTATAGGACTGGGTTAATCCTGGAAGAAAATGAGTTGGACACTTATATAAGTGAAGAGGTCCCTGTCCCAGAGGAAGAAGAGGCTAAGGTTCTTCACAAGAAGAACTTGGTCAAGGCACAGAGGATCATTGTTGATTCTATCAAGGACCATCTCATTCCACATGTGTCATCTCTAAAGACACCCAAGGCAATGTTTGACTCTTTGACCAAGTTGTTTGAAGGGAAGAACATAAATCAGAAGATGACTCTGCGGAACCAATTGAAAGGGGTAAAGCTTCAGAATGGAGAGACCATTCAATCCTATTTCTCCAAGGTATCTCAGATCAAGGAACAACTTGAAGCTGTGGATGAAATGGTGGAGAATGGTGAAATTGTCATGACCACTCTAAATGGCCTACCTAGGTCATGGGATTCCTTTATTCAAGGAATTTGTGCAAGAAGGAAGTTGATCTCCTTCAGTAGACTATGGGAGGAATGCTCTCAAGAAGAAGCAAGGCTTGTGGCACGAGAAGAAAAGATGGGAAATGAAGATCAAGCTCTCACAGCTCACACAGAGAAAGGGAAGATCAAAAGGGAGTCATCTCACAAAAGAAGACCTTCACACCACCATCATAAGAAAGATCTCAGATGCTTCACTTATAATGAGAATGGACACTTTGTTGTAGATTGTCCCAAGAACAAAGGGGACAACAACAACAACAACTTCAACAAGAAGAAGAAAAATAACAAAAGAAGATATCATGCTCATGCTGCTGAGGATGAAGAACCACCAAAGAAGAAGGCTAGGGCAGAAAGTGATGACTCATCAAGTGAAGATGAATATGTTCTAATCTCTGCTCTCATAGGTACTATTTCTCATGGTGTAATGATTGGCTTATTGATAGTGGGGCTTCCAAACACATGATTGGGTTTAAAGAATCCTTTGCTAATCTATCTGAACATGAGTCACCCCATAAGGTGAAACTTGGGGATGACTACCAATATCCCATCAAAGGAAGTGGTGAAGCCTCCTACAACCTAGACTCTAGGAAGTCCTTGAAGATGAAAGATGTGCTATATGTACATGGGCTCAAGAAGAACTTACTCTCCATATCTGCATTGGATGCAAAAGGCATGAGGGTTGCATTTGTAGATGGCCAAGTTCTAATGTGGCCAAAAGGTAAAACTATTGATGATGCAATAGTGATTGGAGAGCAAGAGGGAGGTTTGTATAAATTAAAGGGACAACCTTAACATGCCATGGTACATGAATCCATGGAGCCAAGTGAACTTTGGCATAGAAGGCTTGCACATGTGCACTATAGGGCACTACCAATTGGAAGTAAAGCAGTAGAGGGTCTTCCTGAAATGAAGACCAAGCATGAAGGTGTTTGCAAAGGCTGTGCAAAAAGGAAAGAACATAAAGAAGGCATATCCAAGCAGTGAAAGCAAATCAAAAGGAATCTTGGAAATTATCCACTCTGATGTATGCGGTCCAATGTCATCCAGTTCTCTGAGTGGGTATGTTTACTATGTCTCTTTCATTGATGACTTTTCCAGGAAGACTTGGGTTTATTTTTTGAAGAACAAAGATGAAGTGTTTGATAAGTTCAAGGAATTCAAAGCCTTGATGGAAAATCAAACTTATAAGAAAATAAAGACATTCAGATCCGACAATGGCAGAGAATTCACTTCAGGTGATTTCAAAAAGCTATGCAGTGATTCAGGGATTAAGAGGGAGTTGACTGCTCCCTACAATCCACAACAGAATGGAGTTGCAAAAAGGAATAATAGAACAATCATGGAAGTAGCACGAGCAATGCTGCATGACCGGGATCTTCTTATGCATCTATGGGCAGAAGCAGATAGGACAACTGTATATGTGCAAAACAGAACACCTCACAAGATATTGGACAACAAGACACCAGAAGAGGTCTTCTCTGGTAAGAAGCTTGAAGTCAGCCATCTCAGAATATTTGGTTTTCCAGTATACACTCATGTTCCAAAGGAAAAGAGGAAAAAGTTATATCCTTCAGGAAAGAAGGGCATCTTTGTGGGGTACATTGAAAGCTCGAAGGCTTATGGAATATACTTTCTAGGGTTCAAGAAGATTGATGTCAGCAGGGATGTAACATTTGATGAAAACTCAGCCTTCATCAAATCAAGAAAGACACCTGTTGAAGATCATGAAGAACATAAGGAAAACAGACTTCAAGACATCACCATGACTGAATCAATTCCGGAAGCAGATCGTGAAGTTGAAGATCCACAAATACCTGTAGATCCACCCCATGAGAATAACTCTCACAAGAGGAAACCTGCATGGGATAGAGAGCTCATCCAAGATGCAGAAAGATATGGCATTCCAGAAGAAGAACACAGAGCAAAGAAGAGAACTAGATCACATACCAGCTATGTTGCTTTACTCTGTTATATTATGAACAAAGAACCTTCCAGTTATGAAGAAGCGGCGGAAAAGAAAGAATGGAAGGATGCCATGATCGAAGAATACCAGTCGATCATGAAGAATGATGTTTGGGATGTAGTCCCAAGAACTGAAGGGAAGTCTGTGGTGACTTCCAAGTGGATCTACAAGATCAAGCATGCTGCAGATGGCAGCATAGAGAAATACAAAGCAAGATTTGTAGCTCGTGGATTCTCCCAGAAAGAAGGGATTGATTATGAAGAGACTTCTGCTCCTGTATCCAGGTACACTTCCATCAAATCAGTACTTTCCTTGGCTACAGTGATGAAATGGAAGATACACCAGATGGATGTCAAGACAACGTTCTTGAATGGTGTAGTCAAGGAGGAAGTGTATGTGGAGCAGCCACTCGGTTTTGAGACACATGACAGAGTACCATATGTGTGCAGGTTGAAGAAAGCCTTGTATGGCTTGAAGCAAGCTCCCAGGACTTGGTATGGTAGGATAGATAGCTTTCTATCCAGTTTGGTCTTTACTAAGAGTAAAGTAGATTCCAACCTTTACTACAAGGTTGAGGAAGGAAATCCTGTGATACTACTATTGTATGTGGATGACCTGTTTGTAACAGGTGAGCATGGATTGATTGCCGATACCAAGAGGAAGCTTGTTGCTGAGTTCGAGATGAAGGACTTGGGGATGATGCACTACTTTCTAGGAATGGAGGTGTGGCTGAGTGTAGAAGGGATCTTCCTTGGACAAGAGAAGTATGCAGTAGAGATCCTGAAAAGGTTTGGGATGATGGACTACAAGGCCATGGCCACACCTATGGCATTGAACATGAAGCTTCTGTGTGATGCTTCATCTGATCTGGTTGATGTCACTGTGTATCGTCGGATGATTGGGTCCTTGATGTACCTAATGAACACTAGACCAGATATTTGCTTTGCGGTGAACACATTGAGCTAGTTCCTAACGGATCCCAGAGGTGTTCACCTGGTTGCTGTAAAGCATATTCTGAGGTACCTAAAGGGTACAATTGATTATGGGCTCAAGTATGATGCAAATCAAAAGTTTAACCTGCAGGGTTATGTTGATTCAGATTGGGAAGGCAGTGCTGCAAATAGGAAGAGCACATCTGGGTGCTGCTTCAGTATGGGATCAGGTGTGATCTCTTGGTTTAGCCGGAAGCAGTCCTGCGTAGCACTAAGCACAGTCGAGGCTAAGTATGTTACAGCATGTTTGGCTAGTTGTGAGGCAGTATGGCTCCGGAAGCTACTGTCTAAGTTATTTGATCTCCCTTTGGAGGCTACTGGTATCTTTTGTGAAAACCAGAGTTGTGTGAAGCTGTCTGAGAACCCAGCGTTCCACGACAGGTCGAAGCACATAGAGATCAAATATCACTATATTAGGGATATGGTGCAGAGAGGAGCAGTGAAGCTCTTGTATGTTGCGACGGATGAGCAAGTTGGATATGTGCTGAAGAAGCCATTAGCTAGAGTGAAGTTCGAGTACTTCAAAGAGAGGCTTGGTGTTATTTAGATTGATGACACTTCAAGGAAGAAGTGATGGACACATTTGCAGGATCCATTCCCAGCATGGTGAGAGGAGGATCCTTCCATGGCTACGGATGTAAGCACTGGATGATGAGCATCAGGACGATGCTCCGGTTACTGCTCTATATATGCATCATGTTGGATGCTTGTGATGATCAGTTAGATCATGTATATGTATATGCATCATGTTGGATGCTTGGACCATGTATCTGTATATGTATTAGGTGGATACGTTGTATGATCTGGTAGATCATGTATGTTGATATATATCAGGTGGATACATTGTATGATCAGATGGATCATGTATATGTGTATGTATCAGGTGGATACATTGTATGATCAAGTGGATCATGTATGATGATATGTATCAGGTAGATACTTGGTATGCATCAGGTGGATGCATTATATGATCAGGTTGATCATGGATGATGAGCTTCAGGATGTTGCTCCAGATGACATGCATCAGGACGATGCAGTGATGATGATCAGGTTGATCATGTGATGATGTACATTAGGCTGATGTATGGTGAGTATCAGGTTGATACTCTGTGGCCGTGGACAGGTTGTGTAGATGAGCATATAAGTAGACCTGGGAGATCCGACAGGTAGAGCTATGTGCTTGTAACAGCCTGGGATGCTCTTTCGAGGAATTGCTCTGGGAGGACATATAAGTAGACCTGGGAGATTCGACAGGTAGAGCTGTGTGCTCGTAACAGCCTGGGATGCTCTTTCGAGGCATTGTCCTATGGCATGTAAGTGGACCTGGGAGATCCGATAGGTTGGGATGTGTGCCCGTAATAAGTCCTGGGATTCTCTTTCGAGGCATTTCCATGACCACATGTAAGTAGACCTGGGAGATCCGATAGGTTGGGATGTGTGCCTGTAATAAGTCCTGGGATGCTCTTTCGAGGCATTGTGGTAGGGGTCACATGTAATAAGTCCTGGAGATATGGACAGGATGAAAAAGGCCTAAGATGCTCTTTAGAGATATTGCTTGGCAAGACACTCTTTTAAGGTTTTGTGACAGTCACATGTAAGTGGAACTGGGAGATCTTTTCGGTCATGCTTCGGCACATAAATGGTCCTGGGATACTCTTTCGAGCCATTGTGACGCACGTAATAAGTCCTGAGGATTCCACAATATGGCCAGTGATGATGAAGACTTGCAGGTGGTGGGCCTACATCCAGTATGAAAAAGGACTGGCTCTATAGAAATTCCTATGACGAGTAGATAGGAGATTGATTGAGATAGCAGCAGAAGTGATGATGATGATGATTCGTTGATGATGATACAGAGAAGAAGACTTGTACTAGCAGATCTGTGTCAAGAAATACCTTCCTAGTTAAGAGGGAGTGTTGATGTATATGTAACTTTGGAATGTATTTCACCTATGTATATTGTACTCCTATAGATATGTATTATTCCTCTATACGGAAGTGTCGTCATTTGTATTGACATGTGTCGCAAGTGTCGTAACTTTCCGATTTGGGTTTGTAGAGCACCATGTGTGGGGTCGGCCCTGATTAAGTTAACCAAGGGTTATTAGGCTAAGCTAGATAAGTCGGCCCCACTGGTTTATTGGGCAGGACAGGAAAAGTATAAAAAGAGATCGGGAGATCTCTATTTGATCACTCATTACTCACTTCTATCTCTCTTAGAAAGTGGCACACTTGTGAGGAGGAGGATCATCTGCTAGGAGAAGACTATCTCTTGTACTTTGGTTGTATCATTGCTCTTTCTATCTATGAGGAAGTTGTGGGTTTTTCACCTTTACGGTTTTCCCCAGTGAAACTCTGTGTGTCTATTGTCTCATGTGATTGCTTGGTGCGATTGATATGCATTGTTATACTTGATATGCTGTACATGTTATTTTCTCAGTAAATATCCTACAGTATATTGAATTAATGCTAAAAAATTAACATATTTGTCTCTGTCAAATAAAAGAAAATAGGAAATGGCAATGCGAATGAGAGGAGGTAGAGCAGACCGGAGAGGTAGACCTGTTGCAAATGCCGGACTGTTGGAGCAAATGAGGGCTATGCAGGATAGAATGGAAGCTATGGAGCTAGCTAGGAAATGAGAACCAGACCTAGGAGATGAAAGTGAACCGGAAGTAGAGGGTGGTGAGCAAGAAGAAGAGGCAACACTAGAATTAGCTAGGATGAAGTTGTTAAGGTCTATGTTAGGTTCCATCTCTAGACCAAAACCTTCCTTGTCTACTTATGATGGGAATTTGTCAAAAAAAGGGTTGATAGAATGGATAGGAGAGTTGGATTGATATGAAGAGATAGAGGAGGAAAAGAAGGTAAAACTAGTTGTGACTAGATCGAAAGGCCATGTAGCACTATGGTGGGATAATGTACAGGCTGAGACGAAGAATAAAATTAAGTCAGTGATAAAAAGTTCGGATAAGATGATTGCTAATATGCGAGGTAGGTTATTGCCCAAGGAGTTGGAAAGGACTACCAACTAAGTCTCTATAGACAAATGTAGAACCTTAGGAAAATGTCACTGACTATTAGAGAGTATACAGAAGAGTTTTACAAGGTAAACTTAAGAGCAGGTTACGTTGAGGATACCTCTAAGAAGACAGCTAGATACATCAATGGGTTGAGAATGGATATTTAGGACAAGATCAATATGTTATCTCCTAGCACTATGGAAGGAGCTTATAAGTATGCTCTAAGGGCAGAAGAGAAGATAGACAGGAAGAAAACCTTTGGTAGAGGAAGAGGATCTACCAAGGGAAGGGGAAAACAATTGGAAGAGAGAAAGTCCCCACCTACAAGGATGAAGTTGGTGGTTCTAACTATCAATATCAAACAGGGAAAGGAGATGAACCTCGAGTTGGAAGACCCCACCATAGAGGTAGAGGAAGAGGCAGAGAGTCAGTCTACCAATGTTACAGATGTAACAAGCTAGGCCATCGGTCTTATGAATGCCTTGACAATGAAAATGTAGGACAAAGAGGAAACTATGTTGCACAAGGAAAGCAGGCCGAGACACAAGCTCTTATGGTAGAAAATGCACCTGAGGTTGGGGAGGCTCTTCTTATGAACAAGGTACTATTGAAACCTGATAAGGAGGTGATAGAGTCTTCACAAAGGAAGGCCTTATTTCGAACTACATGCAAAGTTCAAGGGAAGTGTTGTAAAGTAGTTGTTGATAGTGGAAGCACCGACAATTTGGTGTCCACTAGAATGGTGGAAAAGCTGAAGCTTAAGAAAGTCAAGCATCCAACACCTTACAAGGTATCATGGTTGCATAAGGGACACCGACTACTGGTTACAGAACAAAGTGAAGTGGAATTACAAATAGGCAGATATCAAGACAAGGTGACTTGTGACATCATACCTATGGATGTGTGCCATGTTCTGCTAGGCAGACCTTGGAAATTTGATAGGAAAGTTGTGCATGATGGGTGTAAGAACTGTTATAAGTTCGAGATGGGTGGTATCCAACACACTTTACTACCTTTACAAGAAGGAAATGGAGCTGTAAAATGAGTGCCAAAAGCTCTGGTGCTCAATGGGAAAAAGTTCCTACAGCAGATGATAGAAGAATAGGTGAGTTATGCTATTGTTTTCAAACCAAGAATTGAACCTGTTAGTACTGCCATTTAAGATATGCCAATAGAAATTAAGGACATGTTAGAGGATTACCAAGACATTGTAGTTGATGAATTACCTAATGCATTTCCACCTAAAAGAAGCATTAGTCACCACATAGATCTGATACCTGGAGCAATCCTACCAAACAAGGCTGCTTATAGCATGACCCCAAAGGAAAATGAGGAAATTAGAAATCAGGTTTAGAAATTGTTGGATAAGAGCCTGGTTAAAGAGATTTTAAGTCCATGCATTGTCCCAACAGTGTTAAGCCCAAAGAAGGATGGTGAATGGAGGATGTGCACTAACTCTAGGGAAATCAATAAAATCACCATCAGGTATAGGTTTCCTTTTCCCAAGATAGATGATTTGATGGACTATCTAAGCGGAGCAAAATACTTCGCCAAGATTGATTTAAAGAGTGGTTATCATCATATTAGGATTCAGGAAGGTGATGGGTGGAAAACAACCTTCAAAACCAATGATGGGTTGTACGAGTGGTTGGTCATGTCGTTTGGGTTAACCAATTCCCCAAGCACTTTCATGAGGCTCACGAATGAAGTGCTTAAAGATTTCGTAGGGAAATTTGTCATGGTTTACTTGGATGGCATCTTAATATTTAGCCAAACAAAAGAGGAGCATTTGAGGCACCTCAAATATGTTTTGGACATGCTGCAAAAATAGAAGTTATTAATGAATGTTAAGAAATTTTTCTTTATGCAAAAGGAGTTAGTATATTTGGGATTCATTATTTCACAAGAAGGACTAAAAATGGACCCAAAAAAGGTGGAGGAAATCCTAAACTTGCCAACACCAAAGAATGTTTTCGAAGTCAGAAGCTTCCATGGATTAGCAAGTTTTTACAGGAAGTTCATCAAAAAATTGAGTGGTATTTGTGCTCCAAATATTGAAACCATTAAGAAAGATAATCAACCATTCTATTGGACTGTAATAGCTGATAGGAGTTTTAATCTGTTGAAAAGGAAGGTGACAGAGAAACCTATGTTGAAGTTGCCAGACTTTGACAGTCTTTTCCAAGTAAGATGTGATGCAAGTGGCACAGCCATAGGAGCTGTGCTGAGCCAAGATGACAAGCCAGTGGCTTATTACAGTGAAAAATTGAATGAAGCTAGGAAAAAATACTCTTCCTATGACAAATATTTTTATGACATAGTACAGTCTCTATGGCACTGGAGACACTACCTAATGCCCAAAGAGTTTATACTATTCTCTGACAATCATGCCCTACAGTTTATAATGCAGCAGCCCAAATTAAATCAGAATCATGTGAAGTGGGTTGAGTTCTTGCAAGGTTTCACTTTTGTTATCAAGCATGTAAGTGGAAAAGCTAACTGAGTTGCAGATGCCTTAAGTAGGAAAAGCTTAATGGTGTAAGAGAGCCAAGTTCAAGTCTTAGGATTTGATTTTCTTAAAGATTTGTATAAGTCTGATATAGATTTTAAGGAAGCGATTGAGGTAAGTTTAATTCCTACCCAAAGAGATAGGGGACCTTGGAATGACTACATATTGCAAGATGGACTATTATTTAAGGACAATAGACTATGCATTCCACAATGCTCTATGAGGGAGATTTTGATTCAAGAGAGGCACAATGGAGGATTGGCTGGACATTTTGGCATAGACAAGACAGTGGGACAGTTGAGCCACTTTTAATTTTGGCCTAGGATGAGGTCAGAAGTAGAGAAGTTTGTGAATAGGTGTAGGATTTGTCAGCATGCTAAGGGGAGGAGCCAGAACACAGGGTTATACACTCCTTTACCTGTTCCAAGTAGGCCTTGGGATTCGGTAAGTATGGACTGTATTCTGGGTTTACCAAAGACACAAAGAGGCAATGATTCCATCTTTATAGTTGTAGATAGGTTTAGCAAGATGGCACATTTCATACCATGCTATAAGACTAGTGATGCAACACATATAGCAAATTTGTTCTTTAATGAAATTGTTAGGTTTCATGGGCTACCAAAGAGTATAGTTTCAGACAGGGACACTAAGTTTACTGGACATTTTTGGAGGACTCTATGGAAGAAGCTGGGAACTAAACTAAACTTTAGCTCAGCCTATCATCCTCATACAGATGGCCAGACTAAGGTAGTGAATAGAAGTATGGGTAATATCCTGAGAAGCCTAACTAGTGAGCAGCCGAGACAGTGGGATCATGTGCTAGGTCAAGCTGAGTTTGCATACAATGATTCACCCAATCGGAGCACAGGCCTGAGCCATTTCCAAATTTTGTATGGAATTCATCCTAGGTGTGTATACGAGCTAAGAGACTTGGGGCAATTCGAAGGAAGGAGTGTTGAAAGTGAAGAATTTGCTACAACCATGACCAAACTACATGAACAAGTCAAGCAACAATTACAAGAGAACAATTAGAAGTATAAGTTTAGAGTGGATTTGAGGAGAAGAGAGGTCAACTATGAGGTAGGTGATCTAGTCCTAGCTTACCTAAGGAAGGAAATATTCCCAAAAGGTGAGTATAACAAGTTGAAATTCAAAAAAATAGGACCCTGCAAAATTCTTAGGAAGTTTTCAGCTAATGCATAAGAATTGTAGCTACTCGATGGGATGGGTATATCTCCTATATTTAACATAGCTGGCTTATATCCTTATGAAAAGGATGGAATAGAACATGTTACAAATAATCTGGAACTAGGTATGAATAAGGATGTGGGGTGGGAAAAGCAGATGCCAATGGCAAAGCCTTTGGAGGCTGAAAAGATCTTAGACACCAGATTAGCTAAGGAGACTAGAGGTGGAAAATACCTAGATTACTTGGTCAAGTGGAAAGAGCACCCTGAAGAAGATGCTACCTGGATGAATGTAGCAGAGATTGAGAAGAAGGGTTACTCCGTTGAAGAACTTATGAATAGGGATTCATAAGAATTTTAACCCTAGGATCCTGATGTAGGGGCATCTTTACAGCTGGAAAAGAAAACCAGAAGGCTCGAATCAGTTTTAGTTTGCACAGGAGTGGTTCTTGGAATAATAGGTGGTAGGCTAGGATTAAACGAATTTCAGTTGTTTGTTGTAACCGTTTTGAGCATGATCCCAGATGGACTATGCATGGTTGTTTGTTACCCTCATTTGAGGAAGAGAGCTAGGATCCGTTTTATTTTAAGCTTGTGAATTCGTTGTCTAGGGGTTAGAATACAAGATGCAGAGATTGGGAACTGGGTTTCTCTTCTTTGTGAATCAATAGAACCCAGAAATTGTCGAATGGACTGTATTTTCTGTTTTTAAGCGTCTATTCTCCAGTTATAGAATATAAATGAATATGTTACCATCTTGATACTAGGTTAAACGTTTAATGTTCTATTTGAATGATTTACATTGCGTGAAGGGCCATTATCAGGTGAGGATTTCCGTTTGTTTAAAAACATTCCTGTGTAAACGTTTGTGAGAGCATCACTATACCTGCGTTGGGTAGCAAGGGCTCATTCAAGAGGCATTAAGGTTTATAGCGATTCAACAGAGGAGAACCAGACTCTATAAGCTGCATTAGAGAGTTGTTTGTTGGCCATCACAGACCAACATCACCCACAAACCACTACTAACACCATTCTCCATTTGAAAGGGAGTGTTTGTGGCCTTCGCTAGTTCGTCTGGTTGCCACTAGATCCAATCTATGTTCTCCTTGATCCAACCAATTGTTTAAAAAGTTGCATCTTGAAAGAACTCACGATCCATCAACACTTGAGCTAAGAGGTCCTTCACGATCCAATAAGGGATACAACCACCTTCGTATTCCCCCTTTTTCTCCCTCTCTTCCAATGCCAAGGTCTCTATGAATTCAATTGTTTGTTCAATGTGGTATGGGACAGCCATGCTAAAGGAATGACTCATATTGTTCCTACCATCTCTCCGACCCCATATTCCACCCCTCCGTTGGAAAATACAAGCACAATGGCGTGGTGAAATTCCAACATAGCCCCAATTGAGCCCGAACACCCATAGAATGGGATGCTTATGCTCTGTCTTGTTTAATTTCCAAGCACATAATCGCTTGGTTGTGAGATCCTAGGGAAAGTTGCTCACAGTTCTATCACAAACAACCTCACACATTCCCATTACCGATTTAAAAATGACCTTGACCACCTAAAGTTGCACAATCTTGTTATTAAAGTCAGTACTAGCATAAGTATTGTCCTCCCCAATATTCACCATGCTCTTGGGTCCCTTGCACATGAGACCAAATATCTCAGCAGGGATGGAACGATCCATCAACCTTAAATTCCCAAGCTTCCATAGGTGATGGAAATTCCACCTGCTCTTGTGTAAGGCCAAACGTCCATTCTCCTCCATTATTCCCCTATCCGACATTCTCCTGTAATGCGATCGTATCCATGGGCTGGCCAAATGTGTGTGTTGAAGGCCTTGTCTTATCCTACCTTGCTTGGAATTCATCATAACACTTGACTAGAGCCAAGTGCCATTTGTCGCATAGATGGAGTTCATGCACATATGAGAGGATGAGCTTTTGGTTGTTGCGCACCCACATCTAGGAATGTTAATGATTGTATTTAGTATATGTTTTTTTAATAATATAAGAAAGCATCTGTTTTATTTTATTACCATATCTATTCAAATATACACCCATTTCATGGTTAGTTGGAAGAACAAGTTGGATATATGGGTTAAATTGTTACGACCAAGGGTCAAAAATGTTATGTAGCCTATGGAAACTAAGACCATACCAGAGAGGGAATATGTATCCATTTCTATCATATTGTGGCTAGAAAATGTAATGTACTTTCATATCAATCCACAAATTAGGGTTTGCTGGTCTAAATGTGCAATTATGGGAACATTATGACATATAATTTTCCACATTGTTAGACCATATCAATAATAAACCCTTCAATTCACATATGCAATGATAATGTTTCACATTCATCTAGACAACATACAACAAGATTTTAGTCTTTGAAGACATAGTCTAGATAAAAATTCCTTTATACAACACAACATAGATTCAGTTTCTTCATGCAAAGAAAAAACAGAGAGTGAGATTGAACCTATTCACACGTTTTCATGATTATTTCCATTAAGCATGATTGGCATCATACATTCAATGACACATAAGAAATCATATCTCATTCTAACTTTTCCTTAAAGATCTATCAATATCTCATCTTGACAATCAAATAGCATATCGTACAACTTAGGTTTTGCTTCCTCCTCAAAAGGATAGATTTAGGGTTTTAAGGTTAGTGATCCCAATCTCATGCATGAAACACTTCATGCCGCTTGCTTAGAAGAGTGATTCACTACTATTTAAGGTTATGGCATAATTTTCAAATGACCCTTTAAACAATAGGCCTCCTACCTCACGGTTTCCATATATATGGATACTTGTAGGGATTTCAAAACCCTATAGATACATATCATTATTCTTGAAACAAAAAATTTCCCAATACATCATATACACTGATAAATGATTCAAAATAATCATTAAAATCCATCCATGATAGTTACACCTTAGCAAGATACCGCCTTTACAAGTGTTCAAGAAGGGTAGGGGGATTAATCCCTTTCTTTATTTGAGGAGACCAATTGAAAAATAAAAATATGATGCAAATCAGTTCTTAGAAAAGGTAAATATCACCTTTAACTATTGAAAACATTTCTGAACCACTTCTAAGTCTTAGGCATGCACAACAATCAAATTTTCTTAAGCAAGGGGAGAATTATGCAAGCCTTGTTCAAGGAGGATAACAACAAGATGAAAGAGAAGTATATATTATTCCAATTCATAATTTATGATTATACAATCATTCAACAGATGTATGAAATCTATCCTTAGGCTTATTATGATGTTGTCCTTTAAACCCTAAAAATTCATCAAAACGGGCCCAAACAAGCAGCTATAGGACATGGCCATGGTTGTTTTAAATAATATAATAAGCCAAGCAGGAATGGACTTGGTTCTTATGAATAAGAATATTGAGTGTCCAAGACTATCATAAAGGGAACGCATAGCCACACTCCAAAATGCTTAGAAAAACACCTGAAAAAGGCTCATGTTGCATAGCCCATATCTCTCAAATGGAAAACTATGTATTTGTGATTCTTGGTGAAAATTTTCATAGATATGTATATATCCTATATACATAAATTCATGACTAACCACTTTTTATTTTGGGATATATAGATAAATATTTAAAACATGTTTTGCATATTCCTAAAATGTTCAATATAGAGGAATTTGTCCT
This sequence comes from Larix kaempferi, assembly GCA_027924585.1. NCBI lineage: Eukaryota > Viridiplantae > Streptophyta > Pinopsida > Pinales > Pinaceae > Larix > Larix kaempferi. The sequence goes on from BSBM01000560.1 coordinate 11,153,432, forward strand.
TTTTAAAGTTATAGGAGTTCTTCTGCTTTGAACCACTGATTGGGATTGAGTAATGCATGGTTTATACATCTATGAACCCTCTCAAACCATAAAATAAATTGCATGCCAAAAATTATAAACTTGTGCACCCAAAATATAGTTAGAATGACAAGGTGCCCCTACAAGAAAGAAGTACTAGATTTATAATCTTTTCAAAATCAAACTTATTAAGAACTTGTTAGGAAGTACCATGGGAACCATAAATTCCATAAATCAACCTTAAAAATATATGGTAACTCTTATTTTACATAGTCATTTTTTTCAAACATTTTTCATGCAAGAAATTACACACTTTTCCATACATGTTTTGCACGTGACTTAATGAAACAAACAATACATAATCTTCAAGCATTTTGCATTCAAAATATCATGATAATGATATCATGTACTCATAATTATACAATATTAAAATCACAAATGAAAAATAAGAAAGAGTACACTTATCTATTCCAAGATGATGCTCCAAGGCAATTGACCGTGGGGGGACTATAAAATGCCATCCCCATGCTAGGCTATGAGACCACTAGGGAAAAGAAGATTGCCAAGGTTTCCAAAACCCCTCTTCTTTTCACTAAAGGATTCCAATATACCAACCAAGCAATTCACTACTAGTTCTTTGTTCAACTTCTTATCTATCACATCTTTTGGCACTCATCCCTTGCTCCATACAACACAAAAAGTCATAATTAATTTTCTCTTCATTCCCTCGAGCATTCTCTTCCTCTTTGTTATCTTTAGTATGACTAATGTGAGTCTAAGACATTGCCTACTTCTACGTTTCATTTCCAGAGTTGTGAAGATTCTTGGACATGGATTTTATGGTTATTTGGACAAACTAACATGATAACAACCATTAGGGATTTGAAATGGTATCTATCCATGCTTTAATGGTTTCTAATCTCTCCATGGTTCACAAGAGAGTTGGGTTGAGCCATAAGAGAAAATTTGGTTGAAAAAGTGGCCTCCTAAGAAAATTGCCACATCACACCGCCATATAAGCCATGTTATTCTAGAATTACGAGATAATAATTAAAGATAATAATGAAAATTTTAGATCCTTGTGCACAAACAATAAATGATAACATATATCATACAACTAATAATGCATTACTAATGAGGTACAATAATAAGATATTATAATATTATAATAACTATATAATAATAATATATAGTTATTACATATATATTATATGATATATAAGTGGTCTAATTTTTTCAAGTAATAAAGTGACAACCCAAATTATAATAGTATAATATATTAATATTTATTTACTATATTATAAATTTAAAAGTCAAAACCCACTTTATATACTCACATATATATGAATTTAGTTAGTTAGTATATTATATATAATGGAACAAAGAGAAATTAAGGAAGAAACCCCAAGGGTTTTGTAATGTATCTAGGGAAGATAATATGGGGTACCTAGGTAGGTACCCAAGGGGATAATGGATTCAATATGGCCATAGTTAAGGAATAGGCCCAATATTGACTAACTAGGAGAAGTTGGAGACAAAGAGAGGGTTTCTACAGTCTAAGGTTTCATACTAGAGCCTTGTGAGGGCATAATGGAACCCGAGATCTAGCTTGTGGATTATTCATATGATAAAATATCAGATGTTAGGATAGATCTAGTTAATAATAGTAATGAATCACTTGATATGATTGATACACCATTATATTTTGGGGAAATCATAATACATCCACCATCATTTGAATATGGTCAATTTCCTAAATATGAAGTGTGAGAAGCGATGGTTGACACATTTCTTGGGGGCTCACTTAAGTCGCTTCATGTTCTCGGTGCCAATGGTTTATGTGAATCTTCAGATTGTTCATAGGGATTTGTGGGAGGTAGGTTATATTTTAGTAATTTCCTTAGCATGTGCCTGAGGCCTTCTTCTACAGTTCGGAAAAAATGATGTAAGGTGATGATTTTTACGGTTGGTGGAGCAATGTTGGTTGTTGGTGGATGCATCAGTGTAATGTAGATCATAGACTTGGAACACTGTGCATTGGTGGGGATGATTTCTGTCCATTGAGTCAATTTTTCTTCTATATCGGCTTGGGTACATGAGTAGTGGGTGTCAGTGGTGGGATAATACCGACTTATTCATATGTTTTTGAGGGGTTGGTTAGGGTTTATATTTCAAAAGAATGAAGAGGTGTGATGGATTCTTTAGCATTGCTAGCTTTTGGAAAAATATATGTTGGTACTAAAAATATAGCACCCACTCTTTGACCCTAGGGATGAATTCTCATCTAGTACTCCTGTCTAGATCAAGCTACCTAAACTTCTATTAATATTATAGATGGATGTGGGCTTGAAAGAAACTGGAAATACATTAGGGAAATTTGTTACTGTTACATATACGTGAAGGGGTGCATCATCCATCGAGAGGACTTCAATATGGTTGAGTCATGCGGATGGGTGGGCTACTTTCCAAGAAGTGGCTAAGTATGCCCACACCCATGGGCTCTTTCGGCAAAGAAGTGTCATGTGGGGTAGTGGGAAAGGAGCCTGCAACATCGAGGTTGGAAGTCAAAACGGGTTGGAATCCTGAATAGTGTGGAGGTGTGGTCCACACTTAGGAATTTTTGTGGCCAAGGGGCTTCCATGTGGAAGAAGCTCCGTAGTTGGCATGTCAGCTTGGCCTTGCATGCAGAAGCTTGGCGGGTGGGTGCACTAGTATATAAAATAAATCCATTTGGAAAGAAGGAATAAAAAATGCAATTAGAGGGGATCCACATGAGAGTTTTGGTTTGACTCGTGTGGGAGGACACCTCCCCTTGGGAGGTTCTCTGCAGGAGGTTTTTAGGGAACAGGAGCACAAAGCTCCCAAGTCGAGGTGACAGGTAGAGATTCCAAGATGATTTGGCAAGGAGATCTCCCAAGCCAAGGTCAGGCGAGCTCCCAAGTCGAGGTGATAGGGCGAGCTTCCAAGACAAATTGGCAGGGCAAGCTCCCAAGTCAAGTTGGCAAGCGAGCTCCCAAGTCAAGTTGGTAGGAAATCTCCCAAGTCATGTTGTGTTGTAGACTTGGTGTGATAGGATCCCAAGATGAGTTGGAGCACAACAGGCTCCCAATTTGGTTTAAGGAGCTTCCAAGTGGTGTTGTTTATTGCGAATGGTCCCATCTTCGCTTAGAAGACTAGCCTTGTGGATAGGATAGTGGATCTAGATGTGAGCAGAGGATTTTTGGCTTCCATAGAGAAGCATGCTCCACAGGAGGGTGTGCTGGTGCAGTCATGTGATGAGATTTCAAGAGAGTTGTTGGATATGTAGAAGATGATACGGTCCAATCATTACGAGTAGGAAAGTTTATAGGCATGGGTTACGAGTAGGAAAGTTTATAGGCATGGGTTACGAGTAGGAAACATGCTGTAGGGGAAAGACAGAGGATGCAGGCATAAAGACTTTGGTAGATCAAGCAAGGAGATTGGGAAGGGGGCAAGGCACAAGTCTAAGTTAGATGAAGGCACATGGTGCAGGAAACATATTAAGACTTGGGCATAATGTGGATAACAAGGCGACTTGGTGCAGGCTTCGATAGATTTGGCAAAGATTCAGTGGACAGTAGCTTTTCAAGAGACTTGGAATGAATGCTACGAGGAGGTAGGCATGTAGATGAGACAGTGTGTGGTCAAGACTATGATTTGATTGTAACTTGAGTGTTGTCTATGAGGTCACACTCTCAAATGATTTTCCGGGATGTGGCATCCTTCGTTGTTGTAACAAGTCTCAATGTATATTTATAATTAGGTATTAATCACGTTCAGTTTGGGATGCCGCCCTCATAAACATTTGTCTCTTGTATTGTAGTTGGATAAGTGTTGTATGTATTGTTGGAGGTGCATGTAATGTAGAAATGGATAAGTATAGAATTAATTAAAAGATATAAGTGTTAGGAGTTTTTTGGGTTAGACGTAGTCCATTGGACACCTACCAAGTTGGTCTCACCCTGGAAACCCTTAATTGAAAAAACATATGACAAGGCTAATTTGAATCTATGGATATGATAATTAGTGATCAATTATATACTCAACTGTTGGATTATACCAATGTATCCTTTTGGCGTTCCCACTGTCACCTTTATGGTCATGTTGCAACAAACTGGACTTAAGAGTTCCAAAGTCAAATATGGTATCCCAAGTGATATGTTGGAATCAATTTAATACTGAGAGGGGGGTTGAATCAGTATTATTGCAGTTATTATCATATTTTACCTTCTTTAATATATTAGCCTTTACTTAATATTTATCTTCTGTTATGCATCAGTAAATAAACATTCACACATATATGCACCACATCATCAACACATAACACACAAATTTTTTTACATGGAAACCCAAATGGGAGAAAAACCATGGAATGTTTCTTTATAGTGAGAAATAATACATTCAAGAAAGCACCAACTTCCTATATTTACCAGCACCAACTGGAAGGAGGCACCAACCCCCTGTGTTTTCTCCAGCACCAACTGGAAGGAGGAACTAACCCCCTGTCGCTTTGTTTTACATGAACCAACCTGAAGGAAGCTACGACTCCCTATCTCCTTGTTGTTTTACATGCACCAACCTGAAGGAAGCTCCAACTCCCTATCTCCTTGCCTCGTCCAACTGCCCCGATGTCCAATATATTTTACTGCCTTGCTGATACTCAACTCTGCGCACTTATTCAGGTCTTCTGATGATGATTATGTTGTGCGCTACCTTCGTATGCAGACTATAATATGTTATTGTGCTGCATACATCACTTGACTTCTCATTACTCTCAACTCACACTTCTGTTGATGACTTACTTCATGTATTGTGTGCTCTGTTGATTCTGCAGTCTGCATTTCTGGTTCAACAATCTGTTCTTCGTGACTGCAATGATCAACTGATACTGTGCTTTCAATTGATAGTTTGTTGTTCAGAAATGAAGCACTAGTAACAGAAGGAACTACACACTTTCTGATGTGTCCATTCTATTTAAGTCCTGTAGTCTTTCAGATAATATGCGACGTCCTGTGAATCAAATAATTGGTTTGTTCAATTTAACTCACTCGTCTCATATCATTTGCATTGTGATGCGCCTATCGAGTTCTATTGTTGCGCATTAGACGGAGTCTTCAACTTCACACACTTTCACTTCTATTCATATGCATCAGCTAGATATCAACGCAACATCTTATAAAATTTGGTTTTGTCTCTGCGCTTATGTCTCTTCAACTTCTGTGACTATCGACATGCTCAGTGTGATACTGTCCTGTGAGATATCCATCACTTGCGCATTCTTCAATATCTACTTCTTTCAGTGTTTGCGCAGCTGTCACAGGTCTACAAAATCTTTCTGTGCTCCATCAAAACTTCATTCTGTTGTATGTGCGCATTCAGCTATTTTATAGATCATTATGTTCTATCCACGATCCCCTTGATGCCCTGAAAAACAAACTAAAACTTTCACATAAAAACACTTATGTTCTTGTTGTTAAGCTTACATTCAATCTTCAACTTGCATCTCTATTTATACATGTCCTTCATGAATTGTATGTTCCCAAGTTGTTCTTGGCATCCCTTCATCCATACTTCATAGCTTGTGCATATTCCATGTGTCATCATCTGCGCTATTGATGTGTCATCTCTGATGTATCAAGCGCCCTCAAGGTTCACAACTTAGTGGGACTTTGCACTTTGGTGGTGTAACATTGAGCTCTTGATGTACCATTTCCTTACGGTATGTGCACACTTTATCTTGATCTATCCATGACCTTTTATGTACCATCCTTTGTGGGTAATATGCCCTTGTGATATCAATACTCTACGTAATATGTGCATTATCCAGCTTATGCTTGGTGATATTTTGACCTGTGCTTCATTATTGCATTTGGGTGATGCACCCTTGGTGTATTGATACTTTACAGAATCTGTGCATACTCCGACTTTTACTTGGTGGGACTTTGAATTCTGCCTTGTCATCACTTGTGGGACTTGCGCACTTGCTGTTCGTTGGCTGTGGAATTTGCTCATATATGATCTTCAACCGTTGTACCATTCTAGGAACTTGTGCGCTTTCCACTTACTGAAAGCATCTTCTTATTGGCTTTACTTGCACACTTTCAGGATTGTCTAACCATAAGTTGTTCCTTTCTTCATGTGCACTCCCAATCATCAACTAAGCAATGCTTATGCTTTCTTGCTTACTTGTCTCATTTGTTCAACCAACTTCTTTGCAGTTTGATCACTTGTATCATTGTCCAACCAACTCCTTCAATTTGTAGGCATGAGAGAGTATGACTTGGTGGAATTGATTTATGCGCAAGAGACAAATGATATAGGATCCATTACTTATGTTTCTTATTCAACTGGATCTTCATGAAGTATCTTCTGGATCCGCATGATGTATCATCTTGTACTTCTTCAAACTTCACCTGCAAGATGTATCCTTGATGCACTCTTAAATATACTCCAAAGTTGCTTAAGTGTTGTATCCTTGATACACATATTCAGACATAATGCACTTTTAGATATACTCCAAATTTTCATACATATCTGTCACCTTCACCATTTTTGCATATATTTTTGGTGTTCGTGCTTTCTTCATCATGCGCATTGACTACCTCAAAGTGGATTCTTCATACTTTTGCTCGAATGTTGTATCCACTTTGACTTAGGCTAATATCAATGATTCATACTGAATCAGTTGACATCCTCTTTGACATTGAATGAAAATCAAACACTTGACATCCTATTCAGTTGAAATCATTGACAATCAATGCTCAACAATCTCCCCACATTGGATGACAGTCAAACACTCAAACACTTGACATCCTCTTCACTTGACATCATTGACATCAATGAAAACCAATGCTCAACAATCTCCCCCTTTTGCATTGATGTCAACACCTTATGAATTTGTACCTGATCTTCTTGAGTTGTATGCTTCATCTGTGTTCATTCATAGTGCTTCCTCCTGTGTATGTGATCCCCCCTAAGTTCTTTAGCTTTTAGCTACTGCACTCTCTTTCAGTACTTCTGTCATCTTTGTTTGAACTATGCGGCTTCCTGTCATATCTACGCAAACCATGTCTTCAAGTGTTCTTCTTCATGCTCTTTCACGTCTGCTGTCGTTTCATGATGTTCCTTTGATGTCTGCAATTCTTCCTCTTTCGTGCTGCCCTATTGACTTCATTCATATTTCATGCCCTAACTTCATGTGTTTCTCTCGTGTTGTCCTGTTGACTTCATTCATATTGCATGCCCTAGCTTCATGTGTTTCTCAGCTTCGCCTGTCTTTGATATCTTCAACTTCAAGCATATCATCTCAGCTTCATGCATCTCTCCTCAATTTCTAAGCTTCAACTGCCTTTTATATCTTTAGCTTCATGCATCTCTCCCCCTTTGACATGAATGGAAAAGAGGTCCATTGCACGAGGTGGATTCTTTCCTTTATGTTTTGTGCCTGAACTCGTCTTGACTATTTCTTGGGATAACTCCCCCTATCTTCATACCTCATTTTTCAGTGTCTCTTCATAATTATATTTGATTGATTTTTTTGATGTATATGTTATCCTTCTCTTTTGTCTTGGTCTCCTTCTCTTGTCACAATAACTCAGCTCTTCTTGCACAATTATCCATGTTGTTATCCTTACTGCGCAGTGCATAATTCAGTCTTCTACTAATTTTGCATTATTCTTTATGTGCCTAACTGCTTCACTTGTAGCATTTATTGCACTGTAATAGAGCCTTGTCATATTTAATATAGTCGTATCCTTTTCTAAGACAATAAAAAGATATGGCATGTTTTCATTCATCGGCCAACTTGGAACAAAAGCGGATATAACACTCAATTCATGTGGCAGGAATGATGTGTCGCTTCCGCACTGGAACCTTTTGAGGCAATCAATCTTCATCGTAAGGTGCAATGAATCGAGCTTCTCCCTTTTTGTACAATTTCCGAAAACTCATTCAGCTCAACATTTATTTTTGGCGACTCCACCATCCTTTCCGACTTGTGTGACATTGAATGCCTTTCTCATCAATTAACTGCATGCGCATGAACATCCTCTCATGGATTCTATAAGATCTCTACGAGCAATGTATGGTTCATCTCTTCTTTCATCCTTACTCTTCCATGTTGCATTGATGTCTAGTCCTTTTCTACTTAATATTCCTTTTCCTTCCAATGGTCTCCTATCATCGCAAAGTAACTAGTTTCCTTGAGAATGTGCAACATGTTGTTTAGTCTCAACAAGAAAAAAATTCATGCTTGAGAATGGATATGGGTTCCTGGAAGCAACAAATGCAGAATAACCAAATTCTCTACCAGTATCGTCATTCTGAGCAACTGAGTCTTCTAATTCACAGGGTTGAAAATCTGGAGCATTAGGAACAACACATTCTGCAAGAATTGCCTCGTCTATGGCCTCAGCAGGATGACTCGTCATCGTCTGCAACTATGCAACTTATTCCTCTGCACTCTGCATCTGAATGTACTTCCCTGGTTCCGGTGCATTTGGAACTATGTCTTGCGAACTGGCTAGAATATGATCTCGACCTTGAAGTTTGGTTGTAGGATCCTCCAGCATTTTCAAATTTTCCCCCTTTCTTTATACATGTTGTTGACACAAACCCAGTAGATAGGGGTTCCTCACTTTGTCGACACCCAAACCACCGTGATCTCCCTGAGCACCGACCTAGGCAGGTTTTTATCCCGTCCTACAACACTTGCAGAGCAGATGAAGTCTCACTCGAGATGTTCGAGGGAGAGTTGACGGAACCACGTTTCCGCCAAATGAAGGAGGACCATGTGCATCTACTTATCAACTTAGCGCAACATTATTTAACAGATCTAACCATTCATCTTATGCATCAACATAATCATATCATCATTCAACAGATCTTATTATCAACAAAACTATAATGCGCAAGTAGATCTAACATTATAACATCAATTGGAGCATGGAAACATCGCATCATTCACATATTCATATTGTAGGTACATATCACATTCATAACAGGAAAACAGGAAAAGACACAATGATTCTGCCCAAACTCCGTCATGTCATATTAACCTTCGCAAAAAAATACAGATACATCAACACAGTTCTTCTGCCGCATAGCCAGATTCAAACAGACCAAGATCAATATCCGATACAAAACATGTCGTATTCTTCTCTCTGATCGTCATAAGGATTATGGTTCTAACACTTGCAATTCTACATCTATTTATAGGCTTGCGCCTTTACATTCATGGTCCACTTAGACAACCGCCTAACTACCCCTTAACAAGATTTACAAAAGAATGACCCTAATCCGCATAATGTGGTCCAAAATGACCCAAAAATACATAAAATAATATCATTTCCGACTTGTGTGTGGTTTTCCTCCTTGCATGGCATCTTTGACCTTGTGCAGTATCCGCAATGCTGCGCTGGTGACTCATCCAAACCCTCCTGCCAACAGGCCCCCAACACAATCTTGTGGCTCGCCCTCAAGCCACATCAGTTGGACATGGTGTATTCGTTGATCTTTAGCCTGAAGTCTTCGTACTGCTGACTGATCTCCCTGGCTTGCTCCTTGGTCGTCGCAGCGATCTCCTAACTCTCTGTCAAGTCCTGTGCTGATGGGTGCTTGATCAGCTTATCAACAACTTTCTTCTTGCCTTCCTGCATGGCCTGCAACGCAGAAAATGCCTTGACCGAAAGCTGTGCTCCAATATCTTGGAACTCATCTAGCTGCGTGCTACCCTTCCGCTGACTTTCTTGTGCCCTCGCAACGCGCTGTTGTAACTCCTTCAGCTCTGCAGACTTGGTGACCTGAACCGCTAGTGGCAGTGCTCTCAGCGAAGTCTTCATTATTGCTAGTTTTCCTTCTGCCTCCTGCACTATCTTGGTCAGTTGCTCCAATTGCTCATCCTGGACTACGCTGCCCCAAAATTGTGCAGTCGCTTCAGTTAATTTTGTTGCTTCTTTCTCCAACTCTCCTAGCTGGCTCGCCAACTCCTCCATGGCACTTTTCCTTTCTGCTACTTGCTCCATCAGTGTACATGGTTGCACCAGAGCCATCAAGTCGGCATTGTCATGCTGCAACTGGGCAATGATGACTCCAAGTCGTTGTGCTCTTTCGACCGCATCCAACACCGCGATGGGATCCAATACATACTGACAAGCGTCAGAAATTGCCTCTTCCAACTGCGCGCTGCTATCCCAGAGGGTTGCTCTCTCTACTGTCAAGCGGTCCTGTTCCTTCTTCAGCTCCTCGATTGCTTTAGCATTCTCTGCAATCAGCCGCTCCTGCTCCTTCTTCAATTCTTCTACCTCTTTCTGTGCTTCTGCCTCTTTCTTCTGCGATCGCAAACTGACCGCTGATATCATGTTCCATGTCTGCCAATTCTTGACTGGAGACCGTCTGCATATGCACCAACATCTGCGTGGACATCACATTGATGTTGATAGACAAAACTTGTAACTGCTGCGGGGAGGCGCGGAGATCCTCATTATCGGTTGAAATCGCAGTCAGGGAACTCAAGGTAGTGCAATGGAGGGAGTTCAAGGTAGTGCAATGGAGATTAAGTGGGTTGTGGGGGAACTCATAGGCATGAGGAAGACATTGTGTCAGTTCGGGGTACATCGAGAGAGGATCAAGAACATGATGGAGAGACTCAACTGCTAGGTGGAGATGGAAGAGCAACCGTGTGGTAGGTTGGAAAAAAAATGGAGACACGAGAAGAGAGGCTGGCCCAGTTGGTGCTTGATAAAGAAAAACAAAAATCTTTACTTCAATAACTAGCATTTGGTTGGTAGTCTAGAATCGATGACTTCTCCAATTCCAATATTAAGGAAATATACACTGTGCAGTAGACTTCTTTGGCTAAATTTGAAGATTTCATTACTCTGCAACTTGAGGAACAATAGGAGCATGGGCATGCTTAAGGTATTTTTGGTATTGTTTTGTTCTTTCTAGTTTATGTATTGTCAATATGTCATTTTGTTAGAAGTTATAGGACTCGGACCCTTTGGTTCCTTCAGTTTCATGTCTGGTTGTATTAGGTTGATACAATTTTGAAGTCCCTATGTTTTGTCCAGGGCATTTTGTACTGGATATGTACTATTTCTTTTTGTGTTTCTTAGGTATTCCTTGGTCATTTTTAATATAAATCTCTTAACTACTTCTGTTAAAGAAAAAGGTAACTAAAAATATATTATTATTATTTAGAAGTATTAAATGTATAATGAAAGTATTGTTATTTAAAACTATTAAATAATGAAAGTATTGTTATTTAAAACTGTTAAATGTATAATGAAAGTATTGTTATTTAAAACTATTATATGTATAATGAAAGTATTATTATTTAAAAGTATTAAATGTATAATTGATATTTACACATACAGTTGTATTTATTTCAATATTTGACTTGAGGTGCAACCTTTTAATTACAATCCGGACATCTGCAACCACGATTCATTAAATTCGAATATACTTCATTGTGTACACAAAATGGAGGGTTACGCTTTAATTGTTTATCTTCATTGCAATTCCTAATCCTAGAGTTACTGATAAGCTTCTAATGGTGGCATTAATAGCATCCATTGAACCATTTGGATAGCCACGTTGCATATGTTAAATATTCAAGCACCTATTCTATCACACCTTAACTACATTTCAAAGAGTGAGCCACATTTTTAACAGAGATTGTTTCAGAAACACACAAGTTTATTTTATTATGGAGGAAAATCTTAGTTTTATCAAAATAAGTGATAGGATGTGAAGAACCTGCAACAATTAATTAATGAAATTACACGAGATAGCATAAATAACAGAACTCAGAATCGCTTTATTGATCGCAGGCCACTTCGAGGGGGCAACCTCCTTTGAGCAAGCTCAATACAAATAACTTCACAGTACCTTCATTGGTCTCAACACAAACTTATATACTAAGTCCAGGCGCCAATACCATGGGTCAATACCATGTGCCAATACAAACCATGGGCCAATACAAACTATGGATCAAAAATTACTACGGGACGACTTACAAAGCATATGCGTCCAACAACAATAATGAAAACTATGGATCAACAAATACTATGGGACGACTTACAAAGCATATGCGTCCAACAACAATATACTAACAAAGTAAATAGAAGGGTTGACATGGGTTCCTAACATCCCCTCTCCCTTAGAAAAAGCTTTGTCCTCAAAGCTTGAGATGTGGAAATTGATGCAGAATCTGAAGGAGTGGTTCCCCGGTAGTATCCTCGGGTTGCATTCCGGGCCACTGACGCCTTTTGAGTTTCAGGGAAGATTGCTTGGAAGGTTGTAGACGAAGAAGAACCATATCAACTGCATGAAAAGTGCGCTCAGAACGGTGTTGATTGGCTTGTTGTTTCAGTCGAATTCTTGCCATGTGAAGATTGTCCTACATAATGAGAAGAATTTGATCGTGATTTCGAAGAACCGAGTCAATTTCCTGAACTAGGGAGCTACTGAGGGTGTATGGAAGGAGAACTTGTGGTGCCTGTCCGTAGACTGCTTCATATGGTGTCAGTTTAGATGTGGTATTGTACCACCAGAGCGCTTCTAGGAAATCCATAGAAATAGTTGTCCAAATCTGTGTAGGGATGGGAAAGGGTTCGAGAAGTCCCTAAAGGAGTGTTGTTTCGCCCTTGTTGACCTGGAAAGTATCACAATCAACCACCATTTGTTGAATTGTCATTTTCAATCTCTACCAAAAGAAGTTATATTGTTCCTGGTCATACTTTGTGAGAAACCCAGAGTGCCCTGCCGATGAAGAAGCATGGAGTTCATAGAAGAGATAACCCTGTTGAACATATTGCAACCAATTTGGAACAAGCAGAGAAATAGATGTAAGAGAAACTCGGTCATCAAATGTGCGAGAAGGAGAATCTGCCACCATATTGTCCTTACCCTGCTTGTAAGTGATTGCATAGGCATAACCCATGAGTTGGATAACCCATTTCAGGTGTGCTAGGGAGGAGACCCGTTGTTCCAGGAAATTTTCCAGACTCTGGAGATCAGTCTTGATGTAGAAATAATTCCCGAATAGGTATGGCTGCCACCTCTGTACTACAAGCAAAATAGCCAGCATTCCCTGCTGAGATGTAGATGCGGCTAAATTCTTACCGGAATGGTCTCTTGAAGGCGACAAGCCCATTGGTTCAGCAAAGACACTTGCATATCTATCCAAGGAAGTAGTGGAGACCGTTGATGGGTGCATTTGAATGGAATGGAGTTGAGCGATGACACCATGTGAATTATTCTTAAGGATTTTCCAGGCGATGTGAGTTGATGATGCAGAGAGACCCTGGTTGCAAGCCCGTAAATTTGTGTTGTTTCCCATTGACTGAAAACTGCATCCAAAGTTCAGCAAAATCCCATAAGATGTGGCCAAGTGTGCGTAACCATTGAACGCCGAAAACCACATCACATCCGCCTAGGGACAAGGAAAACATGTCAGAGCATAGGTTATAATCTTCCAGAGAGATACACACATTGTGACTCTTCCCCTTGCAAGGTAAGGTGCCCCCATTGGAACAATGACTTCAAAGTTGGAACAAGGATGGAAAAAACAATCAACCTGTTTGGCGATCCGAGGGTCAATGAAGTTATGAGTCCTACCAGAATCAATGAGTATTGTAAGAGGAAGCTTCTTGAAGTAACCCCTGACCCGCATTGTTTGGGGAGTGATGATTCCAGCTAAAGCATGGAGATATATCACTGGGTGGTCTTCCTGAGACGAAGGGTCAATAGGCGGCTCCTGAATGTCGACCTGATCAACCACTGCATCTGGAGCTTCTTCACCAATTTCATAGGCAGGCAGAGAATCCACATCCAAGAGATAGAGCTGTTGTTGAACACATCTATGTCCCCGAGTGAATTTCTCATCACAATTATAACAAATCCCTTTTTCTTTGCGTGCTTGCATCTCTATTTCAGACAAATGCTTGATAGGAGTTGGTCAAGGAGTTGGCGGGATGGGAGGTCGTTGAGAACCCATATTTCAGAAGGGAACAAAAGTGGGTTTGGAGCGTTGTTGGGCTGCAATCTTGTCTTCTGCCAACTTAGCCAACCCCAAGGCTTCCATCATTGTGTTGGGACAGAACATTTTAACCTTTGAGCGGATTTCATCCTTAATACCACTGATAAAACAACTCCTATAGAATTCATCAGACAAGCCTTCTGTGTGATTGGCTAGTTTCTCAAATTCTGTCTGATACTCTCTCACAATGCCAATTTGGTGAAGTTTAGTGAGGCCTCCTGTGAAGTCATCAAAAGCACTAGGACCAAATCGTTGCAAAAGGAGCTGGCAAAAATCTGGCCACTTTCGCTCTTCATGAGCCTTGATGTACCAACGATACCATTGAAGAGCTTCCTGTTCCAAATGAAATGATGCAAGTGAAACTTTGTTGACATCAAAAGTATTATGCATACTGAAATACTGTTCTGTACAATAGATCCCTCCAGTCGGATCAGTACCATTGAAGCGAGGAAAATCAAGCTTCAGACCACGGAAATTTCTGGAAGAAGAGAACCCACTGTCTGATGAAGACTCGGACTGTCGTTTGTTGTTCATGGATGAATGCTCAAGATGGAGGCCAAGAAAATTTTCATCCAGATCCTGGATTTTGGTTTGGATGGTTGCAAGTGCTTCCTCCATGGTTTTTGCTCCTGCACGGGTGACAACCATAACTAGGAGTTTTTTTTTTGGTGAATGGGTAGAAAAACACAAACATAAGCTTATTTAGTAAAGGGAAATTTAGATTTGGGAAAAAATCTGATGGGTAATTGGGTTTCGAGTAGGTTTTGGACACTTTCGAATAGACAGGGAAGCAAAAAATGAGGATTTCAGAAGCAGGGTGAAAGAATAGGAAAATTTGTTAGAGAGGGACAAAGAAGCAGAAATAGGGAATGAACACAATGGCAAAATTTGAAGGCGATTGGGTGAAAATTAAAGAAGTTATGGAAAACCCTAAAAATAGACAAATGTGGGATTTCTGGCTTTGGGAAGTCAAATTTGGGATAGGATCCTCAGGAATGAAAGATGAAGAATGGGATTAAAGGGGTGTCGGGGAAGTTTCAAGGGAAACAGATGAAAACAAGGGAGATATGGTGAAAAACAGTTTTTTTTTTTCCAGAATGGGTTTGCTACGGCGCAGAAGGGATCGGAAACAGATGGATCTGCAATGGCGCGGAAGGGATCGGCAACAGATGGATCTGAAACGACGCAGAAGGGATCGGCAACAGATGGATCTGAAACGACGTGAAAGGGATCGAAAACAGATGGATCTGAAACGTCGCGGAAGGGATTGACAACAAAGGGATCTGAAATGGCGTGGAAGGGATCGACAACAGATAGATCTGAAAAGACACGGAAGCGATCGGCAACAGTTCTGGACAGAGAAAATCTGCAATTTATCAATTGAAAATAGATATGGACCCCGTATGCTCAGCTTCCTAACGGTTCAGGGGATTCAATCGGCCACCAATGTTGTCTAACGGTTTGTGTATTGGGGCAGTACCCCTCACTCCATGAATCAGGTAAAACTAATAACCGCTTTTCCACAAATGACGGCACTTGGTTTACCTCACGGGTGGGAACTAGTCAATCAGGTAGGGGTCGGTGCCCTTTTCGCTGGCAGGTCCTCTCAATGGGCCAGCTACTTTGGGGTTCTCGTGGTACTCCTGACAATGATTTTTAGAGATTATGCCCAAGTACTTCCCGCAGTTAAGCGGATAGGGATTATTCCCAGATCCGAACCTGTAACAGATGCGAAAAAAAAAATTTGGCAGAAATTTCACCCAACGAGCCCAAGAAAGTGCTCTAATACCATATGTGAAGTACCTGCAACAATTAATTAATGAAATTGCATGAGATAGCAGAAATAACAGAAGTCAGAATTGCTTTATTGATCACAGGCCACTTCGAGAGGGCAACCTCCTTTGAGCAAACTCAATACAAATAACTTCACGGTACCTTCATTGGTCTCAACACAAACTTATATACTAAGTCTAGGCACCAATACCATGGATCAATACCATGTGCCAATACAAACTATGGATAAAAAATTACTATGGGACGACTTACAAAGCATATGCGCCCAACAACAATAATGCAAACTATGGATCAACAAATACTACAAGACGACTTACAAAGCATATGCGTCCAAAAACAATAATGCAAACTATGGATCAACAAATACTACGGGACGACTTACAAAGCATATGCGTCCAACAACAATATACTAACAAACTAAATAGAAGGGTTGACATGGGTTCCTAACATAGAACTATTATAATTTATTTTATATTTACATTAGATTTATACAGTTCTAAAGGTAGTTGGATTGGTTATTTTAAAATGGAAGACTCTAAAAAGTCGATGATTTTACTTTCCGATGTTTTTTTGGTGGAAATTCAGCTATTTATTTTTTACCAAATTCAAATTTTGAGGTGTTCAAATCATGTTTGTGAATACATAAATGGATCCAGTGTCCTCAAATATCCCCAAAGCACCCCAAGTATGTAAATTTAACAACTGTTATATAGGATTTTAGGAAATTCCAACAGGATTTCGTGAAAAAATGTACCGAAAAAACCCGTCGAGAAAGGTTCAAATCGTCGAACCTTTAAACTACACTTTGTAAATTTTGCAAACAAAATATCGTTATTACATTCTAAATTGTATATATTTGATTACATATACAAACAAATGTATAGTACAACTCTAGTGTTATATAAACTGTAAAGGTGAATAACCCAATGCTAAGTAGCATGTGTTGTATAATTTATATAAGGGCAACATCAAAATGTGTACTGGTGATATCTAAATGTATATGCATCAGATGAACAGTTATATGTTGTAATTTCCAACTGGATTTATAGTTTGGAAATTGACAAATGTGTAATTAATTGTACTTAAGAAGACACATAGTTCAAAAAAAAAATTTGTGATATTCTTAAGTTTCAATTATGTGCAATAATGTCCATAAGCATATTTATTTCAATATTGGACTTGAGATGCAGCATTTTTAATCACAACTCGGACATCTATGACCATGATTCATTAAATTTGAATATACTTCGTTGTATGCCCAAGATGGAGGGTTACACTTTAATCGTTTATCTTCACTGTAATTCCTGATTAGTTGTTATCGATGGCGTTAATAGAATCCATTGAACCATTGAACCATTACTGATTAGTTGTTATCTTCACTGGGGGCCATTATTGATTAGTTGTTATCTTCATTGGAGGGCATTATCTTCACTGGAGAACATTACTGATTAGTTGTTATCGATGGCGTTAATAACATCCATTGAACCATTTGGATAGCAACGTTGCATACAGTTCATATTCAAGCACCTATTCTATCACATGTTAACTACATTTCAAAGAGTGCACCATGTTTTTAGCATAAATTGTTTCCATCCCAACTCAACCATGTATTCCCTACCTATTGCAGCAAATGACCTGATGTGGATAAAGTTGCAGTGAAAGACAAGTATGTTCACTATAAGCATCTCAATCGATCTGCCAAATTAAATCTCGCGACGATCCATTTCAAACCAAGAACAATGCTTCAACACAACTAGGTTTACATATGGCCTATCATATAGGTAAAAAAAAATATGTACCCAAGTACACTTTGAAGACCCTTCTCATGTTTAGCGTTGTTATAACCCATATACAGTTTTTCAATATGTACCCCAATTGATAATTAATCCTTCTTTTTGCTTTAATAATTAATCCTTCCTTTTGCCTTTAGTTTTTAGTTGTTTAACATTGTACATTACTATTTTCCCTTTATTATGGGAAAAATGTGCCTATAAGGTTTTCAGAGGTTTTTTTAAGAAGTAATTGGGAAGATCACGAGAAAAATAGAACCTTCAATACTTATGAAATCATACAGATATTAGTCAAGTCTCTAAGTTGGGTGAGATCCCCAAGTGATTTTGACAGCTTAGATGCCCTTGGGTCACGGTTTCTTAGACCATAGGTCGCTCCCGCAAGTTAGAGAGATTTGTGCAAACAAAAAAAAAGAAAGCATATAGATATCACCATCCAACAACTCAAAATTGAATGAAGGGTGGTATACCTAAGCTAGACGATGATACCTATCCACGTTATCCATTACCATTGATACGGAGTTATATTAGTTGATAATAAGTAAGCATGTTCAAGAGGCTACAGTAAGGTTTGTTGTACAATTGAGTGGTAGGACATGACCGATGATCCTATTAGTGTTCTATGCTAGTTGATAATAAGTAAGCATGTTCAAGGGGCTACAGTAAGGTTTGTTGTACAATTGAACGTGGGACATGAACGATAATCCTATTAGTGTTCTATGATAGTTGATAAAAAGTAAGCATGTTCAAGAGGCTACATTAAGGTATGTTGTACAATTGAATGTGGGACATGACCGTGATCCTATTAGTGTTCTATGCTAGTTGATAATAAGTAAACATGTTCAATAGATTCAATAGGCTACAGTAAGGTCTCTTGTACAATTGAGTGGTGGGACATGACCTTTGATCCTATTAATGTTCTATGCTAATTGATAACAAGTAAGCATGTTCAAGAAGCTACAGTAAATTCTGTTGTACAATTAAGTAGTGGGACATGACCATTAATCCTATTAGTGTTCTACATTAATAAGTGACGCAGTAAGGTCTGTTGTACAATTGATAATAAGACATAACGATGATCCTATTAGTGTTCTCCATCTACTACTAACACATATGTGCTGCTAGCTAGTACAGTAAACAATGATGAGCAATCGCTCTATCAGCCCAAGGGGAATGGGCGAAGTGGGTTTGTACACAGCTCTACAGAACTCTACATCGCTGGAGATGGACCCGGATGGATATGGGCCCTTGGGGACAGCAGCAGGGATTGGAATCGACTCTGTGTCTTTATCAGTCTCTTTCAAAAGAATCGATTCTTGTTTGCCACAGGAGGGAGAGTGGAGCAGCTGATAATGGCGGCGTTTAATTGGTAAATGCAACCATCAGCACGGCAATGGTGTCACTGGAGCTTGGTGTG
The DNA here is from genome assembly GCA_027924585.1 of Larix kaempferi. Classification (NCBI taxonomy): domain Eukaryota; kingdom Viridiplantae; phylum Streptophyta; class Pinopsida; order Pinales; family Pinaceae; genus Larix; species Larix kaempferi. The sequence goes on from BSBM01000560.1 coordinate 11,172,513, forward strand.
CCGTCTTTTCGTCCACTTGTAGAGATGGCGGACGGGCAGCCGGGGAGGGGGGCTCATTGTCTCGCCAACCCCGCCTTTCTTTTGTTATCACACACCAGGTTACACGCGTGAGGATGGCAGGAAAGCAGGTAAACGCCTACAATGAAAAATGGAGAGAGTCTTTTTATATTTTAATAACAGCACTATTATTATACTAAAGGAGTTTTCTGGTACATACAAAAGAATCAACTGAAACAAGACTGAAATGCACAGAGGAGATATATTCTTTCGACGACACTTGCATGGAAAAGACGACACTGTCGAAAAAAGTAGGAGAAGCATATGACAGAAGCATAGAAGCATATTTTTGGGTTAACAGAGTTGTTTAAATTTTTTTATGAAGATAGTAAATATTATTATAATTCAGTTTCAAATCAGTAGTGAGGATAGTAATTGCAAATGCAACTGGACTTATAAGTGTTATTCAAGGAAAACTACACTTTCTAAAATAATTAGCCATAAGGGTGGTGTAATAATTAAATTGTTTTGTATTTGTCCGCACAAGAATAAGTGTTCAAATGATGATTTCCATTGTTCAAATGATGATTTTGATCATCTTGACATTTTTAGAGCGTAGCATTTAGTCTAAAAATGCCATTTGTGATTGCTGAAATTGTAATTTTGGAGCGATTTGATGCCTCGTTATCCCACACCCTAGATGGGATACACTTCCATTCTTGCCATATTCCAACCAACATTTCTAAAAATTGACCATGTATTTTGTATTGGAGTAGTCTATTTGTTCTAAGTTTTGGACTTTAGGGTGGGGGGTTTTGATAGGAATCAGGTAATTTGTTTTGGGTAAAATCCAAATTTTTACTTGTTTAAATTGTATTTTTGAATCCATAAATAGATTCAACACCCTCAAATACCCCATGACACCCAAATTATGCAATTTCCATAACTAATATATGTGATTCTAATATTTTTTAAAGATTTCCAATCAGAATGCTAACAAAATTAGATGGAAAATATGCTCGGAAAAAGTTGAAAACCTAGAATATTTAGAACCACCTCTTGTATTAGATAATTTTCAATGTTATGTTTTATGGAGATGTTTTTGATGTGTAGTTGATATAAGAGTAATCTATTTATTCTTGTTTTGGATTTTTCGTGATTTTTCGTTAATTTTTTTTGTTAAATCCAAGTTTAGAAACGTTTAAATTATGTTTTTGAATGTATAAATAGATTCAACACCCTCACATACCCCTATGGCACTCATATTATGCAATTTCCACAACTAATATATATATATGACTCTAATATTTTAAAAAAAATTCTAACATAAATTCAAACAAACAAAACCAAAAAATATACATATATTTTTTACTTTATAATTAATATATTTTTTTCCAAATGAAATTGAAAATTTTACCTTGATATTCCAATCCCAAGTTTCAGCCGATGTGTTAGACCATCATCCTCTACCTACTTTAAAATTAAGATTTGTATAATGTTACATATTTTTTAATATATATAATGTTACATATTATTTTATATTAGTAATTTCATATAAATATTATTTTTAATTATATATATATACATTTTGATTATAAATATGTGTTATGATTAAGTTTATTAAACCACTGTCAAACAATAAAAACATCAGGGATTTCTGCAAATAACTCCATAAAGAAGACTAAAAATAGGATAATAAGTTTGTTAAAAAAAGTACCTTCCTCCTTATTTGAATCATGTTTATGGGCACCAGACAAGGGCACGAATGCAAAGAATTTATACCCACCAATTTTTAGCTAAGATAAATAAAAGGATCTTGGGAGAAGAGAATTAAAATGCTCATTAGAAAAGAAGAGACTTTAATTGGTGCAGAACATAATTGACTCTATTGCTCATGTAATCAAAATGTGTTATGATTAAGTTTACTGAACCAATTAAATCAATTTAATGTTAGTTTTGAAATAATTTTTTTTTCTATCTACAAACCAACCTTATTATATACAAAGCAACCTAACTAGTCAAAGTTAGAGTGTTTCCATTCCCACTAGTAAAAACCACTTTCATCTACTCATGAAGTTTCCAATTTAACTAGCCCATTTAGAAGTATGGATTATCTTATGTGAAAGGGGTATTCTTTAGGGTGTACCATGAAACATGTACATGTGCCAATCATGGACTCCGAGTAAATCCATGTGCACATGGGACAAATGAAGAAAAACATATTTAAATTTAAAAATGATTTCATTCCATCATATGTAGGTGAATATTATCATTTGGTTATTGAAAAAGACATTCTCCACCAAGTAAGTATGTGAATGAATGTGGAGAAAGAGTTTTCAATTAATAAAAAAAAAAATTGTTTTAAAAGATTTATTTTTGAAGAGAATTGAAAAACTTACATATTGTTATATTTATATGAAATAGTTTAAAATCACAATACTTTGTATTTTTTTATGGTTTTTTTTAGATTTTTTTCTATGTATCCCAGTTTTAAGGGTATAGTGGTAGAGTTTTCTATGGAAGTTTGTCCATTAAGGTTTTTCTCATTTTAAACCGACCCATATACTTCTTTGAGTTGCCTAATTCTAATAATAAAAAAATGCAAAGTATTGCATTTTTAACAACAACTATTTATATTATTATATCATTTAGTTATAAAAAATTTAATTTGTAAAATTATATCGAGCACTCTATTCATATTATGACTATTTTGTGAATAATCCCATGATAGTTTGTAAGTCAGTTTGAAACTAGCTCGTCTTCTTCTTATATAAGACAATGATTCTCTGGTAAGTGGCTAGTTTGTTGGGGGAGATGACCTGGTGACCAGTGGTCTCCGCAATATATGCATTCTACCTCTTTTTCTTCTGAATGATTTCTTTCAACTCTTGCTTTTGGTATTCTTTCTAATTTGAGTTATGTTGTTTTTGCTTTATGTCTGGTTACTTCGATGTTTGGTATTTTGTGCATCTTTTTAACTCTCTTTGTATATATGGTTTTAGGCCTCCTAAATAACTTTCAAATCGTTGTTTGTCTGATAGTCCAAACACTTGTATGGCAAAGGATTCTCACTGATGTGTGAATTTGTCGACACTTCCTTTCTGTTGTAACCTGGTAAGATTCACAAAGAATTCATCCTCAATGATTCCTTGAAACCTTTTAAGAAAATTATTTTTGAATAATTTCCAAGTATAGGAAAAGTTGTCTCCTACCATATGTACCAATTGTAGGTGTGTCCTTCCAAGTGCATTGACACATACTTCACTTTCTCTTCGTCTGTCCTAATGTTGTATATATCAAAGTATTCCTCAGCCTTATTTAACCATGCGACACATTGGTCGTCACTTCCGTTGTATTTCAAAATCTCAATTTTTGCTCTTGGTGGGCATATTATAAAAGGAGGATATTGATTGCCTTTTGTTTTGTTGTGTGGTGGTGACTCGGAATTGTGGGATGATGCAATCGACATGTCTAAACCACTTTGTTCTTTGCGACAGTTTTTAGTCTTACCATTTCCCAACATCTCCATGATAGTATACAATTTATCCTGTTTCACTTTCATGTCGTCCAATTTGTCATCCAGCCTTCTCTCTAACACTAAAACAATTTCTTCTTTGATTTCTTTCTTAAACTTTGCATTGATATTTTTTATCTCTTCTTTTAAATGTTCTTCATTCTTGGTGATGCGATCATTGAAATCCTTTTCCAATTTTTCCATTTGCCCTCGTAACTCTGCCATGGTTCTTGACGCGGTGTGAGGAGGTGAATATGTCGACGCTATTTGGGCTTTATATGAAGGTGAGTTATAATTTTTAAGTTTCAGGTTAATTATTATTAATTATTACCAATAATAATAATTATTATAATAAATTAACTTTGTAAAGGTTAATGGAGGGAGAATAAATACAAAATAAAAATATAATTATAATATTAATTATTAAAATAATAATATTATTATTATTAATTATATATTTTTATTTTTATTATATTTTGAATTAAAAGATTTTAATAAAACAAATATTAATATAATTATATAATATTTTACTTTATTAAAAATTAGGGTTTTGGTTCACGTGAAATGATGGTGAAATGGTGGAGCGGTGTGGGAAGGCCGACACAGCAGGAGGGAGGCAAGGGATGTCGTGTGGAAGGGTGAAACACATATGGATGTATGAGGGAGATGGGAGTGGAGGAGCGGAGGCGCTGGTGGAGGGAAGGGTGTGAGAAAGAGTGGAGGAGCGTGTGAGAGTTGGAGCCGGTGAAGGGCCGGAGAAGTGAAGTAGCGATCATGTGGGTTTGAATTAGCAGGTGTGTTATGGGTTTGTAGGTGTCGAGAGGGAACGGTGGAATGTAGTGTGGAGTGGAGGACACGGGAATGGAGCTGGCTTGCCCTGAGGAGGGTGCGGAGGGGCACGCGGATGAGGCTGCAAGGACGCGTAAGATTGAAGGGGAATGGAGAGCAGCGCAGGTGAAGAAGAGAGACCTGTAGGGGAATGGTGGAAAGGAGTTGGCGAGGGAATTAGAATACTTAGGTTAATTTTGTTAATCTATTCAAGGAAGTCCAAAATCTCAGATAATATCTAAACATCTATCTATGTAATTATTTATATCTGTTACATCTTAACATTGGTGATTAGTTGTTAGTGGCGATGTTAATAGCATCCATTGAATCTATGTTGCATAAGTTTCATATTCAAGCACCAGTTTTATCACATGTTAACTATATTTCAAAGAATGAAGCATGTTTTAACATAAATTGTTTCCATCTCGACTCAACCACTTATTCCCTACCTATTGCACTAGATGACCTAATGTAGATAGAGTTGTAGGGCAAGACTTATGTTCACTGTAAGCATCTCAATCGATCTGCCAAATGAAATCCCATGGCGATCCATTTCAAACCAAGAACAATACTTCTAACACAATTACCTGTTTACATATGGCCTATCATGAATGCTTTAAGATTGACCAATAGGTAAATAAAATTATGTACCCAAGTATGCTTTGAAGACCCTTCTCATGCTTAGTGTTGTTATAACCCATATACAGTTTTTTAATATGTACCCCCAAATGATAATTAATCATTATTTTTGCTTCAATATCTTTCGTTTTGCCTTTTGTCTTTAGTTGTTTAACATAGTGCATTACTCTTTTCACTTTATGACGGGAAAATGTGTTTATAAGTCTTTTGTTAAGAAGTAATTGAGACGCTGGGTTGGCAGGTGCGGGAGGAGTCATTTCTTACCTCAGGGGAAGCAGAATGAAAAGCTATGCCTGGGGAATTGGAATTAAGACCAATAACGATGTCGAATGGCTCGCCTTAATTAAAAGTCTGGAAATCGCCATCAAGGCTAGGATAAAAGATCTGATAGCCGTTGGGGATTCCCTTCTTATAATCCGAGAAGCTCGCAATCTCACCAGGAAACGCTCCACTCCCTCAAGTAAGTATCATCACATTCTCAAATTTGTCAGCAGAGACTTCAACTCTCTCAATTTTCTCCATGTTCTCCGCTCCAATAACCATCACGCTGATGAAATGGCTAACAAAGGGGTGCTCTAATGTTTTGGTTTTCTATCCCACGATGATGATGATCCTACTCCTTGTTGGATCCCCTTTCCACCTCGGCCTCCTTCTTTCCTAACCCTCTCCACCTTTGATCACGGTCATCCTTGCTCCTGCATGCAAACACTTGTCACATTGTTCGAGGGCCGATGGAGGCATTTAATGCCATCACATGGCCTCTCCTCACCTAACCCCACTCATTCGCATGCTCCGTTTGCCTCTTCCTTCAGACGCTTTCAGAACTATTCTTTGTTAGCTTCTGCCTTGAGAATGGATGCTCGCTCCATTGCTTGTTTTGCTCCCACCCTGGGCACCAGCTCTGCCTTTTCTCCTCCATTGCTCTCCTGCTCACTCTGCGATAAGCTCCTGCACTCCTCGCCCTGAAGCAAAGCTCCTGGAGCCTTTACGCACTCTGCTTGTAGACCTCTCGTCCCTCAGCCTGTGTGAAGACGAGCTAGCAGCCCTTGATTCCTCACCTCCTTCGACCCTACAAGGTTCAGTGGTTGAACTCATGGAAGCGCATGTGAGCAGGATAAGAATTGAGGTGACAGACATTAAGAAGAACATGACGAGAATTTTTACCCTCCTGCATTTTCTCAACACCGAGATTAGGCATAACAATGACCTTATGAATGGCCGAATTTCCTCCATGTCGGAAGTGGTGGACTACACAACAAACAGTATATCAAATGTGGACTCTAAGGTGGACGATAATTACAGGAATATCTCAGATGTTGAAGGAAAAGTGGAGAGGCTCAGAGAAGATTTGGCCCACTGCATTCCAGGATTCCGAGACACTACAGGCTCCAGCTCCAACCTAGACGACTCCATGGAGAGCCCAGAACCTCTTGGACCATGTCAAAAATGACTCAGCTTGCTGATTCTTCATTTTTGTGGGTTATATTTATCTTTCTGTTATAGTCTAGAAGAAACTCTAGTTTAGTTTTTAATGGGTACATTCTTAGCTTTAATGGATTCTATATCCAATTTTTGTAATGTATATCTTTTGTAAGCTCATTTTGGGACAATTTGTTAAGTTCTATAGCATTAGCTTCAGACCTGTTAGAGTTAAGAGAAGAATTACCAAAGTAGGCAAGGAAAACTTGAATGTTGGTCCTTCACAGAGGAAAACCAGAATCTTTATGTCTGTATTTTTTGAAGACTTTTTTTAATACAATCTCCATAACCGTTCTTGTTAAAAAAAAAGAAAAAAGAAGCAATTGAGAAGATTATGAAAAAAATAGGAAGTTCAATGTTTATGAAAGCATATTGATATCAGTTAAGTTTTACTAGCGCATATTCGAGGGATTTCGTTTGTTAGGTAGTCCAGGGTTCGAAACTCACTTGTAGTGGGAGGAGACATCAAAAAATCCAGCCATGCTAAGGGTTGGTGTGGTCCAGGTCGGTTAAATGCCCCTCGGTCGACCGATGATTCTACTAGTGTTATATGCTAATTGATAATAAGTAAGCATGTTCAAGAGGTTACAATAAGATCTGTTGTACAACTGAGTGGTAGGACATTACTGGTGATTCTATTAGTGTTCTAATGCTAATTGATAATAAGTAAGTATCGTGTTCAAGAGGCTACAATACTTGTCTATTGTACAATTGAGTGGTAGGCCATCACTGGTGATTCTATTAGTGTTCTATGCTAGTTGATAATAAGTAAGTATGTTCAAGAGGCTACAGTAAGGTCTATTATGCAATTGAGTGGTGGGACATGACGAGTTATCCTACTAGTGTTCTATCTTAGTTGATAACAAGTAAGCATGTTCAAGAGGCTACAATTGTACAATTGGGTAAAGAAACATGACATTTGATCCTATTAGTGTTCTCCATCCACCAGTAACTCAATAAGGTATGTTGTAAGATTGTAAGATTGATGGTGAGACATGAGACATAAAGGATGATCCTATTAGTATTCTCCATCCACTACTAACACAAAGAGATGTGCTAGCTAGTACAGTAAACGATGATGATGATGATGATAAGCAATTGCTCTATAAGCACAAGGGGAATGGGTGCAGTGGGTTTGTACACAACTCTACATCGCTGGAGATGGGCCCTTGGGGACAGCAGCAGGGATTGGAATCGACTCTGTGTCTTTACCAGTCTCTTTCAAAAGAATCGATTCTTGTTTGCGGTGGTGTCCCGGGTCCGACAGGAGGGAGAGTGGAGCAGCCGATAATGGCGGCGTTTAATTGGTAGATGCAGCCATCAGCACGGCAGTGGCGTCATTGGAGCTTGGTGCGCCGTCTTTTCATCCACTTGTAGAGATGGCGGACGGGCAGCGAGGCGGGAGCTCATCCTCTCGCCAACCCCACCTTTTCTTTTCTTATTGCACACCAGGTTATATGCGTGACGATTGGCAGGAAAGCAGGTAAACGCCTACAATGACAAATGGAGCGAGTCTTTCTTATTTTAAAAACAGCAGTATTCTTATAGTAAAGGAGTTTTCTGGTACATACAGAAGAATCAACTGAAACAAGACTGAAATGCACAGAGGAGGTATATTCTTTCGACAGCACTTGCGTGGAAAAGACGACACTGTCGGAAAAAGCAGGAGAAGCATACGACAGAGGCGTAGGATAAAAGACAATCAAAACGCCTCGCTTTTTCAGTGATTTTGGGATAAAAACTGGTTAAAATTTTTGTTGGAAATTGTTATTTTTGCATTTTTGTGATTTGAGTAATTGAGATTGTTTATTCTAAATTAATTGCCCAATTTTAAAACTATCCAAATTGTAAAAATTGTGATCTGAGTATTCCAAATGGCATTTTAATTAGCCCTTATACAACTCCTATTAACGAAATTGTTTAAAATTTTAAAAAAATTAAGAAGATACTAAAATTTATTGCAAATGCAAGTTTATTCATGAAGGAAAACTATAATGCATAAAATAATAACTAGTCGTAAGGGGTGTGAGATTCGGGGCACTCAAATCATTATGTATTTCTAAATAGGATACAAGAAGAAGTGCTCAAATAACGATTTCCATGGTTCAAATGACAATTTTGACTATTTAGGCATTTTTAGAGTGTAGCATTTAGTTTAGAAATGCTATTTGTAATTGCAAAAATAGCACAGTTATTGAAATTGCAATTTCCATATTAGATTTTGGCAAGATTTGAGGAAAAAATGGTTCGAATAAGATTAGGTCTTAATCAATTAAAAAAAACAATTTTAGGTCTTACTTCATTGAGCTTCAACATTTCTAAATATTGACTATATATTTTTTATTAGATGATTTTCAATGTTATGTTTTATGGAAATGTTTTTGATGTATAGTTGTTATAGGAGCAGTCTATTTATTCTAGGTTTTGGATTTTTTCAGTGGTTTTTGGTATATATATATTTTTATTAAATCTAAAATTGGAAATGTTTCAATTGTGTTTTAAATGCATAAATGGATTCAACACTCTCACATATTCCTATAGCATAGATATTATGCAATTTCCACAACTAATATATGTAAAGATTTTTTAAAGATTTCCAACCTAAATCCAAACAAAACAAACCAAAAACTATACCCAAAACAAATACAACACTTGGAATATTTAAACTACTCCGTTCTTATATAATATATTTTTTATTTATGATTATTATCTATATATATATTTAATATCTTTTTCTACTTTGTAATTAATATTTGTATAATGTTACATTTTTTTTCATTATTACATATAATGTTATATAGTTTTTTATACTATTGATTTCATAGAAATGTTACTTTTTAATTGTGTATATAAATTTTGTTAATAAATATTTGTTATGAACAAGTTTATCAAATCAATTTAATATTATTTCTGAAATAAAAATTTCTCTCTTTACAAAGCAAGTGCAACTTTACTCCAGTCAAAGGAGTGTTTCCATTCTCACTAGTAAAAGCCACTTTCAAGTACTCATGAAGTTTCCCATTTAACTAGCCCAATTGGAAATATGGGCTTATCTTGTGTGAAAGGGGGTATTCTTTAGTGTGTACCATGAATCATATACATGTGCCAAATGGACTCTGAGTAAATCCATGTACACATGGGACAAATGAAGAAAAACATATTTAAATTTAAAAATTATTCCATTCATTCATGTAGGTGAATTTTATCATTTAGTTATTGAAAAGACACTTTCCACCAAGTATGTGAATGAATGTGGAACCAAGTATGTGAATGAATGTGGAGAAAGAGTTTTCATTAAAAAAATAAAAAACAAAAATGCTAGAGGTTTATTTTGAATTGAATTGAAAAAACTTACATATTTCTATAATTATAGTGTTATATCATTTAGTTATAAAAATTTTAATTTTAATTTTAATTTATGAAACTATATTGAGTATCTAAATTGTTACCCCATTTTTAAATTAAAACTTAACAAAAAATAATCTCTTACCCCATTTTTAAATTAAAACTTAACAAAAAAAATCTATTTTA